>CP141159.1:18460000-19770000 GCA_035233585.1 Antiaris toxicaria | reverse complement strand
AGATACTCTGATTTCATCCTCCCTACAAAGAATGTTCATTTAATTTAATATCAAAGTTGGCTTGCATTAAGATAGGATTTCAAGAAGTATTAGAACTGACCTACCTTCCAGTGACAATTTCGAAGTTTGGTTTATAAACTTTGAACTGATGGGTTACACTCATAAATTTATGATGTACCTAAAGTTTAACAATCAAATTTTTAGCATAATGGAGAGCTTGAATCCACCGGCTTTTATATTTCCAAATCTACCACTTAAGATCTTCTAAACAAATTAACTAGATAGATGAAATCACATTCAATGCAAAGGGAGCCCCATTTGTATTTGCAAGCCTTTTCAATAGCATCCTACGAAAGAAAAAAATAAAAATAAATAAACAAAAAAGGAAGAAGGAAGCCTATCTAATAGAAACTAGAAAAGCAAGAAGTTCCACCTCAAAAACGAAAGCAATACCAATCGGACAACGAAATCTCTACAGGTACAAAAGGTACCACTAGGACGTGCTTTACTAGGAGCTCCACGGACTGCACCGTCAGTGTAGGATTTCTCTTCATCTTTTAGTGTAACTAAGTGTGATTTTATGACAAGATTATCTCTATATCTACAATACTCACACAATTTATTTCTCAAACTTTAAATGGTATCGTTTATATTCTACCATACCTAAATTTATAAAGCATTTGTTTACAATCTTACATTTGTATTATATTTAAACGCAATGAAATTTTCATCCAAACACAAATTTTACATTCAAATATAATACTTTTTAACAATATCTCAAATACATTTATTATTTCAAAATATTATAAAAATATTTTTTTTATTCATTTACATTATATTTTCTCTCACTTTTTCTATCTACTAATTACCTCAACTTTTCAACTCTAAAATACAATTTAAATACTTTTGATCTAAATACATACTACATTCAAATATAAAATAAATATTTTATATTCAAATACAAAATATATCCAATATATTACGTTTGTGAAACATAACGGGAACGCAATATATTTACAAACCCTCCTAAATTTCCATTTGATTTGAAATACCAAAAAGCATGCATGCCCTTCTTTTTTTTATTTTGACTATTTATTCAAATTCATTTTCCAACAATGAAAAAGAAACTTCTCGTACCTACCAAGTGTATCGATTGAAAACACAGAAGCACGTGTGAGTACCGAGTACACAACAATTAAGATATTGACCCAAACACTACTTAACAGAAATAGTATTACAACAAAAAATTTTCATTCGTACCAACTAAAACCATCCCCCTAAAAATGAAAACCAAAAACCTTTGATCAGCTCAGGCAAGAGTTAAGAACACAAAATATTTTTAATAGAAAGTTACAGCCAAACCGATCCTCGCACAGTGCTAGTGGCATTTACAAAAAATAATAATAATAATAATAAAGCATCATAATTTGAGATAATACGGTCACCACAAAGTGTAAACAAAATTTCTTAAAGAGCAACTTTTGGCAAAAACAATAAATTGCCTAACCAAGCTCAGAAACTATCCCAGGAAAAACAAAAGCAAAATTAGATAAAAAAAATTCTGATAATCGATATTTAGTCCTCGTCCATTCCTGCTGGCTGATCTCTTTTTGGGCCACCCGCTGGTTTAGCCATGATTATCTGCGACATAATTAATACCAGTCATTACACTCTCTTGAAAGGAGACGATATTTTAGCCATGAGTTTTATGTGCTTTTACTAAGATATTCAATAAAGACGATATTTCAAAAATATAATGCCGAGTGATATTCAACAAGCTGATATTTTTAGAAAGACGATGCTACAGGTCCAAAGTTATCTACTGAATTATTCATACTAAGTGACAGTTGTTAATGGTTTTACTTCTTCACGTGAGCTAATTGATCAACAAACTTACGGCCAAAATTAATTGGGAAAATGAAACATTTTATATGTAGACTTAGAGTGCGTTTGGATACGTGATGTAGTCTAATATAGCTTAAAAATAAAGTTAGATCGGACGTTTTATAATTTAACTTAAAAGTTAGATCGAATATTTGTAATTTAACTTAACTTAAAAATTAAGCTAAAGTGTCCATTTTGTATATAGTTTAGCTTGAAATTTTTTTAAAAAACTACATCAAATCGAAGAAAACTCACCCCTATTCCCTAAATCTAAATATTTATTAGTGTAAAAAAAAAAAGGCAAAAAAAAAAAAGTTTGTTTCAAACTATGAGGTACTGTATAGCTTTTAAAAAAAAGGCTTGTTTTAAGCTATATTGGTACTATTTAACTTTTAAAAAAAGGTTAAAAGCTAAACAATGTACTATTTAAGTTTGATTGACCCAAACTAAACAATGTAATGTAGCTTTAAAGCTAGATTAAGATAAACGTTTTACCAAACGGGCTCTTAGCAATTGAAATATGACCTTTTACAAATCAGTTTTCTTAGGACAAACAATTTGGTAGATTACTTTGAATCGCTATCATTATTGCGTACAAAATTATCATGAGGAAGAGATTGTATATTGGTAGCATATTTCATATCTATGTTTCATCTGTCATTGATCAAACAATCAATGTATTCCCTTGTCTTCTACCCTCTTTTTCCGTCATACTGATTCCTGATTTCAGATTATAGTAAATTTTTGAAGAAAGCTTCAGGAGAGTTTGATGTCCTTATGAATGCATGAGGCCAAGAGCATTGTGTGCCTTTATGAATTTGAAGATTACCTATTTGAAAGCTTTCCAATTATCCGACAACACTAAACTACTTTTACCTCGTTTCAAAAAAAAAAAAAAAAAACGTTTACCTATTTGACAACACTAAACTACCTTTGAGCAACAAAAAGTCGAAAGGGTGGGGCACCACGCCAATTTAGGATTGAGAAATGGGGATTGGCACACCCTCTCCCTGGGATTGTGACTCCTAATCCTGATTTACCATTAAATTACTATCTTACCCTTAATTTACTTGCAAAATATATTATTAAAAAAATACAAAAAAATAATAACAACAATTTTATTTTATTTTCTTAATATTAAATAATTATCCAAATCATTATTAACTTTATTAGAATAAACATAACATTTATTTTTTATTATAATAAAATAATATATATTCTTATTTTTTTAACATTTATTTTATTATTTTACTTATTTAGTTCAAGTTGTTACACTTTTTTCATTTTTTTAAACAAAAAAAACACACAACTTTTAGTTAATATTTTATTGCTACAATGATTATTTTAATATTGATTAAAAATATGATAATAAATAAATTTTTTATTTTGAAAACACAATAAAGGAGTGTACAAGTAAATTTACAACTTTTCACTCCAATTCTTGGGTTTAAGCAAATGCATGAATGGGATTCCTAGTCGATCCCTAATCCTAGAGCCAAGTAAACAACTTAATCAGACTCCAAATCCACTGAATCCTACTCTCTCCGATTCATGCCCACTCCTATTACAGGTAAGTAAACACACTGTAGGTGCTTCTTATGATGTGCCTTTTCAAACCACAGATGATCATCTAGTTGTTTATGACATCACATTAAGAATGTCTTATATATAAAAATATTTTTATGATTGTCCAAGTATAATTTGCCTTGAAGCTTATGCCTTTCCTTATTTAAGCAAAATCCCTCAGTTGCGGAATATACTTTTTTTTGTAACACTATGGGCTACCATCACCTAAGCTCAAAACCAACCTTTTTAAAGGACCTAGGAAGACAATATTCTTAGTTCAAAAAAAAAATTAGCAAAAAAAATCTAAATCTGGTGCAGCAAGGAACTGAAAGATCAGACATCAAACAAAATGTGTATAAAGCAAATTGAAACTAGTTAATTACCTGGTCTATACGTAGTACAGTGCAAGCAGCATCTGCAGCATACTTGAGAGCAAAGAACCTGTAACAGAAATCCCAGAAGAATTACTGAATGAACCAAAATCCCACCAAAAAAAATGACAATAATTTCACTCTTCTCATACACAGGACCATAAAGACCAAGATGGTTTTGACTCAGACTAATGCAAAGGAATGCTATAAGCCACATTCTAAAATAAAATCGAACCAGTGTTGGCATTGACTGATTCATAACTATCCTAATGCATATAAACTACCAAAATCATATTTTCCTCAGGTATTAGTATGTGAGAATAGTGCCAGACCAACTTTACATTTCACACTGAAACCCTGTCCATAACATCTTGATAAAAAATTTTAACACAGATAAAACTTTGTCCGGTTCCAAAATGACAGAATTCTAGACAAGTTACGACTTAATATCCATTAATACAGCGACTGCCAGTTCAGCTTGTGCTTCAACAGGAATATTAGAATTTTATGTCAAAATCAGGCCCTCAGGAGCAAATTACATCAGCTCAGACCCTAGGTCAGGTTTCTTGGAACGGAAAATTTCCCCCAAAAAAAAAAAAAAATAGAAAACACGATATAAAATGAAGACAACAGGACAAAGCATCCATCAAAGAATACCAATTGTTTTGATTGACACCACCACCTTCAAACTGAAAAGAGTAAAAGCAAGAAGAATATCTTTGCTCCATCTAAAGGTAACATGTTCAAAGTTTAATATGTGAGTCTGTACATGGACGGGATAGCTTACTTTGTAATGTGAAGATCCCAAATATTCATGGTTGAGACATCCTTGCAAACACCTTCCTCCAAGTCAATGCCAACTTTGGTGTTTCCAGATGCATGTTCAGCATATAAAGAAGAAATGATTTCCATCGCATTGAGCCCAGCATTCTCAGCTAGGGTTTTAGGTACTACCTCAAAACCCTCAGCAAATTTTGCCACAGCGTACTGATCTAACCTGCAGAGGCAACAATAATAGTCAGGTTCACCAACATTGCTATACCATTACATATTAAGAGAAAAAAAAATTGTTGATAGCTGGTTCCAATAGTTGGTCTGAGACTCTTAAGGTAATATGGTTTCAAGAATATGGATCATGGATGCAGAGCAACAGAATTCATAGCATTCACCAATAAAAAGTCTCAACTTTAGAGTTTCCGGTGGATAAGTAAAGAAACAAAATATGAGAAGAAAACCATAAGCTTACAAAGGACCAAGGGCCATAAATACCAATTTAAGATAATTAGGCATCAATAAGAGTGTGCCATATATTCCGAGAGCAACTTCAGAATAAGTAATCATAACAAGCAAGAGACCAGACTCACCAGAGAATAAGTGCCCCCACTTGACGCACATTATATTTTTAGTAGAGAGAGAGAGCGAGAGAAGAAACAAATTACCCAGTTTCTTTAAATGAGAACTCCTTCACTCTTTTAGCTAACTCAATTTCTGTAGCGGCAGCACCAGGAATGATACGGCTGTCCCTGCACGTAGCCTGATAACCAGAGAGGTACAGATGTCAGGTAAAAAGCTTTTAACCATAATTCCCAATGCAACAAATACTACAGGATAACCAACGTCTAATGCACTTAATAAAAATGGAGTTATTATCAGATAACCAATGATGCATAAATTTGGCATTAAAAAAGACAAGAGAAAAGAAAAAAAGATAGCAGATTGAATAAATTACTTTGTAAGTGTTTACTCCATCATCAACTGCTCTTTCAAGGTCGTCTAATATGCTATCAGTGCTTCCTCGCAATACTACCGTAGCTACAGAGTTTCCACCTTCTTCATTCTTGACAATAGTTACCTAAATTTACATTATGCAACTTGTTAGGAAAAGAGAGGAATAAAAAAAATGAGAGTAAAAGTTAGCTATTTCAGGTATTAAATGCTGTAACTAATGCAATAAATTTAACTTATAAAAGGAAAAAAAATTATGCATTATATTTATTTAACATACCCTAACGCCACCAATTTCTTCAACCGAGATAGAATCAACATATCCTAGGTCATCTGGGTTTGGCTGGCTAAGCTTCAACTGTTTCACAAATATTGAGTGAATTATTAGGAACAAGATTTGAAATTGTTCTAATGAATTATTAAGTGCTAGCGGTCTTACAAGAGCAACAGCACCAGTTGTACGACAGAATCGCCTTAGTTCAAATTTTGAACTAATTTTCAAGACCATAAGCCTGTAAGCAAGAATTTTTAAATTAAAATACTGAAGTCGCCTAAAGAATCTTTAAGTAGAAATCACAATCTTTGTAACTTGACACTAGACTCCATAGGAAGTTATAAATTTTTTAGCTTTGCAACAAGTACAAAAATACACATCTATGCTAACACTCATTGAGTGCCATATTTTTGATGTGAGAAACAAATTACTTTATTGAGAAAACTGAAGCAAAACAAAGAAATAGAGAGGAATCGGCAAAGTATGTAATTAATGAACAAAAAGAACACATAAGAAGTTGATTTACTTGTAGCGCTCACAGAAATGTAGTGCCATCTCTCCAACTGCTGCTCCGCTGACAATTACTTTGGCACCTGAATCTGCAACCGCTTTGATGAGCTCCTCAACTTTGGCTTCTTCAGTTTTTGCGTAATTTTCGAGCTATGTTATGTACAGAAAAACTATAAGGAGCAATTCCAAGACAAAAATAAATACTAACAAATCAAACAAATTATCCTAAGTCATTGCAATATAACATTCCACTGTAAACTTCTCATATTGACAAGGGACTACCACCCCTCTGGCTACTACAGGCATTTTTGTGTGAATGCAGTGGAAAAGAGAACAACTAAACGAATTAACTTGTGACTACCGCCCAGCTAAAAGCACAGTCTAAAAGGCAAGTTTAACATTTCAAGTACAAAAAAGAAAAAAGTACATCTTCAATTTCAGATTGTCACCTGTTCAGCACTGTGAATTAAGACTGTTCCCTTCGTTTCAGTTGCAGCGGTATCCACGCCAGCCACAAACACAGCAACCTGGAATTGATGGAGGTTATAAGAGAAGTTACAACCTGCAATAATTCAAGGAGCACCAATGAAAAAATATTTTTATGCACTAACTTTGGCCTTTTCAACTCGCTTAATACTCCCAACGGCATCGCTCTTCAAAACCATGCCTCGCACTACTGTACTATTATGTAAACCCCCTCCCAAGAGCTTCGCAACACGTACATTATCCACATTGAAGTTTGCTGGGTTCTTGGGGCAGACTTGAATACATGCCTGTGGTGCCCAACAGAACATTTTCATTAACAAAATTGACAAAATAATAATAATAATAATAATCAAGGAACAGTAAGTAAAGTAAATAAAGGCAGGTACTGGTAAGATGTCATTACATCAGCAATAAGCGAGGATAAAATATCCTCTTGTCCGAATTGTTTGCTAGCAACAGCAGCTTTCATTCGAGAAATCACTTGATCCTTTTCACGAACATCCATGTTTTCAGAGCCTTTCTCTATGAGCTCATCTAAGATCTCAACAGTCTAAAACATTTACATCGAATCGAAATTAGAAAAAATACATTGTACCAAAATTAAAAGACCAACACCAAGCGAGCAAACAAAAATACAACATCAAATAAGAACCTTATTAATGGCCTTAGTGTATCCGCTAACAATCTCGCTGGGATGCAGGCCCATCCGGATAAGCTCCTCGGCGTTTTTAAGGAGCTCGCCGGCGAAAGAAATGGTCAAATTAGCACCATCCCCGATTTCCTCCTGCTGAGCTTTCCCCGCCAAAACCAAAATCTTTGCAGCCGGATGCTGAACCTCGAGCTCGTTGACGATAGTCACAGCGTCGTTCGTGACAAACAGTTTGTCCAGATGATTGATCACCATCTTGTTCATACCTGGGGGGGAATGTCGTAAAAAATTAAAAACAAATAAAATGAAAATGGAATCCAAAAAAAAAAAAAAAAGGAAAGCAAAATAACAGAGGAGAAGACCATTGGGGCCAAGAGAAGTGCGAGTGATGGTGGAAAGCTGTTTGCAGGCGTCGATGTTCTTGAGAACGGCTTCGTCGAGACCGGAGAGATGCTTGTGTCCTTCTTTGAGCATCGACTGCATTCCGTACGACTGCATTTTCATCCCTTTTTCTTCTTCTTCTTTCAAACCCAAACCCTAGTCCTAACCCTAGAAATTTCTCAGAACACAACACAAGACAAGAGAGAGCCCTCTAGAAAGAAGCGAGTTTTAATAATAATAATAATAATGAAGATTGGCGACGGCCTGGATCGGCTGGACGATTCAGTTCCGTAGCTGTCGTCGGCTGCAGAAGATGGAGAAGAAGGAAGAAGAACGAGAAGAGGGCTATCATTTTATTTTTGGGATTTTTTTTATTTGAAGAGTTATTGAAAGTCGATAGTAGGCTTAGGGTGGGCTTTGGTTTGGGCTAGCGGGGCTGGCTAAAGGTTTTAAAGGAACCGGGGAAGAAGAAGAAAAGGAGAAGAAAAGCTGTTGGAGTTCAGAGAGGATTAAAGGAAAGAAGCGAGTCAAAGGAAAGAAATCAAACAATTTCACCTCAGCTCGCCCCCCCTTCTTTTTTTACTTTCTTCTTATCTCGGTCATTTTTTATTATTTAAATCAATAAAACATTATAATAATCTTTAAATTTTTAAAAATTCATATTAATTTTTTAAAAATTCATAATTTAAGTATGTAAATTTAAATAAATTTTGTTAAATTATATGAAATTTTAAAAAAAAATAATATAATATACACTGATAATTTTTTTTAAATCAAACATATTTTTCCAAAAAAATTTTTTTCCAAAAAAAAAAAAAACTCTGTAGCGCGATCCAAATGGTCTCTCAATTTTTGTGGACCAAATCTAAAATGGTTGGACTTTGGAGAGGGCACTTGTTCACTTCACTTTCAAGAGTTGAGAGAGTTCCTATAATTGGACTGCCTCACAATGTTGAATGACCCCAGCTAGCCACAACAAAATTGGTAAATCAATAAACGAGGAAAAAAATTTTAAACCCCATTTGTTTTAGAGATTTTTTTTTTTTTGAAAAAAAAATAGTTTTGAAACGTATGTTTGGATATAAAAACTGTTTAGAATGTAAAAATTTAAAAATTTAAAATTTATTTTAAAAAAATTGTTAATACAGATATACAATCAAAAAAAACCCTAAACCCTAAAATCCTAAACTCTTAACCCTAAACCCTCTTCCTTACCTCACACTTAAAAATAGCAACTTCAAGAAATCCTTGCATCCTACAAACCAGTAAACGTACTACTCATTCGTCAAGTTGTCGACTATAACCGTTACAGTAAAGACAAATTGCGAAGAAACTTGGAGAAGAGGACTACCTGATTTTCATTAACAATGCATGAGATAAACTGCTCATCTAAAAAAAAAGGCAAATTCATGAAGAAATCATTAGGTCCTACAAAACTTGTTGAATTCTTTCCAAAGTTAGTTTGACTTTCGAGGAATTAATTCTAGGATTTGTTAACTATAAAATTGATGGCTGAAAATCTGGTATTAATTAACCAAATCACTAAAGTTTCCTTAATCTGTTTTAGAAAAGATTTGTCTTTGTCAACTGACTTTTTTCCACATTAGATCCAAAAGTATTTAGGTGCTTAGCTTTGTACATATACATCAACAAAATCGTAGCAAATTGGACCCTAAATCCATCAAATGCATCTTTCCCCGGGTACTCCTCAAATCAAAAAGAGCTACAAGTGTTATTCACCCGTTACCCAAAAGTTTTATAAACATCCTAATAATGATGATACATAATAAAAATAAAAAAACAAGCTCAAACTAAATAGTAATGACAATTAAATATGAAGTTTATTTATACTCTTTCATAGAGTACAGCTATAATATGAATTCCGTAGTATGTTTTACAAAACAAATATGAAGTTTATACTCGTTCAGAATACAAGTATGTTATGAATTCCCTAATATCAGTCCTGCATAACTGCTAGATGAAGTTTATACTCTTTCAAGGAGTACAGATATAAAATACTAGGTAAGTTGATGTTGATAAATACAATAATTATGTGAAACATAACAAAATAACAAAGATAAAATCTTCTTTATAGGTAGATAAATCCTAACCTAATTAAATGAGATCTAATTCTCTTAAAATGCTTCATAGATAAAAATCCTATTGGCAAGAAAACAAATAGAAAATAGCACTGATCTAAAAAACACAATCTGAAGATGGATAACAACAAAACAAAAATAAAAAAACTAACTCCCTAATTTTACTATGCTTCTTATATCAAAGAGGAAGAAAGAGAGAGAGCTGGGGGGAGGGTAAGTGAAAGAATCTTCCTTACCTCACGCTGAAAAATATCAACTTCAAGAAATCCTTTCACCCTACAAACTAGTAAACCTGCCACTTATCCGTAAAATTGTCAACTATAACCATTACAATAAAGACAAATTGCGAAGAAACTTAAAAAATAGAACTACCTGATTTTCGTCAACAATGCATGAGATAAACTACCATCCACAAAAAAATGGCAAATTCATGAAGAAATCATTGCATCCTACAAAACTACTAAACAAATAAACATTCACCAGTTCATCCATAAAGTTCTCAACTATAACCATTATAGTAAAGACACATTGCGAAGAAACATAAAAAAGAGAACTACATGATTTCCATCAACAATGTACGAGATAAACTGCTTATCCTAAAAAATGGCAACTTCATGAAATCCTTGCATCATGCAAAACAAGTAAACAATCACCCATTTATCCATAAAGTTCTCAGCTATAACCATCACAGTAAAGACAAATTGTGAAGGGACTTAAAAAAGAGAACAACCTGATTTCCGTCAACAATGTATGAGACAAGTTGCTTAACCTTAAAAATCATGAAATCTTGCAGCTTGAAAAAACAGTAAACAGATAAACTTTCACCCATTGATCCCTAAGTTCTCATCAATAACCATCACAACTACGAAGAAACTTAAAAAGGAGACCTAGAACTACCTGATTTTTGTCAATAATGTATGAGATCCTCACTTATGCATCATTGTTTTAAGATGATAAACTGGTTATCCAGGATTATTGATCAAGTTTTGTTCACTGCATGATATGAAATCATCCTAACCATATAGTGAAAAGCGCAAGTGTCTCCACTCAAAAAACTACATAATTAGGATTTTTGTCAATTCATTTAATAAAAAAATTCACGATAAATAAAATGGTGACTGTTACAACTTTATCAGTAGTTCTCCAAAAAACAAAAAGGAAGAAACTTAGGACCCGTTTGGTTTGAATGAATGGAAAGGAATGGAAAAGTCATTCCTAAAGTTTGCCCTTATTCAGATGTTTGATTGAAGCATAAGAAAAGGAAAAGGCTTTCCATTTTGGAAAAACCATTCAGTAAGTTGGGTGAATGACCATTCCCTTTGTTATTGAGGGGAATGGCTTTTCCATTCTGAAAAAAATATTTCGTTCCTCCATTGCCCCTTTCTCCCTTCGAAAATAACCTAGTCGCTTCAGCTTTTGTTGGCCGTTCAGCCGACGCCTTCCCGACCGTCCCTTTCAGCTTCCTTCAAGCGATGCCTTCCCTTTCAGCTTTCTTCCTTCGGCTGACGCCTTTCGTTGTTGCCCTTTTCTCTGCCATCCATCACAACTGACGCCGAGATTAAACCATCCATTACAACCAACGCCGAGATTCAGCTATTCCTGCCATCCATCACGACCGACGCCAAGATTCAGCCAGAACTCCATTGTCGAAGGTCGTCATCAACGTCACAGGTATGAATCATTTCTGCTCCTTTTTTTTGAGCTGCCTTCATTTTTTTGTTTTTCTTTTGATTTGTTTTCACCTGGGTTTTTGAGCTGCTTTGTTTTTTTTTTTTTTTTTTTGGCTTAACTAGAAAGCCCCTCTCATTTTTACTTGTTTTCTCAACGTAGAAATCCCCTCTCATTGTCACCTGTTTCTTCAGCCGCACAAATATCAGGTAATCCTCTCTCTGTTTTTTTATCATGACCATTTTTGGTTTTTCTCTGCTATGCAATCATGAGCATTGAGTCAAGAATGAAAACTTTGAAGACTCATTTTCAAATTGTTCATGAAATGTTAATCGGTTCAAACTGTAGTGGATTTGGATGGGATCCGGAAAGAAAAACGGTTACAACTGAGAAGTCGGTATGGGATGCATATCTTAAGGTAAATTTTATACTAAAGTTTATTAATACTAAAGTTATTTATATCATTACATAAGTAATTTGTCTATTTACTTCATTTTATAAAACTAGAGTCATAAGGAAGCAACACCATTCAAGACCAAGGCATTCCCCTACTATGATGATTTATGTATGATTTTTGGCAAAGATCGTGCCACCGATAAGAATGCTGAGACTCCTGCTGATGTAGTTGAGGAACTTGAAAAAGAAGGAGGAGATGACATTCATATTGATGAAGACACTGTCAATAGTGGCTCAATGGGTGTGGATGAAGCACAATCAATGTCTTTTTCACAAGCATCAGGTATTCCAGGTATTCCTCAATCTCAATCTCAGGCTCAAGGGTCTTCTAAGAAAAAAAGAAAGAATAGAGACAGTACAGAGCCTTATGAAGCCCTTAAGGAGACATCTTTTGTACTTGCCAATGTCATTGAAAAGGCATCCGAACGTCTGAGTCGTGCTATAGGTGAGGACATGATGGAAAAACACAGTCGACTTGGAGAGGAGCTACAAAGGTCAATAACTGTTAGCACAATGGAGCGTCATAAGGCTGCACGCATGATAATGAAAGATGATGCAATGGTTTCTTACTTTTTTAGTATTCCAGATGAGGAAAAAGATGAGTGGGTAAGAGCTCTCCTTGTCGGTGATATTTAGGGAGTTTGCTTTATTACATAGATGAATATCCATTTTCATATTTTGATGTATTTGGTAGTTATTAGCTAATAGTTAGATTGTATTAATTAAGTAAGATTATATGGTTCTATGTTTTTATGATGGATGATGTATGTAGGTAAATCTACTTGTTATAATGTTTGCTATATTTTGAACTATATTGTAACAACTAAATAAAAAAACATTTACGACCTAATCTTGTGTGGAAAAATCCAGAGCTCAAGAAGGAAAATGATCAGAAGAGGTTTTTGCTTAAGACGCGGGCATGTTATATTTACCCAGTATGTTCAGAAGAGGTTTTTGCTTAAGGCGCGGGCATGTTATATTTACCCAGTATGTTCAGAAGAGGTTTTTGTTTAAGGCGCGGGCATGTTATATTTACCCATATTCCTTAAGGCGTGAGCATGTTATATTTACCCAGTATGTTCAGAAGAGGTTTTTGCTTAAAGCGCGGGCATGTTATATTTACCCAGTATGTTCAGAAGAGGTTTTTACTTAAGGCGTGGGCATGTTATATTTACCCACCTCTTTTGCTTAAGGCGCGGGCATGTTATATTTACCCAGTATGTTCAGAAGAGGTTTTTACTTAAGGCGTGGGCATGTTATATTTACCCAGTATGTTCAGAAGAGGTTTTTGCTTAAGGCGCGGGTATGTTCTATTTACCCAGTATGTTCAGAAAATGTTTTTGCTTAAGGCGCGGACATATTATATTTACCCAGTATGTTCAGAAGAGGTTTTTCCTTAAGGCGCGGGCATGTTATATTTACCCAGTATGTTTAGAAGAGGTTTTTGCTTAATCTTGGGTGACAACCCATGATTTATGTGTAAACAAAATTTTTCAGTCAGAATTACGCTTAAACGACCACCTAGATGACGTTTTTAGGTCTTATGATCAACTGAACAGTTTTAGATCTAGATGTTACGAACAAGTTTTACTCAAATAGTAATTCTCAAATTCAAGAAGTCTCATATTGCATCATACAAATTACAATAATTATTATAAAATATTTAACACATATTGCTTTTATTCTTTTAAAAATAAGGAAAGAGAATAGCTTAAAAGCTATGAAAAAAACAGCACAGCCAATCCACAAAAGAACCACCCTTTCCCGTTACATTTATTTGTTTAGAGGAAAAAAAAATAGTGAACTACAAAAAACTACAACTTGTATTTTTTCTGTTGGCTTCAAAAAGTCTCATCTGTTGCACCACTAGATGAACCAGGAATAATGGGAGCAAAACCTCATCTACCAAATACCGGTCTCATGAACCTGTCATCAAATTTTCTCCACACGTAGTGGACAGTTGTGGTGGGATGACGAATCAGCAGGCCCAAACTACTTCTCCTCGGAGCTAGTTGATTATTTCATTGCTCGCTTGAATCACCGTTTTCAATAAATAATAATTGTAGATCTTTCAGATTTGGCGTGTCAGTCACATCTGGACTGGATGGCTTTGAATGCCGCAACAACACAGCTTCAAGTAGAGGCTTTGTTATGGATCCAAAGACCTATATTTCTAAAAAAACAGATTTTATAAAATCTTTTAGTCCAATTTTGAAACTGAAAGAACAATAACTACACAAAGTATTTTTTTACTTCAAAGGCAGAAGACATACCACAATGCTAAACAAAACAACAATTATGGTAGAGGTGATCATCAAAACGCTATCTTCTGTCGATGTTTTCCTAGATTCCGCAAACTGAACTTGATACATGGAGCATATTTCGTGTATATGCTTTTGATCGCCAGAAACTTAAAGCAGTATAAACTTGAAAACATCCTCTAACTTACTTAGTTGTAAGATAAAGCAATAGTAACTGCACCTCTCATTAGGCCTACCCACCATATTATGAACTAAACAAGAGAACATATATATATCAGTGAATATTGGACAACAGGTAAATATGGACAGCTAAGTACTTGTATACCTGTAATTGATACTTATTTTCTTAACTCAATTTTTGTGCTTTCTGTTCTCTAAAAGCAGTTTTTAATATTAACAATCGGGAAAACAAACACAGCCCTTCCAACCAAAACCAACACAAACAATGTTGAGCTGACAGCAACTCTAGTTCATGGATTGAATTGAAAAGAACATTTAAAATGCCAAATGATACTTCTGTAATGGTATAGAGAAATTAAAGACTATATTGTAACAACTAATTTTCCATTTGTCAATGTCCAAGGCATCCATACCAACATAAAGGAATATGAAAATTTCGACAACGAATGGCTGAAATCAAACTAAACCAGACAGATAGACAGACACACACACACACTGACATGTATATATTGAAAGATGTCTCTGGCCTATACATAAAAGCCAAAACAAGATAATTGCAAATTACAGTAAAGAAAAATGCTGAAACCTAAATTTTGTGGTCAGAAATTGAGCAGCCAAATCCAATTTTGTTTCTATTATACACCATATACTCGTACTGCATTTGACAAATACAATTTGAGAAAAAATTTTCCAAATCACGGAAAATATATAAAAATTCCATTGCAAAAGAAGACATTTAAACTGATTGGAAAAGTCAAAGATAGAGAAATTGGGAATTACAACCTCTACAATTATGCAAATTGAGGACTCTCAAGTAGCGGAAGCCATCGACGATGATGGAGAGATTGGAGTCAGTGACGCCAGGGTAGAAAGAGCGAGAGCGCGAATGCGAGAGATCGAGTTCCTAGAGGAGAGAAAACCTGGCGGCCATGCGGCAAAGCATGTGGGGATCGGCACAAACGATGAGCTTCTTCCACTCGGTGCTCTGCAAGTAGAGCCATCTCTTGCAGACCAGTTCAAAGACCTCCTTATCCTGCTCGCTCTCCATTTTCGTCAGCACCGACTGAAAATCATCGTCCGTCAACGCGTCATTAATGGAGACGATGTCAGAAGCCATTGTTGGATCTGAGAGAAGAAAAACCAATTGATTTGTGAGTTTGCTCTAGGGATTCAGTTTCGTTCCCAATTTGAGTGAATAAATTTTTATTTTTTTTATTTATTAAAAAAATGAATTTTATAATTAAAAATACTCAAGGGCATTTTTGTCAAAATGTGGTTAATTCCATTCCATTCTATAGTCTACCAAATTATATAATCCTTATTCAGGTGTTGATTCCATAACTCCAACCAAACTAAAGAATCAGTTTTTGTTTCCATCATATTCCCTTTCCTTTCCATTACCATTACCATTCTCATTCCCATTCCATTTCATTCCTTCCAACCAAACTCACCCTTAGTGGTTATTTCTTAAACAAAAATGATTCATGGTTTTTGAACAATCATCTAAACAAGAAGGAAGAAATTTAGTAGTTACTTGCGATTATACTTGCTGTCGTCATCTGACAATGCATTTAATGTTTGTGATAGCCCCTCATTTAACAGATATAAACAAACAGGAAAATAAAAATCAGTTACTAAAAAATCTAGATACCTAGAAGTCAAGTCAATTCAAGGAATTAAAATCAATATATATACTAAACAAAAAATGGTACTTGAGCAAATATTGATAACATAAAATGATAGAGGAAAACAAAGTCGACTAAATTCATTTACCAAACTTCATCAATCTATTGGTTCAACATTTTCCATGATGTACAGTTAAAAGGGCAAGTGTCTCTACTCAAAAAACTGTACTATCAAGAACATGTCTCTCCAATCACTGAAACAAAATTTGGTAAACTAATTTAGTGAACATATGTATGGTTAAAAAAAATTATAAACCAGGAAATATTTTACAGGACAATAATGATTTTTGCCTCTATTAAACCAAAAATAAATTATTTGTTTATACTGAGATCAAAATTGATCCAAACCCCAAACCACCCTAATATCTGCTACCACACTTCACTATCACCGTCATCTTGGAGGCAGTCATTCTTGGAGACACTGTTGTCATTGTCGACATTCTCAGAGATCACCTATCGAGCCAGCGTTTGTTTGATCAAAAGCCCCTGAGATTTGGAGTTCGCAAAGAGAGAGGTAAGAAAAGGAAGAAAGAAAAATGGGTAGGTTTTTAGAGAATATGAAAAATATAGGTCAAAAACATATTTTAGGGGTAAAATAGGAATATTAATTGTATTATATTTAGATATGCTATAAATTTTTTAAGGTTTCAAAATATGCTATATACTTATAAAGAACATGAAAAATGACTTATTTTCGATAATTTCTCATTGATCAATAATTAATCAATTATTAATCAATGAAAAATACACATTTAAATGGGCCAATCGATGTTTGATCATTATCTACCAAGGTCAATGGTCAATCAATCGATCACTTACCCTGATTTACACTTTCTCTTATTCAAGAGTTTATGATTTAAGTGATCTTAAATTAATAATCACATTTTTGTAACCTTTAGTGTGAGATTAAATATGAGAATTCTTTTTGCATTAAAGTGTATTGCTCTCAATCTATTGCTTTATACATTTTGATGATCTAGAGTAAGTTTGAAAAGATGTTGAAGGCAAATGTAGCTCAAAGATAATTGTAAACTAAAGGTAAGCATTTAGAAGCTTGCAGTAGGACAAGATCTAAAGGCAAGCTGCTGATTTGGAGTAGAGCTATAAGTTCGAAGACAGGTCATCAAAAGAGTAGACGACATGTGAGTTATAGAGTTTTTAGCAAACTTATAATTCCAATTTCATGTAACAGTTATTTACTTATAATAAAGATCTCCTATTTGAGCTAGTGTATTTAGTATATTTGTTTTTTTCTTTAGTTTTTTTTTTTTTTTACAATGTTATATAACATATTCACTTTGTCTATTCTATGTTGTTTACTTTATATAATTTTTATGTTGTTATGTTACAAATGCAATAGTAGTGTGATTTTTATCCGGACAGTGTCTGAACTAACCACTAATTAGGTCTTACAAATACATTAGTTATATGCATATTATGTGGGTTAATAGGAATTAAATATAAGAAATTATCGACTAATTTATGAATCAATTTTTTTAAAATGACTTCTAAGGCGAAATAAGTGCCACCAACCTAGAAGAAGTTAATTTAGGTTCACAAATGCTGCAAAATTTCTATCCCAAAATATAGTGATGATAAAATATATATCAAAGTCCCATTGTACCATGTTGATTTAAAAGACTAGCTCGCGTTTAGCATTTTAGTTCAAACTCATTTTCGAAACACTAAATTCAAATTTTTACAGAAAAAAAAAACATTATAGCAAAAAATAAATAAATAAATAAAAAGTGGATTATGTAGCTTCTAAAAAATAGAGAAATTTTTTAGATGACAATAAATCACTATTCTAAAATTAATTTCAACCATGTAGCAGCCTGTTGGAAAACTATTAAAAGCATTATTTAATAATATCAAATGTAATATATATTGAGCCTATCAATTTTTTGCTCATTAGAGAAGGCTATAGCCTTTGAAAAATAGTGCGATTTTTGAGATGATCTTAATTTATTATTCTAAAATCGATTTCAATAATACATTAGGTGGTAGGAATACAATTAAAAGCATCAATCAATAATATAAAATGCAAGATATTTTGAGCTAGATAGAATTTTCCTCGTTGGAGAAAGCTATAGCCTTTTAAAAATGGAGTAATTTTAAAGACGATCATGACTCATTGGTATAAAATCAATTTTAGCCATTTAATAAACCATTGATATACTATTAAAAGCATCTTTTAATGATATAAAATAAAATATATTTTGAGTTAAACAAATTTTTACTCGTTAGAGAAGACGATAGCCTATGAAATTTAAAGAGATTTTTGAGATGATTATAACTCATCATTCTAAAATTAATTTAAGCTGCGTAATAGACCTTTGGTATACAACTAAAAGTATTATTCACTGATATTGTGATAACCGGAGAACCTCATCATTCTCGAAGAATCAGTATGTTCAATTTAGTCAACTGAGCACAAAATGTGAATTTTGACCGAGAAACAGGCAGTATCAAAAAACTGGTCTAGATGACCTTGAATGAAGTTAAAACTGATAAATTTGGATTCAGCATGTCCAAATTAGTCAGGATAGCCTATCAGTATGCTCAAATTTGATAATTGAGCACAAGGGTAATTTTTGACCGGGAATTTACAGTATCAGAAACTGGTCGAAATGACCTCAGATGAAAATAAAACTGATATATTTGGATTCAGGACGTCCGAATTAGTCAGGATAGCCTATGTTGAAATTTTGGGCGAAAAAATATATAAGGGGTGAGAAATCAGAAATTGAAGAAAGGCCCACAAACTTTCTTCTCTTCTCCTTTTCCCCCCCCCCCCCCCCCACACACCCGCATAAATGAACAGTAGCTAACCGCCGGAAACGGTGTCCGTTTTCGACACCGCCGGTACCGTTGGGAAGCTCTCGCCGAGCTGAGTCCAACGGTGGGTCAAGTCGACGGATTGGACGCCGGAGCAGCCCGCACGCGCCGCCGAAAGTCACGGTGGCCGGAAATTTCCAACGCCGATTTCTCCGCCGTCCGACCTCCGATCAAGGTGATTCCGGTCTCAAAAGACTCGTGGTGAAGAGTAGAACAAAACTCAGGTGGTGTTTCAGCCCAACAGCCGCCGGATCGCGCCGCCCAACACCGCCCGTCGCCGTCGCCGTCGCCGCCGTGGAATCCGACGATTCCGGCGGAGTTGAGTTGCAAGGTTGGTATCAAAATGCTCAGAACAACACGTAGATCAAAAGCCCCAAATCAATTTTGGGCAACGATCGCCGGAAAACGGAGATCCAACACCGCCGCCGCCGCCGGTCTTTCGAGGGGTGATTTCCGGCGATAGAGGTGTCGAATGGTGAAATTGAAGCCACCAATGGATTCCTCTCGTCGAGATCTTCAAGATGGACTACCCACATTCCACCGCCGCCGCCGCCGCCGTCGCCACCGGTCAACGCCGGTCAACGGCGGCCGGACCCTAAAAATTTAAGAGTGGCCCGTTGGCCTATTTTCGACGTTCCGAACACATCCGCGGCGTCGGAATTTCAAGATGGAATTTTAAATGTGAAGAACGGCGAATCAAAGTTTGTGCACGCGAGATCGAACGGTGCATTCGATCGCCGATGGGATGATTTCGGTAGTGACTTCTGTCCCTTTGTTCCTTAATTTTTATTTTGGAATGATATATGTTAATTATGTAATTTGGTATGTGAAATTGTAAGAAAAACGGATGAAAATGATGAAAAAGAAAGTATGCAGAAATGTGAATATTTTTACGTAAAAGTTGAGCTTTACGTAAAAATATAGGCCTCTGGTATAGTACGTGGCAAGATAGAAATAGGTTAGATGGTTTTGAGGCGTTTCCTAAACGCCGGGAACCTAAAAATTAAGCGGAAATGCTGCCGAAATTTCTAAAACGGCACAAAAAGGGTATTTTAGGAAACGAGGGACAAAATGTGGTCGGGATGGAAACCCGAGCCCCCTCGAACGATTTTAAGGATTAATAAATGAGTTAGGCTCAGAAAAGGACGACAGATGTTCCAAGGATAAGTAAACCGAGAATTTCAGCAATTAATGCCGTAAAAGTTTGGTAAAGCATAAGAAAAATTATTTTATGATTGTTGGGCTTAGAAAATCTAGTCTAAGCATTTAAAATGAAAAATGATACGACCTAAAGACCTGTCAAGGGCAAAGCAGACATTTTGATCGAAAATTTCAGGAACGATAGAAAAATGCCCTAATGGATTTAAAACGACTTAAGTAAGATTCTAAGGGCCAGAACTAAGTTGTGAATCAAGGAAAAGTAAGGTTACAAAAAAAAAAAAAAATCATGATAGGGACAAAATGGTAATTTTGTCAAAGTTTAGCAAAAATGCTATAAATGGGATATTAGATCCCTAAGTTTATATCAGGGAACAAAACGTAGAATTTTTACGTTTTATTAAGTTTTATGTATGAGATAAGTGCGGAAAGAGTAACCATGATTCTTTCGGTTATAGGAACCGATCCAGACGCAACGAAAGAACGTTTGCGGATCCAGAAAGCAAGAAAGGAGATACTAGCAAAGTAACAGTAAGTTCAAGCATTTATTTGTCTGCAATATAAACTGACATGTTAGGTCTATGTTTATGTGTTCTATGTGCAGTTTTAGTGTCAAGACACTATGATATGAATATCACGAAAGCCATGTTATGAACTATGTATTATGTTCAAGTCAAATGTAAATTGACTTGATACGTTTATGATTGTGATGTATATTTTGTTGCATGACGTGTATGCTAGACATTGATTGTCTGCATCACGATGTCTATGTCAGTGCATGTCAGTCACAGCACATGTCAGTGCATGTCAGTCACAGCACATGTCAATGCATATCAGTTCATGTCATGCATATAGAGTTGCATGTCCCAGTACACAGACCAGACAGTACCAGAGCAAGAAAACAGTTAGGTGCACAAGGCACCCTAGTGTGTTAATTAATTCACACCCCAGTAATTTGATTAACAGGTTCCGACTGTGGAAGGCAATCAGTATGCTACCCAGTTGGAACACCAGCAAGATGGTAATTAACCAGTTATTGGCGTATCGGCCTCTCGACCTACGGGGAGGTTAACATGTTTAGCATCAGTTAAGACTGAGGAGGTCAGCACTAAAGTACCGCTCCCGGTTGCGCTAACATGTCGGTACGACCAATCAGGGACCCAAAACCAGAACTTAATAACAGATAATATCCTAAGACTAATTCTCAGCCAGTACAGCATGTTTACAGAGTCCAGTATCATGCATGAGCACAGCAGCACAGCATGTCAGTACACATGTTAGCCAGTACCAGAATACGAAAACAGATAGGTGCACAAAGCACCTTAGTGTGTTAATTAATTCACACCCCAGTAATTTGATTAACAGGTTCCGACTGTGGAAGGCAATCAGTATGCTACCTAGTTGGAACACCAGAAAGATGGTAATTAACCAGTTATTGGCGTATCGGCCTCTCGACCTACGGGGAGGTTATCATGTTTAGCATCAGTTAAGACTGAGGAGGTCAGCACTAAAGTACCGCTCCCGGTTGCGCTAACATGTCGGTACGTCCAATCAGGGGCCCAAAACCAGAACTAAAATAACAGATTAATGTCATAAGACTAAACCTTTAGTCAGTACAGCATGAGTACAGAAGTCAGCATGAGTACAGCAGTCAGCATGAGTACAGCAGTACAGTATGAGTACAGCAGTATAGCATGTTTACAGAGTCCAGAGCACAGCAGTATAACATGAGTACAGCAGTACAGCATGTTTACAGAGTCTAGAGCACAGCAGTACAGTAAGTTTACAGAGTCCAGAGCACAGCAGTACAGTAAGTTTACAGAGTCCAGAGCACAGCAGTACAGTAAGTTTACAGAGTCTAGAGCACAGCAGTACAGTAAGTTTACAGAGTACAGAGTACAGTAGTACAGTAAGTTTACAGAGTACAGAGCACAGTAGTACAGTAAGTTTACAGAGTCCAGAGCACAGCAGTACAGTAAGTTTACAGAGTCCAGAGCACAGCAGTACAGTAAGTTTACAGAGTCCAGAGCACAGCAGTACAGTAAGTTTACAGAGTCCAGAGCACAGCAGTACAGTAAGTTTACAGAGTCTAGAGCACAACAGTACAGTAAGTTTACAGAGTCCAGAGCACAGTAGTACAGTAAGTTTACAGAGTACATAGTACAGTAAGTTTACAGAGTCCAGAGCACAGCAGTACAGTAAGTTTACAGAGTCCAGAGCACAGCAGTACAACATGAGTACAGCAGTACAGCATGTTTACAGAATCTAGAGTACAGCAGTACAGTATGTTTACAGAGTCCAGCAGTACAGCATGTTTACAGAGTCTAGTCAGCATGAGCACAGCAGTACAGCATGAGTACAGTAGTACATCATGTTTAAAGAGTCCAGTTAGTTCACGAGGTTCAAATATGAAAGTATGTTCAAGAGGTTAAGCATGATAAGTGCAGTTAGTATGTTTGTGATTGTGATGTGAAGTATGTTCACAGTGTTAAGCAATGTACGATATACGTTACAAAATGTTTAGAAGTTACAGCAGGTATCAGATTTATCCCACGCTATGTAGTGTGGATTATTACACGTCATGAATGTATGTTTGAACTTACTGAGCCTGTCGCTCATAAGTTTGTTTATGTTGCAGGTAAGCATCCTGCATGAAGATAAGACAAGTGTTGGATGACGGATGAGATCTGCATGTGCCAAGGGACTGGGTGAGGGTTATGGTACTGCTATGAGTCTTCCGCTGAGCTATTTAAAAGAGTATTAAAATGATGTATATCAAGTTATGATAAAGAAAGAAAATGTTTACTATAGTAAATGTTTTTACGAAAATAGAATTTCCACGTCGAGTTAAAAAAAAAAAAAAGAAAGAAAAAAAAAATTTTAGCTGGTATCAGAATAAGTTAAAAGTAAGTTACCGACGACCCAAGTGGTTACAGTCTATTGCAGTTGGCAACAGTAGCTGACTGTAATAGTGCTGTTTAACCCTACGTAGGGCGGGTCGCCACAGATATCAAATGCAAGATATTTTTAGCCAAAGAAATTATTGCTCGTTGTAGAAAGCCTTTGAAAATGGAGCCATTTTTTAGAGAATCATAACCCACATTACTAAAATTAGTTTCAACCACATAGGAGACGGTTGGAATACTATTAAAAGAATCATTCTACGATATCAAGTACAACATATTTTGAGTCGGAAAAATTTTTGCTCATTTAAGAAGGCTATAGCAAGTGAAGAGACTTTTGAGAAAATCATAACTCGTTATTTTAAGACCAGTTTTAGCCATAGAGTAGACTGTTAGAATACTATTAAAAACATCACTCAATGATATCAAATGTAAGATATTTTGAGCCGGAATAATTTTTGCTCATTGTAGAAGATCTTTGAAAATTATGCGATTTTTCATACAATCATAACTTACTATACTAAAATCAGTTTCAACTATGTAGTATAACGTTGGAATACTATTAAAAGCATCATTCAACCATATCAAATATAACATATTTTAAACCGGACAAATTGCACCCATAATATTCATTAACACCCCCATTAATTCATATTTAATGTGACAGGCATAAAATTTTTTTTTTTCAAGCTTGACGTGGGATCATCTATTTTTCTCCATTCAAACAATTAGTAGTTAAACAAGTTGCATAGCAATACTAATAGTAGTACAAGTCGGTCTGTCAAAAAAAAAATCAAAACAAACAAAAAACTTGCAATTACAGTCAAAAACCTAAATTAAGAAAACAATATGCAACTATTTAAGAATTATAAAAATAGATGTTAAAAATAGTTTATTTATTTATTTATGTCCTTTAACGTTACTACTGATAATAATTACATCAAATAATGTATTTTTTTTTACTTTTTGTCTTGTTTAAAAAATAATAATTTTAAATGAAAAGTTACACAGTTAGTGACTAAATATTTAATCACTAAAAGTTCTAATTACTTTCGAACAAAATAAGATTTTGTAATCAATATGTTGGTTGCAAAAAATAAATAAAATAACATAAAATTTGGGCGACTCAAGTTTGGTTGTAAAAATTTTAGCATAGTAATGTCTTTTTGTGTCCACAAGTTAGTAGTTGAAATGTTAATTTTTAAGCAATCAAATATTTTGGTCGCACAATAAACTTGTTGCGACCAACTAGTTGGTAGTAAAATATATTATATTTGGTCACAAAAAAAAATCATTTGGTTGCCTTTGACACAAAAATAATATAATTTGGTGATCAAATAATTGACTTTTAGTGACTAAAATTTTAGTTGCAAAAAGACATGCGTTGTAGCAACTAAATTTTGGTTGCAAGAAAACTTTCCGCAACCAAGTTGTTGCGACCACCTGGCGACCAAAAATTTGGTTGTGGAAAAACTTTTGGCGACCAAAAATATAATGATTGCCACAAATATTTTGGTCCCAAAAAACCATTTTTACTGTAGTCAAACTAAAATCAAACCACAAATATAAACAACTAAAATCATAATCAAACTCAAATTACATAGAGTCAACACCCAGATAAAAATAGAAATCCTAATAACCCACTAACACGACGAAATCAAAATGAAGTTTGTACTCTTTCAAGGAGTACAGATAACACATGCACTTACATAACCCTATAATTAGATAACATTATCTGTCCTACCTTGATGCAGCAGTATTGATGTTCAGATGAAGTTTATACTCATTGAAGGAGTAAGGACAAAAAACAATATAAATTAACTATGTAATTTTATAATGATAATGTAAAATAGAACTATATTACAAAGATACAGCCTACATTTGGTTGATAAGTCCTAGCTAATTTTAATGAGTTCTAAATCAATTAAAATGCTTAAAATCAGAGATAACAACACTTCTCAACAACCTTGAATCTCAAAAAACATCCTTATTACACCCACTACTGTGTTCCTTCATTCCTTTGTTTCGATGAACTTGAAGCCCGCACCACAGGAACATTATCCTCCTTGCTGTCCGGCCTCTTAATTTCAGAATTAACTTTACTTTTCACCATCCTTAGATCTCAATAGACAACCTTATTCCGCTTCCTAATAATTTCCTTCATTTGTTATAGTTTTTCAATGAACTTGAAGCCCTCCCACCCTTGACAACTTAATGGATTTCAATTTTTTGTTTTCAAGAGGTCGGTTTTCCTTCTTGTTGTCCAGCCTCTTGAGGTAAGAGATAGCATCCACAATCACCAAACTCATATACATCCTCTATCTATGTCCTATTATACTCCTTCATTCCTTTCAGTTTTTCAATGAACTTGAAACCTTTCCAACTTTGATAACTTCCGAAATAACATCACTTGGCCAACTTAAGATCTCCCTAGACAACCTTATTTCATCCACATATATCTTCCCTCATTCCTTTGTTTCCATGAACATTTTGACCCTGACAACTTAATAAATTTTATTTTATTTTTTTTCCCAGAAGGCTCGTTTTCCTCCTTAACGTCCAGTTCAGAAATAACATTACAGCCTCAAAATCTCTGAGGAAATAACATTTCCCTTCAATATCTTTTCAAACTTACTCTAGATCATCAAAATGTATAAAGCAATAGATTGAGACCAATACACTTTAATGCAAAAAGAATTCTCATATTTAATCTCACACCAAAGATCATAAAAATGTGATTATTAATTAAAGATCACTTAAATCATAAACTCCTGGATAAGAAAAAGTGTAAATCAGGGTAAGTAATCGATTGATTGACCATTGACCTTGGTAGTTAATGATCAAATATTGATTGGCCCATTTTAATGTGTATTTTTCATTGATTGATAATTAATCAATTATTGATTAATGAAAAATTATCGGAAATAGGTCATTTTTTATGTGATTTATAAGTAAATAGCATATTTTGAAACCTTAAAAAATTTATAACATATTTAAATATAATACAATTAATATTCGTATTTTACCCCTAAAATATGTTTTTGACCTATATTTTTCATATTCCTCCAAAAACCTACCCATTTTTCTTTCTTCCTTCTCTCTCCTCTCTCTTTCTCTCTCTCTCTCTCTCTCTCCCCTCCTAGTCTCACTCTCTCCTCCACCCCTTTTTGCACAGTCTAAAATTGAGAGGCTGGACAGCAACAAGGAAAATGGGCTATTGGCAAAAACTAAAGTTTATTAGTTGTCAAGGCTGAGAGGGTTTCAAGTTCATGGAAAAACTTCAAGGATCGAAGGAACATATTAGGGATGTCATAAGGGTGTATTTGGTGATTTGAGATTGATAAACAACAGTAACGTGTTGTGTCTGAGTTTGAGAAGTTGAATTGCAAGGAAGAAAGTTGGCCTCTTGGGAAAACTGAAATTCATCAAGTTGTCAATGGTAAAAGGATATCAAGTTCATGGAAAACTATTAAGGAATGAGGAACTTATTAGAAGACGGAATATGGATTTTTGTGGAAATCTGAGGATGGCAAAAAACGATTTTATCTCTGAAATTGAGAGGCTGGACAAAAAGGAGGAATTCATTGTCTTGGAAAAAACTAAAATTCGTTAAGTTGTCAAGGGTGGGAAGGTTTCGAGGTGAGGGGAAAAAATGAAAGACATGAAGGACATATTAGGAGATGAAGTATGGATGCTTTAGAGATTTAAAGTTGGTTGAAAGTGATGTTATCTCTAAAATTGAGAGCCAGGACAGCAAGGAGGAAATGGCCATTTGGAAATAATGGAAATTCATTAAGTTGTCAAGGGTGGGAGGGTTTCATGTTCATGGAGAAAATGAAATGAAAGATGGAACATATTTGGAGTGCTACTCTGAGTAATACAATTTTTCTATGTAATTGTACTATTTGGTTTCTTTTCTAATTTTTTTTATTTTATTCAGTCTAACTAGGAAAGAAGAATCGGAAGCTGATCGGGCAAGAATTAATGACTCCATGACTACCATGTGCTAAGGATACCAGCTCAAGTTAATCAAGACAGGAATAGAGGAGTACTTGAAGTCTCAACAAAGGATTCTGGTATTCATTTGATTAGTTTAAAGACTTGTCTTTTCTTTGATGTTTTCATTTGCAGGCGCGCATGTATATCCAAGTTCACCGTCAAGCTCTGAAAGGTAAATGATTTTTTGCATCATGAGCATTCGATTTTTGGATTTGTTGCTTCTCGTTAGCCCTTAGGTCATCAATCTTTTTAGTGCTAGGACATTTTTGAAAGTTGGTTGGTGTGTAAATTATGATCTTGTTCGTGAAAAAAAAAAAAAAAGGTTTAATTCTTAGGTATTGTTGTTCTTTTTTTCCTTTTTATTGACGAAGTTTGTTGCTTGCTTTGTATTAACGAAAACCTTACTTTTTTTTTTCTTCTTTCTCATTTTCATAGTGCTCCTCACTTTTTGGGATGGGAAAGTCAGAGGCGTTGAATCCAGGGTTATTGGTAGATTCTCTAACATGTATTACATTGTGGATTAACTGCTAATATCAGCTGGTAACATCTACATTTTGTTTCTAAATGTTTGCAATTTTTTACACTTTTTATTATTTGTTTAATGACTTGATCTTCTTCTTTTTTGTTTTTTTATGTGTTGCCTTTTCTGATCAAGAGAACGTACTAGAGCTATGATATGATCTACGGGGCTGCAGGGTGTGTTTTCTCTCCTTAAAATTATGATGTACATTTAAATCTTGAATTAGAAATTGTCTTTAAAAGTAAGAATGGACAACAGGATCATAACTTCAATTTTCGGTCACCAGTCACTGTTGACCGGCAGCGACGGCGGCGACAGTGGAAAGTGGGTAGTCCATCTTGAAGATCTCAACGTGAGGAACTCATTGGTGGTCTCAATTTCACCATTTGAAGCTCCTATGGCTGGAAATCGACCCTCAAAAAATCGGTCACGGCGGCGGCTTTGGAACTCCGCCGTGCCGGGGTTGTGGCGTGCAATTGACTTGGGGCTTTTGCTCTCCTCTTCACGGCGAGCATTTCTGTACCGGTGGCACGGCTCAACATCGCCGGAAATGGCGAGTTCCACGACGGCGACGTCGCGGCTTCAGACAGCGCAATCCGGCGGCTGTTGGGCTGAAACACTACCTGGGTTTTGTTCTACTCTTCACCACGAGTCTTTTGGGACCGGAATCAACTTGATCGGACATCGGATGGCGGAGATACGGTGTCGCAAAATTTCTGGTGGCCGGTGGCTTCGAGCAGCGCGTGTGGCGTCGTGCGGCGGCCGTTCCATCGCGTCAACCCACTGTTGAACTCAGCTTGGCGAGAGCTTTCCAACGGTGCCGGTGGTGTCGTCAACAGAGGCCGTACGTGAAAGTTAGTTACTGTACACGTGTGGGTAAAGAGAGAAAGAGAAGGGAGAAGAGAGAGTGTATATGTAGACAAATGAGGAAATTTCACTTTTTTTCGCTCTTTATATACTTTTTCACCGAAATTTTAACGTGGGCTTTCCTGTAACAACCGGGAAAATTCACATTTTTTGGAAAATTAATACAGAATGAATTTAAGTGTTAAAATGTGAAATTAAGTGATTTAATATTGTTTAAAACTAAATAAAATGTTCTAACAATGTTAAAGGATGAAAAATGAGTAATAGTGATATTATGTGTGCGCACGTGTGTGCCACTCATAGTATCAAGAAGTAGGTCAAGATGATATTATCTTGACATAAAATTGATAAATTTGGGTTCAGCACTCCGAAATTAGTTAGGATAGCCTATCAGCACACTCAAATTTGATAATTGAGCACAAGGGTAATTTTTGACCGAAAATTTGCAGTATCGGAAACTGGTCGAAATGACCTCAAATGAAAATAAAACTGATATATTTGGATTCAGGATGCCCAAATTAATCAGGAAAGCCCATGTTGAAATTTTGGGCGAAAAAGTATATAAAGAGCGAAAAAAATGAAATTTCCTCATTTGTCCACATACACACACTCTCTCTAATTCTCTTTCTCTCTCTACCCCCATTGATGAATAGTAACCGACCACCGAAAACGGTGTCCGTTTTCGACACCGCCGATGTCATCGGAAAGCTCTCGCCGAGCTGAGTTCAACGGTGTGCCGAGTCGACGGAACCGATGCCGGAGGAACCGGCACGCGCCGCCCGAAGCCGCCGGCCACCGGAAAATTCATGACGTCGTATCTCCGCCGTCCGACGTCTGATCAAGCTGAAACCGGTCCCAAAAGACTCGTGGTGAAGAGTAGAACAAAACCCAGGTGGAGTTTCAGCCCAACGGCCGCCGGATCGCGCCGCCTAACTCCGGCCGTCGCCGCCGTGAAATCCGCCGTTTCCGGCGGAGTTGAGTTGCAAGGTTGGTATCAAAATGCTCAGAACAACACGTCGATCAAAAGCCCCAAATCAATTTTGGGCAACAATCGCCGGAAAATGAAGATCCACCACTGCCGCCACCGTCGGTTTTTCGAGGGTCGATTTCCGGTCATAGGAGCTTCAAATGGTGAAATTGACACCACCAATGAGTTCCTCACGTCGAGATCTTCAAGATGGGCTACTCATTTGCCACTGTCGCCGCCGGTCAACCATCGGTCAACGCCGGTCAACGGCGACCGTTGACCAAATTTTGGAAGTTTGGCCCGTTGGCCTATTTTCGACGTTCCGAACGCATTCGCGGAGTCGGAATTTCAAGACGAGAACTCAAATATGAAGAACGAGGAATTAGGGTTTATGCCGTCAAGATCGGACTGCAATTCGGTATAAATCCCGACCCCTTTACGTTCTGCAATTTAATTGTTTGGGACTATTGTATGATTTTATGATTATTGGTATGAAAAATGTGGAAAAGAATGTATGTAAAAAGAAGAAAATGACTGTAATGGAGAAAAAGAAAAATATGTGATAATGTAATGATTTTACGTAAACAGTATGAGTTTTACGTAAAATCTAAGCCTCTGGTATAGTACGTGATAGAATTAGATCAGGATAGATGGTTTTCAGGCGTTTCCTAAATACTGGAACCTCAAAAATTAAGCAGAAATGCTGCCGAAATTTCTAAAAATAGCACCAGGGGTAATATGGGAAACGAAGGGTAAAAATATGATCGGGAAGGGAACCCGAGCCCCCTCGAGGAATTAGGGCAAGGAAAAAGGAATGGGTAAGGTACGATCAGTAAACCGACCCTTCGAAACCCTAGAACGCAAGAAAAACATGAAACCGATTCTTAGGTTCGAATAGTACTTCCCGAGGGTCGGGAATGTGAAAATCGGTAAAATGATAAGAATTGATCCGGAAAAGGTCCGATAAGATTTAGAAAGTTAATTAAATGATTTTGGGTTTAGAAAATCTAGCCTAAGTATGAAAATGAAAATGTTATGGTTAAACGACCCATCAAGGGCAAAATGGTCATTTTGTCCAAAGATTCTCAAATTATGAGAAAAGAGCCCCAATGACCTCGGAATAGGTGAATGAAGTTTGTAAAAGCCAAAATTGAGGTTTAAGTTATGAAAAATCACGTCAAGGGCAAAATTGTAATTTTATCAAAAGTTATGGATAAAATCGTAATTTTTCAAAAGCTGGAGAAAAAATTCGAAAAGGGCCATTAAGGTTTAAAAAAGCTGTCCTAAGGCTATAATTAAGGGTTATGAGATCAGAATCAAGCTTTTTAATAAAATAAAAGCTATAAATGAAAATGTGATTAACAGACAAAGTTTGTCTGTAGGAACCCGATCCAAACGCGACAAAGGACGTCGATGGATTCCAAGAAGGGGATAAGCATGCTATGAGTAAGTTCAGACATTTACCCGTCTGCAACTATGAACAAACTTATAGTATTTATATGTGTTATATGTAAATGTCATGATGTGATTTATGATGATGCTATAGTAACACTATAGCAATACTATGATGATGTTAAAAGATAGGTTTTAATAAATAATTTATAAAAATATATATATGTATATATATATGTATATATTGAATTACGAAAGAAATGTATTATAAAAGTTTTATGAGAATAAAGATGTGAGTTAGAGAGATTGAAGAATGGAAAGAGTAAGAACGAGAATGTTATGATAGGATGCATAAGAAAGAGATGAGATATGAAAGGAAAAAATAGATGTTTTATGAAAAGTTTTATGAAAGTTAGGTTATGATTGATAGAGCAACGATGATCGGTGATGAAAGAAATTAAGAAAAGGGTATGTTTTATGATAACGAAATGATAGGGATTTTATGAAAAATGATATGAAAGCAAAGAGTTAGACAAGAAAGAGAAGTAATGATAGGTTATGATGAAAGGTATGATGAAAGGATTAGAATATAACGATAAGATGTGATTGATAGAATAGAATGATAGGCTATGATCGATAGGAATATAATGATAAGATAAACAGAGAATAATTGTCTGCACATAACTAAACGTGTTTTGTTTGTTATGATGTGATATGATATGATGATATATAAGTAATATGTGCTATATATGCTATGCTAAAGTGTGATTAATATAATTCACACAAGTAAAGTAAAGAATTAAGAAAAGAAAAACAACGAAAGAACAAATGTTCCATGGAATGTTTTATGAAAAACGAGAAAGGAAAGATGATGAATGTCATGAAAAAGATGTATAATGAAAAATCAATATAAGAAAAATAAAAGTCTACAAGATAATAAGGCTGAAAACTTAAGTTGTTGGCGTACCGGTCTCCCTACAAGGTCGAGACTTCCGGTCTATATCCTCGCGTTGATGTGGTGCTACCCCGAAGGTGTGGTAGATTATAGGTTGGACCAGCCCCGAAGGTGAGGTTTTATGTGACTGTGAGGTAGGTTGGTGGGTAGCTCCCCCTCCTCCCACTGTCCGCGCGCAAATAGGTACGTCCAACAACGGGCCCAACCAAAGGAAAGTGGAAAGAAAGAAAACGAAAGGAGAGTGAAAGAAAAGAAAGGAAAAGAAAAGGAAAGAAAAGAAAGGAAAAGAAAAGAAAAGAAAAGAAAAGAAAGGAAAAGAGCGAGAAAGAAAGGAAAAGAGCATGAAAAGAAAAGAAATACGAAAAGAAAAGAAAAGTAAAGAACGATAAGAAAAGAAACGAATGATATGAAAGAATGACATAATGAAATCGATGAAAAATAAATAAATAACAAAACGAAGTTTATAAGAACATAATAGAATCATATATGTGATGCGATGTGAATGACACGTTTTTACGTGATGTTATGCTAGTGTGTATGTTACTAGCTTTTAAGATATGAAATGTTAAGAGATGATGACAAAGCGATAGAGAAGTTATAAAGGTTTAGAATAGAAAGTTAAGGAATGATAGGAATGAGAAGAAAAGAAATGAAGAAATTAGAATAGAATGATAAGAGATTATCAATAGAATGATTGGAATGATTGGCGAAGAGATAAATAAGCATAAGGAAGCTCACATAATATGTTATGTTTCGAGGATATGTATAGACGATGTGTATGATGTGTATATATGTGATTTCATATATTCTAGTAATAATATATATTACTAGTATTTATAAGTTAATGAATGTATGTTTGAACTTACTGAGCATCTAGCTCATTAGTTGTTTATATGTTGCAGGTAAGTAACCTATTAGTTTAAAGTAATATGATGGACAACGGACGAATCTGCATGTGCCAAGGGACTGGGCGAGGGTATGGTACTACCATGAGTCTTTCGCTGAGCGTTCAAAAAGGAAGATGAAAGAAAGAAATTTATGAATTATATGTTATAAGAGTATGATAGAGTTAGAGGCATAGTATGTAAGTAAAAAAAAAAATTGCTATAGAAATTGCTTCCGCTTTTAAAATGAGAACGTTAAGAATGGAAAGTTAAGTATGATAAGTAAGAGGATGACGACCCACGAGGTTGCCAGCCATCGCGGTCGGCGTAAGAGCTCGGCTGGTTGGTATGGTAACGTATGTTGGGGGGGGGGGTGTCACATTTCTTAACTAATTTGGGCGTCCTGAATCCAAATATATCAGTTTTATTTTCATCTGAGGTCATCTTGTCCAATTTCTGATACTGCGAATTCTCGGTCAAAAATTACCCTAGTGCTCAATTATCAAATTTGAGCGTGCTGATAGGCTATCCTAACTAATTTGGGAGTGTTGAACCCAAATTTATCAATTTTATGTCAAGATAATATGATCTTGACCTACTTCTTGATACTGTGAGTAGCACGCTCATGTACACACGTAATATCACTATCAATCATTTTTCATCCTTTAACATTGTTAGAACATTTTATTTAGTTCTAAACAATATTAAATCACTTAATTTCACATTTTAACACTTAAATTCAATGTGTATTTATTCTCTGAGAAATATAGATTTTCCCGGTTATCACAATTTTATTTTATTTTATTTTTACTTTTTGGTTGTTATATGTCTTTAATTTTAGTTTGATAAGGTTCATCTTATTTGTTATCAGGATTAAGATGTTTATTTATTTTGTATTGTATGTTAAAATTAGGACTCTTAAATAGTTTATCTTTAATTATCTTCTGATCAACTATAGAGCTATTATCATAACTCCTTCTTCTATTCCATTATGCTTCATCACTTTTTCCACTAGATAAATATTGAGAAACTCTGCTAATTTTATCAACATTTGTAAAGGATGTTATGATAATTTTAGAGTTTCTCAACATTTGAACAATATTACAAAGATAAAGCCTTCTTTATTGGAAGGTAAATCCTAGCCTAATATAATGAGTCCTAATTCACTTAAAATGATTCATAGATAAAAATCGTATTACTAAAAAAAATAGTAAAGTGCTCTAATATAAAAAGCTCAATATGAAGATGGATAACAATAGAACAAAACTATAAAAACTGACTCCCTAACTTTAGTATGCTTCTTCTATATCAAAGAGGGTAGGGGGGAGGGAGAGAAACAGAAGTGGAGGGAGGGTAAGAGAGATTTTTCCTTACTTCAATCTGGAAAATAGCAATTTTATGAAATCCTTATGTCCTACAAAACAAGTAAACAAAAAACAAAAAAGACTTCACCTGTTCATCCATAAAATTCTAAGATAACCATTATATATAGTAAAGACACATTGCAAAGAAACTTAAAAAAGAGAACTACCTGATTTCCATAAACAATGATTGAAGTAAGTCGTTATTGTTGTCCATTCTTACTTGTTAAGACAAGTTGTAATTTAAGATTCAGATGTACCAGCCAGTTTTAAGGAGAGAAAACACACCTTGGAGCCCTGTAGATCATGTCATAGCTTTAGTACGTTCTCTTGATTAGAAAAGGCCACATCTAAAAAAACAAAAAAGAAGTAGATCGAGTCATTAAACAAATAATAAAAAGTATAAAAAATTGCAAATATTTAGAAAAAAAAATGTAGATGTTACCAACTGATATTAGCAGTTAATCCATAGTGTAATGCATATTAAAGAATCTACTAATAATCCTGGGTGCAATGCCTTTGACCTTCCCTGTAATATCCGTAATAATCATAAAATATAATTATTTTGTAATAAGTAATAAGCTCATGAATACAATATAATTACCAATTTAGATAGATTGAACGAAATAAAAAAAAATGTTTAATTTCCACTAATACCATGAAAGAGACAAATGATATGAATTCCATTAACTATATTTGCTCTAAAACTGATATATTTATTATCAGTATGCTCAAATTAGTCAAGTGAGCACAAAAAGTGAATTTTAAATAGAAAACATGCAATAGCAAGAAATTGATCAAGTCAATCTCGAATAAAAATAATTTGTTATATTTGAAATCAAGACGTCTAAATTAGTTGATATAGAATATATCAAATATTTTGCATAATAAGCATACTATTTATGTGTAATGTTAACATAGTACATGGGCAAAATCATAGAAAGAGAAGTAGATAGATATGGACAGAGTCTATTTAGGCAATGAATGATGCCTACAACCATTTTAAATATAGCTAGAATAAGAATCAGATTAAGAAAATATATGTTTGGGAGATGTTAGGACACAATCAAATATTTACCAAACTATGTTATAAGGATTAGACTGTTAAGGAAGCTTTTGTAGATAAAATTTACACTACAAAAGTGAGTTTGGATGAACAAGAGACATGAAGTAATAGGAATCCCTTGATTTGGGGAGAGTGGTTTAGGTTTTTGTTTAAAAAAAAAAATGGGTTTTGGGAGACAAGGAGTACAATGCATTAAGATGTGCATTAAATGCAAAATTTTGGTCATTCCTTGATGCACCAAATGGATTCTACCTAGGAGAGGCAAACCTGGGATTTATGTCCCTTCAATGCTTAGTTAATCAAGCTTAACATGTCATTAAGTTAGTCTATAAATGAGTCAATAAGACATTTGGCTTCATTTTCCTTTCTTTCACCACCAAAGATATCAAAAGCCCTCAAACATTCTCTTTTCTCTCACCACTTAGCCGAAACTTTCTCAACCAAAAATGCACAAAGTTTAGCCATACACTTGCTTAGTTGGAACTCATCTCTCAAAGCTAACCTAGTCACAAATACTGCAAATTTCTATCCCAATATATAATGGTGACAAAATATATATCAAAGCCAAACTTTACTATGTTAATTTAAATGACTAGCTCACGTTTAGCATCTTATTTCAAACTTCATTTTTGAGACATTAAATTAAAATTTTTACCCGAAAAAAAAACACATTATAGCAAAAAATAGAAAAAATAAAAAATAGGTCATATAGCCTTTGAAAAATAGAGGAATTTTTAGGCTACAATAATTCACAATTCTAGAATCGATTTTAGCTATATAGCAGCCATTGGAAAACTATTAAAAGCATCATTTAACGATATCAAATGTAATATATTTTTAGTTGGTCAAATTTTTGCTTGTTGGATAAAGCTATAGCCTTTGAAAAATAGTGCAATTTCTGGGATAATCTTAATTCATTATTCTAAAATCAGTTTCAGTACTGTATTAGGTGCTCGGAATTAATTAAAAGCATCAATAAATGATATAAAATCAATTTTTGAGCTAGCCAAAATTTTCCTCATTGAAGAAAGCTATAGCCTTTTAAAAATAAAGTGATTTTAAATATGGTCATGACTCATTATTATAAAATCAATATCAGCTATTTAACAAAGCATTGGAATACTATTAAAAGCATCTTTTAATGATAGTAATGCAATATATTTTGAGCTAAACAAAATTTTACCCAAAAAGGCTATGGCCTTTGAAAACTAAAGAGATTTATGAAACAATCATAATTTACTATTTTAAAATTAATTTAAGTCACGTAGTAAACCTTTGGAATACAACAAAAAGCATGATTTACTGATATTAGATGCAAGATATTTTTAGCCAGCGAAATTTTTGCTCGTCACAAAAGGCCTTTGAAATAGAGCCATTTTCTAGGTGATCATAACTCAAAATGCTAAAATTAGTTTTAGCCACATAAGAGACCATTGAAATACTATTAAAAGCATCATTCAATGATATCAAATACAACGTATTTTAAGCTGGACAAATTTTTGCTTATTTGAGAAGGCTGTAGCAAATAAAGAGACTTTTAAGACGATCATAACTTATTATTCTAAGATTAGTTTCAGTCATATAGTAAACAGTTGGAATACTATTAAAAGCATCATTCAATGATATTAAATACAAAATATTTTGAGTTAGAAAAATTTTTGCTCATTCAAAGAGTAAGACAGAAAACAATCTAAATTAACTACGTAATTTTATGGCGATAACATAAAACAAAACAATATTACAAAGATAAAGCCTTCAACTGGCTCATCTATCCTAACTAATTTTAACGAGTTCTAAATCAATTAAAATGCTTAAAATCAGAGATAACAACACTTCTCACCAACCTTGAATATCAAAAAACATCCTTATTACACCCACTATTATGTTCTTTCGTTCCTTGTTTCCATGAACTTGAAGCCCTCACCTGTAACAGCCGAGATTTTTAATCGTTCTTGGGATCATTGTATAGTGAAAATTTATATATATTAGTGTGACGAAAATATATAAATTTCACTCTAATAAATCATCATTAGAGTTTATGAATATATTTATTAGAGTTTATAAATGCTTTATGGCAGTAGAGGTAATGAATTTCGAATCGAAACGCCTCAAATAGTGTATTTTCAATATCGAAAAACAGAATTCTACTGAGACTTAAAATGTGGCAAACATAGACTCCAGATGGAAAATAATGAAATATCTAGGGTTTATGGAATGTTTTAAATGATATAAATGCATCGAAAGGCTCTAATAGCATTTCGAGAGGTAAACTGCGAAATTTGGCCAGTATAGCTTTTCGGTCAAAATTTCGACAGATGAAAATTATACTGTTATTAAAGAAAAACCTATACTATATAAACAAATAATATTTTCTTATTAATATAAGAATTAATGGATGAGATCAAATCATCATTTTTGATCCAAAGGCTATTAAAATTAAGGAAATTTTAGAATTTTCCTTTAAAATCAAATTTAGAAAGAAAATTTGCATTAAATGCAATGTTGATCTGCTCATGCACGTGGAAGAAAGGGGGAGAAACAGCTGTATTTCAGCTGAAAAAGTTCCAAAAATTTTGCAAAAATGCCCCCAAAAAATTTTCATTTTGACCCCAAAATTTTCAAAAATTACAAAAATACCCCTAAGGATTTGTATAAACTTTTTCCTCTGATTTTCACGTTCCCCACAGCAGAAAACACCATTTTTCTCTGTTCTTCTTCTTCTCCCACGTTCCCTTGCTCACAAAAATTTTCAAAGTTTCAAAACTTGCAAATTTTGAAGAAAAAGTGTGAGAAAAGTTCAAGTTGAGAAGTATTCACCTTAAAGCTCAAGTAAGTTCTTCAAAATTCTGTTTTAATGCTTGTTTTTAAGTGTTTTTGTGTTTATGCGAATAGTGGAACAAAATGGGTTTAAGATAGTTTGGAGTGTTTGGATGAAAATCATGTGGAAAAACATGTTTTGAACTTGTTTTTGAAGTGTTTGTGGGGTTAGTTTTTGAAAATAAAAGTGTTACATGGGGGAGGAAAAATTTACGTGAAATGAAGGGTGAAAACCTTATGGAATAGAGATAATTATGTATGATGAAGGGAAAAGGAATTTGATGTGGTATATGAGTGTTGAAAGGAAGAAAGACAAAGAGGAAAATTTAGGGTTGTGAGTGAAACCCTAAATTTTTGGAAATACTGCTATACCCTGATTATGAGAATGAATTATTGTTATGTACTGGGATTTTGAGCAGGTTTATGATGGAAACTGTGTTCAATAACGCAATTTAAGTGGTTTTGGCATAGTGGGGAAATAAGAATTTAAGCCGTTATAATGCCAAAATTTTCGGACTTATAACTAAGGTTAAGGGTTTAATGATGACAATGTACAGAAGCAGTGTTTAAATGTTCTCGTGTTGACCTATAAACATTTCACTGAATGTTGAACTGTTTCGTTATAGGGCAACGACGGAAAACTAAGAAAAGGAAACAGAAACAAATTTCTGGTAAGTTCTGGCATTTAAATGTCTGAACATGAACAACTGGAATCCTATGTTGTTTTTGAATTTCAATTTATGAATGGCCTAAATTCTTTGGCTAGAAAAGCTATAGGTTGTTGTGAACTCGTTAAAACGCCTAAATTGGCAAGTATGCGAGTGTGCAGTGATGTGTTACGTGTATATGATTGTGTTTTATGGATTTGGACCCTAGAATGCTTTAAACATGTTTTAGGATTGAATGTATGCATGAGAAATGGCTTTGGTGTCAAAATGTGTTTAAAAACCTATTTTTACCGAAGCCAAGCGCTAAGCGCTAGCCAAAGAGCGCCCCGGCGCTGAGCTCTCGGCCAAAAATTTGGTGTTTAAAATTCAGTAGGAGCGCCAGGCTCTAGGGTATTAGCGCCAGGCGCTAGTGTAAAAATTGGCTAAAGCGCCAGGCGTTAGGGTATGAGCGCCAGGCACTAGTGTAAAATTTAGTGGAAGCGCCAGGCCCTAGGGTATGAGCGCCAGGCGCTAGGGTAAATATCCAGTAGGAGTGCTAGGCTCTAGGGTATGAGTGCCAGGCACTAGTATAAAAATCAGCATGAGAGCCAGGCGCTAGGGTATGAGCGCCAGGCGCTAGTGTAAAGTTGTTTGAAGTGCCAGGCGCTAGGGTATGAGCGCCAGGCGCTTGAACCGGATTTTCAAAAGCGCCAAGCGCTGTAAATAGAGCGCCGAAGCGCTGAAGTTTCTGTTCTAAGTTTACAGAAAAATAAAATGAAGGGCCAGGCGCTCGGGGATGAGTGCCAAGCGCTCCAACTGTTCCAAAAATGTATAATTAAAGTTTTGTGCCTCATTTTCAGTTCCAGTCACGCCCCAATGTTTAAGTGCATGGATGATGATTTTTAAACAGTATTTGTGGACTGAATAGGCATAATATTGAGTACATTAATTATGAATATGTACACTGAAACAGTTAAGACATCATAGTAAGTAACATCGCACAGTAAACAACAGGGTAATGAAAAAGATTTAATGTTTGACGTACCGGCCTCTCGCAAGAGGAGGTTACCTTATGTCGAAGCAAAAGACATACCATAGATGAGGGAGAGTCCGGGTCGCTCCCAGACCCCTCTTACAGCGCGCACACGGTACGACTAAACCGGGACTATAGACATAGTAAATGAACAATGCAAAGTGTAAATTGAGCATAATGAACTCATGCATTGTGTGGAGTTGCATTGTAGTGTTTTATTGTTTTTAAATGTTATGTCTGAACTTACTGGGCATGTAGCTCACCAGTTTGTTCTTGTTCAGGTAATCGAGGTAAACAACCTGTAACTTGAGCCACAGTGTATGGATTGGACTGCAGGAATGAAGTGCCAGTGTCATGATAAAGGTTATGGACCTGTCAGGCTAATTCTGCAAAGAAGAAGGAAAAGGATAAAGAAAAATACGATTGTATGATATTGTATAAAGTACACTGTTATGTTTAACTTTAACTATTTCTATTATAGTATGACAGTAGTATATGCAAGTAATACAAAATAGTTTTCCAACTATGATAACTTAGTTTTGGAAAATTGTAATACTACGTATATCGATGATTTAAAAAAAAAATATTTCCGCAATCCATTATGTTACGTTTTGAAAAAGAAGAATTAAAATAGCAGAGTTTTCAGGTGACGTCCCCCGCGCGAGGCGGGGGGTGTTACATCACCACCCTTGACAAATAGCTGAACTGCTAGGAGGAAAATGGGTCTCTTGGGAAAACTGAAATTCATCAAGTTGTCAATGGTAAGAGGATTTCAAGCTCATGGAAAAACTATTAAGGAATGAGGAACTTCTTAGAAGATAGAATATGGATTTCTGTGGAAATCAAAGGATGGTGAAAAATGATTTTATCTTAGAAATTGATAGGCTAGACAAAAAGGAGGAATTTGATGTCTTGGAAAAAATTAAAATTCCTTAAGTTGTCGAGGGTGGGGGGGTTCCAAGGTTAGGGAAAAAAATGAAAGAAACGAAGGACATATTAGGATATGAAGTATGGATGTTTTTAGATATTTAAGGTTGGTTGAAAATGATGCTATCTCCAAACTTGAGAGGCAGGACAACAAGAAGGAAATGGCCATTTGGAAATAATCGAAATTCATTAAGTTGTCAAGGGTGGGAGGGTTTCATGTTCATGGAGAAAATGAAATGAAAGACGGAAGATATTTGGAGAGCTACTCTGAGTAATTCAATTTTTCTATATTGTCCTATTTTGTTTCTTGTCTAATGTTTTTTCTTTTATTCAGTCTAACTAGGACAAAAGAATTGGCAGTTGATCGAGCAAGAATTTAATGACTCCATGACTACCATGTGCTTAGAATACCAGCTCAAATTAACCAAGAAAGGAATAGAGGAGTACTAGAAATAGAGGAGTACTAGAAGTCTCAACAAGGGATTCTAGCATTCATTTGATTAGTTTAAAGACTTGTCCTTTGTTTGATGTTTTCGTTTGTAGGTGCGCGTATATATCCAATCCCACTGCAAGCTCTGAAAAGTAAATGATTTTTTATATCATGAGCATTCAATTTTTGGATTTGTTGCTTCTCGTTAGCACTTAGGTCATCAATCTTTTTAGTGCTAGGACATTTTTGAAAGTTGGTTGGTCTGTAGATTATAGTCTTGTTCCTTTAAAAAAAAAAAAAAAGGTTTAATTCTAAGGTATTGTTTTTCTTTTTTTTTTTTTTTTTTTTTATGAAGTTTATCTCAAGCATTGTTGACAGATATTAGGTAGTTTTTTTTTTTTTTTAAGTTTTTTTGCAATATGTCTTTACCGTATTGGTTATTGTTAAGAACGTTATGGTCAAATGGGATTATTTGTTTATTGGTCTTGTAGGATGCAAAGATTTCTTCATGAAGTTGCCATTTTTTGGATAAGTAATTTATCTCATGCATTGTTGATGAAAATCAAGTAGTTCTTGTTTTCAAGTTTCTTTGCAATGTGCCTTTACTGTAATGGTTATTGTTGAGAACTTTATGGATAAATGGGTGAAGATTATTTGTTTACTGGTTTTGTAGGACGCAAAGATTTCTTGAATTTGCCATTTTCCAAATTGAGGTAAGGAAAATTCTCTCTCTTACCCTCCCTCCCACCCTCGTTGATATAGAAGAAGCATGGTAAAGTTAGGGAGTCAGTTTTAATAGTTTTGTTCTGTTGTTATCCATCTTCCGATTGTGTTTTTTATATTGGGGCTCTTTACTATTTTTTCTAAGCAATACAATTTTTATCTATCCATCATTCTAAGTGAATTAGAACTCATTAGTTTTGGCTAGGATTAATCTTCCAATTAAGAAGGTTTTATCTTTGTAATACAGTTTTACGTTATTATTGTAATTATCAGCATCAAATTTCTTAGTTTATTTTTAGAGTTTATGTTTGTACTCATTGAAGGAGTATATACTTCATCAGGCATTATGTAGGATAGATTTTAGGGAGTTCGTATTTAACCTATACTCCCAGAAAGAGTATAAATTTGATTAATTGCATGGTTATTTTAGTGTATTTTATGGTTGTACTCTTTGAAAGAGTATAAACTTCACCTAACATTATGCAAGACAAATATTAGGAAGTTCGTATTTTACTAGTACTCCAAGAAATAGTATAAACTATGTGTATTGCATAGTTATTTTAGAGTATTTTACAGTTGTACTCCTCGAAAGAGTATAAACTTTATGTGGTATTATGCAAGACAGATTTTAGGGCATTCGTGTTTTACCTGTACTCCTTGATTGAGTATAGTCTTCATATTTGATTGTTATCATTATTTAAAATTGGAGTATCATCCTGTTTATCTCGCTAGTTTAAGTGGTAATGTAGGACAAATAATTTGGTATTTGTGTGTTTTATGATTTTTTTAAAACTTTTTGGTTGTGATACGTCTTTGATTTTAGTTTGATAGGGTTTATCTTTTTTATTATCAGAATTAAGATGTTTATTTATTTTGTATTGTATATTAGAATTAGGAGTCCCAAATAGTTTATCTTTAATCATCTTCTGATCAATTGACAGAGCCATTATCATAACTCCATCCTCTATTCCATTGTGTTGCATCACTTTTTCTATTATACAAATATTGAGAAACTATGGTAATTTTTAGAATGCTACATTGATTTTTTTTCAAAGGATTTCTTGGATTAGGACTCTTTACTCTTATTTAATTAGTTATTTAAAGTATGCCCTTCTCTTTAGTCGCGTTTAAATTTATAAGAAAATACACATATAAGTTTCCAAGTTCTATACGTTGTTAAGTTAGCAATTGAAGGTAATTGATTTTCCGCTGCTTCCTTAATGTTTCCCTCACACAAAAATTTTTTTAATTTCATTCTAAGCAACATTCTTCTTTTTGAGGTTTCTCGCTTCTTGTGTTTGGTTCACTCTTCTAAATGTTAGGGCAAATCAAAATGTTAGTTTGTGAAGAAACCTTGTCCAACAACGAAAACAGTTATGTTTTTTTCTTCTGAAATTGAAGTGTTTTTACCATAGTTGTGTGTATATTATTATTTTATTTCTTTTATTAATGACTTATATTACTATCATCAATACCGCTTTATTAACTACTGCTTTTTTTTTAACTCGGATTTTTTTATTAGTTGAAATGATATTCCATTTTGAGTGGAGGCACTTAATCCTTTAAATTTATAGTCAGGATGATGCCACATCAACCCATAGTTATATCATGAAAAAGTTGCTCTTGTGCAAACAAAATATGATATATTTTATACCTTTGATTTTTTTTTCCCTTCAAGTTTCGACTTTGTGTTTTGTTTCTCAGCCATACGCTGATATCAAGATGGTGCCACCCGATTAATGGAAAGGCTTTCAAATAATTTTGCTTCAAGTGCGTAAGTGTTCACTGAGTTCTTACGAATAGAAGCAGATCTGGACTTTAGCATGTTATTGCAACTTATACAACTGCTTTTGTTTACTAAGTTTGATTATTAGTTGAAATGATCTTTTCTTAATCATATAGTTTTTTAAATGGAGACACTTACCCTGTTTACTATATGCTCAGGATGATGCAATATCAGTTGATAAACAAACTCGGTGGTTGTTAGTATATAACAATTTATCTATATAACTTGCTACTTGACTCTGCGCACATGTTTTTTTGGGGAAAAAAAAAAGGTATAATATTGTAACAAGAATCTTCTTAACGTAACAGTATATAATAATACAGTAAGTGACAATACTTCTTTTTTCATGTATGTTCACAGAAATGAGGGGCTGAGTTTTGAAGAGGAAAGCATCAGAGGCATTGTCAATGATGATAGTAGGTAACAACATTGAAAATCCACCAAGTTCTTATTTGTATTTTTATTATATCAAAATAATAATATCATATAATTTTTTTTCCAGGTTTCTATTACTTCAACCATTCGTATATTCACTAAAATAGTTTTTTTTCCTAGTTTCCACTACAATTATACATATTTGCTGTTTTTTAGTTTATCAAATCTCATTTTATTTGCTGCTTAAAAATTGCTTGTTTAGCTATATTCTTAATATGAATATATGTTAATATTGACTTTTGCAAGAGTGGCTAATGCTATTGTCAAATCTACTGCTTGTATTTTTGTTTTGAAGCACTACTAGTAAAAATTATACAATCGCCAATTTTATTTATTAAGGATTGTTCATCAAATTAAATGACAAAATCATATTTGTATAGTTTTTTGGGTGGAGACACTTGCCCTTTTCACTATGATTATGAAGATATGATAACATTCAATGGACAAAACTTGGTAAATAATCTTGGTGATTTTTATTATTACCATTATGATTCACTAATGAAGTTTTTTTGATCTTTTGTTAATTGACTGCAGTCTTTTTTTTTTTTTTTTCATACATAATATCACCAACTATGCTTTTTAAATGATTATTGTTTAAGCATCTTTTTTTTTAACATCATAGTAATTTTTTTATTTACTTCGACTAATATATTGTAAATGTTGAAAATTTTCTTGGGACGAGGAACGATGAAGAGGCAAATGCCAAATACCCTATTCAACAAAGACAGGTATGGTTTTTCTAACTTCTATTAAATGCCTTGATTCTTGATGCATTTTGGCCCATTACCAATAGTTAGCTATATTGTATTTTGGATTTTTCTCCTCCTTAAGATGATCAATTTGGCCACTTCATATTTTGCACCTTTAGCAGATTTCAAATAAAATTTTGAATATTTTGATATTGAATATTGGTTTGTCGTTTGTTTTTGTGCCCACTACACATTTCTCCAGTATGCACACATTTACTGATGAGCAGCGTCAAGACAGTCTTTTTCCTTATCAGTCCTCATGTCAACTATCGTACCTTAACTGTGACGACCCCCCACGTATGTTACCATACCAACCAGTTGAGCTCTGACGCCGACCGCGATGGCTGGCAACCTCGTGGGTCGTCATCCTCTTACTTAACTTAACTTTCCATTCTTAACGTTCTCATCTTATAGCGGAAGCAATTTCTATAGCAAATTTTTTTTTTTTTTTACTTACATACTATACCTATCTTTATCATACTCTTATAACACATATTTCATAACTTTCTTTCTTTCTTTCATCTTCCTTTTTGAACGCTCAGCGAAAGACTCATGGTAGTACCATACCCTCGCCCAGTCCCTTGGCACGTGCAGATCCGTCCGTTGTCCATCATATTACTTTAAATAAACACGTTGCTTACCTGCAACATATAAACAACTAATGAGCTAGATGCTCAGTAAGTTCAAACATATATTCATTAACTTATAAATACTAGTAATATATATTATTATTAGAATATATGTCATCACGTATATACACACCATATACATCATTTATACATATCCTCAAAACATAACATAAAATATGAGCTTCATCATGCTCGTTTATCTCTTCGTTCATCGTTCTTATCATTCTATCGATCATCTCTTATCATTCTAATCCAATCTTTTCATTTCTTTGCTTTTCATTCCTATCATTTCTTAACTTTCTGTTCTAAACCTTTATAACTTTTCTATCGCTTCATCATCATCTCCTAACATTTCATATCTTAAAGCTAGTAACATATACACTAGCACAACATCACGTAAAAACGTGTCATTCCATACATATAACATCAAACACATCACATCACATATATAATTCTATCATGTTCTTTTAACTTCGTTTTATTATTTTTCATTGATTTCATTGTGTTGTTCTTTCATATCGTTCGTTTCTTTTCTTTTCTTTTCGTATCATTTTTTTTTCTTTTCTTTCCACTCTCTTTTCCCTTGTTTTTTTTTCTCACGCACTCTGTTTTCTTTTCTTTTCACGCTCTTTTCTTTTTTTTTTCACGCTCTTTTCCTTTCTTTTTTTTTCACGCTCTTTTCCTTTCTTTTCTTTTCTTCTCTTTTCTTTTCACTCTTCTTTTGTTTGTTTTCTTTCCACTTTCCTTTGGTTGGGCCCGTTGTTGGACGTACCTAGTTGCGCACGGACAGTGGGAGGAGGGGGAGCGACCCACCAACCTACCTCACAGTCACATAAAAACCGCACCTTCGGGGTTGGTCCAACCTATAATCTACCACCTTGGGGGTAGCGCCACATCTACGCAGAGGATATAGACCGGAAGTCTCGACCTTGTAGGGAGACCGGTATGTCAACAACTTAAGTTTTCAGTCTTATTATCTTGTAGGCTTTTATTTTTCTTATATTGATTTTTCGTTGACCATCTTTTTCTTTCAAAAACATAACACATATAGCACATATTACTTATATAACATCACATCACATCACATCACATCACATCACATCATAACAAACAAAAACATGTTTTGTTACGTGTAGACAATTATTCTTTGTTCGTCTTATCATTTGCATCATTCCATCAATCATAGCCTATCGATCATAGCCTATCGTTCTATTCCATCAATCACATCTTATCGTTATGTTCTAATCCTTTCATCATACCTTTCATCATAACTTATCATTGTTTTTCTTTCTTGTCTAACTCTTTGCTTTCATATCATTTTTTTTATAAAACATCTATTCTTTCGTCCTCATAAAACATCCATTTCTAAATTCTTTTCCTCACCGATCATAATTACTCTATCAATCATAACTTAATTTCCATAAAACTTTTCATAAACACCTATTCTTTCCTTTCATATCTCATCTCTTTCCTATGCAGTCTATCATAATATTTTCATTCTTACTCTTTCCATTCCTTTATCCCTCTTTATCACATCGTTACTCTCATAAAGCTTTTATGATACCTTTCCTTCGTAAATTCAATATATACATATATTTTTATATATATATTTTTATAAATTAATTATTAAAACATATCTTTTAACATCATCATAGCATTGCTATAGCATTTACTATAGCATCATCATAAATCACATCATGACATATACATACAAAACATATAATACTATAAGCTTGTTCATAGTTGCAGACGGGTAAATGTCTGAACTTACTCATAGCGTGCTTATCCTCTTCTTAAAATTAATTGACGTCCTTTGTCGCGTTGGGATTGGGTTCCTACAGACAAATTTTGTCCATTAATCACATTTTCATTCATAACCTTTATTTTATTAAAAAGCATAATTCTGATCTTATAATCCTTAATTATAGTCTTAGGACGGCTTTCTAAACCTTAATGGTCATTTTCGAATTTTTCCCCAACTTTTTGAAAATTTACGATTTTACCCCTAACTTTTGATAAAATTACAATTTTACCCTTGACGTGATTTTTCATGACTTAAACCTCAATTTTGGCTTTTACAAACTTCATTACCCTATTCTGGGATCATTGGGGCTCTTTTCCCATAATTTGAGAATCTTTGGGCAAAATGACCATTTTGCCCCTAATGGGTCGTTTAACCAAAATATTTCCATTTTCATACTTAGGCTAGATTTTCTAAACCCAAAATCATTTAATTAACTTTCTAAATCTTATCGGACCTTTTCCGGATCAATTCTTATTATTTTACCAATTTTCACATTCCCGGCCCTCGGGAAGTACTATTCGAACCTAAGAATCGATTTCATGTTTTTCTTGCGTTCTAGGGTTTCGAAGGGTCGGTTTACTAATCATACCTTTACCCATTCCTTTTTCTTTGCCCTAATTCCTCGAGGGGGCTCGGGTTCCCTTCCCGATCATATTTTTACCCCTCGTTTCCCATATTACCCCTGGTGCCATTTTTAGAAATTTCGGCAGAGTTTCCCTTTAATTTTTAAGGTTCCAGCGTTTAGGAAACGCCTGAAAACCATCTATCCTAATCTAATTCTATCACGTACTATACCAGAGGCCTAGATTTTACGTAAAACTTGTACCGTTTACGTAAAATCGTTACATCATCACATATTTTTCTTTTTTCTCCATTACAGTCATTTTCTTCTTTTTACATACATTCTTTTCCACATTTTTCCTACCAATAATCATAAAATCATATAACAATCCCAAATAATTTAATTGCGGGACGTAAAAAGGTCGGGATTTATACCGAATTGCAGTCCGGTCTCGACGGTATAAACTCTAATTCCTCGTTCTTCATCTTTGAGGTCTCGTCTTGCAATTCCAACTCCGCGGATGCGTCCGGAACGTCGAAAATAGGCCAACGGGCCAAACTTCCATTTTCGGTCAACGGTCGCTGTTGACCGGCGTTGACCGCCGTTGACCGGCCGTTGACCAGCAGCGACGGCGGCGACGGTGGCAAGTGGGTAGTCCATTTTGAAGATCTCGACGTGTGGCGGCCCGCCCTTCTGTAGGGGCTCTACAGTGCTACTACGGCCAACTCTGTAGTCAACCGCAATAGTCTGCAGGCCTCTAGGGTCGCCGGCAATCATGCTGAACTGTAAACTACTGTTAATTTTGCGGAATAAATTTTTCTTTTTCTTTAAATACATAAACTGTTTGAGAATGTGATAAAGAAATCATGTTAATCATGATTCCCCTATCACATACTCCTGTCTTGAAAACTGTCTCTTTGAAATTACATTCAAAACTGTACAGCGGAAGATCTATCTGTGACCAATATCCCTCGCCCAATCCTCTCCGGCATGCATCTTCCCTGTTCGTCGTCCACCGATACTACTGGTGAACAGGTCTCTTACCTGCAACATGTGAACAAACTAATGAGTTATGAGCTCAGTAAGTTCAAACATAAAAACATGTATCTAACATGCTATACTGCTGTGCTCATGCTGTACTACTGTGCTCATGTTGTACTGCTGTACTCATACTGTACTGCTGTACTCATGCTGACTGCTGTACTTATACTGTACTGCTGTACTTATACTGTACTACTGTACTCATGCAGTCACTGTACTACTGTACTCATGCTGACTGCTGTACTTATACTGTACTGCTGTACTTATACTGTACTACTGTACTCATGCTGACTGCTGTGCTCATGCTGACTGGACTCTGTAAACATGCTGTACTGGCTGATTGTTTAGTCTTAGGACTTCAATCTTTTACTTTAGTTCTGGTTTTGGGCCCCTGATTGGACGTACCGACATGTTAGCGCAACCGGGAGCGGTACTTTAGTGCTGACCTCCTCAGTCTTAACTATGCTAAACATGATAACCTCCCCGTAGTTCGAGAGGCCGATACGCCAATAACTGGTTAATTACCATCTTGCTGGTGTTCCAACTGGGTAGCATACTGCTTGCCCCCACAGTCGGAACCTGTTAATCTGTTTACTGGGGTGTGATTTAATCAACACACTAAGGTGCCTTGTGCACCTAACTGTTCTCTGGTTCTGTTACTGTCTAGTCTCTGTACTGGGACATGCAACTCTATATGCATGACATGAACTGATGTGAACAGACCTGTGCTATGACTGACATGCACTGACCTGTACTGTGACTGACATAAACTGACTTAACATCGTGATGCAGACAATCAACGTCTAACAACACGTCATACAACATACATAATACTGTAATAAAGCAAGCTTGTCCACGTTGCAGTCAGGACAATGCTTGAACTTACAGAAAGTCCTCTAGCGTAAGCTGCTGCTGCTTTGAGACTGCTGATTTGGGGTCTCTGGCTTGGACTCCTATAAAAGGAAAAATCACTGATTATTTACCATATTTAGCTTATACTGAAAATATGGCAAAACATGAAAATTTTCCTTTCCAGACTCTTTTTTTTTTTTTTTACTCTCTGGACTCGAACACGCCCTCCTACACGGCCGTGTTCGTGCCCGTGTACTTCTCTGGACTTTTAAGCCTGCTCGTGTAATCTCTGGAACATGCCCGTGTATGCTTACACGGGTTGGTACACGGCCGTGTTACTGGCCGTGTACTCCTCTGTCTTCTTACACGGTCTCTTACACGCCTCTCTTTGATTGTGTGTCTCTTGACACGGTCTGATACACGGCCGTGTTCTTGACCGTGTACCTCTCGGGTCTAATTTTTCTTGCAACACGGTCGTGCGTATGGGCATGTTCGGGGCCGTGTTCTGTACACGCCCTTGTACACGCCCGTGTTCATACCAGAATCAAGATTCTGGGTCCGAACTGCTCTGCTCTGTTTTTCTAAGGCTTTTATGGCCTTTGTTCTGTGTCTTACACTTGAAATCGATCTTCATAAGATCATTTCAAGGTATCTACTACACTTCTACTATCACAAATCCATGATTTCGCAAGCAAAAATCTCACATTTTGCTCATGAACTTCTCTTGACTCTATTTTTTGAAAAATCTGCGTTTTAGTGAAGAAATCTCACTAAACTCGGTTTTCAAAACCATCTGTTCATGGATTCGGGTTTGACAACGTCTAGACTCGAACCACATTTTCGATTTTAACCAAAAATCTAAATGTGATTCACTCACATTCTCTTTTTCTCACTCAAACCCTAGATTTTCATCCGAAAAAATCAAGAGAAAAACGGGGTTTTCACCTTGCTTGAACTTGAGCTTTTCTTGCTGCTAATCCTTGACCGAATCTCGGTCGATCTGTTGCTTGCACTAGAAAATCCGAACTTTTGGATTTCCTTTGCTTTTCTCTCTCTCTTTCTCGGCTCCCTCTTTCTCTCTTTCCCTTTCTTTCTTTTCTTCTTTCTTTCTTTTCTCTTTCTTTCTTTTCTTCTTTCTTTCTTTTCTCTTTCTTTCTTCCGGCTGCTGTGCAGCTAAGGGAATTAATTCCCTCTCTATCTCATGCTCACGTGCCTCACACCCTCTCCCTTACTCTCTTTTATTTTTTTATTTTTTTATGTGTAAGGGCTTGTTTGGCTTCTTCTTTTAGCCATTGATCAATGTGGCTCACTTGTGTGCCATTGATCTCTTAGTATGTATTTTCCACATACTTTTCTATAATTTTTTAAAACATCATAATTGAATTAATGTTTAGCTTTTAAACTATTTTCATTAATTCATTTTCAAATTTTGATTAAAACTTGATTAATCAAAATTTTCCTCTACTCTTTATTCTGTAAACTGTGTCGCTGTAAATGTACATTTATTTACATATTTGTACAATTATTTCTGAGAACGTAGATTTCTCGGTTATCACACGACGAAAGGAATCCATTGGTAGCCTCAATTTCACATTTGGAGGCCCCAATCGCCGAAAAATCACCCCAAAAGTCACGGCCACGGCGGCGGCGGTGGAACTCCGGCGTGCTGGACTTTTTTCTCGAAATTGATTGAGGGATTTTGCTCCCCTCTTCACGGCGACCATTTCTGTACAGGTGGTGCAGCTCAACATCGCCGGAAACGACGGGTTTCACGGCGGCGACGGTGACGGCGACGGGCGGAGTTGGGCGGCGCGATCCGGCGGCCGTTGGGCTGAAACTCCACCTGGGTTTTGTTCTACTCTTCACCACAAGTCTTTTGGGACTGGTTTCAGCTTGATCGGACGTCGGACGGCCGAGATACGGCGTCGTGAATTTTCCGGTGGCCGGCGGCTTCGGGCGGCGCGTGCGCTCTCCTCCGGCGTCGGTTCCGTCGACTCGGCACACCGTTGAACTCAGCTCGGCGAGAGCTTTCCAACGGTGCCGGCGGTGTCGAAAACGGACACCGTTTCCGATGGTCGGTTACTGTACACTTTCGGGTAGGGAGAGAAAGAGAAATGTAAAGAGAGAGAGCGTGTGTAGATAAATGAGAAAATTCCACTTTTTCCCGTTATTTATATACTTTTTCGCCCAAAATTTCAATATGGGTTATACTGATTAATTTGGGCGTCCTGAATCCAAATATATCAGTTTTATTTTCATCTGAGGTCATTTCGACCAATTTCCGATACTGTGAATTTTTGATCAAAAATTACCCTTGTGCTCAATTATCAAATTTGAGTGTGCTGATAGGCTATCCTTACTAATTTGGGTGTGCTGAACCCAAATTTATCAGGTTTATGTCAAGATAATATCGTCTTGACCTACTTCTTGATACTGTGAGTGGCACACACGTGCACACACATAATATCACTATTACTCATTTTTCATCCTTTAATATTGTTAAAACATTTTATTTAATTCTAAACAATATTAAATCACTTAATTTTACATTTTAATGCTTAAATTCATTGTGCATTTATTTTCCAAAAAATATGAATTTTCCTGGTTGTTACATTAACACTAACTGTCAATTCTTGTTTATTTTCATAGATTTTGAATCTTTAACTACTAAGAGTAGCAACTCTAAGTACAAAAATGAGTTGCATATGATGCTTACAGCTTCCATCTCTATTACATACAGCTGCCAGGCCTCTTTTTAATCTTTGGACTCGCCTAAATGGATTGTATGTACAACAGAAAGTTATGTGATTTTGAAAATCTGTTTAACTTTTAATTAATGCTTTCATGATGTACATGAAATAAAAAATAAAAAATCAATTCTAAGTTTTTGTTTTGGTGGTTTTGAATAATTAATGAGTGGCTTTTTATATGTCGTTGAAATTGGTCAAGCTAATGAGTCATTAAATGCACTACGTCAGGGGAGAGATGACTGATATTACTAATGCTACATTTTGATAACATATTTTGACACTACAAAAATCAATTTTACACAAAATATTAAATTTTAAATTCAAATATAATTATTTTTAACAGTGTTATGAAAATAATTACTATTCAAAATTTTTTTAAAATAATCATATCAACTTTTCAACCTTAACTATTTATATCTACTTTTACCAATCACATCAATTTTTTAACTCTAAAATACTTTCATCCAAACATACATTTTATTCAAATACAAAACAAATACTTTTCAACCAAATACAACACTCAAAAAAGAATTACATTCAAATGCAATTAAAATGTAATGCATTTACCAAACGCCCTAAAAAAGACAACTGATTTTAAAGTGAGATTTTTGCGTTTTATTTTATTTTATTTTATTTTTTAGTATGTTTATTTTGCCTTTTCAAACAAAAGAATAAGACAGGTTATGTTGTTATATCAGGATTATACGGAACATTCACAAGGCTATCTAGTGGTGGAATCCTAAGTGCAATCCAGAAGTAGTGTTCGCATTGTCTCGTTGTGGGTCAAACACATAAGCATTTGACCTTTTATTATAAATATTATACATTTATTCCTTTCTTCACATATTAGTCTATGGGAAACATTCATCAGACTGCAGGAGGCCTTAAAGCGTTCAAAAATTTTGGAGGGCTTGGTGGGATTTCATTTTATTGATTATACAAGTTCAATCATTCACTCTATAGGTAAATTATAAGTTTGTTCTCCTTTTACCCCCCAACGTTTACACTTATGTTTTTGAAAAACAAGATTAAATAACTGAAGAGGATGCATGGGATTGGGAGCAAAACAATTGGAACAACTTGGTATCACATCCTACACATGTAAGTCCTACCATATGAATATATTATTGATATCATCGTTTCGTTAATCCTAGCTTGATTATTGTATTTGAATTTGGTTATCTAGTGAGATTAAGATTGACTAGTAAAGCTTTAGACTTTAATTTTCATCTAACTTTGTTTTTCTAATGTAGGACAAAAAATTAGGAAATTTATGTTTGATTATGGATTCTATTTTTATTTGGTTGCTATCTATCTATATTTAGTTTGAGTTTAATTAGGGTTTTTGTTAATTATTATAGAGTTCAGGATTTATCTCGGTTTGCAATTTAAATGAATTAGAACTCCTTGTTTGATTAGGATTTATCTGTCGGTTACTCTTGGTAACCGAATAGTTAATTTCGGTTTTGAATATAAACGGACGTAACCGTTCGTGATTATGGTCCATTAATCCACCATTATTCCTCCATTTACGTTGAAAAATTCTCTTGATGGAAGAGAATAAGAGGAGGACGTCGGCTCTCGGTCCCGCAGCTCAAATTCTCAAAAAAAAAAATTTTCAGTTTTCATTGCACCATCGATCGTGAGGATTGAGAGCTTCAAAGGCCAAGCTTTCTGTGTGTGTATTTAACGTTTGATTCAAGGTTTTGCAGGTTCGTCGGAGAAATAACAATGGCGGGAGGTATTTTTCGGTCCCGACGTTTTTTTCGCATTTTGATCTATATGCTTTATTTGGATTCGTTTTAGCATGATTAGATCATTATAATTTATTTACATTTGGTATCAGAGACCACGTTTATGCCTCTGTTTTGTTTGCCGGAGAACCTGCAAATTTTTTTTCAAAAACTTACGTTAACGTTTTTTTGATTTTGGGCTTGAATTTTAGACGTTGTTTTTGAAAAATAAGATTAGAAATCATTAGGAAATTTGATTTCTATGAATTCTGGCTTTTGAAACGTGAATTTTGACGTCCGGAAGGCCAAGAAACCGTCGGGTTTCATTTCGGGTCGAAACCGGGTCGAACGGGTCTGTAAAAACCCGGCTGGAGGTTGAAGACGACGGAAAATGACATGTCGTTTTATGCTGTTGAGAAAACGACATGTCGTTTTGAGGGGTGAAAAACTGCTGTCAATTTAGAAAAACGACATGTCGTTTTGGCAGAGTAAAAACGACACGTCGTTTTGACGGCTGGGAAACGACATTCTGATGTCAAAAACGACATGTCGTTTCCAGAAGCCCATTTGTGTCGTTTTTTGAAGATTTTGTCGTTTTTTCTTTTCAAAAAAAAAATTTTTTTTTAAATTGTTGTTTTATTTTGATGTACTTAATTAATTTATTTGGGTTTGTGTGTATAAATTTATTATTTTTATTATACATGCAATATTGTGTTAATTAATAAAGTACATTAATTTTATTAATATTGCTTATGGTTTTTTGCAATATTATTAATTTTTTGTTGATATTGCTTATGATATTATGCAATATATATGGTTATCTTGTTAATTAAATGTTGTATAATCCATATAATTTGTTTAATTTTTTGAGTGGCCACAGCATCTTTAAATTATGCAAATTATATATTAAGAATTTTTAGGATCACATTATAACATTAGTTGTAATTAATTATATGTAGTACAATAAAATTTATCCCACAGGAAATTTTGTTGTATTTGTATAATTAATTAGGATGAAATGTCAAATTATATTTCTTAATCTACCCACAGGAATTAAGAAAAGGAACGTAATTTGATAGTTTTGTCATTTATTTGAAATGGACCTAATTGAGTAAAACTTTAGCCCACAGGCAAGTTTTATGTCACTAGATTCATATTTATGTTTTGCATTGGTAAAGTATAACTTAAGTTTTGGCCTTAAAAAATTATGAATTAAGCATGTATATTTAATTTGTGCAGTTATGCAACCTGTGAATTTTTCTGATTTTAAGTGTGACATTCCCGAATTAAAAGGCGATAATTACAAGATCTGGAAGGAGAGAATTCTTCTTCATTTGGGCTGGATGGACATTGATTATGCCATAAGGAAGGACGAACCACCTGCCATAACTGAAACCAGCACTCAAGCTGATGTTGCTCTTTATGAAAAATGGGAGCGATCTAATCGCCTTAGTGTCATGTTCATAAAGACTAACATCTCTGCTGGAATTCGTGGTTCTATCGAAGGCTATGAAAAGGTCCGAGATCTACTGAAGGCCATAGATGAACAGTTTAAAACTTCTGATAAGGCGCTTGCTAGCACCTTAATAATGAAGTTTTCATCTATGAGGCTCACTACAGTAAAAGGTGTGCGAGAGCACATCATGAAGATGAGGGATATTGCGGCTCAATTAAAAACACTTGAGGTTACAATGTCTGAAACATTTCTTGTCCATTTCATATTGAACACTCTTCCACAGCAGTATGGGCCCTTTAAAATTTCTTACAACACACATAAAGAAAAGTGGTCAATTAATGAACTCATGACCATGTGTGTTCAAGAAGAGGGCAGGCTGATAATGGAACAAGGTGAGAGTGTGATGATGGCAATAGACAAGAAAGATGACAAGCAAGCCAAGAAGAAAGGGAAAGGTAAAATACCTCCACAAGATGGAATAAAGAAAGAATCCAAGTGTTTCTTCTGTAAAAAGAAGGGGCACATGAAGAAGGATTGCACTAAATTCCAAAAATGGCTTGAGAAGAAAGGTAAACTAATCTCATTTGTTTGTTATGAATCTAATATGGTTGATGTTGGTCATAACACATGGTGGATTGATTCTGAGTCTACAATCCATGTTTCAAATACCTTGCAGGGTATGCGAAATCTGCGGAAACCAGTGGGAAGTGAGCAATGCATCTTTTCAGGAAATAAGATGGGCTCGCATGTGGAGGCCATTGGGACATGCAATTTAAATTTAAGTAGTGGCTTTATTTTGAATTTAGAAAATACCGTTTATGTTCCAAGTTTTTTTAGAAACTTGATTTCTGTTTCAAGACTTGTACCATTGGGTTTTTCCTTTAATTTTTCAAAGACATCCTTTAGTTTATCTTATAAATCTGATGTTGTTGGAAATGGTATTTTGTCTAATGGTCTTTTCTATATTAATTTACAAAATGATGCCACTAATAATGCTATGCATGTTACGCTGATTTAAAACGATGTGTTATAAATAAGGATTCTTCTATGTTGTGGCACCGGAGATTGGGACATATCTCCAAGGATATGATTAAGAGATTGGTAAATGATGGAGTACTAAGTACTTTGGATTTTACTGATTTCGAGATCTGTGTGGACTGCATTAAGGGAAAGCATACCAAAACATCTAAGAAGGGTGCGCACAGAAGTTCCAAATTATTTGAAATCATCCATTCAGATATCTGTTGTCCAGATATGGATATACAAAGTGGTTCAAAATACTTTATCTCCTTTATTGACGATTTCTCACGTTACATGTATATCTACTTGCTTCAGAATAAAAATGAAGCATTAGATGCTTTTAAGGTTTTCAAGGCTGAAGTAGATAAACAATGTGAAAAAAAAATTAAGATCGTGAGAACTGATAGAGGAGGAGAGTATTATGGTAGATACACCGAGGATGGACAAGCTCCTGGTCCATTTGCTAAGTTTTTTGAAGAGCAAGGAATAGTTGCTCAATACACCAATCCTGGTTCTCCGAGTGAGAATGGTGTTGCAGAAAGAAGAAACCGGACTTTAATGGAGATGGTTAAGAGTATGCGCAGTAATGCTAAACTTCCTATATCATTGTGGACTGAAGCTCTTAAAACGGCAGCGTATATATTAAACCGAGTTCCAACCAAGGCTGTCCCAAAAACGCCTTTTGAGTTATGGAAAGGTTGGAAACCGAGTTTGCGTCATATACGCATTTGGGGATGCCCGTCTGAAGTTAGAGTTTACAACCCACAAGAAAAGAAGCTGGATCCAAGGACTATTAGTGGATATTTCATTGGATATGCTGAAAAGTCCAAAGGATACAGATTCTATTGTCCATCTCACAGCACTAGGATTGTGGAATCTAGAAATGCGAAGTTTCTTGAGAATGACATGATTAGTGGGAGAGATCGATTTCAAGAAATTGTTTCTGAAAGAGATCATATTGATGCTCAACCTTCCACATCAAGTAATAAAATGATTGTCATTGTTAATGCCCCTCAAGTTCCAACTGGTGTTCAACAACCAGTTGTTGAGGTTCCACAAACTACTAATGATCAACCAGTAGATCAAGTTGTTCAAGAAGTACCAGAAATGGTTGAACAACCAGTTGATTAACACGATCTTCAAGAGAATGTTGAAACAACTTTAAGAAGATCTACTAGATTAAGAAGGTCAGCAGTACCTAGTGATTACATTGTGTATCTACAAGAGTCAGACTATAACATTGGAGCCGAAATTGATCCTAAAACGTTTTCACAAGCCATGAGTTGTAAGGAATCTAACTTATGGCATGATGCTATGAAAGATGAGATGAATTCTATGTCATCTAACGGTGTTTGGGACCTTGTTGAGTTGCCTGATGGTGCAAAAGCCATTGGATGCAAATGGGTCTTTAAGACAAAGAAAGACTCACTGGGCAACATTGAGAGATACAAGGCTAGACTCGTTGCAAAAGGATTCACTCAAAAGAAAGGGATCGATTACATAGAGACATTTTCTCCTGTATCTAAGAAAGATTCTCTTCGTATTATCATGGCATTAGTTGCACATTTTGACCTAGAGTTGCAACAGATGGATGTGAAAACGGCTTTTCTCAATGGAGATCTAGAAGAAGAGGTTTACATGAAACAACCAGAAGGATTTTCCTCTAGTGGTGGTGAGCATTTGGTTTGCAAGCTCAAGAAATCTATATACGGATTGAAACAAGCTTCCCGTCAGTGGTATTTGAAATTTCATGATGTCATCTCTTCATTTGGATTTGTAGAGAACATTATGGATCAATGTATATACCAGAAGGTCAGTAGGAGTAAGATTTGTTTTCTTATTCTGTATGTGGATGATATTTTACTTGCAACCAATAATAAGAGCATGCTACATGAGGTGAAACAATTTCTCTCTAAAAACTTCGATATGAAGGATATAGGTGATGCATCTTATGTCATTGGGATTAAGATACATAGAGACAGAATACGTGGTATTCTGGGCATGTCTCAAGAAACCTATATCAACAGGGTTTTAGAGATATTTCGGATGAAGGATTGTTCACCAAGTATAGCTTCTATTGTGAAGGGTGATAAACTCAACTTGAATCAATGTCCAAAGAATGATCTTGAAAGAGAACAAATGAAGAATATTCCTTATGCTTCAGTTGTGGGAAGCCTTATATATGCTCAGGTCTGCACAAGGCCTGACATAGCTTTTGCAGTCGGGATGTTAGGAAGATATCAGAGTAATCCAGGTATAGATCACTGGAAAGCTGCAAAGAAGGTGCTTAGGTATCTTCAAGGTACTAAAGATTACATGCTTATGTTCAGACGGACTGATCTTTTGGAAGTGATTGGCTACTCCGATTCAGACTACGCTGGCTGTGTTGATTCTTGGAAGTCAACTTCGGGATACATCTTTATGCTAGCCAGTGGAGCTGTTTCTTGGAGAAGTGCAAAGCAAACCTTGACTGCTACTTCCACTATGGAAGCTGAGTTCGTGTCCTGTTTTGAGGCTACTTCACATGGTGTATGGATAAAGAATTTCATTTCTGGGCTTAGAATTATGGATTCGATATCTAGGCCATTAAAGATATATTGTGACAATTCAGCTGCTGTTTTTATGGCTAAGAATAATAGAAGCAGTAGTCGAAGCAAGCACATCGACATCAAGTATCTAGCCATAAAAGAACGTGTTAAAGACAAATCAGTGGTTATTGAACACATTAGCACTGAATTGATGATTGCTGATCCTTTAACTAAAGGCATGCCACCACAAAAATTCAAGGATCATGTAGTTAGAATGGGACTTGGTTCCTCTATGTAATTTCGTTATAAGAACGATATTATTATAATGAAATTCCTTTTGTGATGTTTTCTCATTTTTGTCATCTCGTGTACACATATGTTAGTCTTGAGAAAATATCTTTATGTTTGGACCAAGAATAAACATAGGGTTTATTCATTAAGTTATATGAGCTATTAAAGGGACAGATTGCATTGTAATACATGGAAGATAATACTCGTGCTTAAGAGGACTTGTCGCCATGATTCATGTAATTTGTTTCTTACTTGGTGAATGTTGGAATTTATGGACCAAGTGGGAGAATGTCGGTTACTCTTGGTAACCGAATAGTTAATTTCGGTTTTGAATATAAACGGACGTAACCGTTCGTGATTATGGTCCATTAATCCACCATTATTCCTCCATTTACGTTGAAAAATTCTCTTGATGGAAGAGAATAAGAGGAGGACGTCGGCTCTTAGTCCCGCAGTTCAAATTCTCAAAAAAAAAAATTTTCAGTTTTCATTGCACCATCGATCGTGAGGATTGAGAGCTTCGAAGGCCAAGCCTTCTGTGTGTGTATTTAACGTTTGATTCAAGGTTTTGCAGGTTCGTCGGAGAAATAACAATGGCGGGAGGTATTTTTCAGTCCCGACGTTTTTTCCGCATTTTAATCTATATGCTTTATTTGGATTCGTTTTAGCATGATTAGATCATTATAATTTACTTACATTATCAGCCTATAAATAAGGTTTTTATCTTTGTAATAGAGTTGTGTTTTGCTATATTGTTATCAAACAACGTATGCTGGAGATTTTTCTATCCTTACTCCTTGAAAGAGCATAAACTTCATCTTTCCCTCTACTTTGCTGTGTTAAGCAGTGATGTAGGGTAGACAATTAGGGGATTTGTGTTTACTGAGAGTTCATTTTGTTTTTATTTGGTTGTTGTCTATATTTAGTTTGAGTTTGCTTATTATATTATTTATTATCAGGCTAAGGATGTTTACTTATTAGCGTTGTATTTGAATCAAAATAGACTATGATTTATCAGTCTATAAGTAAGGCTTTATCGTTTTAGTATAGTACAATTTCTCATTGCTACTGTCAAATTACAGAGTTGTTGTAGAGCTTTTTTGTCCTTATTCCTTGAAAAAGTATAAACTTTACCTTCTCTTCTATTCTGCAGTGTACATTGGTGATGTAAGACAAATACTTGGGGAATTTGTATGTTATTTGGATATTTAATTTATATTTGATTGTTGCCTTTTTTGAGTTTGAATTTGGTTGGGACTTTTCTGAGACTCTTGAATATGGTTCTCACCACCATCATCATCATGTTCTACCTTACTTCTTGAAACAGTATAAACTTCATACGTTATAAAGTTATTTCAGTGTATTTTCTACTTTACTCTTTGAAAGAGTATAAACTTCATATACCCTTCTTTTGTGCTACATAAAGTGAGAGAAGAATGTTCAAAGAGATTACGTAGGATGAGACTGCGAATGGTTATTTTGCAAGAAGTAAAAAAATAGTAGCCTTATGAAAGGTTTGTAGGATTTCAATTTTGTGAAAAAAACTAAAGCATTACTGGAAAATATTAGGAGATGAAGAAAAAAAGGGAGGTTTTTGTACTTAAGGTTGGTGAAAAGCGATGTTCCCTGAAATATAGAGGTTGCACAACAAGGAAGAAAATGGTCCTCTTGGGAAAAACTGAAATTCGTCAAGTTGTTGGGACAGAAGGGCTCATGGACATAAAGGAATGAAGAAAGATATTTGTGTACAGAACAAGGTTGTCTTGGGAGATTTTAAGGCTGGTCAAGTAATTTTATTTCTGAAATTAAGTGGCTGGATGTTAACGAGGAAAATGGGCCTTTTGGAAAAAAATAAAATAAAATAAAATTTATTAAGTTGTCAGGGGTGAAATGTTCATGGAAACAAAGGAATGAAGGAAGATATATGTGGATGAAATAAGGTTGTCTAGGGAGATCTTAGGTTGGTCAAGTGATGTTATTTCTGAAGTTGTCAAAGTTGGAAAGGTTTCAAGTTCATTGAAAAACTGAAAGGAATGAAGAAGTATAATAGGAGATAGATAGAGGATGCATACAAGTTTGGTGATTATGGATGCTATCTCTTACCTCAAGAGGCTGGACAACAAGAAGGAAAACCGACCTCTTGAAAACAAAAAATTGAAATCCATTAAGTTGTCAAGGGTGGAGGGCTTCAAGTTCATTGAAAAACCATAACAAATGAAGGAAATTATTAGGAAGTGGAATACGGTTGTCTATTGAGATCTAAGGATGGTGAAAAGTGAAGTTAACTCTGAAAGTAAGAGGCCGGACAACAAGGAGGATAATATGCCTCTTCGAAAAGACTAAAAAAGTTTGTCAAGGGTGGTGCGGGCTTCAAGCTCATGGAAACAAAGGAACGAAGGAACATAATAGTGGGTGTAATAAGGATGTTTTTTGAGATTCAAGTTTGGTGAGAAGTGTTGTTATCTTTGATTTTAAGCATTTTAATTGATTTAGAACTCATTAAAATTAGCTAGGACTTCTCAGCCAAATGTAGGCTTTATCTTTGCAATATAGTTCTATTTTACATTATCATTATAAAATTACATAGTTAATTTATATTGTTTTTTGTCCTTACTCCTTCAATGAGTATAAACTTCATCTGAACATCAATACTGCTGCATCAAGCTGGGACAAATAATGTTATCTAATTATAGGGTTATGTAAGCGCATGTGTTATCTGTTTAGAAAATATTGGAGACTTGAAATACGTAAAGAAATACGCTTTCTTTAAAGCGTTATTTGCCCCCTCTCCGTAGAGATTGCTTTGGGTTTCAGTAGCAAATAGCTCTCAGGATATGACAAGCCTCACGTAAATTTCCAGTAAGCAAAACTAGAAATTTATAGAAAGAACATAAGAACTCAGTTGAGTATCTGGTAAAGAAAGAATAGAGAAAACTGAAACGAAAGGAAATATTCACATATTAAACGTTTTCTGATTTCCCTTAATATAGACTCAATGGCATCCATTCATCAACACATACAACTGTTGATACAAACAGTTGTTATTTTATTGCTGCTATATCTGAAAGGTTACATCTTTTCAGAAGAATTAAATTTGAATGCTAAATCTGAAAAGTCACATCTTTTCATAAAAATTAAATTTGAATGCTAATTCTGAAAAGTCACATCTTTTCATAAATTCGAAGTTCAAATTTGAATTATTTTATTTTTATTTTATAAAAATAAAAATAAAAATAAATAAATATTAATTGCAGCATTTAATCTCCACGCGACACGTGTCACGTGCCACGTGCTAAGTGCCAAGTGCGCCTAATAACCGCCTCTACAGCCTCACTGCCCACGCCACGCGCGCGCGCGCGTGTGCGAGTTGTGTAGGCATGTCCCTTCACTTACCACATCATTGGTTCACTAGAAAGGTATTCTCTTATATAACTCTTTATCTTCTCTCTATGTGGGACTTTAGCATATCTTTTTGCACTTATAGTTAAACAATTCCAACAATCCCCACTTTTTTAAATATAAGTGCAAAATATTTTCCAGATATCAATAATGATGTTTATGAATAGAGTAAGATATCTTTCAATTTGAATTTTACCTTAGTGTAAGTACCACAAAGTATAAGTCGAAATTTCTGGTAGCTTTAAACTTTGAACCAGCTATTCCTTTGACAAAAAAAACTGGTGATACTACACATATAAACACCCATATGTTCTTATATTCTACACAATACTCGCTTAGCACTTTTAATGGCCATGTGCTCATCCTGTTTTCATGAACTTTTAAAAAGTAAACTCCATAACTCTTTTGAGGCGGCACCACCTCAAAGCTCACATAGGTGAAGTTCTTCCAGTATCCTTGTTACATTTAAGATACTTGTCTTATACACTGAACTTCATTAAGAGTTTCATCAAACTCATCCCTCAGACTGTAACAACCAACACTAGTCATCCTAGACAGGGCTATATTAATTTAATGCTGAATACCCTTCACTTATCAATGACTTGTTTGTACCCTTTGAACCTTAAATTACTCATTTCGTAATGTTAGGTAGGGTTGCCATCATTGGTGAACTTTATTCAAGGAGTTTGAGCCCCATCTCTCTAGATGTTGATCTAACCAATTCTCTTGTAAGAGGTTTGGTAAAAGGATCTGCAAGGTTATGACTGGATTTCACAAATGTGAGAGAAATAATTCCATCTTTGATTAATTTCCTCACATAGTCATGTCTTAAACTGATATGTCTAGACTTCCCATTATATATTTCACTATACGCACGCGCTAGAGTAGCTTGACTATCACAATGTATAGAAATCGCAGATAAATTATTTCCACTTAATGGGATTTCTAGAAGAAGATCCCTAAGCCACTCAGCCTCATTCCCTGCTGCTGCTAAGGCAACAAATTCCGATTCCATTGTTGAATGGGTAATACATGTTTGTTTCTTAGATTTCCAAGAAACTGCGGCTCCTCCAAGAGTAAACACCCATCCTGAGGTAGACTTATTGTCTCCTACACTCGATATCCAGCTTGCGTCTGTATATCCTTCTAAAATAGCAGGGAATTTAGAATATTGTAAACCAAGATTTTTTGTTTTGAGAAGGTAGCCATAAACCCTACTAATGGCTTTCCAATGCTCAACACTTGGATTGCTAGTAAACCTACTTAGTTTACTAACCGCGAATGCTATATCGGGTCGTGTACATTGCACCGTATACATCAAACTACCAATAGCACTAGCATATTCAATTTGAGCCACCGCTCTTCCATCATTCTTTACAAGTTTTATGCTTGGATCAAAAGGAGTATTAGCTTCCTTAATTTTTAAATGACTAAACTTGTTCAATATTTTTTCAATGTAGTGGACCTGGGTTAAAGTGTAACCCCCACTATTTTGAATCACCTTGATACCCAAAATTGTATCGACTTGTCCAAGGTCTTTCATCTTGAATGTGGAAGATAGAAACCTCTTTGTTTCTATTATGCCTTTCATATCATTGCTAATGATCAACATATCATCAACATAAAGGCAAATAAAAATATAACACTTATTACACACCTTTGTATATAAGCATTTATCAGAAGTATTATATACAAAACCATTTGAAAGAACAGTAGAATCAAATTTTTCATGCCATTGTTTGGGCGCTTGTTTTAAACCATATAATGATTTAACAAGCTTACACACTTTATGTTCACTTCCGTGAAGAATAAATCCTTCAGGTTGTTCCATGTAAACCTCCTCATCGAGATCACCATTTAAAAATGCAGTTTTCACATCCATTTGATGAACATAAAAATTATGAATTGATGATAGAGCAAACAAAACTCTAATTGTAGTTATTCTTGCCACAGGTGCATATGTGTCAAAATAGTCAATTCCTTCTTTTTGTCGATAACCTTTAGCTACTAATCTAGCTTTAAAAGTATTAAGAGTACCATCAGTATGATACTTCTTTCTAAACACCCATTTACAACCAATGGGCTTAGAACCCGGTGGTAAATCAACAAGCTCCCAAGTGTGATTAGACATAATAGAATCCATTTCATCTTTGATCGCATCCTTCCAAAAAGCAGAATCTCTTGAAGCCATAGCTTCTTTATAAGTTTTAGGATCATCCTCAACTTGTAAAACAATAGGAATTTTCCTAATTACATTGTTTCTACTTCCTTCTACTAAGTAAAAAGAAATAAGTTGAGAATCTATTTCATCAGATCCTAACCCTTTCTCTTTTCGAATTCTTTTGCTTTTCCTTAACTCACCGGGTTGCTCAACAACCTTAGAAGGAGTATTATCTTGAGATTCTTCATTCAATGTTTTTTTGAGAGTTATTTCCAGAAGTTAATAAGTTCTCAAAAAACTCCACATCTCTGGATTCTACTATCACATTAGACTCTAAATTCAAGAGCCTATATGCCTTGCTATTTGTAGCATATCCTACAAATGCACATCTTATCCCCCTAGGACCCAACTTGGTCCTTTTAGGATCGGTGTTCTTGTAATAAGCAAGACACCCCCACACTTTGAAATATCCTATATTGGGTTTTCTTCTTTTCCATAACTCATATGGAGAAATCTTATTTTTCTTTAAAGGAATTCTATTAAGAATATGACATGCAGCAAGTAATGCTTCTCCCCATAAATTTAATGGCAACTCAGAATGCAATAACATAGCATTAATCATCTCTTGAAAAGTTTGATTTTTCCGTTCAGCCAAACCATTTTGTTCAGGTGTTCGTGGTGCTGAACACTCATGAACAATACCATGCTCCTCACAAAAAATATTAAAATCATTTGGAAAATATTCACCACCTCTATCACTTCTAAGAACTTTTATTTTCCTTCCCAATTGATTTTCAACTTCTGCTTTGTAAGCTTTAAATACATTAAAAGCTTCATCTTTGGTTTTAAGTAGATAGACATATGTAAATCTAGAACAATCATCAATAAAGGTAATAAAATATCTATTACCACCTCTTGTTAACATACCATTCATCTCACAAATATCTGTATGTATAAGATCTAATAATTGAGATGTTCTTTTAACACTATGAAAAGGTTTCTTTACCATTTTTGATTTAATGCAGATTTCACATTTTTTAAAATTATCAACATCGCATGAAAACAATCCACATTTAATCATCCTTTTCATAGTGGAAACTCCAACATGTGCTAATCTACTATGCCATAATGAAACAGAATCAACCATATAAGCAGAAGCAACATTTTTATTATTGTTATTGTCATTAGTACAAAGCTTGACCATTCCTTCACTCGAATAGCCTTTCCCAACAAAAACACCATTTCGGGACAAAATTAACTTGCCTGATTCATACACAGATTTAATACCAGGTTTTCCTAAAAGATCCCCACTAACTAAATTTCTATTCATATCAGGAACATGAAGTACATTAGTTAAGGTAATTTTCTTCCCGGAAGTGAAAACGAGTTCCACATTCCCTTTGCCAATCACTTTGGAGCGAACTTCATTTCCCATTTGAATCTCTTGTCCATCAACTTCTTGATAGGTTTTGAACAACGACCCATCATAGCAAACATGAATAGTAGCACAAGTATCATACCACCATCCAGGAACTTTTCCATGGACAGCATTGATTTCGCTCACAGTAGCGACAATCTCTTCTTCTTCTTTAACAGAATTTACTGTCTCATCTCTTGGGGTCTTTTTGTACCTGCAATCTCGAGCATAATGCCCTAGTTTGCCACAAACAAAACAATTTTTGGAATTCTTGTTGTTGTTTTTCTTGAATTTTTCTTTATCCTTTTTAGGACCCAGAAAATTTCCTTTCTTGTGGTTGTTCTTCTTGGGATTAGGCTTGTCAACAACATTGGCTTTGGAAGTGCCAAGATAAGAATTGTCATTCTTATCTCGTGTCCTTGATTCTTCCTCAATTCGAAGATGTTTCTGAACCTGTTCCAAAGAAAAATCTTCGGAGTTGTGCAGAATCTTCTTTCTATAGCCTTTCCAAGTCGATGGCAATTTTGCAATAATTGCACCAACTTGAAACGACTCAGGAAGATCTATTTTCACAGCCCTCAGTTTGTTAACAATAACTTGCAATTCATGAACTTGAGGTAGAATAGGTTTATCATCAACCATTTTAAAATCAAAATATTTCGAAATTAAGAACTTTTTGGTACCTTCCTCCTCTGCTTTATATTTGAATTCCAGTGCAGTCCAAATCTCTTTTGCAGATGCAGTATCTGTGTAGAGATCATACAGACGGTCAGACAAAGCATTGAGAATGTGACCGCGACATATGAATTCGTCTTCAATACGCTTCTTGCGTTCAGCCTTCAATTCTTCAGAGTCTTCGTCAGTGGGCTCTGGAATTGGTTGCAAATCCGGATCAAGAACATAGAAAATCTTCAATGCAGTCAATAAAAACTTCAATTTGTCTTGCCAACGAGTAAAGTTTGTTCCATCAAAACGATCCAGTCTGATCAAATCTTGATTCATCAGTTTGATGGTGGCAGTAGTAGTTTCGGTCTCCATCTAATAACGCTTTAAAATTGTTTAGAAAATATTGGAGACTTAAAACACGTAAAGAAATACGCTTTCTTTAAAGCGTTATTTGCCCCCTCTCCGTAGAGATTGCTTTGGGTTTCAGTAGCAAATAGCTCTCAGGATATGACAAGCCTCACGTAAATTTCCAGTAAGTAAAACTAGAAATTTACAGAAAGAACATAAGAACTCAGTTGAGTATCTGGTAAAGAAAGAATAGAGAAAACTGAAACGAAAGGAAATATTCACATATTAAACGTTTTCTGATTTCCCTTAATATAGACTCAATGGCATCCATTCATCAACACATACAACTGTTGATACAAACAGTTGTTATTTTATTGCTGCTATATCTGAAAAGTCACATCTTTTCAGAAGAATTAAATTTGAATGCTAAATCTGAAAAGTCACATCTTTTCAGAAAAATTAAATTTGAATGCTAATTCTGAAAAGTCACATCTTTTCATAAATTCGAAATTCAAATTTGAATTATTTTATTTTTATTTTATAAAAATAAAAATAAAAATAAATAAATATTAATTGTAGCATTTAATCTCCACGCGACACGTGTCACGTGCCACGTGCTAAGTGCCAAGTGCGCCTAATAAGCGCCTCTACAGCCTCACTGCCCACGCCACGCACGCGCGCGCGTGTGCGAGTTGTGTAGGCATGTCCCTTCACTTACCACATCATTGGTTCACTAGAAAGGTATTCTCTTATAAAGAGCTATGACTCTTTATCTTCTCTCTATGTGGGACTTTAGCATATCTTTTTGCACTTATAGTTAAACAATTCCAACATTATCTGTACTCCTTGAAAGAGTAAAACTTCACTTTGATTTCGCCACGTCAAGTGGGTTATTAGGACTTCTATTTTTATCTGGGTGTTGACTCTATGTAATTTGAGCTTGATTATGATTTTAGTTGTTTATTATCAGGATTAGAATGCTTATCTGTTTAGTATGTCACTTTAATTGGGACTTCTGACAAAGGCTCTCAAATTATGTGGTTATTTTTGAATGTTGGTTTGTAGAGATAAAGAGTTGCATATTGTTTTCTTAATTTAGGTGTTTGACTGTAATTGCAAGTTTTTTATTTGTTTTGATTTTTTTTTTTGACAGACGGATTTGTACAACTATTAGTACTGCTATGCAACTTATTTAACTACAAATTGTTTGAATGAAGAAAAATAGATGATGCCACATCAAGCTTGAAAAAAAAAATTTATACCTGTCACATTAAATATGAATTAATGGGGGTGTTAATGAATATTAGGAGTGTAATTTGTCCGATTTAAAATATGTTATATTTGATATCATTGAATGATGCTTTTAATAGTATTCTAATGATATACTACATAGTTAAAATTGATTTTAGTATAGTAAGTTATTATTGTAACAACCGATATTTTCTAACCGTTCTCGGGATCACTGTATAGTAGAAATTTATATATATTAGTGTGATGTAAATATATATAAATTTTATTATAATGATGATTTATTAGAGTTGATAGATGTTTTATGGTTATAGATGTAACGATTTTCGAATCGAAACGCCTCAAATGGTGCATTTTCGGTATCGAAAAACAGAATTTTACTGAAACTTAAAATGTGGCCAACATAGACATCAGATAGAAAATAATGAAATATTTAGGGTTTATGGAGTGTTTCAAATGATATAAATGCATCGAAAGGCTCTAATAGCATTTCGGGAGGCAAACTGCGAAATTTGGCCAGTATAGCTTTTCGGTCAAAATTTCAATAGATGAAAATTATACTGTAATTAAAGAAAAACCTATACTGTATAAACAAATAATATTTTCTTATTAATATAAGAATCAATTGATGAGATCAAAGATACCTTTTGATCTAAGGGTTACCAAAAATAATGGATTTTTAGTATTTTTCTCAAAATCCCTTTTAAAGAAAGAAATTTTGCATTTAATGCAAAACTTAGCTGCCCATGCACGTGGAAGAGAGGGGGAGAAACAGCTGTATTTCAGCTGAAAAAGTTTCAAAAATTTTGCAAAAATACCACCAAGAAATTTTCATTTTGACCCCAAAATTTTCAAAAATTGCAAAAAGGCCCATAAGGATTTGTATAAACTTTTGCTCAGATTTCTCACGTCCCCCACAGCAGAAAAACATTATTTTCCCCTGTTCTTCATCTTCTCCACGTTCCCAAAACCACCAAAATTTCTAAGTTTTCAAAACTTACAAATTTTGAAGAAAAAGTGTGAGAAAACTTCTACCTGAGGAGTCTTCACCCTAAAGTTCAAGTAAGTTCTTCAAAATCCTGTTTTAATGCTTGTTTTTAAGTGTTTTTGTGTTTATGAAAATAGTGGAACAAAATGAGGTTAAAATAGTTTTGAGTGTTTTGATGAAATTCATGTAGAAAAACATGTTTTAAGCTTGTTTTTGAAGTGTTTGTGGGGTTAGTTTTTGAAAACAAATGTGTTGCATGGGGGAGGGAGATTTGACATGAAAAAGAGAGTGAAAACCCTTATAGAATAGTAATGAACATGTATTATGAATTAGAAAAGGAATTGATGTTGTATATAAGTGTTGAAAGGAAGAAAGAAAAAGAGGAAATTTAGGGTTGTGAGTAAAACCCTAAGTTTGGAAATTTTGCTATGCCTTGTATATGAGAATGAATTATTGTTATGTACTGGGATTTTGAGCAGGTTTATAATGAAAACTGTGTTCAATAACGCAATTTAAGTCGTTTTGGCACAGTGGAAAAATAAGAATTTAAGCCGTTGTAATGTCGAAATTTTCGGATTTATAACCACAGTTAAGGGTTTAAGGATGATAATGTATAGAAGAAATGTTTAAATGCTCTAGTGTTGACCTATAAACATTTCACAGAATATTGAACTGTTTCATTATAGGGCAACGACTAGAAACCAAGTTAAGGAAACATTAGCAGATTTCTGGTAAGTTCTGACATTTAAATGTCTGGACATGAATAACTGGAACCCTATGTTGTTTTTGACTTTCAATTCATGTGTAGCCTAATTTCTTTGGCTAGAAAAATTATATGTTGTTGTGAACTCGTTAAAACTCGAAATTGATGAGTGTACGAGTGTGTATTGACGTGTTATGTGCATGTGATGATGTTTTATAGATTTTTGACCATAGAATGCTTTAACCATGTCTTAGGGTTGATTGTATGTGTGAGAAATGGCTTTGGTGTCAAATGTGTTTAAAAACCTTTTTTAGCCGGAGCCAAGCGCTAAGCGCTGGCCAAAGAGCGCCCCGGCGGTGAGCTCTCGGCCGAAATTTAGTGTCAAAAATCCAATAGGAGCGCTAGGCGCTAGGGTATGAGTGTCAGGCGCTAGTGTAAAATTGGCGGAAGTGCCAGGCGTTAGGGTATGAGCTCCAGGCGCTAGTGTTAAGTTGACGGAAGTGCTAGGCACTAGGGTATGAGCGCCAGGTGCTAGGGTATGGGCGCCAGGCGCTTACACCGGGTTTTCAAAAGCGCCAAGCGCTGCAAGGCAAGCGCCGAAGCGCTGAAGTTTTTGTCCAAAGTTTTACAGAAAAATAAGATGAAAGGCCAGGCGCTCGGGGATGAGTGCCAGACGCTCTAACTGTTCCAAAAATGTATAATTAAAGTTTTGTACCTCATTTCCAGTTCCAATCATGCCCCAATATTTAAGTGCGTGGATGATGAGTTTTAAACAGTATTTTTGGACTGAATAGGCATAACATCGAGTACATTAATTATGAATATGTACACTGGAACTGTTAAAATATCATAGTAAGTAGCATCGCACAGTAAACAACAGGGTAATGAAAAACCTAATGTTTTGGCATACCGGCCTCTCGCGAGGGGAGGTTACCTTATGTCGAAGTAGAAGACATACCATAGATGAGGGAGAGTCAGGGTCACTCCCAGGCCTCTCTTACAGCGCGCATAAGATACTACCAAAACGGGCCCATAGACATAGTAAATGAATAATGTAAATGCAAATTTAGCATAATGAACTCCATGCATATTTGTTGAGTTGCATTGTGATGTTTATTATTTTAAATGTTATGTCTGAACTTACTGGGCATGTATCTCACCAGTTTGTTCGTGTTCAGATAATCGAGGTAAACCACCTGTAACCTGAGCCACAGTGTATGGATTGGACTGCAGGAATGAAGTGCCAGTGTCATGATAAAAGATTATGGACCTGCCAGGCTGATTCCGCAAAGAAAGGGAAAAGGAAAAAGAAAAATACAGTTGTATGATATTGTATAAAGTACATTGGTATGTTGATTTTAACTATTTCTAATACAGTAAGATATTATTATATGCAGATAATATGAAATAGTTTCCAATTATAATAATTTAGTTTTGGGGAAATTGTAGTACTGTGTATATCGATAATTTTTTTTTAAAAAAATTCCGTAATCTAGTATGTTATGTTTTGAAAAAGAAGAAGTAAAGTAGCAGAGTTTTCAGTGACGTCTCCCGCGCGAGGCGGGGGGTGTCACAGATGGTATCAGAGCGGGTGGTTCTCCATAACCTGTTATAACATTGCAAGCATTTCCTTCTGTGCAGTCCAAGTAAGTTAATGTTTCATTGTTTTCTTGCTCTAAATTTCATACGTGATGCATGAATAATAGGACTTGAAAATGAGTAACTGACCAGATTCCCGAACAACTGGGACAAGACCTGTTATTCGACTCCGAATGATAAGAACGTCAAAAATGACTCCTTCCACTACCGACATACCATCGTCGTCATCACCACCTATGACTCCAACTTTTACAGAGGGCCGAAATTTTGTTTTGAAAGCAGAGAATTTTAGGATGCATCTGTCAGATACAGTAGTATCCTATGCGGCTCGTTTTCGGGATGAGATTATTTTGAGTAGTCCCTAGCCAACTCTGAAAAAAGAGGAGCAGTGTGCAATGTTTTGGATAGGGTTAACTCACGAATTGAAGCTTCGAATGGTCCCTACACTCGATGACACATTGGAGCAATATATTACTTCAGTGAGAGAGGTAGAAAGAAAAATGTTAATAGAAAAATATGATCGAATAATGAGAGATCATGATCCCTGCGGTGACGTATCCTCCAGACTCGATGAACAACCGCTGGTGAGGGAGAATGATGATGTGAAATCTTCAGGTGAATCGTGTATTGCGGGTCCCGTCCATGTAATTAGTGACTCGACCAATGAAAATAAGGATGACAGTGAAGAAAATCCAGAGGAATTTCCTTTGGACAGTGATGAAGATAGAAGCGATACCCCATAAGTTGTTGATATTAACTTATGTGTATGTAAATACAGGTTTTGTATATCAAGGCAAAAAGGGCCTAATTTTAGGAAACTGACTGGAATATACATAAGTGCTAGATGTGAATTATCTACATATATGGCTGCAAGAATATGTTTATAATATGATCGCTTATTTATGACTAAGTGATTGCATATTCTGTTATGATTTCATTATTGAATGAAATTACTTATAAATGATGATAAATGAAAAGAGAGAATTAATGATATTTCTCTCAATATCGATACTGAATCGTTTGATCTTTGTTGATAGATCTAAAAGAACAAAATGGCACGAAGGGGAGTCCAACCCCCTAGACGTGGTAGACCTCTTACCCTGACTAAAAGGGTGACCGAATTGGAAACCTTATTGGCAACTCAAGTGCAGGAAAAATCAAGCACTGAGAGATCAGATAAACCAGATACATTGCGAACATGCTGAAAGGAAAGCTTCACTTCCACCCTTGACACCAGAAGCTCTTATAGCTCCGGAAGTTGAACCTAATTCCCCCGTAGCCTCAGTTTCACTGGAAAGAATTCCGGATCCACAAGTTATCGTTCTACAGGAACCTTTATATGAAAGGTTTCGACGTATGAGACCACTAGAGTTTGATGGATCTTTAGATCCGTTAGAGGCGGAAGAGTGGCTATCATCCTTTTAAAGAGTCATAAACTTTATGAATTTGACCGATAGGGAAAAAGTCCTCTGTGCTTCATACGTACTGAACAGAGATGTACGGTACTGATGGGAAATGGTTTGTTTGAAAAGGGATGAGAGTCAAATGACATGGAATGATTTTGTGGAGGAATTTTATCAAAAATACTACGACCCTGCAGCTCTCGGACCATAACAGAAGGAGTTTGAGAATTTGAAACAAGGAAACCTGACAGTGATGGAAGTATGCCGTAAGTTTGACTGACTGTCGAGATTATGTCCATATATGATCCCTACTGAAGGGGATCGTATTCAAAAGATGATTGGGACATTCCGATCAGAAATCGCTGTAATGGTTGATAGTGCAGCATCTCCACCAACGTCAGTGGCTGAATGTGTCTCTAGAGCTTTGAAAGTTGAATTTCACCTGACAAGAGCCAGGGAAGAACGGGCTCAAGTATGGGAAGCTCGGAAAAAGGAGAGACAGCAATCGAGACAAGGTCAAGGTGGAAATCAAGCGTCACAGGGAAACTGCTTCAACCAGTCTCCAAAGCCTAGACAGGGAGGTGGATAGAGGCCTCAGAATTCCAACAAAAGAAAAGGGAATTTCAGGGGTAACAGGAACCATCAACAAAAGAGCGCAACAAATGCTGGTCCCAGTGCACCAGGTCCTGTGAGCACACCCAATTGTCCTACATGCGGAAAGAAGCACTTGGGAGAATGTAGATTAGGCCGAAACGTTTGTTACTACTGTGGCAAAGAAGGTCATTATGCAAGAAGTTGCCCGACTAATCGGCAGAATCAAGTTGGCACGGTTCCTCAACGTCTGCCCAATCCTCAAATGCATGCTATTGCAGCAAAGGCAGAAACGCCATCACGACAACAGGAATAAATTGAAAAGGTACCTCCAACTAACGCATGAGTGATGGCCTACACAAGAGAGGATGCAGAAGCGGGCACTCCACCGTTGTTGTAGGTCAAATTTCTATCGCTCAACACTCAACATATGCTTTATTTAATTCGGGTGCTTCACATTCATTTGCATCACAAGAGTTTGCCGCCAGATTAGAGCATGCTAAGGATAGAATTGGAATGACCTTTTGGACTATATTGCCTTCGGGTGAAGTATTGTTATCAGATTACTGGTTACGACATGTGCCAGTAAATGTGGCAGATAGAGAGCTTTTTCTTGACTTAATCGTGATAAGGATAGCGGATTATGATGTAATCCTGAGAATGGATTTCCAAGGAAAGTATCAGGCTACGATCGACTGCCGCCATCGAAGGGTAATCTTTCGACCAAATGGAAAAGAAAGTTTTGAATACGTTGCTTCATCTCCAAAGCCATCGAAAATCATGATTAATTCAATGAAGGCTCACAAGCTGATAACTAAAGGATGCGTGGGATATCTAGCTTTTGTGACTGATGTGACAAAAGAAGAAAAGCTACAACCAAAGGATATTCTTATAGTAAATGAATTCATGAACGTATTTCCAGACGAATTACCTGGGTTTCCACCGGAACGGGAGATTTCTTTTGAAATCGAATTAGTACCGGGAATGGCACCGATATCTACGGCCCCTTATCGAATGGCTTCAGCTGAACTGAAGGAGCTACAGACGCAGTTAAAGGAGTTATTGGATAAAGGTTTCATTCGACCAAGCTATTCGCCTTAGGGAGCTTCAGTTCTATTCGTGAAAAAGAAGGATGGAACTCTACGAATATACGTAGACTACGGGGAGCTGAATAAAGTCACCATCAAGAATAAGTACCCACTACCCAGGATCGACGATTTATTTGATCAACTGAAGGGACCCTCAGTCTTTTTAAAGATTGATCTACATTTTGGGTATCATCAGCTAAGGATTAAAGATAGCGATGTAACGAAGACAACGTTCAGAACGAGATATGGACACTATGAATTTCTGGTGTTGCCGTTTGGATTGACGAATGCCCCAGCTGCTTTCATGGATTTGATGAACCGAGTCTTCAAGAAATTTTTAGATAAGTTTGCCATTGTATTTATTAATGACATCCTTATTTATTCGAAGACCCGGGAAGACTATGAAGAACATCTACGATGGGTACTACAGACACTCAGAGATCACCAGCTATATGCCAAATTCTCAAAGTGTGAATTTTTGTTAGATCAAGTTCATTTCCTAGGACACAAGGTGTCTAAGGATGGAATTTCTGTTGACTCCGCAAAGATTGAAGCTATTAGCAAGTGGCCTATCCCGAAAAACATTACTGAAATTCGTAGTTTTCTTGGTTTAGCCGGATACTACAGGCGTTTTGTGGAGGGATTCGCTAGGCTTGCTGAACCTCTTACGGCGTTAACCAGAAAAGAAAAAAAGTACGAGTGGACAACAGCATGTGAAGAAAGCTTTCAAGAATTAAAGAGGAGATTAACAAGCGCACCTATCCTTGCCATTCCTACTGAAGGGGAAAGATTCGACATCTACAATGATGCTTCGAAAGAAGGATTAGGAGCGGTATTGATGCAAAACGGGAGAGTTATAGCTTATGCTTCACGACAACTAAAGAATCATGAGAAGAATTATCCAACTCATGATTTGGAACTAGCTGCAGTCATGTTTGCATTAAAGATTTGGTGGCATTATCTTTATGGGATTCAGTGTCAAATTTTCACAGATCACAAGAGCCTGAAATACTTCTTTACTCAAAAGGAGTTGAACATGAGACAGCGGCGATGGCTAGAACTCGTAAAAGATTACGACTGTGAGATTTTATATCATCCAGGGAAGGCAAATCGAGTTGCTGATACACTGGGTCGCAAATCAACATCGGTACAGCAATTACCTATCGATGGATTGTCCAAGCCGTTACAAAGGGAGATTAATTCGTTAGAAATAGAATTGATTTCCAGAAGCTTGACTACGCTACAATTGAAACCGACACGGTATGATAGGATCAAGGAGGCTCAGACACAAGATGTGTACTTGGAAGAGATGAGAGACCGCGTCAAAAAAGGAGAAGAAACTAACTTCAGCATCGAGACAGATGGAATGCTGTTAATGAAAGGAAGAATTTGCATACCTGCCAATAAAGAATTGAAGGAGCAAATTATGAAAGAAGCTCATCAGACGCCCTATTCTGTTCATCCAAGAGCTACCAAAATGTATCGTAATTTAAGATTACAATTTTGGTGGAAGAGAATGAGGAATGACATTGCCGAGTTTGTAAGTCGATGTCTAACATGCCAGAGACAAAGCAGAGCACAAGCACCCAAGCGGGAAACTAGAACCCCTAGACATTCCAGAGTGGAAGTGGGAGCATATTATCATGGATTTAGTGGTAGGGCTACCCAGGACACGAGGGGGATATGATGCCATATGGGTGATAGTAGATCGACTGACGAAAACAGCTCGATTCATAGCGGTAAAAATGACATTCACATTGGAGAAATTCGCAAGCTTACACGTTGCTAATGTGATTAGATTACATGGAGTTCCAAGATCCATTGTATCTGATCGAGACGGCCGTTTTACCTCCAATTCTGGAAGTGTGTACAACAAGAGATAGGCACAGAATTGAAGTTTAGCACGGCTTTTCATCCTCAAACTGATGGACAAACTGAGCGAACCATTCAGACTTTAGAGGATATGTTACGAGCTTGTGTCATGGATTTCCAAGAAGCATGGAATGAGAAACTGTCGTTGATTGAGTTCTCCTACAACAACAGTTATCAAGCTTCGATCGGAATGGCATCCTATGAAGCTCTTTACGGCAGGAAGTGCAGATCCCTAATCCACTGGTATGACTTAAAAGAAAAGCAACTGCATAAAACTGATTTTGTCCAAGAGACTTCAAAAACAGTTGAAAAGATACAGAAGCGAATGAAAACAGCCCAAAGTCGACAAAAGAATTATGCCGACAAACGACGCAGATTTATGGAATTTCAAGAAGGCGACTTTGTATTTCTTATAGTTGCGCCTATGAAAGGAGTTATGCGTTTCGGAAAGAAGGGCAAACTCAGTCCGAGATACATCGGACCATTCGAAGTTATCAAGCGGATTGGGAAGGTGGCTTACAGATTAGCATTACCACCTGATTTATCCAAGGTACATGATGTTTTTCATGTTTTTATGTTACGTAAATATGTACCTGATCCATCACACATTTTGAGATATGAGCCGATACAAGTACAGAGTGACCTGTCTTATGAAGAAAAGCTTGTTCAGATACTTGCATGAGAAGACAAGGTACTCAGGAACAAGACGATCTCATTAGTAAAAGTGCTGTGGCGTAATCACCAAACAGAAGAGGCTACATGGGAAAGAGAAGATGAAATGAGAGCCCTATATCCCCACTTGTTTTAAATTCTCGAGAACGAGAATTCTTTAAGGGGGGAGGGTTGTAACAACCAAGATTTTCTAACCGTTCTCGGGATCACTGTATAGTAAAAATTTATATATATTAGTGTGATGTAAATATATATAAATTTTATTCTAATGATGATTTATTAGAGTTGATAGATGTTTTATGGTTATAGATGTAACGATTTTCGAATCGAAACGCCTCAAATAGTGCATTTTCAGTATCGAAAAATAGAATTTTACTGAAACTTAAAATGTGGCCAACATAGACCCCAGATGGAAAATAATGAAATATCTGGGGTTTATGGAGTGTTTCAAATGATATAAATGCATCGAAAGGCTCTAATAACATTTCGGGAGGCAAACTGCGAAATTTGGCCAATATAGCTTTTCGGTCAAAATTTCGAAAGATGAAAATTATACTGTAATTAAAGAAAAATCTATACTGTATAAACAAATAATATTTTCTTATTAATATAAGAATCAATGAATGAGATCAAAGATACTTTTTGATCTAAGGGGTTACCAAAAATAATGGATTTTTAGTATTTTTCTCAAAATCCCTTTTAAAGAAAGAAATTTTGCATTTAATGCAAAGCTTAGCTGCCCATGCACGTGGAAGAGAGGGGGAGAAACAGCTGTATTTCAGCTGAAAAAGTTTCAAAAATTTTGCAAAAATACCATCAAGAAATTTTCATTTTGACCCCAAAATTTTCAAAAATTACAAAAAGACCCCTAAGGATTTGTATAAACTTTTGCTCAGATTTCTCACGTTCCCCACAGCAGAAAAACATTATTTTCCCCAGTTCTTCATCTTCTCCACGTTCCAAAACCACCAAAATTTCTAAGTTTTCAAAACTTACAAATTTTGAAGAAAAAGTGTGAGAAAACTTCTACCCGAGGAGTCTTCACCCTAAAGTTCAAGTAAATTCTTCAAAATCCTGTTTTAATGCTTGTTTTTAAGTGTTTTGGTGTTTATGGAAATAGTGGAACAAAATGAGGTTAGAATAGTTTTGAGTGTTTTGATGAAATTCATGTAGAAAAACATGTTTTAAGCTTGTTTTTGAAGTGTTTGTGGGGTTAGTTTTTGAAAACAAATGTGTTGCATGGGGGAGGGAGATTTGACATGAAAAAGAGAGTGAAAACCCTTATGGAATAGTAATGAACATGTATTGTGAATTAGAAAAGGAATTGATGTTGTATATAAGTGTTGAAAGGAAGAAAGAAAAAGAGGAAATTTAGGGTTGTGAGTAAAACCCTAAGTTTGGAAATTTTACTATGCCTTGTATATGAGAATGAATTATTGTTATGTACTGGGATTTTGAGCAGGTTTATAATGAAAACTGTGTTCAATAACGCAATTTAAGTCGTTTTGACACAGTGGAAAAATAAGAATTTAAGCCGTTATAATGTCGAAATTTTCGGATTTATAACCACAGTTAAGGGTTTAAGGATGATAATGTATAGAAGAAATGTTTAAATACTCTAGTGTTGACCTATAAACATTTCACTGAATATTGAACTGTTTCATTATAGGGCAACGACTGGAAACCAAGTTAAGGAAACATTAGCAGATTTCTGGTAAGTTCTGACATTTAAATGTCTGGAACCCTATGTTGTTTTTGACTTTCAATTCATGTGTAGCCTAATTTCTTTAGCTAGAAAAATTATATGTTGTTGTGAACTCGTTAAAACTCGAAATTGACAAGTGTACAAGTGTGTATTGACGTGTTATGTGCATGTGATGATGTTTTATAGATTTTTGACCCTAGAATGCTTTAACCATGTCTTAGGGTTGATTGTATGTGTGAGAAATGGCTTTGGTGTCAAATGTGTTTAAAAACCTTTTTTAGCCGGAGCCAAGCGCTAAGCGCTGGCCAAAGAGCACCCCGGTGGTGAGCTCTCGGCCGAAATTTAGTGTCAAAAATCCAATAGGAGCGCCAGGCGCTAGGGTATGAGTCCTAGGCGCTAGTGTAAAGTTGGCGGAAGTGCCAGGCGCTAGGGTATGAGCGCCAGGCGCTAGTGTAAAGTTGGCGGAAGTGCCAAGCGCTAGGGTATGAGCGCCAGGCGCTTACACCGGGTTTTCAAAAGCGCCAAGCACTGCAAGGCAAGCGCCGAAGCGCTAAAGTTTCTGTCCAAAGTTTTACAGAAAAATAAGATGAAGGGCCAGGCGCTCGGGGACGAGTGCCAGGCGCTCTAATTGTTCCAAAAATGTATAATTAAAGTTTTGTACCTCATTTCTAGTTCCAATCACGCCCCAATGTTTAAGTGCAAGGATGATGAGTTTTAAACAATATTTTTGGACTGAATAGGCATAACATCGAGTACATTAATTATGAATGTGTACACTGGAACTGTTAAGATGTCATAGTAAGTAGCATCGCACAGTAAACAATAGGGTAATGAAAAGCCTAATGTTTTGGTGTACCGGCCTCTCGCGAGTAGAGGTTACCTTATGTCGAAGCAGAAGACATACCATAGATGAGGGAGAGTCATGGTCGCTCCCAGGCCTCTCTTACAGCGCGCATAAGGTACGACCAAAACGGGCTCATAGACATAGTAAATGAACAATGTAAATGTAAATTGAGCATAATGAACTCCATGTATATTTGTTGAGTTGCATTGTGATGTTTATTGTTTTAAATGTTATGTCTGAACTTACTGGGCATGTAACTCACCAGTTTGTTCGTGTTCAGATAATCGAGGTAAACCACATGTAACTTGAGCCACAGTGTAAGGATTGGACTGCAGGAATGAAGTGCCAGTGTCATGATAAAAGGTTATGGACCTGCCAGGCTAATTCCGCAAAGAAAGGAAAAAGGAAAAAGAAAAATACAATTGTATAATATTGTATAAAGTACACTGCTATGTTGATTTTAACTATTTCTAATACAGTGAGATATTATTATATGCAAGTAATATGAAAAAGTTTCCAACTATAATAATTTAGTTTTGGGGAAATTGTAGTACCATGTATATCGATAATTTAAAAAAAAATTCTGCAATGTAGTATGTTATGTTTTGACAAAAAAGAAGTAAAGTAGCAGAGTTTTCAGTGACGTCTCCCACGCGAGGCAGGGGGTGTCACAATTATCGTATGAAAAATTGCATAATTTTCAAAGGCCTTTTACAATGAGCAAAAATTATTTCAGCTCAAAATATCTTACATTTGATAACATCGAGTGATGCTTTTAATAGTATTTCAATGGTCTACTATATGGCTAAAACTGATATTAGAATAATGAGTTATGATTTTCTCAAAAGTCTCGTCACTTGCTATAGTCTTCTCAAACAAACAAAAATTTGTCTGACTCAAAATATGTTGTACTTGATATTGTTGAATGATTCTTTTAATAGTATTCCAACGGTCTCTTATGTGGCTGAAACTAACTTTAGCAATGTGGGTTATGATTATCTAAAAAATAGCTCTATTTTCAAAGGCCTTTTACAACGAGCAAAAATTTCTTTGGCTAAAAATAATATGCATTTGATATCAGTAAATAATGCTTTTAGTTGTATTCCAATGATTTATTAGCAGCTTAAATTAATTTTAGAATGGTGAGTTATAATCGTCTCAAAAATCTCTTTAATTTCAATGGTTATAGCCTTCTCCAAAAAGCAAAAAAATTTTTAACTCAAAATATATTGTATTTTATATCATTAAAAGATGCTTTTAATAGTGTATCAGTGGTTTGTTAAATGGGTAAAACTGAGTTTATAATAATAAGTCATGATTGTCTTTAAAATTGCTCCATTTTTAAAAAGGCTATAGCTTTCTTCAATGAGGAAAATTCTATCTAGCTCAAAATATCTTGCATTTTATATCATTGATTGATGCTTTTAATTGTATTCCTATCGCCTAATGTATTACTGAAACCGATTTTAGAATAATGAATTAAAATCATATCAAAAATCGCTCTATTTTTCAAAGGCTATGGCCTTCTTCAATGAACAAAATTTTGATCGGCTCAATATATATTACATTTGATATTGTTGAATAATGCTTTTAATAGTTTTCCAATAGGCTGCTACATGATTGAAATTAATTTTAGAATAGTAAGTTATTATCATTTAAAAATTTTCTATATTTTTTAAAAGCTATATAACCCACTTTTTTTTCTTTCTTTTTTTTTTTTTTCAATTTTTTGCTATAACGGTTTTTTTTCCGTAAAAATTTGAATTTAGTGTTTCGAAAATGGAGTTTGAACTAAAATGCTAAACGCGAGCTAGTCTTTTAAATTAACATATTACAATTGGACTTTGATATATATTTTATCATAGCCATATTTTGAGATAGAAATTTTGCAGCATTTGTGACCCTAAATTAACTTCTTCTAGGTTGGTGGCACTTATTTCGCCTTAAAAGTCATTTAAAAAAAATTGATTCATAAATTAGTGAATAATTTCTTAAATTTAATTCCTATTAACCCACATAATATGCGTATAACTAATGTATTTGTAAGACTTAATTAGTGGTTAGTTCAAATACTGTCCGGATAAAAATCACACTACTATTACATTTGTAACATAACAACATAAGAATTATATAAAGTAAATAAACATAAAATAGAGAATAGACAAAGTGAAAATGTTATTTAACGTTGTAAAAAAAATTAAAGAAAAAAACAAATATACTAAATACACTAGCTCAAATAGGAGATCTTTATTATCAGTAAATAACTGTTACATGAGATTGGAATTATAAGTTTGCTAAAAAACTCTAGAACCCACATGTCGTCTATTCCTTTGATGACCTGTCTTCGAACTTATAGCTCTACTCCAAATCAACAGCTTGCCTTTAGACCTTGTCCGACTGCAAGCTTCCAAATGCTTACCTTTAGTTTACATTTATCTTTGAGCTACATTTGCCTTCAATATCTCTTCAAACTTACTCTAGATCATCAAAATGTATAAAGCAACAGACTGAGAGCAATACACTTTAATGCAAAAAAGAATTCTCATATTTAATCTCACTCTAAAGGTCATAAAAATGTGATTATTGATTTAAGATCACTTAAATCATAAACTCTTGAACAAGAGAAAGCGTAAATCAGGGTAAGTGATCGATTGATTGACCATTGACCTTGGTAGTTAATGATCAAACATAGATTGGCCTATTTTAATGTGTATTTTTCATTGATTGATAATGGATCAATTATTGATTAACGAGAAATTATAAGAAATAGGCCATTTTTCATGTGTTTTATAAGTAAATAGCATATTTTGAAATCTTAAAAAATTTATAGCATATCTAAATATAATACAATTAATATTCCTATTTTACCCTTAAAAATATGTTTTTGACCTATAGTTTTCATATTCCCTTAAAAACCCACCCATTTCTCTTTCTTCCTTCTCTCCCCTCTCTCTCTTTCTCTCTCTCTCTCTCTCTCTCTCTCTCTCTCTCTCCCCCCTTCGAGTCTCACTCTCTCCTCCTCCCTTTTTTGTGCAGTTTCGGTAGTCATCTCCGACAACCAATCGTTGCTGTCGTCATTTTCCTGTTGCAATCTTAGATAGATTGATTGCCATAAAATCGCAAGCTCACCATATTTAGACCTTCAAATCATTCTCATTGAAAAAATCACAATATCATGATTTGGATTTTCGTGGATTTCAATTAATGCCGAAGTCCGATAGCTAGATCTAAGCTCGATCACGCCGAAGATTGTGAAAGGCTTCAAATCCATCACAATCTGGGATTATTGGTTTCTGTGTTTTTGCTTTGCAGGTTGAATGGAGATCTCGTGGTGTTGGTCAAGTTCGGCGATGAGATCATCATAGCTCTTTACCATATTCGAATGAATCCAGCCAGATCTTGCTAGAAAGGAGGAGATCCAAGTAGAGAGTCACTATTTTAGCTAAATTACAACTCGATTCGATCCGATGGTTCCTAAGATTCCATGTGTCGCCCGAGATTTCAAGTCGTCATTGCAACGAGCTTACGAACTCTAGATCTCAAGAGCTTCTAATCAAACAAATGCTGGCTCAGTTGGCGATCTCTGAGAACATCAACAATGATGACAGTGTCTCTGAAAACGACAACGCCTCCAAGATGATGGTGACGGTGAAGTGTGGCGCCAGATTTTGGGCTAGTTTGGGATTTGGGTCAATTTTGGGGGCTAAAATTAGGGTTCATACTATTTTTGGACTGTTTTGTAAATTCGGTAAATAATGTTTTATCAAAATCAATAAATTAATGATATATACTGTAAATAAATGATTTTGGGGTAAAGTGCTAGGTTTTGAGTCAATTTACATACAAAACGATAAATTAAGATTTTTTATAGTAAATCAATGGTTAACATGATAGATAAATCAATCAAATAGTAAATTATGATTTATAAAATTAAAAATTTATACTGGTAAATCAATAATTTACACTTAATTACATCGGTAAATTAATCACGTAAATTATTGATTTACGAAATCAAGAGTTCTTTAGTTACATGATAAATTAATGATTTACGAAATAATTTACCAGATAAATTATCAAAATTGATACATAAATGATTTATCAAGTAAATTTACCAAAATTTATATACAAAGGGGTATTTTTGAAATTTTAGATTGTGATAAATCATGATTTACTAAAAATATGTTATTTACTAACAGCTTAAACTTTTTTTACTATTTATTTTTATGGAGGTTCATTTTTGGTTAATTTATGTAACAACCGAGAAAATTCACATTTTTTGGAGAATAATTACACAATGAATTTAAGCGTTAAAATATGAAATTAAGTGATTTAATATTGTTTAGAACTAAAATAAAATGTACTAAGGATGTTAAAGGATGAAAAATAAGTAATAGTTATATTATGTGTGTGTACGTGAGTGCCACTCACAGTATGAAGAAGTAGGTCAAGATGATATTATCTTGACATAAAACTAATAAATTTGGGTTCAGCACTCCGAAATTTGTAAGGATAGCCTATCAGCACGCTCAAATTTGATAATTGAGCACAATGGTAATTTTTGACCGAAAATTCGCAGTATCAGAAACTGGTTGAAATGACCTCAGATGAAAATAAAACTGATATATTTGGATTCAGGCCGCCTAAATTAATCAGGATAGCCCATGTTGAAATTTTGGGCAAAAAAGTATATAAAGAGCGAAAAAAAAAGTGAATTGTCTTCATTTGTCCACATGCTCTCTCTCTCCTCATTTCTCTTTCTCTCTCTACCCGAATGTGTACAGTAACCGACCACCAGAAACGGTGTCCGTTTTCGACACTGTCGGCACCGTTGGAAAGCTCTCGCCAAGCTGAGTCCGATGGTGGGCCGACGCGACGGAGTAGCCGCCGAAGCAAGCCGCACGCGCCGCCTGAAGGTCGTCGGAGCCGAAATCTTCCCGATGAGATTTCTCGGCCGTCCGGCCACCATTTGCCACGAAACCGGTCCCAAAAGATTCGTGGTGAAGAGTACTACAAAACCCATGTGACGGATCGCCTCAACACCGGCGGAATCGCGCCGCTCGAGCTTCGAAAAATCCAGCGAAACGCCGCCGTGGAGCCGCCGTCGAAACTGCCGATTCCGGCCGAGTTGAAGCACGCCACCGGTACAGAAATGGTCGCCGTGAAGAGGGGAGCAAAAGCCCTCAATCAATTTCGGGGAAAAAGTCCGGCACGGCGGAGTTCCACCGCCGCCGCCGTGGCCGTGACTTTCGAGGAGGTTTTCCGGCGATTGGGGCCTCCAAACATGAAATTGAGGCTACCAATGGGTTTCTCTCGTCGAGATCTTCAAGATGGGCTGCTCATTTGCCACCGTCGCCGCCGTCGCCGCCGGTCAACACCGGTCAACGGCGACCGGTGACCAAAAAATTGAAATTTGGCCCGTTGGCCTATTTTCGACGTTCCGGACGCATCCGCGGAGTTGGAATTGCAAGACGAGACCTCAAATATGAAGAATGAAGAATTAGGGTTTACGCCGTTGAGACCGGACTGCAATTCGGTATAAATCCCGACCCCTTTACGTTCCGTAATTTAATTGTTTGGGACTATTGTATGATTTTATGATTATTGGTATGAAAAATGTGGAAAAGAATGTATGTAAAAAGAAGAAAATGACTGTAATGGAGAAAAAGAAAAATATGTGATAATGTAATGATTTTACGTAAACAGTATAAGTTTTACGTAAAATCTAAGCCTCTGGTATAGTACGTGATAGAATTAGATTAGGATAGATGGTTTTCAAGCGTTTCCTAAACGCTGGAACCTCAAAAATTAAGCGGAAATGCTGCCAAAATTTCTAAAAATGGCACCAGGGGTAATATGAGAAACGAAGGGTAAAAATATGATCGGGAAGGGAACCCGAGCCCCCTCGAGGAATTAGGGTAAGGAAAAAGGAATAGGTAAGGTACGATTAGTAAACCGACCCTTCGAAACCCTAGAACACAAGAAAAACATGAAACCGATTCTTAGGTTCGAATAGTACTTCCCGAGAGCCGGGAATGTGAAAATTAGCAAAATGATAAGAATTGATCCGGAAAAGGTCCGATAAGATTTAGAAAGTTAATTAAATGATTTTGGGTTTAGAAAATCCAGTCTAAGTATGAAAATGAAAATGTTATGGTTAAACGACCCATTAGGGGTAAAATGGTCATTTTGTCCAAAGATTCTCAAATTATGGGAAAAGAGCCCCAATGACCCTGGAATATGTTAATGAAGTTTGTCAAAGCCAAAATTGAGGTTTAAGTCATGAAAGATCACGTCAAGGGAAAAATTGTAATTTTGTTAAAATTTAGGGGTAAAATCGTAATTTTTCAAAAAGTTAGAGAAAAAATTCGAAAAGGGCCATTAAGGTTTAAAAAGTTGTCCTAAGGCTATAATTAAGGGTTATAAGATCAGAATCAAGCTTTTTAATAAAATAAAAGTTATAAATGAAAATGTGATTAATGGACAAAGTTTATCTGTAGGAACCCAATCCAGACGCAATAAAGGACGTCGATGGATTCTAAGAAGAGGATAAGCACGCTATGAGTAAGTTCAGACATTTACCCGTCTGCAACTATGAACAAGTTTATCGTGTGCAACTATGAACAAGTTTATCGTGTTTATATGTTTTGAATGTAAATGTCATGACGTGATTTATGATGATGCTATAGTAATGCTATAGCAATATATTGATGATGTTAAAAGATAGGTTTTAATAAATAATTTATAAAAATATATATATGAATATATATTGAATTATGAAGGAAAGGTATTATAAAAGCTTTATGAGAGTAACGATATGATAAAGAGGGATAGAAGAATGGAAAGAGTAAGAATGAGAATATTATGATAGAATGCCTAAGAAGAGATGGGATATGAAAAGAAAGAATAGATGTTTATGAAAAGCTTTATGAAAGTTAGGTTATGATTGATAGAGCAACGATGATCGATGATGAAAGAAATTAAGAAAATGGTATGTTTTATGATAACGAAAGGATATGTGTTTTATAAAAAATGATATGAAAGTAAAGAGTTAGACAAGAAAGAAAAACAATGATAGGTTATGATAAAAGGTATGATGAAAGGATTAGAACATAACGATAAGATGTGATTGATTGAATAGAACGATAGGCTATGATCAATAGGAGGATGATGATAAGATACGGTAGATAGGAGAATGCAAATGATAAGATGAACAGAGAATAATTGTCTACACGTAACAAAATATGTTTTATTTGTTATGATGTGATATGATGTGATGTGATGTGATATATATAAGTAATATGTGTTATATATGTTAAAGTGTGATTTACATAATTCACACAAATAAAGTAAAGAATTAAGAAAAGAAAAACAACGAAAGAAGAAATGTTCCGTGGAATGTTTTATGAAAAATGAGAAATGAAAGATGATGAATGTCATGAAAATGATGTACAACGAAAAATCAATATAAGAAAAATAAAAGCCTACAAGATAATAAGACTGAAAACTTAAGTTGTTGGCGTACCGGTCTCCCTACAAGGTCGAGACTTCCGGTCTATATCCTCCGCGTAGATGTGGCGCTACCCCGAAGGTGCGGTAGATTATAGGATGGACCAACCCCAAAGGTGCGGTTTTTATGTGACTGTGAGGTAGGTTGGTGGGTCGCTTCCCCTCCTCCCACTGTCCGCGCGCAACTAGGTACGTCCAACAACGGGCCCAACCAAAGGAAAGTGGAAAGAAAACAAATGAAAGAAGAGTGAAAAGAAAAGAAAAGAAAAGAAAAGAAAGGAAAAGAGAAGAAAAGAAAAGAAAGGAAAAGAGCGTGAAAAGAAAAGAAAAGAAAAGAAAAGAAAAGAAAGGAAAAGAGCGTGAAAAGAAAAGAAAAGAAAAGAAAAGAAAAGAAAGGAAAAGAGCGTGAAAAGAAAAGAAAGGAAAGCAGAGAGAAAAGAAAAGAAAAGAAATTATACGAAAAGAAAAGAAAAGTAAAGAACGATATAAAAAGAAACAAACGATATGAAACATAATAGAATTATATATGTGATGTGATGTGAATGACACATTTTTACGTGATGTTATGCTAGTGTGTGTATGTTACTAGCTTTTAAGATATGAAATGTTAAGAGATGATGACAAAGCGATAGAGAAGTTATAAAGGTTTAGAACAGAAAGTTAAAGAATGATAGGAATGAGAAGAAAAAAAATGAAGAAATTAGAATAGAATGATAAGAGATTATCGATAGAATGATGGGAATGATTAGCGAAGAGATAAATGAGTATGAGGAAGCTCACATAATATGTTATGTTTCGAGGATATGTATAGATGATGTGTGTGATGTCTATATATGTGATGTCATATATTCTAGTAATAATATATATTACTAGTATTTATAAGTTAATAAATGTATGTTTGAACTTACTAAGCATCTAGCTCATTAGTTGTTTATATGTTGCAGGTAAGTAACCTGTTAGTTTAAAGTAATATGATGGACAACGGACGGATCTGCACGTGCCAAGGGACTGGGCGAAAGTATGGTACTACCATGAGTCTTTCGCTGAGCGTTCAAAAAGGAAGATGAAAGAAAGAAAGTTGTGAAATATGTGTTATAAGAGTATGATAGAGATAGGTATAATATGTAAGTTAAAAGAAAAAAAAATTTTGCTATAGAAATTGCTTCCGCTTTAAATGAAAACGTTAAGAAGGGAAAGTTAAGTATGTTAAGTAAGAGGATGACGACCCACGAGGTTGCCAGCCATCGCGGTCGGCGTCAGAGCTCGACTGGTTGGTATGATAACGTACGTGGGGGGTCGTCACAATTTACCTCCTTCTCCCTTGATTAATTATGACAAATAATTGATTGATTATGCATAAACTTTTATAATTCTTTTTTTTATTATCAATAAAAATTTTAACTAGATTTTGAAAAGCTAAACAACTTCAATATAAAAAGTTTAGCTTTAATTGGGGGATAAATGCAAGCTAATTATGGATCATTTTTCTAAATAAAATTTTTTGATAATTTATATAGATTGGGATTTAAAATTTGTTTCATTACCTGATTTTTGTTAACAAGGGTCGGGAAAAAAAATAATGTCTTCTATTATGAATCCTTGTTGTTGTTGTTGTTTTTTTTTAAAATTTTTTTTAAAGAGGCAAATACTGTATATATATATTTTTGGGTATTTAATTAAAATGCATAAATAAAAATAAAAGATTAAAAAATCCACGTTAATTAATAGGTACACAAGGCGGACGGCTAGGATGTTTTTAGAGATTGACCGTTGTGTAATACAGATGGTCACGATTAGAGCCAAAAACGTTGAAATTGAGCGCCTGTTTTGTGTTTATTACTCTTTTTCTTCCCTCGCTTTCTCTCTCCTCTCTCTCTCTCTCTCTCTCATCGCCCATAAGAACCCAACGGTCTTCCGGAAAATTAGCCGTTGGGGGTATTCCGAAGCGAAGGGTCTATTAATAGTCTTGGGGCGCCAATCTTCTTCTTCGCCTCTCACGGGGATTCTTTCTTGGGGTTTCCTTGGTACCCAAATTTCTCAGATATCTTTTCACCCTCTCTCTCTCTCTCAAAGGAAGGCATTTTACAGATTTCGTGGCTTTTTTAATCTCCAGGTAAGACGATTCTCTCAATTTTATATGCTCCAAGTTTTAAATTTTATTGCATTTGGTAAATTTTTGGCTTCGTGGGGGTATGGTTTGTGGAAACTCTATAACATTCTTCTTGTCAGCTTTTTGGAAATTTTAATGATTTCTTCTTCTACTACTCAAAAGCGTATATATTTCTCAGAAGTTGGGTTTTGCATCAAGGTCCAGTTTTCGATTTTTCTTCCAAATTTTTATTATTATTTTCTGATAATCTTTAGTTTTAATGTCTCAAATTTTTAGAAATTGAAATCGCCCTTTCGTTTTTTTCTTTCCCTGATTTGAGGTCTGAAGACTTTTTTTTTTTTTTTTTTTAAAGAATTTGAATTGGGCAGTTCATTTTACTTTTGACTATGTTGGAAAGAAAAATTTTGGGAAGGAGGAATATTTAGAAAATGAGAGAGAATAGAAGATTTAGAGGAAGAGGCTACTTGTATTATTGATCACTTCTTGTTTTTGGCTTAATACAAACTCAAAGACTTCACCCCTATTTATATTAGTGGCACCTCCATAACCAATGGCTAGGATTTTGCCAACACAAATCTAATCTAATGGTTACAAATGACTCTCTAGAAATATCTTCATAAATATCCAAACCTACCACATTCTACACAATTCTAAGGATTAATCTAGAGAGCTTCTAGAAGAGATTTCTCTAGAAAAATGCTTCTAGAAATTTGGGCTATAATTTTTGGACTCTTATCTAAATAACTTAGACCCAAATACTAATAGACCCAAATATTTAATAAGCCTAAAAATCAAGTTTAGTTTTCAACACCCCCCCTTAAACTTGATTTTGTAACCCCAATCAAACTTCTCATCTTGATGAAATCTTCTTGCTTGAGTGGCTTGGTGAAGATATCGGCTACTTGATCATGAGACTTCACATACTCCACTTGCACATCCTTTCTCGCAATGCATTCTCTAATGTAGTGATAGCGCGTATCAATATGCTTACTTCGATCATGGAAGACTGGATTCTTAGCCAAAGCTATTGCTGACTTGTTGTCCACGAGAATCTTCGTCGGCTCCTCTTGTGGCAAACTCAACTCCTTTAGTAGGTTTCGAAGCCAAATTGCATGACAAACACATGAAGTAGCAGCTACATACTCCGCTTCACATGTAGAAAGAGTGACAATCGGCTGCTTCTTTGACATCCATGTGAAGGCAGTGTCTCCCATGTAGAACACAAAGCCACTTGTGCTCTTGCGATCATCCACATCACCATTCCAATCGCTATCGCTATACCCGATAAGCTTGTAATCATCAGAAACATAATAGTACACGCCAAAGTTTGCCGTACCTTTGAGATAGCGGAGAATTCTCTTTGCTGCCTTCAAAATGAGTCATTGATGGATTTTCCATGTATCGACTGACGACTCCAACTGCATAAAGAATGTCGGGTCTTGTGCATGTCAAATACCGCAAACTTCCAACCAAGCTCTTGAAGAATGTTGGATCCACTTTTTCTCCTTCATCGTGCTTTGATAACTTGATTCCACATTCCATTGGTGTGCCAACTGGATTAGAGTCGTCCATCTTGAACTTCTTAAGCACCTCTTTAACATAGCCTTCTTGCGTGATTAAGATGCCTTCGTCTTCTTGCTTCACTTCAATGCCGAGATAGTAAGACATGAGTCCAATGTCGGTCATCTCGAACTCCTTCGTCATCTCTTTCTTAAACTCACCGAACATGCTTGGATTGCTACCTGTGAAGATCAAGTCATCTACATACAAGCATACAATCAAAATATCACCATCTTGGATTTTGATATAGAGTGCATGCTCATATGGACACTTGATGAAATTTCTCCCTTGGTGGTACTTGTCAATTCGAGCATTCCAAGCTCTTGGAGCTTGCTTCAATCCATAAAGCGCCTTCTTTAACCTTAAAACCTTATCTTCTTCTCCTTTAACTTCGTAGCCTTGCGGTTGTTCAATGTAGACTTCTTCTTTGAGAACTCCATTTAGAAAGGCAGATTTCACATCCATTTGATGTATCCTCCAAGCATTTTGAGCTGCCAAAGAAATGATTAGTCTAACAGTTTCTAATCGAGCAACGGGAGCAAATACCTCATCATAGTCAATGCCGGCTCGTTGGCTATATCCTTTTGCCACCAATCGTGCCTTGTATCTTTCGACTTCTCCTTTCGCATTCTTCTTTGCTTTGTACACCCACTTCACACCGATCGCCTTGTGTCCTTTTAGTAGCGAAGATAGCTCCCATGTGTCATTGTTTTTGATCGCCTTGATTTCCTCGTCCATAGCATCTTTCTAATTCTTGTTTCCCACAGCTTCTTGGAAGTTCATAAGCTCACAACCGGCAAAGAGACAAAAGAGAGTAAGATTGTCTTGATTTTCAGTTACCTCGTAAAGTTCTTGTATACTTCTGAAGCGTGGAACTCTTTCGCTTGAGCTTTCTTCTTCATGAGTATTTGTGGTTGGTGAGGTTGGTGGAGTAGTAGGCTCCTCTCTTACTTGCTCCATTATTGGTTGCTCCATGCCATCTTCTTCCAAGTACGGAAAGAAGTTGTAGTCTTCATCATGTGAGCCCCAATCCCATTCTCCTTCTTCATCGCATATGACATCTCGGCTGATGATTGTCTTTCTAGTATTTGGATTGTAGAGCTTGTAGCCTTTGGAGTTGGAGTCGTAACCAATGAAGATGTACTTCTCGCTTTTGTCATCCAGCTTGCTTCTTTTCTCGTCCGGTACGTGCACATGAGCTATGCTTCCAAAGACTCTTAAGTGAGAGATTCCAGGCTTCCTTCCACTCCATGCTTCTTGCGGTGTTTTGCCCCATACACTTCTTGTTGGAGATCGATTGGATAAGTATACCGCACATGCAACTGCTTCCGCCCAAAACTCTTTTGTAGTCTCTTGCTTTTGAGCATGCTCCTCGCCATGTCAAGGATCATCCTATTCTTCCTTTCCGCCACTCCATTTTGTTGGGGAGATCTTGGCACCGTTAGGGGTCTTCGTATTCCATGATCTTCACAATACTTTTGGAATTCTTTTTGTAACAACCGGGAAAATTCACATTTTTCGGAAAATAAATACACAATGAATTTAAGCATTAAAATGTGAAATTAAGTGATTTAATATTGTTTAGAACTAAAATAAAATGTTCTAACAATGTTAAAGGATGAAAAATGAGTAATAGTGATATTATGTGTGTGCACGTGTGTGCCACTCACAGTATCAGGAAGCAGGTCAAGATGATATTATCTTGACATAAAACTGATAAATCTGGGTTCAGCACACCGAAATTAGTCAGGATAGCCTATCAGCACGCTCAAATTTGATAATTGAGCACAAGGGTAATTTTTGACCAAAAATTCACAGTATCGGAAATTGGTCGAAATGACCTCAGATGAAAATAAAACTGATATATTTGGATTCAGGACGCCCAAATTAATCAGGATAGCCCATATTGAAATTTTGGGCGAAAAAGTATATAAAGAGCGGGAAAAAGTGAAATTTCCTCATTTGCCCATGAACACTCTCTCTCTACATTTCTCTTTCTCTCTCTACCCCCATTTATGAATAGTAACCGACCACCGGAAACGGTGTCCGTTTTCGACACCGCCGGCACCGTTGGAAAGCTCTCGACGAGCTGAGTTCAACGGTGTGCCGAGTCGACGGAACCGACGCCGGAGGAGAGCGCACGCGCCGCCTGAAGCCGCCGGCCACCGGAAATTTCGATCGCCGATATCTTCGCCGTCCGACGTCCGATCAAGCTGAAACCGGTCTCAAAAGACTCGTGGTGAAGAGTACTACAAAACCCATGTGGTGGATCGCCTCAACACCGGCGGAATCGCGCCGCCCGAAGCCGCGACGTCGCCGTCGCCGTCACCGCCGTGAAACCCGTCGTTTCCGGCGATGTTGAGCTGCACCACCGGTGCAGAAATGGTCGCCGTGAAGAGGGGAGCAAAAGCCCTCAATTAATTTCGGGGAAAAAGTCCGGCACGGCGGAGTTCCACCGTCGCCGCCGTGGCCGTGACTTTCGGGGTGATTTTCCGGCGATTGGGGCCTCCAAATATGAAATTGACACCACCAATGGATTCCTCTCGTCGAGATCTTCAAAATGGACTACCTACTTGCCACCGTCGCCGCCGCCGGTCAACGGCGGTCAACGGCGACCGTTGACCGAAAATGCAAGTTTGCCTATTTTCGACGTTCCGGACGCATCCGCGGAGTCGGATTTGCAAGACGGGACCTCAAATATGAAGAACGGAGAATTAGGGTTTATGCCGTCGAGACCGGACTGCAATTCGGTATAAATTCCGACCCCTTTACGTTCCGCAATTAAATTATTTGGGATTGTTATATGATTTTATGATTTTTAGTATGAAAATTATGGAAAAAGAATGTATATAAAAAGAAGAAAATTGCTGTAATGGAGAAAAAGAAAAATATGTGATAATGTAACGATTTTACGTAAACAGTATGAGTTTTACGTAAAATCTAGGCCTCTGGTATAGTACGTGATAGAATTAGATTAGGATAGATGGTTTTCAGGCGTTTTCTAAACGCTGGAACCTCAAAAATTAAGCGAAAATGCTGCCGAAATTTCTAAAAAATGGCACCAGGGGTAATATGGGAAACGAGGGGTAAAAATATGATCGGGAAGGTAACCCGAGCCCCCTCGAAGAATTAGGGCATGGAAAAAGGAATGGACAAGTTACAATTAGTAAACCGACCCTTCGAAACCATAGAACGTAAGGAAAACACGAAACCGATTCTTAGGTCGGAATAGTACTTCCCGAGGGTCGGGAATGTGAAAATTGGTAAAATGATAAGAATTGATCCGGAAAAGGTCTGATAAGATTTAGAAAGTTAATTAAATGATTTTGGGTTTAGAAAATCCAGCCTAAGTATGAAAATGAAAATATTATGATTAAACGACCCATCAGGGGCAAAATGGTCATTTTGCCCAAAGATTCCCAAATTATGGGAAAAGAGCCCCAATGATCCTGAAATAAGTTAATGGAGTTTGTAAAAGCCAAAATTGATGTTTAAGTTATGAAAAATCATGTCAAGGGCAAAATTGTAATTTTGTCAAAAGTTAGGGGTAAAATTGTAATTTTTCAAAAAGTTGGAGAAAAATTCGAAAAGGGCCATTAAGGTTTAGAAAGCTGTCATAAGGATATAATTAAGAATTATAAGATCAGATTTAAGCTTTTTAATAAAATAAAAACTATAAATGAAAATGTGATTAACGGACAAAATTTGTCTGTAGGAACCCAATCCAGAAGCGACGAAGGACATCGATGGATCCTAAGGAAAGGATAAGCACGCTATGAGTAAGTTCAGACATTTACCCGTCTGCAACTATGAACAAGTTTATCGTGTTTATATGTTTTGTATGCAAATGTCATGATGTGAATTATGATGATGCTATAGTAATACTATAGCAATACTATGATGATGCTAAAAGTTATATTTTAATAAATAATTTAAAAAATATATATATATGTATATATTGAATTATGAAGGAAAGGTATTATAAAAGCTTTATGAGAGTAACGATGTGATAAAGAGGGATAGAGGAATGGAAATAGTAAAAATGAGAATATTATGATAGAATGCATAAGAAAGAGATGAGATATGAAAGGAAAAAAAAATAGGTGTTTATGAAAAGTTTTATGGAAATTAAGTTATGATTGATAGAGTAATGATGATCGGTGATGAAAGGGATTAAGAAAGGGATGTTTTATGAGAACGAAAGGATAGATGTTTTATGAAAAATGATATGAAAGCAAAGAGTTAGACAAGAAAGAAAAACAATGATAGGTTATGATAAAAGGTATGATGAATGTTTTATGAAAAGTGATATGAAAGCAAAGAGTTAGATAAGAAAGAAAAACAATGATAGGTTATGATAGAAGGTATGATGAAAGGATTAGAACATAACGATAAGAGGTGATTGATGGAATAGAACGATAGGCTATGATCGATAGGCTATGATTGATGGAATAATGCAAATGATAAGACGAACAGAGGATAATTGTCTACATGTAACAAAACATGTTTTTGTTTGTTATGATGTGATGTGATATGATGTGATGTGATGTGATAATACATAAGAATTAAGGAAGGAAAAAAAAACAACGAAAGAATAATTGTTTCATGAAATGTTTTATGAAAAATGAGAAATGAAAGATGATGAATGTTATGAAAAAGATATACAACGAAAAATCAATATAAGAAAAATAAAAGTCTACAAGATAATAAGACTGAAAACTTAAGTTGTTGGCGTACCGGTCTCCCTACAAGGTCGAGACTTCCGGTCTATATCCTCCGCGTAGATGTGGCGCTACCCCGAAGGTGCGGTAGATTATAGGATGGACCAACCCCGAAGGTGCGGTTTTTATGTGACTGTGAGGTAGGTTGGTGGGTCGCTCCCCCTCCTCCCACTGTCCGCGCGCAACTAGGTACGTCCAACAACGGGCCCAACCAAAGGAAAGTGGAAAGAAAACAAACGAAAGAAGAGTGAAAAGAAAAGAAAAGAAAGGAAAAGAAAGGAAAAGAGAAGAAAAGAAAAGAAAAGAAAAGAGCGTGAAAAGAAAAGAGCGTGAAAAAAAAAAAAGAAAAGAAAAGAGCGTGAAAAGAAAAGAAAAGAGAGTGCGTGAGAAAAAAAAAAAAAAAACAAGGAAAAAGAGAGTGGAAAGAAAGGAAAAAAAAATGATACGAAAAGAAAAGAAAAGAAACGAACGATATGAAAGAACAACACAATGAAATCAATGAAAAAATAATAAAACGAAGTTAAAAGAACATGATAGAATTATATATGTGATGTGATGTGTTTGATGTTATATGTATGGAATGACACGTTTTTACGTGATGTTGTGCTAGTGTATATGTTACTAGTTTTAAGATATGAAATGTTAAGATATGATGACAAAGCGATAGAGAAGTTATAAAGGTTTAGAACAGAAAGTTAAGAAATGATAGGAATGAAAAGCAAAGAAATGAAAAGATTGGATTAGAATGATAAGAGATGATCGATAGAATGATAAGAACGATGAACGAAGAGATAAACGAGCATGATGAAGCTCATATTTTATGTTATGTTTTGAGGATATGTATAAATGATGTATATGATGTGTATATACGTGATGTCACCTATTCTAGTAATAATATATATTACTAGTATTCATAAGGTAATGAATGTATGTTTGAACTTACTGAGCATCTAGCTCATTAGTTGTTTATATGTTGCAGGTAAGCAACCTACTAGCTTAAAGTAGTATGATGGACAACGGACGGATCTGCACGTGCCAAGGGACTGGGCGAGGGTATGGTACTACCATGAGTCTTTCGCTGAGCGTTCAAAAAGGAAGATAAAAGAAAGAAAGAAAGTTATGAAATATGTGTTATAAGAGTATGATAAAGATAGGTATAGTATGTAAGTAAAAAAAAAAAAAAAAAAAAATTTTGCTATAGAAATTGCTTCCGCTATAAGATGAGAACGTTAAGAATGGAAAGTTAAGTTAAGTAAGAGGATGACGACCCACGAGGTTGCCAGCCATCGCGGTCGGCGTCAGAGCTCGACTGGTTGGTATGATAACGTACGTGGTGGGGGTCGCCACACTTTTGATGTAAACTCTCCTCCTCGATCGGATCTCATGGCTTTGATCACTATGGCACTTTCCTTCTCAACAAGTGCTTTGAACTTCTTAAAATTCTCGAACACCTCTGATTTTTCCTTCAAAAAATACACCCATGTTTTTCTTGAAAAATCATCAATGAAGAGAAGAAAGTAGTTACTTTTACCAAGTGAGCTTGGCTTGATTGGACCGCACACATCTGTATGTATGAGTTCTAATGGCTTTTGAGCTCTTGAATTTGACTCCTTTGGAAAGCTCTTTTTGAATTGCTTTCCAAGTAGGCATCCTTCGCACACTTGATCGGGATGATTGATGGAAGGCAATCCTCTGACCTGCCCAAATCGAAGATGCCAAAGCCAAGATGCATCTTTGTAGCATGCCTTGAGACATTTCGCAACATCGTTTTGGATGTTGAGGATGAACATTCTATTTCTTGACATCGGCACTTTAGCAATCAAGTTACTTGCACCATCTCTTATAGAAAGGTTATCGTCTTTTAATCGAATGTCATAACCTTTCTCTAAGAGTTGTCCTAGGCTCAAGATGTTACTCTTCATATTCGGCACATAATAAACATTGGAAATGAGTTAATGATCTCCATTTTTCAGTCGGATAAGAATGTTACCTTTGCCTTTCACCGCTATCTTGGACTCATCTCCAAAAGCCACATTGCCACCTACCGATTCGTCAAGCTCCACGAACATGTTTCTCCTTCCACACATATGATTGCTTGTGCCGGTGTCGAGGTACCATTTATTATCTTCACCTCTTTCGTTGTCCTTACAAGCTAGCAATAATGTGCCATCTTCTTGGCTTCTTTCTTCAGCAAAGTTGGCCTTCTCTTCCACTCTATTATTGCTAGGGGCTCTACAATCGAAAGCGTAATGTCCAAACTTTTCACAATTGTAACACTTTACATGTGACTTGTCATACCTTGATCTTGAATTGCCTCTCACACGACCTCTTGTTGAGCTTCCTCCTCTTTGGAAGTTGTTTTTGCCATTGTCGTTGGATCTCCAGCCTCGTCCATGTCCATATCCACGACCTCCTCCTCGTTCACGGCCGCGACCTTGTCCTTGTTGGTTTCTATCATTGTGATGGCTTCCTTTTTTAGTTGAATCAACCCGAGTCTTGAGTAGTTGTTCCACTATCCCTTCCTTCTTCTTTTTCTTTTCTTCATAAGCTTGTAAAGAGCCTAAAAGTTGCTCTATTGTCATGGCTGCCAAGTCTTTTGTTTCTTCGATGATGGTGACTATATGTTCGAACTTTGGATCCAATGATCTAAGAATTTTCTCCATGATTTTAACATCATCTAGTTTCTCACCATTTCTTTTTAATTGGTTAGTGACTGCCAAAACTCTAGAGAAGTAGTCGGAGATAACTTCGCCTTCTTTCATATGCAAAGTTTCAAACTCGGCTCTTAAAGTTTGAAGACGTACTTTCTTTATCGAATCCGCTCCCTTATAAGACGTTTGAAGCTTTTCCTATGCTTCCTTAGCCGATTTTGCTTCCGAAATCTTCTCGAAAGCGTCATCATCTAATCCTTGATAGATTAGATAGAGAGCCTTCTTGTCTCTCTTTCTTGAGTCTCTCAAACTATCCTTTTGAGTTTGAGATAGATTACCTTCATTCTCCGGTTCCGTGTGGCCTTTCTCAACTATCTCCCACACATCTTGTGCTCCAAGAAGTGCCTTCATCTTGATGCTCCAATTGTCGTAGTTGCTCTTGTTGAGTGTCGGGACTTGGAAGGGAACCATACTGCTACTCGCCATCTCTCTTTAAAGGATCTTCAAGCTCTGATACCAATTTGTTGGAAAGAAAAATTTTGGGAAGGAGGAATATTTAGAAAATGAGAGAGAATAGAAGATTTAGAGGAAGAGGCTACTTGTATTATTGATCACTTCTTGTTTTTGGCTTAATACAAACTCAAAAACTTCACCCCTATTTATACTAGTGGCACCTCCATAACCAATGGCTAGGATTTTGCCAACACAAATCTAATCTAATGGTTACAAATGACTCTCTAGAAATATCTTCATAAATATCCAAACCTACCACATTCTACACAATTCTAAGGATTAATCTAGAGAGCTTCTAGAAGAGATTTCTCTAGAAAAATGCTTCTAGAAATTTGGGCTATAATTTTTGGACTCTTATCTAAATAACTTAGACCCAAATACTAATAGACCCAAATATTTAATAAGCCCAAAAATCAAGTTTAGTTTTCAACAGACTATAGCCAATTCTGGAACTACGCAGTCTTTTATGTCTTTTATTTCTTTTCTTTTCTTTTTTTTTTTTCTCTAAGTTTTGACTCTTTGTTTCTCTGCTATATGTTGATCTTAAGATAGTTTTATCTCAGTTAATGGAAAGGCTCTCAAATTATGCTGCTTCAAGTGCAGAAGTTTTAGCCGATTTCTTTTAGCCGAAGAAGCTTTTTTTCAACCACTGTAAAATGTGGCGGGTAATAGTACGGAAAATAGCTAAATTCTTCCCTTTTGTTTGTAAAAGAGGCAAAATCATTATTACCATGTATTTTTCCCCCTGATTCAACTACTTTAAATATTCGCATATTCACTAAATTAGTTTACCAAATTTTGTTTGTTGATTGGAACGACATATTCTTGATGGTACAGGTTTTTGAGCGGAGACACTTGCCATTGTCACTGTACATCAGGTGAAATGTTGTACCGGTAGATGGATAAATTTTGGTAAATGAATTTGGTTGACTTTGTTTCCTCTATCATTTTATGCTATCATTATTTGCTTAAGTACCATTTTCTACTGTTGTATTAATTTTTATTCGGCATTGACTTTTGCATATTTGGATTTGTTAGTAGTTGAGTTGTTTTTTTCTTGTGTGCTTAAATCTGCTGAAACGAGGGGCTGCGCAAAGGTCAAATGCATTGTCAAACGATGACAACAGGTGATAACCACTAAATTTATTCCTTTTTGTTTCGATGATTGGTCTCAGTATAAACAAATAACTTATTTTTGGTTTGATAGAGGCAAAAATGATCATTGTCCTATAAAATATTTCCTGGTTTATAATTTTTTTAACAATACATATGTTCACTAAATTAGTTTACCAAATTTTGTTTTAGTGATTGGAGAGACATGTTCTTGATAGTACAGTTTTTTGAGTGGAGATACTTGTCCTTTTCATTATACATCATGGAAAATGTTAAACCTACATATTGATGAAGTTTGGTAAATGAATTTGGTCGACTTTGTTTCCTCTATCATTTTATGCCATCATTATTTGCTCAAGGACCATTTTCTGTTTAGTACATATATTGATTTTAATTCCTTGAATTGATTTGACTTCTAGATATCTAGATTGTTTAGTAACTGATTTTTATTTTCCTGTGTGTTTATATCTGTTAAACGAGGGGCTATCACAAACATCAAATGCATTGTCAGATGACGACAGCAAGTATAATCACAAGTAACTACTAAATTTCTTCCTTCTTGTTTAGATGATTGTTCTCAAAAACCATGAATCATTTTTGTTTAAGAAATAACCACTAAGTTTCTTCCTTTTTGTTTTTTGGAGCACTACTAATAAAGTTGTAACAGTCACCATTTTATTTATCCTGATTTTTTTATTAAATGAATTGACAGAAATCCTAATTTTGTAGTTTTTTGAGTGGAGACACTTGCGCTTTTCACTATATGGTTATGATGATTTTGTGTCATGCAGTGAACAAAACTTGATGAATAATCCTTGATAACCAGTTTATCATCTTAAAACAACAATGCTTTGGTGAGGATCTCATACATTGTTGACGAAAATCAGGTAGTTCTAGGTCTCCTTTTTAAGTTTCTTCATTGTTGTAATGGTTATTGTCGAGAACTTAGGGATCAATGGGTGAAAGTTTATCTGTTTACTGATTTTGCAGGTTGCAAGATTTCATGAATTTTAAGGTTAAGCAGCTTGTCTCTTACATTGTTGACGGAAATCAGGTAGTTCTCTTTTTTAATTCCCTTCACAATGTGTCTTTACTGTGATGGTTATAGCTGAGAACTTCATGGATAAATGGGTGATTGTTTACTTGTATTGCAGGATGCAAGGATTTCATAAAGTTGCCATTTTTTAGGATAAGCAGTTTATCTCATACATTGTTGATGGAAATCATGTAGTTCTCTTTTTTATGTTTCTTCGCAATGTGTCTTTACTATGATGGTTATTGTTGAGAACTCTATGGATGAACTGGTGAACCTTTATTTGTTTAGTAGTTTTGTAGGACGCAATGATTTCTTCATGAATTTGCCATTTTTTTTTAATTTATGGATGAGCAGTTTATCTCATGCATTGTTTATGAAAATTAGGTAGTTCTCTTTTTTAAGTTTCTTCGCAATTTGTCTTTACTATAATGGTTATAGTTGACAATTTTACGGATGAGTGCTAGATTTACTAGTTTGTAGGATGCAAGGATTTCTTGAAGTTGCTATTTTTCAGCGTGAGGTAAGGAATATTCTTTCACTTACCCTTCCCCCACCTCTCTTTCCCTCTCTTCCTCTTTGATATAAGAAGCATAGTAAAATTAGGAAGTTAGTTTTTATATTTTTGTTTTTTTGTTATCCATCTTCAGATTGTGTATTTTAGATTAGTGCTATTTGCTATTTGTTTTCTTGCCAATAGGGTTTTTATTTATTAAGCATTTTAGGAGAATTAGATCTCATTTAATTAGGTTAGGATTTATCTGCCTATGAAGAAGTTTTTATCTTTGTTATTTTGTTATGTTTCACATAATTATTGTATTTATCAACATCAACTTACCTAGTATTTTATATCTGTACTCCTTGAAAGAGTATAAACTTTCATCTAGCAGTTATGCAGGACTAATATTAGGGAATTCATATCATACTTGTACTCTAAACGAGTATAAACTTCATATTTGCTTTGTAAAACATATTACGGAATTCATATTATAGCTGTACTCTTTGAAAAAGTATAAATAAACTTCATATTGATTGTCTTTACTATTTAGTTTGAGCTTGTTTTTTATTTTTATTATGTATCATCATTATTAGGATGTTTATAAAACTTTTTGGGGTAACGGGTGAATAACACTTGTAGCCCTTTTGGTTTGAGGAGTACCCGAGAAAGATGCATTTGATGGATTTAGAGTCTAATTTGCTCCGATTTTGTTGATGTTTATGTGCAAAAGCTAGCTGAGCGCCCAAATACTTTTGGATCTAATGTGGAAAAAAGTCAATTGACAAAGACAAATCTTTCCTAAAATAGAAAAAGGAAACTTCAGTGATTTGGTAAATTAATACCAGATTTTCAGCCATCAATTTTATAGTTATCAAATCCTAGAATTAATTCCTAGAAAATCAAACTAACTTTGGAAAGAATTCAACAAGTTTTGTAGGACGCAATTGTTTCTTCATGAATTTGCCATTTTTTTTTTTTTTGGATGAGCAGTTTTTTTCTTCAAGTTTCTTCGCAATTTGTCTTTACTGTAACGGTCATAGTCAACAACTTTACAGATGAGTGGTATGTTTACTGGTTTGTAGGATGCAAGGATAGTAAAATTAGGGAGATAGTTTTTATATTTTTGGTTTGTTGTTATCTATCTTCAGATTGTGTTTTTTAGATTAGCACTATTTGCTATTTGTTTTCTTGCCAATAGGATTTTTATCTATGAAGCATTTTAAGAGAATTAGATCTCATTTACCTATAAAGAAGTTTTTATATTTGTTATTTTGTTATGTTCACGTAATTATTGTAGTTATGAACATCAACTTACCTAGTATTTTATATCTGTACTCCTTGAAAGAGTATAAACTTCATCTAGTAGCTATGCAGGACTGATATTAGGGAATTCATAACATACTTGTACTCTCAACGAGTATAAACTTCATATTTGTTTGTCTTTACTATTTAGTTTGAGCTTGTTTTTTATTTTTATTATGTATCATCATTATTAGGATGTTTATAAAACTTTTGGGTAACGGGTCAATAACACTTGTAGCCCTTTTGGTTGGAGGGGAGTACCCGAGAAAGATGCATTTGATGGATTTAGGGTCTAATTTGCTCCGATTTTGATGATATATATTTGCAAAAGCTGAGCGCCCAAATACTTTTAGATCTAATGTGGAAAAAAGTCAATTGACAAAGACAAATCTTTCCTAAAATAGAAAAAGGAAACTTCAGTGATTTGGTAAATTAATACCAGATTTTCAGCCATCAATTTTATAGTTATCAAATCCTAGAATTAATTCCTAGAAAATCAAACTAACTTTGGAAAGAATTCAACAAGTTTTGTAGGATGCAATGGTTTCTTCATGAATTTGCCATTTTTTTTTTTTTGGATGAGCAGTTTATCTCATGCATTGTTAACGAAAACCAGGCAGTTCTCTTCTTCAAGTTTCTTCGTAATTTGTCTTTACTTTAACGGTCATAGTCAACAACTTTACAGATGAGTGGTATGTTTACTGGTTTGTAGGATGCAAGGATTTCTTGAAGTTGCTATTTTTCAGCGTGAGGTAAGGAAGATTCTTTCACTTACCCTCCCCCCACCTCTTTCTCCTCTCTTCCTCTTTGATATAAGAAGGATGGTAAAATTAGGGAGATAGTTTTTATATTTTTGGTTTGTTGTTATCTATCTTCAGATTGTGGTTTTTAGGTTAGCGCTATTTGCTATTTGTTTTCTTGCCAATAGGATTTTTATCTATGAAGCATTTTAAGAGAATTAGATCTCATTTAATTAGGTTAGGATTTATCTACCTATAAAGAAGTTTTTATCTTTGTTATTTTGTTATGTTTCACATAATTATTGTAGTTATCAACATCAACTTACCTAGTATTTTATATCTGTACTCCCTTGAAAGAGTATAAACTTCATCTAGCAGTTATGCAAGATTAATATTAGGGAATTCATATCATCTAGTAGTTATACAAGTATGATATGAATTTGAAAGAGTATAAATAAACTTCATATTTGATTGTTATTACTATTTAATTTGAGCTTGTTTTTTTTTATTATTATGTATCATCATTATTAGGATGTTTATTGATGTATAGTTGATTCTTTAATTCTAGTTATCCAATTATAGAGTTATCTTAGTGCATTTATTATATTTTTATTCCTTGAAAGAGTATAAACTTCATCTTCCTTTCACTGTTGCTGTGTTAGGTGATGATGTAAGAAAAAAGTTAGGGAGTTTGAGTTTTATTAAGATTTCAATTTTTATTTGGTTGTTATCTATACTTAGATTGCCTCTTTTCTTTTTTGGCACAAGTACTTAGCTTGGGTTTAAATAGGATCTTTTATTATTTATTTTCAGGGTTAAAATTTTTATCTATTTAGTAACTTGTTTGAGTTAAGACTCTAAATAGGCTACGTTTTATCAGTTTGTAAGTAAGAATTTACCTTTGAAATGTGCTTTAGTTTTGCATAATTATTGTCAACTAAGTAGTAATTTTAGAGTAGTTTCTTTCCTTACTACTTGAAAGAGTATAAACTTCATCTTCCCTTGTATTATGCTGCGTCAAGCAGTTATGATGTAGGGCATGTACTTAGAGAGTGAGTTTTTTAGGTTTTCTATTTTTATTTGGTTGCAATCTATATTTAGTTCAGGTTTGGTTAGGATTTTTCTTATTTTGTAGTAGGGTTAGAAAAATTCATCTATTTTATATTGTATTTGAACTAGGATCTGAGTAGGCAAAGGATTTATCTTTCCTTATGATATAGGTGACAAATAGTGGAAATCGAGAATCAGTTTTTATTAGGATCGATGGATTTCAAGTTTATGGAAGCGTAGGAATAAGGGAACATATTAGTAGACGGAACAACGACATTTAGGGAGATTTATTGTTGGTGAAAAGCAATGTGCTATGTCTGAAATTGAGAGGCAGGACAGTAAGAAGGAAAATGTGCCTCTTGGATAAGGCTGAAAATCATGAAGTTGTCAAGGTTCAAAGGGTTTCTAGTTTGTGGGAAACAAAGGAATGAAGGAACATATTGTCAAATGGAATAAGGATATCTAGGGAGAATTAAGGTTGTTCAAGTGATGTTTTTGTTTGAAGTTGAGCAGCTGGATGGTAAGAAGGAAAATGGACCTCTTAGAAAAGGCTGAAAATCATTAAGTTGTCAAGGGTCAAAGGGTTTCTAGTTTGTGGGAACAAAGGAATGAGGACCATATTAGCAGATGAATAACGACGTCTTGGGAGATTTAAGGTTAATGAAAAGTAACATGTTATGATTGAAATAGACTGAACGGCAAGAAGGAAACGGGCCTTTTGGAAAAGGCTGAAAATCATTAAATTGTCAAGGGTCAAAAGGTTTCAAGTTTATGGAAACAAAGGAATAATGGTGAAAAGAGAATTCATAATTGTAAAAGAATTCTCTGATGATTTTTTTATTCATCAAGGTATTGAATATATACACTTATGGGGCCATAAACTAGCAAAATAAGAAAAGGGAAACAATCCGTAAAAATAGCCTAATTGGTTTATAATAAATTAGAAAAGTCAAAGATTCTCTAATAAAGGAAAATATTTACACAGTAAAAGAAAACTTCCCTAATAATGCGCTAGAATCTCCAACACTCCTCCTCAAGCTTAGGAATAGATATTTCGCATTCCAAGCTTGCAAAGGAGATTTTCGTGGCTGGACTTCAAGAGACTTTTAGTGAGGATATCAACTTCCTGTTCCTGAGTTGGAATGTAGCAGAGATTGATTCCTCCTTCTTCAATTTCAGTCTTGACGAAATTCCGATCTATTTTGACGTGCTTCATCCGATCGTACTAAACTGGATTGTTGACTATGCTGATAGCAGATTTACTGTCACTGAACGGTTTTAAGGAAACCACACCAAGTTTCAGGTCTTGCATTAGTCGTTCTAGCCAAATTACTTCACAAACTCCTTGTGTAATTGCCCTAAATTCAGCCTCTGCACTACTTCTTGCCACTACAATTTGCTTCTTACTCCTCCAGGTTATCAAGTTACCCCACAACTTTGTACAATACCCAGAAGCAGATTTGCAATCCTCACTTCTAGCCCAATCTGCATTGACATAACCTTCTATGCTCCTATTCTTACTTTTCAAAAACATCAGCCCATTTGTAACTGTTCCCTTGAGATACCTCAAAATATGATTCACCATTCCTAAGTCTCTTTGAGTAGGAGAATGCATGTGTTAACTCACGGTACTCATAGCATAAGCTATATCAAGTCGTGTCAAAGACAAGTAAATCAATCTTCCGACTAAACGTTGATATCTGCCTACGTCTACGGGAGCATCTTCCCCTGAGACTCTGTCCTTCCATGACTTCTCAAGCGGCATCCCTACGGGTTTACAGCCTAGCTTTCCAGTTTCTTTCAACAACTCAAGGATGTATTTTCTTTGAGAGATGAATATGCCTTCTCTGCTTCTAGCAACTTCCATTCCCAGAAAAAACTTTAATGGCTCTAAATCTTTGACCTCAAACTCTTCCTTCAACCTATACTTAAGATTTCTAATCTCGATCTCATCATCTCCTGTAAGTATTATGTCATCCACATATACTATGAGAATAGCCCTTTTTCCTGAGTGACCCATTTTGACGAACAGAGTATGATTGGCCTTCCCTTGGTGATACCCTAATCGAGCGAGAGTTGAGCTGAATTTGGTGAACCATGCCCTAGGAGACTGCTTCAAATCATACAGTGATTTCTTCAGCTTACAAACCTTCTCACCTTGCGTGAAACTAGGTGGAGCCTTTATGTATACATCCTCATCAAGATTACCATTCAGAAAGGCATTCTTGATGTTAAGTGTAACAAGAATTTTTGAGTAATAATTCTTGATTGATTTTCTCATTGAAGCAGTAGTACAATATATACAATTAGTGTGCCACAATCTGGCAATCAAAAAACGGGAATCAATCTCCCAAAAATAGCCTAATCAAATCTCCCTAATTTACACTTTCCTAATCTGACCAAATCAGCTAATAAAAGAAAAATGACAGCTAAATAAAATTGACAGCTAAATATTACATATTAATGACTAAATCTCCAACACTCCTCCTCAAGCTTAGGAATAGATATTTCGCATTCCAAGCTTGCGAAGAAGACCTTCATGGTTCGATTTCAGTAAGCTTTTGGTCAGAACGTCTGCTTCTTGCTCATGAGTGGAAATGTAGCATAGATCAATCCCTCCTTGTTCAATCTCATTCTTGATAAAGCTCCGATCGATTCTTACATGTTTCATACGATCATGCTGAACAGGATTATTTACTATGCTAATTGCTGATTTACTGTCACTATACAACTTAGGAGAACTCGCAGTAAGTTGTAGATCTTGCATCAATCTTTCCAACCAGATTACTTCGCAAACTCCTTGTGCTATCGCCCTAAATTCTGCTTCAGCACTACTTCTGGCTACAACTGTTTGTTTTTTACTCCTCCATGTAACTAAGTTACCCCACAGTTTTGTACAGTATCCTGAAGTTGACTTGCAATCTTCACTGCCAGCCCAGTCTGCATCGACATATCCTTCAATACTCCTATTTTCAGTCTTTAAAAACATTAGCCCTTGTCCAACCATTCCCTTGAGATACCTCAAGATATGGTTTACAGCCTCTAAATGCCTTTGGGTAGGTGAGTGCATATATTGACTGACTACACTCACGGCATAGGCAATATCTGGCCGTGTAAGAGACAAATATATCAGTCTCCCAACTAAGCGTTGATACCTGCCTACATCCACAGGTTCCTCCTTTCCTGAAAATTTGCTCCTCCATGCTTTCTCAAGTGGAGTTCCTACTGGTTTACAGCCCAGTTTCCCTGTTTCTTTTAGCAGATCAAGAATGTATTTTCTTTGAGAAATGAAAATACCTTCTTTACTCCTTGCAACTTCCATACCCAGAAAGTATTTCAACGGCCCTAGGTCTTTAACCTCAAACTCCTCCTTCAACTTGCCCTTAAGCTTGTGAAGCTCATCTTCATCATCTCCTGTGAGTATTATGTCATCTACGTACACAATAAGAACAGCTCTCTTACCTGCTTCTCCTATTTTGATGAACACGGTGTGATCAGCTCTTGCTTGATGGTATCCCAACCGAGTGAGGGTAGAGCTAAATCTAGTGAACCATGCTCGAGGGGATTGCTTCAAACCATACAATGATTTTTTCAACTTGCAAACTTTTCCCTTTCTTTCCTGTACTTCAAACCCCGGTGGAACCTTCATATACACTTCCTCATCAAGATTGCCATTTAGGAACGCATTTTTAATGTCGAGTTGGTGGAGCTTCCAATCAAGGTTGGCTGCAATAGATAGGAGAACACGTATGGAATTGAGCTTTGCCACAGGAGCAAATGTTTCATCATAGTCAATCCCATATGTTTGTGTGTATCCTTGTGCCACAAGCCTTGCTTTATATCTTTCAACCTCTCCATTAGCCTTGTATTTCACAGTAAACACCCATCTGCTTCCAACCACCTTTTTTCCTTCGGGTAAGTCAATCATCTCCCAGGTCCTGTTATCCTGTAAGGCCCTCATCTCCTCCTGCACTGCTTCTTTCCATCTCGGGTCCTTTAAGGCCTCATAGATGTTTTTCGGAATCTCAACTTCATCAACTTTTGCTGTAAAAACCTTAAATTCCGAAGACAACTGCTTACAGGTTAGGAAATTATAGATTGGGTGTTTGGTACAGGCTCTTACCCCTTTTCGAACTGCAATTGGCAAGTCCAGGTCATTGGTCATCTCATTATCCGAATCTCGGCTGAATAATTGACCTTGCTGAAGAGTTTTTGGCCTGCGAGAGTAAACCTGCAATGGTGTTTCAGTCACAAAATCTTTCCTATGAGGACCAGGTGAAGAGATTGAAAAGGGTTCAGATGGGTTTAGACTTGGTTCTGATATTTGCTGATTGGAATTTTCAGAGTCTGGAATATTATCAGGATCAGAACAAATCAGATTTGGGACATTTTCAGGGTTTGCAGGAGGGTTTGCGGGAACTGAAATAATTTGATCAATCGAATTTGTAGTCTGAGGGGAACGAGGGATATCTTGTGTGATGGGAAAAGACACAGATGGATCCCAATGAACTTTCTCATTTGAATTCTCCCCTTTGGAAAGGTTATTGGGGTAGTAAAGCTGTTCCTCAAAAAAGGTTACATCACACGACACAAAAAATTTTTTAAGGACAGGAGAATAACATTTATAACCTTTTTTTGTCGGGGAATAGCCTACGAAAACACATTTAAAGGCCCTGGGGTCAAGCTTACTTCGGGTAGGTTGGTTGTTGTGGACAAACACGGTACATCCGAAAACTTTTGGGAGCAAAGGATTGAATATATTAATGTTTTGGAAACAATCACGAAGAACACTCAAGGGGGTTCGAAATTTTAGTGTTTTTGAGGGTAAACGATTTATTAGGTAAGTGGCTGTGAGAATGGCTTCCCCCCAGTAGGAGTTAGGAACTGAACTTGCAAACATTATGGATCGAGCAACCTCTAACAAGTGGCGATTTTTTCTCTCCGCAACCCCGTTTTGTTTGGGTGTATCCACACAAGAACTTTGGTGATGTATCCCAAGTTCCCCCAAATATTGACTAAACTCATTTGAAAAATATTCCCCTCCATTATCAGTTCGAAGAATCTGGATAGCAGATTGGAATATGTTTTGGACAGATTTATGAAACTGTTTGAACCAGAAAAATGCCTCAGATTTGTCTTTCATCAAATATACCCAACAAGCCCTTGTGTGATCATCAATAAAGGTGATAAACCACTGAGTTCTAGTCAAACTAATGGTTCTAGAAGGACCCCAGATATCACTATGAATCAACTGAAACGGCTTTGTGGGTGAATAAGCATGAACAGGATAAGGAACCCGGGTTTGTTTGGCAAGGACACAATGTTCACACTGAAAAGAAAGATTTTCTTTATTAATGAAAAGATCTGGATACAAAACTTTCATATAAGAAAAGCTTGGATGTCCTAGACGTCGATGCCACAACATAATTTCAGACTCAGAAGTAACAAACAGAGAACTTTTATTTTTTGGCTTCTCCCTAACAAACTCTCGAGTTTCTTTGAGATAATACAGGCCATCTTTCTTCTCAGCAATTCCAATTATCTTCCCCGAAAAACGGTCCTGAAATTCACAATGAGTAGGTAAAAAGGTTACAACACAGTTCATGTCCTTTGTTAACTTACTAACTGACAAAAGATTATAGGTTAACTTAGGCACATGTAAAACTGATTTCAAAGTCATATTGGACAAGCGAACTGTGCCCTTTCCTATAGCAGGTGATGTCTTCCCATCAGCAACACACACATTAATCTGATCCTTGCACTTATCATATGCATCAAAGATATCCAAAGATCCAGTCATATGATCCGAAGCTCCTGTATCAACAATCCAACAATTTTTCAGATGTGTTTTACCTGTTTGTGCCATGGCTGCAGTAGGATTTTTATTTTCTGTTCCTGCTCCAAGCATGGATTGATTGAAAAGTTGTCTCAGCACCTCCATTTGTTCTGCCGAGAGACTAACATCAGCTGTATTCTCTGTGTTTGACTCCACCAAGTGTGCTGCTTTAGGCTGATTACGCTGATTCCGCTGACCACGCTGATTCCTCGGTTTCCAATCAGCTGGCTTCCCGTGCAAATCCCAGCATGTGTCACGGGTATGATAAGGCTTATTACAATAGTCACACCATCTTTTCTCCTTGGACTCTGGACCACGGCCACCACTCTGCTTATTTGCCACGAGTGCAGAACCTTGTGACTCTACTAGAGGGGTCGTGATAGGATTGGTAGGATTCATCATCACGCGTTTTCTGCTCTCCTCCCTCCTAACTTCAGCAAATGATTCTCGGAGGGTTGGAAATGGTTTCATTCCAAGTAGCCGTCCTCGTACTTCATCAAGATCAGAATTAAGACCTTGTAAAAAATCAAAAGTACGCTCCTTCTCAACCATCTTTTTGTACTTCGCAGCATCATTCGAGCATTTCCATTCGATCTCATAAAAGAGATCCATCTCCTGCCACAATTCAACCAAGGAATTGTAATACTCGGTGACCATAAGGCTCCCTTGTCTAGTGTTACGAATCTTAGATCTAATCTCAAAACATTGAGATGTGTTCTCTAGGTCTGAATATATTTCTTGAACTGCATCCCAAATCTCCTTTGCTGTCTTGTAGAAGAGATAAGTCCTTCCAATACTTGGCTCCATAGAGTTGATAAGCCAAGCCATGACTATTGAATTTTCTGCTTCCCAAGTGCTGTAGGTTGGTGATGTGTTCGGTGGTGCCGTAACAGAACCGGTCAAATAACCAGCCTTCCCTCTTCCACGTATTACCAGCATAACGGACTGAAACCACTCGCGAAAATTCTGTCCATTGAGTTTGTGCTGCGTAATTTGTAAAGAGTGGCTGTCAAACGAACTGTTTGTTGAAGATCCTGCCATAGTTCCTTGAGATGCTTGATCCGCCGCTGTCGAGGATGCCTCGGTGGTCGAATTCAGCTGTTCTCCGGACATTCTTATGGACAGAAAAGAAGAAGAAAAAAGTTGAAGGTTACCAGGTTCGACGAAGCTCTGATACCATGTAACAAGAATTTTTGAGTAATAATTCTTGATTGATTTTCTCATTGAAGCAGTAGTACAATATATACAATTAGTGTGCCACAATCTGGCAATCAAAAAACGGGAATCAATCTCCCAAAAATAGCCTAATCAAATCTCCCTAATTTACACTTTCCTAATCTGACCAAATCAGCTAATAAAAGAAAAATGACAGCTAAATAAAATTGACAGCTAAATATTACATATTAATGACTAAATCTCCAACATTAAGTTGATGTAGCCTCCACTCAAGATTAGCCACAACAGATAGAAGAACATGTATAGAGTTAAGCTTTGCTACAGGAGCAAATGTTTCATCATAATCTATTCCATATGTTCGTGTGTACCCCTGCGCCATTAGGCGAGCTTTATATCTTTCCACTTCTCCATCAACTCGGTACTTCACTGTAAACACCTATTTACTTCCAATCACCTTTTTTCCCTTAGGTAAGTCTAAAAAATCCCAAGTCCCATTCTTTTGTAAAGCTTTCATCTCATCCTGAACAGCTTCCTTCCACCTTGGATCCATCATAGCTTCTTCAATATTCTTTGGAGTTTGAACTTCATCAATTTTTGCTGTAAAAGCCTTGAATCCTGGAGATAGCTGTTTACTGGTTACTACATTTGATAATGGATGTTTGGTGCAGGATTTTACCCCTTTCCGGATCGCAATGGGCAAATCGAGATCATCAACAGTAGGAACTTGGTGCAAAATATCAGTGTTCCTTCCAAGATCCAATCCTTGGTTGAACGATTGACCCTGCTGAGAAGTTTTAGGCCTGCGTGAATACACCTGCAAAGGTTTTTCTGTTCTTGGTTCTAGGTCAAGACTAGATTCAATTCCACCTTCTGGTGTTAGCTGGTCGTTTTGGGGACTCGGATGGAAATCTGGAGTGTTTGGTCTTTCTATGGGTGACATGGAAATAATGTCTTGATTTACTGGTCGGGAAACTTTGAGGTTCCAAGTTGGATCCCAGTGGTTTTCTCCATTTTGGTGTTCTTCTCTGGAGAATGTCTTTGAGTAGTAGGGTTGTTCCTCAAAGAATGTTACATCACAAGATACAAAGAATTTCCTAAGGACGGGAGAATAACACTTGTATCCCTTTTTTGTTGGTGAGTAACCTACAAAGACACATTTGAAAGCTTTGGGGTCAAGTTTGCTCCTGTCAGGTTGTTTGTTGTGTACATACACAGTACATCTGAAAACCTTGGGAGTCAAAGGGTTAAATAGGTCAATATTAGGAAAACACTCACGAAAAACACTCAGAGGGTTCCTAAAATTCAGGGTTTTTGCAAGTAGCCAGTTTATCAAATGAGTTGCTGTGAGGACAGCTTCTCCCCAGTAGGAGTTTGGAAGAGATCCTGAAAACATGATAGATCATGCTACCTTCAGTTAATGACGGTTCTTTCGCTCAGCTACCCCATTTTGTTTAGGTGTATCCACGCAAGAGCTTTGGTGGTGTATCCCATTCTCCCCCAGGTATTGGCCAAATAGATTCGAAAAATATTCCCCCCCATTGTCAGTCCTAAGGATCTGAATTGTGGATTCAACCACGTTTTGGACAAACCTATGAAACTGTTTGAACCAGAAAAAAGCTTCTGATTTTTCCTTCATTAAATATACCCAATAGACCCTTGTAGGAAATCAAACGTCCGCTCCTTTTCCAACATCTTATTGTATTTGGCAGCGTCATTCGTACACTCCCATCCAAGTTCAAAAAAAGGGTCCATCTCCTGCCATAATTCAATTAATGAATTATAATAATCTGTAATAGAGAGATTTACTTGTCTTATTGTTGCGAGAATTCATTCTTTATTATGGTGTAAATTTGTATGTTCTTTCGTTGTAGAATAAGCCTAAAATAGACACCTAATTAGCTGTCAATTAGGGCTGTCAATCAGTTTTTATTTTTAGGATTCTTACCATATTTGGTCCTTTGTACGGCTTTATATTGTAACAATATAGATCAATGAAATATTCATTCAGCCCATAAACGTTTTCATGGTATCAAAGCAGGAATTTTAATTCCTGAAAAAAACCTAGCTGCCTCTTATCCTGCAAAACCTAATATCTAGTCTTCACCCATATCTAACCATCTCCTCTCTAATCTTCTCCCAGCCAAACTACTCTCTTTTTTTTCACCACCATATCAGAGGTTTCAGAGATGACCAGCACTGCTATAGGGAAGAACACGCCTACTGCAGGTCTGCCCACATCCTTATCTGCCACTCATAACCCCACCTCGGAATCCCACTCCATTCAAATTACCACCATTAAATTGAACGGGGAGAATTTCTTGTGCTAGTCTCAATCCGTGCGCATGTACATTCGTGGTAGGGGCAAGATGGGTTACTTGACTGGAGAAAAAAAGGAGCCTGCACTCAGTGACTCTAGCCATGCTACTTGGGATGCGGATAACTCTATGGTGATGATGACTTGGTTGGTGAACTCAATGGAGGAGGACATAAGCTCCAATTACATATGCTATCATACAGCCAAGGAGCTTTGCGACAACATCAATCAAATTTACTCAGACTTGGGAAATCAATCTCAGGTATTTGAGTTGACATTAAAACTAGAAGAAATCCGCCAAGGTGAGGATTCTGTCACTAAATATTTTAATTCCTTGAAACGGCTTTGGCAAGATTTGGATCTCTTTAATGATTATGAGTGGAAGTGTACTGATGACTGTAATCATTATAAGAAAATGGTGGAGGATAATCGTATTTTTAAGTTTGATGAGGTTAGAGGCAGGATTATTGGTAGACAGTCACTCCCATCTATTGGAGAAGTATTCTCTCAAGTTCGGCATGAAGAGAGTCGCCGTCTTGTTATGCTCGGCAAGAAAAACTCAAGCAGTACAGTGGAGGGTTCAGTACTTGCTGCTGTTGGTATGGTTGCTGGCCGTGGAATAGAGAAGAAACAGGGCGACAAAGAATAGGTCTGGTGTGACCATTGTAACAAGCCTTGCCACACACGGGATACATGCTGGAAAATACATGGAAAACCAGTAAATTGGAAGGGATCTCATGAAGGAAGATTTAACAAATCCCCTGCTGCGCATGAGGCTAGTTCGGCCCCCTTCAACAAGGAGCAGATTGATCAAATCCTGAAACTGTTAAAGACCACTTCGGGTTCATCTAGTACTCCTAATGTTCCTGTGGCACAAGCAGGTAGTGATTTTAAGGCTTTATCCTGTTATTCATTTAATCAATCTACTCCTTGGATAATAGATTCAGGGGCTTTCGATCATATGACTAGCTTATCTTATTTGTTTCACTCATATTATCCTTGTTCTGGCCATAAAAAAGTTCGTATAGTAAATGGGTCTTTTTCACCTATAGCCGGCAAAGGTGTGATTAATCTTTCACAAAATATTTCTTTCACAAAATATTTCTTTACAAAATGTCTTATACGTTCCTAAATTAACTTGTAATCTGCTATCAGTTAGCAAACTATCTAGAGACTCTAATTGTCGTGTCACTTTCTTTGATTCTTATTGTGTTTTTCAGGAACTGAATTCGGGGAAGACGATTGGCAGTGCTAAGTTAATCGATGGCCTCTATTTTTTTGAAGATCAAGAATCTAAGAATAAAGAAGCTTGTGGTTTAAGTAGTATGAGTTCTTCCTCTGTTAAAGATAAGATTATACTTTGGCATTATAGACTAGGACATCCTAGTTTTCCTTATCTTAAAAGACTATTTCCTACTTTATTTAAAGGTTTGGATTGCTCTAAGTTTTATTGTGAGAACTGCATTTTATCTAAAAGTCATAGAACTATTTATCCTCCTAAAGGTTATCAATCATCAAAACCATTTTATTTAATTCATAGTGATGTATGGGGTCCCTCAAGGATTAATACACTTTCAAATAAAAAATGGCTTGTGACTTTTATTGAAGATCATACTTGTTTATGCTGGGTTTATCTAATGTCAGAAAAGGCTGAGGTTGAGAAATTATTTAAAATGTTTTATTCTATGTTTGAAAACCTTTTTGGAACCAAAATTGGAATTCTCCACTCTGATAATGGAACTGAATATTTCAAAGGTGTTCTTGGCAATTTTTTTACTGAAAAAGGGATTCAACAACAAACTACTTGTGTTGATACATCACAGCAAAATGGTATTGCTGAACGGAAAAATAAGCATTTACTTGAAGTTGCTCGTACAATCATGTTTTCTATGAATATTCCTAAGTACTTATGGGGTGATGCAGTCTTAACTGCAACATATCTTATTAATAGAATGCCTACACGTGTCTTAAACTATATAACGCCTCTTGATTGCTTAAAAAATTTTTTTTCTTAAAACACGTATTACATCTAATCTATCACTTAAAATATTTGGCTGTACCGCATACGTTCACATTAATAATAAAGGGAGATCAAAACTTGATCCTAGAGCAGAAAAATGTGTTTTTATTGGATATGCCCCAAATAAAAAAGGGTATAAGTGTTTTAATCCACAAACAAAAAAGGTCCTAGTTTCCATGGACGTTACATTTCTTGAGAACCAACCTTTCTTTCAAAAAATTTCACTTCAGGGGGAGAATGTAAAAAATGAAGGAAATCTTTGGGATATTCTTACTTTACCCAAAACTGTTGAAACTTGTGACTTTATAACTAATGGAACTGTTACTGATTCCACAAATGATGATGGATTCTTAAATAAATTAGGAAGTATCAATGATAAGGAAATTCTTGAGTCAGAGTCTACCTTGCCAAGTGTACCTGAGTCTTCTGCAGGGGGAGAGATACTACCGAAAGTTCACATTGAACGTAAAGAGCTTCTTACTTATTCAAGGAGGAAAGATCATCAAAAAAATAAGATGGCCATGGTTCCCTTGGAGCTAGCTAAATCGCCTACTTCGATGACGGAACTTGAAACTATCCCAGGTATTAATAATTCCAATATTGATTCCATTCCTCATTCCATACCTAATAATGAACTCAATGACTTGGATATTCCTATAGCTATCAGAAAACCAAAACATTCATGCACTTCACATCCTATATCTCGTTATCTGACCTATGGAAATCTATGAAAAACACATAATGCCTTTATATCTAAATTATCTAACTTGTTTGTTCCGAGAAACATACAAGAAGCACTAGGTGACCCCAACTGGAAGTTAGTAGTAATGGAGGAGATGAATGCTCTGAGGAGAAGTGGGACCTGGGAAGTTGTTGATCTGCCTAGGGGACAAAAGACAGTTGGCTGTAAATGGGTATTCACAGTAAAATGTAAGGTAGATGGGAGTGTTGAAAGATACAAGGCGAGATTAGTGGCTAAAGGCTTCACCCAAACATACGGAATTGATTATCAGGAAACTTTTGCTCCTGTTGTAAAAATCAACTCCATACGGGTACTATTGTCATTAGCTGCTAATTATGACTGGCCTTTACACCAGTTAGATGTCAAGAATGCGTTTTTGAATGGGGATCTAGAGGAAGAAGTGTTCATGGTTCTTCCCCCAGTATTTGAGGAGAGATTGGGAAAAGATAAGGTTTATAAACTCAAGAAATCGCTGTATGGTCTTAAGCAATTTCCGAGAGCTTGGTTTGAACGCTTCGGTAAGGTGGTGAAAAGTCATGGTTATCATCAAAGCCAGACTGATCACACAATGTTTCTTAAGCAAACAGAGAGAGGTAAGATCTCAATCTTAATCGTCTATGTAGATGATATAATCCTGACAGGTGATGATCTTGAAGAAATAGTAGACTTGAAGAAGAAGTTGGCACAGGACTTTGAAATCAAAGATCTGGGATTGTTAAAGTATTTTTTGGGTATGGAATTTGCCAGATCAAAGATGGGTATATTTGTGAATCAGAGGAAGTACATTCTTGATCTTCTTAGTGAGACAGGACTGTTGGGTTGTAAAGCTGCTGATACTCCTCTTGATGCTAATCAGAAACTTGATCCTGCCAAAGCTGAAGAGGTGATGACAAGGAGAGATTCCAAAAACTTGTAGGGAAGCTTATCTATCTGTCACACACTCGTCTTGATATTGCCTTTGCAGTGAGCATGATAAGCTAGTATATGCACTCACCAGGGGAAGAGCATTTCGATGCAGCTTACAGGATATTGAGGTATCTTAAAGGAACTCCTAGAAAGGGACTTATGTTTCGAAAGAACAACAATCTACAGATAGAAGTCTACACAGATGTAGACTGGGCGGGTTGTGCTATTGACAGACGGTCTACTTCTGGCTATTGCACTTTTGTTGGAGGTAATCTTGTTACATGGAGAAGCAAGAAGCAGAATGTTGTGGCTCGGAGTAGTGCTGAGGCTGAATTCAGGTCCCTTGCACACGGAATAAGTGAGGCAATATGGTTGAAGAGAATGTTTGAAGATTTGAAGATTCCAGTATCATTTCCTATAAAAGTTTACTATGATAACAAGGCAGCAATCTCAATTGCTCATAACCCAGTGTTACATGACAGAACGAAGCACATTGAGGTAGACAAGCATTTTATTAAAGAAAAGATTGAAACTAGATTAATCTGCCTTTCTTATGTTCCGACCATGAATCAGTAAGCAGACGTTCTTACCAAAGGACTTCACAAGGGTCAATTCGAGCTCTTAGTTAGCAAGCTAGCTTTGGAAGACATCTTCAAGCCAGCTTGAGGGGGAGTGTTGCGAGATTTCATTCTTTATTATGGTGTAAATTTGTATATTCTTTCCTTATAGAATAGGCCTAAAATAGACACCTAATTAGCTGTCAATTAGGGCTGTCAATCAGTTTTTATTTTTAGGATTCTTACCATATTTGGTCCTTTGTACAGCTTTATATTGTAACAATACAGATCAATAAAATATTCACTCAACCCATAAACGTTTTCACTTATATTCCGGATTTTCGACCTAATCTCAAAACACTGAGAAGTGTTTTCTAGATCAGAATAAATTTCTTGTACTGCGTCCCATATCTCTTTGGCTGTCTTGTAGAAGAGATAATCTTGGCTCCATGGAATTGATCAACCACGCCATAACAATGGAGTTCTCTGCTTCCGAAGAGCCGTAAGTCGGTGACGTGTTCGGTGGTGCTGTAATAGTATCGGTTAGATATCCTGCTTTGCCTCTACCACGGATATCCAGTATCACGGATTGGAACCATTCACTGAAATTTTGGCCATTCAACTTGTGTTGAGTAATCTGTAGAGACTGATTCTCCAAGGGTGCTGGATTTGCCGCAGGGATGCTTGCCATAGTTGATGAGGGTGACGTAGCTTCCGAGGCGTGGGTCTAGGATTCTCCGAACATGATTTCAGCAAGAAAGTGAAAGGGAAAAAGAAGGAAGAGTTTTCGGTTTACCAAGGCCGGAGTGGCACTGATACCATGAAAAGAGAATTCACAATTGTAAAAGAATTCCCTAATAATATGCTAGAATCTCCAACAAATGGAACATATTAGTGGATATAATAAGGACATCTAGGAAGATTTAAGGTTGGTGAAAAATAACGTGTTATGCCCGAAATTGAGAGGCTGGACAGCAACAAGGAAAATGGGCTATTGGAAAAAACTAAAGTTTATTGGTTGTCAAAGCTAGCAGGGTTTCAAGTTCATGGAAAAAATGCAAGGATTGAAGGAACATATTGGGGATGTCATAAGGATGTTTCTGGTGATTTGAGACTGATAAAGAGTGACGTGTTGTGTCTGAGTTTGAGAAGCTGAACTGCAAGGAGGAAAGTGGGCCTCTTGGGAAAACTGAAATTCATCAAGTTGTCAATGGAAAAAGGATATCAAGTTCATGGAAAAACTATCAAGGAATGAGGAACTTATTAGAAGATGGAATATGGATTTCTGTGGAAATCTAAGGATGGTGAAAAACGATTTTATCTCGGAAATTGAGAGGCTGGACAAAAAGGAGGAATTCATTGTCTAGGAAAAAACTAAAATTCGTTAAGTTGTCAAGAGTGGGAAGGTTTTAAGGTGATGGAAAAAAAAAATAAATAAATGAAGGACATATTAGGAGATGAAGATGGATGTTTTTAGAGATTTAAGGCTGGTTGAAAATGATGTTATCTCTAAAATTGAGAGATAGTATAGCAAGGAGGAAATGGCCATTTGGAAATAATCGAAATTCATTAAGTTGTCAAGAGTGGGAGTGTTTCATGTTCATGGAGAAAATGAAATGAAAGATGGAACATATATGGAGAGCTACTCTGAGTAATACAATTTTTCTATTTAATTGTACTATTTTGTTTCTTTTCTAAGTTTTTTTATTTTATTCAGTCTAATTAGGAAAGAAGAATTGGAAGTTGTTCGAGCAAGAATTAATGACTCCATGACTACCATATGCTTAGGATACCAGCTCAAGAAAGGAATAGAGGAGTACTTGAATTCTCAACAGAGGATTCTGGTTTTCATTTGATTAGTTTTAAGACTTGTCTTTTCTTTGATGTTTTCACTTGCAGGCGCACATATATATCCAAGTTCACTGTCAAGCTCTGGAAGGTAAATGATTTTTTATATTATGAGCATTCAATTTTGGATTTGTTGCTTCTCGTTAGCCCTTAGATCGTCAATCTTATTAGTGCTAGGGCATTTTTGAAAGTTGGTTAGCGTGTAAATTATAATCTTGTTCCTGGAAAAAAAAAAGTATTAATTTTTAGGTGTTGTTGTTCTTTTCTTCCTTTTTATTGACGAAGTTTGTTGCTTGCTTTGTATTAATGAAAACCTTTTTTTTTTTTTCTTCATTTTCATTTTCATAGTGCTCCTTCACTTTTTGGGATGGGAAAGTCAGAGGCGTTGAATCCAGGGTTATTTGTAGATTCTCTAATATGTGTTACACTGTGGATTAACTGCTAATATCAGCTGGAAACATCTACATTTTGTTTCTAAATGTCTGCAATTTTTTACACTTTTTATTATTTGTTTAATGACTAGATCTTCTTCTTTTTTGTTTTTTTAGATGTGGCCTTTTCTGATCAAGAGAACGTACTACGGCTATGACATGATCTACAGAGCTGCAAGGTGTGTTTATTCTCCTTAAAATTGTGATGTACATTTAAATCTTGAATTAGAAATTGTATTTACAATTAAGAATGGACAACAGTAATGACTTACTTCAATCATTGTTTATGGAAATCAGGTAGTTCTCATTTTTAAGTCTTTTCGCAATGTGTCTTTACTGTAATGGTTATTGTTAAGAACTTTATGGTTGAATGGGATTTATTTGTTTACTGGTCTTGTAGGACGCAAAGATTTCTTCATTAAGTTACCATTTTTTTGGATAAGTAATATATCCCATACATTGGTGACGAAAACCAGGTAGTTCTTGTTTTCAGCCTCTCTTTGTAATGTGTCTTTACTGCAATGGTTATTGTTAAGAACTTTATGGATATATGGGTGAAGATTTGCTTGTTTACTAGTTTTCTAGGATGTAAAGATTTCTTGAATTTGCTATTTTCTAGAGTGAGGTAAGGAAAATTCTCTCTCACCCTCTTTGATATAGAAGAAGCGTTATAAGGTTAAAGAGTCAGTTTTTATAGTTTTGTTCTGTTGTTATCCATTTTCAGATTGTGTTTTATATATTAGGGCACTTTACTATTTTTTCTTAGAAACACGATTTTTATGTTCCAATAAAGAAGGCTTTTATCTTTGCAATATAGTTCTATTTCACATTATTATTGCAATTATTAGCATCAAATTTTTTAGATTTTTTAAGAGTATCTTATGTATGTACTTGTTGAAAGAGTATAAACTTCATCTGACATTATGCAGGACAGATTTTAGAAAGTTCATATCTAACCTGAACTCCAAGAAAGAGTATAAACTTGATTAATTGCATAGTTATTTTAAAGTATTTTATAGCTGCACTCTTTAAAATAGTATAAACTTCATTTAGCATTATGCAGGACAGATATTAAAAAGTTCGTATTTTATCTATACTCCAAGAAAGAAGCTTTTATCTTCCAATAAAAAAGACTTTTCTTAGTAATATAGTTCTATTTTACATTATTATTGTAATTATCAGCATCAAATTTCTTAGGTGGTGTTTGGTATTAGTTTTGAAATATTTGCTGTTTTTAATAAAATTGAAAATGAAAATGTTTTGAAAACTGTGTTGAGATCATTTCTGAAATTGTGTTTGGTTATATTTTCTGACTGTATATTCTGAAAAACATAAAAATAAAATTTTGTTTGATTATATATTTTGAAAACTCATTTTATAAGTGAGTATCTTATAAAAACATATTTATTTTTAATTTTAAAAAATAATAAAAAATATATTATTAGTCATACTTATTAAAAAAAAAACTTTAGTGGTAGGTTTTGCAATGAGTAATAGAGATGGAAAAGATTGGTGGTCTGAGTTCTAGGTGGCGGTGATGACTAAATTTAGGTCATGAGTCGATAGATATCGTCGCGAGGGGGTCGTCGTCATCGTCACTAGTCCATGATCATCAGCCTTCATCGAAGATGGATGTTATCATTGGACATGATCATTACTGACGCTGCACAGTCAGAAAGAGAGAGAGAGAGAGAGAGAGAGAGGAGATGGAGGGAGAAAACGAAAACAAAAGGTGAAGAAAACAATTTTTTTTCGTTTTCAAAAAATCCAAAAAAACAACATAGTTGAAAATGATATTTTCGAAATGGTTTTGAAAACGTTAAATAAACAAACGCTATTTTGGGACCGTTTTCATTTTTTGTGTTTTTAAAAATAAAAAATCATTTTCGAAAACAAAAACAAACGCCACCTTAATTTTTTTTTAGAGTATTTTATGTCTGTATTCACTGAAGGAGTATAAATTTCATCTGGCATTATGTAGGTCAGATTTTAGGGAATTCGTATTTAACCTGAACTCCAAGAAAGAGTATTCACTGAAGGAGTATAAACTTCATCTGGCATTATGTAGGTCAGATTTTAGGGAATTCGTATTTAACCTGAACTCCAAGAAAGAGTATAAATTCGACTAATTGCATAGTTATTTTAGAGTATTTTATAGTTGTACTCCTTGAAAGAGTATAAACTTTATCTAGCATTATACTGGACAAATATTAGGAAGTTCGTATTTTCCTATATTCCAAGAAAGAGCATAAACTTGATTAATTATGTAGTTATTTTAGAGTATTTTTATAGTTGTACTCCTCGAAAGAGTATAAACTTTATTTGGCATTATATAAGACAAATTTTAGGGAATTCAAATTTTACCATTTAATCTTCAATTTTTATTGTTATCATTATTTAGAATTGGAGTATTTTCCTTTTTATCCTGCTGCATTATGTGGATATGTTGGACAAATAATTACGAATTTGTGTTTTTTATGAATTTTTTTTAATTTTTGGTTGTTATATATCTTTAATTTTAGTTTGATAAGGTTTATCTTATTTGTTATTAGGATTAAAATGTTTATTTATTTTGTATTATATGTTAAAATTAGGATTCTTAAATAGTTTATCTTTAATTATCTTCTGATCGACTGATAGAGCTATTATCATAATTCTATCTTCTATTCCATTTTGCTTCATTACTTTTTCCACTTAACAAATGTTGAGAAACTCTACTAATTTTTAAAATGCTATACAGATTTTTTGTAAAGGATTTCTTTTTTTAATTAGGACTCTTTATTGTTATGTAATTAGCTATTTAAAGTATCCCCTTCTCTTTAGTCTTGTTTAAATTTGCAGGAAAATACAGATATAAGTTTCCAAGTTCTATACGTTGTCAAGTTAGGAATTGAAGGTAATTAATTTTCCGTTGCTTTCTTAACCTTTTCCTCAAATAATAATATCATTCTATGCAACCATGACAAAAAAATCCTTTAAATAAATCTGTTTAGCATTCTAAAAATTAGCAGAGTTTCTCAACATTTGTCTAATGGAAAAAGTGATGAAGCAAAATGGAATAGAAGATGGAGTTATGATAATAGCTTTGTCAGTTGATCAGAAGATAATTAAAGATAAACTATTTAAAAGTCTTAATTTTAACATACAATACAAAATAAATAAACATTCTTAATCATAATAACAAATAAGACAAATCCTATCAAACTAAAATTAAAGACATATAATAACCAAAACGTAAAAAAATAATAATAATAAAAAACACAAATTCTTAATTATTTGTCCTGAATCGCCGCTTAAAGCAGCAACATGAAAAAGAAAATACTATAATTATAAATAATGATAAAATCAAATATAAAGATTATACCCTTTCAAGAAGTATAGGTAAAATAAGAATTCTCTAAAGTCAGTGTTGTAGAATGCACGATGAAGTTTATACTTTTCGAAAAATACAATTATAAAATACTCGAAAATAACTATGCAATTAATCAAGTTTATACTCTTTCTTGGAGTATAAGTTAAATACAAACTTTCTAATATCTATCTTGCATAATGCTAGATGAAGTTTATACTCTTTCAAGGAATACAACCATAAAATATTCTAAAATAACTATGCAATTAATAAGTTATACTCTTTCTTAAAGTACAAGTTAAATACAAACTTCCTAAAATCTATCCTACATAATGCCAGAGAAAGTTTACACTCCTTAAACAAATACAAACATAAAATACTCGAATAAAAACTAAGAAATTTGATACTGACGAATACAATAATAATGTAAAATAGAATAATATTATAAAGACAAAGCCTTCTTTATTGGAAGATAAATCCTAGCCTAATTTAATGAGTCCTAATTTACTTAGAATGATTGATAGATAAAAATCGTATTACTAAAAAAAATTAATAAAGTGCTCCAATGATAGACAACTGTTTTTTTTCTTTACTAGTTTTATAGGACACAAGGATTTCATAAAGTACAAACATAAAACACTCGAATAAAAATTGTGACAACCGAGAAATTTCATTATTCTCGTAAAATAGGTACATTGAATGTTCATTATGATTTTTAGGTTTAAAAATATGAAATGTAGTGATTTTATATGTGTACGTATGTGTGTCATGCACAGTATCAAGAAATTGGTCAAGATGACCTTTTCTTGATATAAAATTGATATATTTAGAATCAGTATGCTCAAATTAGTCAATTGAGCATAAAAAGAAATTTTTGATTAGGAAACATGCAGTACCAGAAAATTGATCGAGATGACCTTGAATGAAGTTGAAACCGATGAATTTGAGTTTAGCACGCCCAAATTAGTTACTATAGCCTATCATTATGCTTAAATTAGTTAATTTGGCATAAAAAGTAATTTTTGACTGGGAAATCATAGTACCAGAAAACTAGCTGAGATGACCTCAGATGAAAATAAAACTGATATATTTGGGTTCAGCACGCCCAAATTAGTCAGCATAGCCTATGTTAAAATTTTCAAAAAAAAAAAAGGGTATAAAAAGGGGGAATTTCGGATTTTTATGAAAAAGCCCCAAACTTTCTTCTCTCTTCTTTTTCTCCCCCACTAACATCGAAAATGAATAGTATCGACGAATCGGAAACGTTGTTCGTTTTCGACACCACCGGTATCGTTGGAAAGCTCTCGCCGAGCTGAGTCTAACAATGGGTCGACACGCCGGTACCAAAGCCGCACGCGCCGCTCGAAGCCGCTGGTGGCCGAAAACTTCTCGCCACCTTATCTCCTCCCTCCGACATCCAAATGCCACGATTCTGGTCCTAATGGATTCGTGGTGAAGAGTAGAACAAAAACTATGTCTCATTTCAGCTCAACGGTCGCCGGATCGTGCTGCCCAAGTCCGCCTGTCGTCATCGCAGTCGCCGTCGTGGAATCCGACGATTTCGACAGAGTTGAGTGATGTGGTGGGTATCAAAATGCTCAGAGAAGAACGGGGAACAAAAGCCCCAAGGCAATTTTGGGCAACAACCTCCGCACGGCGAATATTGAACATCACCATTGCCGTCGCACTTTCGAGGGTCGATTTCCGATAATAGGAGTTTTAATTGGTGAAATTGACACCACCAATGGGTTCCTCACGTCAAGATCTACAAGATGGTGGCCTCCTTTTTTCTCACCGTTGTCGATCAACCGCCGGTCAACACCAGTCAACGGTGACCCAGTGACCAAAAATTGAAGAATGGCCTGTTGGCCTATTTCGACGTTCCGGACACGTCTGCGGCATCAGAATTGCAAGATGAAATTTCAAACGTAAAAAACGGAGAATCAAAGTTCATGCGCGTGAGACTGAACTATTCGCTCGATCGCCGATGGGACGATTTCGGTAGTGATTTCAATCCCTTCATACCTTCATTTATGTTTTGGAATGATTATGTATTAATTATGTATTTTGGCATGTGAAATTATAAGAAAAATGGACTATGTGTATGAAAAATAGTCAAATAAGAAAATGTGTAAAAATATGAATATTTTTACGTAAAAAGTTGAGTTTTACGTAAAAATATAGGCTTCTGGTATAGTACGTGGTAAATTAGAATAAGTTAGATGGTTTCAAGGCGTTTCCTAAACGCCGGGAACCCAAAATTTAAGCGAGACATTTTAGGAACTGAAGGGTAAAATGTGCTTGGGTGAGAAAACCGAGACCTCTCGAATGATTTTAAGGATTAATAAATGAGTTAGGCTTAGAAAAGGATGATAGATGTTTTAAGGATTAGCAAACCGAGAATTTCAGCAATTAATGCTGTAAAAGCTCGGTAAAGCCTAAGAAAAATGATTTTATGATTTTTGAGCTTAAAAAATCTAGTCTAAGCATTAAAATGAAAATGATACAACCTAAAGACCCGTTAGCGGCAAAACGGTCATTTTGATCAAAAATTTCAGAAATGATAGAAAAGAGCTCTAATGGACTTAGAATGACTTAATTAAGATTTTAAATGTCAGAACTAAGTTGTAAATCAAGAAAAAGTAAGGTTATGATGAAAAATCCCGTTAAGGGTAAGTTATTGGAAAAGTTATAAATGGGATATTAGACCCCTAAGTTTATGATTGAGAGATAAAACGTAGAATTTTTACGTTTTGTTTAGTTTTATATATGACTTAAGTAACGAAAATAACTGTTGATTTTCTGATTATAGGAACCCGATTCAGACGCAACGAAAAAACGTTTGCGAATCTAGAAAGTAAGAAAGGAGATACTAGCAAAGTAACTGTAAATTCAAACATTTATTTGTCTGCAACATGAACTGACATATTATGTTAGGTCTATGTTTAAGTATTATATGAAGTTTAAGTATGTGAGTGCTATATGTACTAAAGTGTGACTAACATAATCCACACTATAAAAATTACATTAAGAAAGAAATGATTTATGAAATGTAAATGAAAGAAAAGAAATGGACAAAAGAAAGAATCGATTTGTGACATGCTTATGAAAGAGAATAAACGAAAGAAAGAAAAGAAAAGAAATGAACAAAAGAAAGAAAGGAAAGAAAATGAAGGAAAGAAAGAATGAACGAACGAACGAAAAGATAAAGTAAAGAACGAGAAAGATAAGCAAGATAATAAAACTGAAAAGTTAAGGTTGGCGTACCGGCCTCCACAAAGGAGGTTTTCAGGTCTATAGCCTCCACACAGAATGTGGTGCTACCCTAAAAGAGAGGTAGTTGGCTGACCCTACCCTGAAAGGCGTGGTAGCTACAATCTATCTATAAAACACGGTGGATTAAGATGACCGTGAGGTTGATTGGTGGGTAGCTCCCCCGTTTCCCCATTGGTCTGCGCGCACTAGGTACGTCCAACCACAGGCCCACAAGAGAAAGTGAAAGAAAAAAAATAAAAGAAAAGATAAATAAAGATCAGTGAAAGAAAAGAAAAGAAAAGAAAGTAAAGCAAAGAAAAGTTAAGAAAAGAAAAGAACAGAATGATATGATATAAAAGAAAGAACGAACAATAAAAATGAAAGTTAAGTGAGAAAAGAAAAGAAAAGAATGACATGAAAGAAAGAAAGAACAAAAGAATAATAAAAATGAGTGAATGAAAAGTAGACAAGTATAATGAGACTAACATGTATGTATATGTTATGATATGCATAAATTGATATGCATAAGTCAGTCTTACAAATTTTAAATATGTTTGTGATGTTTAAGCATATATGTTTAAGCATATATTTAGTATGCTATGTTTAAATTGATATATATATATACAATGTTTTGTATGATGTTAAGTAATTAAGTATGTTATGCTTAAGATGTTAAGCATACATTATTTATGCAATGTTTAAATTATGTTATGTTAAAGAGTATGGAAGTTTGTTCTCGATGTTAGAATATGTTAAGTATGAAGTTTAAAGTAATATATGATATATGTTATGTTAATGTTCTGATGCCACAATTGGTATCAGATATACTCTGTCAAAAAAGGTACGAGTTATTATTTGTCATGAATGTATGTTTGAACTTACTGAATCTGTCGCTCACAAGTTTGTTCATGTTGCAGGTAAGCATCCTGCACGACGATAAGACAAGTGATGGATGACGCTTGAGATCTGTATGTGCCAAGAGACTGGGCGAGGGCTATAGTACTACTATGAGTCTTCCGCCTAGCTGTTTAATAAAAGTATTGAAACGAAATGTTTATGAAGTAATAAAGTTTAAATTAAGTAAAATGTTTAATTAGTAAATGTTTTACGAAATAGTTTTAAAGTTTTAAAGTTTAAGAAAAAAAAATTATTCCCTGTTTTCATGTTAAAATGAGTATGTTAAAGAAAGTAAGTTAAAAGTAAGATGTCGACGACCCATGAGGTTACGGTCTATCGCAGTCGGCTATGGAGCCCGTCCGCATATGGCCTCGTAGGAAGGGTGGGGCATCATAAAAACTAAGAAATTTGATGCTGATAAATACAATACTAATGTAAAATAAAACAATATTTTAAAGACAGCCTTTTTTATTGGAAGATAAGAGGCAAAAGGCCACATCTAAAAAAACAAAAAGTAAGTAGATCAAGTCATTAAACAAATAATAAAAAATGTAAAAAATTTCAAACATTTGAAAAAAAAAAATATAACCCTGTATGCAATGCTTCTAACTTTCCTTGTAATATCTGTAATGATTATGGGATATAATTACTTTGTAATAAGTAATAAGCCTATGAGTACCATGTAATTATCAATTTGGATGGATTGAACGAAATTAAAAAAAAAACATTTAATTTCCACTGATACCATGAAAGAAACAATGAGATGAATTCGATTCACTATATTTGCTCTAAAACGGATATATTTATAATCAATATATTCAAATTAGTCAAGTGAGTACAAAAAGTGAATTTTGAATAGAAAACACGCAATATCAAGAAATTAATCAAGACGACTTTGAATAGACATAAATCAGTTATATTTGAAATCATAACGTTTAAATTAGTTAATATAGCATATGTCAAATATTTTGCGTAATAAGTACACTATTCATGTGCGATGTTTACACGGTATATGGGCACAATCACAGGACCAGAAAGGGAAGTAGACAGATACGGAGAAAGTTCATTTAGGTAATGAATGATGCCTACAACCATTTCAAACACAGCTAGAACAAGAATCGGATTAAGAAAATATACGTTCAAGAGATGTTAGGACACAATTAGATATTTACCGAATTACGTTATGAGGATTAGACTGTTAAGGAAGCTTTTGCAAATAAAATTTACACTATAAAAGTGAGTTTAGGTGAATAAGAGACATGGAGTGAAAGGAATCCCTTGATTTAGGGAGAGTGGTTTAGTTTTTTGATTTAAAAAAAAAAAAGTTTTAGGAGACAATGAATACTATGCATTAAGGTGTGCATTAAATGTAAAATTTTGGTCATTCTTTGATGCACCAACCAGATTCTACCTAGGAAAGGCAAGCTTAGGATTTGCGTCCCTTCAATGCTTAGTTAATCAAGCTTAACATGTCATTAAGTTAGTCTATAAATGGGTCAACAAGTCATTTCACTTCATTTTCCTTTCTTTCACCACTAAAGACATTAAAAGCCCTCAAACATTCTCTTTTCTCTCACCACGTGTAATAAGTTTTATTTTAAACCATAGATGCCTTATCATGTTGATAATGTGGTTGTAATGTCATGTTTATGCTTATATGACTTACAATATGCATGAATCATTAGGGTTTAAACAAAAACAAAATCAGTCCACTTTTTATAGTCACGGGTTTTAGTGTTTTTGAACATGATAATAATGAAATCTAGAAAAATATAAAAGTGAAAGTTTTAGAAAATTTCATTCTGGACATTTTTGTGTCTAATGGTTCTCAACATTTTTTCAGAAAAAAACAATGTTAAGATAGGCGAACGGGCCAATTTCTAGTCAGAAGTCAAAATTAGAACTTTAAAATCTAGAAATAAGGGCAATTTTGGGTTTTTGTAAACACGAGCCTTTTCGAGTTCGAATCTGGTTTCGGGCTCAACCAAAAAAAATGTAAACGACATTGAAAATTTTAAAATGGGCTACGTGAACGCCAAAAATTATGTCGTTTTAAAACCCAAATAGGATTTTTTTTTTGGACATAAAAACTAGAAAATTGTCTAAAAAAGACCGGGATTAGCCATGGTTTTTTAATGATTAGGACATGTTGGAGTCCGAACCTAGCTTTGAACTGAACGAAAGTTGTTTGTTTTGTCGAGACCTTGAAGTTTTGTGTTCACTATTTTTGCAAATTATGTATCTATGAGCAAGTGGCAAACAGATTTTCAAAGAGGTTCAAAACCACGTTTTTGACTTAACACCAAAGAATTGTTTTTTTTTTTTAATGGGATGATAAGTTTAAATATATAACGTACATTCTAACAAAGTATAAAGGTGATTTAAACCATGAAGAAACATGTTTCTTACAAATGAAAAATTTTCTTTTGAGTTACTTTTAAGATTAACAATATTTTTTAAAACAGATACGTCAGTAAACTAATTAGCTAATTAGTTAACATTATTAAGAGGGATAATTAATTTATTAAGAAAATAAATTAATTAATCGTAATTAAAAGATAATTAATCGAACTCACAATAAGAGAGTTATCTAATATTGAAAAGGATCAGTAATAAACGACAATCATCGTTTTAGTCACTGACAATATTAGTGACTCAAAAACAAATATTAATAAGATACGTGATAATTACAGGAAGCTACATGTATCATAACAAGGGTACAGTATAAAATTTGTCTATCGGACAAGTAAGTATAACTCCACCTATAATATGAATAAAAATTGTTTTCATATAATTCTATTACGATGAGTATGATTCATCTTCCTTAATTATGTATAATTAGCAAATAATACAATAGAGATTAGGACATGACGTGATGGATTTCAATTCATCATAATTGGATAATTATGAATAAATTAAGTCATGTTAAAATTTGCTTTAACGTTTTGAAAATATGGATATTAAAAAGCGATAGTGAGATGGAAAAAATTGTTTTGAAGACAAAAATTTGGTCTCTCAAACGGGCTCTTATAAATGAACACATGAACCAAACATCCCCTAATTTTTTTTTTTTTTAGGAAGGAAAAAACTATTAAACATCAAAGAGGAAAAAAAACATAAAATAAATCCCTTTAACAAATAAAAGGAAAAAATGAAAATTTAAAAAAAAAAAAGAAATAATTAATAGGTAAAAAGTTATCAAACTATTAAAATTAAAAATAGAAAATTAGTTAAATGGTTAGATTGCCTACTTAAATTGCCTAATTTGAATCAATAACCTAACTTTCTTTTATTTAGTTAAATGGCTTAATGTGTATATTTTCCTCCAAACACGCGTTCTCTCTCTCTCTTCTTTCTTTCTCTCTCTCTTTGGGCATCCCAGATCTACAAATTGCTATCATCAGAGGAGAATAGAGCTCGCGCACCAACAACCACCATATCACCAAAGAAGATGAAAAACTCGATGCTGTCGGGATCATGAATGCTATTGCTGTTGAAGACAACCAAATTCAGGCCATTGAGATTACAAGTGAGGAGAGCAAGGAAATCATAACTTTCTTCTTGAGCTTGCTACCCAGATTACAAGTTATCAGCATTGGGTTCATAGGAGATCTGGTGAGACCTCGTCAGAAGGGAGAAAGTGGGTTAGGCAATCGTGCTTGGGGGAGGGAAAGAGAGGAAAAAAAAACTAATTTAATATTTTAACCTTTTTTTTTAATTTTTTTAAAAAGACAAATCAATATAATTAATCATTAATTGATTGAAAAACTAATTATTTTGTTTATAATTAATCAGTGATTAACTACAAAAATTAGTGATTTATATCATAATCAATTAATAATGGATTGATTATTAATTATTGATTGATTAAATTAACAAATTTTAAAGAACTTAACACTTAATATTAAAATAAAAAAAATTATTAAAAGAAAAAATGGACAAGGTGCAGCAAATAGGATGGGACTGGGGCCACCAACCTCATTTACATCCCTACTCCCATTAATGTAAATTTAGGTAACGAAATAACTAGAAGGTTGTTTAGAAATGGTTTTAAAGATCAAAATTTATTTATTTTTTTGATACTTTTTCTCGTCTCATTACTTTTTTTACTATTTTTATTTTCAAAAACTCTATAATAAATTCTAAATTTTAAAAGTAAATAACTTTAAATATATAAATCCAAATAAGATTTTTTTAATTGCATAAAATTTTGAAAAAAAAATAATATCTATAATGATAATTTTTTTTGAATAAATTTTTATAATTTTGTATTTTTAACTCTAAATAGTTTTTTTTTTTTTTCCCTTTGGAATACATTTTCGAAACTTACTTTTTTTTTCCCCAACAAAAAAGACACCTCCAAAACTCCCCAAACAGGCCCTAATAATCGAACAAAAATCAGAACTTGATGCCGTAATATCGTCAACTTTATCTAAAGCCGTAACATCATCCATTAGATCCATCGGTCCCCTTTAGAATGGCCAGTAATTTTTTTTTTTTTTTTTTTAGATAGGCTTAGAATGGCCAGTATATTTATCACATTTACTAGCAGATATCTCATCTCATTTCATTTCGTGACAAAAACAAAAACGAACACAAAAACAAAAACCATTTCCACATTCCCACAGGACAAAACCAACCTTGTGAAACCGAAACAAATATTAATGTACAGAGTACACCAATTGGTAATTGTAATTTGTGCTACTCCTTAATTTTAAGGTTACTAGTGCTGTTTCTGTGGCGCTTCACCAGTCCAGTACGTTTTGACAGCCACAAGAATTTTCTCTTGATTAAATGGCCCACTCTCATGGTCCATTAGTTGGCTCTTCCATCTCATCTCCTTTGCAATGCTTTGTATCTTCACCAGAATCTCCACTGCATCCCTGAATATAACTGTCCCTTCGGGCCTCAGAATTGTATCCATCTCCAGCAGAATGTAGGTGATGTCGCACCTTCAAAAACACGACATTCACTACATAGTACAAAAAGTTTACCTTAATACTCATAATTCAGACTTAAATCAACAACTCCTTACCTGTCATGGTATATACTGAAAACCCCACCAGCATGAATAAGGTCATAGGTTCTTGGATACGTTGAGAACGCCTCACACCAAGTGTGTCCCGATCCAAATTTGCTGGCACCACATTCATAACCCACACTGGATACTTTGACAATGCAGCCGCAGATCCACCGAGATGAGCATTCATGTCCATGATGTTCCGGTATCGTCCTTGTTGCAGAGGTATAATCCGCTAGTAATGTGTTAGTCTCTCTTTCCACACTTGATTGTCGTCATGGAATTTCTCAGGAGTGATACCTGGTATGGAAGCACTGGCAATTCTAGGGGGAATGGCAAATGCACGCTCAGGCCACTTCTCGAGCTCCCCACCCACCACTTCATGTCGACTGCTAACCTCCAGCAGTGGGGTAATGCAAGTTTCCATGTCTTTGTACCTTTTTTTTTTTTTTTTGTTTAATTTTCATTTTTTAAAAGTTCAAACACGCCAATTAGAAAACATATATGGAATCATAATGTGTGAATGCATCAGAACTGCAACATAGGTTGTGTGACACAATACTTTATTTTCGGCCTCGTGACAATTCTATTCTAACTGCCACATAGCAGATTTGGCAATACATCACAATCGCTAATGATGATTAATTGCAAAGCGCTTTATCAAAATGAAATTACTTTTTATTGTGGTATTTTTTTTTTAATTCTCCACAAGAAGAGGTTGAGCTAGGTGCGTACCAAGCGGCATCTTGGTTGTCGGACTTGCACACATGTGGTGTTTTGTAAATCTTCCTACTCTTGATGCACTCAAGGTGGTTGATGGGCTTTTGCCTGATGGAAAGGTCGTCTTTCTCAACCACTTTCTTCCAGCAAAGCCGCCCAGCAACATCCTCAATGGCATCTTGCTCTTGTTTAAGGTCCTCCTGGGTTCTTTCCCACCCTCTCCAGTACTTTTTCCGGTGGACTGGGGGTCCAGAAAGAATCCAATAACCACCGGGCCTTAGAACTCTGTCCACTTCAATCAAATATAGACCATCTGCGATACGAAACCAGAAAAATCATTGTCAATCCATTGGATTGTCTTAAGAAAAATACTATTAATTAGTAGTACATGTGTGGTAGCATGTCAAAAAGTGCCACATACTAGAACCGGACCAAGCTCTTTTACTTTTTATCATGTAGCATTTCTTCCCTTTCCCCACACCAACACCACAAACCCCCCCCCCCCCCCCCCCCCCCCCCACCAAAAAAAACAAAAAAAAGAATAGAGAGTTGATAATAGTTGTGGAGCATACCATACTCAGACCAAGGTATCAAGTAGTGGGAACAGTGAGCCATATCAAAAGCCCTTGCCGGGTAGGGGATCCGCTAGGAAGCCATAATGCCAATCATTGCAGGAACGACTCGTTCCAATGTGAACTGAACTTGTGCCTCATGGGTGTCTCTCAGAGCAAAAGACATTGTTTGGATGTTCCTCTTCAACAAATAAGCTCCCCAACTCACTACCTTACCCACAAAGAGCCGAGGCAAGGTCAAGGGCAATCACATTAGCAATTCCATTTTAAGAAAAACAAAAGACATGATAAGGGTGAGCAAAACTATTCATCTTCACCATTTACCACCCACTAATACTTAATAATCACATGCATGTTAATACTCATTAACATATACTAGAATATCAATAGATAGATGGTTGATATTCTTTAAAAAAAAAAATCTAGATTGATATATTCGAAAAACAAAAAAAATTTTACAAAACATAACCCACACAAGGACAAGGCTAACAGACCGACATTCGTGCCACCCACATCGTGGGAGCGCACACATCGGGTCCTAACCCACTAGGTCAGTGACTTACACACACTACGCGTGAGAGAGCCTCTTAAGTACAACATCATACTCAAGGCCAAAAGTGCAATCACTTATAAACTCCATATCTCCAAGATGTCTAACCAATATGGGACTTCACATTTTAGCAATTTTTCCAATAAAACCAAATTTTCAACGGGCAAATTTTCAATCACTTATATGTTATATTGTAGCTTTATTTAAATATTATGATAATACAACATAATTTGTTTGATGTATTATATAACATTTACATGATAAAAGGAGTTCAGTAATTAAGTTACAACTTTTGTTTGTTTTTGTGCCGTAGTTCTTCATCACTCTAAGAGAGAAACAAATGGAGAGATTAAATTAAAATAATATAAAAGTAGTAATTATGCGTCATTAAATTTGGCGGAAGGTTTGGATTTTTGTTAGTACCTGGCGCCCTTTTGTTTGTTGGAAGATAATGCTGCCTCGGTTTTATAACTACAATGATAAAGTAGATGACAATTTGTATTAGTATTTGTGTATTGTAATTTAAAAAAGATTTGGACGTGCTTTTGATCAGTTACAATCAGTTACCTTATAACAATCTTTTTTGGATTAGGTGTTTTTGAATTTAATGTTGCTTATGTGAGGAGTTGTAATGCAAGAGGAATTACTGTTAGTGGAGGTAATAAGGGTGTAGACTCATCGTTAACCAATATCCTTGATATAGTTGGATCAATGAGTGCTCTTCGTGGTCTTAAGCAGAGACAGAAAATTTTTATCTAGTTTCTTAATTACTTTATTATAAGTGGTAGCATTGTTGGATTAGTATATAGGCGGCAGCATTCTGTTTGACTGCGTGGGAAAAAATTTTGTATAGATGAAATTATAAAGATGTTATTTAAGTTATTATTGTTTGTAAGTCAATGATTTATATATACATTATTTTATTACTATGGTATATGAGTAATGATTAGGGAATGATACTGTTGTTATTATCTTGTAATGTTATGTAAAATTTCTTTGTAAACTATATTTTTAATGTGGTTTGGATGTTTGTTAATAGATTTGTGAATCAATATGTATAATCCTTTAGGTATTGTCACTCTTGATAAGGCAACATATAATTGACCGTGTGTAAAGATTTCGTTTTCTAAGTAAATACCAATTTTGTTTAATGATTGTCCTTGACTTTTATTTATTGTCATCGCATAACAAATTTTTATAAAGAATTGCCTTCTTTTCAGTGCAAATGGCCATTTAGATTCGTGTACAATCATTTCAATTCTGGGTATATAAGCTTTTTCATTTATGTTGTTTGAATTTATAATTTGTCCTTCTATTATTCTATTCGTTAGTTGTGTAATGATAAGTCTTGTTCTATTACATTGACCTATTGATTGATATAGGTTTCTTAATAACACAATTGGAGCGTCAATTTTAAGATTTAGTTCGTGTAGTAGCACACCATTGAAATTTAGTGTATGTAAAAATTCTTACGGGTATAAAATATTAAGTTCATCAATATTGTCGGTTGATGATGTTATTGTGTCATAACTGTAGTATGATTTGATTCACCAGGAACTAAAGATAGTATATATTTGTTGATATCATCAACTGTTTTATTTTTTGGAGTTACTATTGCTCGTTGATATAGGTATTCAATATTATTATAATTATCTTTAAGATTATCATATATGATGGTCGAGATTTTTTGAATTGGATTTGAATTGTAATGTAGTATGAATTTATCCGGTATTTTAACCCATGTAGCATCTTCATTTTCTGGATCTTTGATTCCTTCAGCTGTATTATTTCCAACGCTTAATATCCAATTTGAAAATTCTAAGATTTCAAATTTTTCTTGTTCTGTGATTCTTGGATGCTTTAATCGCATATTTTCTGTTAAGGCCAGTATTTTGAAATGCGGCCATAGATAAGAGCTACTTATGCTTGCATCTATTATATGCTCTTTTGTTCCTGCTGGAATTATAAGTAGTATTTGTCAGAAATCTCCACCTAATATAATAGACATTCTGCCGAATGGTTGGTCATAGTTATTTTTTAAATCTTGTAATGTTTTATCTAAAGTTTCAAAACAATATTTGTTATTCATTGGTACTTCATCCCAAAGAATCAATGATGTTTTTTCTATTAGTTTAGCTAATTGAGTACCCTTTTTGATATGACAAGTAGAAAATTTATCTATAGATAATAGTATTTGAAATCTTAAATGGACGGTTCTACCTTGAGGTAACAATAGTGAGGCTATTCCGGAGGATGCAACAGTCAGAACAATTTCATTGTTTGATCTTATTTTTGTAATAATTGAATTCCATAAATAAGTTTTTCCTGTTCCTCCATGACCATAAACAAATAGTAAATCTTGCTTTTTATTATTTAGTGATTGTATTATTTGTTCGTATATACATCATTGTTCATTATTTAAATTCTTTATTAATATAGAATTTTCTTCTTTTAATTTGTTTGTATCATAATTAAGTTTTTCTCGTAATAGTCTATTATTTAAATCATGAATCAGCATTCCGATAGGAAGGGGCAAATTAAAAGTTATTAAAGAAGATGAGTTTAGGTTTAATAATTTTTCCAATTCATACAACACGTAATTATACAGTTCTTTTTCAGGAATGCGGAAATTTAGATTATTAAATAGGTTTTTGATTTTATGTAAAATATCATCCGTCATGAGCTTTCAATGTTTTTCAAGTAATCTTATTAGATTATTTACGTTACAAAATAAGATTATAGTAAATAATTGCCGTAGTTGGTTTGACGTTGACCATAGTGAAGCTTCTTGTATCGAATTATCCCACTATTTATCATCACCTAACAAACCTAGTGCATTACATACCGCTAGATTTGTCGGATATATTATATTATCAATTGTTCGAAGAGATTCGTAGCTTATTGCACCTCTTTGATGATTTAATAATAATTTTAGGTAATATAGCTCTCCTGAACTTAGATGAATATTGAATGTTCGTCCGATTATATATCCGGTTTGTCTTAGTGTCCAAATTTTGTCTTTATTATTCCATACCCATTTTGTTGGAAATTCTGTAAATAGTGGTTGCCTAGCTTCAGTATTAGATTTATTTATTTCTATCCATTCAGTCAGAGTTGTTTTATGAATTCCTGGTTGTCTTATTACATTAGTAAGGCGTTGATTTGCATGAAAAGTTATGTTTTGCATACATGGTAATGAATTGATAATTATTGCACTGCAGGATTTTTATGATGTATTGGGTATTCATATAATCTCCACATAACTTCATATGGTGTAATGTATCAACAATTTATGTAGTTTTTAATTTCGTCGATTTTTTTATAAATAGTTTGTCCTGTCTGTGCTGTACAAATATTGTCTTCAATTACTGTTCTAATTCTATTTGGTTCTTTTGTTAAGTATTTGAATAAGCTAGTGTTTGGGACACAAATTTTTTTAGCATTGCATTTAAATGCAATGCAATTTTCCCCCAAATACAAAAACATTTCATTCAAATACCAATCATATCACATTTTAAATCAAACACAATCACTATTTATTATTTCACTTTTTCTATTACTTTTATTAATTACATCATATATTCTCTCTCCCTCTTTTTTTTCTCTCTACTTTTACCCATCACATCACATATTTATTATTAAAATACAATTCAAATACTTTTTCCTCAAACACACATTGCATTCAAATGCAATGCTAATGCTTTTCCTCCAAATACAAATTGCATTCAATACATTGCATTCAAACGCAATACAAATGCAATGCGTTCACCAAACGAACCCTAAGTATTTTATAAGCATAGACTGTGAACATACTTCAACGTTTATATGAGCATAAAATTTTAAGCATAAGTTTTTGTTATATGGAAATCCAAATCTATTATCTAATTTGATACCTTCTTTTTGTACGTAGAAAGCTGTATTCCTACGTCTGTAATTAATGAATCCATTTTCTTCTATTGTTGTTTCGTTTCGAAATTGTCTTAGGAATTTTTTAGAGTAGAATGAATTTTTCATACATGGAGCCTTTGGTTTAGCGGCATTACAGGGTTCATCCATCATAAATTCTGCTACAGACTGAAATAGTTGAGGATTTTTTTTAAGATCAGGTATTTCAGCTACAAGAAAGTTGTCTATTTGTGATGGCTCTAATAATTTATTGTCAGGATATAACCAAAAAAGGAAGTGACAATGCGGTAAGCCGCATTTTTGAAACTCGACAACGTATAGATATACAAAATAAAGTAAGTGTAAGAAAAAAATAAAAAAGATATTAAGCTTTTTTTTTTAATATTATGTTAGAGATGTCATTATTAGAGTGATTAAGTATGTGTATATGCTTATATATAGTTATGTTTTATCTATTTTTTATCTTTTGGTTTCTTTCTTTTTTCTATCTTTATCTGAATTATTTTTCTTTTTTCTTTATTTTCTTTTCTTATCCTAATTCTCAATTTCATTCCTTTTTTTTATCATTTTTCTTTCTGTTTTTGTTTGTTTATTTTTTACTTTGTTCATTTTGTTTGTTGTTTTTTTTTCCTTTTTCTATTCTTTTCATTTTTTGTTCATTCGTACCTTTTCTCCTCATTTTTTTTGTTGGTTTTTTTCTTTTTTTCTTTTTTGCTCTTTTTTTTTTACCTTGTTCAATTGTTTTTTTTTTGTATTTTTATTTATTTTTTTCTTTGTCTTTCTTTTTCTTTTCCTTATTTTCCTTTTTTTTTTCCATCTCTTTTCTTTTACTTGCCCCTCCTCTGTCCCCACCATTTTTTTTTGTTTGTAGTACAAGCAAAAGGTGTTTAAGTAAAGAAACTTACCTGCAGTGATTTTTCCGAATATGGTTCCTGATTTTATGATTGATAAAATATGCTCTAGTTTCATTTTGAAGATTCTAGAAATAATATCTGGTCTATCTTCAGGTTTTTGTCCTTGAATTTTAGATAATTCTCGAGTAATTTCTGGCCATTTAGGATTGCATGTAAAAGTTATGAATAAATTTGGGTTTCCATATTATTTACAAATTACCATTGCATCTTGATAATTTTGAATCATATATCTTGGACTCCCTGTATGACTAGAGGGGAGAATAATTCTTTTACCTATTACTTTTGTATCTGTGTCTCCTCTGTAATAGTGTCTTGAATACCTTGATAAATTTCAGATCTTAAGTTGTTTTGATTTTTTCTGATATAGTCTAATCGGTCTTCTTCAACAGAAGCATATGCATCGACCACGTATTGTTGGAATAGTCTACCACCTTTGAGTAAGATATTACCTTGACATTCTCGATGTTGTAGCTAATAGTAATAAAATGCTCTCATAGAAATTCTTTTTCTTAAAGGTTCCTTGGTTCCAGTTGTGTTCTAATTTATATCGATTTTATAACCATCTTTTCCATAAGGAAACAACAATGGATATTATAAAGCCATATATGATGGATGTAATTTTGAGATTCTTTGTAAGTTATTTGATCTGTCTTCGATAATAATATCTCTATCATATTCATATTCTCCAATATCTCCAACAATTAAACCAGCTATATCATCTGAAGTTGGAAGTTCATATTGGCTGCTATCTGTATTTCATCGCTCTATTAGTTGTAGTTTCATTGAAGGGATTTCTTATTTTTAATATCTGTCTCTCGCTGTACAAAATACTTTAACTAATTTATTATTTTCATTAAGCATGTTGGTTAAGCTTTCAGTTATTGACTTGATTAAATTTTCTAATGCATCATCGAATGAAAATGTTTTCATTCAATTATGAATTTCGTTTTCTGTATCGTATACATATAATTGTGCAAATCTTGGGGGATTATTATCAGTTGGTAATAGAGATCCCATGAGATGATGTATTTAGCCACTTATTTTAAAAATATATGGACCATTTGTATTTCTTGCATTTGGTTCTATATTTGCTCCGAATGATGTAAATGCAAACATAGAATTAAAAGTTCTAATGTTTTTTCTAAAATATGTACTCATTGGTCCTCCATAATAATCTAGTAAATTTTGTAGTGTAGGAGGGGTTTCTTTTATAAATGGTAAATTGATTTTTCCATCCTTACAGCATAGGTTAAATTTGGGTGGGTTACTTTTTTTTAGGTGTTCATTGAACCAAAAAAGAGCACCGCAGTGTTTACAAATGCAGGAACAGTCTCCCAAATTATAATACGTGTCATTATCATCTGTAAAAAGAAAGCCAGGAATCTATAAGAAATCGTTATTATGATAAATTATTAAGCTGTATTTTTTTTTTTTTTTGCTTTTCTTTTTCTTTCATTCTCGTTTTACTCGTTTTCTTTATCCTTTTTTTTAGGTCATTTTTTCTTGTTTATCTTTGCTTTTTTTTTCCTCTATATGTTTTTAATTTTTTCTCATTTTTTCGTTGTTTCTATCTTTTTTCATATATTTTAACTTTAATTTTGTTTTATTCTTTTTTTGTCCTCTTTGTTCCCTTTAGTTTTTTTCTACCCCCTCCTTCCCCCTTTTTTTTCCTTATAATTTACTTTTTTTTGTCCTTATCTTTTTCTGGTCTTTTTTGTGTTATGCTTTAATTTTTTTTAATCTATCATTTTGATTTTTTCCTATTGTCCCCTTTTTTTGTGGTTTTTTTTTTTTTTTGCTCCTTCGTTTTTGTCTTCCTTAATTTCTTGTTCCACCACCTCCTTTTCCTCTTATATTTTTATTCTCTGTCCCCTTTTTTTTTTTAAGTATAGATGAAGGTAATTAAGTTATAGCTCTTTGTTATAACCTTTTGAGATATGTGATTGGTTTAGAAAAGCTGGTTGTTCTTCAGCGCCTTGATTTGTTAGTATTGCTGTAAACATAGTACGACGAATGGTTGCATGTGAATCTCCAAATTATTTGTATTGATTAGTTAATGAAGCACCGTTTCTAGATGTGGACGCTTGGTTTGAATGCATGCAACAACGTCGTTTATATCGACAGCTTGATCTTGCACTACTGACTATTTGTCTTCTCTTTTCCATCTGATCATAAGGAATGAAAACATTTTTTCAATTTATGATCAAATTATTATTGGCTGGTTTTTTTTAATGTTTAAATAAATAATTGAATAATTAGTGTTATTGATATTAATTATCAACCATATTTTAAGTTATAGCAAAATTTCATTCTACAAGCATCTATATAGTTTTTCATTTATAATATTTTTAATTTGTATTTAATTCCATAGATTTTTATTGATAACTATAATTTGTATAGTTTATATTGATTTTAAATTGCTTTTATTACAAATTGTTATTGTTCGATGTTTATTAATAGTTTATATATATATATGTTTTGCTTTTGTGAATACGGTGTGCATGTGTTTAATTAGATTGATTCTTTATTTTTTTTTAATCTATTTTTGTTTGTTTTTAATCACTTATGACTGCTACATTTTTTTATTGGCTACTTAGTTTTTGTCTTTTTCTTTTTTGTTTCAATCATTTTTTGCTTTTTTTTTTTTTTTTAGTATTTATACGCGATATTTGATCATATCTATACAAATATCACGTATTATATGTATTTTTATTATAATATAACATAATTCTATTTGGTATATCATATAATATTTGCATGATAAAAGGAGTTCGGTGATTAAGGAATAGACTTTATTTTAAAAACACTATACATTATACATATATTTTTATTATAATACAGTATAGCGTTTTTTATATATTATGTAATATTTACATGATAAAAGGAGTTCAGTAATTAAGTTACAGATTTTGTTTGCTTTTGCGTCGCAGATCTTCATCACTGCAAAGGGGGAAAAAAGAATAGAGAAATAAAATTTAGTTAGGAAAAAATCATTATTTACGTGTTGTTAAATTTGGTGGAAGATCGAGATTTTGTTTTGGTACCTAGTTGTTTTTCTTTTTTTGGATGATTCTGTTGCCTTTGTCTCATAAGTGCAGTGATAAAGTAAGTGATAGTTTGCATCAGTATTTATATAATGTAATTCAAAAAAAAGGATGTGTTTTTTAGTTATAATTCATTACCTTGTAATAGCTTTTTTGGGATCCAATGCTGTTTCGGGATCCAATGCTGTTTCTGTTGGTAGCTGCAATTCAGGAGTAATTGTTGTTGGTGCAGGTAGTAAGGGTGCAGACTCATCGTTATCAAATATTCTCGATATAACTGCATCAATTAGTGCTCTTTGTGGTTTGAAATAGAGTTGAAAAATTTTTGTCTGACCTCTCAATTGCTCTATCATAGGCGGTAGCACTGTTGGATCTGTATAATCTTCTTCTATCGTGAGTTTGGAGTATGTTTTTTTATTAATGTTTGTGTTGTTTTTCCAAATATTATTACCATCATGTAACCGGTGCTGTCCTGTATCCCTACATTTAATTTGTACCTATTGACAAAATTTAAGATTATTCAATAAACAATAAATTAAATGAATAAATGCTAACACAAAGTATTAAGTTATATCTGGTACCATGGAGTTAGGATTGACGTTAGATGCCCATGTATGTCACACCACCAAGTGACGCCTGCTTCTTTTACTTGCCTATTACATTGGTGGCAGGAGTTGTAGTACCATCCTTGTTGCATTTCAAAGTGAAATATTGTTACCTTCACTGTAAATTTGATTCTCTATATAGATAAAGAATATGTACAAAATTGTCTGTAAGTATATGGTATAATTTTGTTTTTGTAAATATTATGCTATCTATGCTTACCTGATGTTCAAGGCGATTTAGTTTGTTTAGCTCTTCAATTGTTCTTCTGTTTTCTAGCTTTTACTGTTCAAGTGGTTGTATTTGTTTAACTGAGACTGGAACGAAATCGATGTGCTGTGCTGTGTAGCGGAATCTGCATGTGTAATATATTAAAATTAGAAATAATTTATAATGAGGATTAATTAAGTTATGCAAGGTTTTTTTTTTTTAGCTTACCTCTTTTTTTTTTTGGTTATTCCTTTTATTTATTTTTTCTTTTCAGTATATTTATTTAGCGTAAGGATAAAAAGCAATTGTTACCTTGTTTTTAAAGTGTTTGTCTCTAGTATGCCCAAGTTTATGTAATATATTGTTGCACCAGTACTTGCAATGTATATGATCTCTGTTTAAGAATTGAAGCAGTATTAAACTGTGTGTAATTTAAATTACTAAAAATATTTGTGTGTGTGTAATTAATATGATAATAAATTACTTAGATATTATTTTATAGTCATTGATGTAAAGATTGTCACTACTGGATCATCCATTGTCCTTAGAACGCCTTTATTGAATTTTTCTGTTGTTTCTTCCCATAATGTGACTTGTAGTTTTTCGCTTCTGTAATTTAGAATCAATAATATTAAATTACTAATGTTGAGCTGACTATAATATAGATGGTTAGGCATAATCTATTGATTACCTTATATTTTGTATGGTTAATGTGCGTCTCAATGTCGTTTTGCCTTTGATGTTTGTTTGTTCAATTTTTTGGACTTTCAGCAACATTCCTAAGACATCTGCTATCGAGAAAGTCAAAGTAGTTATTGGCATATTGAGCAAATATTATTATAATGTATGGAATCGCTTTTATGTATGTATATATGTTATGCAACAATGCGTACTTTAATTAATCAGAGAAGTTGCCATACCTGTTAGTGTTTCATTGATATCTGTCTTTGGTGGTAGTTGATCAAACTCCGTGAAGAAAAATTTATGTAGAGGAATATCAGCTTTTTCCTCTATTATTGGGAGAAAAGATGATACTCTTGCAAGCTGTATCATTGCTACATAAGGTACAATTCTGTATCTTAGCTTATTTGGCACAACATTGAAGTTGCATATTAGGTATATCTGTCCTTCTGTTATTTTTTCGGAGAGTAGTCTGCATCCCGAGCTTTAATTGATGCATAAATTGCTTCGTGCTACATTGTATAAAACCGTTATTCGTTACTATTTACCATATTTTCAGTGTTTCATAGTATGAAATGTATGCTCAAATTTTTTTTTTTTCTTAAAATGAAATACAATATAGATTAATAAAAGAGTTGGTAATTACCTCGTTATCAACCATAACACAATCAAGACTAATCAAATGTCCTGTTATGTAGTTGTTATTGTGTCATAATCTAATAGTACGAACTTCTATCATTCTGTATAGCTCGTTTGGTTTCAAAGAACGTATAGGTATTGCCATTCTACTTTACTGTAGAGAAAAATCTTTGCATAGATATATTTGTGAATGCATTATTTGAACTCTTATTATTTGTAAGTACATTTTTTTTATTAATTGTTTAATCTATTTTGTCATTTTTTTTAATTCATTAATTTCATGTATACACGTACAATAATTTCTTTAACTCCCTCTTTTTTTTTTTTTCCCAAAGCCTATAATTGAGACTTATATTTTATTTACGACAATTTTTCATTTCTTATTTTTTTTATCTATTTAACATTATTTATATTCTGTCAATAATAATATTAGTAAATTTTTTTCCCTATTTAAGCCTTTTAATCATTTATTAAATTATTTAACCGGATCTTTTATAAAATCATGAATTTGATGACAACGAAATATTTTAAGAATAAAATTGTCGACTTTTGTTATTATGTTAATACTATTTTGATTGATGTTATGTGTACAATATTTAAACAAAAAAATATTAGTAATAAATGAACTAATAAAAATATAAACTAAGATCAGATGAATTAATCAGTATGAAATATTGAAATAAAAAAAATTTAAATGATTTAAATACATTTTTTTTTATAAAATCATGAATTTGATGATTACAAAATAACTTGAGCATCAAACCATCAAACTATGTTATCATAATAATACTTTGATTGATGTAATGTGTGTAACATCTAATTTAAAAAATATTGATAATTAATGAGTTAACAAAATTATAAATTAAGATTATTCATTGATTACTATGAAATATTGAAATCAAAAACAACTCTTCATATGGAAAAATAAACCAATTTTGTTTATTATTCAATAATTTCGTTCTAACAAAGTATGAGATTATACATTTAATAATTATAGAGGGATTCTGAACAAATATATGTTGAAAGACTTACAACATTACTTTCTTTATTTAATTTAATGCAGTACAAATAATAAAACATCCATTCTTTATCACTTGCTTTGTTGTCACTGCACTTGTATTCACATCTTTATCATCACCATTCTTCCGATCGCCATCATATCTTATATTATTTTTAACATCATCATTTCTAATGCTATTATTGTTACAACTATTATTATTATCTTTATTGTTATTTCTAGAAGAAATGAAAGTTGGACCGGAAAAAAAAAAAAAAGTAAACTTCAAATTGAGTAAAAGGTTATAACGACAATTATGAAGGGCTCAGATCATTTTGAATTTATCCATATGCAGCAAATAATTTAACACACATTTTTTGAAACCGTATTATTGCTACCTGACCAAATATTCATCTGAACTTTGGTGGCACCAAATGATATCATAAAATGTGGTAAAATATATCATTTGTTGCGTACATAAAGTCAATTGATGTTAAAGATTATTATATTTTCATCCAAAAAGGTAACAGGTGAATGGGATTATAGATCAAAGACAAAAAATGAAAGATACATGACATTCTAAGATTAGTAATTAAAAAATAAGACTGCACAATCAGAAACAAAACAAAAAGCCAAATCTAATGTCATTTTTAGTTGTATGGCCGAATGTGGAATGAAGGGTAGAATGGTAGAGATGTTACAACATTAATTGCAACCGCTATAATTTTCTAAACATTCTAATACATAATTTTTCTTCTAATTCTTATATTTAGTTTTACTGAATTAAAGAATTTTTGGATGGATATAAATAGGAGCAGAGAACAGATAGCAGGACATTATGAGGGAAAAGGAATCAGTCAGAAAATTCTAACGAAATTGCAACTGTGAGTCTTAATAATAGGGAGATAAAACTACTATCACCATAGAAAGCAAACAATACAGGGTATAAAAGGCAGGAATGACAAAAGAGCCAATGGTTGCAAAATTCTGAAGATGATTTAACAAGAAGGCCGACCTAATGGGCAATCTGGCAATGGCACTCCATAAGTATCAATTTTACTAAATAAATTTCTATGAATATGACAGTCAACTAAAGGCAATAACTACAAACTTCCCATCCGCAGCAACTTTAGGAAAAAATGTAAAATCTTTAACATTATTGATAGAAAATGATCATCATAGCCGAAAAATAGCAAAAACCAGAACAAAGTTAATAACTAAGAGACAAAACTACCACCGTTATAAGAAACAGACAACATAGTATATAAAAGGCAAGAATGACAAAGCAGCCAATTGCTGCAAAATCCTTAAAATGATTGAATAGAAAGGCTTGCCTAATGGACAAGCTAGGAACAGTATTAAATAAACATTAATTTCAAAAAACAAACCTGCATGAATGTGATAGTCAACTAAAGGTAATAGCTAGAGACTTTGTATTTACAGTAACTTTTAGATAAAATGTAAAATCTTGAATGTTACTGGTAAGAAATGATCATCATCACTAAGAAATAGCAAAAAACATAGCAAAGATTAAAGTACTTTATGCAAGATGACTACACTAATAAAAATAAAGTACTTTATGCATTACAATGTTAATATTATAAAGAGTATAAAGATTAGAAGATTATGTGTAAATGAATTAGAAGATCCGTGACATGCAGAAACAAATAATATAATCAGATTGTACAAAAAGCTAAAGAAATAGGATAGCAAGAAATCCAAATAAATAATAATCGATCTCAATAAGGTCATTTGGACAAATTAAGTATAATAATAGAAGAACACCAACGAAACTAGCCATAATATTAGTGTCACAGCAGGTGAAAGTCAATGTTAATAATAAAGTAAAAAACAACACCAGCATCAAACATGAATTCGTCATCAGAGTATAATAAATAAAAGTATTAAAGCATAATAAATAGAGGTAGTAAATAGAGTGAGTACCTTAATTAAAGTGAAAGCAACCAGAGAAAATAGTAGATACAGCAGATCAATGCTCACTGAACAACAAAGAAGAGAATAAAAGCGTTGCAGTTGTAATAAAAAAGACCATGAACAGCGTATTTATTTGTAATCGGGAAAGCAATAAACACATTAGAAATATATATAGACACGCAGGCACATTGCTTTCTCTGAAAGCATTTATATACAGAGCACTATAGACATCTGAAACAAAAAGAATAATCAGAAATGCATCAAAAATATCAACAGTTAGCAAATAGCCGAATTACACCTCAGTAAATATAATATAATAATATTAAATGCAAAAGACAAATCACTAAATATAGCCGGTGTTTCTTTTGCAGAAAAGCTGCTAATAATAAGTAAAATGAGAAATCTAGTAGGCTAAAGAAAAAACAAAAGCCAACGACCCATTCGAATTTAACTGAACAATAAACACATAGTTAATCAAGAAGATTAACAAATAAAGCAAAGAATTTGATTAAAATATGATGAAAAAAAAACAAAAAAAGGAGAGAAAAAGATAGACAGATTAAGCTTTACATATTCAAACAAAATAACCTGGAGAGGATAAATATTTCAATAATATATTAACAGCTATCAGAAAATGTTAAAACCAGATTGTTAAACACTACATTTGGAAACCAAGATCGAACAACAACAATAGCGACGTTCTATAGCAAAGAAAATTTACAAACCGAAAAAATGCAAGAAAAATCACTAATCTATAAGACAGACACTGTATTTTACCAAAAAATGTAGGAACAACAATCCTCCTTTATTTTACCTTTCTCGAACAACCAAACATTAATGCAGGCAAAGAAACAATAAACAATGTAAAGAATAAATAATCAATGATGGGGAGGGGGTCAAAATGGGAGGATTGGAAAAAAGAAAAAGAAAAGAACACAAAGAAAGGGGGGGGTCGGTAGATGAAGAAACAATAAACACTGTGAAGAACAAACAACCAACCCTAGGGGGGGACCCAATTAAAAAAAAAGGAAAAGGTAATAAACAATGAAAAAACAAATAATCGACGATGGGGAGGTGAGCAAAATGGGAGGACTGGAAAAAAAGAAAAAAAAGAAAAGAACACAAAGAAAAAAATAGGGGGGTCGGTAGATGAAGAAACAATAAACACTGTGAAGAACAAACAACCAACCCCAGGGGGGGACCCAATCAAAAAAAAAAAGAAAAGAAAAGGTACAACGAAATAAAAAAGAATGAAAAGAAAAATAAGAGAATCGAAAGCAAAAACAAGTCACACCTGATGTAAAAACGATGAAGGAGAACAAGGGGGGAGCAGATTTTAAGGCGACAGAACAACAGAGGAGCAAAGAACGGGAAAAAAAAATGACTACAAAGAGAAAACAAACAGGCAACTAAAAGGAAAAATAGAGAGCGAGAGAGAAACACCACAAAACGGCAAAAAAGGGCAGAAAATGGAAGGCCAAAATCGGCAGAAAGAAGAAAAAGAAGAGGAAATATGGAACGGCGATGAAGTAACAGCGAAAAGGCACAAAATGGCAAAGAATATTGCAACCCTAAACCCCAATACCAAAAAGATGGAAACACCCCCACTGGAAAAAGCAATCAACGAGGAGCATCAAGGGCAGAAGCGGCAAAGTAGGTCATAACCATAAAATGACTAAAACAACCCTGCAAGAAGTCTATTCCAAGGGGCATAGCAGGGACGGCACTGTACAAGAACAATGAATCCGCTTCCGCTTTTAGTTATTATAGATAATTTATATTTTTATAAGTTAAATAATTTTAAAGTTTTGAATAATTATTATTTTAAGGGAGATTATGTTAAAATTTAAAATAATAATAATAATAAAATGTCATTTAAATTTATGATTGTTTAATAAATTATTATTTTAAAATTTAAAATCAATGATGTATTAATTAATTTAGTTTATTATAATTATGATTATGAAATTTTTATATAGATGATTAAAAATTAACTATAATTTTTTTAGATACTCGTTATTTAAAATTAAAAAAAAACTATTAAATAATACGTATTAGAAATTATTAGTAGATATATTATTAGTCGGTGAAATATATTATTTTTTTTAGTCAATTTTGTGTTTAGTGATTTAATTTAAAAATTTTGATTCAAAGAAAATAAATTTATTTTATAAATTTTATCACGATTTTAAAAATTAAAGAAAAAAATCCGATTACGGTTATGATTTTGAAAAAATAATACTATATATTTTATTATGTTAAACATATTAATTGATGTCAACCCATCATAGAATTTTATGGTGTGATTTATATAAACAGTATACGACTTAGATGTATTTAAGAATATAATTTATATATTCATGATTTTATGTTTAAGATTCTGCTGATAAACAATCAGAAGAAGAAGTAGATTAAAAGATAAGAGTTCTCAACTTAGAAGCTAAGGAAGAAGAGGTACCGCTATTCCCACGGTTTCCTCCTCCACAGGCAAAAACGTAACGGCAGGCATATATGTTCTTGGTTTTGTTTCCGAGCATGAATCTGGTATCTAGTTATAAGATTATCACTTTTTCTCCAATTTCTCTTCATTTGAAATTTATGGTTAGGAGTATCCTAAAGTGAAGAAAGAATGTTTTTAGCATCACAGAGTACGTAGGAGCTTATCACCTCTTTTTCACCTTCCATGCGCTTCTTAAACGACATAGCTTTGGACATCTTTTCTGCATTACAGAGATGCACTAGTCTAATCACTCTCAAGAAATCCCATGCAAAGCTCTTTCCTCATGGGCTGTATGACGCAAATTTACTCACTAAAATCACCGTTTTGTACGTTTCGTATGATAAGGTCGACAATGCAAGAAGTGTGTTTCAAAATGTGAGTAATCCAAGTAGTTATCTATGGAATGTTATGATGAGGGGATATGCAAACCAAGGTCGTTTTTTCCAATCTTTGGGACTTTATTCCAAGATGATGCAAGTGGGTGTTGGACTTGACAGGTATACTTTTCCCTTTGCTCTTAAATCTTGCGCTGGATTGTCTGATTTGAAAATGGGAAGGTTGGTTCATCAGCATTCAGTGTGTTGTGGTTGTGATCATGATGTTTTTGTTAGTGCCGCTTTGGTCGATATGTATGCCAAATGTGGCGATGTTGAAACTGGCCGCTTGGTGTTTGATAAAATGCCTGTGAGGGATTTGGTTTCTTGGACGTCTATGATTTCTGGCTATGCCCACAATGGTTGTAACAGTGAGACGCTGGTGTTCTTTGACTTGATGCGTGCTTCGGGGATTCAACCCAATCGGGTTGGTATTTTGAGTGTTCTTCTAGCTTGTGGTAATCTGGGAGCTTTAAGGAAAGGTGAATGGCTTCATGGTTATGTGATCCAAACTGGGTTTGAGTTTCACATCCTTGTTGCAACAGCTGTTATGGATATGTACACCAAGTGTGGGAGTTTGGATTTAGCACGCAGATTGTTTGATGCCACGCCAGGGAAAGATGTTGTTTGTTGGAGTGCAATGATAGCGAGTTATGGGATTCATGGGCAAGGGAGGAAATCACTTGATCTTTTCAATGACATGTTAAGAGCTAAGGTGAGACCAAACCATGTGACATTCACGTGTATTCTCTCAGCTTGCAGCCACTCTGGATTACTAAAAGACGGCAAGAGGTGTTTTGAATCAATGGTAAAGGAGTTTGGGATTGCACCGCGACTAAACAACTATTCTTGCATGGTAGATCTACTAAGTCGTTCAGGACAATTGTCTGAGGCAGAAAAACTAATAGAAGATATGCCAATGGAGCCTGATGCAAGCATATGGGGTTCTTTGCTTGGCGCATGCCGAATTTATGGCAATCTTGATTTTGCAGAAAGAATTGCAGATTGTATTTTCGAACTCGATCCCTTTCATGCTGGCTATCAGGTTTTGCTCTCAAACATCTACGCTGTGAAGTCTAGATGGAAAGAGGTTGAGAACGTGAGAAAGTTGATGACGAAAAGAGGAGCCAATAAAGTACAGGGATTTAGCCTGATTGAGTTTAAGAATGTAGTTCATAGGTTTGGAATAGGAGACAGGTCTCATCCTCAGTCGGGCAAGATTTATGCTTTGCTCGGGGAGTTGGCTGCTCCAATGAAACGCCTAGGTTATGTGCCATTAACAGATTTTGTGCTTCATGATATTGAAGAGGAAGCAAAAGAGGAAGCACTTCTTTACCACAGTGAAAGGCTGGCCATTGCTTTTGGCCTCATTAACACTTCCCCGGGAACTCCCATTCGAATTACTAAGAATTTGAGAATATGTGTAGATTGTCATAATGCCATTAAGCTTATCTCAAAAATTGTGAATCGGGTTGTCATTGTGAGGGACATGCGTAGGTTTCACCATTTTGAAGATGGACTCTGCTCCTGCGGTGATTATTGGTAATCAAATTCATGTTTGATTCTGATTCTTTCACATTTGACGTGATTTTGAGTCTTGACTGTCGCTTTCTTCTCCTATAAAGTTTGTTTTTTTCTCTTTCAATTCCCGGTTAGAACTGACCGAGAGTTGGAGTATCCTAATATATTGTTTATGCATGAAATGTTCAAGGCTTATAATCATAGTCGATGAAAATCAGTTGCTATATTAATCATCAAACTCTCAATCTTTTTGTAAAACAACATATGCAAAAGTAAAAATTTAAAAAGAAAAATTGAAAAAATTGTCGATAGCGTATGAAAAATGTAAGTAAAACGACAGTCTTCAAAACAACATAATGACTTATATCTTTAAAACGATAGAAAATGAAAACACGATAATGTTTAAGAAAACAACACTACTAAGCCAACAATGTTTTGGATAACGGCAACAACAATCAGAACCGCAACAGTCAAAAGAAATGACATTGATGATGACAACAAACTTAAACATCAACAACAACAAAATGACAAAATTCTAGAAAACGACGTTGTTTACAAGTAATATACATAACAACTATATATCTTGCTTAAAGGTAATCGATAAAGTGGTGATGGCAACAGCAAAACACCAAGTTAATTATCAAACCACAACAAATATAGGAAACGACATTATCATACAACGATAACTTAAGAACCGACAGCTCGTTATAGAAGTTAGATTACCTATTAAGGGCTCATATGAAATACTAGGCCTTCGTTTGAAATGTTAGAAAAGATTAAAATAATAAAAGTTGATAATAAAAATTAGAGAAAAAGACAAAAAAAAAAAACTGTAACAATTCATGGAATCCACTACCTGAGTCGTGAGTTATTATCCGACAATTGACAAAACTCAAAAAAGGACACCAGCCTAAGAAAATGACAATGTCTTCAAAGCACTACCACTGTCGCTCCGCCAAATTGCCAAAGATGCACCACAAAAGATGGATAATGTTTCAGAATTGGAATCTCATGAGAAGACAAAAAAAATCAGAGGAAGCATTTGTGAAAGAGGAAAGGCATGTTGAATGTACCAAAGCACAGCGAAATCAATTGTCACCTCGACAAAAGGAATAACAAAGCAGTAAACACCAAGGAATCCAAGAACAATTATGAAATGAGCTCTAGAAAAAGTTTGCAGTCTCGGGATGTTGGAAAGAATGAATAATATGAAAGTATAAGATTTCTGATGGGTGAGTTCTATACTCGCAAACTGAGTGCTTTTGAATTAGCATTTTGTTGGTTTTTCAAGTATTTTTGTGGATTTATGTGTTTTCTTTCTTAATTTACAGGTTAGCTTGAGTTGGGTGCGTTTTGGTACATTTAAGGTACTTTAGAGATGAATTTACCACGAAAATGAGGTTTTGAGAAGAAAAGAACCAAAGCCGCAGCTCAAATCCTTTAGGTTGCGGCACTGCGATTTGAAGGACACAAAACCCAACATTTTTTTTGGACTGTGCAAGCTAATCACAAAGTATCGTCTAAATTTTAATAAATTTGAGCGAAAAGGAATGAATTACAAAAAAATTATAAGTTCAAGAGGTTAATTGTAAAAAAAAAAAGTTTAGGTACTAAATTGTCAAATTTAAAAAATATAGCAAGTATCGATATAAATAAATCAAAAAAATTTTTAAATTGCCATTTATTTAAGAATGTGTTTGGATTCACATTAAATTAACATTACATTGAAATGCAATACAATTATTGTTTGGATTCACAAGCATTACTTTTAAATACAAACACTTTTAAATTTTAAATTTAATACAATCATCAATTATTATTTCACTTTTTTTTGTCTACTTTTACTAATCATATCATTTACTCCCTCTCTCCCTATTTTTTTCTACATACCTTTACCAATCACATCACATACTTTACATATGAATACAATGCAAATACAAAGACTGCATTTGGAATTGTTTCAATAATGTGTTTTGTCTTCTAAAAAATTAAAAATTAAAATATTTTGAAAATCATGTTGAGGTCATTTCTGAAATTATATTTGATAATTTTTTTTAGTGTGCAAAGGTAAAGAGAGTATGAGTGAAAATGATAATAAAAAATAAAAATAACTTTTTTCTTTTTATTTGTTAAGTTGTGCATTAAAAATGAGATTTTTTTTCAAAATTATTTAGAAAACATTCATTGAAAAATTGTGAAAGACATCTCAGAACCTAAATTAAACACAGTTAAAATATTTACATATATATTACATTTAAAAATAAAATAATATAAAATATCTAAATATATATTATATTTAATATATTATATTTAAACGTAATTCCAGTTAAACCAGGAATCTAATGGTTCGTTTGGTGAACGCATTGCATTTGCATTACGTTTGAATGTAATGTATTGAATGCAATTTGTATTTGGAGGAAAAGCATTAGCATTGCATTTGAATGCAATGTGTATTTGGGGGAAAAATATTTGAATTGTATTTTAATAATAAATATATGATGTGATGGGTAAAAGTAGAGAGAAAAAAAAAGAGGGAGAGAGAATATGTGATGTAATTAATAAAAGTAATAGAAAAAGTGAAATAATAAATAGTGATTGTGTTAGATTTAAAATGTGATATGATTGGTATTTGAATGAAATGTTTTTGTATTTGAGGAAAAATTGAATGCAATGCTAAAAAAATTTGTGTCCCAAACGCTCAATAAACACCACTAAATATGCTATTTACCCTTTTAGAGGTATATAATTACGGAACAGGCCAATAAAAAAAATGGCAATGTGGTGTTATTGGACCATGACGTAAGCAGCATGTGACTATGATTTGATCGGCATAATATTTGGGAGAGGGATGAAAAACAAAATGGTAATTGTATGTTTTACGGCTTAGGAAAGTGGTCAGCCAAAAATGAAAAATAACAAGAGATAGGGAGAGAGAGAGAGAGAGAGTGGCTTTGAGGTGTTTGGGACGGGGGTGGTGGGCACACGATTTCCACACTTGAGGTGGTGAGGATTTGACCATTCAGGCGTGCCAAACGAATGAGAATCTCAATTCAATCCTCCTGTCAACCCTCCACTCTATTTTTACCCATTATTATATTAGAATAAAATAATATTGTATTATATTTCATCGTATATTATTGCCCCCATAGTTGTTATTATTATGTTTGTATATATATATATAGAGAGAGAGAGAGAGAGAGGGTGTGAAACTGAAACAAAGGAGGCCAAGAGAATTTAGATACTTGAGCAGGTCGGTAGAGAGGTTATTCTTTTTATTTTATTTTATTTTTTTTTTGAATTATTAGTACTACAAGTAATTACAATTGTTTTGTTGTTAGGAAAAAAAAAAAAAAGAAAAGAAAGGAAAAGAAAAGAAAAGAAGAGAAGGAAAGAAGAAAGGAAGATGGCAGAGACGGAGAAGGTAATGAAGGAGAGAGGAGGAGCGGTGCTGGGGAAGAAGACGATTCTGAAGAGCGACCACTTTCCTGGCTGCCACAACAAGCGCCTCTTTCCCCACATCGACGGTGCTCCCAATTACCGTCAGGTAATCAAATTTCAATCAACTTCTCTTTCTCTTTCATTTCATTTCATTTCTCTCTTACATTTTTTAGATTGAAAATTTTCAATCTTCAATTTATTTATTTATTTACTTGCTAATTAATTTAGTAATAATCCTTGTGATTATTAGGCGGATTCATTACATGTTCATGGAGTTGCAATTCCGACCATAGATGGGATCCGCAATGTTCTGAACCATATTGGAAAGTCCGCTCATCTTCTTTGGATTAATCTCCGCGAAGAACCCGTACTACTTTTTCTACTGCTATCTCCTCCTACTCCCCTTACTCCTTCCCTCATTTCTTTTTTCTTTAATTACTACTACTAATTTTTCTTCTCTTTCCGCCCCATAATATCTCTATGTCACCATTGTTCTCTCCTTCTCTCTCTCTCTCTCTCTCTTATTTCCATTTTTTTTTTCATAATGATTAACAAACGTCCCTTGGTGATTGTTTTATTTCCCTAATTTTAGTTTTTTAATTTACTGTTGTTATTAAATAATAATCGACTTGGGATTTCCAACAGACAAAGTCAAACCAGTTAGTAATTACGTTACTTGTTTTCATTTTATTTTAATATATATATATGTATGTATGTATATGTCATGCGGAGAACGTGATTAATATTATTTCATTCTATTATATGAATATCTTCTTCTTCAACACTTTTAACTTCATTAATACGAAGCAATGAATTTTTTGTGGTGACTGCGTTTGTTATTTTTTCAATATTCATTCAAACACCCCAAGGGCCACATTGAATTCTTTAATTAGTTATTAACAACAAAAAATACCATCTTCAATTAGGATGTTGTGTCCCCCTGCTTATTATAGTTATCTTATAGGCATAGTATTTAACCTTCAACTTTCAAGAAAGTAATATTCCTTTCTTTCCCCTCTCTCTCTCTCCCCCTTATGCCTTGGCATTCAAATAAGCAAGCAAGGAATTGGTAATGTTAATGTATTACTACTACTACTACTACTAGTAGTGCGTTTGCATTTCCTTTTTTTCAAATGTCAATGTAGCTTTGAGGACCCTTTTGCTCCTTATTATTACATTTTCCTGTCAATGTAGTCTCTCTTCAGTTCAAGCCTCCAGGAAGGAAATGTACAAATGTGCTAGTTACAGTCCCCATGAAAACAAAAACTAGTAGCATAGAAATGAGTTTGACACTCTAAATTTGTTCTCACTTCACTTGACACTTGACCATGTTCTTAATTAGGCTTGTTAACCACCTTGGTATCCGTCACTTAAGCATTATCCACACATACACACCTGTCTGACCGTATCTTATTTGCATCCAGAGCGCCCTTTAAGAGTATTCAACAAGAAGCTAGTGTTGAGCGTAGACTGGTAGGGACAAGTCATTAAAAGGAAAATGTAAAAAAAAAAAAAAAAAAAATACTGGTGAATATAGTGCCTAAATCGATTAAACTCTTGAGATCCCTTTGAACAAGCATTATTGATTAGTCAAACATTGCTTTTCTTTCTTCCAAACAGGTAGTCTACATTAATGGGCGTCCTTTTGTTTTGCGTGACGTGGAAAGGCCTTTCTCGAACCTGGAATATACGGTATGCTATCATATCACATGTTCTAAATTCTAGACTCGATGTGCCTCTTTGATCCTAGGCATTTCCTGCTCAACATCCAATAACTAGAAGATCATGGCTTTTCATATTTGGCTGGATTAACTAAATATTGTCTAACTTCTTAACAGTTCTTTACTAGTGGGGATATTATAGTTATTTTTTATTTTCTGCTTTTTGGTTTCAATAAACACATTCCTGATTCCTGTTAGAGTTTAAATAAATGCATCCTAATGTCCTATCTATTTTGTCATTGATCATGGCCCTTATATGAACAAGGGAATCAACAGGGCCAGGGTTGAACAAATGGAATCTCGGCTGAGGGAAGATATCCTAATGGAAGCTGCAAGGTATCTTGCATTGTATTATCAGTAGCCTTGTCCAGATATATAAATTTTTTTTTTTAATTTATTGTTACCATATAATTGTCTGATTGTTCCTAGGATGGCCTGCTTTTTCAATATGTTTATGTTTTCTGTTTTGTTTACATGAGGATATCTCATCCTCTCTTCCTTGTAATTGATTACATTTGCAATGAAAGTGTTTTTACTTTTTATAAGAACAAATAAAAAGAAGGATTTATTTGCCAATCTGACGTCACAGGTATGAAAATAAGATACTTGTCACTGATGAGCTACCGGATGGTCAGATGGTGGACCAGTGGGAGCCAGTGTCTCGTGATTCTGTGAAGACACCACTGGAGGTATCTCAACTAGAATCTATTTCATATAACGGGAATAAAAACAAACCCTAACTTATACTCTTTTCCTTAGGTGTACGAGGAATCGAAAGTAGAAGGGTACCTTGTTGACTACGAGCGTGTTCCAATTACTGATGAAAAATCACCAAAGGAGTTAGATTTTGATATTTTGGTGAGTTTAATATTTTATCTTGTTTTCCGATTTTCATAGTACATATGGCAAAATTAAGTTTGAATTTTTTGCTTAAATTAAGTAAATCTTGAAGTTCTTGAACTCTTTGAAGAAACCAAGCACGATACCATATCTTAGTAACTTAGTATACTTGATGATTAGTTGATTCCATATGAAACTTCATATTTGGCCTCAAATCAGAGCAAAATTGTTCAAAAGTCTTAGTTGATGTAGTACGGAATATTATGAAATTATAGTTTTATTAGGATTTCTGTTTTGTGTAATTGTTATGCTTTATATTTAGTTTAAGTTTAATTAGGATTTTTTTGTTTATTATTAGGATTAGGATTAAGTGTTCTATTTGAATAAGGATTCTTAAATAGGTTAGGAATAATTAGCCTATAAATGAAGTATGAAGCTCTATTTTGTCAATTTAGTTAAGCTTTCAATAATATTGTCAAATTGGAGTTGTTTTAATATCTTTTTTATTCCACTACGTATAGACAATCGAAAAAAATATGATAAGCCCCCATTCACTTTACTTATGCCAGAAAGGCTAAGTAGGGTAAGTAGAGGATGGGAGAAGTTGGCTGTTAGTTGTTTAAGTTGTTTGTGAGATAAAGGTGATAGGAGCTCAATAATAATTCTTATTTCATTACTGAAAAATTACAGAATATATATGCCAACTACAGCCTTTACAATAAGTTATAAAAGGAAACAAATCAAAGAATAAAGTCTCTTAGAAAACAGCCTATGATACACGGCTATTTACAGCTAACAATTTTGTCAACTATTCCTTAAATACGGCAACTCCTAATCCCCTAAAATCAGCCACACAATCCTTCCTTAATCTCAGTCCGAGATTTCCAACACTCCCCCTCAAGTTGAGCGTAAATATTAATCAAGCCCAACTTGTTTGATAATTCCATGAATCCATGTTTTGATAGACTCTTTGTTAGCAGATCTGCAACTTGCTGTTTGGTTGGTATGTAGACCATGCAGACACTTCCATTCTCTATTTTTTCCTTGATGAAATGTCTATCAATCTCAACATGTTTTGTTCTGTCATGATGAACTGGATTATGAGCGATGTTGATAGCTGCCTTGTTATCACAGTAAAGCTTAGTTGGCTCCTCATAAGTCACTCCTAGCTCTTTTAGTAGTCTGGTTAACCACATCCCTTCACATATTCCTTGAGCAACAGCTCGAAACTCTGCTTCTGCACTACTACGAGCAACTACAGATTGCTTTTTACTTCTCCATGTCACAAGATTTCCCCAGACTTGAGTACAATAGCCTGTGGTAGACCTTCTGTCAACAGCCGATCCTGCCCAATTAGTGTCTGTATAGATCTCAACTCCCCTCTTCTCGTTTTTACCAAAAAATAAACCTTTTCCTGGTGTCCCCTTTAGGTACCGAAGAATCCTATATATTGCTTCCAGGTGACAATTTTTCAGTGAATGCATGAACTGGCTGACTACACTAACTGGAAATGCAATGTCTGGTCGTGTATGTGAGAGATAGATCAGTCTCCCAACCAGTCTTTGATACCTTCCCTGGTCAACGCTTTCATCTTCTTCTCCTCGTCCCAGCTTGCGATTTGGCTCCATTGGGGTGTTGACTGGTCTGCAACCTAACATCCCGGTTTCTTGTAAGAGATCAAGGATATACTTCCTTTGAGATATTGAGATCCCAGTTTTATTCCTCGCTACTTCCATTCCCAAGAAATACCTTAGGACTCCCAAATCCATCAATTCAAACTCTTTATTCAAGTACTTCTTTAAGGTCTCAATTTTCTTATCATCACTTCCAGTCACTATGATGTCATTAACATAGACTATCAAGATTGTCAGTTTACCATCTGTGTGTTTAGTAAACAGTGTGTGATCAGTTTGAGCCTGATGATAGCCTCGCTTCTTCATAGCCTTTGTAAATCTGTCAAACCAAGCTCTTGGTAACTGTTTCAACTCATAAAGTGATTTCTTCAAGTGACACACCTTTCCATTGTGAGATTCTACTCCTGGAGGAACATCCATGTAAACTTCTTCATGTAGTTCACCATTCAGATCTGCATTCTTCACGTCAATTTGTTGCAGAGTCCAATCTAAGTTCGCTGCAAGTGAGAGTAAGACTCTAATTGTATTGAGTTTGGTAACTGGAGCAAAGGTCTCTTGGTAGTCAATCCCATACATCTGTGTGAACCCTTTTGCCACAAGCCTTATCTTATACCTTTCAACACTCCCATCAGCCTTGTATTTGACCGTGAAAACCCACTTGCAGCCCATTGTTTTCTTTCCTCTGGGCAGATCAACAATCTCCCAAGTTCCATTCTTAATTAGTGCCTTCATCTCTTCCTCAATCTCTTTCTTCCATTCTGGGATCTGAAGAACCTCTTCTACGGTTTTAGGAATCTCAATATTGGACATTTTACAGACAAAACTCCGAAAGCCTGGAGACAAGTGATCATATGAGACATAATGAGAGATTGGATGAAGAGTACGAGATCTCACCCCTTTTCTCAATGCTATTGGCAGATTGTCTGGCTCATCGTGTGACTCAGACTGAGTTGTAATTGTTGAGTTCAAAACTTCTGGCTGGATAGCATTCTCTGGTCTAGAGCAATCCCTTGGTTCAGACTCTTGAGCAAGCAGAGTCTCAGATGTATCTACCTTTTGTGAACGTGGTCTCCTCGTGTACACCTGCAATGGATGATTCTTGACTATTCCCGTTTCCAAATCCTGTTGCAATAACATAGGAACTATAGATTCAAGTGGTTCGTGTTAAAGAATCGTTGGTTCAGAAGAGGGCAAGGGTTGTGGTTCATGTTGGATTTGGTCAGGCTCTACAAAATCCCATGATTCTTCTTCATTCAAATTCTCCCCCTGAAGAAAAGTTGGGGTAAAAAAAGATTCAGTTTCGAAGAAGGTGACATCTCTTGAGACAAACACGCGTTTTTAACTTAGAGAGTAACATTTGTAACCCTTTTGTGTTGCAGAATACCCTATGAAAATACACTTGATAGAGCGAGGGTCAAGTTTGGAGAGATTTGGCTTTGTGTTATGGACAAAGGCTGAACATCCAAAGACCTTCAGAGGAAGTGAAGAGGATGAATAAAATTGAGGGTATGTGGTTTGAAGGACAGAAAGAGGGGTTCTAAACTTTAGGACCTTGGAAGGCATCCGGTTAATAAGGTAAGATGCAGTTAAAACCGCTTCCCCCCAGAGATATTTGGGCACGTGCATTGTGAACATAAGGGCTCTAGCTACTTCCAGAAGACGACGATTCTTACGTTCTGAAACTCTGTTTTGTTAGGGTGTATCCGAACAAGAACTCTGGTGTATAATCCCCTGTTGGCCTAGATATTGACCGAGAATAGTGTTAAAATATTCACGACCATTATCCGTTCTTAGAACTTGTATTGAGGTTTGAAATTGGTTTTTAATCATAGAATGAAAGGACTGAAAAATTTTTGTTGCCTCTGATTTTTTTTTTAGGAGATATACCCAACAGACCCTTGTGTGATCATCTATAAAGGTAATAAACCATCGAGTTCCAGAAATGATGTTTTTAATACGAGACGCACCCCAAATATCACTATGTACTAACGAAAAAGGACGAGATTCAACATAGGGTTTAATAGGATATGGAACACGTGTGTGTTTTGCAAATTGACATATTTCACACGAAAACAAACTTGGATCTTTATTCAAAAATAGTTCGGGTAACAAACGTTTAAGATAGTGAAAGTTTGGGTGGCCTAACCTATGATGCCACATTATCACATCATTATTGGAAACAGTAACAGCCATACAATTGTCTGTGGTGACTGGTCCACACTTAAATTCCTTGTTCACAAAATGGTAGAGTCCATCCTCCTCTCTAGCACTCCCAATTGTCTTCCCCGAGGTTTGCTCCTGTATTTCACAACAAGTAGAAGAAAATTTAGCCAGAAAATTCTCATCCCGAGTTAATTTGCTAACAGAGATCAGGTTACAGGATAACTTTGGAACATGGAGAACTGAGTGAAGAATTAATTCGTTATTAAGATGAATTGACCCCTTCCCTGCTACTACTGAATATGATCCATCTGCTATCTGAACTCGTGACTTATCATTACACGGGGTGTAAGTAAAAAACAGGGAAGCATTACCTGTCATATGGTCTGTTGCACCCGTATCAAGAATCCAATTAGGTTGTGACTTAGTATGGAGAGCAGTACCATTGTGGGCAGCAGTAAATCCTTTTGTGGGTGGATTTGATGTCTGTGCCTGATTAAGTATCCGGTGCAACGTCTCTAGTTGGGTTTTAGTTAGCACAACCTTTAAATCTTGGCCCTTGTTTGAGTCCTCCATAGCGGTATGATCTTCAGAAACCGTGTTGAGTGCTCTTTTATCTCTTGGCTCCCGAGGCTTCCAATTGGGTGGAAACCCATGGATATGAAAGCAATTCTCACGGGTATGACCTTGCTTGTTGCAATGAGTGCACATTGGTTTCTCTCCTTATTTATTCGGGTTCCTGTTGTCAGAAAAACCTCCTGTTTTATTTACTGCCAAAGCAGTAGTCTCCACAGGTCGATCCCCGGCTGCTACAACCTGGTTATTCCCGGAATTCTGGTCACCAAGCATCACACGCCGCCTATTTTCTTCTCTTCTTACTTCTGCAAAAGCCTCTCCGATAGAGGGAAGAGGTTTTCTGCCTAAAATCCTTCCTCTGACCTCGTCTAGATCACGGTTCAGACCTGCCAGAAATTCATAAAGCCTCTCCTTGTCAAGATGAGTCTTGAACTTCACATGGTCTTCGAGTTCTCCCCAATCCGCCTCATAGAAAAGGTCAAGCTCTTGCCAAAGAACCTTCAGCATGTTGTAGTAGCCAGTCACATCTTGTTTTCCTTGCCTGCTTTCTTTCAGCCGCATCTTAATTTCGAATATTTGAGATGTATTCTCAAAATCCGAATAATTTTCTTTAACAGCATCCCAAATACCTTTTGTTGTTTTTAAGAATAAGTAGGTATGACTAATACTCGTTTCCATAGAGTTTATTAGCCACGCCATAACTATCGAGTTGCTGGATTCCCAGGCTGCATACTCTGGATTGTCATGGCTTGGTTTCTTGATTCCGCCATTGATGTATCCCATCTTGCCTCTCCCCCGAATCACCATCTGGACGGATTGAAACCACTGAAGGAAATTTTTTCTATTCAGTTTATGTTGGGTTATTTGAAGAGTAGCATTGTCACCGTATGATTGAGTGACTGCCAGTAAAGTAGAAGAAGAAATCAGAGAAGGGGCTGAGACTGCTGTGGAAACATCTTTCTCTTTCCTCCCTTCCATGGCCGAACCTGATCACTCTCTCTCACACAGAAAATCCTCTCTTCTTTTACAGAACCCCTGCTTATGGTGGCTCTGATACCATAAAGGTGATAGGAGCTCAATAATAATTCTTATTTCATTACTGAAAAATTACAGAATATATAGGCCAACTACAGCCTTTACAATAAGTTATAAAAGGAAACAAATCAAGAATAAAGTCTCCTAGAAAACTGCCTATGATACACGGCTATTTACAGCTAACAATTTTGTCAACTATTCCTTAAATACAGCAACTTCTAATCCCATAAAATCAGCCACACAATCCTTCCTTAATCTCAGTCCGAGATTTCCAACATGAGATTTTATGGGGTAGAAGCAGCTGACATTAGGTTAACTCAATGCAATAACTGATTGTGGGTTGTAATTGTATATCGGATCAGTCAGAAGAGTAGGGAATTTGTCGATTGTTTGGTGAATACTTGGGCTTGGAAACCAAGAATGTGGAAGAGTTGAGGCGGTCTCTTGAATACTATCTCTTCTATGATTTCCTGGTGACTGTAACAGATCAACTTCATCTGTATAATTCTACAATTCCAATCAATCTTGCTGGTGTCCTAACAAAATGAATGTCTTTCTTTCAAATCCTATTAATGTGGTCATGGTAGTATTATATTTCTGAAGTACATTTGTTGTTGTTTGTGATCTTTATTCTTTGTTCTTAGGTTCATAAAATTTCTCAAGCTGATATAAATACGGAGATTATATTTAACTGTCAAATGGGACGTGGACGGAGTACAACGGGGATGGTGATTGCAACTTTGGTTTACCTAAATCGAATAGGATCTTCTGGTAGCTTTCTGACTCTTTTCTTGTTGTACTTTTGTCAGCCCGGCAGAATATGAAATCGTTGTTCATCAATTGTATTTGTTCAATGGTCAAACATAAGAATCAATTGGTTTTAAAGATTAGGGGTTGGTAGCCCTTTATTTTCAGTTTAAGCATTGCGACAAAGAGGAGTGAAAGATTGTATTCTAGATCAGTGATAGATATCTTGAGAAAGATTTTGACAGTGTTTTTGATTAGTTTTCAAAGCTGGCTTTTTTGGAAGACTTGAGTTCACATGATTGATGATACATCCAATTACAGAAGGGTAAATGGCTTCTAAAGTAATTATTTTTCTAAATAATATTGGATCAGTAACCATGTAATTTTTGTTAGTTGTTCAAAAGGTTTATTGAAGCCCAAAAAAAAAAAAAAGGTTTGTTAAAGGTTTAAAATAGCTTAGCATGCCATGCTTGTACTTTAAAAAAAAAAAAAAAAAAAACACAGTTTAATCTTGACTCACTATCCAAGAATTGGTTATATATTTGTGGGAAATGGAGTAGATCCCAAAGACAAGACCATTCTACCCTTGCTAAGCCTAATTGTCTTCGTGCAAGCTTATATGCAAAATGCAACTGGCTTTGGAATATTGGTTGGTTTTCTACCCGGTCCTTGTTCACATACATTTTTTCCATGAATAAGCTTTTTGAATTAATCTTCTTTTCAAAGAATTTCTGTGTTTATTTCTGAACAAGCCAAGATGAGCTGAGGGTTTTATTTTTTTGGATAGCTTTAAATTTCTTAATGAAGAATTTGCTTTCGGGTTTGTTGATTGTAAATGGGGAGCATGAAAATTTAAATTTCGAAACATGTTCAACTGATTTGGCTGATATGTTGTAAGAAAAGTTAAATTTTCAGTTTGTTGTGGGCTTTGATGGACAGAACTTTCAAAGATTTTCCTGTCTCATTGATGGTGTTGAATTGGAAGGACGTCATAGGGAAATAAAATTGATTTAGTTTTGGTTTACATTTCTGTTTTGCTTTTCCTCTTGTATTTTAGAAGATTCATCGTCCTCTTTCTTCTTCTTCATATATATATATATATATTTTAGTGATCAAATGAATGGCAAATTTCTTATAAAAAATAATGAGAAAAAATTAAATAAAAACGTGTTTACAGTTTAGCAGCAGGTTAAAGGCAGCAAGTCGACACAATAGGTGTTCCTCTTTGAAAGATACTTGGGGGTGACTCAAATGTTATTAACTTGTTTTATTAACTCTTTTTTTTTTTTAATTTAACTTAATTAACTTTTTAAAATAAGTTTATCTTTTAATTTTTCTCCTTCATTTCATCTTTCTTCTGTTGTCTATTGGCATACCACTTCGCTGTTGACAATGTTGGCCTGCCATTGCATAAATAGGTATTCCAAGAACCAATTCAATTGGAAGAATTTCCGACTCTGCTGCTATTTTAACTGACTATATTCCAAACTCAGACGAGGCACTTCGTAGAGGAGAATATGCCGTCATAAGAAGTCTAGTTCGGGTATTAGAGGTACCTGAAATCATCTCCTGTTGCTTCTAATTGTAAAATTAGTTTTACTTTAAAACTTTTTGCCGATAACTGGTATGTTTTAGGGTGGTCTTGAAGGCAAAAGACAAGTAGATAAAGTTATTGACAGATGCGCCTCGATGCAGGTATAGCTCCAGTCCCATCCACAATGTATACTAAAGTCTATTCCAATTAGAGATTATGTGAAATTGTTGGTTTTTCCCAAGCAATAGGTTTCCTTCATTAAATGATTTTTCTTGCTATAAAAGCTACTCCTTTTAAAAGTAAAAGCTTGTTGAACTCATGAAACCTGTTTATTTGAAATTGATTTACAGAACTTACGTGAGGCAATTGCCACTTACCGCAATAGTATTCTACGGCAACCAGATGAAATGAAAAGGGAGGCATTGTTATCGTTTTTTGTTGAGTATTTGGAAAGATATTACTTTCTCATATGCTTTGCTGTCTACATTCACTCAGAGAAATCAACCCTTCAATCTAGGTCTGTTGATACTATCAGTTTTGCTGACTGGATGAGAGCAAGGCCAGAACTTTATAGCATTATTCGCAGGTATATAAAAGTTCTTATCAAGTATTATCAATCAGTTTGTCAAATAGTGACAATATGGCAAAGATTGAATATGCTCCCTAGTAAGTGGATTGATTGAAAAATTTTCCCCACTGGTAGTGTGTTAGTCACTGATTGATCGCATTATGAGTCTTGTTAAAAGGTCTTTGCAGAAGATTAGAGAGTAGTTATTTAGGATTTTATTATTTTAAATTTTAAGAAGTTAGGAGTTAGGAGATTTAATTTTTCAAAATTTGAAATTTGAAGTTAAAGATTCAGATTTTGTTTCTTTTTTTTGTGCAGCTGTTAGGTCTTATCTTCCGCTACATATATTGTATTCGTTGTTGCCTTATGAATGTAGAGAAGTATTATATTTTTTCTACTTCTCAAAAATTACATGGTATTAGAGCCTTGATTTCACAAGCCTTCTGTAGAGCAGTCCACCAACAGGTTTGACAGTACAGACCGTACAATTCTGTATAGATCGTATAATTCTACACAATTCTGTGCAGACTATATAATCTCATACAGACCGTACAATTTTGGAAAATTATGTTGCCAAATTCGAAATCCATATTGGAATCCGAGGGTCCTAGTGTCCAAGGGGGTTGATTTTTAAAAACGACTGACGAAAGAAGCCATGGTATGAGTATTATAAAAGATTAAGGCGCACTAAGGAGACGTGTTGGAAGCTTCATGGCAAACCACTGAATTGGAAGCCCAAATCTCGTCAAGATGGCCATGTCTATCAAACCACAACCGAGGAAGTTCAGGATCCTTCTACCAACTTTGGTGAAGCCCCTTTCTCCAAGGAATAATTAGAGCACCTATACAAAATTTACAATCTCCAAAATTGTCTTTAAACCCGTCTTGTTCTTGGACTCAACATGGTAATTCTCTTGCACCTACCTTTTGAAGTGTTCTTCCTAGTGCAATCCATTCTTGGGTTATTGATTTTGGAGTAACTGATCATATGACTGGTTGCTCTAAATTGTTCTTCCCTTATAGTCCACGTGCAAGAAATAAAAAAGTCTGGATAGCCAATGGAGCTCTCTCAGCAATTGCTAGGATAGGTTCTATCAAACTTTCTTAGCTGTTAACTCTCAATGATGTGCTTCATGTTCCGAATTTATCTTGTAATCTTTTGTCCATCAATAAAATTACCTTTGATCATAAATGTCAAGCTAAGTTCTATTCTTCTCACTGTGAGTTCTATTAATTGACCACGGAGAGGACAATTGGCAGCGCTAGAGAGAAGTATGGACTCTATTACTTTGAGGATGGACCAAACTTAGGTAAATATTGTCTAAGTACTTGTTTTTATTCCCTTTCAGTTTCCAAGGATAGTGATATTATGTTATGGCATTATAGGTTAGGTCATCCTAGTTTTCATTATTTAAGACACTTGTTTTCCAAGTATTTTTAGGAATAAAAGTACATTGTTTTTCCAATGTGAAGTTTGTCAATTTGCTAAAAAATATCGTGCTTCTTCCCCCCCCAAACCTTGCAAACCTTTTGCCCCCTTTACTGTGATAGTGATGTCTGGGGACCTTGTCAGGGACCTACAATTTCTAGAAAAAAATGTTTTGCCACCTTAATCGATGATCACACACAAATTAGCTGGGTTTATTTAATGAAAGAAAAATCAGAAGTATTTAAAAATTTTTATGCCATGGTACGAACACAGTTTTAAAAAACCATTCAGATATTTCGAATAGATAATGGTAAATTGTATTTTAACAAGGTTTTGGGAAGTTTTTTTTTTTTTGAAAAAGGAATCATTCATCAAAGCCCTTGTGTTGATACTCCGCAACAAAATGGTTTGATTAAAAGAAAAAACAAACATTTATTAAAAGAAGCTTGAGCTTTACTTTTTACCGATGGGATACCTAAATATCTTTGGGGTGAAGTAATTATTACTACTACATATCTCACAAACCGAATGCCTAATAAAGTTTTAAACTTTGGACACCATTTAATGTTTTTCGTAAGTTTTATCCAACAAATCGGCTTTTTTCTAAATTACCCTAAAAGATATTTGGGTGTACCACTTTTGTTCACATTTATGATCATAATCGAGGAAAACTTGATCCTCCAGTGACCAAATGTGTGTTTGTAGGTTACTTAAAAAGGGTACAAATGCTTTGACCCAATTTCTAAAAAATTGTTTGTTACCATGGGTGTTACCTTTTTTGAATTAGCTCCGTATTTCATGCCTCGTCTTCAAGGGGGAATAAAAATAAAGATTTGGCTATTGATTTTTTAAATTCTCAAATTGAAATTTCTGAAAATAGTTATTCTCTCACACTTGTATCTCAGTCAAACCTAAGTCTTATTGTTCTGGAAGAAAGTGGGCTGAGTTTTTTAAGTAGTGAATGTAGAACTGCCTGCAATGCCATCTCATGATAATCAAGACTCTATGGTAACAAATGAGGAAGAAACGGGTGTTAGACATACCACATCTTTGGTCTCATTTGACATTGTTTACTTGTGCAAGCAACTCAAAAAAAGAGGTCCACTAATCCTTCGCACTGGCAAGAGTCCACCAATCCTCCAGGTAATATCCTAATCAAATATGCACTGCCTCTTCCCTTTAGTCCCGATTCTTCTAGTCTAAATCCTGAGTCTAGCTCTAGGTCCAAGTCCAACGTGTCCACGAATTTTGATATCCCTATTGCAATCCGAAAGGGTGTAAGGTCTTTTAACCAGCATCCATTGTGCAATTATGTGTCATATTAACATCACAAATGTCTTGTATGGAAATACCGAATAATGTGCAGGATGCATTAAATGTTCCCGTGTGGAAGGAGGCTGTCCCAGAGGAGATGAAGGCTCTTAAGAAGAATGGTACATGGGAGATAGTTGATTTAGCAAGAGGGAAAACAACTATTGGATGTAAATAGGTGTTCACAATCAAATACAAGTTTGATGGATCTATATAACAGTACAAAGCCTGACTGGTTGCTAAGAGATTTACTCAGACTTATGGCATTGACTATCTAGAGACATTTGCACTAATAGCAAAGCTGAATACTGTGGGGATTCTCCTATCACTTGCAGCTAATCTTGACTGGCCTTTGTAGCAACTGGATATAAAAAATGCATTCCTTAATGGAGACTTGGAGAAAGAGGTATATATAGATGCACCGCCAAGATTTGATAGAGTGTTTGACTCAAGGGTGTGTAAGTTGAAGAACTCCCCATATGGGTTGAAGCAGTCACCAAGAGCCTATTTTGAGAAATTCACCCGGTCTGTTAAAGGTCAAGGGTACACTCAAGGACAAGCCGATCACACAATGTTTATGAGACACTCTTAGGATGGTAAGATTTTTGTGCTAATTATATATGTAGATGACATACTTCTTATTGGAGATAATGTACTTGAGATAAATTGGTTAAAGTATTCTCTTGCATCAATGTTTGAGATCAAGGATCTAGGATCTCTTAGGTATTTTCTTAGCATGGAGGTCGCCCAGTCAAAGAAAGGGATAGTTGTCTCACAATGGAAGTATGTTTTTGACCTTCTTAAGGAGACTAGAATGAGTGGGTGTATGCCAGGAGATACCTCGATTGGCCCCAATCAGAAACTTGGAGATGATAAGGAAGAAGATCCAGTAGATACAGTTCGATATGAAAAACTTGTAGGGAAGCTGATTTACTTATCACACATGCGGCCAGTTATTGCTTTTGCCATGAACTTGGTAAGCCAGTTTATGCATGCCCCTTGTGAGAAACACCTTGAAGCGGTATACCAGATTCTCATGTATTTCAAAATTACATTAGGAAAGGTGTTATTCTTCAGAAAAACAGCACAGCAAGACATAAAGGCCTACATTGATGTTAATTGGGCAGGTTCGGTTATTGACAGGAAATCGACATCAGGATACTGTACTTATGTATGGGGAAATTGGTCACGTGGCAAAGCAAAAAGCAGAATGTGGAGGCTAGGAGTAGTGCTGAGGTAGAATATTGAGCTATGGCCAATAGAGCATGTGAAATGCTATGGTTGAAAAGAATTCTTAAAGAACTGAAGGTGTTAACAAAACTACCAATGAAGTTGTACTTTGACAACAAGGCTACCATCAATATTGCACAAAATCCAATGCAACATGATCGCACAAAGCATGCGGAGATTGATAGACACTTTATAAGGACAAGATCGAAGGCGAAGCTGTTTGTATGCCATTCGTTCCAACTACGCAACAAATAGTTGATGTCCTAACCAAAGAGCTATTCAGATCTAACTTTGAACTACTTGTAAGCAAGTTGGGCATGATTGATATCTATGCATTAACTTGAGGGGGTGTAAAAGATTAGAGAGTAGTTCGTTAGGATTTTATTATTTTTGAATTTTAATAAGTTAGGAGTTTGGAGATTTAGGTGGCGTTTGGTATTGTTTATGAAATATTTTCTGTTTTCAAAAAAACTGAAAACGAAAATGATTTGAAAACTGTGTTGAGACCATTTCTGAAACTGTGTTTGGTTATGTTTTCTAAGTATATACTCTGAGAAACATAAAAATGAAACTTTGTTTGGTTATATTTTTTGAAAACCTATTTCATAAGTAAGATTTTATGAATACATATTTATTTATGATTTAAGAAAATAACAAAAAATAAATTATTAGTCATAATTAAAAAAAAAAAATCCTTTGGTGGTGGGTTTTGGAATGAGGAATAGAAGTGAAAGACATTGTAGTCTGAGCCCTACATGGTAGCGATGATGAGATTTAGGTAGCAAGTCGATGGTCATCGTCATGAGTCAGTGGTTGTTATCGCAAGGGGGTCGTTGTCGTCGTCATCAGTCTGTAGTTGTCGTCCTTCGTCGGAGATGGAGACCATTGTCGGACATGGTCGTCATCACCTGTATTGCACAGGCAGAGAGAGAGAGAGAGGAGATAGAGAGAGAAGATGAAAACAAAAAAGTGGAAACAACTTTTTTCCGTTTTTAAAAAATCCAAAAAAACAATATAGTTGAAAACAAAATGGTTTTGAAAATGTTGAATAAACAAACGTTATTTTAGGGTCGTTTTCATTTTCCATGTTTTTAAAAATTGAAAATCATTTTAAAAATTAAAAACAAACGCCCCCTTAATTTTTTAAAAATTGAAACCTGAAGTTAGTGATTCAGATTTTGTTTCCCTTTTTTTTTTTTGGCAGTTGTTAGGTCTTGTCTTTCACTATATATATTGTATTCGTTTCTGCTTTGTGAATGTAGAGCAGTATAACATTTTTTCTTCTTCTCAAAAATTATAGTCTTAAATGCTTAACGATATTTATTTTTTTGTTAAAATTTTCCAATAATGTCCGTGACTACATTTAGATTTATGTATTAAATACAACTATTACATAGGTGTAAAAGTACAATACATGATAATAAATATGGCATTTACCATATTAGACAAGTCAAGGATGCTTAGAATGTGAGATGGTTCTCCTCTTCAGGCATTTGGTGCTGGGTTGGGGATCGGAATTCCCTAGTGATTGGGGTACAGTTAAGTTTCCAAAACTACTTTTACACCTTGCTTCAATCTTTCCCTTTTTTTTATTTTAAGAAAAAAAAAAAGTTTTGTATCAAATTTCTGGAAAGTGGAAACAGGAAGGGGGAAAATATCTACAGGGTTTAATCTGGTAGATTTCTGGTCTTACTTTTTTTAACCCAATGCTTTAGAACATATATCACATGTTAGGTATTCTTATTGTTTTCATTCTTTAATTTGTTTTTCTGAAATTGGGTCTTCTTTCAGACTCCTAAGGAGAGATCCAATGGGTGCACTTGGGTATGCAAATTTGAAGCCATCCCTGATGAAGATGGCTGAATCCACTGGTGGTCGCCCTTCTGAAATGGGTATGGTCGCTGCATCAAGAAATGGCGAGGTTTTAGGCAGCCAAACTGTTTTAAAAAGTGACCACTGTCCAGGTTGTCAAAACCAAAATTTACCTGAAAGGGTGGAGGGTGCCCCTAATTTCAGAGAAGTTCCTGGTTTTCCAGTTTATGGTGTGGCTAATCCAACTATTGACGGAATACGATCCGTTATACAGAGAATTGGCGGCTTAAAAGGTGGTTGCCCGGTTCTTTGGCACAATATGAGGGAAGAACCCGTTATTTACATCAATGGGAAACCATTTGTGCTTCGTGAGGTTGAAAGACCATACAAAAACATGCTTGAATACACGGTAAATTCTCTAATAACCCCTAGATTTATTTATGGGAAAAAATTAGAACAAAAGAAAGGAACTGGCTTTACAGGTTATTGTTCATAGTTTATTGTAGAGCATATGCTGGACCAGACAAATTGCATCGAGTATCCAAATTTGAAGAAAGAAATAACAAAACTATGTCAAGAGTGAGTTCAAGGAATTCAATGAAAAACATAGTACAATTAAAATAAAAGAGAGAAAGGGTTTGAGGAGTTCAAGGATGTTGGGGGGCCCAAAATTGACATGGTTCCCTATTAAAAGAGAAATATGGCCGAGCTGTTCAACCGAAATTGTGGGAGCAACCGTCAACCAGCAACCATTAAACATTGATCATTGTACGTTAACCTCATTGTACTTAGACCACTGGCTCAAAGACCTGATGAAATATATTAGTTTGATAGAAAAGATTTTTAATCACGATTGGAATCTGTAGCTTCAGTAGACAAGAAGACATGTTTTCTTGGTTGTTCCAAAGCCAGTTTAAAAGCATAAAGGATTAGATTTAGAGTTTCAGGCAGAATAGGCCAGAGCACATGGGATCCATAGGACTCTATACAACTTAACAGCACTTCAATTGGAGGGTTATTGTTTCATTATCTTTCCATTTTTGGCATCTTGAGTTCCTCTTTCTTGTGGCCAGTTTTGGTGAAACTAAATTTCAGATTTTTTTTTTTTTTTTTTAACAGGGCATTGATCGCAACAGAGTTGAGAGAATGGAAGCTCGATTGAAAGAAGACATCCTGAGAGAAGCTGAACGTTATGGAGGTGCTATAATGGTTATTCATGAAACAGATGGTGGGCAAATATTTGATGCCTGGGAACATGTAAACTCTGATTCTATTCAGACTCCCCTCGAGGTTTTTAAATGCTTAGAGGCTGATGGTTTTCCTGTTAAGTATGCACGTGTACCTATAACTGATGGTAAAGCTCCTAAAAGTTCCGATTTTGACACATTGGCAATGAATATTGCCTCTTCTTCCAAGGATACTGCTTTTGTTTTCAATTGTCAGGTTAGTATTTTCACTACCACTCCTTTTCTGTACGTGCACATTGTGGTGTTAATTGGTTTTTGCAGCTCGGTCCACTGAGTGTTTTGTTGTGTATTTTTTTTTTTTTTTTTTCAATTCTATATTCTTTGTTCCTTTCTAAATGTCTTTTTTAATATCACAGATGGGCAGGGGAAGGACAACCACTGGCACTGTGATAGCTTGCCTTTTGAAACTTCGTATCGATTATGGTAGACCTATTAAAATCCTTCTCGACAGTATAACCCATGAAGAGGTGGATGGTGGAACCTCAAGTGGTGATGAAGCAGGTGGTCATGTTGCTGCATCAACTTCTGATGTAGCAAAAGTAAGAATTGAAAAGGTGCAAGGTCGAAGCTTTGGCATTAATGATATCTTGTTGTTGTGGAAAATAACAAGATTATTTGATAATGGGGTGGAATGCCGGGAAGCCTTAGATGCAATAATTGATAGATGCTCCGCTCTGCAGAATATACGCCAAGCTGTTCTTCAGTACAGAAAGGTATTCAATCAACAGCATGTTGAACCACGGGTAAGAAGGGTAGCACTGAACCGTGGGGCTGAGTACTTGGAGCGTTACTTCCGTTTAATTGCTTTTGCAGCATACTTGGGCAGTGAAGCATTTGATGGATTTTGTGGACAAGGAGAATCCAGGATGACATTTAAGGATTGGTTGCATAAAAGACCAGAGGTTCAAGCTATGAAATGGAGCATTAGATTAAGGCCTGGGAGATTTTTTACTGTTCCTGTAAATGCCTCGTACTTATTTATATATAGGGTTTTTTTTTTTTTTTCCTTCTTTTTATTTCTTTGGCTGGGCTCAGCAACTTGACTCCTGCAGCTCATTGGATACATTTTTAATCATGCTATTGCATTTTTTAAATTCTTTTCTCGTTAGTACTTCTTTTTGGCATTCTCTTCGTATGTATATCTGGATTCTAAATTTGATTTTTGATACAGGAGGAGTTGAGAGCACCGTATGAGTCCCAGAATGGGGATGCTGTTATGGAAGCAACCGTAAAAGCTCGTAATGGCTCTGTTTTGGGAAAAGGATCTATACTCAAGATGTATTTCTTTCCTGGTCAGAGAACTTCTAGCAACATACAGATTCACGGTGCACCACATGTTTACAAGGTAGGTTTACTTGCATGCATGAACATTTCAAAATCTATTTATGGTTTACAATTTACTTTTATTCCTAGATATGGAATGTATTTGATCTTGCATCTTAGTTCAATAGTGGAATGTGGTTAAATTTATTTCTATTATTCCAATGTTTGTGTCGGAAGGTTTTGTTTTTCTAATTCTTAGGAACAAGATTATAGCTTTGTCAGGGAAAAGTTGATTAGTTGGTCTTGGAATTTGTTTACTTATGTGCGGGTAGCTTTGGAACACTACCTTTTATGGTACGTATCATCTTTTCTCTCTCTATGATATTCCATTGGATAAAAACTGTATAACTTGAGCTTTTTAATCACTTAAAGCTTGAGGTTTTATAAGAAGCAAGTCTCGAACTTCAGATATAAAATGGAAGATCGTGCGCTTAAATGCATTTTTAAGGTATAAATCTAGGCAATACATATAGATATGCTGTCTTAATGGAGAAAGAAAAAAAACTAAAGTTTCAACCAGGCTATAAAGATCTCCCCTAAAGAATGATTGGTAGCAGTACATAGTTGCTGAATCAGCTAGCACTCCACCACGCTTTGTAATTGCCGTCCACGGCGGCTCATCTTCCCAGCTAGATGACTTTGCAGATCCCACCTTCTATATGGAAGCAACCCTCCCCAAGTCTCCCCATTTATAGAAACAGTAGACCATACTACATCCAATCCTATACTTGACAGTTACATGGTGGTTTGGAAGAATCCACCACGTTTGGGTCCAAATTAGCTGCGAAATACATTATTGACACTGACCAAGCTGTATCCCTTTCTTCTTCAGTGGCCTCACTCTGCTATTAGTATTCAACGCTTTAATGACTCCAGCGATGCATCTTAATCTAGCCTATCATGCAATCGCTTCAACTTGAACCCACAACATGGTGGAGAAACCAGTACGAAGAATTCACCCTTGCAAAACCGGCTTGGGAGGGAACCCAAGGGCTTATAAACCCACGACTTATATTATAATCTTTCCATGTGCGACATTTGGTATTTAACATATTGTTAGGAACCCATTAGGTAGAACTTACCTTTGCAAAATCAACTCGTAAGGGGAGGGGATCTAAGGGATTATAAACTCATAACTTATTTTAGAGTCATTCCATGTGAGACATTTGATAACTAACATACATCAGGAGAATCATATTGGAGGAGCACTTCTACCATAGAAAGACTCTTCATTCTGGCCCTTCTATTTCTATCTCTATATTTATATTTTAAACGTTAATAGAAATAATTTAATCATGTGGCTATTGCAAGATTATGAAGAATAAGATAAGAGAGATTTTTTTTTTTTTTTTTTTTTGCAGTTTAAAAGTCTCAATTTTTTTTTTTTAATTTTTTCTAATTTGTTCTTTCAGGTGGATGGATACCCTGTGTACAGCATGGCAACTCCAACGATTGCTGGTGCCAAAGAGATGCTGTCTTATCTTGGTGCTAAGCCCAAGGCCGAAGGGTTGGCTGCTCATAAAGTGATATTAACTGATCTGAGAGAAGAGGCAGTTGTTTACATTAATGGGACACCTTTTGTTCTGAGGGAGCTGAATAAACCTGTTGATACACTAAAGCATGTGGGAATAACTGGTCCAGTGGTATCCCATCGAAACATTTATCTTAATTTTACATGCCAAAGCTATTATTTCCAACTTCTTTTTTATTATTATTGTAATTACAGATCTGTGTGATAGGAATTGGCAGTTTACTAGTTAGGTTATTATAACTTAGGTAGTTGGTTAGTAGTTTGTTAGCAGTTAATTAGAAGTTTGTTAATATGAAATAGTTGTATTAGAGGGGGGATTAGTGACTATTGATGGCTACGGACTGATTTATGGGAAATTTGGAGGAAAACCTTTGGGTGAGTTGTAGACTCTCGAGTGCCGTTAGGTTTCTAGGCGATTTTACTTCTTGTTTCATTCTTCATTTTCATTCAACAATGGAACTCTTTCTTCCATTCTTTCTTTAGTTCTTCTACTGAGATTTTCAGTAAGGTAAAGAATCCTATAATAGTGCAGGTGGAACACATGGAAACACGACTGAAAGAAGATATACTGGCTGAAGTTAAACAGTCGGGTGGTCGAATTCTTTTACATCGTGAAGAATATAACCCGGTACTAAAGCAGTCCACTGTCATAGGATACTGGGAAAACATCTTTGCAGATGGTGTAAAAACACCTGCTGAAGTATATGCTTCTTTGAAAGACGATCGTTACAATATTACATATAGGAGAATCCCATTAACAAGAGAGAGGGAGGCATTATCTTCTGATGTTGATGAAATACAAAATTGCATAGATGAGTAAGTATCCCATATCCTAGAATAAGTTTAGGCAATGATTTCTGGAAGGCAGGATTTTTAGAACGTTATCTCGGGTATTCATTTTGAAAAATTTTTTTTTGGCTCAATGCCTGAAGTGTGGTCAAAAAGCTAAAGAGGCTTTTGTGTATAGGTCTGCAGGGTGTTACCTTTTTGTATCACACACAGGATTTGGAGGAGTGGCATATGCGATGGCAATAATCTGTATCAGACTGGGTGCAGAGGCAAACTCCTCTGCCAAAATTCCAATATTCTTGGTTAGAACAAACCACCTATCTACTGCTGAAGACTTGTCTTCTTGTGCTTCTAATGAAGAAATGCTCAGGATGGGAGATTACCGTGATATTCTAAGCCTTACTCGGGTTCTTATGTATGGGCCAGAAAGCAAAGCAGATGCTGACCTTGTCATTGAAAGGTAAGACTATTTTATCTATCTGTTTAGCATAATGGAAGCATCAGTGCTTGGCTTGTTTGTTGTATAAACAGGTGTGCAGGTGCGGGACACTTGCGGGATGATATCTTTTACTACAGCAAGGAACTGGAGAAGTTTCCTGACGTCGATGATGAGCATGGAGCATACCTAATGGACATGGGAATCAAGGCTTTAAGGTAGTTTATTTGATAATGTTTCTTAAACTTCTCTTCCTCACTTTGCGCTGCATTTAATACGAGTTGTTGCTTTAGAGCGAACTTACAGTTGGTTGTGTATCTATTCATGCGCAGGCGCTATTTTTTCCTCATAACATTCAGGTCCTACCTCTACTGCACTTCCCCATCCAATTTGACGTTCATGTCATGGATGGAGGCGAGGCCTGAACTCGGACATTTGTATAATAACCTAAGAATCGACAAGTAATTTCTATCTTTTTCTTGGAATTGCATTATTGTTCATGGTAATTTCAAGCAATTTTATGTACAGCCTATTGTTAAGTTCAATCTACCAATTGCTATTTATTATTTTGTAGCCCCTCAGTGTACTTCACGTCCCGGACGGTAGTATCATCCATATTCCGTGGCCATGTGTTTACTTATTTTCCTTTTAATTTCTGGCTATTTCTTGTCGAATGTTATAACCAAAACATAGAAAGACCAAATGGCACAAATGTATGTATTAACCCCCACCACCACCCCCCAAACAACTTCTTTTCCTTTGTTGGTTGGCTATTGCCTGATAAAAAAAACATGGAGGAAAATCACTATTGGTCATGAGCTTTAGGCCCCCATCTTTTTTTTTTTTTTTTCCTTCGTGTATTCCGGTAAAATTACAATTTAAAAAAGGAGGTTGGGTGGCCCTTTTTGAAAGCCCAACCTAATAGATAGCCCACCTTTTTTTTTTTCTTTTTTTAAGCTAAATGGCCAAATCAATCAATTGGAGATGGCACTTGGTCAATCAACCGCGATCTGCTTTGTGCCAAAGATCGGTCAAGGAGGATCGACATCCAACCACGTTGGAGATTTGTTGAGGAGGATTGACATGCGGCCGCATTGGAGATCGGGTGAAGAGGATCGATGGAAGTCCAATAAGGTCCGATGGGGAGAGAGAAAAAGCCATGATCTCCACCTGCTGTCGACTCTCCTGCTCAAGCTTTGTTCTCCTTCTTTGGGCCGCCGTGCCGATCACCAGCTCGGAGATGCTGCGCATGTGGCATCGGAATTAGGGATGGCAACGAGACAAGTTCGGGGTGGAAGGGGTTTCTAACCAACCTCACCTCGCGAGAAAAAATACTCCCCATCTGCGCCCCTACCCCATATATCTGTTTATGTTAGTGGGTTTGGAGTGGATTTATGATAGGATTTTGCCGGGTGAGTTCGGGATTTTGTCATTTACCTGTTTAGAAATACATAGTACAAAAATAATCTAAAAATACAAAAAGAAATTAAAAATATATAAAAGGTAATATATATAGGTGTATATTTATTTTATAGATTTAAATATATGTATATATATGTGTGTGTGTGTTTTATTCATTACAATATTATATTAATATATTTTTAAAAAGCATTATACTTAAAAAACGGGATGGATAATAAAATTGGGGACTTCCAAACCTGTCCTCAACCCGAACCTGACACGGATTTTGAAACACACCACGTTTATAATTCGTCCCTTTTAAATTAGGCTTTCCTTGCCCTATTTAGGTTGGGTTATTGCAAATAAACAAGTTAGTGGGTAAAATTACCATCCCTAATTGTAATGGCAACGATGGTTGCACTCAGGTGAAGGCTGTGATTCTCAAACTCAAGTGCGATTCGAAATCCATTCCAGAGGACGGTGTTCACCATTGTCGGATTCGTGGCGAGGTTGGTCTGGACGACGATCTTGAATAGCCTGATCAAGTTGGAAAGCTAGTTGTGCATTGTCCCCTTCGAACAATGGGAGAAAGGGAAGCAAGGGAATGATTTTTTTTTTTTGGTTTTTATTTTTAATTTTTTATGGTAAATCACTGATGATCAGGAAAGTAATGATTTTGTTTATATCAATTAGTGATTAACTAAGATCAATTAGTGATTGAATATAAAATTGGTGCTTGGCGATGGTCAATTAATGATTGATGACAGTCAATCATCGGTCAGAGATTGATCATAGTCAATCAATGATTTACTAATGGTTAATCAATAGTTAATCATTTTCAAAATTGATTGACTATTCTAAAAGGAAAAAAAAAAGCTTTTTAATTAATTTTTAAAAAAATAGTATTACGGGCATCAACTCCAGTCCCAATTTTTTGAATATCAAGTTATATGTCATATTTTTTATTGGGAGATATAATCAATTGATGTAACATTATTTTAAATGCTTATCAATTAAATAATAACAACTTACATGCTACAATAATGAAGATAATTCATTGACGAAAGTTAAAACAAGAATGCGTAAGAAAACAAAAATGAATAAATAAATATACAAAATATATATAAATAAATAAATATATATATATATGGCCACAAAATTGACGAGGAATGAAGATAATACATTGTGATGGGTTTTTTTACTTGACTTTTTTGGCGACAGATCCAAGAAAAACCAAAATCTGTTTTTGCTAGCATAATGTTTCAGAAGCTGTTACGACACCTGTTATTACATCTACACAATAGCCATGTGAGAAAATTTGAAAAACGATTTGCAAAGTTGATAGCTGGATTTACTTGAGAAAATTCAAAATTATCTACAGCTGTAATAGATAAATATGTTATTAAAATATTACTGCAAAATTTTGTTATTTAAATTCAAATTAGGAATCTTATTTTAAGTAGGATTCACATTCCTAATTGAATTATGATTTCAAATTATCACAAAGATCACGTTTTTAAATATAAATTTATTTGCTTAAGATTTTGGTGTATCTTAGAGTAGCTTAATTCGAATATTAATGATTATGTTTTCCTCAATAATATAAAAATGTGAAATCCGAATTCAAATAGTGTTAAATGTGTTACAACATTCAAATTTTGAGTTTAATTTTATCCAAGAATTGGCTTAGAATTTTGTGTTGCTCTCTATAAAGTCTCGAATAATATGCATTATGCGGCTTTTGGAGTTATTCACGTATATTGGTTGAGACGTTCATATTCTACATTCTTCAGAAAAAAACGATGTACAGGTTGAAGAGAGTTCAACAAAGTAGACATTAAAGACGAGTGGTGCCCGGTAAAATTATAGATATAGTCTTTATTTGTATAAGTTCGGTTGGTGTTTGTAATCATTGTTGCTTAGTGAATTGTTCAATAGTTAGGCGTGACCTTAAAAAGTAAGTATGATCGAACCTTGTTAAATTGTCTATATTCATTATTTATGCTATTAACAATTTAATTAATTTGGTACACTATTAAGTTTGGTAAATTGCTAAAAACATATCTTTCACATTGTGTTAAAAGGACAATTATTAGATATAACGACAAAAATAAAGACACAACATAAAATCCAAACAATATGTAAGGAAAGAGGAGTCCAGGGCCTTGGCGCCAAATAATGGAAGCAACAATCAAATTTAAAGCAAACACAGAATCTCAGAGCCGGTCCAATTCGATATAAGCTCTTCTTTTCTCTGTGATTTTCATCTACTCTTTTTATTCATTCCTAACTGCTAATTGCAAAACATCAATTAAAACCCTAATTAAATCGAATATCTTGTATTTATTAAACGAGGAAAAGCAAAAGTCATAAAAAGGAAGGATTTGTATTCCTGTAACAACCGGGAAAATTCACATTTTTCGGAGAATAATTACACAATGAATTTAAGTATTAAAATGTGAAATTTAGTGATTTAATATTGTTTAGAACTAAATAAAATGTTCTAACAATGTTAAAGGATGAAAAATGAGTAATAGTGATATTATGTGTGTGCACGTGTGTGCCACTCACAGTATCAAGAAGTAGGTCAAGATGATATTATCTTGACATAAAACTGATAAATTTGGGTTCAGCACTCCCAAATTAGTAAGGATAGCCTATCAGCACGCTCAAATTTGATAATTGAGCACAAGGGTAATTTTTGACCGAAAATTCACAGTATCGGAAATTGGTCAAAATGACCTTAGATGAAAATAAAACTGATATATTTGGATTCAGGATGCCAAAATTAGTCAGGAAAGCCCATGTTGAAATTTTGGACGAAAAAGTATATAAAGAGCGGGAAAAAAAGTGGAATTTCCTCATTTGTTCACAAATTCTCTCTCTCCTCATTTCTCTCTCTCTCTCTACCCGAAAGTGTACAGTAACCGACCATCGGAAACGGTGTCCGTTTTCGACACCGCCGGCACCGTTGGAAAGCTCTCGCCTAGCTGAGTTCAACGATGGGCCGAGTCGACGGAAACGACGCCGGAGGAGCCCGCACGCGCCACCCGAAGTCGCCGGCCACCGGAAACTTCGCGACGTCGTATCTCCGCCGTCCGACGTCCGATCAAGCTGAAACCGGTCCCAAAAGACTCGTGGTGAAGAGTAGAACAAAACCCAGGTGGAGTTTCAGCCCAACGGCCGCCGGATCGCACCGCCCAACTTCGCCCGTCGCCGTCGCCGCCGTGGAATCCGCCGTTTCCGGCGGAGTTGAGTTGCAAGGTTGGTATCAAAATGCTCAGAACAACACGTAGATCAAAAACCCCAAATCAATTTTGGACAACAATCGCCAGAAAATGGAGATTCAAGCTCGCCACCGCCGTCGGTTTTTCGAGGGTCGATTTTCGGCGATAGAGGTGTCGAATGGTGAAATTGAAGCCACCAATGGATTCCTCTCGTCGAGATCTTCAAGATGGGCTACTCATTTGCCACCGTCGCCGCCGTCGCCGCCGGCCAACGACGACCGTTGACCAAAAATGGAAGTTTGGCCCGTTAGCCTATTTTCGACGTTTCGAACGCATCCGCGGAGTCGGAATTTTAAGACGGGACCTCAAATATGAAGAACGAGGAATTAGGGTTTATGCCGTCGAGATCGGACTATAATTCGGTATAAATCCCGACCCCTTTACGTTTCGCAATTTAATTGTTTGGGATTATTGTATGATTTTATGATTATTGGTATGCAAAATGTGGAAAAGAGTGTATGTAAAAAGAAGAAAATGACTGTAATGGAGAAAAAGAAAAATATGTGATAATGTAATGATTTTACGTAAACAGTATGAGTTTTACGTCAAATCTAGGCCTCTGGTATAGTACGTGATAGAATTAGATCAGGATAGATAGTTTTCAGGCGTTTCCTAAACACTGGAACCTCAAAAATTAAGGGGAAACTCTGCCGAAATTTCTAAAAATGACACCAGGGGTAATATGGGAAACGAGGGGTAAAAATATGATCGGGAAGGGAATCCGAGCCCTCTCGAGGAATTAGGGCAAGGAAAAAGGAATGGATAAGGTACGATTAGTAAACCGACCCTTCGAAACTGTGACGTCCCCCAACGTACGTTACCATACCAACCAGTCGAGCTCTGACGCCGACCGCGATGGCTGGCAACCTCGTGGGTCGTCATCCTCTTACTTAACTTAACTTTCCATTCTTAATGTTCTCATCTTATAGCGGAAGCAATTTCTATAGCAAAATTTTTTTTTTTTAACTTACATACTATACCTTATCTTTATCATACTCTTATAACACATATTTCATAACTTTCTTTCTTTCTTTCATCTTCCTTTTTGAACGCTCAGCGAAAAACTCATGGTAGTACCATACCCTCGCCCAGTCCCTTGGCACGTGCAGATCCGTCCGTTGTCCATCATATTACTTTAAATAAACACGTTGCTTACCTGCAACATATAAACAACTAATGAGCTAGATGCTCAGTAAGTTCAAACATACATTCATTAACTTATAAATACTAGTAATATATATTATTACTAGAATATATGTCATCACATATATACACATCATATACATCATTTATACATACCCTCAAAACATAACATAAAATGTGAGATTCATCATGCTCGTTTATCTCTTCGTTCATCGTTCTTATCATTCTAATCTAATCTCTTCATTTCTTTTCTTCTCATTCCTATCATTCCTTAACTTTCTATTCTAAATCTTTATAGCTTCTCTATCGCTTTGTCATCATCTCTTAACATTTCATATCTTAAAAACTAGTAACATACACACTAGCATCACATCACATGAATACGTGTCATTCCATACATATAACATCAAACACATCACATCACATATATGATTCTATTATGTTCTTTTAATTTCGTTTTATTATTTATTTATTTTTCATCAATTTCATCACGTCATTCTTTCGTATTGTTCGTCTTTTTTTTTTTTTTTTTTCTTATCGTTCTTTTCCTTTCTTTTCTTTTCGTATCATTTCTTTTCTTTCCTTTTCACTTTCTTTTCTTTTCTTATCTTTCATTTTCTTTTCTTTTCTTTTCTTATCTTTCACTGGTGGGCCCCGTCGTTGAACGTACCTAGTGCACGCTGACAGTGGGAGGAGGGGGAGCTACCCACCAACCTACCTCACAGTCACATAAAACCTCACCTGTCGGGGTTGGTCCATCCTATAATCTACCACACTTCGGGGTAGCACCACATCTGCGCGGAGGATATAGACCGGAAGTCTCAACCATATAGGGAGACCGGTACGCCAACATTAACTTTTCAGTTTTCTTATCTTGCATTCTTTTAGCTTTTCTTATATTGATTTTTCGTTGTACATCTTTTTCTTTCATGACATTCATAATCTTTCACTTCTCATTTTTTTCATAAAACGTTTCATGGAACATTTATTCTTTCGTTGTTTTTCTTTTCTTAATTCTTTACTTTATTTGTGTGAATTATGTTAATCACACCTTAACATATATAGCACGTATTACGTATATAACATCACATCACATCATAACAAACAAAAGTATATTTAATTATGTGCAGACAATTTTTCTGTTTATCTTGTCATTTACATCCTTCTATCTATCGTGTCTTATCATCATATTCCTATTGATCATAGCCTATCGTTCTATTCTATCAATCACATCTTATCGTCATGTTCTAATCCTTTCATCATACCTTTTATCATAACCTATCATTGTTTTTCTTTCTTGTCTTACTCTTTGCTCTTATATCATTTTTTTCATAAAACACCTATCCTTTCGTTATCATAAAACATACCATTTTCTTAATTTCTTTCATCACCGATCATCGTTACTCTATCAATCATAACCTAATTTCCATAAAACTTTTCATAAACACCTATTCTTTCCTTTCATATCTCATCTCTTTCTTATGCATTCTATCATAACATTCTTGTTCTTACTCTTTCCATTCTTCTATCTCTCTTACTCACATCTTTATTCTCATAAAACTTTTATAATACCTTTCTTTCGTAATTCAATATATACATATGTATATTTTTATAAATTATTTATTAAAACATATCTTTTAATATCATCATAATATTGCTATAGCATTTTGTATAGCATCATCATAAATCATATCATGACATTTACATACAAAACATATAAACACGATGAACTTGTTCATAGTTACAGACGGGTAAATGTCTGAACTTACTCATAACGTGCTTATCCTTTTCTTGGAATCCATAGACGTCCTTTATCGCTTCTGAATCGGGTTCCTACAGACAAATTTTGTCCGTTAATCACATTTTCATCTATAGCTTTTATTTTATAAAAAAAGCTTGATTCTGATCTTATAACCCTTAATTATAGCCTTAGGACAGCTTTTTAAACCTTAATGGCCATTTTCGAATTTTTTCTCCAACTTTTGAAAAATTACGATTTTACCCCTAACTTTTGACAAAATTACAATTTTTGCCCTTGACGTAATTTTTCGTAACTTAAACCTCAATTTTGACTTTTACAAACTTCATTCACCTATTTCGAGGTCATTGGGGCTCTTTTCCCATAATTTGAGAATCTTTGGGTAAAATGACCATTTTGCCCCTGATGGGTCGTTTAACCATAACATTTTCATTTTCATACTTAGACTGGATTTTCTAAACCCAAAATCATTTAATTAACTTTCTAAATCTTATCGGACTTTTTCCGGATCAATTCTTATCATTTTACCAATTTTCACATTCCCGACCCTCGGGAAGTACTATTCGAACCTAAAAATCGATTTCATGTTTTTCTTGCGTTCTAGGGTTTCGAAGGGTCGGTTTACTAATCGTACCTTACCCATTCCTTTTTCCTTACCCCAATTCCTCGAGGGGGCTCGGGTTACCTTCCCGATCATATTTTTACCCCTTGTTTCCCATATTACCCCTGGTGCCATTTTTAGAAATTTCGGTAGCATTTCCGCTTAATTTTTAAGGTTCCAGCGTTTAGGAAACGCCTGAAAACCATCTATCCTAATCTAATTCTATCACGTACTATACCAGAGGCCTAGATTTTACGTAAAACTCATACTGTTTACGTAAAATCGTTACATTATCACATATTTTTCTTTTTCTCAATTACAGCAATTTTCTTCTTTTTTTACATACATTCTTTTCCACATTTTTCATATCAAAAATCATAAAATCATATAACAGTCCCAAACAATTAAATTGCGGAACATAAAAAGGTCGGGATTTATACCGAATTGCAGTCCGAGTCTCGACGGCATAAACCCTAATTCTCCGTTCTTCATATTTGAGGTCCCGTCTTGCAATTCCGACTCCGCGGATGTGTCCGGAAAGTCGAAAATAGGCTAACGGGCCAAACTTCCATTTTCGGTCAACGGTCGCCGTTGACCGGCGTTGACCGCCGTTGACCGGCGTTGACGGCGGCGACGGTGGCAAGTAGGTAGTCCATTTTGAAGATCTCGACGAGAGGAATCCATTGGTAGCCTCAATTTCACATTTGGAGGCCCCAATCGCCGAAAAATCCCCCCGAAAGTCACGGCCACGGCGGCGGCGGTGGAACTCCGCCGTGCCGGACTTTTTCCCCGAAATTGATTGAGGGCTTTTGCTCCCCTCTTCACGGCGACCATTTCTGCACCAGTGGTGCAGCTCAACATCGCCGGAAACGACGGGTTTCACGGCGGCGACGGCGACGGGCGGAGTTGAGCGGCGCGATCCGGCGGCCGTTGGGCTGAAACTCCACCTGGGTTTTGTTCTACTCTTCACCACGAGTCTTTTGGGACCGGTTTCAGCTTGATCGGACGTCGGACGGCGAAGATATCGGCGATCGAAATTTCCGGTGGCCGGCGGCTTCGGGCGGCGCGTGCGCTCTCCTCCGGCGTCAGTTCCGTCGACTCGGCACACCGTTGAACTCAGCTCGACGAGAGCTTTCCAACGGTGCCGGCGGTGTCGAAAACGGACACTGTTTCCGATGGTCGGTTACTGTACACTTTCGGGTAGAGAGAGAAAGAGAAATGTAGAGAGAGAGAGTTCATGGGCAAATGAGGAAATTCCACTTTTTCCCCCTCTTTATATACTTTTTCACCCAAAATTTCAACATGGGCTTTCCTGATTAATTTGGGCATCCTGAATCCAAATATATCAGTTTTATGTTCATCTGAGGTCATTTTGACCAATTTCCGATACAGCGAATTTTTCGGTCAAAAATTACCCTTGTGCTCAATTATCAAATTTGAGCGTGCTGATAGGCTATCCTGACTAATTTCGGTGTGCTGAACCCAAATTTATCAGTTTTATGTCAAGATAATATCATCTTGACCTACTTCTTGATACTGTGAGTGGCACACACGTGCACACACATAATATCACTATTACTCATTTTTCATCCTTTAATATTGTTAGAACATTTTATTTAGTTCTAAACAATATTAAATCACTAAATTTCACATTTTAACGCTTAAATCCATTGTGTATTTATTTTCTGAAAAATGTGAATTTTCCCGGTTGTTACAGAAACCCTAGACCGCAAGAAAAACATTAAACCGATTCTTAGGTTCGAATAGTACTTCCCGAGGGCCGGGAATGTGAAAATTGGTAAAATGACAAGAATTGATCCGTAAAAGGCCTGATATGATTTAAAAAGTTAATTAGATGATTTTGGGTTTAGAAAATCCAGCCTAAGTATGAAAATGAAAATGTTATGATTAAACGACCCATCAGGGGCAAAATGGTCATTTTGCCCACAGATTCTCAAATTATGGGAAAAGAGTCTCAATGACCCCGGAATAGGTGAATGAAGTTTGTAAAAGCCAAAATTGAGGTTTAAGTTATGAAAAATCACGTCAAGGGCAAAATTGTAATTTTGTCAAAAGTTAGGGGTAAAATCGTAATTTTTTAAAAGTTGGAGAAAAAATCAAAAATGGCCATTAAGGTTTAAAAAGCTGTCCTAAGGCTATAATCGAGGGTTATAAGATCAGAATCAAGCTTTTTAATAAAATAAAAACTATGAATGAAAATGTGATTAACCGACAAAGTTTGCCTGTAGGAACCCAATCCCGACGCGATAAAGGACGTCAATGGATTCTAAAAAGAGGATAAGCACGCTATGAGTAAGTTCAGACATTTACCCGTCTGCAACTATGAACAAGTTTATCGTGTTTATATGTTTTGAATGTAAATGTCATGACGTGATTTATGATGATGCTATAGTAATGCTATAGCAATGTATTGATGATGTTAAAAGATAGGTTTTAATAAATAATTTATAAAAATATATATATGAATATATATTGAATTATGAAGGAAAGGTATTATAAAAGCTTTATGAGAATAACGATGTGATAAAGAGGGATAGAGAAATGGAAAGAGTAAGAATGAGAATATTATGATAGAATGCCTAAGAAGAGATGAGATATGAAAGGAAAGAATAGATGTTTATGAAAAGTTTTATGGAAGTTAAGTTATGATTGATAGAGCAACGATGATCGGTGATGAAAGGAATTAAGAAAGATATGTTTTATGATAACGAAAGGATAAGTGTTTTATGAAAAATGATATGACAGCAAAGAGTTAGACAAGAAAGAGAAGCAATGATAGGTTATGATTGAAAGATACGATGAAATGATTAGAATATAACGATAAGATGTGATTGATAGAATAGAACGATAGGCTATGATCGATAGGAATATAATGATAAGATAAACAGAGAATAATTGTCTGCATATAAATAAATGTGTTTTTGGTTGTTATGATGTGATGTGGTGTGATAATATATAAGTAATATGTGCCATATATGCTATGCTAAAGTGTGATTAACATAATTCACATAAGTAAAGTAAAGAATTAAGAAAAGAAAAACAACGAAAGAACAAATATTCTATGGAATGTTCTATGAAAAATGAGAAAGGAAAGATGATGAATGTCATGAAAAAGATGTATAACGAAAATCAATATAAGAAAAATAAAAGCCTACAAGATAATAAGACTGAAAACTTAAGTTGTTGGCGTACCGGTCTCCCTACAAGGTCGAGACTTCCGGTCTATATCCTCCGCGTAGATGTGGCGCTACCCCGAAGGTGTGGTAGATTATAGGATGGACCAACCCCGAAGATGCGGTTTTTATGTGACTGTGAGGTAGGTTGGTGGGTCGCTCCCCCTCCTCCCACTGTCCGCACGCAACTAGGTGCGTCCAACAACGGGCCCAACCAAAGGAAAGTGGAAAGAAAACAAACGAAAGAAGAGTGAAAAGAAAAGAAAAGAAAAGAAAAGAAAGGAAAAGAGAAGAGAAGAAAAGAAAAGAGCGGAAAAGAGCGTGAAAAGAAAAGAAAAGAAAGGAAAAGAGCGTGAAAAGAAAAGAAAGGAAAGTAGAGAGAAAAGAAAAGAAAAGAAATGATGCGAAAAGAAAAGAAAAGTAAAGAACGATAAGAAAAGAAACGAATGATATGAAAGAAAGACATAATGAAATCGATGAAAAATAAATAAATAATAAAACGAAGTTAAAAGAACATAATAGAATTATTTATGTGATGCGATGTGTTTGATGTTATATGTATGGAACGACACGTTTTCACGTGATGTTATGCTAGTGTATATGTTACTAGCTTTTACGATATGAAATGTCAAGAGATGATGATAAAGCGATAGAGAAGTAATAAAGGTTTAGAACAGAAAATTAAGGAATGATAGGAATGAAAAGAAAAGAAATGAAGAAATTAGAATAGAATGATAAGAGATTATCAATAGAATGATGTGAATGATTAGCGAAGAGATAAATGAGCATGAGGAAGCTCATATTCTATGTTATGTTTTGAGGATATGTATAGATGATGTGTATGATGTGTATATACGTGATGTCATATATTCTAGTAATAACATGTATTACTAGTGTTTATAAGTTAATGAATATATGTTTGAACTTACTGAGCATCTAGCTCATTAGTTGTTCACATGTTGCAAGTAAGCAACCTGTTAGTTTAAAGTAGTATGATGGACAACGGACGGATCTGCACGTGCCAAGGAACTGGGCGAGAGTATGGTACTACCATGAGTCTTTCGCTGAGCGTTCAAAAAGGAAGATGAAAAAAAGAAAGTTATGAAATATGTGTTATAAGAGTATGATAGAGATAGGTATAATATGTAAGAAAAGAAAAAAAAATTTGCTATAGAAATTGCTTCCGCTTTAAATGAGAACGTTAAGAAGGGAAAGTTAAGTATGTTAAGTAAGAGGATGACGACCCACGAGGTTGTCAGCCATCGCGGTCGGTGTCAGAGGTCGACTGGTTAGTATGGTAACGTACGTGGGGGGCGCCACAATTCCAGACTGATTTTGAAAAGTTATATGATCATGTGAGGCTGAATTTTCTAGATATTATCTTGGGGAAAAAGGGTTTTGAACAAAGAAAATGGATTAGAGGATGTTTAAAGTCGATAAATTTTTCAGTTTTGTTAAATGGTAAGCCAACAAGAGGTCATTTTGGCCGTTCACGAGGGGGCTGAGACAAGAGGATCCTCTTGCACCTTTTTCTCTTCACTAGTATGGCGGATGTACTAGGTCTAGGAAGGATCATGGACAAAGTAGTGGATGGCAGGATTTCAAAGTTTTCAAGGTCTCATCTTTTAATTGCGGATGTTACACTTTTGCTTTTTGTCCAAGTCAAGTCATTATTTTCTTCTCTTGTCGATGAAGGTGATGGTTCGATCTTCGAACCCCTTAAATTTATGTCGAAATCAAGTGCCCCTCACAACATAACACTTGTGATAATGTGTGCAAAAGAAAAACACTCAGTTGCTTGTGATAGTTGTCCAAATTAGTTGTTGACTACTTTGTAATTAAACTAAAATATGGAGAAATACTAGGAGAATTTTTCATAACCATATTTTTTAAGAAACTGATATGATCATCAGGGATTGCATCATCCATGTGGCAAATAGGTGGGTGGGAATCCCCCTAGACATTTAACTTTTAACAATTAGCCAAATTGTACGGTTGTACCATTCTTTAAAATCCTCTTCTCTCTAATTAAATATCCCATTTCTTAGTCAACAAGTTTGGCTGTTTCAATTTGTTGCAAGGGAAACATGTTATATACCCATCTTATTGCCAAATGACATGCACTAAAAAATAATAAATAAATAAATAAATCACAGGGAATTCTCCCCATCCGCAGAGCTTTGTTTCAAATTATCAGATTTGCATCAACATTTTGTCAATTTTACTACTTTTTTCTTTTACATGAGTTTGATGAGATATAATGTCTAAAAACAAGCAGTATTGGTAGGACATCACTGCCATAGAAATATAATAAAAATGCTCTCCAATTTTAAACATGAAACTGCCAAACAATCTTTTTGAGTAATTAGTCAACGGTATGCTAATTGGCAATTGCACCTCTTTTGTGCTACTAAACGTACCACCAAAAACACAATTTTTAAGGCGATCATTCAGAGATTAAAGCATCATAATTCATTTCAAAAACAAAACAAACAAAAATAAAATAAAATTCAGTTGGCGTTATCTTATATATAGCCATGGGCCCCATAATGTTGAGCATCAAAATAAAGCAATTGCAACTTAATTAGCTTGCAGAGAGAGAGAGAATATGGAAAAGCTGTATGTCGTTGGTGGTGTTATATTATTTGTGTGAGTATTATTTGCATCTAAACTCACAGCAACATCACCCGTCTGGCTTGGAGCCCATGCTGCGTTTTATGGTGGAAGCGATGCTTCAGGAACTACGGGTAAGTTTTGATAAACAATATATTCAAGCATGTGTACCACTATTTTCTATTTTAATCACGTTTTAATTAAATGCATGAACGGGGCACACATGAGTAGATGGTGCGTGCGGATAAGGAGACCCTGTACAGGGATGGATATGGAACGAACACGGCAGCCCTAAGCACCGCCTTGTTTAATGATGGAAAGTCATGCTGAGGATGCCATTAGATAGTGTGTGATTCAACCAAAGTGCCACAGTGGTGCCTCGCGGGCAGACGTTCCATTGCAATCACTGCCACCAACTTCTGCCCACCAAACTATGCTCTTTCCAGCGACAATGGTGGCTGGTGCAACCCTCCGCAACCACATTTTGACATGTCTCAACCCGCTTTCCTCTCTATTGCCAAATACAAGGCTGGCATCGTCCCCATCTACCATAGGAAGTAGGTACTAGCAATATAATATGATCTATTTTTAAACTGTTGGAACATTAATCATGAGTACTCATGTACACTCACTATCGATGCCTACTAATTTATGGGCCTCCCTTAAACTAATGGTCAGAGTTGGATGCAAGAGGAGCGAAGGCATCAGATTCACAATCAATGGAAGAGATTACTTCGAACCAGTCCCCATATCCAACGTAGGAGGAGGTGGAGAGATATCAACGGTTTGGATCAAAGGCTCAAAAGCCGCCAACAGATGGGAAGCCATGTCCGGAAATGGGGGTGCTAATAGGCATAGCCTCACCTATTTCAACGGCCGAAGCTTGTCGTTTAGGCTACAAACCACCAATGGAAAGACTCGCACCGCTCTGAACGTGGTGCCTTCCACTTGGACATTCGGACAGTCCACTTCCAATGTCCAATTTTACTTCTTCTCATCCAATTTGGCCTTTGTTTTGTTTTGTTTAATTCATATATAATTTGATTTTCAAGCTATGTCTTTTTTATTTTTTAAGTGTTGTTTTGGATTCCTTGAGATCAAAATAGCAGAAGCCAGAAGTTACACGCTTGACAGGAACTTGTATAAGTTATTGCAGTGGCATGAACCTACCCAAATTAAGAGTTCTAGATATTATCACCAAAAAGAATTACGATGGACAAGAGATTCTTCTATCCTTGGCCCCAGACAAGAAGAAGCAACAGATTCTACCACTACAATGAAACAAAAGACCAAAAGCCAGATGACATACATCAGAGAGAGGAAGAAAAAGCACATGTTCATCTCCGCATGACACGAAGGCGCTCTCGTTTGCGGAAGCGCTCAAGCATGAATTCATCTGTTGCAGCTTGCCTCTGCGGTGCTCCATCCATGGTTGTATCATGTTGTCTGGATCCTCCACCACCACCACCACCCCTTTCATCCTGTGAACTTGTTCCATCTTTGTACAGCTCCGGATGCTCTGTATGTACCAAACTTGTTGTCAGTATAAATGGAAATGAACCTTTCCCATCCTATGTAAAAGAAACAAAAACAAAATGGAACCTCGGCGAAGTTTTTCAGCATAGTCCCTTCCACGCTGGAAATAATCAGCAGTGTAACTGGAAGGGATACTAAAATCTGATTTAGAGCGGCTCCCCATGAGGCGCTTCTCCTGAAGAAGCTTTTTGGCGGCCTCAGTTTCCTCGATATTTCGCAACTTGAAGCTGCAAATGAAACATTAGGATCGTTATATATATAGATATATTTATATATATAGATGAATAAATTAGAGATGAAATAGTATTAGAATGAAAAGAGAGGGCATGGGAATAAGGGGGGCGTTACTCAATGGGAAGCTGAACCTCGGCGATCCCAGTAGTCCACTGAGTGGAGCTTTCTTCTGAGTTTCGCTTCTTTACCTGAATAGAATCAAAATCATTTAACCAAAATCTTAAGTTCATTTCAAAGATGATGAAAATTTGAAACTTGAAAGTTTCACTTAATTCTAAATCAACAAAGTAATAATGATAATAATAATAATAATAATAAAACTGACTTTGAGATGGTCAGGGATTTTGTATAATTCGTCTTCTGCACGCTTCAAATCGTTATCAACTTGATCTGCTGTTGCATCGACTTTCCTGCCTCTCTTCTTTGCTAATTCTTGTTCCACATACTTCAACCTGTGTGTTTAATTAAGGAAAAGAGAAAATGGCAAGCTTATTAAATTGGATCAACTTATCATTATCATCATTATTATTATTTTCTTAAGATGTTATCATTTAATTACATGCAAAACAAAAAGGCATTTATATAAACATACATGTTGGGATCTTCAACCATGACAGCAGTTTCCTGAGCGAAGGTATCTTGGAGAACGAGGTCGTCCTTGTCCCTGTCCCTGTCCTTGTCGGCATCACCGCCGCCGGATTCAAGAAAAGCAGCGTCAGTGACTTTGTGAATAATGCTCTTCTTGTCCAAGGTATTAGCATTTCCAGCACCAACTGCCGAATTGGCGGAGCCGTTGCTCATGGCCGGAATCCCCAACTTCCTCCGCCTCTGCTTCTGAATCAATTTCACCTCTTCCAATGCCATTCTGTTGTGTTTTCAATTTCATTTTTCAACCAATTAAACTCTAACAGAAACAGAATCCGTTTTCTTCTTCTTCTTCTTCTTCTTCTTCTTCTTCTTTTTAATTAATTAATTAATTTTCCTTCATCAAGACCAAAATCTGTATGATGTATAGGGGGAAAATTAAAATAAATAAATAAGGAAAAATAACCTTCTTTCTTGTTCATCTTGGGGTTCATCGGAATCGTCGGTGGAAGCGATTCTCCTTCTGAAATTCTTCTTCTTATTCTTGTGCGTCAGCTGCTCTTCCATTGTATTTTGTTTTTCTCAAATCTCAAACAAATAAAAAGAGATATGAATTTGAAACGTTTTTGGAACTGAAGCATAAAACAAAGACAACCCAACGACAGTGGCCAGTTGTTCAAAGTGTTGGGGAGTTTCTTTCTTCTTCGTCTTCAAACCTCTCCTTTTCACTTCAGCTGTTTGCCATTTTGCCCCCACCTTCCTTCCCGTTAAAATTTAGGATCTCAAATATATATATATATATAAACCCCCAGATAGACAAAACAAAGCTGAATTTTCGAATTTTTTAAATTACTTATTTGTTATTTTCAATGACTGAGAGTAATAAAGGAGTTTGATGACGAAATTAGAGATGAGGAAGGGCGAAATACTCGTGAAGCTGATAAGCAACTCAAAGATCCATGGTTCGTTTTCCTTTTGTACCAAAATTTCAGTCTTTCCTATTCAGTTTTTACGGACATGCATGAAATTTTTATTTTGCTGGCCTGAATTGAATTAATACCCTTGACAAATTTCCAAAAACCCTGATGCAAAAATCGCGATTAAGAAAATAACGCATCTTAAAAAAGTCAGAAATAAAACGAAGTAATATAGAAACAGACCAAAGAATAGGAAGCTGCGGCGAACAGAGAAATATTGAAGTGCGGAGAGTAGATGGAGAGGAAGCTAGGATTTGCACTGCAGTGGCTTTGTTCTTTTGAGAGAGAAAAGGCGAATCCTCTGTTGACTTGTAATAGTTTTGGGGGAGAAAGGGCGGTTTGGTAATAGGGTGGCAGGCACGCCGAGGATCAAAGTGTCCATGTCGACACTCAATGCCGTTGTCGTGGTTTTAATTTACGGATAAAAATATCGATTTCTATAATTTATAATTTACGGATAAAAATATCGATTTCTATAATTATCTCATAACTAAAAGAATACTAAAAGAATATATTGCCTCCAATATTCTACGTCGGGATATAAACTTTCCATCAGGCAATCACGACTCCACTACCCTCAAGAAACCTAGGAACCAACCATCCTTCAATTACCAGAAGTTGAAGATTAAGACCCACTACGCTAACACGTTCATGATTTGAAAATTTTGTAACTACTCTAGGCTTGGGGAAAGGGAGTTAAATAATGAAAAATGACCCCATCAGAGAGCATAAGCAATTCACTCAAAAGAGCGCTTCTTTACTCTTTTCTCCCAAAGCAGTGAAAGACCCTCTTAGAGTACAAAGAGAACTTGGTCTGTATTAAAATGAACTTCTTTAAATCTTTTTTCTTTTTTATTTTTATCTCTTGTTTAAATTCAAATTAATTAATAAAAATCATAAGTTTACATCAAATGTGCCCTTGGACAGCGTGAATGAAAGCAAACATATCAACTATAAATCAAAAGCAATAAAATAAAAAAGGTAAAAAAAACAAGGAACATTGAAAATGTAGAGAAGTCCACGGAAATTATACTACGTTTTCTATAAAAAAAACTTTTCACTGTAATCAAAAAGAGTACGTATTACGAGAAAATGTTTCTTTGAAAATTTTCGCGAAGTTTCAATGTGTGTCCCATTTGAGGAATCATTCCTCTATTTATACTTAAAATGTTTATTCATCCTATTAAAGACGCTCATGAATAGATTGTCTGTCGAGCTCCCATTGTCTATCAGGACCTAGAGGATATTGTTATCAGTGATCTGGACTTTTTCGACCCAGGCATCATTGTGAAGCTATGGGAGTTTATCAGCCTCCTCCTCTGTGAATGTGATCAGCATGCTATCCTATTAAGTAAGGGTGAACACAAAATCCAGAAACCTAAATAGCCCACCCAACTCACCCAATAAAAACCCGACGGGTCGGATCCACGTCAGACCCGAAAAAATTTCAGGTTGACCCACCCAACCTGAGTTAAAATTGGGTGGATTCGGGTTGGGATTTTAAAACTCGAAAAAAACTCGACCCACCCAACGAAAGGTTTTTTTTTTTTTTAAATATAAAGGCTAACCTAACCTTTAAAATCTAATTAAGCAATAGCAAAATTCCCGCCATGTTATCCCATTCTCTGCTCCGCCACAACCCAATCTCAACCCTCCAAAATCCAAAGTCGACGATCAAATCCGGTCCCAAATCGGAGCTTCGAATTGAGAGAGGCCTCGAATTTGAGATCGGCAAGTTGTTCTTCCGCCACGAGAGCGCGACGGGTCGTGACCTCGACGTCTTCGCGGCGTCGCTCTACAGGAAATCCAAGGGGAAGTTGCAAGTCTTCGACGCACTCTGCGGCTGCGGCATCCGGTCACTCCGGTACCTCGTCGAGGCCCAGGCCGATTTCGTCTTGGCCAACGATGGGAACGACGAGGAGCGGAGAGTCATCTGCGAGAACTTGTCGCAGGTGCTGAGGGGTTGTGGCGATCAGCGGAGGTGGATGGTGACGCATTTCGAGGCGAATCGAGACATGGCAGAGTGTTATCTACAGAGAGATTTGTTCAATTTGATTGATGTCGATTCGTTCGGGAGCGATTCTTCGTTCTTGAGGTCGGCGATGAATGCTCTAAGATTGGACGGCTTGCTTTACGTCACTTCCACCGATGGTTTCTCGTCGGGTGGTCATAGACCTTATCAGTAAGCCTTACAAAGTCCTTACTTTGTTAATGATACTAGTATTTTTTTTTTAATAATTTTGTATAATAATTGCTTTAAAAAGGTACACTGTTGATGTTTGATAGATAAATTCCTCGTTGCTATATATTTAGTATGAATTGTGGGAAGCTTCAAGATAACAGGTGGTTGTTTGGTAGTTGAGGAAAAATAATAGATGTTTCAAAAGAATTTTTTTGCTTTGATGAATAGCTAAGATAGAGTAAATTAACTTTTGTCGGTATGGAAAACCTACATCGTGTGAATTTTTCTTTCCTCTAGTGTAAGTCTACGTAGTGCAATGATAATAATGCTGATCAACAAATTAATGGTTCCATGCATTTCTTGAAGGCATTATGGCTTCATCAGCTACTGTGCGCACTGTGGGAACTCCAAAGCATTTTCTTGCGATGAACTTGTTCAGATCAGTTGCCCTTGCAGTGATTCAAAGGTAAGGAAGATATGACTATTTACAAAATAAAAATAAGTAATAAAAGGTCTCCGAGTTTTCTGCTTTCTTTGACTTTTCATTTTAATTTTTGGTTATCTTTTTGGATTTAGATAGATGCATCGTACGTAGGTAAGTTTTTCTAAGAACTTGCATTCTTTATGAGGGTCTCCAATTGCCATGTGTTGCCATTTGCGATGCCATGTTCAACTTATAACTGAGACAGCAGGCTGTAAAGTCATCCGTTTACACTAATTTCTGGTCATTGGTAACTTCTTCAATTGCTTTTGATTGTGGTAACAGATTTTTTAATTTTTCCATTTTGCTCAGCTGAGAAAATTTTAATCTTAAAATTGGTTTCTTACTCTTCCTTTTCCACATTGGTGTTTGTTTATCACCTCCATTGTTTATACTAATCAACTCGAGTAAAATGAATATTATTTTGTATGTCATCAATCTAAACCTTTTCCTTCCTGCTGTTCTTTCTATAAGAACCAATGTAGCCTGTAAAATATAAGGGAAGAATAGAAAAGTTATTGACATCTTTTGTTGTTTAATTATTCTTACTTTATATAGTTGGAGAATATACTGAATTCTTATATTTCTTTCCTGGCTTCTCGCAGTCCATAGTCGTCTCGGGGCCACTTTGGACAGGGCCTCTTCATGAGGCCTCCTATCTTACAGAATTGTTAAATTTGGCTAAAGAATGGGGAAGGGCAGGCACAGGCACAGGGACAAAAACTGCTCTTGAGAAACTTTTGAAACAAATGTTGGAAGAAAGTGATCTCCGATTGCCATTTGGGTTCATAAAATTGGATGAGGTCTTTTAAGTGAATAAATTTTTCTATTATTTGTTTCTTGTTTGCAATAGGCAGTTATAATTCTATTTTCTCTTGCAATTTTGAGTTTATGTGATGGTATTTCTCTTTTACCATCTAGGTGGCAAGCCGGGCAAAGGTAAATTCACCAAGTAGTTGAAAACATCAGAAGCAGAGGCAATTATTCGGTTTATTGCTCATTGAGGCTTAAACTTGGTCCTTTCCCTCGTTGAGGGTATTATATATATACATATCTTTTCAAATTTTATAAACTATTATCTTATGTTATATTTATGTTACATTCTATATTTATTGATTGAAAACCTGTGTTCTACTTTACTCTTAGGTGATGGATCTTGCATTACAAGTGCAAGAGAGTGACGATTGAGTTGAGATGTTTGCAGTTGGAAATTGGTGAAACAGGTTTGATTGTTTGCGGTTGATGTTTTTTAGTATTTATTAAAGGCATGTTTTAATTAATTCTTATTATCTTTGTATGATTTCTTTATTTGACTATTTGAGCTTGTATATTGATTTATAGTTGAATTTTTAAGTCATATTTTATTACTTTATTTTAATAAATTACTCAACCCAAACAACCCGACGAACCCACCCAAACTTTAATTGGGTAGGTTGATTTTATACATTAGGTTAATTGGGTGGGTGAAACAATTTTACAACCCACCCAATCTTCATTGGGTGGGTTGAAAAATGTGAAAAATCCACCCAACCCACCCAATGAACACCCCTACTACTAAGAAATTTTAGCAATATGCTCTGCCATGTTGATATACTCTCCGCAAGATACTTGTCAGGATTCCCTATGTGACAACCGAGAAATTTTACTGTTCTCAGAAATTATGTATAACGCATGTACATCATGATTTTTATGTATATAACTGTAAAATATATAATTTAATAACATTTAGAATGCAACAAAATGTTCTAATTATGCCAAAGAGAGTGTGTTCAAGAATGAAAAATTTTATTGAACCGAAATTAGACAAAAGATGCCTTTTCGGTTTCAAAAACCCTAGAGATATACTGTAAGCCACTAAAAGATGAATTACTTACGGCATGGATTTTTAGTCGAACCGAAGTGAATTAAGGAAAACTGATTGCACGGACAGCCTCAGAAACTCGTCTACGTAATTTCGATGCAAAACCGTTCAGTTTGACTTTTGGTCAAAAAGTTTGACTTAAATAATTATGTGAAGTCAAAGATTGGATGTAAAACATTGAATGGATGTAAGATTACATCAAGATCTAAGAGCTAGGGTTTAAAGTCACTTTGATCCAATGGCTAGGATGCAAAGTCAACAAAAAGTCAAAGAAAGCTTAACAAAAATTCAAGAGAATTCTAGGGTATGATAAGTGTCGGTTTTTCATGGGAAAAATCAGAAAAATTTGTCAAAATTTTCCCTCATTGCAAAACAGCCCCGAAATGATGTGAGAATTTCATAAAAAGTTTGCAAAAATGCCCTTGAAACTTTGCAAGATGGTCCCTTAAAATTCAGCCATAAAACCCACAGTTTTTGGCCGAGAAAAACAAAAATTTTTCAGCCAAAAATCTGGTCTTCTCTGCCCAGTTCCCCTCCATTTCCAAGTGATTTTCTTCAAGTTTTTGGAGCAAATTTCAACCTTAAGTCACCTCTAATCATTCTAGCAAGGTGAGCACTAATTTTGTAAACTTTCTCTTCATTTTGGTGCCAAAAATCCGTGCATGAATTGGGAAGAAAGTGATGAATTTGCAAGCTTAGATTGTTGTTATTTTGGTGTTGTTAAAAACTTGGTTGTGATTAGAGAATATGGTAGACATCTTGAGACAAAAATTTTAGGGCTCTATCCAAGGAAAATCCATAGTTCATCATGCTTGGAGAGTGAAAATGCTTGCATCAAACTTATTGTGCTTGTGTGTTACTATGTTTTTGAGACAAAGAAAAGCTTGGAAATGAAGTTTAACACATGTTTTTAAGACAAAAAAAAGCTTGGAAATGAAGTTTGGTTAGTTTTGGAAACAAGAATAAAAGTTTTGATCATGGTGGTTTATGTGAATCCATGTGTGTGTATAAGTGTTAGTAGATGAAAAATTTATATTGAGTTTTGATTATTGGTTGGTTTGAAAATAAAGTTTGATGTGTGAAAGTGATAAGAAAACGAAGAGAACATGAAACCAAAATTTTATGCTTGATTTCCTAAGGGAAATCCATGGACTTCCAAGGATAAAATGCATGAAATTTTGTGGAGTTAGATTAAGCTTCGTGTTGTAATAGACATGTATTGATGTGGAAAATGAATAATGAAAAATGAAGTTTTGAAACAAAAATTTTGTTTAGGATTTTTCTAAAAAAGCCGTGTGTCGGTAAAGGGTAAAAAGGGTAGTATTGGTTTGATATATTATGGAATGAAACAATGCAGAAATTGTGAATTAAACCAGGCCTAAAAATGAGAAAGAACGGGTTGAAATCCCGTTAGAAATGATTAGGTTTTAACATAAAATTTTATGTAAAAAGTTTGTAACTTTTACGTAAAATTAGGTTTGTGATATAGTACGTGGCAGAATAGAATAGGTTAGATGGTTTCGAAGTGTTTTCTCAACACCAGGAACCCAAAAATTAAGCAAAAATACTGTCGAAATTTTAGGCCGCCCGAAGGGCATTTTAGGAAACGAGGGGTAAAATAAGGGTCGGGATTTGAAAATCCAAACCCCTCAGGGTCGTAGGCTCGAGGAAGGGCAATGGACGATTTCAGAAGTAGTGAAATGTCTATTTGAGGTCCCGAAAGGTTAGAAAAACGAGAAACGATCCCAATGGTCAGAATAGTACCACCCGAGCGTCGAGTGAATAGTAACCAAAGCATTTCAGTAAGAAATGTTGTAAAAACTCGGTAAGGCCTAAGAAAAGTTATTTTATGATTTTTAGAATTAGAAAAACCAATTAAAACACTAAAATGAAAATTTTACTGTCTAAAGTCCCCGTCAGGGGCAAAATGGTCATTTTGACCAAAATTTTCTATAATACTAGAAAAAGACCGTAAAAGCATCAGAATGATTTAATTAAATTTTTAAATGCCAAAATAGAGCTATAAGTCAGAAAAACAGAGAAAAATCCCACTAAGAACGAAATAGTCATTTTGTCAAAAGTTATGGGTAAAATGGTCATTTTATCAAAAGGTCAAGAAAGATTATATTAAGGCCCGGAATAGTATCCTAAGCCGTATAATAAATATAAACATGAGAAATAAATCTCTAAACGAATAATTAGGGATCCAGAATTAGAAATTTTATATTTTCACAATATTTTAAATATAAAATGAATAATAAAAATAACCGTGATTTATTTCGATCACAGGGATCCAACAAAAAAGCGATATAAGGACGCTGGTTGATCTTGGCAAGGAAACGCTAACAAAATATCTGTAAGTTCAGACATTTATTTGTCTGCAACATAAATTTACTTAATATGTTTATATGTTATGTATGACATGTAAATAAGTATCAAGGTGCTATATGCACACTAACGTGGTAAATAAATTACCACAAATAAAGAATATAATGTAAAAGTATTACAGACTCAGGAGGCAGCAATAATACCACCGGTTAGGAACCACATGAAAGACGGTAATGAAACCAATATTGGCGTACCGACCTCCCACACAGGTGGAGGTTCATCATGTTATGTCATATTATATCAAGTTCATATAGACTGTAGAGGATTGGCCAGTAGGTCGCTCCTCAGAGTCCCTCTCAGTAATGCGCGCACTACGATACGACCAATCATGGGGTTCAAAACCAGAACTTAATGCAAGATAAGACCTAAGACTTAAGATTTGCCATAATTGAGCATAATATATACTAACTTTATGTTAAGCATCTTAGGTCAAAGTCAACTTTACTATTTATGATCAAAAGTCAAAGTTACTATTTATGATAAATAGTACTTTTTATGATTTTAAGTTTTATGTTCCGGCATTTATGTTTGAACTTACTGAGCCTGTCGCCTACAAGTTTATTCATATTGCAGGTAAGAAGCCTGTACACCAGTAGATAGTGGATAGACAAGGTGCGGGATCTGGATCTGCATCTGCTGTCAAGGCTGGGGAGAGGAATGGTCCTGCTGATGTTTTCCGCTGAGCAATTTTGAAAGCTGTTTTGAAATGTTGTAACATGATGTAAATTAAATACGACAAAGTATGACCCGTATTTTAGTATATGTTTTGTAATATTTTACAACTTTACGGTTTCAAGATCGGTTTTAAAAAAAAATCCCCAGTATATGTTTTGTAATATTCTACTATGCTAATGCTGTTAGCCTCCATGAAGGGCGGCCCACCACACCCTAGCATAGGTATGATGTCTACTCAATGTGTCCTTGATAGCTGACCTACTGAATATTGTTATAACTACGTGCTCAGTGTTCCCAGCAACTTCTACTCCACCACCTCCTACCTTTAGGGGTATCGGTGGTTGTAGCAGTCAGTCTTCCCAGTCCCCTTGCTCCGCACACTACCAAGCACGTGCTAAGACTCACTCCACAAATTTGTAGAGGTGCCATTTCGTATTATACCCTACATCTCCATGCAATATTTGTTTTAGTTTTCGTTCGCCCTATCAGACCTAAATTGTAAAGGGTCCCTTAGGAGCCTGCAACCACTAATTTGAATCAGGACATGATTGATGGAAGCAACCAAAGGGTGTACCACTAAAACTTCCTAACAAGAGTCTTCACATCAAAATCTTGCCCTTGCTTTGACTTCTTCTGCCCAGTATGTATAGATTCATGCCCGACACACTCCTTTCTCTTGTTCTTCTCCCTAGCTTTACTGGTTTCACCGATACAATGTCATCCTCTTATGCACTCTTTGGTGTTAGAATATTTCTGGGCAGCATCATATATGATTGTCCATAGTAGCTTCTCGTCTTTTATTTCTTCTTTGAAGTTGTCAATTGAGGTGGCATCTACACAGGTCTTAACCTGCATGATGACCTTGTCGAACCTATTGAGATAATCCTTTAGAGGCTCATCCTTGTCGTGCTTAATTTGATACAAGTGGGAAGTCCCCTTCTTTTTTATTTTGGCATTAAGAATGCTATTAAGAAGGCTTCAGAAAACTGATAGAAAGAGCTGATAACCTACGTAACTATCTGTATCATTACCAGGCAACGCCTGACAACGTCAAATAGAACATTTTGCACAAAGCAACCTCATTGTTGATTTGCATGGGCATCAGTGCTTGGTAGTTTTCTAAGTACTCATTAGCATATGTGTCATTATATGCTGCTACAATCAGCATCTTGAACCTCTCTGGGTACGGAGCAACCATCATATTTAGGGTGAGGAAAGGATTAATTTTCCTGACAAACTCTAGGCCATACCTCTAGTTCATTAGAAGATCAATTTGCCACTATAGTTGGGCTATTTGGTCGCAATCTTCACATGGCTAAGACTACTCAGCACGACCTGTTGAGACCCAGTTTGCTGGTGCTCTCGATAATCCTAGTGCCAAGCTATCGAGCAGCCAAGCTTGTCATAGACCAAGGTTTACGTGCATGCCAACGTGTTGTCACATTATACCTAGCCTATTTCCCAGTGAAGGTGTCCCTACACAGGGGTGTTTACAAACCATTTGTATTAGTCACAGACTCGATGTCTAGCTATCTGGCTTTATGTATGCTTGAACAGGTTCCTCTGCTTTTGACCATGACCTCAATCCCCCTGGCCAGCTAATCTTACAGAGTTCTCTTAGTGGCTACTGGGCAAGCCTTTTCGTTGTGCTTCCCGAAATCATCAATCTTTGTATCTACAGAGGGGGAAGTCACCCCAAAACATCTTGCAGAGTCTCAGCCAATACTCTAACGATCTAGGTCAGGTCTTGAACTATGTAGTTCAAGATCTTTGTTTAGGTTGGCCTCCTCTACTAGCACCTTGCTCTGTGTTCACCATGTCCATCATGGCAGCTAGCCCTTGAGTTAGCCAGTGAGGAGCCCCTCTAACGTTTGGGTTGCTTATGAGCTTCAAAGTACTCCATCTTTCTACTAGGAAAAGAATAAGGAGATGTGTTGGAAATGTTAGAAAGTGTTGGAAAGGCTAGTGCTCTCCTTCTAGTGCTAAGATGTTGATACAAAAAATTGACCTTAACAACACGTCCTGTGGCGCAAGGTAATCTTCTGCCCAGTAAGTCTACAAAGAGGAAAAAAAGAGCTACAGAATAAGCAGACACTAGTGGGATGTTTGCCAAAGTCACTTCAACACTCAAGTCAGTGAAAAACTATGAGGCTTAGAGTAAAGTAGAGTATTTGATAGGTAAGAATATCCATACCTAACAAGCTATGTGAATCCGATATATAAAGAGTACCTTTCGGTATGGGTCCGGATTGAACCCTACCTAGCAAAATCGAGCTTCCCGAAAAGGCAATTAGCCCAGGAAATTTGGTGATTAGTGATGCTTTCGTCATGTGTCTCGAGTATGAATAGTCTCCTGAGCCATTGCAAGAAACGTGAGATACCATTACAAAGAACACAGGCCACGTGCCACATGTCTCAAATAATAGATCTCTTGTGTCGAGCTGTTAAGGCACAGTCGGTGTAGTCCCTAATCTGTTATAATATACTCTCGGTGCTCCTTACATGTGTCCATAGAGGGGGAATGAAGTAGTGGTGTCTCCATGGACACTAATGGATTGCCTTACAAAGATTGTCAGGCAGGACGGGTTCGGTAGTTGCTAATAGGCTATCGATGTTAGGTGCCCAGAAGCCCAACAATGACCCTTGCCAGGGTGCCAAGCAACCCTATGCTGACTGGCAATGGTGTTGCCTAGTAGGCTTACCGTGCATGATAGAAGAGCATGAGGGCAGCTACCTGTACCCAAAAAGACTTAGTTGGGCAGGTAGTCTTACCTACCGAGTAAACTCTCCTACTTTGACTATGTTGTGGCAGTCCACATGGTAGTTATACCGTTCTTACTAGTGGGATGTACCAGGCTATTGGGTTCCCCCCGTAACATTTGTAAATAAGTGAAAGGAACTTTCTCAATAATAACCATAATAAATACAATAATATTTCTAACTTAATTAAAAGACAATCATTCTAATTAAATATAAAAATTAAAATGCTAAACAACTCGCTCTAATTAACACAAAAACAAACTTATAATTTACATCCTTATAAATAAAGCTAGAAGCTTGAAAAGTCAGATACTACAATTCTCTCATTTTAGTAAAAACTAAATGAATCATTTTCTTCTTTAAATATATTTATATACATATATTTTACATATTAAGCTTCTTTCACGGGAAAACTGAGCCTCCGCACCATATCAATAACTAAAATCCAATTAATAAAATTACTACATCGAGTAGTAGGAGTAATAATAATAATAATAATAATAATAATAATAATAATAATAATAATAATAATAATAAATAAACATAATTAAAGGTTAATGAAATGCAAATATGTTATTATTGATTAAGCCTATATGTGAGAATTGCGTGCACACACTAATGATTTACTGAAACTGTTATTGCTTTAGTAATTTACACTATAATTTGCATAAACGGAAATAGTTATTATTTATATAATAAATAAATGATTTACAGTATAAAAATGATTTATTAAAATTAATAAATAAATGATTTATTCAATAAAAAAAGTTTACCAATTTATTATTTATCATATTTTATCAAAATTGATAAATATTTTGTTTACAATAGTAGACATATCGTTTACTTAATAATTTTTTTATTCACAAGAATAATAATATAGGATCAACAAGTTAATTAAAGGTTTACATAAATAAATAAAGGATTTAGATGTAAATCAAAAATTTACACATAAAGGTTGTCTTGAAATTTTCGATTACATAAATCATTAATTTACTAAAAAAGATATATATTAGTTACCAAAAGTTTGAAACTTTATGTTGTTTATTTTTACTCAAGTTTATTTTTGTATTATTTTTCTCATTCTCTCTCTCCAAAAAGAAAAGTCCTTTTAATTGATTTTTAAAAAATTTGGCTATTTGTTAAAAAAACTTAGAAAAAAAAAGTTATTTAGTTACAAATCTCATAATGTGTATATATATTTTTTTTTTTTTCAAATTGCTAAAATCACACTCTATTTCTTCCTTTCCAAAAATAAAAAATTAACAACCATCATCTCATCATCTCCCGAAAAAAAATTAAATACCAAAAACTAAATGGAGTCGCAAATCAGTCCATTGGCATTTCAATGGGTTCGAACGATCAACAAGTAAGAAACCAACCATCTATTTGTCAAAAGATCTTGAATAACGACATGATATTTATGGGAAGGATCTGGCAAAACAATTCTTTCATAGAATCATTTAAAAATTTGCAGGTTTTCGAATCGGTCATTCATGTATGCCAATATTTTTTTAATTGCGTAACCGAAATTGTGATTTTTTTTTTTTTTTTTTATGATTAGTTTGTGAAAATTGAATCAATGACTTGTAAATTAGAGATTTGAAAGTAAAAAAAATGAGGTATCAATGTCTTTGTGGTTATGAGTTAGAATTTTCTTATTGGCTAATGCCAGATCAATATGTTATTATTTATTTATCTTTTAATTTATGGAATGAAATACTTTATTTGTTAGATCATTACCGTATAGATAAGAGAGAGAACCCCGAACTTTTTTTTTTTTTTCCCCTTTGTTGTGATTTATGAAAAAAAATTTTCATAATGACATGATCATCATTACAGTGATTGTGTTACCCAATTGTTCAGTCATCTAGTTCCTTTTTTTTTTTTTTTGGGTCATAATAACCATGTTCTATTATTTTCATCAACGATCAATAACATATTGACTATGGCATTTTATTGTTAAATTGAATCACAATACTTAAATGCAGGGAATAATGTAATATGAGGACTTGGTCATGGTAGAGAAGTTTCATTTGAGGATTTTTTTTTTTTCCTTTGAAATGGTGGTATTTATTAAGAGAGTAATACTAGAATACTAACTCTAATCTCAATTTTTTAAATACTAACTTATATGTCATCTATTTATTGATAGATAAAATCAATTGATGTAACGATACTTTAAACATTTATTAATAAAAAAAATAATTCACATATCATATAAGTTAGTATTCAAAAATTATAATTAGAAATAATGTCCCTAACATTTTTTTATGATGCACACCAAACAAGCCCCTAATGTTTTTTAACTGGAGGCTCAATCAACACGCAAAACAAAGATGAAATTGTGGGAATAAGGTCCCGTTTTGGGCCTTTGTTTTGGAGTCTGAAAAACACATTTTTTCTAACATTTCATCACTTTTTAATATTTACATCTTCAAAACGTTACTGTAAATTCCAAATTTTAAAAACCTATAATTTTGTGTATATAAGTTCAAATGAGATAATTTTTTTTAAATTACATAAAATTTCAAAAGGAATAAAATAATATCCATATTGATTTTTTTTCTAAAAAAATTTTTAAAATTTTATATTTTTTTACTCCAAACAGTTTTTTCTCCAAAATATATTTTTCAAAACAATTTTTTTCTAATTAAAAAAAAAAGTCTCCAAGTATCCCTCACAAACACCCCCTACCTCCTTTTGTACACATGTTTAGGATTATTTGTTCATTATTCATATTTTTGCTTTGAAATTACTTTTTATTTAACATATATAAGAGGGAAAAAAAATTTAAAGCCACTATAAATAGAGCAATAATCCACAAATGATTCCATCCTTAAAAAAACCCCAAAACAAAAAGGGAGAAAGTGGCAAACAACATATGTTTCAATGCTAAAAATGGTAAATAATTGAATTACAAAATTGTAAAGTAACTTTATTTACTAGTAGAAAATATGTGATTTACTTCAACATAAACCATTTACTAATTTTCAGATTTTGTAATAAACATGTATGTTTCCAATAAGAAAAAAATAATAAAAAAAAAAGGAGCCATTTGGATGGATAAGAGAGTAATTCACTTCCGACATGGCCTTTGTTTGTTCCGTGGGTTTTGATTTCGGACAACGTTGTCTTGTCGTCATCTGCTTCCCACTCATTTCTCTTCCATTTGGGTATTACTAAGATTGACCCAAAAACCAAAATTTACAGAGCCCAATCCAGAAAGCCCAAACGTCGCCAATCACTCCATTCCCCGTGTCTCAAGCTTCCTTCCTTCTTCACTCTCGCATCTCCCTCGCCTCATTACCATTTACCCATTACTCATCACACTCACTTCTGGTATGCTTTCTCTCTCTGTCTTCCCCCTTTATAGTTTATAGCCATATTGCAAGTGCATGTTTCTGCTTCGGACTTTATATGCTGTTGAGTTTCAGTTTTTTGTTTTTTTTTGTTTTTTTTTGGTTTACAAATTTTCAGTTTTATTTTCATGGTTTAGGACAATGCTACGAGATTCTAGGTTTCTTGCTTTTTTACTACTATTTGTTTGTTTTCATGCTCAAAAAATGGGGCTAAGCTCTGTGTATCTTCACTTTCACCTTTTAAGATCATATCATTACTTGTCTCTTCTCTCTTGTGCTTGTTCTTTATGAAGTTCTCTTTTTTTTCCCCCACTTTTATAGGACGCAAAGTAGAATTTTGGTGACGGGTTTGTGAGAATATGAGAATCTTTTATTGTGCATGACTCATATTAGTTTTTATCTTCTTCTTGTCTTGGAGAAGAGAGAGGGGGGAAAAAAATAAACAAAAATAGAGAAGTTTGGTCGGGTCTTGGGTTGCTCGTTGGATCTCGTATGCTCCCTTGTTTTCAATTGTTTTCATGATTTTTGATTCTACTATTTTGCTTGTATGACATTTCACATTTCACATTTCACATTTGGAGAGTTGATAGCATTTTTACAATGAATCACATAATTTCTAAGCAAAGTTGTTTTTTTTTTTTTTTTTATAATATATCTAAGCAAAGATTTGGATTCAATGAAGCAGAACAAAGTTTTTTTTTTTTTTAAGAAAGAAATTATTGTCCTTTGCACATCAATAAGAAACCTGCAACTGAAATTGCAATATGTATTCTTACCTCACCTGCACATTTGTTTTGTTTTGTTTGCACCAGGTGAATCGCATCACCATCACATGTTTAATTTTTTCTTGTGTTTTTCAGGAAATGGGAAAATTTCAATACGTGAACGATGATGTTTTATTCAACGTGCTATCCCATTTATCTACTAAGATTTTGGTTGGATTAAAATGTGTCTCTAAAGGGTGGCATGCCCTCATTTCTGACCGTCGTTTCATCCAGTCTCAATTACGACAGACACGACTCACTGTGTCGGGATTCATCTTCCAAGAAAAGTTCCAGTGGTCCGATGAAGATATCAAGACTGTCAGTTACATAAACATTAATCCTGTCAAAAAGCAAAGTTTTCAAGTGAAGCAGACTGTCTTTAATTTCCTCCCTGAGGATGTTGTAGTCTTGGCCTCGTGCAATGGTCTCGTTTGTTGCAGGAGTTGCTTCCCTCCTACTCCAAGTCAAGACCCCCCAGTCATCTACATTTGTAATCCAGTAAACAAGGAGTTTTTCACATTGACATGTGCCGGACTCGATAGGGAAAGCAGCGTGGCTTTGGCATTTGATCCATCTCAAGAGCCAGTGGACACTTGTACAAATTTCAAACTGGTGATGGCTCAGCAATTCGAGGCTGAAGAGGAGGAAATGTACTTCGCGTTCAAAATATACTCTTCAAGAGTAGGGGCGTGGAGAAAATCAAATGAAATTTGCAAATGCAGCAGGAGTTTGTTTAAAAACAAGGGCATTTACATTGGAGGGATATTGCACTGGCTGACAGATGGTGATAGCATCCTCACATTCGATTTAGACAAGGAGCTATCTTTATTAATCTCTGTACCTGTTCCTGCTGCAGAATTCAAGAGCATTCCTCAGGCATGCATTGGAGAATCTCACGGCCTACTTCATTATGTCATGATCTCCGAAGAAGGGCTTCATTTGTGGTGTCTTGAGGACCATTTTGAATGCAAATGGACACTTAAGTACTCAAAACCGCTGGAGATGATGGAGAAAGAGCATCCGCAATTCGTTTGCAATTTAAAAGAGAGAGTTACGAACGCTTGTGACACACCATGGGTGAATCCTTTAGCTTTTAAAGATGGGGTTCTGTTGATGAGAGTTGCTGCAAAGATATACTTGTATGACTTTGAGAACAGCCAGATGCAGGAGGTTTGTGATGCTTCAAAATTGGGTTCAAGCTCCATCTTTTTTCCGACGGTGCTTGTGTACACCATGAGTTTGGTTCCACTCAACCAATGATATACCTGTTGCCGCTTCTTTTATGGCTTCTTACAAGCTTATGCCTGCCAATGTGCAGAAAGTAACACAAGCACAACAAAACGTTTTGGCAATTGAGAGAACCTTTCTTTTTGGCGTAGAAGCTTTTGTCTTGTGTAGTAGCTAAGAAACACAACAATTTAGAAATTCACGGTGCTTTGGTTGCTTTTTGTGCCAAACTCCTTGGAAGTTTGCTCCTGCGATGTTTTTGTCAACTTCCCTTTTTATTTTTATTTTCATTTTTATTTTTATTAACTGAGCTGAACATTAGCATGCAAAGCAAAGTAACCATTTCTTATCTCACTCTACTTTATTAGAAATAAATAGGGATTAGTAAACCCTGCATTTTTTATATCATATGTGTTAAAGGATTGAAGATAATTATTGCGCAATCCTGGGGAAAGTCGTCAAATAACCATGCACTAGTTTGAGCTTCTTCGAAAAGCACCCACAAGAGAAGAGGCTGAATTATGTGTACAAATGTACATACATACATATATATATATATATGTAAGTTGCAATTTACTTGTATTCACATTAAACAAGTGAATTATATAACAATTTCCCTTATATTGTACTTGAGTGAGTCTGCTCAATATCACAAGCATGAAAAGGTGAAAAATTCCCCACTACAGCAAAGCCACACCCATAACAAAAAGCTTTCAACCCTACCCAAAAAAAAAAATAGTAACGAATTCCCAAAACTATACACCAACTTTAAAAATTATAATAATAAAAACAAGGCACCCCAAATGAATCATCACATTCACACTCGTTCGCGTTTACAACTTAAAACCCAGCCACCACCGCGATTTGTTAAATTTTTATGTTTGGCAACTCAATATTCCCCAAGAGACCAATGACCGCATCCAAACTAAACGGGTATCACATCGTTTTTGGAGGCGTCTTCACATCTCAAAACAATGCCCTCAAGGTTAGCCGGAAATATGCACTGGGCCCACTGGCACCCCGTCGTCAACGGCTCCGGTGGAGGGACGATCATAAGCACATTGTCATTTCTCTGAACGACTCCCATCACACTAACTGTGCTGCCTTCTTTGACGTACCTACAAAACCAAACCATTACCAAAGCTTTAACAACATTGGTCCATTGGCCCATCAAAGTGATACTGTTAAAATACCAACCACTAACATGGCTCGTACTAAGCATTAAAATATAAATTGGGGCCCCCTCAATCCCAACAAGTAACATGGGAAAAATGGAGCAAGAAAAAAGGGCCCATGCACTCGTATTTCTTTATATATTTATTTATTTTCAATTTTAGATTGAGTAAATCTAGGCTCTGCAGGACGGTTTTTCTTTTTTTTTAACCCTTCTTTTATTTATTTATTTTTTATTTTTATTTTTTTTTTACCCTTCTTTCAATCGCATTGTTCGGTCGTCACTTGAAAGGTTCCTTTCGCCCAACCACCTAGCAAACTCTGGAGACAAGTGTTCATTCGTTGGATTGACATCAACAACAAAGGAGTCGTCAACATATGGAGTCACTCTCGCTCCATAACCAGTCTTAACCAACGCTCTCAAGCCAGACTGGAAATCAGAGATGTAGAAATCTACAACATGCCTCTGACAAGCAACGCAAGAAAGATCTCAGTGGGCAATATATCTCTTAAACACTGGCACAACAGAGTCCAAATTTTAAATCAACAGATCCATCTTAAAAACTAATCAGTATAAAAATAGACATATAAAGGAACAAATAGGACAATGTCACAACAGATGATAAGCACTATGCCTAGAAGCATGCGAAAATAAAGACCTCTCCTTTTGACAATAAGAAAAGCATCGACAATAAGAAAAGCATCATTCTTTCAACCTACTCAATACTCAGTTGCATTATGCCCCCCACAAAAGTTCTTTGTTTTCTTTTTTCCCTTCCAATTTTTTATATTTTCCAAAATATAAAAAATACAAATCACCGGTTGCTTAATAAAGAATTTAATAGACTGACCACCAACCACTACAGAACTCGGAGCTATCAAGGCATGTTTCCAAACATTTAACATTGTATAAATGATAATATAAGAGATAGCAAAAACCTTTGTTACTACATACAAATGTATGGATGTAAGCATACATACCAGAATTGAAATTCATAGCATGTTAATGACAATATTTTCAACTTCATGTTTCTATTCCCATTTAGTGGGCCTTTATAGATTTTGGGCATTTCTTAAGAAGGGGATAGTTCTATTTCTACTCCCTTTCATAGCATATGATGACTGCCCCTTTTGTGTAATGGCCATGTTTCTACATTTTCGTTTCCCATTTATTCTAATCTCTATATCGATTGAAAATTTCCTTACTTTGCAAATCTATTTAAATGATAGAAAACTGTGAATTTATTCTAATATCTCTATTAGCTGAAATTTTCATTGCTTCCCCTATTTCTTCATTTTTGTTTTCCATTTATTATAATCTCTCTATGCCTTCAGGCATTCTCTTCTTTGATCCACAACTCTAATAGCTGAAATGTTAATCAAAAGAGAAGCCCATTTCTTCCCTCTCCATGGTACAAACAAAAAGTTTCCTGTGAATCACTTATTTAGTCACGTCTAGTATCTGAAGTTTCTCAAAGAGGCTGGGCTAGGGCGTTATATCTTTGTTAGAAGATAAGATAGCTGCTTCTTAATGAAAGCTAGAAATGGAGGGTGAAGGGGAAATTTTATGGTTTCTTAGGTACTCTGACCGAAAAGGTACAGAATAAGTTTATATGTGGTTTCTCTAGAAGTTCCCGTCCCATAAAATACAGTTAAACACTTGGCTTCTTGTGGCTCTGCTAGCTCTAAGCATTTAAAGATAGCTTATGATGCGGTAACATCGGTTCATAGTGTCCTGTTTGTATGGGTTTTTTGTTTGCAGCTTTTTCGTTGGTCTTTTTGGAGTTCTTTTGACATTTTTGTACTTTGTTTTGAGGATGACACGCCCTCTCTTGAATTATGCTTTTTATTAAAATTCCTTGAGTGCTGGTATCAGGAAAAGAAATTACAGAATCTTTCACCATTTATTTACCAATCAAGGTTTCCATCACAAAAGACTAAGTATGATTGCATGCCATATTACTCTAATAGGGAAAGTTCTACTCGATTTGCCTCAGCTCTCTGTATCAGCAAGTAGAGGAATATGAAAGTTAAAAGTTTCACTTCCGAAGTAAAGATGAAATTTATTCACAACGCAAGGAGTATTCAAAAAGCACAAAGATATATCTGTCCCATTATCTGTGTGAAACGATTGCAAAGCAATATTTCATTTACTCACCTCTGAGGATCTAAGTCCCCATGTAAAACGTCGATGTTTGGTGTTTGCTGGCTTTGAATCCCATCCTCGGTACTCGTATAAACTAGTTGATGTATAGACACATCTAGGAACTTTTCGGAAGGATGACTCAAGGGGCACATTACCACAGGTAACCACCTTCAAAGATTGTGAAAACCATAATGTCAATTCTTTAAAATTTTCATTTATACAAACAAAAATATGGATATGTATATAACTCTACTGATTTTTTTTGAAATGTCCCACTCAAGGCATCAGAGACAAATCAAACAAAGATACAAAGATATTCTACTTAAATTTTAAGCAACATACCCCAGATACTTTCACGAGTTGACCATTTTTTGCTGTTCTAAGCTCAGCATCAGGATAACGGGAGATGAAATTGATGACAGCTCTTCTGCCCCAACAAGTATTCCAAGTGAATAACGTCGCAACCGCAGCAAAAAGAATTACGACAACAATGAGAAGAATGGCATTCCGAACTGCTCCGAGAATAAAACCACCAGCGATGAACCCCATTATGAATAGTAGTATCACAGACCACAGTATTGGCTTCGGAAAGTTCCTCCTGAAGGAATACTCATCATCTTGGCTCAATGTAGTGACAGCTTGATTGTTAACAACAGAAGAACCCTGAACTTTCATTGACCCCATAGATTCCAAAGGACCCGATACCTTTCTTGGTGCCCCAGATGAATTAAGTGGGCCCGAAGAAATCGGCCCAGATGTAATAAGACCCGTTGTGGGAAGAACTGGAGGTATAGGGCCAGAGTTTTGGCGAGTCATGCCTCCTGATTGAGGACCAGATGACTTCTTTATAGGTTCCCCATGTTTATTCAATGGTCCAGAATTTGTCTTCTTTGTAGCAGCTGAACCAGACCCAGATGTTACGGGGCCAGATGTAGTATAAGTGCTGCGAGCTGCAGCATTGGTCATGATTGGTCCCGAATGGGAAGCAGCCCCTCCAAATGAACCTGTCCTTGAAGGAGCACTGTTTATAGGTCCAGATTTCCGTGACTTAGAACCATCTGTAGGGATATCAAACATTCTGCCCAACTCTCCGGACTTTTTGATATCACCGCCTGTGTAAGGCATGGCTACTGAACTCATTGATGGAGTCCTCTCTTTTGGCTGCTCAGGCCGACCTGATACGTAGAGGCCATTGCTGAGCTGATGTGATGGGAATCTGGAACCCATGAGGCTTTCTTAGAGAGCACGATACCAGAAGATCGCTATGTGACAATGCTTGTCAAAGCTCTACAACGCGAAACAGAAGGCGTAGAACAAAACAAAGAAGTGAGAATTCTAAATGCAATCAACAAAAAAGTTAACAAGGATTGAACCTAGTTAACCACTCAAAATATGTAAAACTAATTGTTTTTCAGACAGTCGTATGATAAGGCTCACCAAGAATTCACCTTATACATTCCATAGAAATTGCAATATAAGGATTTGTACAGTGAAAAGAATGAGAGAGATTTGAAAAAAAAAATCCTAACAACTCTGAAGCAAAAAGAGTTTTTCCAAAAAGTCTTCAATATATATATATATATATACATTTTATTTTTTTTTGGGAAAGTAGACACTATTGCGAATTCTAAGAAAATAGTTAAGGAAAGGAAAAACAATAACAGCTAATCAAGTTTGGAAGAAATTTCCTTCCCACACCTAACTATTTTTGTGAGCTATTTTAATTAAAAAAAAAAACCAAAAAACAAAGCAAAGGAAAGGAAAGGAATGTGAAAGGAAGAAACTTGAATCTGAAGATCACAAATTTGCAGATTATTTGTCTGTTTTAGTTCCAAAGTAACCTAATTAAAAAAAAAAATTAGGAATGTGCAAGATATAAAAGAGTTAATAGTTGAAAGTATTGTTTCCTTCACAGTTCACACTAAATATATGCGGAAAGTGGAAACCAGAAACGATCATTTACTTCAGCATGTTAACTGCAAAGAGAAACATACAATTTAATCCAATTAAACCTAAACCTAAACCTCAACCTAGATATAGTAAGTTCAATCTTCAATTATTTTATAATATATATATATATATATAAGGAAGGTGCAAAGTTGATTTAGTTTGAGTAATGAAAGGTTAAAGAAACAGTGGGTAGCATTACCATCATCCGTTTCAAAATCGAAGCCCCCAACATTACTTTTTGGTAATTATCCTATATTTGGTTTTTAAAAAAAAAAAGTTCGGAATTGTAGATGAAGAATAATAAGATCTGAATGAATTAAAAAAGAAGAAGCGGAAGATCTCAGAAAAATAGAGACGATTTCCGAAAATGGATTCAATCTTTTTCCGAAGATCCAAAAACAAACTCTAATAAATTTATTTATTTTTTCTTAGAAAAAGACAAAAACAAACCGAAACTGTTTCTTGTGATTGGTCCGTCTGTTTCAGACAGTGGTAAATAATTTTCCAGGCAACCAAACAGCAGGTAATAGAAAAATAGGCATTACATGGAGAAAAAGGGAGTGGAGAAAAGAAAAAGTGCAGAGAATGTAGAAGATTGAGAAGGAAAACCAAACCTGAAGGCTGAAGAAGAAGGAAAATGGATCAAAACAAGGAAAATGAGGAGACTCCGTTCGCCATTACAACAACAAGAAGAAGAAGAAGCAGTAGTACGAATAATACAAGCAGTGTGGTTGTTTAGATTAGTATTTAGTATTTAGTATTTAGTAGTAAATGTTTTGTTTTCTTTTTCTTTACTTCTTCTTTGTAAGTTGTAATCGTACTGACTAATGACCAATGACTAACGACTAATGACTAATGACTAATGACTAATGGTAAAATGTATTCTCTCTCTCTCTCTCTCTCTCTCTCTCTCTCTCTAAGGTCTAAGCTCCAAAGAGCTGCAACAACTGGTGTCTGGTGGGCTCCCACATCCTCCCAACCCCAAACCCACCAAACTTACTACACTCTTTTTTTTTTTTAATAATAAATACAATATTATTTTTTATTATTTTGTGTAAAATAAATCTGATTAATAAATTAGAAAAACTGTCAATTTTTTTTATAAATTTAAAATTGAGAAATTCGAATTTTATAATTTTGAATAGGATTAGATATAAAAATTACTATTACATATATTATATATGTAATCTCTAGTAAAAATATAAATTATTGTTAAATTATTCCTATAATCTCCTGTGAATGTCGATTTCACTATAGTTATAATTTTTTTTTTTCACAAAATATTGGGAAATAACATGAAAAAGGTGGTAAATTTAAAAAAAATAAAAATTATACAAGTGTTTTAATTTTTTTTAGTTTTATTACACTTTCCATTTACCTCTTTCTATCACCAATCATATTTTTATTGATGTAGTAAACAAATCATGTTCCAATATATATATATATATATAAAATAAAATAACTATCCAATATTAAGATAAATATCCAAATTTCCCATACTTTTTCCGATATTTTCACTATAACAATTTTTTCTTTAAATCTGAAATACTCATTTCGATAGTGATATTTTTTGTCCTTACAGCAGTCAAATTACTTTTCTAGACTTTTTACACTCCTTATTTTTGCTTTCTTACCTCCTCTTTTTTTTTTTTTTTTATGTATATATGTATATAGCGATATCTGTTCTTAAATTATTAGTGTTGTGACTATTTTAATCTAATGGTAATGGTTTAATTTGTTATTTAAAAATTAATTAAATAAAAGGAGAAATATTATCAGTAGGAGCAATATCACAAGTCTATGAGATTTTTACAATTCAATAAACTCGTCATTTACTTTTAAAATAAATACAAATATTCCAAAAGCAATTAATCAAAGGAGGTGATTTGTCAAAGAAAAGTTTAAAGACTTTTTTTTTTTTTTTTTTTTTGGGAAATGAAGGATAAAGACCAATATTGTTAATACTAATAGCTCAAAAACTAATAGATTTAAAGAAAATGTTGATTTTTAAATAAATTGTTTAGTTAAATTTCATTTCTATTTTTCTTTCCAAATTTTGTTATAAATATATGCCATTTGGGAAACAATGATTAAACCTTTTGCGTAAAGAGTGGGTCAATATCCTAGAAATCCCCCACCCAGCTAAGAAATTAATATCTTCAGTATCATAATCGCATGCCCTTAAAGGGTCTTACATAAAAAGGCCTTTTTTTTTTTATTTATTATTATTGAATACATTAAAAGGCTATTGTAGACTACAAAATTCGTGTTGTGGCCATATATCGAGTGGAAAAGCCAAATTTTGTTGGATTTAGAAAAAGTTTCTACGCGATATCAATGATCAATTTCTTTTTTAGGAAACTTAAGCATCGTCTTTTGGAAGAAAAAAAAAAACACAAATTTTACAATTAAGTTTTGCCTTTTTGGGTAAATTATCTGATATTAACTCTAATTATAATTTTTAAGTAATAATCTATATGTGAGTTATCTTTTTTTTATTGATCAAACTTTAAATAATTTGTTTTTTCATGCTATGTTTGGTATGATTCGAAAGGAAAGATGAAAGTGGATGGAGGGAAAATTGGATGAAAAATAATAATGTAGTTTGTTTAATATAAAGGAAGAAAGAAGGAAAAAGAAAATAGGATGTGAAAACATAAAGTCAAACCCATCCATTTTTTTGTCTCTTCAACATTATGTGGAAAACTAAAATCTACCCAACGTCACTAAAATTACTCTTTTTTTATTTTTTTTAAACTAAAATAATATAAATAAGTGGATTAAATAGTAATGTACAATTTTATTTTTTCTCTCTCTTTCTTTCCATCGAATAGCTTAAAAGAAAACTAAAATCCATCATTTTAATTTTCTATCTTCAATAAGTTTTCTTTATTTCTCATTTTCTTTCCTTCTTACTAAATGAAATGTTAAGAGAATTCTAATTTGAGTATTAATTTTATCATTAATATCGATATTTTTATTCTCAAAGAAGAGGAAATTAAAAATCCATAGTAGTCTAATCTCTTATGAAAGAATACAGAGATATGAGAACTTTCACTTTTTTTTAATTAGTATTTCTATTTTTTTTTTCAAGGAACATAATATTATTAGCATTTTCTTAAGTGAGTGCAAGTATAATATAATAGTAAGTTTACATTTAACTTAATTTTTTGATATTTTATTTTATGTCATTGTTTTTAATAACGGTAGCAGTTCTCTCACTTTTTTGAATTGATTTTCTACACGTCAGATTTGAGTTTATGTGGTGTTTTATGTTAGATATGAATATAAACAGATTTAGTGGTAGTCTTAGTGCTACAGTTAGTAGCCTTTCGATGATCTAAAGTTTTTATCAATTATAAAAGAATTGTTAAAAAAAGTCTTATACTCGATATTAATATATTTAGGTATTATCTCATATTCAAGTTAAAAACATCTATTTTTTTCTCTTTTTACGATATCAAAATGTACCAATGGTCTCAGTTTTTATCAAGAATTTTATCTTTATAACGTGGAGTCAATCATCTATGCTTGTAGTTTCTATTCTAAATTGAATGAAATTTTCCCTTTTCAAAAAAAAATTATTTGTTGTTATGCAATATATTACGAGATTTCAAAATGCACTAAATAAAGTTATCATTCCATCAATGTACTTTATATATATATATATATACATGGCCTTTATGCTATATATGTGGTTATTATATATATAATTTTATTGGCAAAAATATATGAATTTAGTTCTTTTTTATTTCCTATAATTTCACTTAAAATTTCTAAATTTTTATACAAATATCTTTTTTTTTTTCATTTTTATCGATATTGGTATCGACATTATTCATTAATATATCTGCAAATTTGGACTGTTGATGTGTCCTTGGACATCGAAATTTTCGTCTTTGATTCCAACAAAAGTACAAAACCTTATCACAACAATCCTGCTAGGAAATTTAAAACATAATTACAAGTTATTTGTTTTAATGAATTTATAATATTAAATGGCAACAAATACCGGGATTAAAAGTCTTTAAAATTCTGTAGTCGCTTCTATTTAGGGTTTTTTTTTTCCTCTCTCTTTCTCTGATTTTTTTTTTCCCTATCTGTTAAAGGTGGTAATTTATATCAACAGGTCGAGTTTATGTCAGGTTGAAATCAACACGAATTTTTAAAATTATAACCCGAATACAACCCGTGACCTGTTAAGTCAAAAAAGCTTCAACCCGAACCCGACCCGACTGGTTGGCGGGTTGACACAACACGACCTGCACAACCCGTCAACCAATGTGCTTTCGGGTTAGTTGACACGACACAACTCATGGACTCGCCAACCTGTTGACCTGCCAGAAAAAAAGATGTCCAAAAAAAAAAGGAAAAAGAAAGACGACCTAGAAGAAAGCTAAGATTAAGATATTGGGTTAGATTGAGATGCAATACTTTCATTTAAAAATGAAAATGAATTACTTATTTATTTAGTCTGGTGACCAATTCATCAAATTATTACAATATAATATATGCTTAAAAACATTATGGCTATTTAGTATATTAATTAATTATTGAAAATAAATTAGGACAAAAGTTGGAAAATGAAAAACTAAAATGAATGAATATACATGCAAGGAGCAGAGATAAAGTACAAGAGTTTCATTTTTTCTCTCTTATTTATTTTTCTCCTTTTGTCTAAAGTCTTAATCTATAAAAAAAAAAAAGAATAGGTTCTCAAAATTCAACCACAATCATTAGTGTAGTTGAAACATCATACAGTTAGATATTAAGGATGGGTCCAATGCATGCATCACACTACGGGTTATTGCAGGTCAATTTCGTGTCAAACGAAATTGACCTGAACCTAACTCGTTTTTTGATTGTGTCAGACGGGTTCGACTCAAAACCAACCCGCACCCTTTTTTCCCAACCCTAACCCGAATTTTTTCGTATCGAGTTCGTGTTGTGTTGTCGTGTCATGATCCGAATTGCTAGCCTTACTCTCTCTCTCTCTCTTTCTCTTGGGCTTTGCGGGTTTCGTCACTGGCCCTCGAACTTCTAGCCCTAGACATTGAAATCTAGTTTTCTTGGTGAGGTTGTCAAAGAAGTTAGGAGGTGTGCATGGTTGGAGGACGATGACTCAACGAGATGGAAGAACTGAACTTAATGGATTTGGTAGATATGCTATTCAGGAGCTTTTATCTCACTTATGGTGGTGGCATTAGGATAAGATGAGTGGGTGGTTTGGGGGCCATCAGGAGATGATTTCCTCTTCCAAGTGGTTGTTTCTCTCTGTTTGCTTCAACTATAGTGAGTCATGCAGTAACAGTGATTCTCTCTAGGGAATTAGAGTTTAGTTTTTGTGTGTTAGTTGTTTATATAATATAAAGACGTTCTTTTTGTCTAGTAGATTTTATTTTTACTTGTTTCAGTTTTTTTGGTATGTAATAATAAAAGTGGTTCCTCTACTTTTTGTGTTTTTAGTTTGTATATCAGAGTTGGATCTTGGCAGATTATAAGTTCCACTAAACTTATGGTCATGCGGAGTGAGTAGTGGCCTTTGGATTATGTGTTTTTGTTCCTTAATCAATTGAAAGCTTTCATCAATTGTAAGGGTTTCATTAGAAAAAGCCTTACACATGCCTAATATTGGTATACTGAGGAATTGTTCTCTTTTTCAGGTCTCGGGCGTATGCCTCACCCATTGTGCATTAATCGATTTCACTGATCGAATTGATCAGAGTTGAGGGTCATTTCTGTGTGATTATGGGGTCATTATATTATGTATTTCTCCTAGTTCTTTCTTGTTAATGTGAATGAATTTTCCCCTTTCAAAAAAAAAATTTTTTCCTTTAAAATTTAATCTCAATATCTTCCAAGAGGTCTCAAATCTAGATTAAAACTTTAGTACTTTAAAAATTTTAATGACATTTGAATTCATTTAGTATCATAATTTAATTTGAAAATCAATCTCCTTTTTATTCTTTATTTCCTTGTATTTTTATGGATCAATAAGAGTTTCATCCATGAAAGTATAAAAAGGAATGAGCAGGTCTTATCCTTAAAATATGTATATGTATGTTTTTTGACCGCGGGAGCAAATTTTTTCAACCTATACTTCAACGTCCAAACATGCAAAAAGTGCATTAATATCACATTTACACACGTCGTACGATATACCTTATTTATATATAAACGATTGCATAAACTTGCAGGCACATATTAATGCTCTTAGTAAAAGATTGTTTTTTTTTTTTTTTTTTTTGTATTTATGATCACAATTGTATATTGGTTTTAATTATATTCTTTGTTTTACTCTTTATATATAAAACGGCAATTGTAAGTTTTTAGTATTAATATAACAAGAGAGAAGGAGCTCAAGGGCGCAAAAGAGGAGAGAGAGAGAGATTAGGGACGAAGTGAAAATGGCATTGGCCAGTGGAAGATGGTTTTTTCTTCGTTTATATTCTTTGTTTTACTCTTTATATATAAAACGGCAATTGTAAGTTTTTAGTATTAATATAACATTTTTTAATAATAACTATCCTCTATATTAATAGTTTTAAATAATTTATATTACAAAATTTTAAATAAAATATTATATATATCAAGTAATAAGTACAAGATTTTAAATAAAATTTTACAGATATTGGCTTTAATTGATGACTGGACAGGAGACATTTCTTATATTTTCTTTGCAAATTACAGTTAGTTTAGGTGTCAATTATTTGATGTGGAATAAGATAACAGCTCTGAAAACTACAACTGTCATTATTGAAATGACAATTCCCTCACGCAGGATCCATAGTTTTACACTGCGAGAAACGTATTGAATTTCTTGGATTTCTTTTTTATTTTAATCTTCCTTAATTTTTATTTTTTTTTGGGAAATATATCTTCTTTAAATTTTTTTTTTGGTAAATTAAATATTCTTTAAATTTGCCTATAGACTAGAGTTAAGAAAAGAAATTTTTTTGTGCGATACAGCAAAAATGCCTACTATACAAAATAATAATAATAATAACAATAATAATAATAATAATTATTATTATTATTATTATTATTATTATTGTAATAGCTTGTGTTTGGGTTTGCTTAGAGTTTGAGGCATCTACATTTGACTTTATATGTATGTAAGGTCCGATTCTGAATTTCACTTACAGTAACAAATTCTAGGTTAATTGACTCTTTTCATATACGCATACACGTAAATGTCTTTTTATCACATTATAAATTATAAAACATCAGCTTCCAAGTTGTCATTTATATATATTTATATACACACATATGTTGAGATTTTATTTAATTTTCTATTACGGACTTACATATTAAATAACAATTATATTATAGATTATTTAATATAATAGAATTAAATAAATGATCTATTAATTGAACTTTAGAAAAATTTATTGCGGATATGAATTTTAATGTATAAAAATCCAATACTAATTAAATTAAGATTGTTGATATTTTAATTTAAGTTAATATATAATAGGTATTATAAGAGTTATGATTCTCAAGTTAAATTATACTAATATTTGCTCTCCTACTCTTTTCCCATTGAAAAGAGAGCTTTTTAAGAATATAAGGAGATTTGATTATGAAAGAGTTCACCCTTCTCTAATTTACCAACATAAATTCAAGTATTTTTTTTAATAATTATTTTTAATAATTTGACATAATGATTATAAGGATTCAAGGTTTGAGATATGGGACGTTTGTTTACAATTTTGCATTCGCATCGCGTTTAAACGCAATGTAATTTTCATCCAAACGCAAAAACTTTACATTCAAATACAATACCTTAAATACATTTACTATCCAAGAATCTTTTGAAAATAATATATTTTTTTCATTCACATCATATTCTCTCTCTAACTCACTTTTCTTATCTACTTTTATCAATTACATCAACTTTTCAACTCTAAAATATAATTTAAATACTTTTCATTCAAACATACATTATATTTAAAAATAAAGTAAATATTTTTCATTTAAATATAAAATATACTCAATGTATTGTGTTCAATGTGTTCATCAACGCCTCATTAGAAGTAAATTCTAATAATATGCATAGTATCAGGTGTGTTAGAAGCAAGATGCTTATAAATTATTACTTGGAATTATTGTATGGTACTTCTTATTTGAAATTGATCTCGAATTATCTATATCAACAGTCGTAACATGCACATAGCATCAAGGTTTTCATGGCATTAATTTACCCAAAAAAAAAAACCCTTCCAGTAAAAAACAAAAAAAGAAAGTTTGACATTGTATTACGGGTTAATTATATAATTGTACTTATTAATTTTAATTAATGTATTTTGTATCTCTAAAAAAATATCTGTATTTTGTGAATGGAAAAAAATTTAACAAACAATATAAATACCTTAAAATAATTTATGACAAGTATCTTTGTATATTTAAGAAACATACAAAAACCCTAAACAAAACAAGAATTAAACAATATATAACTATAATTTTTTGCTTTTAAAATGTTTAAAACTAGTTTTTAGAATTATTTTTGTCAAGAAAAAAAAATGTTTTTCAAATTCAAATGATACATTTGTAATTTCAAATGATAAATAGTTAGAAACAAAAGTAACCAGAAGGTATTCTTAATAACATCTTTGAGTTTAGAGCAATGATAGATAGGATCTCATCCTTAATATCGTGATGTTCTAGTTAACCAGAAGGTATTCTTAATAACATCTTTGAGTTTAGAGCAATGATAGATAGGATCTCATCCTTAATATCGTGATGTTCTAGTTAATGAAGGGGAAAAAAAATTAAAGGAGCCAACAAAATTCAGAAAGGACATAGCAAATCTCATTAGAACATTAATAATACAAAGAAATGAAATCAAATTAATTATAACAAAAAAAATTGTACAGGGCCTGGAACCAAACTAATGAGATAAAATAATTATATAACACTTTTTCTTTATAGCGCACAGCTGTCTGCTCAATATTTCAAACATGTTAAAAAAAAAAAAAGAAAGAAAGAAAAAGAAACCTCACTACTTATCAAGCCACACCCATTGCAAAAGCTTCAAGACCTAGGGTAAAAGGAAAATAAAATAAAATAAAAGATTCTGGAATCGAATTCCTAAAAACTATACACCAAAAAAGAAAAGAAAAGGATATCACCATGAAACACACTCATTTCCATTTCCAACTACAAAAGCCACCACTGCCTTCCGTTCCCGACTACAGAAGCCACCGCTGCCACTGCCGATACCATCGTCGCTACATTCAAACTTAAACGGGTATTACATCATTTTTGGACGTGTCTTCACACCTCAAAACAATGCCCTCGAGACTAGCGGGAAAGATACATTGGGCCCATTGGCACCCTGTTGTTAACGGCTCTGATGGTGGGACGATCATGAGCACATTCTCATTTCTCTGTACAACTCCCATCACGCTAACTGTGCTACCTTCTTTAATGTACCTACAAAGAAACATCATTTTCAAGCTTAACAACTCAATGCTGGAATAAACAAGCATCTAACATAGCTTGGTGTTGGATACGCTTGCTGTTGTCTTATTATTTGTTTCACAGAAGCTATACTGGGTTACCGGATATTCTTTTTACCCTTCTTTCAATCGCATTGCACGGTCATCACTCGAAAGATTCCGCTCGCCCAACCACCTAACAAACCCTGGAGACAAGTCTTCGTTCCCCGGGTGTACATCAATGACAAAGGAGTCATCAACATAAGGAGTCACTCTCGCTCCATAACCAGTCTTAACCAATGCTCTCAAGCCAGACTGGAAATCAGAGATGTAGAAATCTACCACATGTCTCTGACATGAATCATGAGAAAGCTTTCAGTTCAACATACAAAATCTTGAACCATAAAGATATAGTATTTGTCAATCCAACCAATAGTGGGAACTAAGAAACTAAAGAGAAATAGAAGGACTGAAAAATGTGGTGACATCAGTTACTCACCTCTGAGGATCTAAGTCCCCATGTAAACCGACGATGCGTAGAGTTTGCCGGTTTGGAATCCCATCCTCGGTACTCATACAAACTCGTTGATGTGTACACACATCTAGGAACTTTTCGGAAAGATGACTCAAGGGGCACATTACCACAGGTAACCACCTTTAAGGAATAAAGAAATTATAGCATCAAAATGTCGCAACACGTCATAGGTGCTTTTACGAAAAAAGTAATGGACAACCAATTTATTTTAATTATCCTATAACAAGCAATCAGAAGCTACGAGGCAGGCATTGTCATTTGATAATATTCATCCTGCAAAAGCTGATAGCATAGCTAAAAAAACATCACTAAAGATACATGAAATGTACCACCATACTAGTTCTGTATTAGAGTGTACCCTATATCCAGAAAGAACCTGCCTTTTAAGAAATATTTTAAACCTATGAGAAATATCAACAAGCAATGCTTCATATGGTCAATAGTAAATCCATGGTAACATCGGAACTGACAAAGAAAACAGAATTTAGGAATGTTACTTAGTCAACTGGACTTGCGTATATGAAAACAGAGACGAGGTAGAAAGCAAAATTATGAACCGGTAGACAATTAGAATACAGAATATAGAAATGTTACTTAGTCATATAGGACTTACCCATAGAAAACAGAAACGAAGTAGAAAGCAAAATTATGAACCAGTAGACAATTAGCAATACGACACCATAACACAAATGATATTATACCAACATCTAAAAACAAGCATACCCCGGAAACTTTCACCAGCTGTCCATTTTTTGCAGTTCTAAGCTCAGCATCAGGATAACCAGAAATGAAATTTACGACTGCTCTTCTGCCCCAACAGGTATTCCAAGTGAACAATGCCACAACCGCTGCGAAAAGAATTACTACGACAATGAGGAGAATGGCATTGTGGACCGCTCCAAGAATGAAACCACCAGCTATGAACCCCATCACGAACAATAGAATCACAGACCACAGAATTGGTTTTGGAAAGTTCTTCCTGAAGGAGTACTCATCATCTTGGCTCAGTGTAGTGACAGCTTGATTGTTAGCAACAGACGAACCTTGTGCTTTCATTGACCCCATAGATTCCAAAGGACCCGATACCTTTCTTGGTGGCCCGGATGAATTAAGTGGTCCCGAGGAAATCGGCCCGGATGTAATCAGACCTGTTGTGGGAAGAACTGGAGGAAGAGGGCCAGAGTTTTGGCGAGTCACACCTCCTGATTGAGGACCAGATGACTTCTTTATAGGTTCCCCATGTTTATTCAAAGGTCCAGAATTTGTCTTCTTTACGGCAGCTGAACCAGACCCAGATGTTACGGGACCTGATGTGGTATAAGTGCCACGAGCTCCAGCATTTGGCATAATAGGTCCCGAATGCGAAGCAGTACCTCCAAAAGATCCAGTCCTTGAAGGGGCACTGTTTATGGGCCCAGATTTTCTAGACTTGGAACCGTCCGTAGGGATATCAAACATTTTGCCCAACTCTCCCGACTTTTTGATATCGCCTCCCGTGTAAGGCATGGCCACCGAGCTCATAGTCGGAGTCCTTTCTTTCGGCTGCTCAGGCCGACCTGAGACATAGAGGCCATTGCTAAGCTGATGAGATGGGAATCTGGAACCCATCACACTTCTTTTAGAAGCACAAAACCAGACGAAACTGGCGCTCTAGTGATCCTCTAAACCCTACTGTGTTAAAGAAAAGGCCATTAACAAGTGATTAGAACAAACAAAAGTAACATTTTTTAGCCCAAAAAAAACAAAAACAAAAACAAAAAACAAAAAACAAAAACAAAAACAAAAGTAACATTTGCTAACAAACAACTTTTTAAGATATCATTGACAGAATCCTCTATCGCATCAAAAGACCGAACTAAAGATCCAAAACGTACTACAATTAAAATCATAATGTGCAATAAAGGTTTGGTACCGAAGACACTACAAGGATCTAAAACTGAACGAAACGAGCAACAACGATTCAAGGACCTTCCTTAAATTATGAAGTCAAAAAATCCCCCCATTTTTTTCTTGTTTATTTTGGCATGAGAAGCGCAGTTTGATTTGAGTACTTATAGCTCATATCCCCCAAATTAAACAAGGTCTCAAAGAGGAATTGTAAATTCTCAATTCTTGTAAGAGGTTCAAATTTTAACTATGCAAACAATCTATGTCATTAACCCACGAACAAATTTTTTTTCCCCGAAAAAAAAAAAAAAAAAAAAAAAGACAACTTTGCAAAAACAAAGCACATCTGAAATCAAAACCTAACTAGGTTCCCTTAATTCTACAATCACAAGAGAATCTTAAGATAAGTTTCTATTTCTTCAGTTAGACATAGGAGAGAGACGACATGAAGTCAAGCTTTTCCTTTTTTTGAGAATTTGGAGGAAGAAGTAGTCCAATTTAGTTTTCTCTCAAAACTTCCAACATGAGAAAGAATCCATTTTTCAGTAGAATTTTAAATCAACAGACCTGGTTCCTAAACAAAGACTTTTTTTTTTATTATTATTATTTCTATCAATTTCATGTTTGTTCCTACACATTTTGATCAACTATCAAAACCAGCAATTAATAAAAATAATAATAAGTTTTCTACTTTTAGTAAGATTCAAATTGAGACTTGTTCCACACAAATTTAGATGAAGAATAATAAGATCTGAAATCAACAGGAAATGCCTGCTTGGATCTCGTTACAAAAACAATAACAATAATGAAGCAGGAGTTGTTTAGTAGAAAATGGCATATTTAATTATGAATGCAAAGCATTTTTCCCTAGATCCAAACAAGAATCTATCAAAAAAACCAGTAGAGTGGAGAATTTTCACACAAACAATGAGAAACCCATTAACCAAAAACAAAATATTTTCTTTTCTCTTAGTCGTAAACTAAATACATAGTGGAGCAGAAAAAAATAAGACTAGTACAAGACATCCATTTATTAAAATGTTTAAAGAAGTTTTATTTATATTTAAAACAAAAAAGAATGGAAATGAAATGAAAAAATAAGAAAGGGGGAAAAATACCCACCCAGATCATGAAATGAAATGAAAGAGAAGAAAAAGGCAGGGAATGCGGAAGATCCACGAAGAAAGAGCAAATGCCAACAAAACAACAGATTTCAAAAGGGGGTCAAGTCAATGACGAGGGTAAAATGGGAATTTTAAAAGACAGAAGACACAGAGAGAGAGAGAGAGAGAGAAAGAGTTCATGGTGGAATTTACCTTTCCCTGGGAGTGTCTGAAACTGAGAAACACCAAGGAGAACAAGAAGACGGTGATGAATCAAAAAAGCAAAGCAGAGAGAGAGAGAGAGAGTGGATTAGAGTTAGAAGTTAGAAGGGAAAAGAGCAGCCGTCAAAACAAACACACTCATCATTATATCCCATTTTCCTCTTCTTCTTCTTCTTCTTCTTCTTCTTCTTTCTCTCTCTTCACTCACCGTAAAAAATATTCTCTCTTATACTCTCTCTCTCTCTCTCTCTCTTCCACTCCGTTTCCCTCTCTAGCAAAGAAAGAGCCGCAACTACTGGTGGGTTGTCTGATCTGAGAAACCCACCAAACTGGGAAAAAAATAAAAACGATTTATTAATTTTCCTCTTTTAAATTCTTTTCAACTTTTATTTTCCAAAATCCAAAAAAAAAAAAAAAACCTCTTTCCTTTGGTTAATCTCTTCCTCTTCTGGTCTGTTTTTTTCAACCATTCGGTGAAGGTAAAGTAAGGGAGTCGCTATATTTACCAAAAAGAGTATGGGAGTAGTTAAATTTCATATTCAAATATTTTATTTTAATAATTTTTTAGTTAAGAAAATGGTATAATGATTAAAGTTTTAGCGTAAAGAGTCAGCCTTAACATCTACTTGGTAAGTAAAACCCTCTTTGTCCTAAAATAAAATCAATATCTTCATGATAATATGTAATACAATTTTATTATTTGATTATTTTTTTTATATATAAGGTTATAAATAGACTTATAAAGCCTTTTTTTTTTCATATGATATTTTTATTATGTGTAAATATAATATAATTTTTGTTCAAATATAAAAATTTTATATTTAAATACAATACTTTTTTATGATACTTTAAATATACTTTAAATATATTTACTATTTCAGAATATTTTAAAAATATCATTCATATTATATTTTCTCTCTATATTACTTTCTATTTACTTTTACCAATCATATCAACTTTTTAACTATAAAACATAATTCAAATACTTTTCATCTAAACACATGTTACATTCAAATGTAAAACAAATATTTTTCAACCAAATACAAAATATATTCAATATATTACGTTCAAATGTAATACGAACACAATATGTTTATCAAACACCCTATTAATTATTGCGTTAATGGCCATAGTTAGGCTTAAAAATAGACTCAATTTGTAATTATAGACATAATTTATTAATAATATCATATTTAATTTTATTTAAAGATGTAATGTGATAACCGAGAAATCCATACTTTCGGAAAGATTTTGTACAATTATGTAAATAAATGTACATTTACAGCGACACAGTTTACAGAATAAATAGCAGAGGAAAATTTTGATTAATCAAGTTTTAATCAAAATTTGAAAATGAATTAATGAAAATAGTTTAAAAGCTAAACATTAATTCAATTATGATGTTTTAAAATTTATAGAAAAGTATGTGAAAACACATATTAAGAGATCAATGGCACACAAGTGAGCCACATTGATCAATGGCCAAAAGAAGTAGCCAAACAAGCCCTTACACATTTAAAAAAAAAAAAAAAAAGTAAGGGAGAGAGTGTGTTGCACGTGAGCATGAGATAGAGAGGGAATTAATCCCCTTAGCTGCACAGCAGCCGGAAGAAATAAAGAGGAAAGAAAGAAAGAGAAAAGAAAGAAAGGAAAGAAAGAGGGAGAAGAGAAAAGAAATCCAAGCAAAGTTCGGATTTCTAGTCCCAGCAGTAGATCGATCGAGTTTCGATCGCTAATCAGCAGCAAGAAAAGCTCAAGTTCAAGCAAGGTAAAACCCCGTTTTTCTCTTGATTTTTTTCGGATGAAAATCTAGGGTTTGAGTGAGAAAAGAGAATGTGAGTGAATCACGTTCAGATTTTCGGTAAAAATCGAAATGTGATTCGAGTCTAGATGTTTTCAAATACGAATCCATGAACAGATGGTTTAGAAAACCGAGTTTAGTGAATATTCTTCACAAAAATACAGAGTTTTCAAAAGTTAAGTCGAGATAGATTCATAAGCAAAATGTGGAATTTTTGCTTATGAAATCATGGATTTGTGACAGTAGGAATGTAGTAGATACTTTGAAATGATCTTATGAAGATCGATTTCAAGTGTAAGAAGCAGAACAAAGGCCATAAAAGCCTTAGAAAATCAGAGCAGAGCAGTTCGGACCTAGAATCTTGATTCTGGTATGAACACGGGCGTGTACAAGGGCGTGTTCAGAACACGGCCCCGAACATGCCCATACGCATGACCGTGTTGCAAGAAAAATCAGACCCGAGAGGTACACGGTCAAGAACACGGCCGTGTATCAGACTGTGTCAAGAGACACACGGTCAAAGAGAGGCGTGTAAGAGACCGTGTAAGAAGACAGAGGAGTACACGGCCAGAGACACGGCCATGTACCCACCAGTGTAAGCATACACGGGCATGTTCCAGAGATTACACGACCAGGCTTAAAATCCAGAGGGGTACACGGGCACGAACACGGCCGTGTAGGAGGGCGTGTTCGAGTCCAGAAAGTAAAAAAAAAAAAAAAAAAGAGTCTGGAAAGGAAAATTTACATGTTTTGCCATATTTCCAGTATAAGCTAAATATGGTAAATAATCAGTGATTTTGCCTTTTATAGGAGTCCAAGTCAGAGACCCCAAATCAGCAGTCCCAGAGCAGCAGCAGCTCACGCTAGAGGACTTTCTGTAAGTTCAAGCATTGTCCTGACTGCAACGTGGACAAGCTTGCTTTATTATAGTATTAAGTATGTTGTATGACGTGTTGTTAGACGTTGATTGTCTGCATCACGATGTTAAGTCAGTTTATGTCAGTCACAGTACAGGTCAGTGTATGTCAGTCATAGCACAGGTCAGTTCACATCAGTTCATGTCATGCATATAGAGTTGCATGTCCCAGTGCATAGACCAGACAGTAACAGAACCAGAGAACAGTTAGGTGCACAAGGCACCTTAGTGTGTTGATTAAATCACACCCCAGTAAATAGATTAACAGGTTCTGACTGTGGGGGCAAGCAGTATGCTACCCAGTGGAACACCAGAAAGATGGTAATTAACCAGTTATTGGCGTATCGACCTCTCGACCCACGGGGAGGTTATCATGTTTAGCATCAGTTAAGACTGAGGAGGTCAGCACTAAAGTACCGCTCCCGGTTGCGCTAACATGTTGGTACGTCCAATCAGGGGCCCAAAACCAGAACTAAAGCAAAAGATTAAAGTCCTAAGACTAAACAATCAGCCAGTACAGCATGTTTACAGAGTCCAGTCAGCATGAGCACAGCAGTCAGCATGAGCACAGTAGTACAGCATGAGTACAGCAGTCAGCATGAGTACTGCAGTTAGCATGAGTACAGCAGTTAGCATGAGTACAGCAGTACAGTATAAGTACAGCAGTACAGCATGAGCACAGTAGTACAGCATGAGCACAGCAGTATAGCATGTTAGTTACATGTTTTTATGTTTGAACTTACTGAGCCCATAGCTCATCAGTTTGTTCACATGTTGCAGGTAAGAGACCTGTTCACCAGTAGTATATTGGTGGACGACGAACAGGGTAGACACATGCCAGAGAGGATCTGGCGAGGGATATGGGTCACCAGTTAAATCTTCCGCTGTACAGTTTTGAATGTAATTTTCAAAGAGACAGTTTTCAAGACAGGAGTATGTGATAGGGGAATCATGAGTCAGTTTGTTAACTTGATTTCATTCTCGAACAGTTTATGTTTTTAAAAAAAAAGAAAAAAAAATATATTCCGCAAAATTAACAGTAGTTTACAGTTCAGCATGATTGCCGGCGACCCTAGAGGCCTGCAGACTATTGGGGTTAACTACAGAGTTGCCGTAATAGCACTGTAGAGCCTCTACAATAGGGCGGGCCGCCACATGTAAAGTTTGAATTTCTATTACTAAATTAAAAAATAAATAAACAAATTGACTCGAATGTTGTTAGAAATAGTATAGTGTTTAAAGATTAAAAAAAATTCCTTTTTCTTTCTTCAAAAGAATACTATATAAAGTATATTTAAAAATAAGATAACTTTTCTTTTTTAAACGAGAAGATTAGTGAAAAAAAAAAAAGGAAAAATATGCTCTGGTTACTTTTTTGCTTATTTATGAAATTAGACATATTATCCAAATAAAAAGTTAGTCTCTAAATGCCATGTAATGCATATTTGAATACGTCATACATTATATTCAAATATAAATATTTATAAATTTTAAATTTAACATAATAATTATTCATAATTATATTTTTTTAATTTATTTTTAATAATCAAATCCTGTACTTTCTTTTTCTCGCCAATAATTCAAATACATATTACATTTGAATACAAGTAAGAAGAAAACATCCAAAGCGTATTGCCGGTTTGTTTGGATTGAGGTTTCAAGTTAGAAAATTTGGATTAAGTTTAGAATGAGTTAAATCATAAAATAAACCTTGTGTTTGGTATTCAAATTTGACCTAGAGAATTTAATCTTGAGCTAAAAATGTTTACATGATAAAAGTTAGGTTTGAACTTATATTGAAAGTTGTGTTTTCCTTTATTTTTTTATGTAGTTGATATTTTTTTAATATGAAAAAAGATATATAAAATGTATTTTTGAGTCTAAAGTATTATGTAAATCATGAACTAAAAAGCTTAAAATGGAATAACAAATCGAATATAAGATTGAATTCAAACTCAATTTTTTAAATTCAAAACCTTAATCTAAACGAATCATGTTTTTTATTGTATTATATTTGAATATAATATAAGAGGAATGGTATTTTTAAACACACAATGAATGGTTTTTTTAAACACACTTCGTCCACATGAGAGATTAAACCAAAAAAAAGAAAAAGCCTTTTGTTTGCTTTTACTTGTGAAGAAGTGAAGAAAAATGTAGGACCCAACAAACAATCCCAATTCCCTTTTTTCTTTTTCAATAATAATAATAGTCATTTCATACTAAGGGAATGTTTGGTAAACACATTATATTTAAATGTAATACATTAAATGTAATTTATATTTGAATGAAAAGTATTTATATTGCATTTGAATGCATTGTGTGTTTGGATGAAAAATATTTAAATTATATTTAAATAATAAATATGTGATGTGATTGGTAAAAATAGAGAAAAAGAAAGTATATGACGTGATTATTAAAAATAATAAAAAAAAGAATGAATGAATAGTGATTGTATTAGATTTAAAATATAATATGATTGATATTTGAATACGATACTTTTACATTTCGATAAAAATTACATTGTATTTAAATAAAATCTAAATGCAATGCGATAAACAAATGAGGCATAAATAATAGTCTCATGATCCTTTACCAAAAACCAAAAATATAAAAGGATTAACTTTAGAATTATACATTTTGCCTTATATTATCTTCAATTTTGATTTTATATATCACATTTCTTAAATTTTTTTATTATTATGCCAACAATCCCAATCCATCAATATTCAGTAAAAATTATACAAAAATTGAATATGTTTTGGTCATTTGAGCTTTATTCATAAATAAAGTAATAATCAAATATATTTTAAAAAGAAATTAACTTTAAAAAAATATACAGTGCAAACTTTACATCATAAAGCTAGTGATGGTACAATTTCCCTATAAAAATTATTTAATTATCATTATAGTATTAATTAAATCTCATATGATCTTAATGTATTTAATTTTTGTTTAATTTTTGATGAAACATTAATATGAACAATACAAAAATTTAAAAGAGTGTGACATATAAAACTAAAAATTAGAGACCAACTTTAGAATGAAAGTATACTTCAGAAGTCATTTATAAAAATAACCTAATATAAAAATAAAAAATAAAAATCATGGTCATTTTTATTTTGTAAATTATAATTACAAAATAACAAAGAGTGAATATTTTTCCCAAAAAAAAAAAAAGAATTAGAATTATTTACATAAATATCCCTATCCTTTGCACTCATTTTCAATTTATTTTCAATCTTTCAAAATTATTCAACTGCTAAAAATTTGGAAAGGCCTCAAAATCACATTTATTATTTAGTACTTTAATCAAAACACAAATGATTAGGTTTATATCTTATTTGTCAAGAATATTTTTTTAAAAAAAATTCGCCCTCAAAACGTGATATTAGTGTTACATCTTTTCTCTCTCAAACTTTAAAATACAAACCGATGGAGAGGAATTCAAGCTCTAATATGGTCTTTAAGCAAAGAGCTTTTAATGCTTATGGAGGTTAGGAGAGTAATTATATCTAAAAACAATGCTTGATCGACTTTTCCCGTCAACATTTTTAACAAAACCATACAGAGGGGGTGTTTTCATAGGTTTTCCATACTTTAGGGAGCCTTTCAAATGACTTTGAAAGATCAGGAGAAAATTGAAAATAAGTCAAAGATAAAGAAATAATTATTGAATTGACTTTTTAATTATATAATTTATGAGTGTTTATATTAAAAATTTATAAGACGCGATAATTAAATTAATGATGCATAAAGTGAGATATTTTTTTTCTTCCAATATGATCTTTTATTAGGCAACAATAGCAAGTAATATATCGAACATGAATAAATAATATATGTTTTTAAATATTGAATCCAATCACAACGCATCAAAAAATAAAAATAAATATACATTCAAAACAAAATGAATGTATTATTAATTTAACAATCAAAAACAATTTCCTACTGATAAGGTGAATTTTTGTACCTACTATAGAATTCTCATTTTCCTTTTAGCTCATAGTTTCATTGACTGCTGATATACGGCCAAGAAAGACGGAAACTGTTAATTGCCAGTTTTCAGGAAAAAAGGAAAGAAAAGTGTCAATCAAACCAAGTTCCATGTGAGATTGAGCAAAATTAGAGTATTCTAATTGATGATGTTGCCTCTATTTCGATCATGGAATGAAATCAGGGCACTTTATAGAAACAAAACAAAACAAAACAAAACAAAAATGAAACAAAAATAGATTAATTGAAAATTAATCGTAATTTTTTTAAATCTTAGTTGTATTTCCTATTGAACTCTTGACTAGGATCGATTATTGTAAATTCCCCCTTTTGGCTTATTTAATTCCTATTAAATCTATGTGACATAATCGAACAGTAATTTTACACAAAATTCCATTATAAAGTATAGGATTTGAATTCTCTTCCATTAAGGAGTAACGTAACTATAATTTTTTTTAAAAGAGATTGGAATTAAACCAAAATTACAATGTTTTATCATTGCCTTTTAAAAAATATTTTATTATAGTTTATCTAGTTATATTTTTTTCAATAAACTATGCTTGTATTATGGTTCAATTTAATTTTAAAGTTTAGGGTTCAAAAGATTGTGCATTTATAATATAATATAGTTGATTTTGATTCATATAAGATATTAAATTTTAAATAAAAGTGCTCAAAATTTAAAAAAAAAATTGGGTGAAGTTTAAAGTTTCTGTACAAATCTTGTGTAAATTTTGTAATTAAAAATTTTCAAAGGAGTTAATAAGTGATAAAGTTTATAATATTTGGTCATAAGGGAGAAAATGTAAAGAATCAATAAATTTATAGGGCTAAACAGGAAATTTTCTTATGGTGATCAACTTATTTATTTCTTTTTTATATTTTGGGTCTAAATAATTCACAAGTTAAGTTCAGAATGAAATGATTATAATTTTTGTTGATTTAAAAAAAAAAAAAACAAAACTAAAATCAAAATTTTGAATTAGAGTCAATGAAACAGATGAAACCTTTATAATTTTTTTTGTTTTTAAGTAAACCTTGTATTAAGTGCTCCATTTATTTATTTTATTAGAAATATTTCTCTCCAAAATCTTAAGGCGATTTTATTAACACATTTATTTTGACTTTCTACATGAATCAAGATATGCTGTTTTGAAATTTTCTATTTTATTGATTATCCTCGATAATGTTATATCAAATCATCTAAATTTTAGTACACGTTTTGTACTAGCATTTTTTTAGCATTGCATTTAAATGCAATGCAATTTTCCCCCAAATACAAAAATATTTCATTCAAATACTAATCACATCACATTTTAAATCTAACACAATCACTATTTATTATTTCACTTTTTCTATTATTTTTATTAATTACATCATATATTCCCTCTCTCTCCTTTTTTTCTTTCTACTTTTATCTATCACATCACATATTTATTATTAAAATACAATTCAAATACTTTTTCCCCAAACACACATTGCATTCAAATGCAATGCTAATGATTTTCCTCTAAATACAAATTGCATTCAATGTATTGCATTCAAACGCAATGCAAATGCAATACGTTCACCAAACGAACTCTTAGAATTTGATCACATAAAAGATACCACATATTAAAAAGTTTTAAATAAATAAATAATATATTAAAATACTGTTAGGAGAATAACTATTAAAACGTGATAATAAAACTCCTTTACATGCACCTTTTTAAATTAAAATATTCTAATAAAACCGTCAAGTAAAATTACAAAAAAGGGCAGCCACAATAAACCAAAATGACATAAATATATTTATAGAAAATAAATTCAACAATATATTCTTGTCTAAATTACACGGCCCACACACACATTTAAAACCACAATTAATTTATTTCATTTTCAAAAACTTCACTCTTAACCACTATCTTGAAAACTGTCAAAAACTTTTTGATAAAATCGTATATGCTTTATCATGTGTGCGTTTATATATGCTAGACTTGTAGAAATGGCATACAAAATATAATGAAATAGAACATTATATATATATACACATATATGTGTTTTGATATGTAATGTTTTATCTTTTTTATATTATTCTTTTTACATACCTTTAATTCATATATTTTCTTTTTCGTTCATATATGTATTTGTTTTAATTAATAATCACGGATGACGACAATTCAAAATAATAAAATATATACACATGCGGACGCTAGTTTTCTTTTCTGTTTCGGAAAAATAGGGGTGAACAAAAAATCCGAAAACCCGAATAATCCACCTAACCCACCCAAGGAAAACCCGACGGGTTGGTTCCACGTCAGACCCAAAAAAAAGTCGGGTTGACCCACCCAACCCGATGTCAAATTGGGTGGGTTCGGCTTGGAATTCTAGAACCCGACCAAAACCCAACCCACCCAATGAATGTTTTTTTTTTTTTTTATATTTAGAAAAAATATAATGACTAATCTAAGCCAATTTTGTTGAGCCGACTGTCATTTCCTATTTATGCCTCCCCCCAAGCCAAAGTTTGTGCCTTGCCCTTACCAAACCTGATGTCCCACCAACCTCCTCCAATCATCCCTTTCTTCGACCATCGGCCGTTACCCCTCGACGTATTCATTTTTGCCTCCCCAAGGCCATGTTCGTCTCGTGCCTTGCCCTTGCCCAGCCCTAGCCGCCACTTGTCACTAGCCTCCCTTGATCCTCCCTTTCGTTAGGATTTAGGAACAAGATTTCAAGTTTATTTCAATTTACCTGGTTTTAGTTCTTGTTATTACACACATTGGAGTTAGAGATTATTCTTGTGAAATAAGTTTGATTGTTTGTGGTTGATGTTTCTTAGTATTCATTAAAAGCATGTTTTAATTAGTTCTTATTATCTTTACATAACTTCTTTATTTGAATATTTGAGCTTGTATTTTGATTTGTAATTAAATTTTTAAGTTATGTTTTATTACTTTATTTTTATAAATTGTCGAACCCGACGAACCCGAAAAACCCGCCAAACCCACCCAAACTTTAATTGGGTGGGTCGATTTTGTATATTGGGTTAATTGGGTGGGTTGAAAAATGTCAAAAATCCACCCAACCCACCCAACGAACACCCCTACGGAAAAATGAAAGGATAATAGTTTATTTATGAAACGTTTATTTATAGTTATATGTGAATATTGCGTTTAAATATAATATAATTTTTATTTAAATGTAAAAGTTTTATGTTTAAATATAATATTTTTTAATAATATCTCAAATATATTTATTATTCTTGAATTTTTTGAAAATAAATTTTTTTTCCATTCACATCATATGCTCTCTTTATTTTACTTTTTTTTTATCTATTTTTACTAATCACATCAACATTTTAACTCTAAAATATAATTTAAATACTTTTTATCTAAATACATATTACATTCAAATACAGAGTAAATACTTTTCATCCAAATACAAAATACATTTAATATATTGCATTCAAATGCAATTCGAACACAATATATTTACCAAATACCTCATTAGTAAAGTTAGTTAAAAAAAATAATTACCTATGTTTGAAAAAGAAAAAATATCAAAGTAATGTTCCCTTGCGTCTCTACATCTTTGTTCTCAAAAACCTAGATATTTGTTTGAAAGATATAGTTACCATCACAAAGATTGAAGTTGAAAACCCTAGGGCTATACTTGGTAAGTTTAAGAGAAAAGTGAAAGGAACGAGTAGTACATTTCCTATGTAAGACAGATGAGGAAGGAGTGAGAGGTCATTTTTTCTCATGATATTTAGTATGACAAGGGGGAAAAAAAAACAAAAACCATATCCCCTATTTGGTATAAAGATGCAAGACAAAGGAAATAATATATTTCATATGTAAAATAATAACTTTAGCAGAAACAATAGATTTTATTTGTAAAATAACAATTTTAACTTTTATTAATTTGCTTATTCTTTTAATAATTCTTTCAACTAAAAAAAGAACTTTTGTTATTAACAATGATACTATTATAATTTTAGTCTGTAATTAATAAAGCAAAATTAATTCTATCAAAAAATCTCTTCAATTTATGAGAGATCAAAATCCTTCTACAAATTTCTCTACCCTTTTCCTTCCTTCCACTTTTCTTTCTTACTAAACATAGCCTAGAAGACAACAAGTTTAGAGCAAGAAGGGGAAGAATCAGAGCCTTCATGAGGTCTTCTAAGGGGAGGCGGTGATAAGCTTGATCAGAAACATAAAGGTCACCATTACATTAGGGCTTTTAAGGAGTATTATAAGGCATTATCGAGCGATTCTTGTCAGCGTGTTACGGGTCAAAGAACGTGGAGATGGTGATGATCAATATGTTACTGATCACATACGATCAATATGTTACTGATCACATACGATCAGTTACCATATAATAGCGAAGAGGTCACAATTCACTTCTAATTTATATTTGCAAGCCAAAATGGGATTCAATGTTGTTGTTACTTACCAATAAATTCTCTTACTTTTTAATTTCTAGACATGTTGTTTGTGGTGTCAATGGTGTATATGTTAATGTATCATTTGGGATATTATTCGACCTTGATTTGTATAGATGGTGAAATCTATAATAAATTTGTTTTAAGGACCATTCACTAATTTGGTCTCGATTGTTACTGTGATCCGTCACTTAGACTCAATTTATTGTGTTGCACATAAACAAAGAAAATAAAATGTGAAAAACAAATAAAGAGACACTAATTTTTTTAGAGGTTCAACAATTATCTCGTGGGCTAAGTCTTCTTTGGTACTTTGAAAGCCTTCACAATGTATGATGTGATAAATACATGAGAGCTCGTAAGCAAGAATGGGGTAGAGAAGAAGAAGGATGATTCTTCAATATAATAAATCTAGGGAACGATTGGAATTGCAGGTCATCGATGAACTGACAGTGAGTCACGGTGATTTGTTGCCAAAAAATTTTGGGTGAATAATAATGGTGGCATGCTCTCTGTGTATTTGTAAGTATGCCTGTCACGTCCCAAAATCTGGAACAGCGACAGGTGTCACATCCCAAAAATTCGGGATAGTGACAAGTATAAAATTTTAAATGAATAATTGAAAAAAAAGCTCAGATTCCTAAGTTTGTCAGTTTTTATATCTTACACCGACTCTTTAAACTTGTTTATAAATTATGCTTGTATATTTTAAATTAATTAATATTTATATTCAATTTTTATCACAATATCAAGTAATGAGGTACCCATATCCCACAGATGCATACTTAGATAAAATAAAATAAGTAAGATTACAAAAGTAAAGTTTAGAATTTACAGTCCGAGAATGCTCATATATATACTTTATCCTAAAATACTGAACACTACTTCAAGTCTTCAGTTCTTGTCATCCACGGATGGGTCCACGTCACCCGTATCTTCTAATCACCTTTATCTCCTGGGGGTTTACTAGTTTTAAAACAGTGAGCGAAAGGCCCAGTAGGATATTTTTTAAAAAAAATATTTCAACATTTTAATTTAACCATCATATTAAGTATGTCAATGCAGTACCGAATTATAAACATGGAATCATGATTATCCAAATTGTGTCCCTATATACATCTAGTTCGTGTACGGTCCGTATGAGCCTCCCTTACCATGCCGAAACATGACGAGTGATCCTCGATCGAGCGATCCTCGATCGAGCTGTGCACTCTTCGCACGTGTGTGCTGGCTCTCGGTATACTTTAACACCAAGTCCAACTTTCAACATTTCATTTGAATATAAGATTCACATAATAAAAATATGCCGTATTGTTTTTCAAAAAAATCCGTGACCGCATATTTTTCTTTTAATTTCTGAAATCATGATATTTTCTAAATCACGTAATTTTCAAAACTTTATAAACTCATTTCCTTTAAATGATTTTTGACCAAATCATTAAAAACGAAACTGGCTATAAAGAAAGGGTAAGATATCCTACCTCGTTGGCAATTTAACCTACGATTAACTTCTCGCACGAATTCCAAGATAGTCTTTTTCCTTGAAATGATTAACGAGTACCTAAAACAAGAAACATAGATAATTTAATTATCTGTCCAAGAATTTGATAATCGAATTACCGTAAATTCAATTAATTAGTATGCCGTTGAATTTTAAAATTTAAAATGATACTTTATTTTAACCTCGTAATTTTAAAACAACAATTTTAACACAAATATCCAAAATATATATATATTTTTTTAAATTTCGGCATGACCTGCCTTAAATATAGGCTTCCCTAAAAGCTCCAAAATACTCAACTTGCAGAAAAATTTTCCAATTCCTAGAACAGTTTAAATTCCAAATTCAAATCTCAATCCCCAAATAAATTTAAAACACTTATTTAAATTCTATTATTATTTATTTTATTATTATTATTTATTATATAACCTGTATACAAATACACACATATATGTATATATATATTTTTTGTTAAGGGGGGGAGTTCAACCGGTGGAGCTCACGGCAGCAAGAGGGCGACGGCGCTTGGTCAGTTGGGCAGCTCCGGAAGGCCAGGCGACGGCAAGGCCGGTCGGTTTCAAGGTTCAGGCTTGGCAGCGGGCAACCGGGTGAGGCAGGGACGAGCGGCGACGCACGGGATGGGGAAGGCGGCGAAGGCCCGGTGACTGCTTGGGTCCGGGCATTGGCGGCGGCTGGCGGAGGCTCGCGAAATGGTGGCATGGCCAGTTGGCGATGGTGACTCACGGGCTTTAACGATTGGCTGGGCACGGCAGTCGGGTTCGGTGGGCGACTGCTGTGGCGTTCGGCCGAAACAAAAAAAAAGAGGGAAAGGAGAAGAGAATGAAAGAAAGATGGTGAGGGAGTGATCGGTGAAAGGGAGATAAAAAAACAGAGGGAGAGGGCGTGAGAAGAGAGAGTGAGAGTGGACGAGAGAGAGCAGAGAAAGAGAGAGAGAGCTTGGTGAGGGAAAAAGAAAAACAAAGAGAGAGAGGGGGCGAGCAAGAGAGAGTAAGACGAGAGAGAGTGAGAGTGAAGGGTTTGAAAATTTTGGAAGATAGAGAGGGAGATCGGCGAGAAGAAGGAAAAAAAAAAGGGGAGACAGAGAGGGAGGGCGAGAGAGAGAGGCGGTGTGGAAAAGAAAAAGAACAGAGGGAAAGTGAGAGATTGGGAGAGTGCAGAGAAAGAGAGGCGGTGAAAAAGAATGAGAGAGAGAAAGAAGAAAAGTGATCTCTGGAAAAGTTCGGAAAGAGGAAAGAAAAAATAAAAATAAAAAATAATATTTGTTAAAATTTTATTGGGTAAAAATTGTTAAAATTTTAAAATTTGTAAAAATGTTCTAAATATCCTCAAACTAATATTTAATACACCAAAAATTTAAAATTGAATTTTCATAATAATAAAAAAAATTTTATCGGCACACTAATAAATTGAGTTTTTATACATTCACGTGCGAAATTTAAATTCAAAAATTTCGCAACATGACAATGCCCTTCAATTTTGAAGAGGTCTGGTATTTATAGGAACTAATGGTAGCTAGTGAATCCTTTCACAAGTAGGATTAGTAATCGAAATTCAAATATAAATAAGATTCTCGCTTATTCAAATCTTATTGTGAGTAAATCTTTTATTTGAATTTTATATATTTGAATTTATGGGTTAAATCCAAATATATTTTGTGTTTGGAAGATTATCTGAATCCCTAAATTTGTGGGTGAACAATTCTAGAGAATATCCATGTAATCCTTAGAATCTCATATGGGGACGCTTTGGCAACTGGTTCGTAGAGGTTGCTTGGGAAGCATTTTGGAGACCAATCCAATGAGTTGTCTAGCAGCTTGTTTGAGGCTGGTCTACAACTCGTGAGATGAGTTGTTCTAAAGATTATTTTGGGCTCTGCCAGTTACCTTGTTATACTTTATTTAATACTCTTCGATGACGTATGTTAACACATATATGGTGAGATATAAGATACGAAATCTGACCTTAACAATTTGGATTCTGGATATTGAAGAATTCAGTTATGGTAAGATCAGTTATTAGAATAAAATCATAATAGTTGCTCTTTCAATTTTATATTATCAAAAAAAAGTATTTTTTTTACTAAAATACCCCCAACTATCACAATCATGTGATATGCATGTGATCAAAGCCATCCAATATCTAACGATGGTTAGTAATAAAAAAAAAAAAAACCCCTTTGCACCATTTTAATAAGTTTAGGGATCAATTAATTAAAAAAAAAGATTGAGAATCAAATGGTACACTTATAGAGAGTTCAAGAACCATTGTTGCTATTACTATATTTATTTTAATAGTTTAAATAAACAATTATTGTATAGTAAATTATTTTAACACTTGAAATAAAGATTTTACGTGTATCAATATGCATAATGTAACAAAATTATACTAAACACAAGTATATGTTAGTGTAAGAGGACACACTTTTTAGCATGCATTTGGTATATGGGTTGAATCGAGTTTTTTGAATTGAGTTGTTATGTGTTTGGTGTACAAATTTAAATGGTTTAAGCTAAAAAATGTAAAAATTTGAAATGTGTTCATAAAAGAAAAACTAATATGGAATTTTTTTTTTCACCTTAAAATTTTATATGATTTAAAAAAATATTCTATTTGGTCTTGTATTTGCAAAATTCTAGATTTTTAATTTAATATAACCCCAAATATGAATAATTTATGGCAATATGGTCTCTTTGAAAAACACCTTCATAGGTCTATATATTTCAATATAATATAATATAAATTTGATTGCCTCCTATATTTAATTCCAACACGAATATATTTAAACAATAAATCAACACAAAACTTTATTTACTTATTTTATTTTTTTTATTTATTTTTATCAATTACATTACATTTTTCTTTTCATTCACTTATACAAGTTTGAATGATAACTTAAATACAAACAAACTAAATATATATTACATTTAAATATATAATATATAAAAGAGATATTTAAACAAATATTATATTCCATATATTATATAAGAATAACATATAAAATGAATGTATCTTTTATGTGAACCATAATTCAATAAAAAATTCATAATTATTTATAAAAAAAATCATAAATAGTAGTGTTAAAGATATCAATTTTAATATTAATTTTTTAAGTATTGATTTATGCGTTATATTTTTATTAATAGGTAAATTAATTAATATGATAATATTTTAAATATTTATTAATAAAATAATAATTTATATATTTTATAAATTGATATTTAAAAATTATGGTTGGGTTTGACGTTATAATATTTTTAAAATATATTTGACTGCTAGCAATAAAAAACTAAATACATTAAGGAGGTGTTTGGTGAAATATTTACATTTTAATTATATATTCGTAATGTAATTTTACACCAAACGTAAAATTTTACATTTAAATACAATTCTTTTCAACAGTGTTATGAAAACAATTATTATTTAAAAGTTTTTTAAAACAATCACATTAACTTTTTAACAGTACTACGAAAATAATTACTATTTAAAAGTTTTTTAAAACAATCACATCAACTTTTCAATTTTATTATTTTTTCTACTTTTACCAATCACATCAACTTTTCAATTCTAAAATACTTTTTATCTAAACACACATTTAATTCAAATACAAAACAAATACTTTTCAATCAAATATAACACTTAAAAAATAAATTACATTTAAATACAATTAAAATACAATGCATTTATCAAACGCTCCTGAAAGGAAACAAATAGAAGACCAATTTTTCCTCCCCATCTCTCTCTCTCTCTCTCTCTCTCTCTCTATACATATATATATATATATGTGTGTATGTATATAGCCAATGGATGCATCTGGGTGTGTGTGTTTTTCTTCCTATCCATTCCCAGAGCTTTCTTTTGTGTCTGTTTATTTGTAAAACTAAATGGCAAGATCTCTCTCCCGAACAACAACCCTAACCCTAAGCCGACATCTCTCCCCAAAATCCCCCCCACAGCCATCGCAATCGCCATCGCCATCGCCTTCGTTGTCGTCGTCGTCGTCGTCGCTGCTCGTCTCCCTTCGCACCCAATCGAATCTCTCCTCCTCCCACGGCGGCGATCTCCCCGACCTCGCCGACTCTTCCTCCTCCGATCCGCTCCTTCGGAAGCTGGAGGACGCCATCCACCGCATCATCGTCCGTAAATCAGCCCCTGATTGGCTGCCCTTCCTCCCTGGCTCCTCGTACTGGGTACCACCCCCGCGATCCCGCAATTACGGCCTCAATCAACTCGTCGAGAAGCTAGCCAACCCCTTGACTCACGAGGAGTCCATGTCCACCACCACCCTCCGTGGCTGGCCTTCCTCCGATTACTTCATCCATGGTCCATTCATTCCTATTCTCAATTTATTACTTTATATATATATATTGCAAAAATTCAACTTGTATTGTATAGTGTTCTTATTTTCAATTTTAATCCTAATCTTTTTTAGCTTCCTCTGGATATCTAAATTCATATTGTTCAAATAAGAAAACTTTCCTGATACGTTTTTTTTTTTTTGATAAATCAAAGATTTTTATGTACCGATGTATTGTTAATTTGTAATTAACTTCTATGGGCACTATTCCTATGATTTTCTTCTTCTTCTTCTTCTTCTTCTTCTTCTTCTTCTTCTTCATCTTCTGGGATTGGGTTAATGTGCATAGGTTGGTTCCTTTGTTCTGTTTGGTCGAGATTGATAAAGGTAAGAGTTTAGAGAATTTTTTGGAAAGTTCCCATTCCATAAAATATATATGTGCTTGATATTTTTAGATTGTTCTTCAGTTTAAGCTTATCAGATGGCTCATTTTCTTGATAATTGTACCTGTATACAAATTTAATCTACGAATCCAAAATGGTGTTTGTAATGTATGGCAGCTGTGCGTTGTCATTTAGTCTTGCAATGGTTGCTTATGACTTTTTTATTTTCTTCTATCCTGCAGGCGCATCTCCTCACCAGATAGAGTCCATAGAGGATACTTCAAAATCTAGTAATTTGTCTCAGTTGGACGATGACGAAGGATAAGTCATTTATCTCCTAAAAAATTAGCATCCGGGGTGAGTTTTCTTTTCTAACACTGTTGACTGTTGTGCCAACTCGGAATTATATTTATGTTCTCAATATTGTTTGCTCTTAAAATTATAATGATGAAAAATTTGGACAAGTTGGATAACAGATATTGTAAGCATTGGTATAGTTCTAGATCTTCACTTGCAAATGGTAAAGTGAGATTAGTTTAGAGAAGTCCTAATCTTGAGGAATAAAAAAAAAGTTTATATGTTTTAGATGATTGGGATAAATTTGTGTTGGCCCCTGTCATTAAGTTCTTTGAAATGCTACCGTTCTTCATGTTTTAAGAATTTAATGACAAGGATGAAGCTAGGTTAGGATTGGTAAGAAGTTGCACTTGTGCATGTAGGAATTGTAATTGTAGGTATCATTGGACTACTTAAGAAGCTGAAGAAAAGTTATGGAGCATTTGTTTTTTGTATTACGTTCGTACTGCGTTTAAACGCAATGTAATTTTCATCTAAACTTAAGGGTTCGTTTGGTGAACGCATTGCATTTGCATTGCGTTTGAATGCAATGTATTGAATGCAATTTGTATTTGGAGGAAAAGCATTAGCATTGCATTTGAATGCAATGTGTGTTTGGGGGAAAAGTATTTGAATTGTATTTTAATAATAAATATGTGATTTGATGGGTAAAAGTAGAGAGAAAAAAATAGGGAGAGAGAATATATGATGTAATTAATAAAAGTAATAGAAAAAGTGAAATAATAAATAGTGATTGTGTTTGATTTAAAATGTGATGTGATTGGTATTTGAATGAAATGTTTTTGTATTTGGGGGAAAATTGCATTGCATTTAAATGTAATGCTAAAAAAATTTGTGTCCCAAACACTAGCTAAAACTTTTATATTTAAAAATAATATTTTTCTATAATACCTCAAATACATTTATTATTCTAAAATATTTTAAAAATAAATTTTTTAAAATTTATTCATATTATATTCTCTTTCTAGCTCATTTTTTCTATCTACTTTTACCAATTACATCAACTTTTTAATTTTAAAATACAATTCAAATACTTTTTATCCAAAGATACATTGCATTCAAATGCAAAGCAAATACTTTTCATCTAAATACAAAATATATTCAATGCATTGCATTTAAATGTAATACAAACGCAATATATTTATCAAACGTTCCATTAGTCTTTACGTTCTCCTCCTTTTACATCACCCACTTAATTGCCTTAACCAAAAACATTATTTATTTCCCAAAACTAACCATGTTGATTTTTGTACTTCTGATGTTTAGAAATCTTTATTGAATTTTGCATAACAAATTCATTGTACTGTTAATGACTAACTATAACGGGGAAAGTGTGCAGGCTCTTGTTCAGCCAGGGTTGTAAATATAATAATGTAGAGGGAGGATAATAGTTGGAAACAAGATATTTTCCACAAATGGAGCTTTGTACAGATGCAAACCTAGTCGGTTAATCGGAGAAGAATGTTTCTGTGGTGAAATATTTGACTCTATTTACTCCCTTAAAAAAATATGTATAATAAGATGTTTAAATTTGAGTAGCCAAGCTGTTTATCCCCTTTGAAGTTTATGTATTTATACTTGGTGTATGGAATGGTTAATATATATATATATATTTTTAAATCTGCCTGCTTTGAAGAGCTGGCATCATCTTCTAGTCTGACTTATTTATTTATTTGCTATTTTTTTTTAAAATACCGTTGTCACGTTTATTTAATCAATTTTAAGTCGACAAAGCTTACCGGATTACTTTCTTAATTGTATATCTTTACAAAGCATTTTTATTTTTTGCATGAAAAAATTGCTGGACACCACTGTGACTATTTGTTTTATTAATTATCGTGTGACTACTGGTCTAAACTGCGAGTATCTATAAGATTAAAAAAATTAATGTTTCTTATTATAATTTTTCTAAATGGATGTGATTTACCCGATTAAATATCTATGCTTTTCTTCTTTCCTAAGCTTATTATAGGTTGAATGAGGCAAATGGCAGATCTGTTAAGGAGAGGGGTGGAGGGATTGGTAGAACAATTTTAAAATTTTGACATTTGTGATTGTTTAATAGAAGAGAAAAGAAGAGAGAAGTGATCAGGATAGGGATTAAATCCGTTTGATATCTTTTAAATTAAAGAGATTTTTATAACGATTCAAACTATCTAATTAATCATCGATAAAATAGTTATTTTATAAATAAAATTTATTTTTCTTTTTTTTGCTATTTTTATATTAAATAAAAAAATGATTTTTGTTTTTTGTTTTTTGTTTTTTTGTTTTTTGTTTTTTGTCGTGTAAGATATTATAAAAAGGACTTATCTTTCTTTTTCTTATTCCTCATGTAAGTGATTTATCACTCCTCGTCTAACCTTTTGCTCCCTCCTTCAAACATAGCTTAAGGGGGCATTTGGAAAAAAAATTTTGTTTTAATTTTATTTAAATACAATATAATTTTACACTAAACATAAATTTTATAACAGTATTACGAAAACAATTATTATTCAAAACATTTTTAAAACAATCACATCAATTTTTTAACTTCACTATTTATTTTTATTTTTATTAATTATATCAACTTTTCAATTTCAAAATACTTTTTATCCAAACACACATTTCATTCAAATACAAAACAAATATTTTTCAATCAAATACAACATTCAAAAATTAAATTTAATTCAAATACAATTAAAATGCAATGCGTTTACCAAACGCTCTTTAAGAGGATGTTTGGTAAGTGTATGGTGTTTTTATTATATTTAAATATAATGTATTAAATATTATTTATATTTGGATGAAAATATTTATATTGCCTATAAATACAATGTGTGTTTAGATGAAAAATATTTGAATTGTATTTAAATAATAAATATATGATGTGGTGGGTAATGGTAAAGAGAAAAAAAAAGAGAAAAAGTATGTGATATGATTAGTAAAAGTAATAAAATAAATAAATAAATAGTAATTATATTAGATTTAAAATGTGATATGATTGGTATTTAAATATAATATTTTTGTGTTTAAATGAAAATTATATTATAATATAATTTAAACGTAATGTGAATATAATGTGATATCAGGTAGAAGTTATTAATTAGATTTCTTGTCACTTTGGTATCTCAATGGTGACTCATTCACATGTACCAACTGTGACAACTGAAAATTTTACTGTTCTCAAAAAACGTGTATAGTGTATGCACAATATCAAGAAAAGGGTCAAGACAATATTTTCTCGACCTGAAACTGATATATTTGGAATCAGGACGCTCAAATTAGTTAATTGCAGCACAAAACAGAAATTTCGACCGGGAATGTGAAAATACGCAGTACCGAAAACTGGTCAAGATGACCTCGGATTAAGATAAAACTGATAAATTTGGATTCAGCACGTCCAAATTAGTCATGATAGCCCAAGTTAAAAATTTTGGGGAGGAGAGTATAAATAGGAAATCTTGGGGGTTAAATTCAAAAATTCCCCATAAATTCCAAAAATTTGAAATTCTACCCCCAAAATTCTCTCAAGTGTGAACAGTGACCAATTTTCACATACGACCTCCGTTTACGACACCGCCGGCATTGTTGGAAAGCTTTCGCCGAGCTGAGTCCAACGGTGGGTCGACGCAACGGAGCAGCTGTCGGAACAACTCGATCGCGCCGCTCGAAGCTCGCCGGAGCCGTGAGTTTCAAATGGCCGATTCTCCGCCGTCCGGCCACCGTTTGCCACAAAACCGATCCCAAAAGGTTCGTGGTGAAGAGTACTACAAAACCCATGTGGTGGTTCACGGCAACAACCGCCGTATCGTGTCGACCAAGTTTTGAGAAATCCGCCATCACCGCCGTGGGAGCCACCATCGATTTTCGCCGATTCCGACCAAATTGAAGAGAGCCACCGGTGCAGAAATGGTCATGAGGTTGTGGGAAGCAACAGCTCTCAACCAATTTCGGGAAAAAAGTCCGACACGGCAGAGTTCCACTGTCACCGCCGTGGCCGTGGCTTTCGAGGGGATTTTCCGACGATAGGGGCCTCCAAACATGAAATTGAGGCCACCAATGGATTCCTCTCGTCGAGCCCTTCAAGAAGGGCTACTCACTTGCCACCGTCGCCGCCGTCAACTGCCGGTCAACGGCGACTGTTGACCAAATTTTGAAGATTGGCCCGTTGGTCTATTTTCAATGTTCCGGACGCATCCGCGGAGTCGGATTTGGAAAACGGAACTCTAGATGCAAAGAACGAAAGAATAAAGTTTGTGCGATTGAGACCGAACGGCATTTTCGGTATAATCTCGACCACTCTTGTTCCTCAATTTATTAATTGAGATGAATGTATGTTAATGTGATGTATTGATATGAGAAATTGTAAAAGAAAGAAAGAAAAATGAATGAAATAGCAGATATAAAAAAGTATGAAAATGTGTAAGGCTCCGTTTGGATGGGGTGTCCGTTTTTTAAAAATGAAAAATGTTGGGAATTGAAATGAAAAAATTTTCATTTAGGATGTGAAAAGTAGTTTGGAATGAAGGGAAAATGTTTAGTTCTGAAAAAGAAATGTTGTTTTGTAAATTTAACTTTTAACTTCAAGAAAGAAAAAGTTGTTTGGTAAAATGAGGAAAAAACTAAAAACTGTACTGATTCAACGAAATTTAAATGCGTTACTACTTGTTACACATATTAAAATTTTTAATAAACAGAATGATTCCAAAATTTAATTTTCAGTTACAGGCAACGTTGTTATATGTATATATATATATTTTTGTACTAACTGTTTAAATGAGATGAAACGAAATATAAGCGAAATAAAAAGATAATATGATATAAGGATAATTAACAAACAGGAATATCATACTTTCTTTAATGTGTCCGTCACACATGGTCACATAATACAAATTTGAGCATTGTTTAGTAACAGAATGTTAAAAATATAATAGCATGTTTTCAATCCAAACTTCTTGTATCACCTATACCAAGGGTTCTGCTGAAATGCTCTATACATGTATTGTGCTAACCCATCTCTGAACTCGCCCATTATAACTGTAGTACCATGTTCAACCTCGGGCCCAGTAGGTACCGTATTGTCGTTTTCATTGTCGTCGTTGCCACATGCATAGTCATCCAATACTAACGACTCATCCATAGAATAAGTATGTAATAGGTCATCATCTTGGCGGTTAGCCATTATGATAAAATTATGAATTACCGCACACGCTACGGGGATCATAACCTGCTTATCCATATCGAAATGATGCATACATTATAATATTTTGAATCTTTTCTTCCATACTCCAAATGTACACTCTATACAATTTCTAAGTGAAGAGTACGTGTAGTTGAAAACCTATTTCGGCCCATTTAATCCACGCCGACGCTTCCCATATTCTTGAATGTGGTATGTGCTACCACGATAAGGTGCAAGAAAGCAATCTCTATTTGCATATCCTGAATCCACTAAGAAGAACTTTCCTACAACATGTCAAAACAAATTTATTTATAAATAGTTAACACGTAAATTCCAACTTATATTGATATATAGTCAATTTGAACACCAACATAATAAGTTTACCATATGGGGGCCGTGGGAAAGAGTTAATAGGATCTGATATTACTGCTTCAAGCACTCTAGAATCGTGAGCAGATCCCTCCCATCCGGCTAGCATGTAACTGAATCTCAAATCAAAAGAGTAGATCGCCAGTACGTTCATCGACAAGAATCCTTTTCTATTGCGATATCGTTCTTGTTCTTCACTGGGTGGACAGCATGGAATGTGAGTCCCATCTAAAGCACCAACACAGTTCTGCATAATAAGAATAACAAATATGTTACAATAACACCATGCATATAAGAAATAACTACTTGTAATTTTTGTACATGTTAACATAAAAATGTTAATCCAAAGTCGCACTAAACATAGTTAACATGAAATTGCACACGTATATCAAACCATGGTCTGTATTTGTGTCCGTTGTCAACAATAAAATCTTGTATTGTATCGTAATCTGGCGGTGTAATAAACACGTCTTTAAGACTGCATATTACTCGAAGCATATGATCAAACCAACGACCAATTGTCTCTCCAGAATGTTGCCATCGATCTTGCATTTCTCGGTTTGTACTCCCTTGACAAACAATTTCTGAAAATATAATGAGTTGCTCCTCCACACACATTTTACATGTGTCGGCCAACGCATTAACATCTCTAAGATATTACGACAACTTCCAAAAAGCCGCTTTGTTCATACGAATCTTGTTACTAATAACCTTGTCAGGGCCATGTAATAGTTCACGAACTTTTTCAATCCCGCTTAACTTACTATTATGAACTGGTGTTGGGTTAGATCGGAATTGGGTGTACATGTAGTACAAGGCAGCTCCTACAGTAACCTTCCCCTTCATGCGGTGCTCCTGTCTTCTTCTCTGACAATCAGCGACAGAATCATCATCATTGCAAGCTTCGGATGAACCACCGTGATACATTGCTGACAACATTGCAACTTATCAGAAGTAGTTAAATAGGTTACAAACACATAACAACTTTGCAGAAAATTAACAATATATCACGAATCGTTTTACGATACCTGTTTCTAGCAATTGATAGCATATAGGTTGAACAAAGATCGTATTTCTTCAGTGAACAGGTATCTGCAATTGTATGGATAAAGTATAAGGATTGAATAATATAAGCTAATTGACATATACATGCACGAACGTAATGGTTTAAATGGCATTAGGCACAAGGCGTTAGATTATGTATATGCAAATACATTGTAATACAATTAGTCAACACATGACACTAACATAAACACAAATGAAAATCTAACATGAACGACCAGGGATATTCATAGGACGGTTTGAGGTAGAGTTCATAAGTTACATGAAAGAAATGTATCAAGTCATCAACTCTAACAAGTCAGCGAAGCACAAACATAATAGTCTCAGATTACAGGTAAATAAATAGTTAGTCAACAAACAAACATAATAGTCTCAGCTTACAAGTAAATAAATAGTTAGTTAACAAACAAACTATAGTGAAGGTGGGCTACAACCACTAGGATCCGGATAGGGTGGATGGCTTGGAGGTGCTTGGGGCTGAGCGAGTTTGCCTATTAGCCATCTGTACCGTCTCGACTCAACCATGTTCACAAAAAACGCACACCAATGAAGGTTTGCACTAAATTCGTTGAGTGCCTTAAAGTATGTGTCGTCATCTACGCCCATTTGCTCAACGATATCCTGACAACGTTGCCTAAGCGTAAGAGAATTAGTTAACCGGCCTCCTGACTCTCCAGATTGAGTAGCTAAGATGCTAGCAGCTATCAACTCCATAGCGTTCAAACACCTCGCTTGGTTGCTAAATGATGCTCTTTTCTTTTTCTTGCCGATAACTCTTGATTTGTCTCCAAATGTGGGTCTTGCACGTGCTATGTGGTCACTACTACCACCAACAAGACCCACGTCCGCATCGTCTTCAGCATCCGATACATCAAGTGATGGTTCAACTGTATGACCTGAACCATATTGCCCAATACCAGTAGCAATTCCCTTCCCGAACACCACATCCAACATCTCCTCTCCTAAAATGCCACCGTGTCGTAATGAACATGCCCTAGGGTTTTTCTACAAATGCAAGTGTAAAAATTTTAACTTACAGGAAGGTACATTTTAACAACTAGAAAACAAAATTGTACTAAAATAAACATGAAAAGCGCATTGATTAGTACTACCTTAATGTATTCCCTCCAAAACTCATTCGAGCAAGTTACTGTTTTGAGTGTCGCATTCCAACCTAAACCGGTATTGCTCTTTAATTTTTGAAACGCATTGTAAAGGCACCGTAAGCGGTCCATTTTGCCACTTAATTGTGCAGAAGTGAATTCCTTGCCCGTTACTTCTTTTAAATGCACTGACCATGTGTCCCAATCAGTTGAGTCGGGCCTCCGACGTCCATGCTCTAATGCATAGTTATACAGTAGTCGAATTAACGTGAGAGTTGCCTCATCGTCCCACAACTTCTCGTCAGACATCTTAGCCAACAATATCAAATATATTAAGAAGGTTGAGAACAATTAAACAAGTGAATTGTAATGAATGAATAGCATGTAATTATGATGAATTATATAATGAATTGTAATGAGGGCCAGTATTTAAAATGGACTAGATAGCATACTCCATTTTGTATTTCACACACCAAATTTTTGAACACAAAACAGAGACAAACTAAACAGGAGGACCACACAACACAATCCATGCCATGACATAAAACTTCAAAACATATCATCAATCAAAGTTAAAATGTCCACCCACAATGACAATAAAAAATACAACGGCCTCCACATAAAATGACATGTCATGTTTGAACACCTGTAAACAGGTTTTTTATACCATGTTGTAGTCTACAATGAAACTTCATATCAATCTCACTATCCAGTTCCCAAAAAATCCGTTTCTAAGTGCAGAAAAGTTAAAATTTCAAGTACCAAATAATTTCATATTAAATTAAAAACGTCTAAAGCATTGTTTTTAAAATCAAAAAACAAACACAGTATTGTATAATAAAATGGAAACATATAATTGGTTTAAAACCTAGAAACCTCATTGTAGATAGTAGTATTACCGGTTCAATGTTTTTAACTTACACACTCAATAACTAACTCAATAATCTAAAAATATAAACTCATCCAATCATAATGTCTTACTATATGTCTTACATGTCCTCAGATTATGAGATTAATGACACAAACGTATATAACTTGCTTAAAGCATAGAATATATAGATCATGTTATGCGTTCGTGGGTTCACAGCCAAACACTGTTCTTTTTTACAGAGATAGAGTTATATACTCCAAATCAGAGAAGGCCGGCAAGCAGAGAAATAAACGTTAGATCAAGTTAAACGTGATAATCAATATCCATTAACTCCAAAATTGATGTCTTTAGCTGGATTACCAATTCGGCCATTTAGTTTGGAAGCTAAGCCGTTTTACAGAGAAATGTGAAAGTCTCCAACAGTTGGAAGACAACAATCCCTAATCTACAGAAACGAAATTGCTATTTCATAACCAACACAGTTCTGCATTTCTAAACCCAGAAAATGAGTTGAAATAGTTATGGCGTTATACACATTTTCGGTATAAATCATTATTGTACAAATGCTGTACCCATGATAAATTTTCCCAAAAATTACACAAACTTTCTCCACCGGAAATGTTAAATGTTTCGGTGAGTTGTACAATCCCAAAATAAATCCGTCTTCAATAAACTAAGATTCAAATGTTGCATGACCAGATTCAGTTGTAGCCCGACAAATACATACCACCACAATCCGACGTTTTGTCATCGGATCTGAGGGGGGGGGGGAGGGAAAAAAGAGATAAAACGACTTACCAGAGAGGAAGATCCAACTGATTCGCAAGAAGAAGAAATAGGGAGAATAGCCCGACACGAAGTTCGCGGAAGCTGGGGAGGAGTCGACAGTGGAAATGGGTGTCGCGGTCGGCTAAGTTTCCACCGATAATACCGGCAGATGAAAAGTCGAACCTTGAGCTTGTGATTCAACGATGGCCGACCAGTTTCTCCAGTTTTCATCAAAGAACTTGTATTATTTTGCAGCGAAAGATTTTTCCTCTCCGTAAGAGTCGCCCCTGTATCGCCGAAGAAAGAAGAGAATGATTTGGGAAGGTGGCTTATACGACGTTAACAGGCAGAGAGGAAAAAGAAAGAAGTTGGCGTTTAAGGAGTTGAGTGATGTCGTTTATGTTTGTAAATTTTGAGTGATGTCGTTTGTGTGGGGGAAAAGAGCTTCGGGTTTAACGTGGTGGAATTATTGCTCTCTGAGCAAAGCCACTGTGCAACCCACGTTCTCTGCACAAAACTGAGCATTTTGTGTCCATTGTGCTACCAAACGTCTTTTGACGTTTTGTTTTTCAAAATTTAAAAACAAACACGCCAAACAGACATGCGGTAAATTTTACGTAAAAAGTGTATAACTTTTACGTAAAATTAGGCCTCTGGTATAATACGTGATAGATTAGACGAGGTTAGATAGTTTTGAGGCGTTTCTTAAACGCCGGGAGCCTAAAAATTAAGAGGAAATGCTACCGAATTTTTTAAAATGGCATAAAGGGTATTTCTGGAAATAAATGTTAAAAATGTGATCGGGCAGGTAAACCCGAACCCCTTATGAATTTAAAATGAAAAATGAAAAAAATGGATGTTTTAAGAATTTATAAAACGACCTTTGAGGCCTGAAATGTAAGAAAAGCAAGAAATCGACTTTTATGTCGGAATAGAACTTCCCGAGAGCTGGGAATAGCAAAAATTGTGAAAAATATAGAAATTAATTTGGAAAAGGTCCAATAAGTTTTTAAAAGTCAAATTGATTACTTTTGAGCTTAGAAAATTCAGTCTAAGCATTTAAAATGTGAAGGTTAAGATTCAAAGACCCGTCAGGGGTAAAACGATCATTTTGACCAAAAGTTTCAGAAAGTTAGAAAAAGAGTCGTTGAAGCCTAGAACATAATCCTAAGGCTTTAATTAAAGTTTTAAAGGCCAAAGTCAAGAGTTAAACATGAAAAATAAGAAAAGTTCCGATAGAGGCAAATGGTAATTTTGTCAAAATTTTACAGAAAAGTTAAAAATGAAACATTGAGCTCCTAAATTCCTTATTAATGAATAAAACGTAGAATTTTTACGCTATCATGAATTTTAAGTATAAAAAAATAACCGTTGACTTTCCGGTTATAGGAATTCAACGAGACAGTAACGAGGGAGCATCGATGGATTACAAGAGACGCACTTTGACAGCATTGAGGTAAGTTCAGACATTTAATTGTCTGTGCACGAACAAATTGATATGATTATGTTTAGGTGGAAAAATATATTTTCCACTAAAATATATGATTGTGTGATTTATAGTATGATTATGTGATTTATATTATTGTTACAAATTGTCTTAGATTCACGGGGGAAATCTGATTCTTTATACTGTCATGATTGCGCTGAATATTTGCATGCCTTATAATTAATGAGGCAACCTCCCAAGAGTGTGAGATATTGTTTTAAAGAAACGATGAAAACAATGAGAATAAATAAATTAAGTATAATTTATATACTGTTCTGTTTATGTGACAGGTTTGGACGAGAGGTTCCAAACTTACTGGATTCCATTTTTATGATTCCAGTTACTATGTTATGATCATAGAGCAGTATTAATACTTGATTAATTACAGCATTAAATATATGATGTTTACAGTCTTTATAACTGCACAGGTCTGAGTACAGCTACTGTACTAGACTACGAAAAGTTAATATACTGCACAGTGAAGATGTTATTATATGTATACTTAAACATTAAATAACAGGGTAATGAAAACCTAATAGTTTTGGCGTACCAGCCTCCCATTAGGTGGAGGTTATTTCATGTTGAAGTAGAAGACATAACACAGATGAGGGAGAGCCAGGGTAGCTCCCAAGCCCCTTTACAGTGCGTTTTTCAGTACGACCAAAACGGGCCCATACAGAGTTAAAGTACAGATAAGATAATAAATGAACAGAATAAATCGAAAAACTGAGCATAAAACACTTAAGACATAATTGTTGTGTTTGATTGCAATGTTTTGCGCTAACTTATATGTCATGTGCATTTGTATATATACATGTTTATAAATTACATGTTGTGTTAATTATTAAAAATATAATACTACGGGCGCGAGACCCATACAGTATGACGGGCGCGAGGCCTAGGGCGTAAGGCCCATAAACTGAAAGCAATGAATGATGTAATGAAAGAAAGAATGAGAAATATGAAGAAAAGAATAAATGAGTATAATATGAACACTATCACATGATGTGATGTTTGTGCTAACCCTATATGTGATGTTATGTTAGTATATCAGAGTAAAGTTTTAAGAGATGTCATGCGTGATACTAGAGGATACCACTGTTATTACAGTTGGTATATTTATAGTTATTCTAATTTTATAGAATACTATTAGTTATCACAAATTATGTGATTATTTATGTTAATTCACGATATGTTTTTAGTAGTTATATACTACCAAATGGTATATATGTTTATATGACAGAATATAACAGTATAATATATTGTTTTATGATTTTTGTTTTTATGTTTGAACTTACTGGGCGTTTAGCTCACTAGTTTGTTCGTGTGCAGGTAACAAAGTTAAACAACCTGCCATTTGAGTTTGTTGAGATACGAGACTGGTGGAATAGGTTACGAATGTTATGTCAAACGTTATGGACCCGCTATGCTTAATTCGTCAGATAGAAAGAGAGTAAGTGTAAGTATGTATATATAAAATAAAATAAAAAATTCCGTACCTTTTTATTTCAATATTGAAAGAACAGATAGTATAAGTAAGAATAGATGTCCAGTGACGGGCCCGCGCTAGGCGGGGTGTTACACCAACCAGCCAATGAAGCTTGCTTCCAGTTATTATCCTCCGTTTAGTAACAACATTACATTCGCATTGCATTCAAATACAATATAATTTTCACTTAAATATAAAAATATTCTATTCAAATATCAATCACATCATATTTTAAATTTAATACAATTATTATTCATTAATTCACTTTTTCTATTATTTTTACTAATTACATAATATATTCTCTTTCTTTCTCTTTTTTTCTCTCTATTTTTACTTATCATATCACATATTCATTATTAAAATATAATTTAAATACTTTTTATCTAAACATATATTGCATTCAAATACAATACAAATACTTTTTCTTTAAATACAAATTACATTCAATGCATTATATTCAAACTCAATGTATTTACCAAACAGAACCTAAAACTATGCGAAATATGTTTACCCCAAAGAATAAAAAAACTATTCGGAGTACGTATATAATAAAAATATTTATATAACACGCTAGCAAATTTACTTACCTACCATACAATTTTTTTCCCTCGTGTTTGTTCTACTGAAAAGTACATATTGCGTTCAGAAAATTAGGCTGAATAATTCATTTTGATCATTCAATTTAATATAGTTAAATTTTTTTAATTTAACAAAATGTTTATTTGTTATTTTTTAATTTCGATTAATTAATGATTGATTAAAAAAATTAGTAATTTATATTATAGTTAATCAGTAATTGATTGTAATATAGTCAATCACTAATTAATTATTTAAGAAAATTAATAAATCATTTTAAGAAAAATGGTTTCTTAATTAATTTTTTAAAAACTTAGGTTATTTGTTAAAAACTTGATATAAAAAGGTATTTAACTATGAATCCTTACCGTGCTATGCCATTTTTTTTTTTCTAATGTCAATTAGATTCAAGTTTTTAGAGTAATTCGCATTGGCAGGGTAAGTTGTATTTTACTCTCAATGGTAAAGCCTGTTCTCATTAAGGTTTAATAAAATATTAGCAAAGTATTAAATTTGTTGTTATGAAGCTACATATGTTTTTCTGTCATTAATTTTATTGTCTTTTGTCATTATTGGGAGATGTTGGTGTCTCTAAATTTATATTTTGTTGTAATTATTTTTGCAAAATTTCATGAACACTTCATTTTTTTTTTCTGGACATAATCACTTCAATTAAATTCATGAGTAATTGGCTAAAAAAGTTTAGAAATCAATCCATCACAAAGCTAATAATTTAGCGACTAAAAAGTCTCAAATTATTAAAAAAAAAAAAAAAAGGAAGGCGTACTACAAGAAGGCATCCAAAGTAATGGCGTACCACAAGAAGCAGAATTTAGAAATAATAATAATAATAATAACAACAACAACTGCAAGAAGCAGAAGGCGTCATACATGAATAATTGGCACCATGTTCGTTTTTACTTAATTTTCATTTTAAAGTTTTAGTAAAAGTTTGAGTTTTAGTTAAATTAAAATAAATTAAAGTTTTCAAATGATATTCTATTGAATTTAAATAAAAAATATGTTAGCAATATCCTTTTTGGATTGTCACATTTGATTATTTTATAAAATATAGTTATTTCATTAATTTTAAGCATTTAAATTTTTTCTATTTTTTAGATTTTTTTTAAAAAAGAAATTATCATTTAAATTAAAAAAGATATAAACACTAATATCAAAAAATAAAAAAAATCATACAATATAAGAGATATAACTCTCGATTAAGACTAATTCTATTAGTAAAATCTGATGAAATTTAGTGAAGAAGACATAACCGAGATTTAATAATGGGAAATTTTATTGAATTCCTTAACAATTTTATAATAAAACATGTACAAAAGTCTTTTTAAAAACATATTTGTAATCAATGAAATCTTTCGATTAATGGAGAGACGGTCACTTGTAATGCAAAGGCCGCAACAAACTTTGCCTAATCTTATTATTAACGAAACTAACAGGTTATTATCATTGAAGAACAATTTGAACAGAACACGAACATAAATACAAACTGGAGGTGCGGGAATCACCTCTTTTATTATAAAACAAAAACAAAAACACAAAAACAAATCATGAATAAAAAATAACATCAAGCGTAAAATTCTCACTCATGTAAAATAATCACTCTGCCACACACCATAACGCGGAGAACATTGATCATGCTCGATTAAAGGTAAGAGATTGTCATTAACTATTAAATCATTAATGTATCGTAGAATCTCATATTATCCGTCGTCAAATCATCAATCATCCTCGTCAATCACGATATCATCAGACTAAGGCATTGATAATGTCATACTGACATGCTTCGACTAAGTTCTCATTAATATCGATGATAGCAGAAATTCTACATAAAAGAAAATCCTAGTATTTGAGAAGTTTAAGAAACACAGAGAGTCCCTAGCTCCTAAGGTTATTTTTAGAAGAAAACACTTATGTTCTTCGGATTTTAATTTAATTCTCTTTATTAATTAATTGTTTTTTCTTTATTACGCAGGTAAATTGGATGAAAAAGACCAAAAAGCAATAATTTGGAACTTAACTGAGATTAAAAAAAATTATCAATAAAAGGCAAAAAGTTATGTCGGCCTAGATCATCTACAGCACGTTCCAGTATTCTCCACGTCGCCTTCTTTTGCAGCCAATTCCACCGCGCCACGCAGCTCCGTTCCTCATCCCCTCACTGCCGAGTGCCATGTGTCGGGCTGAGGCAGTCTTTTTTGAGTAGCTTTTGCCGCTGTTTAGGCAAAGAAACGTAAAGGAAAAAAATATTAAAAAAATAAAAAATAATAAATGGGAAAGTAAGGAAAGTGGCTGCAGGCTGGAGTCAGAAGAAAGAGCCCAAGTGTAGCACAGCTCCTTTTTAAATACCCCTCGTTGTCGGCGAGCGTATTATATTTGTATTATATTTAAATATAATATATTAAATATAATTTATATTTAAAGTAAAAATATTAGTATTATATTTAAATACAATATGTGTTTAGATGAAAAGTATTTAAATTGTATTTTAATAATGAATATGTGATGTGATTGGTAAAAGTAGAGAAAAAAAGAGAGAGAGAATATATGATATAATTAAGAAAAGTAATAAAAAAATAAAATAAGAAATAGTGATTGTGTTGAATTTAAAATGTGATGTGATTGGTATTTGAATGAAATATTTTTGTATTTGGGAGAAAATTACATTGCATTTAAATACAATGTCAAAAAAATGTGTTACCCAACGTGGGTAAGTGTTTTCTTTTAAACCATTCTTATATAGATCAACAATTGAGATTTAGGGTCCTATACTAACTACAAAACACATCACCTTATAGAATTTTTTGCTAAGAAATAAAAGAAACTAAAAAAGCATGGCCAAGAAATAGTAGGCAGAGACACTGCCATTCCAGATGCGAAGCTCGTCATCCATGGAGTCGAAGAAGGTGAAACCCAACATTTCATGAGCAACTGCCTCCCCCTCCCCCATCGGCATCTCGTAGTGGAAGCATTTTTTTGTCCTTTTTTTTTTCTCAACTACCAGACAAAAATTACCACATCAGTGAGATTGGCCCCCAACCCAGTGGTAAGATGAGCCTCACCCCCCACCTTCAATCCATGAATTGGCCCCCCTAAACCCACCAGTAAGATGAGCCCCCACTCTACCTTCAACCTGCAAATCAATCGCTTTCAACACAAAAACTCATTCACAGATTACGATAATTGGGGGGGGTGGGGGGGGTTTACGTTTCACAGGTTGACAAGGTCGAGGAACGACAAGAGGGTAGGGGATCGTGATTTTGCAGCTCGTGACGGTGGGGGAGGGGGAGGGAAGGTCGTAGTTGGAGAATCATAAATGGTTTTGTAGGTCTAGTAGGCTGCCAGTGGAAGGATTTTCCATGTCGGGAAGTTGTTGTTGGCAGGTCGTCGAAGGGGGTCACCAATGTTGGTTGACGGTGTGGATTGATGGTGTGGTCGTTTGTTGCTTCATAAGGTTGACAAGGTCGAGGAACGACAAGAGGGTAGGGGATCGTGATTTTGCAGCTCGTGACGGTGGGGGAGGGGGAGGGAAGGTCGTAGTTGGAGAATCATAAATGGTTTTATAGGTCTAGTAGGCTGCTAGTGGAAGGATTTTCCATGTCGGGAAGTTGTTGTTGGCAGGTCGTCGAAGGGGGTCACTAGTGTTGGTTGACGGTGTGGATTGATGGTGTGGTCGTTTGTTGCTTCATAAGTTTGGATTTTTTTTTTGTTTCTTGATTTTTTTTTTACTTGTACGAAGTATTATAATAAATAAATATCAATTTTTAAATTACATCAAATAATAAAAAAAATCCTTATGATAGATATTATTTTGAGATACCTGTCGTAAATTCATCTTATAAAAAGAGAGCGTTTGTCTTTGGTCAACGATTGAAACCAAAGAATGAAAAAAAAAAAAGAAAAGAAGAAAAATATATTTAGGCTTTAGGTGTTAGTTTTTAGGATATTATATTTATATTTAGTTTTTATGATTTTTTTTCTATAAAATTAGGATATTACATCTTAAAATATCAAGAAGAGGAGAAGAAGCTTTGAAGCAGAATTTTGAAAATTTGTAACACCTTTAAAAAGGGATTTTTCTTACTTTTTTTTTATCTTTTAATTTTTGTAATTCAAGAATGCTTGAACCTTTATTCTGTAGATTTTTATTTTTAAATATGAGTTAATTTTCTTTTATGAGATTGCAATTGGAACTCAACATTTACTTTGGGTTTGTTTATTTTCTCCCTTGATTTTTACTAATCAATATTAAATTGTTCATTATATCTTGTGCTTAATATTTTTAATTAACTAATTACTAATTATATTGATTTGGTAAACCTTAATAAACTTAGAAAAGAAAATTTTTGTGTTTAGACTTAGATGGAATGATATACGATCTACATGCAAAAATGTTGAGTTTGTGTATGATAGGAATATATATATGTAACATAAATAAATATTGAGAGAGCTTTTACTTAATGAAATTTTTTTTATCAAATTCTCATAAAAATATAATGAGTTAGTTAAAAGGAATATTTTTATTTGATCATTAGAAGAGACTTTTAGATAATTTAGAACTCTCGATTAATAATTAGATTCAATTAATTTGTCAACGGAAGGGTAGCGAGATTTAAGTAAAGTATTGAGAGAAAATTGTAATTTTAGACTTTATTTTATTAATTTTATCATTTATTATTTTGTTAGATTTTATTTTTGTTTATTTTTTTACTTCCTTTTCGATTTATTCAAATAAAGTTAGAGTTAATATTATCTTATTACTTGGTAAACAAAAATTCTTGTGGGAAGGATATTTTACTCATTATTTTATTACTTGTTTACGATATGTGCATTAACATTGTAAAATCCACAACAATGTACAAAAAATAAAAAATAAAAAGTCCAAAATTTAACGGGACATAAGCAACAATTCTAAGTTCATAGATTGATTATCAAGATAAAAAAGTTAAGAGACTACATTATCAAATGTGAGAAAAGGGTGGTTATACAAAAACAAAAAAATAGAATAAAATAAATGATTTAAAAAATGTTATCCTTATTTAATGTGGCAAAAGAATATAAAGTAATTAGTTTAACTTTTCCTCCGAACTTTAGTTATTGACATAAAATACTTCTAAATTCAATTTATAACATTCTTTTTCTTTGAACTTTGAAAAATTTGCTAATTTCCTCCCTCAGTTGAATTTTTATGGCAAAATGCATGCGGTATTCGTTAGTAGCATTACTTAGAGAGTATTAAACATGAGATTATGAGGTTACTCTCATAATTAGGATAAAAAAATAAATATTTTGAGTTGATTGTTTTTCTTTTTCTTTTTCTTTTCTATATCTCTCTCTTATGTATAACTTCATAATTTCACATTTGATAAGGCTAAAAAGTGCCATATATGTTGCCAATGAATGTCACTTTGTAGTTTCACACTTAATACCTCAACTTATGCTGTGAAATGCATATTTCTATCAAAGATTCAAATAAAAGGGGAAATTTGCAAACTTTTAATGTTATGGAGAAAAAATGTTGCCTTCTTAAGTTCAAAAGACATTTGTAACAAGACCTAAAATAGAAGAAGAAAAAGTGAAATTTATCCAAATATAAACAGTGACAAGGTGAAAGACAAATATAAACGATGAAGGCAACAGATACGAATTGGTATTAGAAGAACTACCTCCACCACTAATTATAAATCTTATTTTTATTTACTAGGTATAAATAATGTATATACAATTTCATTAAAAAAATGTATTTACAAGTATTATGTAGATTTACTAGATGAAGTAATTTATTTACCAAGTAATTTTTTTGTTTTTTTAGTTTGGGGATGGGAAGATTTGATCCTTTTATCTCATGATGTGGTCAAATATAGAATTACGGTTAAATTATCCCTGTCATCATATTTATTAAGTAATATTTTATATTAATTAAATGTAAATAAATGTATTTGCAAATTAATAAAAGTCAATAAGTATGATACATATTTTAAAGTATTTTTAACCAGTATGATACATATTTTAAATTATTTTTAACCAGTATTTTCTCTTGAATTTAGGGATGAGAGATTCAAATTTGCATTTACCATTAAATTAAACTTGCTACCACTTATATTTTTTAAAAATATTTTTAATTTATTTAGAAAGTTGTAAGAAGTAAAAAAAAAAAAAAATTATCTTCAAAATAATTAAAAAAAATTCCCAACTCTTTAAATTAAATTAGGCTTATTTGTGTAGGTACATTTTTCTTTTCAAATTTGACAGTTTAATTCCTAAATTTTTTTTCTTGGCAATCAATCTCCATAATTTAAAATTTTTGGTAATTTAATTTTTTTTGCTTAATGGGTCATTTGGTAAACACATTACATTTTAATTGCGTTTGAATGTAATTTATTTTTTGAGTGTTGCATTTAGTTAAAATGTATTTGGGGGAGTTTGGGGGAGATGCTTGGAGATGTATTTTTTGGGTTGGAAAAAAATTGTTTTGAAAAATATGTTTAGGAAAAAAAACTATTTAGAGTGAAAAAATATAAAATTTTAAAATCTTTTTTAGCAAAAAATATCAATATGGATATTGTTTTGTTCTTCTAGAAATTCGATGTAATTTAAAAAAAATTTTTATTTGGACTTGTATATATAAAGTTATGGATTTTTAAAGTTTAGAGTTTACTATAGCGTTTTGAAGATGTAAATAGTAAAAAGTGATGAAGTGTTAGAAAAAAGTTGGTTTTGAAAAATGCAAAACTTGTTCCCAAACTACCCCTTTGTTTTGTATTTGAATGAAATACGTGTTTGGATGAAAAGTATTTGAATTGTATTTTAGAGTTAAAAAGTTGATTTGATTGGTAAAAGTAGATAAAAAAATTAGAGAGGGAAAGAGTATGATGTGAATAAAAAAATTGAAAAATTAATAAATAATTGTTTTTAAAAAACAAAAGAATAGTAATTGTTTTTGTAACACTGTTGAAGTGATTGTATTTGAATGTAAAACTTTTACGTTTATGTGAAAATTACATTATGTTTAAATACAAAACGTTTTCGTTGCAGTACCAAACTAGACATTTTAAGTTAATTAAAATTAAGATAGTTTTTGACATAAAACTTGTATATTATAGTTTAAGAGAGATATTATTAATTATTTTTATTTAATTTGAATATAATTTTTTAAATGTTATGTTTAAACGTGAGTTTGATTTAATTAAATTAAAATTTTTAAAAAAATTGAAAATAAACAAAAAAAATAACCAATAATACTTTATTGGAATATAATATATAAATTATATGTAAAAAAATTATTTAAATTTTAATATATTTAAATAAAAAACGCTAAATTATATAAAATTATAAAATTAAAAATTTAATTATTAATAGAAAAATTTAAAAACTAAATTATCAAATTAAAAAATTTTAGGAGTAACTACGCAAATAAGCCATTAGGTTAAGGCGCAGGAGCAAACATCCGCCATCTCTCAATCGAATTGAGTGCCTTTTGTGTTCTATCATTATCTGAAAACGAATTTCAGAGATTCATAGAAATTGGCAAATCTTGTAGAAATATTGGATCTTGTTAAGGATTCTCATTTTTCTTGGTAATTTATAATATTATTAGCATCGAAGAGAAGAGAAATAAAAAGGTTGGGTTGGGTGATACTGATGGAGGAGCAATTCATACTTAGGGTTCCACCATCCGTGGCTGAGCGTATTGAACGCCTTCTCAACGAAAACCCTTCTTCTTCCGACGACAAGTCTTTGGATCTCTCTTTTTCTGGTAATTCTCATTCCCCTTTTTTTTTTGTCATATTATATTTTCTTTTTGTTTAAAAAACCACTTTAAGAAGATTCTTTTTTATTTGTGTCGAATTTAAATGGATATTTGGATACTAATAATAAACATAATAATACTAATAATAATTATATGGGAGAATTCAGAAGGCCACATATTCTGAAGGGTAGGAATCTTTTTTCATCATATGCTTGCTTGCTGCGTTTTGAGTTTTGATATGAATATGTGAATTATATGATTTATGGGGGCTACTTGTTTTTACTAATAATAATTTAAGCCTACCCCAGAAATCAGAATCCTTGTTTTCTAATAATACTATTTAATCAAAAAGTCTGGTTCTCATGTTATGTGTGTTTGCTTTTATGTTTCTATATCCGAAACCAAGTTTATTTATTTGGGAAGGTTAAGATTTATGTCGTCACATACAAGTTTAATATGTGTAATATGTATATATCTATATATGTCACCTAATTGCTGGTTGTTATAGCAGTAGCAAAGCTGAAGTTTCAAAAGCAGACAATTAATGTCACAAAACCATGCTAATTAGTTCCTCTTCTTTAGAATATATATATATATTAGTTAATATATAAAATATTCCCAGGTGAAAAATAACTGAAATCATGCATGAATTTTACGCAGTTTGATACAAAATATTCAAGAGTACGTTCTTGTTCTTCCCTAAAGCAATGCAATGCTGTTTTGTTACTTGCTTTATTACAACTTATGATTTAAGTCCAAAGCAATGTGCCTTATGATTTAAATTGGTTCTCACAGTAATGCTCGCTTCGATTGCTGCTCCTGCTATTATATGCTCACGCCTCACGCAAATCTACTCTTTTGATGTTATTGCCAAGTAGCCTTATTCATAGAATGAGAATCTCAAATTACATGCTATACAATGTTTTTGTCTTTCTATTTACTATTGCTTTCCATCGTTTATTTTCAACCGTGAACTATCTTACCATGATGCAAGTGAAAGTTCAGTGATTTCTTCCCTTTTAGTCAGGCTACCAGTCTTTTTTATCCACAGCAAATGGCAAATGGTGTTTTTTTTTTTTTTGGGTTAATTAATGCAGTGGTGTCCCATCTCATTTTAGCAATTGCATGACTGTGAGGATAGCATAACAATAACATCCATGTATAGTGATAAAATAGGTTCTTATTTATTTTTGGCCAAATCGTCCTTCTTGTAAACTTGAATTAGTGTGCAGACGATGGAAGAACCGGCACTTTTGTCATTGGAAACTACACTTTTCCCGCATCTCTATTGGATCTTCCTACTGTCGTGGAATCCTACAAGACTTACGATGACAGCGTCTTAATTAAGTCAGCTGATATTGGTCAGGTATAAAGTCATATTATATTTTATCAAATTAATCCCATTAACACCTAATGAGGTGATTACGTGTTATGATTTCTGATGTTATTTTATTTTTTTAATATTTATATATTCACACACAGAGACACACATACTGTATAAAATTAGTTTCAGATGTGGTTGTTTCCTTTTTAAGGCATTAATGTGAGTGTGTGGTTTTCCACAGATGATTATGGTTCGAGAACCAGGTGATGCTGCACCAGATGCAGTAGAGTACAGGCATGGTCTCACCCCTCCTATGAAGGATGCTAGAAAGCGAAGATTTCGTAGGGAGCCAGATCTAAATGTACAATTCCTTGTTACCTTTATTTATTTTCATTTTTGAATTGTGTGCTAGCCTATTAAGATAATTCTCGTCACTTTGGTGTAAGAATATTTTGATGAACGGAATTACGGAAATTTCTCAATGATCTGTTCAGGATATGGCTGCAATATTCATGTTCAGGTTCCTTCTTTAGTCTGAATTTTTTTAGTATTGAAATTTCCTTCATTTTTCAGCCTGAACTTGTGCGACGAGTTGAGGAAGATTTGCTTACTATCACAGCTGGTGGTACTGCTGAAACAATCGATATCCTTACATTCCATGTGTATTCCTTATATATGTCTTCTTTATCTTGTCTTGTTGTTTATAAATTTCATAATAGTTAGAGTTTCTGAGCCAAGAATGCTCATGAATTGCTCTGATATGATGCATAGAGATTTTAGATTGATTATTCCTTGATGAAGTGCTTACAAGTTGAACCGGCAGAACAAGGGAAAGACAGAGACGCAAATGGCCATAATGCAAATAAGAAACCTGCGCCGGCCCCAGTTGAAAAGCCCGACATTCCAGAGGCTGTTACAAATGTTGGGGAGCCTGAGAGAAGCGATTCTGATGAATCTGATGAAACCTCTTCCTGAGGCCATAATATGTGAAAAGCTTGTATCCTAGTATCATCGGTAGAAGCATAATCTGTTAGCCCCTTATTGTCATACGATATATATATATATATCAGTAATCAGTGGTTGGTTCAGAGGGCTCAGGGTTTTGCTTTGTTTGCTTTACCAAGATCTTGTGTTGTGTTGTGTTGTGTTGTGGATTCAGTTATGGCTATGATACCTCGACGTGCATGTTTTGTTTAATAGCTAATCTGTATTTTTACCCACTTACGGCAGTCTAAAGAGCTCATTCAGACCAATTAAATATCTTGAATGACTTTTATTTACAAATTTAACATTGGATGGTACTGATGGGACAAGTGTTGACTTGCTGAAGCCATTCATGGAGAAGGAACCATGGATTTTGTGCTACGCCTATGGTTTTGATTGAAAAATGGGACATTTTGAAGTTGCAACTTCTCCACAGAAAGAATGATGATAGATTTTAGGACTTGTCGAGGGTGTTAGAAGTGTTGGTGGTTTGGAATCTGTGGGAAAATGACGAATGTGAAATACCAGTTATGCATCACGGTTTTGTGTCCATCTGTTGATTGCTCCTGCCAATTGTAGCTATGAATTACAGTCTGTTCGAAGCTATATTTCAGCCACAACTGCCACGGAACCATTGCTATAAAGTTTGCACTATGATTTATCAGTCATGTAACTACCCCCATGATAGAGGGGGGAAAAAATTACTGTTATTCTGTTTAAATGGTCCAGTTGATTTCTGGTACATGCCTACTTTTTTATTTTTATTAATTAATGGAAATGCCTACCAATTAATTGTTTCATGTGTATATACAGCTTCCGTTCTATATCCTCTCTCTCTCTCTCTCTCTCTCGTGCATTTTTTTTTTCTTTCTCTTCAAAACAATAGTAGAAGGGTTAAGGGTTAGTTTGGATAGAGTTTTGGAGATGTATTTTTAGAAATATTAGTTTTGAAAATCAGATATGATTTTGAAGATTGTGTTTTGAATAAATGTTTTGAAGAAAAGTTATTATAAAAATAAGAAAATTTGAATTTTAAATTATGTGATAAAAAATTAATATATAAGAAAATCTCTAAGTACTATTAGAAATTTATTAGAGATTTAAAAAAATATTAGATATAAACAAAATTTAGTTTAGAAATATTAAAATCATGCCTCCAAACTCTTCGATTAAACACCCCCGAGTATACCTATACCCAGCAGCTTGAATAGTTGCTGGACTGTACCCGGAAAAGGGGAAAGAAAAGAAAAGAAAAGAAGAGAAGAGAAACAAACAAAATCAAAAATATACAGAGCATAAAAAAAAAAAAAAAAAACCCCACCACAAGAACAAAAGAACAAAAAAAAGTTTGATTCGATATAATATCCCTTCTTAATTAAAAAAATATTGAATTTGATATCAGGAATCTATACTGCAGCACAAAAGAAAAGGGCAGAAAAGAAAAAAAAAAAAAAAAAAAAAAAAAAAACGGAAAGCAGCGTAGACGTTGACTCACAAGTAGTCTTTCTTCTACCACGAGAGCCTCTCCTGACTCCTTCACAGTAGGTGTTCTCCTCTGAGTTGTGGCTGCCACTCATCCTAGAGCGAGAAAGTTAAGAAAGTAAGAGAGAGAAACAAATACAAATGGCGGAGTCGAAGACCGTGCACTCTCCCCTCGTGACCTACGTTTCCATGCTTTCTCTTCTCACTCTCTGCCCTCCTTTCGTCATTCTCCTGTAGTCATTCTCTCTTTACTCTTTTCCTTTTGTTTGCAAACTTTGAAAATATCGAATCTTGATTTCATGGATTGCATTTGTTCTTCAATTGTTTACTGTCCTTAACTCTAATCTCATCTTTCATTCTCATTGATTGTCGCTTTAGATCCGTCCGTTGATTGATTGCCTCATTCACATTTCTCTTTCCCTCACTCTTCTTTTCAGTTTGTGTTTTTTAGAAAAAAAAAAGGTTGATGATGAAGATTCGATTGATTAAATATAATGTTCTGATTTTAATCTAATAACCCCCGTTTGGTTGATGAGAAAAATGCTTCGAAACCCATAAGACTACTTGAACCGGGATTTGTTGTTAATATTTCTTTATATTTACAATCATGTATTATAATAATTAAAATTAAAATTTTACTTTGTTCTATACAGAAAACAAAATTAAAAGATATTAATACAATCTTAAACTCTTAAATTGTGTTAATTGTAGCATTCGGCTTCATTGCTGACAAATTTAGCTGTATTGAAAAAATCTACGTCACCCGATAAGGCTCTTGATGAAATTAAAATCAATTCTAACTGTGTTTTTTTTCCCCCTATCTGTTTAGGTGAAATTTTAGCGTCTTAATTAAGAGGATGTTGAACTAATCATGAACTGGCTTTTGGCCTCTTATTCAATGCAAAACCTACCCTTCATGTTTCAATTACATGATTCTTTTAACACCTTAATGTTTAGTGACTTATTTTTATTTTAATAAGCCTTAAATTGACAAAGTTCAATATGTTTGAAATCGGGGTCTGATATGTAATACAGATGGTATACGATGGTTCATGCGGACGGCTCTATTTTACAAACTTTTGATTACTTAAAGCAGCACGGGCTGCAAGGTTTTATCAACATATGGCCCAGGCCTACTGCCACTGCTTGCAAGATAATTGCTTGTTATGCTGCTTTCGAGGCCGCGCTTCTACTTCTTCTACCTGGAAAAAGGGTCGAGGGCCCAATATCTCCTGCAGGGAACCGACCTGTGTACAAGGTGTTGTAATCGATGTGGTATCCATTTACTAACTTACACAATATGAGCCTTCTACGGAACCTTTGACATTCTATGAAATTCTACATCTAATTTTTAGCTTGTGCATGACACAGGCAAATGGAGTGGCAGCATATTTTGTGACGTTGGCTACTTATCTTGGCCTCTGGTGGTAAGGAATTTCTCCATTTAGTATTGGGGGTCAAGTAATTTGGGCCCGATGTTTTACTTTTTATAGATTTGGATTTAGTTATTAATTATTTCATTAATTATTTCAAGTACGAGTCTTATGTTTGCTGGATCATATTATCTTGTAATTCACTTACAGACTTGTGTATTGATCCCTATGAGTGTATGTGTCCTCCTCTACGCGAAAAAAGAAAAAAATTGCTTAGTTGTGGTCAGTATCTTATTTGCAATCATCAAGATGAAGAGGAAAAAGAACAAAAGAAAAAGAAAACATTGTAAGTGGATTTGCCATCAACTTAGATACTAAGGCTATGTGTACTCTTATATTCCTCCAGTTACAAAATTCTATTTTGTGTTAGACTTTATTTCAGAAAACAATCTGCAATTTCATAATCTGTGTGGAAATTTTCACTGTTGTTGCGAAGAAGCAAGAAAGGCTGTTTTTCAGTGTACATACTATTGTGTAAACCAAGATTTTTTTTTTTTTTTTGGTTTTTGTTTTTGTCTGAATCTGAGGGGCTGGGTGCTGTTTAAACGATATTTCTTACTCTGTAATTATTCTGCAGGTTTGGCATATTCAATCCTTCAATTGTGTATGATCATTTGGGAGAAATCTATTCAGCTCTTATATTTGGAAGCTTGGTGTTTTGTGTTTTCTTGTACCTTAAAGTAAGAGCTTTAAACTTGTACTTAAAAGACGAGTTTTTCATGACATGCAACTATGGATATAATTTTAAGACTCCTACTTTCTGTTTTAAGGGTCATGTGGCACCATCTTCCACGGATTCTGGCTCTTCTGGGAACTTCATCATTGATTTTTATTGGGTAAGTGTGATTTCTGTTGTGCTTATTTGCAGCTTTTTGGCTGTAGCAATTATAAATATATGAAAAGAGAAAATGAAAATACAAGGATAATGAAAAATGATGTTCATATTAGGTTTTACAATTATGTTTGATAAAGTGCTGTAAAGGTTTCTGGAGTATGACATTTTTGGGACCTCTGCTGTTGAGGCAGCCTCCAGGATCCTTAATGGCTTCATCCCTGACTTCATCTTGCTAACATGACGTTCTTTGCAGGACTCTATGCTACCGCTTGAATCTTTTTTTTTTTTTTTTAATATATCACTGTGCAATATGCTAAATATTGCTTTGTAAACATTCTTTTTATTTAACTGTCAACATCAGTAGTCTTTGAGAAATTTAATAGGCAAACACCGTTCTACCTGCCATGCTTGATTACTTCTCTTTTAAGTTTAATGTTATAACATAGGCGTCCCTATTTTATTTATTTATCTTTTATTATTATTATTATTATTTTTCTTGTAAACAATAAGGTACACAACAATAGCCGTAAAAATAGCTCCTAGTTTCCATTTTTTTTTTTTTCAAATTTTCATTAATCTATTTGACAATTTTTTCCGAAGAATACATGCTAAATATCAGCCTCACACTACTCCACTACTGAGTGAATACAGTCTTGTGATTGTTTATGAATTTCGGCTCTTACTTTCAAGTTCCTTATTTCTTATGAAATCATTACCGTTTTTTGCAGGGCATGGAACTCTATCCTCGCATTGGTAAAAACTTTGACATTAAAGTCTTTACTAATTGCAGATTTGGGATGATGTCTTGGGCTGTTCTAGCTATAACCTATTGCATAAAGCAGGTATCCTCTATTTGATATTTGTGCCTATGTATTTAACCACTACTTCTCAAGTGAGTTTTGTTGGTTTATGTACCCACTGCAATCTACAAAACATATATATTTTTTTCTATTTAAGGGAAATCTGTATAAAATTTGAGACCCTTGTGTTGGTTGGCCTAGATAGCCTAGATATTGAAGTACTTGGCAAATTTCTGGGAAGATCCACGTTTTTACATATTTTGCAACATGTAGTTACTAGTTGCTACTTCATCTTTGTAATATATATGCACTGAATACAGAAATGAAATAGTTTCTCTGGCTGCACTAACCATTAGATGTTGCAGACTGACCAGTGTAGTTATATGAGGCATTTTCTTGGGTAATTTTCTACGGATAATAGTGTAGTTTTACAACATGTGACCTAAAGATCCATTGTCAATGACTGAAAGAGTTACTTTAATCATGCTTGCTAAGATCCATTGTCTGCAATGGAAAATATGTTTCTGCCACTTAGCAAAAAAGATTTATTGTCTGCCATGGAAGTTTGACTTGGTTGACTGTATTTTGAACAACAGATCTGAGTAGGGTTTATGTGACAAGTGAAAGGACAAGTGTCAACTTTGCGAAGTTAGCCATTCAAATTTTGCTAACTTTAGGTGGAAAGAAAAAGAGAACACTTAAATTTAAGACTCTGGTTGATATGCCATAATTGTGAATTATTTATTCTGCATGATTAACCTGAGCAAGGAGAGCGTGTAATGTCACTTTGCTGTGTAGCCGGCTACTCCAGCAGTTGTCCTGGTGGTTACCATTGATTGTTTTTGTTGCTTTTTTCTCCCCTCTTTTTCGGGATACCTTTTGGTTGTTTAGCTGCCATTTAATTCTTTTCGTTTTCACTTTCTTTTGGTTTCAACAGTATGAAGCTAACGGGAGAGTAGCTGATTCAATGCTTGTTAACACTATATTGATGCTCGTGTATGTTACAAAGTTTTTTTGGTGGGAAGACGGATACTGGAACACCATGGACATTGCTCATGATCGAGGTTTTGAATCTTTTCCCATCTTTTTTGTCATAAAAGATTTAAAGATATATCGGTATTCTGATACAATACACATCTTTAGATCATCTCTTGGCATTCTAAACGACAAAGAACTGGTGTAAATAATACTAGAGCTATGTAAGAGAATTCATTTGAAACCTCAAAAACATTGCACTTGTATGATTCTGCCAGCACGAATAGGTTTTGTTTACTTTAATTGAAAGAGATGCAATGGTTAATATTGAGCACAAGCACTTAAATTTAAAGTTTTGAAGTTGAATTTTTAATGAGGGAAAGTGATTTTGAACCTTTCATTTTTTTTTCTTTCTTTTTTTATTTTTTATTTCGTTGCGTTTGTAGAAGAGTGATTCTCAACTTCTAAATCCAAAACTTTTCATGGAATGAACTCCCATATTGCATTATTGTTCATTTGGTGGATTTGCTGGAAGAGGATGTCTGGTTCACGTTGAAACTGACCATGACTTGTGCCATTGCTGCTTCTATTGATGGCATGAAGAACACATCTGATATAATAGTTGGCTCCCAGCTTCCTTTTTGTGGATGATTGCCATGTTTTAAGTTATTTAACCATAAAATAGGAGAGAACTTTAACCTTTCTATGAAAATTTTAATTGTACAATGGTGAGGAAGCGTTCATTTGTTTCTATACAATTCAAAAATTGGTTCGTATGTTTTCTCATGCTCGATATCATTTGGATCATTTTACAGCTGGCTATTATATATGTTGGGGATGCCTTGTATGGGTTCCTTCCGTGTATACCTCTCCTGGCATGTACCTGGTCAATCATCCCATAAACCTTGGAACTCAGGTATAATCTTTTTTTACCCACTCTCTCCATGCAATTGGATAAAGTGTAGGAACCTGCTAATCTGGACATTTTATTGAATCAAATGGAAATAAACTAAGGAAAATGTGAAGATAAAAGGGGGAATTCAAGGACCCCCCCAGCCTCCACAGCTTAGGCCAAACACTCCATAATGTTCTCTGCCCTTCCTTCCTTCCTCACCTTACTTTTTGTGTTGCTAATTCCCCTCTAACGAACTATTAATGTCACCTAACAATCCACTAAACCACTAACTTCCCTAGTTTAGTATTAACGGTTCCTAACATAAAGCACCGTTTGTTGTCCTTTTTAGGGAATGATTTTCAAGCAAAATAAAATTCAAAACTTTAACTCTTTCCCAAAGGCTTATCTTTGAGATTGATCAATTTGATGGATAGACTCACTACGTTGTTCTATGGGCCAAACACGGAAAATACTCCATAGCAATCTTGTTGTGGATTTGCAACTTGAATAAGGGCTGGGAAAATGGTTTGGGTACATTACATTAGCTTGTTTTTAGGCTATATACTGACATAAGTTCAAATTATACAAGTCTTATGGTAAAATTTCTGTATAATTCCGGCTTAAATATGCACACTTAAATCTTTTTAAATCTACTTATACTAATCCAATAATGTAGGCACTCTTTTTGATTTTAATAATAAAAAGAAAAGATCTTCATAATTGTTGCTTGTCCAAGGCTACAGATCGTCAGTTTGGAAATAGTAGACGTGAGTGAGGAGCAGACAATAAATTCTACAAAGAAAATACAAAAGATTCAAAGGTTGTAAGCCAAACCCATAGGATGATTCTAGACTTAATTTTTCCTGAGTCTTAACTATATTTTTCTTCTTGATTTAATTCCCTGTTCGTTTTAATTATTCGTTCTTGGTACCAATAATTTACTTTATCTTGTCACAGTTGGCACTTTACATCCTAGTAGCAGGGATCCTTTGCATATACATCAACTACGACTGTGATAGACAAAGACAAGAATTTCGCAGAACAAATGGCAAAGCCTTGGTCTGGGGGAAAGCTCCATCAAAGGTATATCCTCTACCGGTACTCTTTGTGGTTCTCATTATATGTACAGTTTCTGTGCCATCACCTGTCACGCCATGCATAAATTTGTCTTTTTATTTTTTATTTTTTATGGTTTGTAGATAGTGGCCTCTTACACTACCACATCCGGAGAAACAAAAAATAGCATTCTTTTAACCTCAGGATGGTAAGTTTTCAATTCCTGATGACCTTGTAAGTATAACCCATAGTGTTTCCTTTATGTTGGTTATGGAAGAGTCGAGCATGCTTTTTTTGTTCCATTTGATCCTAAATTGGTGCAATAACTGGAAGCTAGAAACCATAAATAATAAGAAATTTACTGGGAAATAGCAACTGTACTGGAGTAGAGACCTATTTAAATAAAACGAACGTGCCGGCCAAGCAAATATTTTGTGTTAATCGGGTGCTCTCTTCTCCACCATGACATATTACCACTTCCATTTATACACATCCTACAATTTAGAAACCGAACCGTTCATATCTGTGCAATTTTGTTCCTGCAGGTGGGGGTTATCTCGACATTTCCACTATGTTCCAGAAATATTATCTGCTTTTTTCTGGACTGTTCCAGCTCTTTTTAACCACGTAAGCATTAACTTATTATTATTTGTGGGAATAATGTGTTGTGTTATTCAGATCATGTTCTTATACCCACTCATTTTCTTCTGCAGTTTTTACCCTACTTCTACGTGGTGTTTCTTATAATCCTTCTCTTCGACCGTGCCAAAAGGGATGATGATCGATGCCGATCCAAGTAAGAAAATACTATTTCAGCTGCTGTTTTGTATTAGATTACATCTGGAAAATGCAATGAGGAATCTTCCACATGACGACTGCTAGCTGATTTGCTTGTGTAAACAACCTTTGAACACATTTCAAGGCAGGCAATTTACGGACCGATGCTTATAAAGGAAAAATAGAAATCAAAATTCTGAAATAGAGAAAACATATAGAAAGTTAATTGATCTTTCAGACTTTCATTTAGAAAAACGGCATGAGGGTTTATGACATACCTAGCTCAACTATTAAAGGTATGTGCAGAGTTGTCACTGTGTATAAAGATTTAATATGGGTACTCTTGCTTGCAGGTACGGAAAATACTGGAAATTGTACTGCGAGAAGGTTCCTTACAGGATCATCCCCGGAATTTACTAGGAAAATGTTGCCATCTGCGACGGTGTTTGCTGCAGCATTTTTCTTATCGCTTCATCCTGAATTTGGTCTAATTGTACCTTTTCGGTGACTTGAGAGATGGTGTATATTGTTCTCTTCAAAATGATGCATGGTAACGTTTTTCATGCTACTATCCTTTTTGGTCATTTTAGTTTGTCGTACTGATTTGTAAGATGGCCGAGGATATGTTTTTTAGTTTTTTGGTCATGTTGTCGTCCCCTTAGACGGACCACTTCAAATCATATCTAACTGTTTTTTTTTTAGCATTTTGGTCATTTTATCGTCCCCTTAGACTGACCACTTCAAGTCATATCTAACTGTTTAGACCATCTCAAATTATCTAAGTGAGTGCGATTCAAAGTGGTTGAGCATAAGAATGGTTAGTCAGTCATGTCCGAGCATGTTCTTGAAGCTGAGCAATGAAGTCTTCACAGCACAGCTTGCAGGGAAGAGAGTGGCGAAATTTCTATCAGACATGAATAAAAAAAAAAAATATATATATATATAGATATTATTAGGGTTGGTTGAAAGTTCGTTGTGTTGAGAATCAATCAAGTCCTAAATAAAACTTCATCTGAAGATGGAAAAGTGAAAAAAAAAAAAAATAATAATAATAAAGGCCAGATTTTGGCTGTAATTATAAATTAGACATGAATTACATATGCGTATTCCACCATAAGCTTGGTCTCCTCCTGTGCTGGCTATTAATTACCCTTGATGTTCACTTTGCATAAAACGGAAGACTAACATAATGTTGGGAGTTGGAAAATAATATTTAAAAGGCACTACCACAACTCATTCATTGAAGATTAGAAAAAAGGTCATTTTTTGGTCACAAAAGAAAAGAAACACCATACACAATATGCAATGTACCAAGATATTGCCTAATAAAAGTATACGATATCGCAAGTACACAAGAGAATATAGATCTTTTTGTCTTTTGTCCTGTGTGTCCTTGAGTGAATCAGCCAGGGCCAACTTTAGGAATGTCATAGTGCTCACTCATATTTGCAAGATACTGATTGAAATCTTGAATCCTGTCACGGTGAGATTTGTTAGCCGTCTTGGCCAACCTGTGTGTATCAATTTTCTCCCTTTGTTCTATATATCGTCTCTCCGCAGGTGTGAGCTGATGGTCATAAGAAGCAGCCTTTCCTTCCTCATTCAGTTTGTTGCTATCGCTGATGTCGTCCTCATCCTCATTGGTTGTAATTTCGTTGCTTCCATCTACATTATACAATAGCCAATTTATTCTGTTCATGCATTGCAAACTCTCTCTTTTGTAGACAGACCAGTTACCAATAGAGCATAATTTTGTTCAAAATGTCACGTTATCTTGTTACAACAATATTTGCCTTCGGCATGCCAAAGGAACAGATAAGTGAAATGAATACTATACTCTACCACATATCAACCCTGACCATTGGCAATAAATTTGGTTGCTCATTTGTTCGGTCAGAAAACGTAGAAATAGTTTTACAAGGGGAAACAGTAGAAAAAAGTTTGAATTGTGATTTAAATCCACAAGACAAACTACAACTGTCTTTTCTAGCCAACCAAGTTTAGCTCACATCACGCAGTGCAAAATAGGATATCTATAAAGCAGATCTGCCAGACTAACATCAAAACAGAATAGTGCTAATAAACGGTTTCTGCAATTCCTATAATGAGGATGCTAAAACTCCAGCATAACTTATAGAACACATACACACGTCAGATGTTGGCACAAAGAAAGACAAAGACACAGATCACAACTATAGAAAGAAAGTTGATAACTCGAGGTGGCAATGAAACATTGATTTTATATGCAAAATCCATGTTTTTAAGTCTCATGAAATGGGCCCGACATCCATTATATGCAACCAAATGTGCATCAAGAGAAAAAGGTGCAGTGCAACCAAATGTATTTCAGCTACATAATTTCATGGTCTTAACTGAGCCATTCTTATAATTATAGCCTCTCAGAATTTCTTTGTCTAAATTTGTTAATTGTCGACTACTAGCAACAAAAAATTAAAAAAAAAAAAAAAAGGAACGTAATAAAGCGAATAAGGAAGGAAAGGAAAGGCAAGGAAAGGAAAGAAAAGGGTACGAGTACCAGCAAGTGGAAGATCATTATTTTCAGTAAGAAGAGAGTCATCATGATGCAGCTTCTTCTTATTCTTTTTCTTCTTCTTGACACCAGCAGCTTTCACATCCAGAGCCTTTCCCTTAAGCTTCAACTTCCCACCAACCACATTTTCATATGATGAAGACATAATTGTGTGCGTGTGTGTGTGTGTGTGTGTGTGTGTGTGTGTGTTTGCTACTGCCTGCCAACATACAATGAAAATCAACCTTAACAAACATGAAAACAAATTCTAAAATTATTTTAATACTAACCATCTCTACTATTTATGACCAAAAAATTTTTAACACATAAATAAATATATATATTAATGTCCAAACAAAACATGTTGTATTCAGAACCCAAACAAACCCAAATTAATGGAGATCCAATTGTCGTTCAGAAATCTTACAAATCAATTAGACTGACTAATTTTGGGACTAAAACTCATCAATTCGTAGCTTCCTAGTTCCTGCCACAAAAATGGAGGCAAAAATTTTCCACACCAAAATAAAAAGACAAAAAAAAAAAAAAAAACCCTACCTAGCAGAATCGAATGAAGAAAACTTCGTAATGACTAATAGAGAGAGAGAGAGAGAGAGAGAGAGAGAGTAAAGAAGGAAGAATATAAATCAGCGAAAGCAAAAGCACTGAACAAATCTTACCCTTTAATCAATCTTGAGTTTAGCCGTCACTCACTCAAAGTCCTCAACACACCAAAGTGGGGGCTTCTTCTTCTTCTTCTTCTTCTTCTTCGATCACGAATTTACGATCTCTCAGCTCATTCCAAAACAAAAGGAGTTATTTGCACGATTAGTCCCTCAATTGTTATGTAATTACACTTTCTGGTTCTAAATTTTCAATTTACGACATATTGCCCCTCATTTGTTCATTTCTTCGCTATGTTTGCTAAACTTCAAAACGTCCGTCAACTTAATTAACTGAATTCGATACCGATTCAATTTTTGTGTCTTCTTTTATTTCTTATAATAATATCATGACTCATCGTAAAAAAAAAAAAAATTTAGTTATACTATCATATCAAATTAATTTAATTAGAGAATCAAATTAAATACATAAATATTATAATATTATTAGAGAGATATAAACAGTTATATAAATAACAGAACATATAAACGAAATCCATTTGTCACGTAATGTTCACATTGCAATAATGCTTTTAGGGGAGAAGTAAGTAAATTTCAATTTAAAAAAAATAATTAAAATAAATATTAAGTTTTTAAAATATTTGTAATAAATAACAGATTTATTAAATAAATAATTTATTTACTTTAGATTTAACAGATAAATAATCTATTTACGTCATTTAAATATATCATTTATTGAGTAATTTTTTATATTTTAATAATAAAAATAATATTTATTTTTTAATTTTTATATGTATAAAATATCTATTTTTTTTTCTTTTTACTCGTTAATTTCGCATGTGCAAGGCACATATGATCAACCAGTCAAGGCAGGAGGCAGGTGGGGGCAAGTGAAGGCTATCCCCTACTTGGTCTTTTTTTTCGTTTAATTTTACCTTAAAGATTTTATTTTTTTACCTTACCCCATTTAAAATTAAAATCTCCATGTTTCTTAGTTAAAATTTAAAAATCTTTATATAACCTCAATTAAAACTTAAAATTTTATCCTTTAGGTTTTATATATTGATGTGATTTATCTTATGCCTACATTAAAATTTATGTTTGACTACACCAATACAACTAGTTACTGTATAAAGCGTGAAAAAATCAGAATGCATCCATTCGTGCTGGCAAAGTGAGCCCAAGTGTGTTGGGGGCAGATATTGTGGTTTTGTTTTTGTTGTTGTTTTTTGTTTTTTGGTTAAATGTGGTGGGGTCTTCTTTCTTGAATAAGACAATGTTGAGAAACTTTATGGTTTGTTTACCTCGACTGTATGGCAATGAGGGATTGCCATTTGTTGTCCTATCAAATAGAGTCCAACTTAGCTATAGGCTTGCGAGTGCAAAAAATTTGTACAAATGCAGTGGCTCATTATTTAGTCAAGTGTGCTTTAATTACTAAATAATTTGATGTCGATGAACATTTTTCCATACAGTGTTGCTCGTACTTTGAAAGAGGTTATTTTGGGGGGATTAATAGTCAAATAGCATTATTTTTAGAAAGCATTTTAATGAATAACTCCAGTTTTTTAAAATTAATAAAAACGGCTTTTTTTTTCTTAAATAGTCCATTAGTTTGTATATCTCAAAATTAATGAATAACTTAAAATTATTGATTGATCATAATTAATTATTAAGTGATAATAATATAAAAGATGGTTTTATGAGTATACCTATTTTTACTTTTCATATCTCTCTGTTAATTAAATTCTTTAATTACAGAAAACCTTCAAATAAAATGATAAAAAAATTTACTCCTAAAATGGGAAACTTAATTATATTCTTATTTTTTTTCTACACACTTATATATTAAATTCCAAAATAAATAACTTATAAATATTACCACTGAAATCTATAACAAAAATCCTAATTTTCACTATAATCTTTATTCTTTAATGAGTAGCTCAAAAAATTTTGAGGTTTTTAAATGTTGCGATTGATTTTTTGATTATACGCTTTTTATGTTGCGGTTGTTTTTGGTTTTCTTTGCATATGTATTTCTTTTATGTATTATTTGTTGGCATTTTTTTTTCTTTATTCTTTTCGGTTTTATATGTTTTTGTTCTTTTGTTAGGTGTATATATTGTTGTTCTTTTGTTATGTAGTGTATATATATATGTATGTATATATATGAATATGTTACATGTTTTTTTTTTTTGAAAGTTTTTTTCTTGTGAAAAAAAATTTAAATTGATAGTGTACTTTTATTTTATAATAATTAGGGGTAATTTTAGAGATGAAAAAGGTGTGTATTAAGCACATTTAATCAATTTGAATTTAAGAGGGGGTGTGTTTAGAAAGGGGTGTGGAAAATCAAAATGGGTGGTCAATGAAACCACCCTAATACAAATTACCAATTATTTTAGATCAATCACTTATTGATCATGATCAAAATCATTAATTATCTGGTCGATTAGTGATTAACTTTGATTAATCATCGATTTACTGTTAAACATAAAAAAAATGATAGATATTAAAAATCATTTTTTTTCCTCATATGGTTAGTAATAATACAAGCCATAGGCTTGTTGCATTCTCATGGCGGTTAGTTGGCTTTGGAGAGTTTGGTTCTCTGTATTAGTGCTCTGGAGTTGCTATTGCCATGTCTCATGCGTCGTGGTCAACTGCTCGACCAGGCGCTTTAGATTGGTGAATTCTGAGTTCTTACTGGTGAGTAAATTCTCACGCTCTTGCCTAACAGGCGAGATTTGATGGTTGGCTTGAGCACTTTGTCATAAAGGTGACGGTTAGTGCTATGTCTTTGATATAGTTGATCCGTTATCTTTTGGTGTAACACAATCAAAGGCCCCACGATGGGCACCATATTGTAGATGCTATGAATCTACAGTCAAAAGAAATTCAGATTAATTAATGAAATCATAGATTTAGATCAAATGGGGCCTTGGACATTATGAATGAGAACAAACAAATTAACCATGAATAAAAGACAAAGTAAATAAAACACAAAAAATAAAGGACACAAAAAACGTAGAGTGGTTTATTAGAATCATGCTATGTATTTTGTGAGAGCTCTTCACTATGATTGGAAAGAATAGAAATTATAAGAAAATGATTTTCAAGAAATTTTGATAGAGTTATGATAAATCAGAACGTGTGTGTCTCATATGAGGGACTTCTTCCTCTATTTATAGAGGAAGGAGAGTTGATAGTGAGCTTTGAAATTTATGGATTTAGTGCATCATGGACGCACTTTTGAAGTTGTTAAGATCATGGGATCCCATGTGGACGTGATCTAGAGATGATGCCAAATTTTTTGGAATGTGACTTCCTAAGAACTGTCAAGCATGGCTTCATGTCAAATATCGATAAGTGACAAGTGGATAATTCGCAAAAGGATTGAATGTCTAGGCCTGGATCCCCAAATAACTGCGGCGATAGCCAAAGAAGTGAGCAATAACGACCATTGAAGACTAAAAGAGAAGACTGTCGAATGATGGTGTTAGAACATCAAGCGATGATATGATCTATGTAATAACGAACACTGGATTTGTGGCAACCATAATTGGACGAAATGCTAGCTTGCTTGCACGTGGCATCACTCACTTTTCGATGTTCTAATAGCTACGTGCAAATAAAGGGAGGACGGAGTTCGAACCTAACAGATAAAAAGGTTACAAGTTGCTTGATTTAACCACAAATTCCGCCTTTACATCTAGGGCTGTTGTTTTTGATGAGAACATTTTTCCATTTCAAGAAAAGAATAAGGACTTTTTTGTCGTTGATTTCTTTTCTGATCGTGCGTTGCCAGCTTACTCTTGCATTCATTCTTAACATTTTGTTAATAATGTGTCTCAAGTCCCTGGTCCAAGTGTAACTCCACATCCTCCATCTACTTCTCGTCCTACACGTGTTATCAAGCCTCCCAGCTATCAGCTTCTTCTTTTACTTCCCATCCTTTGGCTTGTGTCCTCAGTTATGACAAATTGACTCCACAACACCATAACTTTGTTCATGCAATTTCCCCTCACGTTGAACCAACAAGTTTTTCTCAAGCTGTAGCAATTATCGAGTGGCAGGAAGCCATGTCAGCTGAGTTGCAAGCTCTGGAAGGTAATGGTACATGGACCTTAACCACTCTACCACTTAAACAAGCATCCAATAGGCTGCAAGTGGGTCTATCGCATTAAATAAAAAGCTGATGGTTCGATAGAGCGTTATAAGGCTTGTTTAGTGGTAAAAGGATATAAAGCATTGTAGTAAGAACCAATACACAGATTTTTCTTCTTTTATAGTTCGTATGGTATCAGAGCCAGAACTCATCTCTTGACTCTACCCAGAAGAAAAAATAAAAGCTAGCCGTTCCTTTGCACAGCTTAATTACCCATCATGTACGAAGTATCATCTTGTGTAAACCGGATAATGTTAATCAGATGTATTTTGATTTGGGAAACCAGTCCCAAATTTATGAGTCAACTTCAAGACTCAGTGAAATGCGACAGGGGGAGGACACAGTTACCAAGTACTTTAACTCGCTGAAACGATTGTGGCAAGATCTGGATTTGTGCAACAACTACGGATGGAAATCCACTGAAGATGCCAATCACAATAAGAAAATCGTGAAGGCTCATCGAATGTACAAGTTTCTTGCTAGGCTCAATGTGGAGTTTGATGAAGTGAGAGGGAGAATCATTGGCAGATCAATTCCTCCTTCTATTAGCGACATCTTGTTCTCCCACTCTTGCATTAAAGCAATTATCAACAAAAAGTATGTTTTCTTATTAAAAAAAAAAAAAAAAAATTAGTTGCCGGTTGAGGCTTTGTAATGCACTATAATATTGTTGTTCATTTGAAAAAAAAAAAAAAGAAAAAAGTTTACGTTGTAAAAATCTTTAATATTTCTGCTTGCCAAGTATTTGATGAGATGTTGTTACCTACACTTTGCGTATCTAACAATTTTAAAGCAATCCATGGACATCCAATTCCAATTCATAGTATTTATTTTATTTAAATTCATCTTTGATAATTCGTATGCTGCTGAGTAAGAAAATTTGCTCATTATCTGAGATGTTGGTTGTGAATAATACCCAAAAAAAAATAATGATTCTTTATTCTCTTTTTATCTTTCTAAGGAGAAGCATAATTTCAACAATTATTATAAGTGAGTGAGTGGGGTTATGAGTTGAAAATGTCTTCATGAATGCTAAATCTTCGTTTCCTCAATCATAATTAAAAGTGCGAGCAAAATTTCCTCAATTCTCTTGAGACTTTCCTCGCCTATGAAGGTTTCAATTCTATTTCGGCATAAAACTATCATAAAGATGACTAGTAAAATTCTTATGAATGTCTTTGCCTCTTAAACTAATGAAGACATCTTACTTACATAAACTGAGGACTGAAGACGAAGAAACATAGGCTAATATTGTTGAAACAAAATATATGGGGAAATGCTTAATTTCTTAGCTCTTTATGCTCAGAAAGGGTTGATGAACTCTATTATGAAAGATGAATATAATACAGCTAGGAGGCTAATTAACTAGTGTGATAGATTTTTTGTTGCGTTTTTTTTTTTTTTTTTTTTTATAAAAGTTATTTATATATTTACACAACATTGACAATAAATAATAAATAGATTGAATTGATATAAATACAAAAAATATTTTTTTAATCAGTATCAAATTAACGTTATTATTGATTGAAAATAAGACATTCATCAAATATAGTTTGATAACGTATTGACTTTATCAATATGATATTAATATTGAATACATAAAATCAATAACAAATAACAAAAACATGGATAAACATGGATCATAATTTAAAATATGATGACAATAAATTATTATATAAACTATAGACTAATAAAATGACTAGGTCATTATTATATTAACAAAATAACAAACAACATAATGATTAAGTGATATTTAACTAAAAGACACGGTTATTATAATATGGATTATTATCTAAAATATATTTATAATAAATTGTTGTATAAAATAATATAACAACTAGGTCAATATTATATTGATAAAAAAATGTCGGGAATGGAAAAATATTGTGTAAATGGAAATATGGTCTAAACCTCTGTTAAATCGAATATCTTATCTTAAATCGTATACTTTCTCCATATTTTCTATAATACTTATTATATTTCTCTAAATTTTCTATAATACGACAATCCCCTCCTCTCATCTATTTTATTCTTACTCAAAATCACTATTATAATATTAATTTATACATAATAGAAGTTTTCGCAAGTACTATAAAAGAGGTAGTCTAGAGATTAAAGATGAACTTCTATAAAATTGATTGTCTCTCCCTATTTATTTTTTCTATAATTTACTTTATACCTATCAATGCCTGTTTGACAACTCATCCAAAGTCTTGTTTTAGTCATTGACTCTTGTTTTATTTGATTGTAGATTTTATCCTTTATAAAGATTTTTTTTTCTTTTTTTTTTTTTTGCCATTTTTGAGAATGGGAAAAGCCTTTTTAATGATATAGTTTTGTTAATTTATTTTTTTAAAATAAATTAAATTAACATAAAATGATTGGTATTATACAAAAACGTATTTAAAAAATGATATATTTTTTTAAATTTATGTTGAGAAAATATTCAAATGGCCAAATCAGCCCCAACAACTTCAGACAAAAACAAAGGCAAATGGTCTAAGCAAAGAAAATTAGAAGAGCATAAAGCAACGTATGCTAACTGGTGAGTAGCTTTGTTCCCATTTCTAGGAACATAACCACAAATACCACAAGGCAAAGAAGACAGAAGACTCGTAATAACTTCTATTACAGCACCATCTTCCCCAGCAGAAGACCCTTCATTAGCAGTTCTCACTACGTTGATTGCACCTGATTCAGCAACAGAGATCCGAAGATTAGCAGCTTTTGCAAATTCGAAACCTTCCCTCATAGCAAAACATTCAGCCAAGTGAGGAGAGCGACGTCTAAACGACTTCTTAGCCATACAAGCAAGCACCAGACCCTGATCATTCCGGAGAATAGCACCTACTCCAAAAAATTCCGTTCCAACCGGCATCCACATTAAGCTTCAAAACAACTGCCTGAGGACATCCGGAAGAACAACCGGCCTAATTTGGTTATCTTCCAACACCGTGCACAGAAAGAAATTTCCAAGAGTCCCTGGGGACCTTGAGACCTGTTGATAAACAAAGAGATTTCTTCCACACCAAATGGTCCAAGAAATCATACAAAACACGTCCATGTCCTGCTTCTGCAACACTTTCCCAGCTTAGGGAATAGAGCCGATTGAAACCAAACTGAGCAAGCAGCAGGACAATCCCCGAAGAGCATGCCAAACTGGCTCACAACTTTCCTCAGATTTCGGGCAAATCGAGGAACATTTGACTCCCTTTTCTTAACTAAATTCCCTCCACAAGGTAAAATAACATGGAAAGCTCTCCCAATAAACACCTTAACTTTGAGGGGAACCTGCAAACTCCAAAGGGCATTCCACCAATCCTATGACGCTCCACATTAGAAGAAGACCAGGGCATTGCTTCAATTCCCCCGCCAGCCTGTAACCAGACTTAAAACAGAGTATAGTCCTCTTCTTTCAAAGTGCCAAATGAGCTTACCATCACATCCGCTCCTGCTCAAAAAAATACTTAAAATTTTCCTCTTTATACAGGCCATAACACTGTCGAAACCATATTCTTATCCCACTTTCCATCTAGTAAATCTGCCACCACCAAATCGGCATTGTCCCCAGTACTCATTGTTACAGGCTTGAGAGAGAATATTTATAAATTTGATTGGGGGGCAAATATTACCACTCCTTTGAAATAATAAAGGGGTGTAATAAATAATTATTAAAATTTAAAATTTTAATGGTGGGTGGTTTAAGAATGTGCGAAAATTTCCCTACTCCCGAGTGTATTTATTTGGGTTTTGAAAAGGGGAAGAAAAAGGAGAACAATAGGGTATGGATATGGAAACAAAAACAAAACAAACCTAACAGGTAAAATGCATTTTAAAACCATTAGATTCCACTAAACTAATATCATGAGGAAATAATAGTGCAGCTTTTTTTTTTTTTTAAATAATCAATAATAGACGATTTAACGAAACTTATAAAAATCTCACAGTGCATAAACATGCTTACCAATGGGGGGGCTAGTTCTTACCTACTCGAGAATTCTCCAAACAATGGAATTAAAGTTGCTTTTATTACTTCATTATAGCTCATCTCACAACTCTCTGTTCAGCCTAGAAAGCTAAGCAAGTAAAATGAACAAACGATCTACAAGCTAGGGCTACTTTGTACAAGACCACATCATTACCATTAAGACAGTGTTCATCTATACAACCCATCTAAGCACACAATTCTTGACCCTTTTTACATATGAAGCATGAGCTCGACTCGAAATAGCTCCCCATCAAACCCTAGCCCTGACGGGTCAACTGGCTGAAGCAAGCCATCAACCATTCCTCCAAAGACGTACAAATACCGCCCGGAATGATCTGCGCAGGCACGATGGAACGATCGGCACTTGGGTTTATAAGCTTTTGCCTTCAACCCTTTCCACATCTTTGCTAACAGTGGTTTGGAGTTCAGTTTAGCTGGCTGCACTCTAATGGATGGAACTGCACTCAAGTCCAATAACCAGAAGTCATCTTTTCGGTGTCTTGATGAATCTTCCCCTCCGTATATTAGCACTCGACCCCCCAAGATGCGAGTAGCTGTATGACCAACTCGAGGCAGGGAATCTCCTTCAGGAATATTTTGTAGTTCATATATAATTTGTACCCATTTAAGACGATCCTCATGACAGTCCAACAGCCAGATATCATTCAGAATTTCATATCCAGATCCCCTGCCTCCAAAGAGAACCGTTCGAGATTCACCAATGCATGTCAACGTGTGCCCTGAACGAGCTGGAGGAGATGGATGTGTCACCGTTTCATGCCACGTTCCAAAACAAAAGTTTTCAGAGAGTTCTAAAACCCACGTGTCAGCCAATCTGATGCCATTCAGCCCAATCCCTCCATGGATAACCATCTTCCTTCTACCTATGCAGCATGCTCCATGAGCCCCACGATGGGGTGGGATGATGGCTCCCACATCGAGCGGCTTCCAAGACAATGTGATACCAAGCGTCTCATGGTATGCTAATTGTCCTACCCATGTATCGTTTAGCCGCCTACCAAGATCATCAATTCCTCCAAATAGAACTAGAACATCTCCAATTTCAACACAAGTGTGTCCAAATCTCCCACTTGGAATTCCCGAGTTAACCTTCTGCCACTTCAACATCCTTTGGCAATCATTACCGATGCATGCCACCCACGTGTCATCAAGATGGCGTCCTGATCATACAAGAAGAGGAAACAGAATCATTGAACAACAAAAACTAAATTTAAGAGCACTATTAGCAGTAAAAAGTTAAATAAGCCAACTAAGAAAGATAAGCACCACCAAAACTAGAAACAATTAAGAGTATTTTTAAGCTGTTCTGATAACTTGGTTATAATTGTAAGTGTAAGATGGATTTCCCTCCTAACTCTTACTGTATCCTAAAAAATACCCATTTGGTTGTAAGGTGATTAGCCTACAAGTTTTCCTTGATCTTACTTCTAAGAAGATTGAAACAATCATTAGTTTCCAAATGAGGGATGTTGTACAATCATTCAATTGCAAAACTCTTCCAAGTCTCTTTAGGAGACCAACATTCTGACATGCTTTAAAAAAGTTTCGTTAAGGTTGTGATAACACAAGAATTCTGTTGAAGAATCTGTTATAATTGATGTGATTATGTGATATATTTGGTTAGATTAGATACACATGAGCTGTAAATATATTTTAGGAATCAGTTTTTATTTTCCTTGTAATCAGGAAGATTAGTTACTATATTTGTACCACAATGGGATCTTTAAATTCCCAAATACCATACAATAAAAATTATTCCCTCCTATTATTTTTTCTTCTCAGTTTTTTTGGTATCAGAGCTGAGAACGAACCCAAGGGATTGAATCCACTGCCTTGTCCTAAAAAAAATGTCTGAAGTCACGTCTGAAACCTCTCGACCTTCTTTGACTGAACCACAAATCGCTCGCAGCCCAACCGAAACCCATCCTGTTTAAATAACCACAATCTGACTGAATGGAGATAACTTCCTCCGGTGGTCACAGAGTGTGCGAATGTATGTCAGAGGCAGAGGGAAGATTGGATATCTCACGGGAGATGCAAAGAGGCCTGACGCAAAGGACCCAGCCTACGCCGTTTGGGACGCTGAGAACTCAATGGTGATGACTTGGCTGGTTAATTCCATGGCTGAGGAAATTGGTGCGAATTATATGTGCTATTCCACAGCCAAGGAGCTTTGGGACAACGTTTCACAGATGTATTCCGACCTTGGAAACCAATCCCAGGTGTATGAATTGACTCTACGGCTGGGAGAAATTCAACAAGGTGAGGAATCTGTTACAAAATATTTTAATACTCTGAAAAGAATATGGCAGGATCTCGACCTATTCAATGACTACGAGTGGAAGTCGACGGAGGACTGCAACCATTACAAAAAGATGGTGGATGTCAATCGAGTCTTCAAGTTTCTTGCAGGCTTGAATGTAGAGTTCGACGAGGTGCGTGGTCGAATTATTGGGAGAAATCCATTGCCACCTATTAGAGAGGTGTTTGCCGAAGTACGCCGAGAAGAAAGTCGCAGGCAAATGATGCTTGGGAAAAAAAATTCTGGTTCAACCGGAACAATAGAAGGATCGGCCTTGGTTATCTTCGAAGCCCAGGTGAGTCGAAGAACCCCTCACAACCAGCGTGGAGGAGACAAGGCCAATGTGCGGTGTGATTTCTGTGGGAAACCGCGGCATACCAGGGACACTTGCTACAAACTGCACGGCAGGCCTTCTAACAGCAGAGGAAACAAGGCTGGTGAACAGAATATTGCTACTGCCAATGAAGCTGAATCTTCCCCCTTCAGTAAAGAGCAATTAGAACACCTTCAAAAACTGCTAAAATCCTATTCATCACCTAATATTCCTGTCGGTTCTATGGCACAATCAGGTAGAAATCCTCTCAATTTTTCTGTCCTTGCAAAAGCTGGCCCTTGGATCATCGATTCTGGGGCCTCCGATCACATGACAAGTTGTTCTCACTTGTTCAGTTCATATTACCCCTGTTCTGGTTCCGAAAAAGTTAGAATTGCTGATGGTAGCTTCTCACCTATTGCAGGCAAAGGACATGTTAAAATTTCTGAAAAAATAACTCTTGCTTCAGTTTTACATGTTCCAAAACTTGCTTGTAATCTTCTCTTTGTCAGCAAATTGTCAAGAGAATCTAATTGTTCTGTTTTGTTTCTTCCTTCTCATTGCCTTTTTCAGGATCGGAACTCGGGGAGGATGATTGGAACTACTAGGGAAATAAATGGACTGTACTACTTTGATGAAACAGCCTTCGGGAATAAAAAAGCTCAGGGACTAGGTAGTACCAGTTCAACCTCTGTCTATGATCAAGTAATGTTATGGCATAGGAGATTAGGACACCCTAGTTTTCCATATCTCAAATATTTATTTCCTGCTTTGTTCAAAGGAATTGATTGTTCAAAATTGCATTGTGATTCTTGTCATTTGGCTAAAGAACATCGTGTTTCATTCCCTTTAAGGAATTATTCTGCATCAAAACCATTTTATCTATTTCATAGTGATGTTTGGGGACCTTCTAAGGTCACTACACTGTCTGGTAAAAAATGGTTTGTGACGCTTATTGATGATCATACCCGGGTATGTTGGGTCTATTTGTTGGCAAACAAATCAGAAGTTGAACAAAGGTTTAAAGATTTTTTTCATATGATTGAAAACCAATTTCAAACCAAAATTGACATATTAAGAACTGATAATGGAACTGAATATTTTAACAAACACTTAGGAGGTTTCCTTCTGGAAAAAGGCATTGTCCATCAATCAACTTGTCGTGATACACCACAACAAAACGGGGTTGCTGAACGAAAAAATAGACATTTGCTTGAAGTCGCCCGTGCCATCATGTTTTCCATGCATGTTCCAAAATACCTCTGGGGAAATGCTCTTTTAACAGCATGCTACCTAATTAACAGAATGCCATCTCGAGTTTTGAAATATGAAACACCCTTAAATTGTTTGAAAAATGCTTTCCCCACATCACGGTTGTTTGCTGACTTGCCCTTAAAGATTTTTGGTTGTACATGCTATGTCTACATACCAAACATTTTTCGAACAAAACTTGACCCAAAAGCTGAAAAATGTGTTTTCATTGGATACGCAGCTAATAAGAAGGGTTATAAGTGCTTCAATCCAATCACAAAGAAATTTTTTGAAAGCATGGATGTCACATTTATTGAAAATCAACCTTTCTTTCACCAAAATTCTCTTCAGGGGGAGAACTGTATTGGAGAAGACAATTTTTGGGAAACTGTGACCCCTATCCCAGAATTAACTGAGCCAATGATCAATTCCAATAAACAAATTCAGGAAATAGATGTAGGAAATAAGGAAAATAACAGTATTCCTAACTCTACTTTGCCAGAAATTGTTGTATCTGAGACAGGGGGAGAAGTACTTCCAGAAAAGCACTCTGAACTTCAGGTTTATTCCAGAAAAAAGTTTCGCAAGCAGTCTACTGCTCCAGTCATTTCCCCAGCGGATCTCCAATCAAACTCATCAGGTGATGATCCTTCCACAGTCATTCAAAGTACTTCTACTCCAATCCTTTCCCCACCTGAATTACCTAAGTCACCATCTTCCGACCTTGATGTTCCTATTGCCCTAAGAAAAGGAATCCGTAACTGCACTAAACATCCAATTGCAAAGTACCTATCCTACAAAAACTTGTCAAATAGCCATAGAGCCTTTGTGTCTAGGATTTCTGATCTGTTTGTTCCAAGAACTGTTCAGGAAGCATTAGGTAATCCGAATTGGAAATTAGCAGTGATGGAGGAAATGAATGCTCTCAGGAAGAACAACACGTGGAGTATAAGTGATTTGCCTATGGATAAGAAGACAATTGGCTGCAAATGGGTATTCACTGTGAAGTGTAAAGCAGACGGGAGTATAGAAAGATACAAAGCCAGACTTGTAGCGAAAGGATTTACTCAAACTCACGGTATAGATTACCAAGAGACTTTTGCCCCTGTCGCTAAAATTAATTCCATCAGAATACTTCTGTCTCTTGCAGTTAATCTCAATTGGCCTCTTCATCAGCTAGATGTGAAAAATGCATTTCTTCATGGGGATTTGCAAGAAGAAGTATATATAGATCTTCCTCCTGGCTTTGAAGAAGTCCTTGGGAAAGGAAAGGTATGTAAGCTGAAAAAATCGTTGTATGGCCTAAAGCAGTCTCCGAGAGCTTGGTTTGAGCGCTTTGGCAGTGTTGTCAAAAGACATGGATTCACACAAAGTCAGGCAGATCATACTTTATTCTTCAAACACTCCACTGAAAGAAAAGTTGCTATCTTGATCGTGTACGTTGATGACATAATTATGACCGGGGATGATGCTCTTGAAATTGGGAGTCTGAAGAAAAAGCTAGAAACAGAATTCGAAGTCAAAGATTTGGAAAACTAAAGTATTTTTTGGGGATGGAGTTTGCAAGATCGAAAGAATGCATCTTTATCAATCAACGGAAATATGTTCTTGATCTGCTTAAGGAGACAGGAATGATTGGCTGTAAGGTGGCAGAAACTCCGATTGAACCCAATTTGAAGTTAGAAACAGTTTCTGATGATGAGGTAGTAGACCGAGGGTGATATCAGAGATTAGTGGGGAGACTGATCTATCTTGCCCATACTCGCCCTGACATAGCCTTTGCGGTAAGTGTTGTAAGTCAATTTATGCACTCACCAGGATCAAAACACTTTGAAGCTGTGTACAGGATATTGAGGTATCTCAAAGGAACACCAGGGAAAGGACTTATGTTTAAAAGAAGAGGCCATCTACAGATAGAAGCCTATACTGATGCAGATTGGGCAGGCAGTATAAGTGACAGAAGATCTATTTTAGGCTATTGCACGTTTGTTGGTGGTAACTTGGTTACTTGGAGGAGTAAGAAACAAAGTGTGGTGGCAAGAAGTAGTGTCGAGGCTGAATTTCGCTTAGTTGCTCATGGTTTTTGCGAAGTTCTTTGGATTAAAAGACTACTGGTAGAGTTAAAGATTCCCGTTCCTACGCCTATCAAAGTTTTTTGCGACAACAAGGCGGCAATCTCAATTGCTCACAATCCAGTTCTACATGATAGAACCAAGCATGTAGAGGTGGACAAACATTTCATTAAGGAAAAATTGGACAGTGGTGTGATATGCATGCCTTACATACCAACCGCTAGCCAAGTTGCAGATATACTAACCAAGGGGCTTCCCAAGGCACAATTTGAAGGATTCGTGGACAAGCTTGCCATGAGTGATATTTTCATGCCAGCTTGAGGGGAAGTGTTGAAAAATCTGTTATAATTGATGTGATTATGTGATATATTTGGTTAGATTAGATACACGTGAGCTGTAAATATATTTTAGGAATCAGTTTTTATTCTCCTTGTAATCAGGAAGATTAGTTACTATATTTGTACCACAATGGGATCTTTAAATTCCCAAATACCATACAATAAAAATTATTCTCTCCTATTATTTTTTCTTCTCAGTTTTTTAATTCACAAGGTATGAGATTTAAGACAAGTCACACATGCAATGCAAAAATACAAATTGCAGGGTGGGTACAAATTGAGGTTTCCCATCTTATTTACCAAAATCTCTGAATCCTGGTGGGGCATTGCATTTGCATATCCTTGACTTGTGTACTAAAGATCCTTAAATGGTAGAGTTATTTTTATAATGTATTTTTATGCAAATCACCAGTACGATAAAAGCAACCACTGTGGACACTGAATGCAAAATGCAGTTCTGTAAATATAATACCATATTAACTAATTAAGTGTCCATGAGTCGCTGCAATAGGGGTGCTATAACACACTCGCCACGATACATGTCTTATTAGAAAGATCACTTAAGTGATTGTAAAATAATAAACTCTCTGGTATGAGAACTCACAAGTCCTTGGCCCCTGTAAAAATAATAGAATCACGGCCATTGATACATGTCTTGTTCGAGAGATCGTTTGTGTGATCATGAAATAATAAACTCATTGGTGTGAGAACTCACAAGTCCTTGGCCCCGGTAAAAATAATAGAAACACTGATGTACTAAACCAACATATTTGCATACTTAAGTTCTCGAATTGATTAGAAATAGAACATAAATTTCTTCCCTGCAAAACAATAGCCGCTAACTGAATGACAAAGTTTATGGATTGGTTTAATCGGGAAGGCAGGTTTCCAGAGGTTTATCATAGGCAGATCAGTTCTGTGTTGATGGAAAAACCATGCAGTTTTGGTATAAGTAAGACAGCCAGGGTTATGTGGAATTGTATGAAGCCAGCTCTGTCATAGAGGATTTGGAAAAAAAAAAAAAAATGAATGCCAGACTTTTTTAAGACAAGGTGCTAGATTATGTTTCCTATCTAGAAGTGCCAAATATCTAGCGCCTTCTTTGGCTCCTATTGATAAAGCTTTCAAAGAGTTTTCCTTTGCATTTACCATTTCGGAATTGGAAAGATGTAAATGGGGCCTTGTTTTGTTTGTGTTTTTGGGTTCGTCTAGGATTTTGGTGTTAATTTTTTAGCATTTCTATTTGTATTGTTTTTATCAAAGCTTTGTACATGAACTGGTCATGTCTGTGGATGGTTAGTATGAGATCATATTTTTACAAAAGAACTCAGAAGTGAAAAGTAGCACGCTTGGGCTTATATCTTGTATGCTTTCTTAGGCCACATTCCTAAAACCGGTTTAATTACCTGTTTTGCAATTAGGAGCCGAAGGTACAGGCGTACAGCTTATACAATGCTTATACGGCTATACTGCACAAGGAAACCGGGGATCATTTATTCTCGGGCAACTAGTATGCTTGGAATTTGGAGGATAACTATACAGCTAAGCTAAATATATATAGAAGAACTATAGGTTTTGGCGCCAATGTGACAGGAACCAAGGATAAAAACACCAATTAACACACATAGAACACAAGAATTGTGTTAAATCTTTAGTGAAGAATAGGGCAATTACAAAACCATAGTACAATGCATACCTTCAAGACTCTGCCAAAACTGGCCTTGACTTTTCCCTCAGCTAATTTCTGCCTAATCCTCCATAGTTATTATTCTCCTATTTATACTACCAATTCTCACTAACAAGAGTTAACCAACTACAAACAGCAATTACTAACAGTTACAAGGCCTCTGCCCTCAATATTTGCTAACTAACGAACTAACTAACAAGTCCCATCATAAGGATTTTATTTGAATGACACCAACATAAACTAGAGGAGAATTCTATTAAACCTGACAATCAGAATCATAGAGATCTGGGTTGAGATCCGATATTAACACCTAGTAAATCATAGAAACTTTAGGCTGACAAACTTCAATTGGCATTTTCATCGTTCTGTTTTGAATCAAAACTGGAATTTCCACTTAAAAATTGTCTTGGATAAGGCTGGAAGGGGCATCACCTCTGCGTGATTTAAGCTCTAATGAAGCAATCTCACTCATTAAAGCCGTAAAGGCCTTAAAGTGTCTTGAATTGTTTTTCCTAACAAGAAATTGTTGTTTGTATATGTTTTACATTCCAACAGTTTTTATGCCTAGAACCTAGGCATACGAAAAAAGAAAAAAGGACAAAAAATAATCTACTAACCATGTAATGTATCTGGAGCTACAGATATTTGTCTCATGCATTGCAGTAGAAATTTCACATATATAGACGATGACTCATTTGCATATAAGATACACCACATATGCAAAATACTTCTTTGGGGTAATCTCTTATAGGGAAAAGACAAGCGTTGAGGATGATCAGTGGACAGATATTGCGCATTAAATTACTTACCTTTTTCTGAAACTGACTCCACTGGAAAAATATACTAATTCCAATACATAGGCGTGTATAGGCACAGCCACCACAAGACCTTTAAAAAGGCTTATAGCACTAGCAATCAACCCAATCAAAAACAAAGAAGAATACCATAACAACAATTAATTCAGCCAAGTACAGTTCTGTATACGTCGATTTGACCGAGTTGACAATGATAATTTACTTGCCCCATCACTTGTTGGTGGTTGGCACCCAAAAATTTAGTATTTAGGAGAATGACTCACCAACCCACATATCAATAATTGAGCAGCCCCTTTTAACAGTATTAATTTACTACCATTATTCCCACTATAATAATGCATAGTAAGTAAACAACCCACTTTCTTTCAAATTCCAAACTAAGAACAATAAACAAAACAAAGAAACAAATCAATCCCAGTTTCTTTAGGTGAAGGAAAAAAAAAAAGTGTCGACAAAAAAATAATAAAAAAAAAATGGTGTTGACAACCAAGACACTCATAACTACCAATTTGTGATCCGATGTAAACGAAGAAAAAATTTAAAAATAAAAAACTGACCTCCTTCATAGCCACCACCAAACAAGACCAAACAATCAGAAACGAAATTGAGGGAATGAGAGGCTCTTGGGTGTGGATAATCATAATTATCCATTGCAGAGAAAGATGGGTCGGAGAGTTGGTAGCATGACACCGAGTCCAGCTGAGACACCTGCTTGTACAGACTCATCCATGGAATATGTTGAATCCGATGATGATGATGATGATGATGAAATTGAAAAGCATCAACGGAAGTGGGTCCCCAGTCTCTGCTGCAAATGGACTCCCAGAGAGCGTCTGAGGAAGCCAAGGCCCTCATCTTCTTGCAGGTCATTGAAAAGGCCATAATCGATTCAACAGGTAACAAAACTAGGATTGAAAACAGATTGTCTTCGGTTATGCTCGTTATTGATGTTCCATTGCTGCGGCTGATGCGGCGGCTACTGCTAGTGTTGCTCGTAATTATTCTGCTGGAATCCGAATCTGCCATGGAACACAATAACAACAACAACAACAACAAAGCAAGCTTTTTTTTTTTTTAAATTTAATGTGGGGGGTTTTGGGATTTTATGGCTCTCTCTGGTTGTTGTTAATGTGACCTAAAAGGAGAAAAAGAAGAAGAGAAACTCCAAATGCTGGGAAAAAATGGGGTGTATATGTTTTGTTTTGATGTTAGCTCTTTCTATCTGTTGGTATTGTGTCATATGACATCTGATATGATTCATCATCTTCATCATGTCAACAAGCAGACAGCACAGCTGCTGTTAAACTATGTGGGTTTGCCGTGCGTAAATATTAAACTGCTTTTTTTTTTTTTTTTAGTTGTTTTACAGGAAATTTTTATTTTGGGTTTTTTCTCCGGATAACTAATGCTAGGATCTTCATTTAACCTCATTTTTAAATTAAAAATTTAAGTTTTTATAAGAAAAAAGCATTGAAAAAAATATTAAAACAGTGAGTCTGAAAGAGAGATCCAAACAACGTAATAAAATTTTCTCTTTTTTTAAGTTTGAGTTTAGTATTATTTATATATATTTATTTATTCCTTCTAATTGGAAAAATATCCTTTTAAATTGTCAATTCAAATGAAGATTGGAAGCGAGATTCGGTTAGCATTTGATAGATATGAAGAAAAGGATTTGGTTAACCTTATAGATTTGTGAAGATAAACTTTTAATATTTATGTTTGATTTTATAACATTAAATAAATCAAAAGGTGCCAAAGAAAAGGAGTATTAAAAAATTGACAATCTAGAAAGATATATATTTCTTGAAATTTCACTGAACTACGATAATTGATGGGGTTTTTTTTTTTTTTTTTTGTTGGTGGTGAAATTAATAAAAATGGTTTTTTTTTTTTTTTGTTAAAAAAATAATATTGGTGCATTTGAGAAAGAGATAGATTAGGGACGGTGTGAGGGCGTCCCCACAATGTATTTGTCTTGTTGTAATATGAGAAATGAGAATTATTTGGTTGCACTTGAAATACATCTCCATTCTTCTTCGTCATGTCACTTTGAAGTCTGCTCTTTTGTTTTTCTCTTCTATGCTTCGTTTGTATTCGTGCACATATATATATATGTATATATATCCATATGGTTAAAAGTAACACATATTTCAATAACAAATGTAAAGCAGGAGTTATTTCTATTATCAAATATAAAGCACGGATTGGAATTAATAATGTTAATATTATAGTTTATGGATCCTTACCTCAAAATTAAAAAAAAAATATGGATAAGACTATTAATCTTATGACCACTTAAACTACATGAAATAAGATGAGATAATATATTAAAAAACTATTAATGTATTTGATTTTTTAAAAAATTATTGTTAATTTTCCATATTTATAATAGTAGTTTTTTCCTTTTTAGAAAAAAAATAATAAAACAATTTTGATGCAAGTTTCTTTTCCAACTCACTTCAGTGGTGTAAATGGTACATTAAACACACCCATTTTTCTCCCCGTTTATTTTCATCTCTTCTTTTTACTACTTTTTTTTTTTTCACTAATTGTGCAGTTTGTAGTATTAATTATTATCATTAGAGCTTGTGAATAATATTTAGCTTTTATTTATTCGCCATTTTTCGTGTATTTTTGTTACTATTATCCAATTGGAGTCCTATTTATATTTTCTTGCGGGAAAAACAAAGTATTGAAGATGAAATTTAGCGAGATAAACAAAAACGAATTAAACTTTTTTTTTTTTTTTTTTTATATAGAATGTCCATTGAAAATGAGAATGAATGACTGAATGGCAGTTTTATGACTTCGTAACATATTTTTTTTTTAAACTTCAGAAAAAAAAAAAAATCAAACTCAAATAGAGTAGAATGGCAAGACGTGAAGGGATTAAATTGGATGACGGTCTCTTTCACTCTTGTCTTCCATCTTTTGTCATTGACTATCCACTTTTGACTAAGAAGGCCGAAATTTATCCATAAGATCAGGAACATATATACCTATATATAAATATATGTTTATATATTTGCTAAAGTTTAAACTTATTAAAAAGCCACTAAAGTTAAGATATACAAAGAAAGAGATAAAGCCAGCTAATAACACACCGAAAATGTAAGAAAATTAGAAAATATATACAGTAAAATTTTAAAAATTCATTTTAAAAATTATATTAATTTATGTTGTCATATATAATAAATCACACAATAATCTATATACCTTCTAAGAAAACACCAAGAACATTAGAGAATATAATGGAGAATGCTTAAAACAATTAACCTTCTTTATTATTTTTCGATTCCTAGATGATGGAGTGTATGAGCACTCAGTTTCTCAAACGGTATTTACACAGCTTATCTTCATCTAACTACTAAGAATTTTAGCAATTTATTATTATGATTGAGAGTTGTAATAATAAATTTACTCACCTAAGAATCTATAGTTTAAAAAAAAAATGAACACTAAGAGTCCTATTTATAGTAAATAAACTAGATGATTTTTAAATTTAAACATGACACTTAAAAAGATTTTTCTCTCTTGTTCCTTACCTTGTTGGCATTTTTTCTTCCAAGGGGAATCTCTCAAAAAATCGCCACCTATAGGCATGGAAATTCAAAATTTTGTTTTAAATTTCAAGCTTCACAATTCTTGTGATTTTATCTGCATAGATAATATTCGATAAGTCCAATTTAAAAACAAAATAAATTATAGTAACTTTATTTGAATTAAATAATTATATAATAATCATATAAAATCAAATCAAATAAAGAAAAAAATCTTTTCTTTCCTTATCCTATAGAATGCACCAACTTTAAATTACAAAAGACAATATTTAATTCAATTCAAATTCAAATTAGATAATTTCTATATTTAATTTAAAATATTTATTTAAAAAAGATTATCTAAATATTTAAATCAATTATTTACTAAGCGCGCAATCTTTAGGAAACTTGGGTTTGCAAAGCCTTAACATTGCCGAAATCAAATCTTTCTTGATTTGGATCATAAACACGAATCCTCGCCTTAGGTCGAGAGGTTGGAATGACACACCTGATATGCCTTAATTTGTTCATAATTAACCAATTATGAATAACATAAATCAATTCATCATATCGTGATCTTTATCATGTTATTCATTAATTGTACATGAGTAAGGAATAAGTATCATGATTATTGTAAAAAAATTTGTATGAAAACAATTTTATTTATGATGTAGGCGGAGTTGTACTTACCTGTCGTTTGGATAGATTTATACTGCGTACTTGTTATGATACATGTGGTTTTCTGCAATCATCACGTATCTTGTTAATAGTTATTTTTGAATCACTAATATTGTTAGTGACTAAAACGATGATTGTCATTTATTACCGATTCTTTTGGTATTAGATAACTCTCATCTTAAGAGTTTGATTAATTACCTTCTAATTTAGTTAAGTAATTTATACCCTTAATAAATTAATTAACATCTCTCGCTCTTGGTAATGTTAACTAATTAGCTAATTAGTTAACCGATATATTTCTTCTAAAAAAAATCTTGTCAATCTTATAACTAATTCAAAAGAAAATTCTTTATCCGTGGGAAACATGTTTCCTCATGGTTTAAATCCCTTTTGCACCTAGTTGGAAGGTGGGTTATATATTTAAACTTGTCATCCCATTTTAAAAGAAAATTTCTTGGTATTTAGTCAAAAACGTAATTTTGAACTTCTTTTGAAAATCTGTTTACCACTTACTCGTAGAAACATAATTTACAAAACTGACGAACATGAAACTTCAAGGCCTTGACGAAACAGACAATTTGAAATTTGAATTTTGAATTTGAAATTTGAATTTGAAATTTGAATTTGAAATTCGAATTTGAAATTTGAATTTGAAATTTAAATTTGAAATTTGAAATTTGAAATTTGAAATTTGAAATTTGAATTTGAAATTTGAATTTGAAATTTGAAATTCAAATTTTGAATCACAGTCCAAGTAGGATTCGAATTTGTTGATTGTAGGAAAATAAACCGGTAAAAACGTATCAGAGTGGCGCAGCGGAACAATAAAAAATTTTAAGATCGTTAAATATCTCATGATGCCATATACAATAAATCAACAACAATTAAAACTCATACCTCAAGGACGCCAATATGCAGGAGGAGAGTGACTGGAGGCTTCAACCAACTAGCCTTCTCTACTATTCTCCAATTCCCGAATGGCTGAGTGTGTGGGCACTCTGAACCTCGATCGGTATGCTAGCACTGCTAGTCTTCTTCCGACCACCCAGATCTCTAAAGAACTTTATTGTCACGATGAGCTGTGCAACAATAAGCCTGCTCACCTGAGAGTCTGTGGTCTGAGAGAACTGGAGTGGCAGGACCTCTATTTATAGACCTGCATGAGGTGATTCTCTGAATTCGAATTGGACTAGGAAAAGATTTTCTCCCTTATCCAAACCAAAAAATCCGAATTTTCCAAGGGAGAATCTCCACAATTAAATTCGGTTTTTCTAGATAAATCCAATCCAAATCTTAACAAGATTTTAGCTAGAATTTTATCTCCCTTTTCCAACCAAAAAATCCGAAATTCACAAGGAGAAAATCCTCCAAATTTTCGGCCACTTTTAGGATAAGGGAGAATCAAAATTTCACTAGGATTTCTCAAGCAAAATCTCATCTTAACCTTATCCAAAAATAACCGAATTTCCTAGGATTAGGGATCCAAAATTTCGGCCACTTTTGGGAGGAGAGAGAAACCAAATTCAACTAGGATTGAAGCTTGAATATTCCCTTGAATCTTATCCACAAAATCCGAAATCTTTCATGAGAATTATCCTCAAAATTTTGTCCCTTATTTGTTGGGATTTGGATTCAAAATTCAAGTAGGATTCTAACAAGATTATCCTCTCCAAATCCAACTCAAATTCGAATTTCAAACCTTGTGGATTTTCCACAACAAATTCGAATCCTACTTGGACTGTGATTCAAAATTTGAATTTCAAATTTCAAATTCAAATTTCAAATTTCAAATTTCAAATTTCAAATTTCAAATTTCAAATTTAAATTTCAAATTCAAATTTCAAATTCGAATTTCAAATTCAAATTTCAAATTCAAATTTCAAATTCAAAATTCAAATTTCAAATTTCAAAATTCAAATTTCAAATTTCAAAATTCAAATTTCAAATTCCACAAAACGGTTGTATTTCATATTCTTGTTCTCATGGATAATTTTCTACAACTCCAATCCAATCTCAAATAAAATCATGGCAACTTTATTTGGAGTTCGAATAATTGTGTACTCTATTATCCAAAACAAAATCTGAATCCAACCGGAGAGAATCTTGTCTACCATCCTAATCCTGTGTCATCACCATCCATGCATAATAAACTAGCCAATAGCATACACAAATCAATTTGCCAAACGTTAAGGAATTATGTGGAGCTAGTAGAGGGACTGATTGGACATATATAATCGGGCTCCCGTGATTCCATATGATCATCATTCTGTACCGAACAACTCAATCATATGATCACTAATTTCAGAGTCACACCACTATAAACCTGAAACTGAACTCCCAATTATATACCGTATTACGTAAGCCTGTGACGAGCTACCATCCAATGACCTTGTCATATATGCAAAACCCTCATATGATATCCATGATCAGCCTTAGGTCAAAGTCCGTTTAATCCTACTGATCAGGCTATCTTAAAGTTCCATTATACTACCGAATCAAGAAAATGATTATTCACCATATGTGAATAAGAAGTCATCCGCCCAGCAGACGACCCAAGGCCTTGTCCATTTTCACATTCAGTATAATGCCTTTAAGAGGATACCTTTAACTCCTCAGAGCTATGATTCCGATATCTGCAAACAAACCCTTCATCGTATACAAGTCATGCACCCAACGAGCCGGTCTATAAGCTTACTACCCTCTGAGACGCTTTAGCCATTGGAACATCAAAGTACACAAGTCATATACATGAAGTAGTTCATTTACTCAGGATTAAGGTTATTGCATAATGAACGTCAAAAGCAGATTGATCCACTCATAGCGGACTACGTAGATCAATCACGCTTTAGTCCCGGTCTAATATGTCACCACCAAGCAACATATCCATGTCTCTACTTGGGAGTCCAGCTCCAGACAGTCAAGACAGACCGTCCCCTCTAAGGCTTTAGACAACATAATAGTCTTAACATGAGTTAGATGCTCGGTCTAACCCCATAGACTACAGACCATAGTTTAGACTGCTAACTTTAGAATATTGTCTTCTCGCATACAAAAGTCCATTGCATGCAACGTTCTAACAGTTTTAACACAAGCAGTCAGTGAGCCATATTTGCTTACATTTACTTTAACATGTAAATAAGACGAAGACAGATAGCAATGTAATGAATAACCTCTATGTATAATTTTATTATCCAGTTCAAAATGAATACATCAAAATGTCTCTAATACTTAGGGCATTTCCTAACAATCTCCCACTTGCCCTAAGCCAGCAGATGTGCCATGTTACGCATCCCCATCGCCTCTACATGCCTCTCAAAGCTTCTAGCTACCAAAGTCTTAGTAAAGGGATCAGCGATGTTGTCCTCGGACGCGATCTTACATACATCCACTTGTCCTGTCTCCACATGCCCTCTAATAATGTGATACCTCCGATCGATGTGCTTGGTCCTCTTGTGGTGCCGAGATTCCCTTGTGTTGGCAATAGCCCCTGTATTATCACAGTAAAGTGTGATAGGCTTGTCAACACCCGGAATGACCTCAAGGTCTCTAAAGAACTTGCGGAGCCAAACCGCTTCTTTAGATGCCTCAGCCGCAGCCACATACTCAGCCTCCATAGTAGAGTCAGCTGTGCAGCCCTGCTTCACGCTCCTCCACACAATGGCGCCTCCTCCGAGTAAAAACACTGATCCAGATGTCGATTTCCTCGAATCCTTACAAGTCTGGAAGTCTGAGTCCGTGTATCCTACGGGTGTTAGGTCCCCTCCAGAATACACTAGCATATAATCCCTCGTTCTCTTAAGATACTTGAGTATATGCTTTACTGCTTGCCAGTGCTTGGTTCCAGGATTCGCTTGATATCGACTCACCATACCTACTGCAAAACATATGTCCGGGCGAGTGCAAAGCATAGCGTACATAAGGCTACCCACAGCGGATGCATAAGGGACCTTACTCATACGCTCTCTTTCTTCCGATGTCTTGGGACAGTCATCCAATGAAAGAGTTAAACCGGCAATAGAAGGTTGTGAGCCTTTCTTTGCCTCTAGCATTGCATATTTGTCAATTATTTTATCTATGTATGAAGCTTGGGATAACGCTATCATTTTGTTCTTTCGATCTCTGAAGAGACGAATGCCTAGAACATAATTAGCTTCTCCCAAGTCCTTCATGTCAAACTGTTAGTGTAACCAAAGCTTGACCGATGATAAGTTCCCTACATCATTCCCAATGAGTAGTATATCATCGACATAGAGTATCAGAAAGACCACTTTACCATCCTTAATACGTTTATAAACACAAGGTTCATCAACGTTCTGCTCAAAACCAAATGTCTTAATCGCTTGATCAAACCTCTGGTTCCATGAGCGGGATGCCTGCTTTAATCCATAAATGGATCTAAGCAACTTGCAGACTTTCCTATCCTGGCCTTTTGCTACGAACCCTTCGGGCTGTATCATATAGATACACTCTTCAAGATGGCCATTCAAGAATGCCGTCTTGACATCCATTTGCCAGATCTCGTAATCGAGAGCCGCGGCAATGGACAGAAGAATACGGATAGACTTCAGCATAGCAACAGGCGAAAAGGTTTCCTCGTAATCGATTCCAGCCTTTTGCGTGTATCCCTTTGCAACCAGTCTAGCTTTGAAAGTTTCCACTCTCCCTTCCGCATCCTTCTTTCTTTTGTAGACCCATTTGCATCCAATGGGTTTTATCCCATCCGGCAAATCTACAAGTTCCCAAACAGAGTTGGATTTCATAGAATCCATCTCATTGTTCATAGCCTGTTTCCAAGATCTAGAATCAACATCCTTTATAGCTTCATCATATGTGACCGGATCTTCCTCATGCTCATGAGCCTCGGCCTGGTATACCTCAGCATCATACATAAAGAAATTAGGTTTCTTAGAAACCCTCCCACTACGACGAGGCACCCTAAATTGTTGATCGTCTGCAGGTCTTTCACTGGAACTCGGACTTGCGTCCAAGACCGAAATCTGTGGAGCAGTTCTTTCACCCGATAACTCCTCTAGCACCACTTTGCTTCGAGGCTTAAAGTCATTCATGTGACTTTCCTCCAAGAATGTCGCATGGGTTGAGACAATGACCTTTTGTTCCTTCGGGTTATAGAACAGACCTCCTTTAGTTCCCTTTGGATACCCTACAAACATGCACAATTCTGATCTTGGTTCCAACTTCTTCGCATCCCCATCCAGTACATGTGCCGGGCAGCCCCATATTCTCATATGTCCAAGGGAGGGCTTCCTGCCACGCCACAATTCATACGGAGTTCTAGGAATTGATTTGCTCGGAACCTGGTTCAGAATATAGCACGCCGTTTGTAAAGCATGTCCCCAAAATGATAATGGCAGCGTTGAGTAACTCATCATGGACCGTACCACATCCAATAAGGTCTTGTTTCTCCTTTCGGCTACACCATTCTGTTGTGGAGTACCAGGTGCAGTCAATTGGGATAAAATCCCGTTCTCTACAAGATGTCCTAGAAATTCATCAGAGAGGTATTCGCCACCTCGATCAGATCGAAGTGTCTTTATGGATTTATCCAATTGCTTTTCCACTTCCGCACGATACTCTTTGAACTTGTCAAAGGTTTCGCTCTTGCGGTGCATCAGATACACATATCCATACCTCGAGTAATCATCTATGAAAGAGACAAAGTACTCGAACCCTCCTCGTGCTGTGACGTTCATGGGGCCACATACGTCAGTGTGCACAATTTCTAAGAGTTCCTGTGCCCTTGTACCCTTAGCTCCAAAAGACCTCTTAGTCATCTTACCCTCTAGACAAGACTCACATTGGGGAAGTCGTACCTCCTCCAGAGATTCCAGAGGACCGTCTTTCACCAATCTTTGAATCCTATCCTGATTAATATGACCAAGTCTTAAATGCCAAAGATACGCCTTGTTAGAGTGAGAAACTTTCAACCTTTAAGAGTTATCAATTAATTCAGTGTCAAGCAGTGAGTACATCTTTGGTCTGATCAAATATAGGTTTCCATCCATCCATCCAGAACAGATAAAAGACTTATTTCTACGAATATCAACTCTTTTACTAAAAGAAACTGAATAAGAATCCTTTATTAAACAAGCTACCGATATAAGGTTCCTCCTAAAATTAGGAACATAAAAACAGCCTTTCAATAAAATAAACCTAAATTGATCAAAATAAAGATGAACGTCTCCCACTGCCTCAGTCACCACAAAGCTACCATCTCCAGTCCGCAACGAGAGGCTCCTATCATGTAGACTTCTCGTTTCCACGAACCCCTGCATAGAAACACAAACATGATTAGTGGCGCCCGAATCAATGACCCATGTGTCTTTCGATTCTTCCACCAAACACGCTTCTAAGTAATGAAGTTCCTTACCTTCCTTGCCCTTGGAGGCTAGGAATTCCCGGCAAGCCTTCTTGAAGTGACCTACCTTCCCACAGTGGAAGCATTTGGACTTTTTAGGGTCCTTTGGCTTCTTGTTCTTCTTCTTCTTCTTCCCTTCCGAGACAGGAGGATTAGAAGAACTGGAAGCCACTTGCTTCTTATTTGGCCTCTTCCTCTTCCGTGAGGGATTGGAAGATTCCGCCAAATTGGCCTCTCCTTTAGGTCGGACCACATCTTCATCCCTGATCATCCGCTCATAAGCCTGTAATTGCTTCATGAGCTCGGTAAGTCCTAACTCCTTTGTCGCCAGATTGTATGCGGCCTTAAACCCCACAAAATCTTTAGACAGAGTCTTGAACACCATCTCGATCTGGGTGTTGTAGTCTAACTCAGCACCATTTTCGGCAGCCTCAGCGAAGAATCCCATTAGAGTGATCATATGGTCCTTCACCGGAGCACCAGCCTTTTGCTTGGAGTTCATAATGCTGGTGATAGCGGACTGTCGAGCCAATTTTTCTTGGCCTCCGAACATGTCCTCCAGATTATCCATGATCTCCCCAGCAACTTGATAAGTCTCATGCTGCTTTTGTAAAGCACTCGTCATGCTAGCAAGGATGTAGCATCGAGCTATTTCATTGGATTCTCTCCAACGATTATAGGCAACCGGGACCTCCTCAAGTGGTGTGTCAGGTTTGGGCCCAGGTGGGCATGGTTCGTCCAGTACGAACTTGTGTCTCTCGCAGCTGAGAACTATTAATAGATTTCTTTTCCAATCTTTATAATTGTCGCCATTCAACTTATTTTCAGTAAGTATCGAAATGAGGGGTGTCGGTGACATTTTGAACTGAAATAAAATTATACTAGACATCATCACAAAGCCCAAGCAAATATGCAGATAATTTAGCAAATAAAACATACAAGTATGTTCCTACATGAAACTTGAAAAAAAATGTAGCATTGCAACGATAATTCTCAGCACCTATTGCCCCAAGCCACCGAGGGGTGGTCATGAGAACAAATAGCCGGAACATGGACCCCGTCCAATTAATATATGTTACCTTAAATCCTCCAAGGTTAAGACATATATTAATAACCGCTTATTTGGCCACCAGTTTAGTTAACAGAGCTTCTAGGGAAGGTTAATAACTAAACGAGTCTTGAGTGTATAACCATTGTTTACGTAGCCCGATCCACGTCCTACCAAGCCACCGAGGGGTGGTCATGAATAGAATCACACCCGAACACGTTTTCCACATAGGAGATCCAATCTAGTATACCGGCGGCGGTAAACACCTAACGAAGGGTGTGGTCAGGTCGGAACTGACGCGAGGCGTTACCATGCTTTCACATATGGATCAACAATGGAGGCCATGGGTTTTGTTTGAAACCCTCTCCCACTCAATATTTTGAAAAACATGCAAGTTTTGACAAATTATGTATGATCAATATAGTATGAGCGGCACTCACCTATCCTATATGACATGTTATCAAATATGCATACAAAACATCCATCAATACATATTTATACATCCATGACATATCACAGAAAAAATAATTGACAGAATAACCAAGCTATGGTTCCATCCTAGAACAAAGAAAATAAAGATTACAAAATTCCATCCAAAACATTCTTTGGGTCTTGAATTTTGTTCCGTCTTCTTGTATCCATCTTTATGTAGCCTCTCCATTTATTTCTCATCCCTTGAATTATTTAAAATTTAAATCTCCAAAATTTAAATTTCAAATTCAAATTCCAAATTCGAATTTCAAATTTAAATTTCTAATTCAAATTTTAAACAATTTTAATCATCATGTATAATAATATGTAATTTCAAAAATTTCAAATTTTTAATTACATATTTTTAAACATGATTTAAAATTAAATCTCAAATTTAAAAATCAAAATTTTCTGATTTTTGGACCGTCGGACCGCCGCCCCCGTAGGCGGCAGCCGCCGTGGGCAGCCACCAACCCCGGAGGGGCTGGCAGCCCACGGCCGCCCCTTGTGCAGCCTGCCGGGCTGCAGGCCAAGCCTGCAGCACCAGGCTGCACGCCCAGACTGGGCGCAGCAGCCGGCAGGCTGCAGGCAGTGCCTGCAGCCAGAGGCTGCACGCCCAGGCTGCGGCCAGCCTTGGGCAGGCTGCGCCACCCTCGGCTGCAGGCCAAGCCTGCGGCCGTGGGTGATGCTTGGCTGCATAGGGGCTGCCGCAGCCCCATCCTGCCCGAGGGCAGGGGCTGCAGCCCCACCAAGGCCCGTCGGCCTATTCCGAGGGGTCGTGTCTCGATTTTCGTGCCATATTCCAATTTATCTTTTAGGATCTCCAAAAATTAATTTGAATCCCAATTAAATTGAAATTTTCCACACAATCAAAATTTCAACCTTTAAATTAAATTTAACTTTTGGGAAAAATAAATTACTGTCTTCAATCTTCAATCTCCTCCAAGAATAATTACATAAAAAATTCCTATACCGTTTCCGGTGTACAAAATTCTATCCATAAAAATTCTAAGAGACAAAAATTAATATCCATGGGAAAATTACAGTGTTAATAAACTGCTCCCATGGTTACATAAAAAATTCCTAGATACAATTTTTCTAAATTCTAAGGAACCATAACCGGTATAAACAAGCATGCTTATAATAATTCAAAAAATTAAAATAACCACATACTTTATACATAATACATGATAACAACATAAAGGAACCCTAGAATGCCACTCTCTAAATATCAAATCCATACATAAATAAAAAGACTAAGTAATTGTCTAATTTATGTACATGGCATAGTCATGAGATGGCTCTGATACCAATTGTAGGAAAATAAACCGGTAAAAACGTATCAGAGTGGCGCAGCGGAACAATAAAAAATTTTAAGATCGTTAAATATCTCATGATGCCATATACAATAAATCAACAACAATTAAAACTCATACCTCAAGGACGCCAATATGCAGGAGGAGAGTGACTGGAGGCTTCAACCAACTAGCCTTCTCTACTATTCTCCAATTCCCGAATGGCTGAGTGTGTGGGCACTCTGAACCTCGATCGGTATGCTAGCACTGCTAGTCTTCTTCCGACCACCCAGATCTCTAAAGAACTTTATTGTCACGATGAGCTGTGCAACAATAAGCCTGCTCACCTGAGAGTCTGTGGTCTGAGAGAACTGGAGTGGCAGGACCTCTATTTATAGACCTGCATGAGGTGATTCTCTGAATTCGAATTGGACTAGGAAAAGATTTTCTCCCTTATCCAAACCAAAAAATCCGAATTTTCCAAGGGAGAATCTCCACAATTAAATTCGGTTTTTCTAGATAAATCCAATCCAAATCTTAACAAGATTTTAGCTAGAATTTTATCTCCCTTTTCCAACCAAAAAATCCGAAATTCACAAGGAGAAAATCCTCCAAATTTTCGGCCACTTTTAGGATAAGGGAGAATCAAAATTTCACTAGGATTTCTCAAGCAAAATCTCATCTTAACCTTATCCAAAAATAACCGAATTTCCTAGGATTAGGGATCCAAAATTTCGGCCACTTTTGGGAGGAGAGAGAAACCAAATTCAACTAGGATTGAAGCTTGAATATTCCCTTGAATCTTATCCACAAAATCCGAAATCTTTCATGAGAATTATCCTCAAAATTTCGTCCCTTATTTGTTGGGATTTGGATTCAAAATTCAAGTAGGATTCTAACAAGATTATCCTCTCCAAATCCAACTCAAATTCGAATTTCAAACCTTGTGGATTTTCCACAACAAATTCGAATCCTACTTGGACTGTGATTCAAAATTTGAATTTCAAATTTCAAATTCAAATTTCAATTTCAAATTTCAAATTTCAAATTTAAATTTCAAATTCAAATTTCAAATTCGAATTTCAAATTCAAATTTCAAATTCAAATTTCAAATTCAAAATTCAAATTTCAAATTTCAAAATTCAAATTTCAAATTTCAAAATTCAAATTTCAAATTCCACAAAACGGTTGTATTTCATATTCTTGTTCTCATGGATAATTTTCTACAACTCCAATCCAATCTCAAATAAAATCATGGCAACTTTATTTGGAGTTCGAATAATTGTGTACTCTATTATCCAAAACAAAATCTGAATCCAACCGGAGAGAATCTTGTCTACCATCCTAATCCTGTGTCATCACCATCCATGCATAATAAACTAGCCAATAGCATACACAAATCAATTTGCCAAACGTTAAGGAATTATGTGGAGCTAGTAGAGGGACTGATTGGACATATATAATCGGGCTCCCGTGATTCCATATGATCATCATTCTGTACCGAACAACTCAATCATATGATCACTAATTTCAGAGTCACACCACTATAAACCTGAAACTGAACTCCCAATTATATACCGTATTACGTAAGCCTGTGACGAGCTACCATCCAATGACCTTGTCATATATGCAAAACCCTCATATGATATCCATGATCAGCCTTAGGTCAAAGTCCGTTTAATCCTACTGATCAGGCTATCTTAAAGTTCCATTATACTACCGAATCAAGAAAATGATTATTCACCATATGTGAATAAGAAGTCATCCGCCCAGCAGACGACCCAAGGCCTTGTCCATTTTCACATTCAGTATAATGCCTTTAAGAGGATACCTTTAACTCCTCAGAGCTATGATTCCGATATCTGCAAACAAACCCTTCATCGTATACAAGTCATGCACCCAACGAGCCGGTCTATAAGCTTACTACCCTCTGAGACGCTTTAGCCATTGGAACATCAAAGTACACAAGTCATATACATGAAGTAGTTCATTTACTCAGGATTAAGGTTATTGCATAATGAACGTCAAAAGCAGATTGATCCACTCATAGCGGACTACGTAGATCAATCACGCTTTAGTCCCGGTCTAATATGTCACCACCAAGCAACATATCCATGTCTCTACTTGGGAGTCCAGCTCCAGACAGTCAAGACAGACCGTCCCCTCTAAGGCTTTAGACAACATAATAGTCTTAACATGAGTTAGATGCTCGGTCTAACCCCATAGACTACAGACCATAGTTTAGACTGCTAACTTTAGAATATTGTCTTCTCGCATACAAAAGTCCATTGCATGCAACGTTCTAACAGTTTTAACACAAGCAGTCAGTGAGCCATATTTGCTTACATTTACTTTAACATGTAAATAAGACGAAGACAGATAGCAATGTAATGAATAACCTCTATGTATAATTTTATTATCCAGTTCAAAATGAATACATCAAAATGTCTCTAATACTTAGGGCATTTCCTAACACTTTCATGTTCAGTCCGGAGCTTGCTTCAGACTCAAACTTGCCCTATTCATCTAAAACCCATGGATTGTAATATCCGCCATGATCATGGACATAACTATTCTATAAAAAGTAATTAAGTCTGTCAATATTGTATAAATTAGCAATTTGAATAAATTAAATGAAGTAAAAAAATGTTTAATTTCTATTTATACAATGAAAGGGACAACCGAAAATAAATCGGTTCACCTTATCACATGTGAGTGCATGTGTATGATATGCAGTATCGAGAAAATGGTCGAGATGACATTTTCTTGACACTAAACTGATATATTTATAATCAGTATGCTCAAATTAATCAATTGAGTATAAAACGTGAAGTTATGAACGAGATATATGCAATATCGAAAAAAGGATCAAGACGATATTTTCTCAACCCGAAACTGATATATTTAGAATCAGTACGCTCAGACTAGTCGATTGAGTACAAAAAATGATTTCGGAGTAGGGATCACGCAATATCTAGAAATTGGTCAAGACGACCTCAAATGGCGTAAAACTGATAAATTCATGATCAGCACGCCCAAATTAGCCAAAATAGCCTGTGTCAAAAATTTTAGTATAGAAAGTGTATTATACGTACACTGTGTCAGTACAGTTTAGAACACAGTCACAGAACTGAAGAGGGATAGTAAACGGACACAGAGTAAGCTCATAAGCACTTACAACCCATTAAAAACGATTAGAATAAGAATTAGATCAAGAAAATCTATTTTTTCGATAAAGGTTTGGAACACAATCAGACAATTACCGAACACCATTGTAGGAAATTAGACTGATAAGAGAAGTTTTTGCAACTAAATTTCCACATCAAAAACCGTCTCTGGCAGCCAAGACACAAGGTGAAAAAGTTTTCCTTGAAATAAGGAAACATGTTTGGAATTTTTGAATTAAAAAAAAAAAAGGGTTTTGAAGACAAGTACTATTGCCTTTTTGCAAAGCCATAAATGCAAATGTGGGTTTTTTTTTTTTTTTTTTAGCGTCCCTCAGTTTCTACATGGGGCAGTAGCTGAAAATTTTGTCCCCCCCCCCCCCCAAGCTTAGCCAATTAAGCTTAATAAAGTTTTTTAGAATTGATTAAACTTATTTATGGTTGGTCATAAATAGGTCAACTTGACCATTTGAACCATTTTCTTCTTCTTGCTCGCCCACACACTCTAAAACAACCAAATTTTCTTATTCTTCCTCTCAGCCAGCCGAACCTCTCTTACCCTTAAACACTCAAAATTTAACCACAAAACTTGCTTAGATTGTGCTTATTCTTCAAGTCACACTAAAGTAACCACTAGAACCCTTTTCTTCGTGGATATTTTCTTTAGTTACGTTTGATTTCAAGAGATTTACTATGTATTTGAGGACATGCATTGTAATAAGTTTATTTTGAGCTTTAAGCATGTTATCATGTGATCATGTGATTGTGTGGTTATGATTTTCGTTTTTGTGGCTTGTGGAATGCATGAATGTTTAGGGTTAGTATAGTTAGCCAAACTGTCCTTATTTTTCAACCACGGATTTTGATGATTTCGAGCATGAAATGAATAGATTTTGAGAAAATATGAAACATGAAAGTTTTAGGAAATTTCGTAATGGACGTTCTTATGTAAAGTTGACCTAGGCTAAAAATGATGTTAAGGTAGGCTTTTGAATGGTTTTCTGACAAAAGGTCAAAACTAGGACTGTAATCCTAGAGGCAAGGATAGTTTTGGATTTTTGTAAAAATGGGTAACATCGAGTCCGAACTGGTTTCCGGGCTCAATACAAAAAACATAGATCACATCAAAAACTTAAAAATGGGTTATGTGAGTAACAAAAATTCGGCCATTTTAGGGCCTAAACAGAGCAGTGTTTCCTTAATCTAAAAACTGAAAATTTTTTCTAAAATGAGCCAAGCTAAGCCACGGGTTTGTGATCATTAGGAGAGGCTAGAGTCCTAACCAAGTTTCGAGATGAACACAAAAGTTGTCCGTCTCATCGAGTTTACCAATTTTACAAATTTGATCGTTTAAAGAAAGTTGTGATCGGTTTTTCAAAAAAGATTCAAAAATCATATTTTTAAGTTAACACCAAAAAGTGTTCTTTTAAAATGAGGCAATGGATTTAATGAAATACCCGCACTTTCCAATGGGCGTTAAGGGGATTGTTTTTAAAGGGTACATGTTTCTCAAAATAAAAGATGCTCTTACGAACGGTTTTCAAAACCGATAGGATTTTTGGAGATACCACAATTAGCTAAGTAGTCGATTAGTTAACTAACTGATTAGCTAGCATGACCAAGAGAGAAAGAGAGAGAGACGTTAATTGATTTATTAAACAAATAAATCAGTTAACCACGATTAGAAAAAAGTTAAACAAACTCACCAAAAAGATAGCAGTTTAGTACCGATGGTAATTGGTAACATATATCGATAGATGCTTTAGTCACTAACGATATTAGTGACTTAAAAATGAGTGTTAATAAAATGCGTTATGATGATAGGTAGATACCTGTATTACGACAAGGCGAAGTACAAACTGCCTGCAGACAGGTAAGTACAACTCCGCCTATAACATGAATGAAAATGATTTTTAAATAGTTATTTTTACGATGAGAATGTTTTTATTCCTTAATCACGCATGATTGATGAATAACATGATAAAGATGTTTTAGTCAGCTATTACGATAAGCATATTTTATTCTTTAATCGTGTATGATTATCGAATATGAAGATAGAGTTCATGACATGATGATAGTAATTCATGATCTCCACAATTAGGTAATTGTTAAGTGTATTGTACCGGCCTCTCGACCTACGAGAAGATTTTCATTTTAAGTATGACGAGCGCTAGGCTCATAATGAAAGTTTTCGATCTCAGTGAATCCGAAGATCGCACGCACAATGGTACTGACACAAGGGCTCTCATGACACGTAAAGAAAAGATAATGCATAATGAAGCATAATTGAGCATAATCAGTTCATGCATGATACATGATATGTTGTGATATGCTTTGGAAGTTATGATATGCTTTTGAAGCTTTGATATGCTTTTAAGTTATGGTTTATGCTTATAAGTTATGCTATGCTTTTAAGTTATGATTTTGTGGATAAAGTGTTATACTTACTGAGTGTAAAGCACATCATGTGTGTTCATGCTATAGGTACGAAACCTATGGGCTAGACTCCGATGGACGATGATGGCGGCAGGGCTGAAGTGAGGGTTGAGTATGGATATCACCATAAGTTCTACTTCCGCATGATGTTAAGTAACCCTTTTTATTTTGAGAACTAAACTTATATTAAGTAATGACCAATTTAATATTTCCTGAGTATGTATGTATGTTTGACCTCAAGTTGTATTAAGACCCGTAAATGTTCGTAGAGTATATTTAAGTAGGCATGGCTATAGTAAAACCTATGGAAAAAAAAAATCCCGTGAAAATTATGATGTTGAAGTATGATTGTTTTAAACATGTGTTCGAGTAAGTTTAAGCAAAGTAAGTTAAGTAAGTGGCGACTATCGCGCCATTAGGGTGGGTCAAAGTCAAAGTCACCACATGACTAACATGGCCCCTTTTTAGAAAATTTTTCCAATTTTTAAGTCCAAAGAAACACGTATTGTTTGGGTTCTAAAACGACAGAATTTTTGATGTCCACCTAGCCCTTTTGAAGTTTTTGATGTGGTTTATATTTTTCATGTTGAGCCCAAAATCAGATTCAAACCCGAAAAGGCTCGTTTTTTCAAAAACCTGAAACTACCCCCTGTTTTCAGGTTTAACATTTCAGTTTTGACCTCTGGCCAGAAAATGGCCCGTTTACCTCTCTTAATGTCAGTTTTAGCTAAGAGTCATTGAATGGTAAAATGTCTATAACAAAATTTCCTAAAACTTTCATGTTTTACACTTTTCTAGATTTCATCATTATCATACTCAAATATACTAAGAACCGTGGTTGGAAAAAAATGGCAGATTTGGTTTTTGTTTAAACCTTAATGATCTATACATATTATAAGCCATACAAGCATCAACATAACATCACAATCAAATGATCAATATAATAAGGCATCTAAGGCTTAAAATAAAACTTATTACAACCCATGAGTATAAGTACACCATACTTCATCAAAACTTAGCTAAAGGAAATATTAATAAGGAAAGGGTTTAGTATATTATCTTAAAAATGACTTTAATGCATGAGCTCAATCTAAGTAAGTGAGAGGCCAATTTTTTGTGTCTTTGGACAAGGGGGTCTTCGAACAAGATATGAGAAGTGGGGGGGGGGGGGCGCGGTCCTTGAGTTCCTTTGGTGGCTTTGGTAGTGCAAGAAAGGGAAAGTGAAGCCAAATGGCTTGTTGTTCTATATATAGGCTAAGTTAAATTGAACTTTTTTAAGCTTAATTAACTAAGCTTGATGGGATAAATTCTTTAATCTTCCCTCCTAATGCAACCAGTGGTAAGGCTTGAGGTATGGCCAAAATTTTTTTATTAATACTCCCCTCAATGAATAGTGTGATTTGTCTCCAAAATCCCAAATTTTTAACAAAAACCCTAAATCACCCTCCTTATCTGTAAAAGCTTTTTTAATAGTCTAGTTACTCATAACACGGTTCGGTAAATATCCGAGTTGTATCCTAACTTTTACCGAATAGATATTTTTTGATCAGATTCTTATTCTAACTGTATCTTAAATGGTTGTAGGTGTCATTTACTGTCTAAATAGACTTTTTTCATATCTGCTTGCTATCTTTTTTGGTCTTGTAGTTGTGTCTTTATACTGTATTATTATCACATATACGCAATATATTTATTTTGTGCGGAATTTTTAACATACGCTATATTGGCTAATTTGGATGTGTTGATCATAAATATATCAGTTTTATTCCCATTTGAGGTCATCTCGACCAGTTTCTGGATTGTGTGTTTTTTGTTCAGAACTTATTTTTTGCGCTCAATTAATTAATTTGAGCATACTAATTCTAAATATATAAGTTTTGTGTCAAGAAAAGATCATCTCGATTACTTTTTCGATACTGCATGTTTTTGTGCTCAAAAAAAGGTCATTTCGTGTTAGTCACTTTTTGTGCTCAATTAACTAATTTAAGCATACTAATTCTAAATATATCAGTTTCATGTCGAGAAAAGGTCATCTTGATTACTTTCTCGATACTGCATGTTTTCGGTTCAAAGTCACCTTTTGTGCTCAATTAACTAATTTGAACATACTGATTCTAAATATGACAGTTTTGTGTCAAGAAAAGGTTATCTTGACCAATTTCTCGATACTATGTTTTTTCAGTTCAGAGTTCAATTTTGTGCTCAATTGACTAATTTGAGCATACTAATTCTAAATATATTAGTTTCATATCAAGAAGAGCTCATATTGACCAATTTCTTATTACTGCGTGTAACATACACACAAATATAATAACATATTACTCAATATATATATTTATGTATATATATACATACATACATATATTACTCAAGAGTAAACATGATGAATTGAATTATTTTTGTTTTTCCCTTTCATTATATAAATAGAAATTAAACGTTTATTTATTTGTTTAATTCATTCAAATTGATAATTAATTAATACTTATGGGCTTAATTATTTATTACAGAGTAATTACATCCATTATTATAGCTAATGATACAATCTGGCACCCATAATTTCAATGGTCCTCATGGTGAACGCACCTGAATTAGGGAATGATGAACGGTGGTCTCTTTTCCTCACTCTGCACCACTGCAGCTTCTCCCTACTTTGCTGTCATCCCATAGCTTGGTGTTTGCGGTTTTAACAAGCCGCCACGTGAACGCGTCTCAGGCTGGAAACGATGATCAACGATCATACTACCACATAGACTTCAAAAGCAGATTAGACCCTTACCATCGGTGTCATGAGCACAGTGTCGAAGATTGGAGTGACCTCTCTTATACGTGATAGAGGCTGACAGCGTAGTGAACCACCGACTCCGAACCTCAGAACCCCTCTATTCTCTCAGAGCCTTTCTTTCCTCTTTATCTCGCTAAAATACGACTATATATATATATTTATAAACACATGCTTTTCACTTCAATTTTCTTCTTATTGATATAAACTAAAGTCACACCAAAGATTTGACGGAAAACATAAATTTCATGTTCTAAAAAAAAAAAAAAAAAAGAAGGCATTTATGCGAACATATAATGTAGATGAGTTTGTCCAATCAGACTCATGATATTCTATTGAACCCTACTTATAATTATTTTTAGGATCGTTGTAAAAAAAAAAAAAACTTTCTTCTCTTTTATGGACTGACATAAAAAATTTTCTATCAAATTTATTACAGAACATTTTGGGACATGATCAAGTATATAATTTTTTTAATGTTTGGTCAGTATGAAAATCGAAATAATCTACACTTAGAATTTTACATGTTCTGTTTAATATTGGATTAAATTGAATGAGTTTAGTTATATTGGATTAAATTAATATGATTGTAGTAGTAAAACAAAATTTTTTTTCCAACTACAATAACTATGCCAGTTAAGCAATAGATGATGTTTCTTGCATGTTGCACTGCACTCGCTTTAGTTTTACTCATCACTGCAATTGAAAAAAGATTTATAATCGGCAACTTCAATTTCAAGAAAAACGGCATTGATATTAGTTTTAGGGTTCCCAATAAGAGTGGAAAATATATTACTTTTGATGTTAATCGCATTTCGCAGATCAGCACCACTGCAAATTTTATTTTTCTAGCAGAGAAAGACTTTGTTTTTCAACTCTTATGTGAGATAGAATTCAATTAAAGATTTTCTTACATGATTGTTGCTGAAAAGGGCATGCGGATGTGGCAACTCGAGTGTTTTTAAGAAGTTTGAAAATGAAACTTTGCTTACTAGTGTTGAGTCTCATGGATTATAATTTACATGGTATTAGCATCATGTCTGTTTATCAACACGATTCAAAAAATATGTCTGTTTATCATCATGATTCAAAAAATATGGCTTATGATAGTGGAAATTTAGTAACTCTAGATGTCAAATGGCTTGGTGTTAGGCTATCGGATATACAAGGGTATGCTATTCCCTAGTGTTTCATAGTACCACCCTCAGAAGACGAAGTTAATAAATTAAAAATAAATAAATAAATAACAACAGCAACAACAACTTTCTACAGATGATATCATCGACTACAATTAGGATTGACAAAAGTAGGTCAAATTGATGATTATGAACAAAAATATATATATATATATATATACAAGCAAAAATTGAACTCTTCAAAAGCAACTGGTACAATTATTTAATGGACAGCTATGTATTCGACAAACTCAAAAACCTTGATTTTAAGTAACCCATAAGAAACATTTAACATTATACTAGTTCAAGTTTATTCAGTTACATGTGAGTTTCTTAAGTATATGTCTGCTATAACCTTTGTAACTCAAGTATATGCTCTATTATGACTTTCAAAAATATTTTATGACTTTTAAATTGTGATTTTGTATAATTTATATTTGAAGCACATACTTACCAAAAATGATGAAAATATAGATATTTTTTGAAATGTGAATACTTAGATGTTATGGAAATATTAACAGAACTATTAATATCGATGGAAATTAATGTAAAATATATAATTCATTCTAAAATATTAAATTTCTAAATAAAACTTTAATAAATTCTAAATAATTAATAACATATAAATTAAATAAAACTCTCAATAAAAATATTAAGTGTATGATAATTTGCATGGTAAGAAGTTGTCATTATCATACATTTATGAATTAAGTAAAATAATTGCAAGTTAACCTAATATAGATATATCAAGTAAATGCATGAGAGAAAATTTCAATATCAAAAAGATCTTCTAGGATGTTCGATTATATTTACAGTATGTTATTAGTTTGAATAATACTAATACCAAGACATTACATTTAAGTAATTTTCTACATAAGATTGGACATGTCATGTTTATGTTTTTTAATCTCTATTGATATATAGAAACTTGTGAGTAAATTAAAAAATCATGAAATTTACTGCAATAAAAAATAAATTTAAAAATTTAAAATTGATATTTTTTAAGAGATTTTGTTGATCTTTTCGTGACAATTTCAATGACATTTGTTATTTAATGTTACAATTTTTATAAAAATCGACATTTACGTAAAAGAAATTAAAATTTACATAAATTTCCATATAAATTTCATGAATATTCTGCAAAAAAGACACTACAACTCTATTTACATATCGCCATTTTCAAAATATGAAAACTTCCATTGAAATATCAGTAGGAATGTTGATTTTAATCCTTGACTTGAAGATGTGGAAAAAGTTTCTAGGTTTAATATTTTCTTCTCCTTAATCCCATGAACCATCAAGAATAACGCCAAAGATTTTGACCATATTATTTTAACTAAATTTATTGATTGTGAATAGTGCATTAATTTCTATTTTTAGCTCAATTTTTGAGCAGTAACATTTGGATTTGGAGTGCGAATATATGGATTGATGTTTGGAAAAGAAAAACAGGTAACATTTAGATTTAGATTTGAGTTAAATTGAAATTATTTTTTATTATGATTAATACGTCAGTTGATATGTCATCTTTTCATGATAAAATTCAACTCCACTTGTACTTTCAGCTCCATTTTTTTTTCATAAACTGTTGCTTCAACTCCATTTTTCTAAATGACTTGGTTCCATCTTTCTAATCTAAAGCATTCGAAGGTAATCTTACGGCATAAAATTCATGTGTTATTTAATAGGTAAAGCAAAATTCCATACACATTGTAGAAATATCCTAATAATGTTTAGGGCACTTACACCCCTTGTATTTTGCCATAATTACGACAATGCCAGCATGGCAAAAATAAATAAATAAATATCTGTTCATTCCAATGTTGTTAACTTTAGTATAAAATGACACAAATATCCAAAACTATTTTTAAACTCTGATCTAACATGCTATAAGTTTAACCATTTATTTATTTTTGCTAATAAAGCAAGAAACCTTAGCAACCAAGCTCCTCAACTCTCTTCCTAAAACGGAGAAAAAAAAAAGAGTGATGATATTTGCACCCAATAAATTTATAAATGCACCCATCAAATCATAATTTATCTACATAATTTAATTTTGTGAAAGAGAATTACGTTAAAACCACCTTAAAAAACACCCTCACGAATGCCCACATCCACTATAAATAAAGTAATATTAATTTAATAAATAAAAAATGCCTAATATCTTTGGTTAGCCCTAATTTCACTTTTAAAAACCCTAAACCATTATCAGCAAGGTACATAGATCTTATTGTAATGCTCCACAACCACACCTTTTTCTTCACACTTGATCTTAAGAAGATTGGTGAAGCTATGAATTTGTAAAGATTGAAAAAGGCATCATTGGTCATGGTTTAATTTGACATTTTTTAATTAGTTAGTTTTCCTTGCCTCTTTTTCTTCTTCTTCTTCTTTTTTAATTGAGAAATTAGATTTCCTTGCTATTGCTTAAAGGAGCATATTTCTCAGTGTGAAACATACTTGTAGCCCTTGGAAATGGCTTCTATAGACTAGGAAAGAGTGATAGGAGATCAGTTTTCCTTTATATAAAAAAGTGTTCAAATTATTTATCTAAACGCCCACATTTTCATTTCCCTCGATTTACCTAAAAGATTTGCTGATGTGCCATAACTTGAGATTTAAAAATGCCCCATAAAATATTAATCTTATATCAACTTGCTCCTAGTACCATTAATATTATGTCATTTCTGTCTACATACATACCTAAAGGATTTACTGATTTGACAAATTATAATTTAAATATGTGCCCTAAAATGTTAATCTTATATCAGCTTGTCCCCCGAAATGTTAATCTCCTGGGTGAAGACGGGGATGCTTTAGTAGACTTGGCATAAAGGAAGAAATCTTTATGCCTATAAATTTTTGCAAAAATGAAATTGAACTTACTGCCGTGGAAATCTTTGCTTATGTTTCAACATTACTGTTGACGTCGAAATCCGACTTCAACACCACGTGCGGCAGCACACAGTGCTTTGCTCAACGAATGAGTCCCGGTGCCGGGTACTGTAGCCCGTAATAAATCTCCACGCGGGTGGTTAGGTAGTTAACGGATGGGTCGAACAGGGATGAGCGACGGGTGGAGCTCACGACTAGCCGACCAGTCGGGACGAGTAGTTGGGTGCGGATGGGCTAACGATGCGGGACTGCCGATTTGCCGACCAGCCGTACTAGGCCAATCTGGCTGGATTACCGGGAAGTTGACTGGGTGCTCCCAAACAGGTTCTTAAAGGGATCGACCGAACCGGATTGTCGACCAGCTGACCGGGATCGTTCGATCGGAGACGCTCTTCCGGCTGGGAAAGACCTGCACAGCAGAAGGAGTCAAGCTAGGGAGCGAAAGGGGGGGGCACCGATGTGGTGCCGGCCAAAAGCACTCCGACGCTTAAGTCAGCAGGGATGCCGTGTAGTCGAGTGGCAGATTGAGTTTGGTCGGGAGGGAGAGATTTATCTCTTACCTTTGGCCTCCACAAGTCTGGCATTTATAGGGAGCCAGTTGGATAAGGTTCTGGTCGGGTCTTGCTCGGCTGGGTCTGCTGCCCACCAGTGAGGTTGACCCGGGGACGAGGTGTCTTTTTGTAGCTTCGCCATGTGTCTCGGGTCGGACTAAGAAGTTTGAGGCACCATTTCTGGGAAGACGGACCCGATACTAGGTTTCGTCAAACTAGGCAATCTATGCTCTGCTTAGCTACCGCGCAGCCAAGCAGCCGAGCAATAAGGCAGCAGGTTAGATCCTGCTCTGCACCCTGTAAGCAGCCGAACAGCCTACCAAGTAAAAGCACAGACCAACCAAGCAGGTTTACCGAGCAGCCTACCAAGTCAAAGCGCAGGCCAACCAACCAGGTTTACCGAACAGCCTACTAGGTCACAGTAATCGAGGTCGCCGGATAATAATAATTTTTAAATATGACGAGAATTCCCCCAACAATTACCATTGGTCTAGCACATTTCTATCCGTTTGAAGGGGAAAATAATAATAATAATAATAATAATAATAATAATAAGCGCTTTGCTTAGGACATGCTTTTACACATCAACAAAATGAAGATCCGAAGCAAAACGCATGAAAGCGTTCTCTCAAAGCACTTTATAGTAACTCACACATGCCTTATTGCATACATACATAAATAAGGAATCGGGTTTCTTCTCTTCTCTTATTCTCAAGACCCAAAGTAAAGATTAGAAATACAAATATATATCATAGCTACACATCCCACCTAAAACAATCTCAACATTTGCATAGCAAACTGGCGTCACAAAAGCCTACAGCGCCATTGTTTCTTTGATCCACAAAAAAGTATCGATAAATAAAGATAACCTCAACTCTTCTCACCCGGCAATCAGAAAATTAATATATGCAAGAATTCCTAATTCTCGCGAATTTCAATCACCGAGTTTCATCCTCGAGAGCACGGAAACCATTTGTCAAGTCCTCGTGCAGCTTTTTGAATTTTTCTACAAGAACTGGTTCTCCCTCTGCCGGATCCTCAAATTTTTGAGACCTGTCATGTTTATGATATTGAGTCAAGACCTGCCTCCCATGATAGGGATAAGAAAATGGAGTTCTTTACACCTATAATGTTACTTACACCAGACGGTAGAAGAGATCTCCCAACCGATGTTTGATTAGAGTGTAAGTTATCTTTTGACCATCCATACCAGCTCCTTTTTCAACAGCCTGTTTACCACATTAAAAAAAGAGACAGATGAGACTACCAGAATCGCTCTTTTGGGTCAAGTAGATGGTTGAGCTAAATCAAAAGAACCTAAACATAGAGCGTTCTATGTCCAAGATAAATACTAAATAGAATGCTGGTGGTAATCCCAGGTTATGCAAAGATGAGAAAAGTTTGGAGGGGTTGTTTTTTTTTTTTGGTGTGGGGGGTAGGGGTGGGGTGTGTGGGGTGGGCGTTTGTGGGACCCTACCTGATTGGCCAAATTGGAGAAGTGAATGATATTGCGCATCATCCAAACAGACTTGTAGAAAGGGCAGAATTTGTCATATCTGCAACAACAATGCATTACATACATGAGAAATAGGCATCATCAACTAAACAGATAAGGAGGAAAGATTTTCTAGCCAGGACTTACGGAGTAAATGCATTCTGTGCAAGGTAGTCCTCCCTCAAAAGCTTAGCAGTTTCTAATGTGATCTTGTCTGTTTCAGCTAAAGCATCCTTTCCTACAAGCTGCACAAAATCCAAAGAAGGTAACGGGAGCTCAATCATTGGAAAATGAAAGAAATCACTAAATATTTGTCTGTCTTTTAATCAGGATAAAAGAATTTGATTTTTCTTTTCCTGCTAAACCTTGTTTATCTTTGATGTCAGATATAAACAAAAATTCACCATTGGCTGGCAATTTACATCACCAAGAATAATTTTTCTTTTCCCAACACAATAAATCATAGCTCATTTTGTTAAACGTGCCACTAATAAGGCGAAGTTTCCTTTAATTCCAATAGCTTTTAATTAGTTTTACATGAAAGGGCACCCTGATGAATCAAAAGGTTTTTGTTCTCGGGAAAAAAAAAAGAGGCACTAAGTAGAAATCATTGACGAAATTTGGCGGTTGCAATAATTTTTTTTTTCCCTTGAAATTGTTTTGCAGAAACAAATTATCATTTTATCTAAACTAGAAAGAAAGAAAACTCATCCCATTAAGATATCTTACTTGAACGATTTCATTCAAATCATCCTCTCGCTGCAACACCTCACGTGCCTTTGTCCTGATGTTGATAAAATCTGGATCAAATTGTTCATAGAAAGATTCCAATGCCTAGAACCAAAAAGAAAACAATATAAGAAATTACCAGAAACAAGTATAAAGCTCAAGCAAAATCTTATGAACATACCCCAGCATATTTTGAGTAGGAGATAAGCCAGTTCACAGAAGGGAAATGCTTCCTCTGCGCAAGCTTCTTATCAAGACCCCAGAAAACCTGCAAATAGATAGACAAAAGTGAAATCACATTAAAAAATTGAAAAAATAAAGGACAAAAAAAAAAATTATCCCACCACATATTCACGCAAAAATATATATATTTGTTCCAGCTGAAGAATTTGAATTAAATGCTAATTGCCACTATGCGTTGGAAAGATGACTTGCTAGACATTTACAATGCGATTTGTACACCGGTAATGTCATATGTAAGTTGTTGTAACAAAACAATGTAAACTAACCTGGACGATACTGAGTGTTGCAGATGTCACAGGGTCTGAGAAATCTCCTCCTGGGGGAGAAACGGCACCAACAATTGTCACACTACCAGTACGTTCTGGGCCACCAAGACATTTTACTTTACCAGCACGTTCATAAAATGAGGCTAAACGTGCTGCCAGATAAGCTGGATAACCACTATCTGCAGGCATTTCAGCCTGTAGAAGAATAAGACCACTTCCATCAGAAATGGGGAAACAGACAGAAGTAACAAAAGCTGAACTTCAACTCCACGTTTTTTTTTTTTTTTTAAAGCAAAGAAACATTATTAAATGAAATAAGTGTACAATAATGGAACTTCAACTCCACGTTCATCATAAGCAAATCAATTCATAGAAAAATTAGCAAACAAATATCCATTTACAATATTAGCTTTAGGAATTAGTGTACTACTACAGCTTTGATGAAAAAGATTTAATAAAAAAAAAAAAGGGTCAGAAATCCGCCTGGGGGGAAAAGGAAAGGGATTTAAAAAAAAAAAAAAGGAAAAAGAAAAAGAAAAAGTAAAGGCTTTATAAGTGGAAGAATGTATGAAAAGTAATGAAACAGTATAAAATAGCAATAAACATAAGAAAAAAATATTACCAGCCGTCCTGAAATTTCACGCAGTGCTTCTGCCCATCTAGATGTTGAATCTGCCATCATACTGACATTGTAGCCCATATCTCTGAAGTATTCCGCAATAGTGATACCTAATAATTAGATCCACACAAAAGAAAGAATATCAACTTTTTGACAGATACACACAATTACTCATTTTAAAAAATAAGAAAATACCTTAATTAACAATGTATACATTTACAGGTGATGATTAGCAAAGCTGATAAAGGAGAAGTTTTACCCTCTCTAAATAAATGGTTAATACTTAAATACTGATGCCTTGAGGCTCAAACCTTGAGTCAAGAGTTTGAAACACCCATAGCCTACCGTGTGTTTTTCACCCTTACAATAGAGTATTTATATCACATCTCCTTTTAATTAATCCAAATACTTTTGTTTTAAGTCCTTAGGTACTCGTACAATTCCATTGAAAAAATGATTCTACCAATATCAACATTTTGATACATGTTGATTCACCAGTTCTTATTCTTACAAAAATCCATACTCCAAGCACGTCACCAGACAAAATCCCTTTTTTTTCTTTTTTTTCATTATTTTTCAAATTACTTGGACTCACCTCCCAACATCTACCAAGAGACAAACTTCATCTTCTAACGCTCAAGTTCCTTTCAATCTCATGAATCCAACTCACTATGAAATAGAACCCTAAGCTGCTTAAAAATGCTTACTTGCAAAATCACCATCAACAAGAATATAAAATTGCAACAATCTTAACTAACTCCACTGTTTAAGACCACCAAATCTCATATATATTCAGAAAGACATATCTTCCATAAATAAATAAAATATGCTTACCGGTATAAATTGAAGCCTCACGAGCAGCCACAGGCATATTAGAAGTGTTAGCCACGAGTGTAGTACGCTTCATGACAGATTCTTCACGACCATCAGGCAATGTCATCGTCAATTGAGGGAAATCCATGAGGACCTAATCATTAGTTGTTAAAGTAATCAGCTCCAATATAGCATGAATATAATTAACGCTCCAACTGATGAAAACACATACTTCTGCCATTTCATTTCCTCGTTCTCCACAACCAACATAAACGACCGTATCGGAGTTAGAATACTGCGGACAACAAATGGACCATATTGAATTAACAGGTCATTATTTCCAACATAACACAGAAAACATTTATAAAAATATAAATAAACAAATAAATATATAAATAAAAGATGCTGGTAAGTTCACCTTTGAAAGAGCTTGACTAATGACTGTTTTTCCACAGCCAAACGCCCCAGGTATGGCACAAGTCCCACCAAGCACTGAGGGAAAAAGTGCATCAAGAACACGCTGGCATGAAAGAAAAGGCATCAGAAATGCATCATTTTAAGGATATAAAAGCCAAATCCACAATAGAAACACAAACAATACCTGCCCAGTTAGTAGAGGGGTATCAGCAGCAAGCTTTGATGCAACAGGTCTTGGTGTACGCACAGGCCATGTCTGCAAATACACACCAACAGATAAAACTGTAAGTACTGTTAGATGATGGGGAAAGAAGAATTAGTCTTTGAAAACATATCCAATGGATAAAGTTAGACCTGAAGCATGGTAAATTTCTTTGTTACTCCTTGAAACTCCAACTCTAGCACGGTATCCTGCAAAATCATTTAGAAAATTTAAATACAGGTAAACATCAACCCAACATTTTTGTACAAGATGTTTTTCCCCATCTGTCGATCTATTTCCTATAAAGATCAACAATTCAGGCATAAAATAAAATAAACAAAAGATTTTTTTAAACAATATGATTTAATCTCTGTTGTTTGCCACGAAAATAAAGGGAAAAATGAAAAACTGGCATCAACCACACTTCCAAGCTAAGTTACCATGAATTACACAATCAATGCATGCCTAACATATTTCTGGTCATATTTACAGCAAGAAAGGGAAAAGAGGCAAGTCAAACTTCATTAAAAAAATAATAATAATGTAGAGTTAAAAGAATGGCAAATGCCATCCTAGAAATATATAAGAAATAAAGACTATAAATGTGATCAAACCAACACCCCTCCCCAAAAGCCCCTTCCTCAAGCCAGTAGACCTAAGGGTCTTAGGCAAATTTTAGGTAGAATGTTGATTTGTTTCCTTATTATTTTTTTAAAAGGTAGAATATTGATTTAAAACCATTTCTAGTTCACTGAAAGCAGATGGATATACAAGAATAGTATTTTTCCCCCCCTTATCGAGGACCTATTCATACTCATGTGGCACATAAGAATAGCACTAGAGATATGCAAATAGACAAACCTGCAGAGAATATTGGCCAGGTGGTGCAATGTAAGTGATTTTTCCCATAGCATCTGGAGGAAGTGCAACATGATGCTGCATGAGACTGTTCTCGAAGACAGTCTGCAGAAAGGAATAACCATGACGAGGCTTAGATGCAACTTAAAGAAAGAAAAAGAAGGATTCAAATACAGAGTATGTTCCACATCAGAAACTTACAGCATACAAGTCTCCTCCAGTAAGCAGATCTCCTTCACCTGTCATTATTGTAGTATAAAAGATAATTAGAAATTTACAACAAAAAATCAAAAGACATCAAATGAGTATTTGTTTTAAATTCTATCTGAAAACCCACCACAGAAACAAATCTCATAGGTTACCTATTTTTTTAGGCTGAAATTCCCAGAGTATGTCTTTGTCAAGAGCTGGAACAGCCACACCACGCGGGATATAGACATCACCAGATCTTTTTGCAATTGTTTTCAAAGGCCTCTAAGGGAAGAGAAACAAGAGGGCAATATAGAAAAAGAGCCTAAATCAGGTACAGCTCTAAAAACGTAATTTTAAATATTTATAAAGCCTATTTATACAAAGCGTACTAAAAAAAGTTGGGTTTCAAGACCAAAACATGGTTACTGATTAAACATAATAGCTAATAAGCTTTAGATAATGTGATCTATATTGCAAGTAAGATTAAAGCAAACCTGAATTCCATCGAAGATATTTCCCAGTATTCCAGGTCCTAACTCAACTGATAATGGCTGGAACATCAGTCAAAACACTTGCTAGTTAACATGGTCAAAACTTCCAAAAGAGCATAAATAGACAAAAACTCAATAATATTTTATTCCAAAACTCACCTTGTGTGTCCGTAGAACTGGATCGTTCACCATCAGCCCAGCTGTTTCCTCATAAACTGAAGTAACGCGGAAAAAGAGAGAGAGTCAAGAGAGAGAGAGAGAGTTAAAACAATAATTAAAAAAAAAAAAGAATTGAAACCAGTAAGAGTAAAAAGAAACCTTGGATTGTGGCAGAATCTCCTTCCAGACGAATGATTTCACCAATCAAGTTGTCGTGTCCAACACGAACCAGCTCGTACATAGCAGCCCCGGCCATGCCATCCGCGACGACGACTGGCCCCGAAACCTGCCAAATCACAAACACACAGATACAGTCCGTATTCAAACTTGAGCAAGGAAGATTCGACATCGCAAACACTAGTCATTTGAGAAATCAAAAGCATTTGATCTCAGTAACACTCGCACAAACTCGAAATTACGGATCAAAATCAAACTTTGATGATTTTGATCCTATCAACTGAGAAATGACCATTGATTTCAGCGAAAAACAGATCGATCCAATTGCTTCGGATTGGACATCGAAGCAGTAAAATTACAATCGAAAATTAAGTTTGAAGTTGAAGAAATTGGATCGTAAACGAACCTTGCGGACATAGCCGTACTCGCTCTCCTTCTCGGAGTCCTCGAAGGTGGTTAAGCGGGCTCCGTACACCGACGGCATTTTTACTCCCTGCGCTGATCGGAGAGAATCTGAACTCTTCGAATTCCGAGATCTGAGGAGTTCAGATCAACCGGAAACCTAGGGTTCCGATCAAATCACAAAGCAACAAATTTTCACAGAGAGAGGGAGAGAGAGATTTGTAATCGGTGATTATGGAACACGGGCTCCCAGTATTTGCAATCGCGAAGAGGTTTGGTTGTGGTTTTTCGGGGTGGTGGGGAAGGGGGGAGGAAGAAATTCTCTACTGTCGGGTGTACTGCTAACGTTGTGGTGGGTCCTTTCTGATTAAGAATACGTGGTGGGGTAGATTATTTGAACGTGGCAAGTAGATTTTGACAGTGGTGTAATTTGGAGCTCCGCGGCCTTGGACCGATTAGGGTAGACCACCTATAGCTCATGGCCACGTGGTTAAGTAATGTCTCCGATAGGAGGAGCAGCTTCCAGGAAACTATGTATTAGCTAAAATCCACCCCAAAAAGGGTTATAATTTAGGAACGGCTCCTCTAGCTTAATATTATATAATTCGTTCATTATATTGAATTTATTTTAGTTTAATTACAAAATTTTCCCTTAAATTATAAAACTTTACGTTAGTTGAAGGTTCATTTGAATGAAAAGTTTATTTTTTAAAAATAAAAAATTTTTAAATTTAAAAAATTAAAAATTATTTAAACTTTCTTTTAATAGTAAAAAGTTATTTAGATGGGTAAAAAAAATTTTTTTTTTTTAGAGAATTCTTTTTTTATTTTTCAAAAAATAAAAGATTTTGGATGTTCAAATACGAAAATCTACAAAGGTTCATTTTTAAAAAATGGAACTTCTAAACAAATATACCCTAAAACGTTAGCATCTCCCCAATTTATGTTCCAATACTTTGAAAAAAAAAATCATTGTCTTTGCTAGATTATTACAAAGTGGAAAAATTTTGGTGTGAAGGTAATGGTTTTGGTCAATAAATGAGGGGTTTTTAGATACACAAGTTATGCTAGGCGTTAGATATCGTGATCATTGTAAAAATATTTTAGTATTGTAATTTTGATTAAAAGCTAAAACTTTGGTTTGATTTACAATTTCTTAAAAAAATCTATGACCCTGTCATTGGATATAAACTCATTTTAAAATTTAAAAAAAAAAAATTCTTCCTATGTCATTATATAATAAAAAAGACAAATGTGATATTTTGGGTTACCACATTTTGTGTGTGAAGATACTCTTCAATAAAATAAAAACTAAAACAGATGGATGTGCAAGACTGCAAGTTCTTCACCCTGCTCATAGCATATGGCCAATGGGTTATAAACTAAAACTACAAAAATGAAATCAAATAGCAAAAAAGGAAAGAGACACTTAGATGAAAAACGTGCTCTTGAAAGCTGCTTATATTTTCCAGACTATTATGATTATAATATGATTTAATAATAATTTTATACCTACTTCATTTAAAAGTGTAGAGTTCGATCCTCAAGTTAAAAAAATAAAAAAAATAAAAAGAATGTTGATTACTTACTTAAAGAGAAAACCTAAAAAATATTATTATTGTAATTATTGTTGTCGTCGTTGTTATTATTATTATTATTAATTCTAAACATTATTGTTAAAATTAGTTTTAAAAAATAAGACTTACTTTATGAATGAATAATAATTTTACACCTAACTTTAAATGCTATTATCTGAAATTAAAAAAAAATGAAGATGAAGAAGAAGAAGAAGAAGAGAGGGAAAGAGTTGTCCCTAACAAAGAAATCATTTATAGTTGAACTGCATTTTCAAAAAGATTTAAGGGACGTTTGGTAAATGCATTGTATTTTAATTACATTTGAATATAATTCTTTTTTGAGTGTTGTATTTAGTTGAAAAGTATTTATTTTATATTTGAATAAAATATGTGTTTAGATGAAAAGTATTTTATAGTTGAAAAGTTGATGTGATTGATAAAAGTAGAGATAAATAGTTAGAGTTGAAAAGTTGATGTGATTGTTTTAAAAAACTTTTGAACAGTAATTATTTTTATAGTACTGTTGAAAATGATTGTATTTGAATATAAAACTTTATATTTAGTGTAAAATTGATTTTCATAGTGTTAAAATTTATTTATCAAACGTTCTCTTAATCACGCAAGAGAAAGAGGGGACTTAAGAGAAAAGGGGGAAAAAAATCAGCTGTGGGAAGCATTAAAATAAATTAATGGGCTCACTAGAGTTCGTGGCTAATTAAAGAATAAGTTTTCTTTCGAAGAAAAAAAAAAATCAAACCATAATGTTTATTATGAAAAAATATCTCAAAACAAAACATTACTTAAGAGTCGAAATAATTATTTGTAACTTCCCTAAAAAAAAATTTGCAACCAACTTGGTAGATTTATACGATTTGTAATGCTTTGATAAGCAAAAAATAAGCTTTAAATTTTCCATCAAAGAAAAAGAAAAAAACAATCTTAAAATTTGTAGATTATTTTTAAATTTTATTATATAAAAATGATTATAAATTTTTTAATGTTAACTTGTTTCTAAAATTATATTTGATTGTGTTTTTAAAAAGATATGTTTGGATATTAGAAAAATATAAAATTATGTTTGAATAAATATTTAAAAATATGTGTCAATTCTTGTACAAAACACTATAGGAGTGTTTAATTTTTTTTCAAGAATGATTTTTTATTTTCAAAAACACAGAAAATGAAAATGATATCAAAATAGTATTTGTTTATTTAATGTTTTTAAAATCATTTTGAAAATGTCGTTTTCAAATATGTTATATTTTTGGGTTTTTTGAAAACGAAAAAAAGTTGATTTTACTTTTTATTTTTATTTTCTCCCTCCATCTCCTCTCTCTCTCTCTCTCTCTGTCTGTGCAGTGTCAATAATGATTATATTCAACGATAACATCCATCTCCAATGAAGGGTAATGACTATGGATTAGTGACGGTGATGACGGCCCCTTCGCGATGATGACTATCGACTCATGACCTAAATTTCACTATCATCGTTACCTAGAACTCAGACCACCAATGTCTTTCACCCATATCCCTCATTGTAAAACCTACTACCAAAGAGTTTAATTATGATTAATAATTTATTTTTTGTTATTTTTTTAAATTAAAAATAAATATATTTTTATAAAATACTTATTTATAAAATGAGTTTTCAAAATATATAATCAAACAAAGTTTTATTTTTATATTTTTTAAAATATACAATTAAAAAATATAATTAAACATAATTTAAAAAATGATCTTAATATAATTTTCAAAACATTATCATTCCCCTTTTTTTTTTAAATAAAAAACATTTTGAAACCTATAATAAAACCCACTTATATTTCTTTCCCTCTCAAACGTGCTTGTGTGCGCACGTTTATTGGGGCTGTAGTCCGATGGTGACGCTCTGGCGTCCCTCATATTCTCGATCCTAGGGATAAAATTATGAGTACCATGATGAAAGTTTCCCAGGCAAACATAACCTTTTGATCAGAAGGGTTTCGGCTAGGTGGAAAAGTGGAGTCGTTGGATTTTCGATCGACTCTTTTAGGCACGTTGTCTTTTTGTTGGCTTAGTGAATCTTGGCTTTCGACCCAAACTAATATTCTATTAAAACCATTTTAATAATAAAATAGAGTGTTTGTATTGCAACTGTAACAACCAGGAAAATTCACATTTTTCGGAGAATAATTACACAATTAATTTAAGCGTTAAAATGTGAAATTTAGTGATTTAATATTGTTTAGAACTAAAATAAAATGTTCTAACAATGTTAAAGGATGAAAAATGAGTAATAGTGATATTATGTGTGTGCACGTGTGTTCCACTCACAGTATCAAGAAGTAGGTCAAGATGATATTATCTTGACATAAAACTGATAAATTTGAGTTCAGCACTCCCAAATTAGTTAGGATAGCCTATCAGCACGCTCAAATTTGATAATTGAGCACAAGGGTAATTTTTGACCGAAAATTCGCAGTATCAGAAACTGATCAAAATGATCTCAGATGAAAATAAAACTGATATATTTGGATTCAGGACGCCCAAATTAGTCAGGATAGCCCGTGTTGAAATTTTGGGCGAAAAAATATATAAAGAGCGGAAAAAAGTGAAACGTCATCTATTGTCCACATGCTCTCTCTCTCTCTCTTCACTTCTCTTTCTCTCTCTACCCCCATTGATGAATAGTAACTGACCACCGGAAACGGTGTCCGTTTTCGATACCGCCGGCACCGTTGGAAAGCTCTCGCCGAGCTAAGTTCAACGGTGTGCCGAGTTGACGGAACCGACGCCGGAAGAGCCCGCACGCGCCGCCCGAAGCCGCCGGCCACTGGAAATTTCGCGACGCCGTATCTCCGCCGTCCGACGTCCGATCAAGGTGATTCCGGTCCCAAAAGACTCGTGGTGAAGAGTAGAACAAAACCCAGGTGGTGTTTCAGCCCAACGGCCGCCGGATCGCGACGCCCGAAGCGCGACGTCGCCGCCGTGAAGCCGCCGTGGAACTCGCCGTTTTCGGCGATGTTGAGCTGCACCACCGGTACAGAAATGTTCGCCGTGAAGAGGGGAGCAAAAGCCCTCAATCAATTTCGGGGAAAAAGTCCGGCACGACGGAGCTTCACCGTCGCCGCCGTGGCCGTGACTTTCGAGGGGATTTTCCGGCGATTGGGGCCTCCAAACATGAAATTAAGGCTACCAATGGATTTCTCTCGTCGAAATCTTCAAGATGGGATGCTCACTTTCCACCGTCGCCGCCGTCAACCGCCGGTCAACGGTGAGTCAATGTCGGTCAACGGCGGTCAATGTCGGTCAACGGCGACCGTTGACCGAAAATGGAAGTTTGGCCCGTTAGCCTATTTTCGACGTTCCGAACGCATCCACGGAGTCGGAATTGCAAGACGGGACCTCAAATATGAAGAACGAGGAATTAGGGTTTATGCCGTCGAGACCGGACTGTAATTCGGTATAAATCCCGACCCCTTTATGTTCCGCAATTTAATTATTTGGGATTATTGTATGATTTTATGATTATTGGTATGAAAAATGTGGAAAAGAATGTATGTAAAAAGAAGAAAATGACTGTAATGGAGAAAAAGAAAAATATGTGATAATGTAATGATTTTACGTAAACAGTATGAGTTTTACGTAAAATCTAGGCCTCTGGTATAATACGTGATAGAATTAGATCAGGATAGATGGTTTTCAGGCGTTTCCTAAATGCTGGAACCTCAAAAATTAAGGGGAAACTCTGCTGAAATTTCTAAAAATGACACCAAGGGTAATATGGGAAAACGAGGGGTAAAATATAATCGGAAAGGGAACCCGAGCCCCCTCGAGGAATTAGGGCAAGGAAAAAGGAATGGGTAAGGTACGATTAGTAAACCGACCCTTCGAAACCCTAGAATGCAAGAAAAACATGAAACCGATTCTTAGGTTCGAATAGTACTTCCCGAGGGCCGGGAATGTGAAAATTGGTAAAATGATAAGAATTGATCCGGAAAAAGTCCGATAAGATTTAGAAAGTTAATTAAATGATTTTGGGTTTAGAAAATCCAGCCTAAGTATGAAAATGAAAATGTTATGATTAAACGACCCATCAGGGGCAAAATGATCATTTTGCCCAAAGACTCTCAAATTATGAGAAAAGAGCCCTAATGACCCCGGAATAGGGTAATGAAGTTTGTAAAAGCCAAAATTGAGGTTTAAGTTATAAAAAATCACGTAAATGGCAAAATTGTAATTTTGTCAAAAGTTAAGGGTAAAATCGTAATTTTTCAAAAGTTGGAGAAAAATTCGAAAATGGCCATTAAGGTTTAGAAAGCTATCCTAAGGCTATAATTAAGGGTTATAAGATCAGAATTAAGCTTTTTAATAAAATAAAGGCTATGAATGAAAATGTGATTAACGGACAAAGTTTGTCTGTAGGAACCCGATCCAGACGCGACAAAGGACGTCGATGGATTCCAAGAAGGGGATAAGCACGCTATGAGTAAGTTCAGACATTTACCCGTCTGCAACTATGAACAAACTTATAGTATTTATATGTGTTATATGTAAATGTCATGATGTAATTTATGATGATGCTATAGTAACACTATAGCAATACTATGATGATGTTAAAAGATAGGTTTTAATAAAAAATTTATAAAAATATATATATATATGTATATATTGAATTACGAAAGAAAAGTATTATAAAAGTTTTATGAGAATAAAGATGTGAGTAAGAGAGATTGAAGAATGAAAAGAGTAAGAACAAGAATGTTATGGTAGGATGCATAAGAAAGAGATGAGATATGAAAGGAAAGAATAGATATTTTATGAAAAGTTTTATGAAAGTTAGGTTATGATTGGTAGAGCAACGATGATCGGTAATGAAAGAAATTAAGAAAATGGTATGTTTTATGATAACGAAAGGATAGGTGTTTTATGAAAAATGATATAAGAGCAAAGAGTTAGACAAGAAAGAAAAACAATGATAGGTTATGATAAAAGGTATGATGAAAGGATTAAAACATAACGATAAGATGTGATTGATTGAATAGAACGATAGGCTATGATCGATAGGAGGATGATGATAAGATACGGTAGATAGGAGGATGCAAATGATAAGACGAACAGAGAATAATTGTCTACACGTAACAAAACATGTTTTTGTTTGTTATGATGTGATGTGATGTGATGCGATGTTATATAAATAATGTGTGTTATATATGTTAAGGTGTGATTAACATAATTCACACAAATAAAGTAAAGAATTAAGAAAAGAAAAACAACGAAAGAACAAATGTTTCATGAAATGTTTATGAAAAATGAGAAATGAAAGATGATGAATATCATGAAAAATATGTACAACGAAAAAATCAATATAAGAAAAATAAAAGTCTATAAGATAATAAGACTGAAAGCTTAAGTTGTTGGCGTACCGGTCTCCCTACAAGATCGAGACTTCCGGTCTATATCCTCTGCGTAGATGTGGCGCTACCCCGAAGGTGTGGTAGATTATAGGATGGACCAACCCCGAAAGTGCGGTTTTTATGTGACTGTGAGGTAGGTTGGTGGGTCGCTCCCCCTCCTCCCACTGTCCGCGCGCAACTAGGTACGTCCAACAACGGGCCCAACCAAAGGAAAGTGGAAAGAAAACAAACGAAAGAAGAGTGAAAAGAAAAGAAAAGAAAAGAAAAGAAAAGAAAAGAAAGGAAAAGAGAAGAGCGAGAAAAGAAAGGAAAAGAGCGAGAAAAGAAAAGAAATGATACGAAAAAAGAAAAGAAAAGTAAAGAACGATAAGAAAAGTAACGAATGATATGGAAGAATAACACAATGATGTGAATGACACGTTTTTACGTGATGTTATGCTAGTGTGTATGTTACTAGCTTTTAAGATATGAAATGTTAAGAGATGATGACAAAGCGATAGAGAAGTTATAAAGGTTTAGAACAGAAAGTTAAGGAATGATAATGATAGGAATGAGAAGAAAAGAAATGAAGAAATTAGAATAGAATGATAAGAGATTATCAATAGAATGATGGGAATGATTAGCGAAGAGATAAATGAGCATGAAAAAGCTCACATAATATGTTATGTTTCGAGGATATGTATAGACGATGTGTATGATGTGTATATACGTGATGTTATATATTCTAGTAATAACATATATTACTAGTAATTATAAGTTAATGAATGTATGTTTGAACTTACTGAGCATCTAGCTCATTAGTTGTTTATATGTTGCAGGTAAGCAACCTGTTAGTTTAAAGTAGTATGATGGACAACGGACGGATCTGCACGTGCCAAGGGACTGGGCGAGGGTATGGTACTACCATGAGTCTTTCGCTGAGCGTTCAAAAAGGAAGATGAAAGAAAGAAAGTTATGAAATATGTGTTATAAGAGTATGATAGAGATATAGGCATAATATGTAAGTTAAAAGAAAAAAAATTGCTATAGAAATTGCTTCCGCTTTAAATGAGAACGTTAAGAAAGGATAGTTAAGTATGTTAAGTAAGAGGATGACGACCCACGAGGTTGCCAACCATCGCGGTCGGCGTCAGAACTTGCTGGTTGGTATGGTAATGTACGTGTGGGGGGCGCCACAGCAACAAATAAAATTGTTTGAATGAAGTAAAATCAAATCTACGAGACAAGACCTGAACTATAGATTTTGTTTATGATATGTCAAATCTATATCTTAGTAGTATTTTGGTTTATTAGATTTTTATTTATATTATAATTTATTAGTTCTTAATTGATCAAAATATTTTATTAATTATATATATTTTTTAAAAGGAGCTTTAAAAGTCCTTTTCTAATGTTCATAAAAATCCTAAAAATGAAAATGAGTATGAAAAATATAACCTTTTCTAATGGTTTTAATTTTCTTAACAAAGATCATTATGACCATTTTTTATTTTTGTTTCCGTTTTCATTTTATTTGTTGGTCATATACAAAACAATTAGAAAAAGAATCACCATCACTTGTGTTACTTAGAATCTTTTTTACTTTGCCGTTCAAATTAAATAAGAGTTTTTAATATTCAGTGAGAATGATTCCATCATTTAATGTTAATCATAATCATAGTCGTAATCATCATCATCATCATATAATTCGGTTGACGATACGCCATGCCCTTTTTCTCTTTCTTACTCCTCCAATTAAACCAGTTAACCAGGTATTCTCTCTTCCTCTCTCTCTTTCTCTCCCTCTCTTTTTTGCAGTTTGCAGAATCAGATATATATCTTCATATAACTGAATGGGGTATGCCAATAGATATATATATATATATATATATAAAGCTCTTAAATAGGAATGGTGGTAGTCATCGGTCGAAACCCAACTTTTAATTTTTTGCTGTTGTACTGGTAGAATTTCGTCTTGGAGTAATTTCACCTTTTCTGGGGGGAAAAAAAAAAAAAGAAACCAAAAAACAAAAGGGTTCTTTTTCAGAAATTTCCCACCATTTTATCGTGACAAATTGTTACTGAATTTCCAGGTCCGAGAATTAGAACTTGTGTTGCTCGATTAACACTGTTTGTTTGGTTCAAAAGGTTGAATTGTAGGATTTTTTTTTTTTAATTTTGGGACAGAGAATATAAATCAGATGTTATGTAATATGGAAAGTTGGTTGTGAGAATGGCATTTAGTTTCAGAAAGTAGTTCCCTTTCCTTGAATCAATTCAAGTGTCAACCAGTCATAGTTTCTACTTGTACCCTAAAATGAAATATTTGGGAATCATGGCGAGGGCTCTGAAGAGAACCCGGAAGTGTACCTTCAGCTATTACTTTTCAGTGAACTATTTCTCTATTTTATGATGTATCCAATTAGACGTTTAAAAAAAAACTAAAAAAATCTAAACTCATGCCACTTTTATTGTATCTTGTAGCTTAATTATACAGCATTTGTACTCAGAAATGGACTTGGCTTTTGTTTCTCCGTTATACCTTTCGACCAGAAGGAGAGCTGTTGACAAGTTCAAACATTGTAGCTCATTTCTTTTCCCAAGGCAAAGGGTGTTCCCTCAAAAATTGTCACCATGCTTGGCCACTCTATCATCCCAACCAACTCAGGTGATCCTCCTCTCCATTTCTTACTTTATCTTCTGTAATTACAATTTTTTTTTTCTTTTCATACGAACTTGTGACTTTGTATCGGTTTTTTTTCAGGCCATAGAATTTGAGGTAGAGAATAAAAAGCATGATCTATTGAGAGCCATTCAGGACACTCAACGCGGCCTCGTCACAACTGCTGATCAGCGCTCTTCGATAGAGGAGGCCTTGGTCTGCTTCCTTCATTCTTTGTTTGGATATACCATTTCCCTAGCTTAATGTCATTTTCTTTAATGAGTCTTGTTCTTGTTATCTCGTTTTTGGAAGCAATTGATTAAGGTTGTTCTACACTGAGTTGCACAGGAAATTTGCAGGTGACTGTGGAAGGTTTTAACAGGGGTGAGCTAATTGACTTGGAAAAATTGGATGGGACATGGCGCTTGCAGTATACCTCAGCACCTGATGTGCTTGTTCTTCTGGAAGCTGCTGCAAGACTTCCTTTCTTTCAGGTATAAACCATTGCTTTCTTCTTCTCTTTCTTTATGATTCCATTTCTTTTTTATGTTATAAGTAAAAGATGAAAAACAAAAAAATCAGCCTCAAACTTCTGAACTTGTCATTGAACCGTAATATTGCTTCCAAGTGAAAAGAGATGTAAAAATAATTAGTTATTGATTATTTTTGCTCTTAAATTGTGGGATATCTAGTCTAAGCAGCTGGTGTCCCTTTTTTTTTTTTTTATTATCAAAAAGCTTTATCTAGGAAGAGTTCTCCATTGTTTTGGGATTCTTGTTGAACTCTTGAAATCAGCAGCTTGTGCTTCTCTATTTGTGATCTTGTTTTAGTATTTCATTCTCACATTTTCCCTCCTCTAGATTACGTTTATTAATCTCATTTGAAACTGATTATTTTCTTTCTTGTCATTTATGATGCTTTCTTTGTTTCCTTTTGGCTTTTCATTATGTGGGATGCAGGTTGGTCAGATCTTTCAAAAATTTGAATGTCGTGATCAATCCAGGGGAGGTATTGTCCGGAATGTCGTTCAGTGGAGTATCCCAACTCTACTAGAGGTATAAAAGTAGCTCACTGTCTATTTACGAACATAAGCCAAGGATATAGTATGACCTGCCAGACCAAGGGACTTCTCTTCTATTTAAGTCAAACCTTTTATATTTCAGTCTGACATTTTGGTTTTCTGCATTGCAGGAACAAGAAGGTGCAACTCTGCTTGTTTCTGCAACGTTCAATGTTGTTTCTGTTCGTAACATCTACCTTCAGTTTGAAGAGGTCAGTTGTTTGTCCTTTTACGAATGAATGAATTTCAGCATGTGAGTGTTCCCTAGTATTTGGTTGACTGGCCTGGTTACTTTTTCTTAGTAAGAAACTGGTCTTCGTTAATAGGGGAGAAAAGGAAGAAAAAGATAAAATAATGATAAGAAGATAAATAGTTCTTAAGAGAAAAGAAACAGGACAGCAGACAGCCAGAAGATGAAGGCCAGTATTAGAAAGTAGAAACTAGACCAATGCCTAAAAATCATAAGGAATGGACTGTCTCTAAAATCATTAGGCAAAGAAGGCCACAAAGAAGTACGATACTGAATCCAATTCCAAAGAAATATTTAATCCTGACATTTACTTTATTCTAAAAAAAGTTTGAAAATTCCATTCAAGAGTTTTTAATTCGCATAATATAACTTTGGTGAGTGGTGTACAAGCCATCAATCATTCCTTCTACATACAATAACCTTCTGTACACTTTCCCATTGGTAGTTCTTTTACGGGCATTGCATTTACTACATTTAGCATAGAAACCAATATAGAAAAGAACCTTCCAGAGACAGAGAGAGAGAGAGAGAGAGAGAGAGAGAGAGAGAGAAATGAAACTCAAAGATCTTGTCGGGCAAAATTGAAGACAAGTTACACCAATATCATCTTCGTAAAGAAGGAAACTCAAAGGCTCAGCTTTACAATTGGCAAATTGGATTTCCAACCGGGTAGTTCTCTCAGTTCTTGTTGATAAGATTTTGACATCAAATTGTCAGTCATGACGATAGGTTCAGACAAAGGTAGTAAACCGATCCTCTAATTTTCTTCCAAAATATGCCCCATCTGATGGGAATTATGAAATTTTGCAGTTCCGATGCAATGCAGTGGAGTTTTAATGTTCGTTGTTTTTACCCAATTCGGACGATCCCTTGATTAATTTTTAAAGCATATGTTAACTTTATCCACAAAGACTGACGGAAAATGTATCATTCTTTTTTCTTTTTTCTTTTTCCCTAACCTAATACTACATTTTTAAACAATTTTTTTTTCCTCTTTTCCAAACATCTTGTACATTTCCATAGCTTACACTCTGCCTTTGGCTTAGGCTTCATTAAATCATCCAATACTAACATAATTGGCTGACCTGATGTTGATGTATCTTTAATCATGCCAAGTAAATGTGCCTTGCTTGCTATATATAAATCTGAAATCTTGTGGTCTAGAGAGTCGTATGCTTCTTGAATGGCGTGAATGTAAGTATTAAGTTAATATCATAACGTTTTCTCTTAAACTGTAATCCATTATTATGTTAGAATATTTTGTTTTTCGTTACTTCCTGTTATTTAGAACTTCTAGATATCCTTCTTTGAACTTAAATGAAGCCTCTTTTTTTTTGGCTGGCAGATCACTTTTCAGAATATAAAAATCAGTGAAGAACTACAGGCTTTAATTGCTCCAGCAATACTACCACGATCATTTATAAGTCTACAGGTGAATTACACAAAATGAATTTGGATTGAGCTACTCTTACATTTGTATTCAATCACAGTTTTGCCTTTTTGAGAACTTATGGATATACTCTTGTGCAGATCTTGCAGTTCCTTCGTTCTTTCAAAGCTCAAATTCCCATAACAAATCTAGGAGGAGGACGGTACGAATGTAGTCTAATGTTTGCCATTTCACATTTCCAACCTAAATTTGCATGTTGAGGTTAATAACTAACACATATCTGAATTGCAGACGATCGGTAGGAGGCCTGTATTATCTATCTTATCTGGACTCAAACATGCTTTTGGGACGTGCAGTTGGTGGTGGTGGAATTTTCGTGTTTAGTAGAGCTCAGCCTTTTATTTGTTGACTTATTCTTTCTGGGTTTTGCACAAGGGAAAATATCCGGTCATGGAAATGGCAGTTTGGATAGCAAGAGTATAATGGGGTATGGCACTTCTGCCTTCTTGTGTATGTTCTCCCATTTTTATTAGGGAAATTGCATTGTCTGGCCGAAACCCCCCACTGCCTGAAAATAAATGGCCTGCTTTTTTTCTAAATTGAGGAAAAATGGGCTCTAGTTCGTTATTATTTAATTAACTTATTGTGATGCATTTCCCAGTAAGATAAGGTGCCTAAAAAGGGTGTTTCATAGGCACCTTATCTTTTTCTACTATTTTACTTGTACTACATCCTCACGTTCATTTTTGCTTGCTGCTTTGATCAATGTGAGGTTGATTCTGATGTTGCAAGTTTTACAAGGATCTAATCATTCACGGTTACGATTTGGAGTTGATAAAATCATCACAGCAAATGGTGTTCACAAGTTTCTCGGTTACAATATTTCCTCTTGCTTTCATCTGTTCTTTCTACATGGGGTTTATGACGAAGTATTGTATAGATTTTGATTTCCTTAGACAGCTCATTGAAGGCTATGTTTTTCGTAAGTTTCTTTTGTTGCTTTTTCGTTAAATTTCCCATTATCACTATGTTACACCCGCATAAGAATAATTTTGTTGAAAAGCATAGGTTACTGATCTTCTTGCATTCCCTAGTAGTTCACTTGAAATTTCTAATTTTTCTTTTAATTTTTACCAGCATCGACATGGACATCAACAATAAGATTGTTTGTTGTTATTTTTGTTAATTTAGACCCTTGATATATTGTTGACATCGGCATTTTCATGGCCAGGCAAGGAGAGAATATTGATATAAGTAGAAATATCAGCCCTTCATATTTAAGAAAAATTGGAGGAAAATCTCTATGTTGATGAAATTTTCATGGAAAAATATGAAAACTGAGAATAGTTATTTTGTAATTTTATCAATGGATAATTCAACTAACACAATATCTATTAATATTACAAGGGGAGCTTCACCACCGCCTGCTTGCTTGTCCCACAACATTTTTTTTAATAAATATTAGAGGTAGTTTGAGAGAGATGCTTGGAGACAATTTTTTTTTTTTTTTGTTGAAAAAAAATTGTTTTGAAAAATATTTTTGGAGGAAAAAATTGTTTAGGGTGAAAAATAAAAAATTTTAAAAAATTTTTTAGAAAAAAATATTAATATGGATATTGTTTTGTTCATTTCAAAATTTTATGCAATTTAAAAAAAATCATTTTATTTAGACTTGTTTACACAAAGTTGTGGACTTTTAAAGTTTGAAGTTTAATATAATATTTTGAAAATACAAATAATGAAAAGTAATAATGTATTTAAAAAAAGGTGTTTTACAACATCCAAAAATGCCTCAAAAACACACCCTTAATGAATATTGTGATTACTGAATATATCATGGATAAAATTACTTAAAAGGATGGAAGTGTTTTTTAAAGGATACTTTTCAAACAATTAAGATAGGAAGTATATAAAGTAATTTTATTTTAATATTGAAACAATATTATAAAGTATTTTTGACATTTATATTGTAAATACATGGTACATTTATATTAGGGTGCATTTGATACATCATGATCCATTGATTATCTGATATCCTTGATTATGTAATCTCAACGATAAAGCATAAATTATTGTTCATTAACTCGTTATCCCTCCGATGGAGTAGGCACCAACGCGGCGAGATGAAGGCAAGGCTTCTTCCCCTGCCTTGAATCTTGAGTATTCAACTTACCAAGTGCAAACAGCCTACTAGAAACCTGAAAACCATCGTTTTCCAACGGAAATGACAACGATCATGAGTGGGAAAAGACTTATCACCCATCTAGACCTCAAAGAACGACTTGCAAGAAAACAATCCCTACCAACTCCCCACTTTTCTATTGTCAGCTACAAAACCCCTCTCCTCGTTTCTTTTCTTGAACATTTGAACATAGTACAAGGCCATGTATGCAACACCAGATTATGGATTACGGTAAATAATCCTAATCCCACGCTAGCGGTCTTTCTTAAACACAGTTTTTTTCTCAACTGAAAACAAATTTTTAGTAGTCATTCTCGCCCCATCTAGATCCTTTGTCATTTGCCCCTCACTCTTAAGTCACAGCCTATTAAGCTAAAGATTACATGTGCTGTAAACAACCAGAGAGAAGATGAAAAAAAAAAAAAAATCACTTGTATACATGTATCATATATGTCTGTACATCTATACATATGACATTCAGGAATATTAGTTACATAATTTGAAATGAGACGAAATTGTAGATCAACTAAGCAAACTATTCCAACGTCTTTTAAGGGCTTCATATGCCTCAGAACAAGGTATAGCCTGCAGTCTAATTCTTCCATCAGCAGTAGTAGTTTCAGTAGCAAGGCCAAGCCTCAACAAGCTATTAATTGCTTTATCAATTGCCATCTCAACCTGCATATTTAGCATACCAACAAGATCAATAATAACCTGCCTATGCTTACCACATCATTCTGTTAGTAGAATGATTATATACTGAACATGAACTATCACTGCCTCCATTCTTTTACCTTTACTTTAAACACGTTGTACATGAATCTCTCGCATTTGTCTCCAACACTTCGGCGACATGGGATCTGCAGCTGTAACAAAAATTAATGTTCGGCTTAGGCCAAAAAGTACTACAAGTAGGTAGATAGATATAAGAATAGGAGCAAACCTCGCTCTCCATTTTGAGTAATATTGCATAGGCCAAAATGGCTTCCTTGTACTGCATACAGCGTTCCCAGGAAAAAGGAAAATCAGTAGCATAATGATAAAATACATAGCTAATTACGTGAAAGGAATTGTATTAAACTCAATTTCATCTTCTTCTTCTACTTACTCCTTTCCCTTTTTCTTTAAATACAGTAGCAGTTTATGTTACGGATCTTTTATCAAACAAATTTAAACAAGTTGGAGAAATGCTTAGAGTGAGACAAGTTAGACTTGTATACAAATCAAACATTCTTCTGATTACCGGAAACAACTTTCTTGTACGGAAAAAGGAGTTTTGTCTGCTAGAACTGATCAATGGTCATACGTGTTCAAACTATTTACTAGGCTAATTACTTGCTTAGATGATTCTTTCAACTACTCAGTCAAATTTGTTCAAAAATAATTGGAAAGTACGGTAACAAGTATATAACTCAAGGCTTATCGTGAGTTCTCAAGATATGGACATTTTCTTTTCGGATTTATAACTAAATAGCCTTTTTTATAATAAATTTTTTAATGAATGGCAAAATTTTTAAAAATTAGTTAAAATAGTTAAAATACCTTTTCCCCTTAAAATGACCAATCAATTTTGTAAATGATCAATCATTGATTGATCATATTTTGTAAATAGTCAATGGTCAATCACTAATTAACTCTTAGTCAACTACTAATTGACCTACAGTTAATCATTGATTTAATCATAGTTAATCACCAATTTTTATAATCAATCACTAATTGACCAATAGTTTCTTAGTTTCTTATTTTGTTCCTAAGTAGTTGTTATATATAGCCACGTATCAATTATTCTGAGATGAATAAGAAATATTCTCCCATTTTATGTTATAGTATTAGAGCTGTAAGGCTAAAATTTCTTGGACAAGAAAAATTTTTTTTTAACGTTTCTTGGCCTTCATAGTCATTTCTTTAAAAATCTTCATCATCATTTGCTGCTAGCCTTCATAGCCCTTTTTTTCATGACCTTAATTGTTGTTTTTTCCCTTTTTTTTTTCTCTAGTCGCTAGTTCTGTTAATCCTTCATCATCATGTCCAAAACTACAGAAAACATAACCACAACACAATCTGAAGAAGCACATAAGGGTGAACACAAAATCCGACAATCCAAATAACCCACCCAACCCACCTAAGGAAAACCCGACAGATCGGGTCCACGTCAGACCCGAAAAAAATTTGGGTTGACCCACTCAACCCGAGTTAGAGATTGGGTGGGTTCGGGTTGGGATTTTAAAACCCGAAAAAAACCCGACCCACCCAATTAAAGGTTTTTTTTTTTAATATTTTAAAAAAATATAAAGGCTAACCACTAACCATCCTAACCTTATTAACCTAATCGGGTTCATCTTCTACGGTTCTACCAGTCTGCCCTGTGCCTTCTGCCTCCCCCCCCCCCAAAAAGCCGTCTCGACATCTCGTGCCTTGCCCTTCCCCAAGCCACCGCCTGCCACTAGACTCTAGAGTCTCTCTCGATCGGTCGATCCTTCTAGCTTGCCGAACACCTCTGTTCTTTCTGCCTCGTGCCTCCACCCCCCACAAGCCCTTCATCTTGTGCCTTACCCTTTCCCGAAGCCGTCGCGGCGCTGCCTACCACCAGAGGTCTAGAGCTTCCACCCCCCACCCCCCGATCTGCCCTTCCATTAACCGACAGCCAACTCCCCTTGACCGGTCCAGTTCTGCCTCCCCACCCCAGCCCGAGTTCGTCTCCACCGATCCTCTCTTCCGTCTACCGGTAAGACCTCTATTATTTCTTCGTCATGTCTACAATCTTTGTTCCATTTTGTTTGTGAATTCATTTCAGTTGCTAGACATAATCATTATTTGTCTTGGACTTTTGATTTTCCATTTTTGGTCTAAGCACAGTTAGGAGAAGGGTGCAATACTCCAATTCGGCAATTCCAGCATCTCCCTAATTAGCCCATTTGTCTTCTCCAAATCACCAACCTTGCAGAGTCCATTTACAAGATAATTGTGTGTAAGTATATTAAGAACGATTCCTTTATGTATCATTTTCTTCAGAAAATGTTAAATTGTGCAAGTATAATTGCATAAGTATACTTGTGTAAGTATAATGTAACATTACATTCGAAATTAAGAGTTTGAAAAGGAGTCAAACTGCTTGCTTGTTTCTTCTCCAAGTTTTTTATCTTTATCTTTCATGTTGGCTGGCATCAACGTTTGATATCTGCGACATTTCATATGAATTCCAAAAGCTCTTGGACTCGGGAGTAGAGGGAGAAATAGATGAGTAGGATTTGTAATCCTCACTGTACTTTTGAAAAATAAAAAATAAACTCCCTTAAAATATGCTCCCACCTAAATATTTTATGCAATGCTTTTATAGTATATAACTTATTATAAACTATAGTCATATTTTAGGATTCTTCTTTATAAATATATATTTGATATTTTTTGACAACCACACACACTGAAGCATACACCCTCTAGGATTGCCAATGTACTTTTGTGGCTAGGCATTGGAGTGCACACACACTAAGTCACACACCCCCTCTAGGATGGCCAACGCACCTTTGTGAGCAAGTGTAATGAAAATCAACTACAGCTGATTGAATATAGAACTACATCTTAAACTTTAATGAGACTTTTAAACCGATAAAGAATCTCTCTAAACAAGGCGATGGATGCAACAATTCCTATTGATTTGTATTGGTCAATCGAGAATTCTAAATCATTAGCTTCGCCATGCTCGAAGGCAGACTAGAAGGCAGACCTTTTTTGTACAAAATATAAATAAGTAACGAAATCTTATCGATTCCTTATAGTGTAATTGCTTGAAGTTAATTGAGTCTGACTATTTGAGTTTGGACATTAACTGCTTGAAGTCTTGTCTCCAAAATAATTAAACATAGTAGCATTTCTCACTTTTTCTTTTTTTTTTTTTTTTTGTTTCTTTTTCGATGATAAATTTCAAACACATTTCATTAAGTGGGAAAATGAGTGACTTAATTATTTGCAGATGCAGTTAATTAGCATTGAACATGTCCCATAGTGTCGTCTGACTTGTTTTCTTTATGTTAAAAAATTGGTAGAATGTGTTAAATGTGATTATTTCAATTTACTTGGAATTAGTTCTTGTTACTACACTCATTAGAAATGAAAATGAATTACTAATATAACTTATGTAATATTATATGGCAAAAAAAAAAAAAAAAGAATGGAAGAAGAACAAATGGAGTGGATTGCTCACATTCAAGAGGAGGAGGATAAAGGATTACAAAAAGATACCAATGCCTCTAAGAGTGACGAAGGTAATCAAAAACCTCAACCTTCAGGTCCACCAGAGAAAAGAAAGAGAATGGGTAAAAAAACTTCAACTATATGAGATCACTTTACAGAAGTTCCCAATAGTAATCCACAAAGGGCTGCATGTAATTATTGTGGACATGATTATGCTTCAAGCACAAAAACATGTGGGACAAAATCATTGTGGAACCATCTGGATAGGTGCAAAAAGTATCAATATTCTATTATTAACAACAACAAGCAAAAAAGCATATACGCTTTTACTAAGAAGAGCACAACTGGTGATTCTGAGGATGTTGCTTCCACTACTCAACCGAAGCTTAATCAGAAGGAAATTAGACATGAAATAACTTCATACTTCATTCTAGATGAGCTGCCGTTTAAGCATGTGAATGACAGAGGATTTCGACGACTAATGAAAAAAGCCTTTCCTTATGTTGAGTTGTATTCAAGAATAACTGTACAAAGAGACATTTACCAGTTATACTTGGATAGTAAGAAGAAGCTGAAGAATGAACTAAAGATATTTAGAGTGTCTCTAACAACTGATTGTTGGACATCTATTCAAAACATTGGTTATATGTGTCTGACTGCACATTGGATTGACAATAATTAGAAACCGCAGAAGAGGATCATAAGTTTTGTTCAAGTCCCTAGCCATAAGGATGAGATGACAGGCAAAGAATTGATTGCTTGCTTGAATGAATGGAGTATTACAAAAGTATTTTCGATAACTGTTGATAATGCTGCTTCCAATTCTGTTACATTGATGAAAGTTAAGGAGCATATTCAAGAAATGAGGCATGGTATTGTGTTGAATGGGGAGATGTTTCACATGAGATGTTGTGCTCACATCATTAACTTGATTGTTTGCGACGGTTTGAAAGAATTGAGTGGCTCTATTGCAAGTATTCATAATGCAGTTAGGTACGTAAGATCTTCTTCAGAACGGCTTAAACATTTTAAGGAAACTTGCAAAGAAGCTAACATAGAGTCAAAGGCGTTACTTTATTTGGATGTCGTGACTAGATGGAACTCTACCTACATGATGCTAGCGGCTGCTTTAAAATTCAAGAAAGCATTCAAGAATTTAGAAGCTGATGCAAATTATACTAAGTACTTTGAGGAAGAACGACTTGATGGCATGGTAATAGGAGGCCCTTCACAAAGCTCGGATTGGGATTTAGTTGAAGTTTTTGTTACGTTTCTCAAGAAGTTTTATGATCTTACCATGAAGTTTAGTGGATCTTTGTATGTGACTGCAAATTTGTTTTTTCAAGATATTCTTGATGTGTATAGTTTGTTGCAAGAATTAGCTCAAGAGCCACATACTTTGTTGGGAAAAATGGCAGCAAATATGCAATTAAAATATGACAAGTATTGTGGAAAGATTGAGAAGATGAACTTTTTAATGTTTGTGGCAACTGTTCTGGATCCAAGGTTCAAGATGGAGATTTTAAAAACTGGATTTACCTTCATCTATGATGCTCTTCTTGCGGATAAAATGATAAAAGTAGTTGAAACTATGCTGCGTCGTTTGTATGATTTTTACAAAGAGATGACGAGTCTTTCTCCTCCCCAAAGACAGGTTCCAATTCAAGGATCAAATGCGGCTACAAGCTCTTCAACTATTGCATCTTTGACATCTTCTACTATCCCGGCAATGAGATCCTCATCATGGGTTAAACTAAGATCCCAATTGGATGAAAAAATTGAAACCAATGATTTGGATTATTACTTCAATGATTTGGATTATTACTTGAATGATAGGCGTGAAAAATTGTCTGATGATCACTTTGACATACTGGGATGGTGGAAAAACAACGAAAGCAAATATAAAGTTGTTTTTCAAATTGCAAAAGATGTATTGACAGTACAAGTCTCTACAGTTACATCTGAGTCTGCATTTTCTACTGGGGTCAAATACTTGATCAATTTAGGAGTTCTTTGTCACCAAAGATGGTTGAGGCTTTGATTTGTTCAAAAAATTGGCTGGTTTCTGAGGAGGAAGAGGAAGAGCCTATAGCACTTACAGAATACATAGATGAAGTGCAAGGTTGGGTGGAATCTCTTGAAATTACATCAGGTATTATATATATACATATCTTTTCAAACCTTATAAACTATACTCTTATATATTATTTGTGTTGCATTCTTCATTGAAAACCTGCTCTATTTTACTCTTAGGTGATGGATCTTGCATTATAAGTGCAGGGAAGTGACGATTGAGTTGAGATGTTTGAAGTTGAAAATTATTCTTGTGAAACAGGTTTGATTGTTTGTGGTTAATACTTCTTAATATTCATTAAAACATGTTTTAATTAGTTCTTATTATTTTTGTAAGACTTCTTTATTTGACTATTTGAGCTTGTATTTTGATTTATGGTTGAATTTTTAAGTCATGTATTATTACTTTCTTTTAATAAATTACCCAACCCGACGAACCCAAACAACCTGACGAACTCACCCAAACTTTAATTAGGTGGGTTGATTTTGTACATTGGGTTAATTGGGTGAGTGAAAAAATTTTACAACCCACCCAATTGGGTGGGTTGAAAAATGTGAAAAATCCACCCAACCCACCCAACGAACATCCCTAAAAGCACAATGCAGGTTACCTATTCAACTAGAAAATTGCAGAACATTCAAGCAGCCTATCGGTTGAACGGATGGAATTTGTGAAGTGGTCGCAATTGGTTCAAACCTTTCTCAAAGGAAAGGGCAAACTCAACCATCTTTTGGGGATGGGATCAAAACCAAGAGATCCTAAATTTGGAGAATGGGATGACGAATACACTGTGATTACGTCATGGTTATGGAATTCCATGACGTCGGAGGTTCGTGACACATGTAAGTTTCTTCCAACAGCCATGGACATTTGGGATGCTGTCAACCAAACCTATTCCAAAGGAAGAAATGCTACATGAGTGTACGACATCAACGTGAAGACCATGGCCACAAAGCAAGGGAGTCGAACGGTAATTGAACACTCCAATTTTTTAAAAAATTTGTGGCATGAATTGGACCATTACAAGGTTGTTAAGATGAAATGCAATGATGATGCGATTACGTTGAAGAATTTCATTGAGAAAGATCGTGTCTATGACTTTCTTGCCGGTCTTAATATTGAATTCGATCAAGTCGAGTTCAAATATTCGAAGGGCTGAGGTGCTTCCTCTCAACAAGGTAAGCTCTCTGATTTTGGCAGAGGAAAGCCAAAGAGTAATGCTTAAGCCTCACGCTTTGGACGGTTCAGCCTTGGTGACTAAATCTGAACAACCTCAGGCACAAGAAAGAGGGAAAGTTGACCTGTCAAGGCTCTTGGGGAGAGACAACCTCAGGCTTAAGAGGAGTAATGCTGGAGCCTCAAGCTTTGGACAGTTTAGCCTTGGTGACTAAATCCAAACAACCTCAAGCACAAGAAAGAGGGAAAGCGGACCTGTCAAGGCTCTCAAGGAGAGGCAACCTCAGGCTTGAGAGGAGTAATGCTGGAGCCTCAAGCTTTGGACGGTTCAGCCTTGCTAACTAAATCCAACAACCTCAGGCACAAGAAAAAAGGAAAGCGAACCTTTCAAGGCTCTCAGGGAGAGACAACAAAAACAATCAATGGAGAGAAAACAAGGATAATTTGTGGTGCAGAACTATAAAAAGCCAAGGCACACCAAGGAGAATTCAAGAGTGCACTATCAGTAAGACAATGCCACTCATAATCATAGAATAAATCAAGTTCCTGCCACAAGGTTTTAAGAGTATTATGATATTGAATAACACTCATATTACTTTGTTTTGAGTTCTTGATTTTCGTAGTGATCTCATAGACTTGCGTTGAGAAGGTCTCTTCACAGCCTCCCAAATCTACTTTGCGATAGGGACAAACGAGTACATTTTGCTGATTTCTGGTTCCATGGAATTGATTAGCCATGACATAATCATAGCATTTTCAGATTCCTAAGTCTCTATCTGGGCTGCTCCTTCTTTAGGTCTCTGAGTTGCTCCTATTAGGTACTCGAATTTTCCACATCCTCAGATGTAAAGATTGACAAATTGCAACCATTAGAGAAAGTTCTCTTCATTCAATCTGTGTGTGATAAGCAATTGTGGAAAGTGTTCACTTCCATTGATCAAAAGACTTTGGTGAGTGGCAAGCTTTGCCAATTCCATCTCCTTTGGATTCTCTCTGCCACTAGAGACACCCGTCATAGCCATCTTGGCCATTTTTCCTAGTGATCAGAGGTCGGCTCTGATACCACGAAGCAAATGATAGGTTTTTGACTCCTAGTCATGCATAGCTTATATTACAAAGCAACCTATAATATATATGAGCCTATCAATCTAAACATAATCAATACGATAATCTCCTGTACTAGGAAAGAAACAAAGAAAATAAAGGCTGCCTATCAAGTCAAAATCAAAGATTTGATTATGGCTTTATTACAAAATAAAGAAAATATTTACTTTCCAAAAACACAAAGTCAAACTCTTCAACACTCATTTATCTTGCTCATACTTGGCCAGACATTACATATTCAGTAAGTGTGATTAGTCAGTTCATGCATGATCCAGGGGTGATACATTTACAAGCTGCCTATTGAGTACTACATTACTTGAAAAGAAGTCCAGGAAAAGGTGTCCTATTCAAAAGGAATAATGAACTCACACTAGAAGCCTATATGGATGCAAACTATGCAAGATCGTTAGTGGATAAAAGATCAACTTCTAGTTACCGCACATTTCTTGGTGGAAACCTGGTGACACAGAGTAAAAAGTAGAATGTAGTGGCAAGGTCCAATGCAGAATCAGGGTTCAGATCAATGGCTCAAGGGGTTTATGAGCTACTGTGGCTTAAGATCATCCTAGATGACTTGGAAGTCAAGTGGGAAGGCCTTATGATAATAAGTCAGCAATAATCATTGCCCATAATCCTATCCAACATGACAGAATGAAGCATATTGAGATAGACAAACATTTATTAAGGACATACTAGAAAGAGGTCTGATATGCATGCCTTATGTACCTTCAAGAAGTTAACTGGCAGATGTGTTAACTCAAGGACTTAACAATACAACCTTTCAAGGGATTATTTCCAAGCTGGGAATAGAAGACATCTATTCTTTAGCTTGAGGGGGAGTGTCAGATTGTACAGTTATTACTAGGAACAATTAGCATGTATATATTTAGGAACTGTCAAAGATGTAAAGTTGTCAAATTCCTCTAGTCATGGGATTCACAGCCATAGATAGTTTCCAGATTTAGTTTCTTAGTTTCCTGATTTGTTCCTAGAGTAGTTGTTATATACAACCATGTATCAACTATTCTGAGAGGAATAAGAAATAATATTCTCCCATTTTACGTTATTATTATTGTTGAAATTGCATAAAAGAAGAATGGAACAAGGGAGTTCTTACCAGCTGTTGTTCGGAAGCATCAAGGATAAAATGAACTGCACCAAAGCCACTTGCTAAGGTCTTTTCATAAAGAGTCCTATTGACCAGTAGCTGTAGTAGAAAATCACTTTAGGATACATTGCATACATTACGTATGAAACCTTATAAGGAGCAATATTTCTTCACATAAATCTTATCTCATCTCTTGGCTATAAGAAAACAAATTTGACTCACTTGATACCTATCCCAAGTCTGTTTGTAACCAAGAACCACACGTGACACGTATATAATAAGAGCACTGATGGCAACCACGTCAAGGAATATCGCTGAGCTGACATAACATGTAAGTACAAAATTGTTAGCGAAACTGTTCAAAGAAATGCAACTAGAGAGCAGAGAAATACACCGAGTTACTTGGTAAAAACCACAATTTGACTTCAGGAGTCATCTTGCACCCAAAAAAAAGGAAAAATCTATTTCCTTTTGACTTTACCCTTTTCAAAGTCAGGTTATGTATGTATAATTGCGTGCCAATTAAACAAGATTTTCCTCATAAAATATAATTTAGGAGAAACAACTGGCTGCCTTTAACACTCATACTCAAAAGAAAAATATAGAGAACAAAAGAACTTTTAAAAATAATAAAGTATTGATCAAGTACTATACCGCATGTTTTGTTTAAACAGAAAAATAACCAAGGCTATGATTTGAATAAGAAAATGCATGGATGAATGGTAGGGGAGATGATGTTCTTATCACCCTGAAGATCAATCAAGCATTATGAAAAAGATATCTGCCAATGTTTCCACTGGTGGAAAGTGAAGAGACATGCGAGCTTGAGAAGGAGAGGATACGTACGGAGAGGATAAGACATTTTCAAATTTGTAGTTAATAAAGTATGCTAAAAGCCCCAATATTGTTGCAACATCCAGCCGTACCTAAAAGTTAATAACATGTGGTCATGGGGCTACAGATTCAATTTAAAGGAGAAACATACTTAACGAGAAAAAATAAAATAAAAATGCCCAACCATAGCTATCTAATTATCATTCATGTACTCATTTTAATAGCACCCCTTTGGTTGTTTCGGGATTGTGGATCCAAAATGTGTGCATTTTTGTGACCTAGAAATGCTCTTAATATTGTTTTCACTGTCATACTATCTGTAAGACAAAGAAAAGTACCCGTTATGAGGTTTCTAAGGGGAAAAAACTGTTGTGATCTGCACCATGGCATTACATTCAACTCCTATTCTCATTATCCAACACTCTTTCTTCTTCTTCTTCTGAAGGGAACTTTATATCCTATGTTTGAGTTAGCATAAAGTTTCCAATGGTTCCTTGGCCTATTGGAATAACTAGCAATCAAATTATATCAAAATTCTAGGCATTCAAGTAACTAAACTAGAAAGTCTAGAAGTAAGAGAACAATCTTCATACCGTGTCAATAACGCGGAAAGATAATTTTTTGTGGGGAAAGACAACCTACAAAAAAAATAATAATCATCATCATAATAATAACCGTGAAAAGTTAATTTGCTAAAAAAAACAAAAAAACAAAAACCATGGGAAGAATCAATACTGAACATTATATACAGTCAGAAATACTTACTGGTAAATCTGGAATGGGAATTTTCTCGTATATCTTTAACCGCAATGATGGGACGTCAGCCTTCTTTCCAGTATTTCCTTTATCTACTTCGTCGGTATATAGCAAAATCAATTCTTCAAATGCCGGCTCCTAATTTGTAAAGACAGTATACAAGTATGCATTAAAAAGATTGAGTGGTTTTTAGTTTTCTGCCAGGACAAACTTTCAAACAATACAACATCTGCAATATAAGAACAATAGTTACTATACTATAAGTGGATGGTAAAATGAAAAGAAAATACTCGTAACTTTTATGCCTGATCATCTAAACTCAAACAAAAATTTAGTAATTCCTCCACCCACGATGCAGACAAGACTTGCCTGCAAACCTATTTCAAACATAGAGCCAAAAGTTTCATCTAAGTGATGTAGTAAGGAGTAGATCAGGGAAGATGTGTTCTCAAAGGTGCATTACTCTGAAAATCACAAGGTTATAACAAAATCTATTTAGAAAAATGTAGCCATGGTTGAAGCCATATTTAAAATAAGTAATGCAGAAATAGACACACAGAACAGTAACTCTTTCTCCTTTGCTGTGAATTTATGGTGCATATGGAAAAAGTAGGAAACAAAATAAAAGTAAGAAGAACAGACAAAAGGCAGTAAAACAGAAAGAGAAAGGAAATCATTTAAATAATATTCTAGTTGAAAACAGGCTGGATGGAAACATTCTTTTCTTCAAAAAAAAAAAAAAGCAAAAAATAAAATCAAGCATCCAAGGAGATTTGCATCTAAGAAAAGTAATTAGTATGTCTTACTGAATTGGAAAGGAAAATGTGCGTGACATTATACCTGGAGGACTGATTGTGAAAGCAAAATAGACACTGAAGTTTTCAACTTTTTCCAAATATCATTTCCACAGTATTTCCTCGCAGCAGGTCTCCAAATATCACCAAGTGTTATCCTTGATAAGGAAATTGGCCTGGTTCAAGATAATTCTAATATTATTTCATCATGTTTGAGGAAAACAGCTTATTTTATGTCAGTAATTTCACTAAAATAACAGTAATTTCACTAGAATAGCAAAATGAATTTCATTTCTTAACCACACCAAATCTACCTTTACTCTCGTAATTACTTTCTATGGTCATATCAATCAACTTTCTGACTCTCTGTTTCCAGACGCATAGTAATCTCCACACACATCCTTAAAACTAGAAACAATTTGATGGTAAACACAGGTTAAATTGCACGACCTAGAAGGAATGCTGTTTGTTTTATATGTATTTTTTATTTTTTATTTTTTACTATTTATGTTAACGACAATCAGAAAGGACATCATTTAACTGCATTCACCTAAAATCTATATTCTTTTCCTTAAACAAATTCAAATTTCAAGAAATGAAAATTTCCATGATGTAGAAGTTGAAAAGAGAAAGGCATCCGCACAAACCCTTTGTAAGGCTCAGAAGTGTGAGTATCACCATCAAGCTCAAAAGGCGTTTCTGGTGTCGGGGAAATAAGTCCAATCCAAGTAAGCAACTTTCTTAAGAGTCTTCCACGTGGACCAACTGGTGACAGAAGTCCTTCATAACGAGAAACCGCCCTTTGAGCTGCAAGCCATATCGGAAGATCCTTATCTGACAGTTCATCTACTCCCAGCATGTCATCAGACGTTTTTTCGTTTTGTTGAAATGATTGCTGGAAAAGAACTAGCTCCTTAAGCCAAAGCTTCAATCCCTTCATCCAATCTTTCACTTCTTCAGTTTGAAAAGCATCTTGGACAGCCTGTACACAAAATTATTTTTAAAAAAAAAAAAGGAATAGGGCTAAAATTGATATAGTACTTTACTGAGGAAGTGCAGAAGAGGTTAGAAAAGTAAATAATGATACTAATGAATATCTAGGAAAAGCATCAAAAGGCATTTTCAGTATTCAATTATTTCAAAATCATCCTAAGATCTAAAAGAGTGATAATGAAGACCAACAAATATATAGACTGCAATACCTTGTTTGGCAGTTAAAGGACGAGTAGTGTATCATTAAAACATAAAATCCCAAAGAAAAAGAAGAGAATGACCTCAGTTATCCAGCTGCCAAGTTTTCCCAACGGTTTTGATAAAATAGAGAAGATTCCTCTTAGAAGCCTGGACTGTAAGTAATCCAGCTTTTCGACGATAAGAAGCCCCTTTTCTCTCTCAGCTGCATATCCCCGTCTATGAGATGAATAACACATGTGAAGCAAAAGAATAGTCAATAATCTGCATAGATAACCATCTTGAAAATAGAATGTTAATTTTTTTCAAAATTTATTAAGTCTTGTTCTCAAACTGAGATCTTCCGTATAGATGGTTAATATATATATATATATATATATAAGACTTCATTATATGCTTTCAAATGGAGAGAAACTATGAAAAAAATAAAGGTGCATCAAGTTATTAAAACAAGAATCACCTAAATATTATTGCATTGGATTCAGACGCTCTCTTCCAATCAACATATATTGGCAAAGTAAGGAGATAGTCCGTGTTCAGTGCAGATGTCAGCATCAAATCCTTCGCTGACAATTCTTCAAACTGAGCGTCATGGAGAAGTTGCATGAAAGCACGCTGGAATCGAGTGGCGACAGCAACTCTACCCAAAACACAGAAGATACAAAAGGAATAAGACACTTTCATAGTATTCATCATTTCACTAACCGTGGTTTGTTCTTGATTTCATAACATGATTTATAAGATCACACTCTATGAGTCCATTGGTTAAAATCTGAAGTCTACTAGACAGTTCATTAGTTAAAAAATGCATACGTTTCATGAAACCTTCATAACGTATTCTAACTTTAATTCTAAGGGACGTCTATTAAAAATCATTACCAATCATTCTAAAAAGTTTTGCTTAACACAAATCTAATGTTTACCATCTAAGACCGCTGGCACCGGAGATTTGGCTATGGGGCAACTTTGGGAGTGGTTGCAGGTTTGATCCCGCATTGTATAAACAACAATTTTTTTTTTTTTTTACTTAAATAAGTTGAAAGTTAACATTTAAAAGGATACGAGGATCAAAATGTGACACTGGTAAACCAAATATTTCGAAAGAGTTGTGAGGTATAACAGAAGAAGTATCCATACTTTCTGACATTTTTAGGTGAAGAAGAAGAAGGCAGGAGATTCCTCAAATCGAGAACATAATTGAACGAAATTGGATTCTCAAATTCAATTTCCATGCTCCTCTCAACCCCATTAATGCCAGAAGAATCCAAGTCCTCGGGACTATTAAAAAAATCCGAGCCTTCGTCATTCACATCTTGTTGAAAATAATCAGAACGCATCTCTTCCAAAATCCCCTTGTGTTCAGCATGAAGAATGGAGTCCAAACACCTTCAAAATTTCACCAAAACCAGAAAATTCAGAAAAAACAAAAAATAAAAAATAATCGAAACCCACGGATCAACTTAAAGCTCTTACGACGACAGAAGAAGAAAGTGTTTCACTTCATCATCATCATCATCATCATCATCCTGATCAACAAGGGAAGACGCAGGGAACCTGTTCGACAAAATGCCGCTGAGAAGGTCAGACTTAGAAACAGGGATGTATTTCTGCCTGGGCACTTGTATCTTAGAAATCCCTTTCCCCTCTTCGTCTTCGTCTTCGTCATCATTTTCTTTTTCCTTCTCCGGAATAATCTCATTTTCACTCTCCTCCTTGCTGTTGCCTTCGTCGTCGTTGTTGTTGTCAAGGTTGTTGGTTTGTGTGCTAGGCAGGTGAACGGCGTCGTTTAGGAAGATCCAAGGTTGCGTGGTCGACGGCTCTCGGACGCCAGTGAGGGAGCAATAGCACAGACGCCGCGACGAGGAGGAGCTGAAGGAGGATGGTGGTAAGAGAGAGCGGTTGTGGTGCTGTGAAGAAGTTACGGCGGAAGCTGCTCCTATTTTTTGCAGATAAGAAGAAGAAGCAGCAGCAGCTAGCATTTTCAGATTCCGACTCTTTTACGGTTGAACAAAATTGGCACTTGGCATGTGTTTCTTTTTTAATTTTTAATTTTTAATTTTAGTTTTAATTTTTCTTCCCCTTTTAAGTTAATGATGAAAAATAAAATATAAAAATTAAAATATGTATGCAAGTAAACCTTGTTAGTTAAAGGAAAACAGAAAAAAAATAAAAAAATAAAAAAAGGAGTTAGTGTGGATAAGGTTTAAGGCGGTTTGGGGGGCGTTGCTTTCTAGATCAAAGGTTCAAATTATTTATTTTAATTTTGTTTTTTCTATATAAATAATAAATAAAAATTATAATTAAATTAATTAATTTTAATTTAAAATTTTAATTTTATTTTGAAAATGGTTAAGGGATTATTTAAATGCTGGGCCTGTGACTGCAAATGGAGATGATCAATCACAACTCACAACACAGCACAAGTTGAGTAGAATGGATGGCTACCAATGAGTGCAGTGATTACCTCTACACGATATGTGAACACCATTTCTTGATGACTTGCTAAATCCATATTTTGCAGTCAACCCTTTGCATGCCCTGTGGACTGCACCATTATTACTATCAACTACATCACCTCTGATTTTCCACTATCAAGATGGAGGCTAGCTAATGTTAGTAGATGACTCAAAATTTTTTCTTTTTTTTAAGTTTTTATTTTATGAGTTTCAGCATATAATAGTTAGGTCTTTTCCCTTTTTTTTTTTTTTTTTTTCAAATTATGCTTGGTGAAGAGAGATAAACAAAAATATATATATAAAAAAACACTTGGGGCAGAGAGAGATTGAAAGAGTTTGATCATGAATATATAATTTTGAAATCGTTAGAATTTATTCTTCATCTCCTATAAATATAAATAATTTTACCAAATTATATAAATTTTATTTTATTTTCTTTCTTTTTGTTTGAGTTTCTTTTTCTGCTACACTGAAGTATGGGGGTATGTTTTCCACAAAAGCATTACCCCCCCCCCCCCCCCCCCCCCCCCCCCCCCCCACTAATGATCCACATACTTTGCATACCCTCTGTGCGTTTCCTTATGCCTAGTAAAAACGACACTGATTATCACAAAGTTGAATTAATATGGGCAACCTGTTGCCAGAAAACATATCCCAATATTTTCAATCGAATCTTATCTTATTATATTGTATCATGTCATAAATATAACTAGAAAATCTTATCTTATTGTATTGTATCATATCATATCATATATAAATTTAGTTCTAATATTTTTTAAGCAGCATATCTTATCGTGCTCTGCCATAATTTATTAGCTATAATATTGTTATTGTGTCATAGTCCCTGTACCATACCTATTATAACCTTTTTTTTTTTTAATTTAGGTGGGAATTCAAACTTAACACTTTACACTAAAATCAGATATTAAATTTATGAGCATATACATTAATAATGGATTTACAAACGAAATAATAGATATAATGCATGTACAAGATAAATAAGTATTTACTATGATAACATATTATCTTATCTTGTAAATACGGTATTTCTCAGTAAATCCTTTATTTATCTTATACTCTGAATTTTTGTTCATTTTGTAAATCTAGTATTTATCATGAATTCTTGGTATTAGTAATAAAAAAATTATCTTGCTTCTTATATTTCTTGTAAATTCAGTGTTTACCTTGTTGTTTTAATTTTCAGTGTTATGTATGGTAAATATGATATTTATGTGTATATCTATTATCTGTCTATTTATAATTTTAAATATTTGCAAGTAAAATTTGGTATATATTAAGTTATATTTTAACTTCTTAGAACATATTGGGTATAAATCATTTAGGATGAAAAAAATCTAAAAATATATATATGACGCAACAAAAGCATAAAAAAAAAAGATATAAATGGAAGATATAAATTGGAACATGTTTGTGTTGAAATCTAAACAAACGACAAACAATAAAGTACAAAGCTTAATAGAATAAATGAATCTAAAAAAAGAAAAATCTTATTCTCTTATCAAATTCAGATATTCTCAACAACATACAAATTTCATTTGTCTAATCCTATTTATAATTTTTCAGGTAAAATCCTACTTTTTATAGGATCTCAGTATACCATTAAAAAAGTAACATATGTCTTTCCTTTAATTCTAGCCTTATGCTTATAATCCAACGTACCAGCTTTCTTTTGTAGTTTCACGCCTCTTGCAAGCTATTTGTTCTTATCTCCATGACATCATTTTCATATCTTTTATGAAACGATTAGTCTTATCTAAATTTGATTCCCACATTAGCCCTTTTTTTCTTATAAACTTACAAAAACTTTTCATTCTTCAATTTTTTGCTAATTTGCTAGGAAAAATAGATAACTTTTTTTTTTTTTTTTGTCTTTTGACTTTTCTTCTTCAACCCATCCTTGATTCACTTATAGACTCTAGTTATACTATTTGTAATACCTTTGAAGATACTCATTGAAGGCTTCGGTTACCTAAGTTATTTCTATTAAGCCCCTTTTAGACAATGTAAACATCTTTTCCGATGAAAGTATTGATCCAAATGATCTTGTTCTTCCTATAGAAAAATTAGTCCCTTAGGATTTCCCCTTTCTCCTTTTTTCTTAGAATTCTTTGAATTTCCAGGTATTGCCCTTTGCAACTAGCCCCAAAGCCTGTCGCATTCTCGCATCCTGCAAAGCAATTTTCCTGCCTCTTGAAATGCGATTATCTTTCACCACTACTAATCTTGTATTTCTATAAATTAGTTGAAGATGAATACTTTTATTTTCTTTGCCCTCGCTCTAATGTATATATTCTTTCACATTGCAATTATTGTAGATGTTAGAAATCTACAGTCAAATAAAATTTAAATCAATTAGTAAAAGTTTGTTAAATCAAATTAGATGAGACCTTGGATGCAATGACTAAAAATAAGCAAATCAATCAAAACTGAAATCAATAAATAAAATACATAAAAATAAAGGACACTAGAAATTTAAAGAGATCTGCTGAAATGTGTTACATCCTCAATGAGAGCTCTCCACTATGATCAACAAGAGTACAAACTATAGTGCGATTCTGTAGAAATTTTGGTTGAGTAACAGTAAAAAAAAAAAAAAAAGTCTCTTGTTTGAGATATTTCTTCCCTTATTTATAGAAAATGAATAACTAATAGTGGGCTTTGGAATCAGGGCTTAGTGGGTTATGAATCCACTTCCAAGGCTGTTAAAATCCTGGGGTTAAGGTTGAATTCTTAGGAATGTAGCCTCCAAAGAACTGCCGAGAGCATGTCCTTATCGAACATCGGTGTTCAATATGGAAATCATGAGACAAGAATCGAATGATGGTCATGTGACTACCCTGATAATCGATCGATTGATAGTCAAAGAGGCTCGCAAAATAATATGCTTGGAACAACGACCGTCGAATGGCAATTAATTGAATAGTGATTGATACTCAATTACAAACGAGCCGATCCAACATTGGCTTTTTGGGAGCACCACGTGGCAAACTATAACAGCTAGCTCACAAGCAGAACTATTTGCTATTCAATATCATATAATAGCCATGCATGTAACTTTCAGGGGGATGAAATCCAACCCCAATAATTAACCTCCCGCTCTATCGAGTACTTTTAACAATCTTTATAAGGAAAGCACTTTGCACCTATCATTCGACACAAGTAGCAATCAATGGGAATCAAATTTACATATGGCACTGCATCATTAGCTCACCTAAAACGACGATTACTTTTTTATTTTCAATTTTGAAATTTAAAAGGACATGCCATAATTATCTTTAGCAAGAATCTTAGTGCGTGTTTGGTTTTGTTTTCAAAACTGATTTCACGATTCCCTAGGAAATCGATTTCAAAATCGGTGTGAAATTGTGTTTGGTTTGTATTGTTTTTGAAAACAGATTTCAAAACGAATCCAAAATCTCCTTTGCTCCCAACGTAAAATTGAAAACGACTAAAAGTCGTTTTCTCTGATTTCATTTTTCCCATTTCTCCCATTTTTCTGATTTAATTATTATGGTTAATTAAGATTTAATTGATATAGTAATTACTTAAATATTATGGTTATTAATTTTTAATTCATTTTTCAATTAAAAAATTTTATTAATTTTTAATTTTTGGTATTCATAATAAATTTTTTTTTTAAATCAAACATAAATATGTTTTTATAGAATACTTATAAAATGACTGGTTTTCAAAAATATAACCAAATACAGTTTCACTTTTTTGTTTCTCAAAACATACACTTAGAAAATAAAACCAAATACAATTTCAGAAACGTTCTCAGAATTGTTTTCAAAATGATCTCAAATTCAGAGAATTTGAAAACATAACAGATTTTAAAAACAATACCAAACGCTACCTTAAGGTCACAAACCCAGAGCTATCCTATCAAGATGTGCTAGCTGATTATGAACCATTTGATTGGCTTTGAGGAGTTATAACCCTTGAAGTTTCCTTTTCTCCCTTTTAAATTGCTGCATTTAAAACATGAGGGACTTTGAGAACTTCAAAGCTTTCCACATTTTCTAGGCAAAGATCCACTCTCTTCTTTGATTTTTCTTTGATTTTGCTTTGAAAAGCTTTTCTCTTTTTAGTTTTCAAGTCATTTGGTGTAATTTTGTGCTTTTTTTACCAAATATTTTGGGTGATCTGGGTTTGCATTGGTTTCAGGTTTAAGTTTTAAATTTCTAGGCTTGAATTTATAGGTTTAAGTTCTTGAGGAATTCAAGAGATTTAAGAGGAGGAATCTCCTAGATTTGGTAAAGATTTAAGGTTCAATCCATTTATTGTTAAAGGAAAAGTGACAAGGGTAAAGCTCCTATGGAAGAGGAGTTCTGAGATGTTAGGTTCCTTGACATTAAACTCTAAGGTTCGGATAAAGACGATTTAGAAAAACAAGAAGCACAAAAGATACTCGAGTACTCGAAGCGAGTACTGAATGGGACAAGAGCTGAAGGGGCTCTGGATCGAGCACTAGTCCTCCTAGTGAGAATCAAATAATGCAAGTGGAGGGAGCAAGGATGCTTAACATCCCTCTGATTACTTAACTAATGAGACCTCTATGATGGTTAAGCAATGAATGCTTTTTAATGATGAAGAAACTTTGGCCAGTTCTGATGAAGGATGATTTGATGTAAACTAGGGGGAAGTATGGCTTCCTAAATGAAGTCCAGCTCTAACTACCTTTTCTAGATGAGCAAGCGGATACTGTCTATGAAGGATGGATCTGCATGTATCAAATCTATTTTAAATGTGGACTACGATTGTCAATTCATCCCCTTATAATCTAATGCATGTCCCAGTATCAATTGGCAATCTCACAACTAATGTTGAAAGGGTTATGAGTCTTTTTATGCCTTTTTGTGGTAGTAGCAGAGGTGGGCGTTGAACTCATAGTTAAGGATTTCCTCAGCTTGTACTACCCAAAGCAAAACCCTTATGACTAAAAGAACTAGTAGAAAGATAGAAATAGAATTGGATGAGAAAAAAAAAAAAAAAAAGAAAGGATTTTAAGGAAAGAATGAGAACTGAAGAGCAAGGAAATAAAAATCTCAATATCATGAATCAATCAACTCTAAAAAATAAACTTAACATAAAATGTCTATTTATAGGTGGCAAATCCTAATGCGATTCTAAAGCAAAATACCAAAGCAAATTTAAATCTTAATATTTAAAATAATCCTAAAAGATAAAAAATACTATTAAATAAATCCTAATAATATACATAAATTTATATAATCTTAATCTTATTCTACAACAAAACAAACTCACTATACACAGTATGGGTAGTGCAAATTAAGCATACATAGCCGAGGCATACATATATAGCCATAGGCATAATCTGTTACATACTTGGACATACGAACATGAACTTACAAAAGCTAACATGCTTTGTCTTATGCATACATTTATGACAAAAAGAAGTAGATACGCACTAAACCAAGCTTACTCATCCACACATACATGATACAGATTTCTATGCAAACTCAAGATAGCAAAGAAAGTTTCAAAGGTGGAGGAAAAGGAATGTCCATTATGCTTTCCAACGTCAAGATAATGTTCTTCATCTAGGGACGTAAATCCGGATCATCTTGAATGCACCACATGCTCACTTTCACCATTCTTTTTAGTGTCCTCATGTTCACATCATCATCTGATTCCACAAGCTTGTTCAAATCTCCAACCATAAAGCAATTACAGACCCAATTAGGAAGAGCTATCTCATCTGGTGTCGAAACTTTGACATCTATACTCCTTCTGCATCTTATAATCTCAAGAAGCACAATCCCAAAACTGTAAATGTCAAGATTTATAGATATCAAAGCATTCTTTTGCCACTCTGAAGCAAAATATGATCTTGTGCTCTCAGTTTCAACATCTAGAGGTACCTTAGTTTTCTTTGGCATAAATAGCCTTGCAAAACCAAAATAAGAGATCTTAGCAATCAAAGTATCATCGAGCAACATGTATTGTGGCTTCCAACTATAGTGAATGATGTGAACTCCACACTCCTCATAAAGATAGAATAGACATCCGGCCACATTTGGTGCAAATTTTACCCTTTCTATTCAAGTCGGGTGCACACTCGCCTTGAAAAAAAGATCGACAAGTGAGCCATTTCTCATGAATTCATAAACAAAAAAGCCTTTTGGATCTCTCAATGCAAAAACCAAGTAAATGAACCAAATTTCTGTGGTGTGTCCATCTGATGGTAGTTATTTCAACTTGAAATTCTTGTATGCCTTCTTCTTCCATTTTCTCTAGTCTCTTAATGGCAATAGTTTGTTGCCCCCCTCTAAAGTAGTTCCCTTGTAGACTACTCCAAAAGAAACCCAACCAAGTTCTTCCCTAAAGCCATCCGTTGCTTTATCCAGCTCGTCGTAAGAAAATGATTGCAAGCTAAAATCTTCAGCTAATCCCACATTTGCATTTTGGAAAAGTTTCTTGTCTCTACTCTATGCTTGTAACTGATGAAACTAAAAGCTGCAAAGACAAAACACATGGATGCAATAGAGCCAAAACTTAATGCAAGTACTAAAACTGTATTGTTCTTGCATTCAATAATCTATGGCTGACTTTTGGGAAGTGACGTGACATCTTGTTTAGTATAGTTGAAGAAAGCCGTAGCTGATATATTTGGATTTCTTTTGTCGATTCTAAGTGGATGCCTATATTTGCTGCAACTCAAACTTGAGTACAACGTAGCCCAATAGTTATAATCTTCTAGGCTAGAATTGCTACGTAGTTCCTTCTTTAGCATTGGCATAACCGAATAAAGATGATATCCCCACCACATGTTTTCTAGCTTAGAGATATTGTCCACCAACCCTCATTCTACTTCTTCGGATCTGCAGCTATACCTACTAAAATTCTGATAACAGCCCAGACTTTTAGTACTAAAGTTGATAAATACAAATCCAAGGTAACAGTGACAATCTGCTCTTTCGCCCTCTTCAATGGAGAAACTGTTAGGGCTGCAAAAACCTTTGATGTCGCATTCTATGAACACACTTGAGTTTCTGTTACTAAAATCTAAAAACTCCATTAGCATCTAGCGTTGCACGATAGATAACGATTTCACCTTTGCGAGGAGTTGAGATACCGTCTACCAATATGACATCCGAGTTTCATACCCAGAGAAGTTAGACAAGCCCTATGTCGCTAAGATGTTGCTTTCCAATTTAAGGCTCTAAAGTTCCTAAAGTCCAACAAGCACCATCTTTAGTAGTACCATAGATGGTTGGAGCGTATGACACGTGGTACTCGTCATGTTGCAGATTGAGGCGATAACCTAATCTGGCAAACACCAAATCATGTTCTCATTGAGTAAGATTTTGACCTCCTAAAATAGTGGCTGCTGGAAATTCAAAGCTGTCCCAGACAACATCAGAGACGTTGTTAGCAGTGGTAGTCAAGACAATTAAGGGTGTCTCTTTGATTTGCCATTCACGATGGTAATGAGGTCAAAGAAGCAAACCGCAAGTTGTTAACTCCAGCGTGGTAGTAGCATTTGAAGGAAAAGGCAGGCCATCTTGATTTGTAGTCCAAACAATATTGTTTTGAGATGGAGCGAGCATTTAAATTCCGATAGCAAAGCCATTCATGTTGTTAGGTTAGGTTTAGAAACCGAAGGCAAGCTCCAATATGGAGTGGTTGTTGTGTTGGTGGGTGATAATAAGGATCCCATACAAATGATACCCCCATTAGATTGGTTTGTACAATCATGAAGATTACAAAAACAGATAGTAGTACTAGTACTACTGCTCGTAGAATAGCAGTTGTAAAAGCCAATTATAGAAAGACAGAAAAAGAGAAAGTGCTTGATTATTGGATGATGATTAGAAAGAAAATTGTTGAATCAGGTGCTCTTTACAGTTAGCCAGTAACAGTCCACATATAACTATTTTGGTTGATAACAATTAGTAACCTCAAATTTGTGGCAAAAAGACCGGAAACAAACACAAGTAGGTGATTGTGACTGGTTCTTGTAATCTCTTTTTATGATCTGTCATTACATATTTGTGATAATTTGGACAACTTCACCTACGAAAGGACTTTGAAGTTAATTGACCCTGCACTAATTATAGTCATCTATGATACGTTATGCTATTTGACCTATTTAAATTTCTATTGAAAAAAGAAAAGGACATAGCCTATACAAATTAAAGACTTTGGAGACATGATGGAAACACGAGTTAGTTTTACAGGAATTGTTTAAAGCATGGTGGAGCCATGATGTGCAAAGTGGAGGGACATATCCTCATTTTACTTTTTAAATTCTAAATTTTTTTTAATTACATCTCTAAACAATATCTAGAACAAGAGATTCAATTAAAAGAGATCTAGAAGTTGAATGAAAATTACAACCATATCCTCAATAAATAAAAATACCATGGTCTCTCTATTATACACGGAAAAATAATTGTCCTAGCTCAGTAGTTGGAAATTGGAACGTTGGAAAATGGCTTAGAAAACAAGCTTTTGGTTATCATTTTTTGAGTGTGATCAGCTTAACATTAGTGACAGGCATAGGTCTATTCATGTTCACCTTTGTTAGGAGATTGAAACAATATATTTATATGCTCAAATTATATACGATGAAGTTGAAAAAAATAAAGAAAAAAACTCGTCGCAAATGGGAAAGATAGAAAGCTACTTTGTGTTTGTCTATGATTTCCATTCTGCTGAGTGCTAAGCATGTGAGAAGTTTGTGTGTTCAGTGGTGCAAATTACGGACCGGCAAACAAAAGGACTTGTGGAACAAAGCAGCCATTGACTTGGGTAATGCTTGATGGAACCCAACCCATTCAGAGGGGCTGCTGAATGTTGATTAATTTTTATCACCGTCGTCTTCGGTAATACAAAGGTAAAAGATTTTTTTTTTTTTTTTTAAATAACCAAGGTAAAAGAATTGGCTACCATACAGTTCAAAGCATTGATTTTTGTCTATATGCTTATTATGAAAGGTATGCAGTTGATTGAGAAAAATATCGACTTTCTGCTTACTTTGCCAAATGCATTGATTTTTGTCTCCTAATTTTGGGTTAATTTTATAAATTATACATCATTTCTCATGGTAGTCCTTAACTTTTGGTTTTATATATCACATTTTTTTTAAATTTTCTATTATAAACCCAACAGTCTTTGTATTAATAATCTGTAATATATACATATATATATATATATAAAAACTGAGAAGAAAAAAGAGTAGGAGAGAATAATCTTTTACTATATGGTATTTGGGAATTTAAAGATCCCATTGTGGTACAAATATAGTAACTAATCTTCCTGATTACAAGGAAAATAAAAACTGATTCCTAAAAAATATTTACAGCTCACGTGTATCTAATCTAACCAAATATATCACACAATCACATCAATTATAACAGATTCTTCAACAATATATATAAATCGAGCACATTTTAGATATAGTCATAATTAATTTTTTTTAAAAGAAATTGTATGGAAAAAAACTACACCGTAATCATAAATATATAGCACAAATTGTACTTTAATCAAACATAATTAACATTATAGAGTTATTTTGAAAGAACAGTTCCCTCTAAAAAATGATTAAGCCTTAATCAAAGCTCATTTGACGTGAATTTGTTCAATTTCTATGCAGTTTTTAACAAAATACTAATATAAGGGCCATTTTGATAGCAGTAGCAGCAGAAAAATTTGTGATAATGTGACATGCATGTAAAATTATAAGTTAGTGAAAAACTTTAAACTAGTAGTATAATTTAGTGGTCATTTATAAAGATAATCCCCTAATTTTTAGTTTAGTAAGTACCACAAATTGGATAATCACAATATTGTCATGAACAAAAAACTTCCTAATCAATGGAAAAATCAGGCATCACCATCGGTAACCTAGCAGTCTACTGTTGTTTGTTACCGCGAAGAATAATCAGGAAAGCTAGCTGACTGATGTCCGTTTACTACCTGTCTGTAAATTGACAAGCTACTGCCAACACAAGCGCACCAGTGAGTAGAGTAGACTAGCTAATTACTATTGGTAGCCGAACGAGCTAAACCAACCAAATAAATCATGAGCAGTATAACCATACAGTAGCACTATAGTTGACTTCGAATGGCTAATTACTATATTTTCAGCAACCAAACCAGCCACAATATATTACACATAGTATACTCCATTCTGTAAAAGAGTTTTCAACTAATGGTAATGAACAGTATTACTATGGCACTAAGGGTTCGTTTGGTGAACGCATTGCATTTGCATTGCGTTTGAATGCAATATATTAAATGTAATTTGTATTTGGAGGAAAAGCATTAGCATTGCATTTGAATGCAATGTGTGTCTGGGGGAAAAGTATTTGAATTGTATTTTAATAATAAATATGTGATGTGATAGGTAAAAGTAGAGAGAAAAAAAGAGGGAGAGAGAATATATGATGTAATTAATAAAAGTAATAGAAAAAGTGAAATAATAAATAGTGATTGTGTTTGATTTAAAATGTGATGTGATTGATATTTGAATGAAATGTTTTTGTATTTGGGGAAAAATTGCATTGCATTTAAATGCAATGCTAAAAAAATTTGTGTCCCAATCACTAGCTAAGATTACGAAAATATAGATTACTTCTTTGTACTGGCAATAAACAAGCAACAAAAATATCTAATCTGGAAACATAACTGATAAACCGTCACCTGATGCATTACTTAAATATTCCTATACACTTTACAAACATGAAATTTGGAAATGGACCAGAAATGCGTTTGCTTGGCAATGTTTTAAACGTAATATGCTAACAGCGAGCAAGAAATTACGATGCAACACTTATTTGCAAAAAAAATATGGTTTTCCATTTCAATGTTTCTATTACCAATTTCAATGTTTTCTGCAACCAAAGTAAGCAGCCCACAGATTATGTACCGAAAGCAGTCCCATTATAAGCACCTTCAGATTCTGAAGCCTGGCTCTCTGTATGAAAAACTTCAATATTAGCATCCACCGTTGGTGACATTTTTATTTCAATCACTATATGTTTATAAACTGCATAGTAGTTGGAAACATGAAATTGACATACCCTCACCAGATAGCCGTTCGAATCGGGCAACTATGTGTTTTCCATAAGTGTATTTCCTCAAAGCATGAAGATGGGTTCTTGTGCGATCGAGCAATATTTCCCGCTGTCTATCATTGCTTTTCTCAAATATCTTTTGGACCACATAATTTGCAAACCGGTCCTTCATCATTGTCTAGGTACATGAGGCAGACAACAAATTTTAGTATACTAAGCGGAATATTTCACCATGCTATGTCCAAGATCATTAGGTCCAAAAATCAGGAAAGAAAACAAAAGGAAAAATGAAAAAGGTGTGGTTTTCAATAGTGAAGTTCACGATATTTTCTGTAAAGGATAGCGAGTTTACAGAATAATCATTTTGTTGGTTCATGATTCCATAAAAAAAAAAAGGTTAGTCCATGACATCATGTTACTCGGATATGTCAATGATTAACTTTGACATACCAGCAGATGATCATTTTCCTCTGACTGTCCTAAAATCTCCTCAATCAAGAGCTCCACCTCGGTAGAATTACCATGCACCAGACACTTTTCAACGACGTTTGAGGCGTACTTATGCTGACTCATTTGTACAATTCTCCCTCCTACCTTGCTAATAATTTTGCTCCGTTGATGGGGCTTTCCTCTTTCCAAAACATGCTGTTAACAGTTTCATCCACACCATATTAGATTCCACGGTAAAGAACATTAAACCTTTCAGCGCCCGGGGAGGGGGGGGGGGGGGGGGGGGTGGGGGGTGGTGGGGGTGCGCTTGGGGGGGTGGTGTGGGTGTGGTGGGGGAGGGGTTGGGGTTGGGGTGGGGTTGTGGAAGCTACAAAGATATACACTACCTATTCAAGCATTTGTTGTTGTCAAAGTAACAATTAATTTAATTTAACGACTAAAATGATATATGTTACGAAATAAAAATCCTACCATAAAAACTTCCAACCTTTTGAGGTGTGGTACTGTTGAAAATATAGTTCAAATAAGCTTTAGTTCCCTTTTTTTTTTTTTTTTCCTTTCTAATTTTTATCCAAAAAAAAAAAAGTTTTAACCTCTGTGATTATTATTATTTTGAAAATCTAAAATTTAAATTGCCAAAAAAAGCTATTAAAAATTTGCTCTATATATAATGAAACATACGCGCCCCAATTTTGCTATTTACAAAGACGAATATTTCAAAGGAAAGAGGACAAAGGGTGCACCTATTGCAAGAAAAAAGAGATGGAAATTGAAAGGAAGAAAGCAAATACTGAAAGAACATGACAGTAATTCGCTTCAAATTACAGTAGACATTAACACACAGACCGTAGACAAGACACCCGATGGCTCCAGTACGTTACTTAGCTTGGTTAGTTAGCCCAAGTATGAGATCGAGTGTTTGTTATGAAGATAAATGGTTAGAATATTGCAGAGGCTATTACAAGTGGGAAAGGAAAATGGATGGTATAAAAGAAAGATTACCTACATTTTGCGTGAACCTCCATTTCTTTTTTTTTTTTTTCTTAAAATAATAAAAAATAATCTTAAGATTCCCATGCATATTAAATATACTAGAACAGCATAGAGCAAAGAAAACAAACCTGGGTAACGTAATTGCCATACTGATCTTCAGCAAGAACACAACAAGATTCCACTATTTCATCTACCATACACTGACAGTGAAGATCATCCAAACAATGCTCCAAAATTCTCTATCACAGTACAAAACTTTCCAATCAGAAACGAAAACCAAAAAAAAAAAAAAAAAAAGCCTAAACTTAAAAGAAGAAAAGAAAAATAAAAGTAAACAATTGGATTAAAACCTGAAGACTGCATGTTGTTTGTTACCTGAATGACTCGACAACCGTAGGGGTGAGCAGCAAATGTCGCAACTTGGCCTTGGAAAGAAGAAATGATGAATCCAATTTTTTCTGGAGGGACACATTCTATACATTTCTGGATTACATGATTTCCATTTTGATCGCATATGCATTTCATTATATGTCCATCCAGCTCTTGCACAAGACATGTTTTCTGATCAAGCTCAATAACTTCAAGGGCCTAAAAAATGAACATCAAGCACAAATCAGCATGAAAAAAAACTTGCTAATATAATTGGAGAACAAATGTATGCAAAACTATTAAGCTGGTGATTGGGACCGGCTCAAGTAACAATCAACCACGATTATGTGAAGACTTCATTTTTTAGTAGCTTTGTGGTGATGATATTCCTCCCCAAAGACAACATTAAGAAAGCTAGTACGAAGAAGAGCCTAGAGAAACCTTTATGGCTTCCTTAAAAAAATAAATAAATAAATGATAATTTTATTTTTCTTTATGTTTTTTTCGTTGTCCAAGAAAAAATCCATTAAAACTTGAATGCATTGTTGTCAAGCGCTATATATTAAGGACACTTTTGAAACATTGATAATATTGAACAATATAGTAAAGACTAATCCTTCTCTATTACAGGAATGTTAAATAAAACGTCAATAAATTCCGTCCAAATATGACTCATCCAGCCCAAAACCTGCATTTTGCAGCCAGAAATTGACCAACTCATTCCTAGCATACAACAAGAGAGCAAATTGTGACCATCTACATCCTAGGAAAACGCATGCAAAAACAAAAAAAGGTCAGCATGTATCAGAACATGAAGATCACATATCTAACTGAACATTTTAAGTTTCAACACACCTTCTGGATCACACGACAACCATAAATCTGCAAGCTCAATGGCAGCATCTGTCCAGAAAGTTGATCTGCTAGCTCCTTCCTTTGTTCGGCACTTCCATGCTCCAAAAACTGACACAAGCCAAAAACCAACCACTCATGGTAAGTTAACTTGTCCTGTGCATACAAATTGGAAAAATGCAACTGTAAACAAAATTTTTCAAAGCATACCTTTTGAATAACATAATTCCCAAAAACATCAGTCATTAATCTTGAAGCCTGTGGAACAACTTCTTTGAAAACAGACTCCTTCTGTTCAGCATTGCAATGCTCCAACTTCTGCTGAATAAATCGACTCCCATGTTGATCGATGCTGAAGTCAAATTTAAGTTAAGAAATTATTTATTCCAAAAAAAGACAGTTAAGCAACTACAAATTTCTAAATACAAACAAACATGGCGCAGAAAAATGCCTCAAATCAACAATACGCCCTTCTATATCAGAAAGTTCAAGCCATTTGGAATTGCTGGATTTCAGTTCTTCAAGAAAAGAATGCTTGTTCAAGTCATCTGTGTCGTTGGAGCCTCTCTTTCCTTGCGATCCAGAGTAAATTCCCAGTTCCCTATTTGCAGCTCGGGGAAACCTCATTTCAGTTTGATGACTTGATTGATTTGCACTACCAATGGGAGACGATGGCATTAATGGGGTAGCAAGAGGAGAGGCTGGAAACCGTGTCATGCCACTCATGAAAGGAGAATTTCCACAACCACCTATTCCCATATTTCTTGGAGCTAAAATTCCCCTACTCTCATTAGTTAGACACTGGAACTTATGATCACCCCCGTAAGCAGAAAAGGGGGATGCATGCTGCGTAAACTGGCTCCCAATGTTACCTCTTGCTGCCAATTGCCCATGCTGAACTGAACCACCATAAATCCCATGAGAAGGATTTAGGTAATAGTGCAAATGAAGAGGATTTACAAAAGAAGGTTGTGGGATTGGCTCATGTTGCCCATAAAATTTTCTTTGGTGCAGCACATCACGCCCATGAAGATTTCCCTCCCCCATTGAAATGCCAGCGGTTCTACCAAATGGCAGAGGTAGCACAGTGTGAGAAGGATACCCGCCCATAAAGGGGGGAAGATGTGTAGAACCCAGGGTATATCCTGGCAAGCAATACTGCAAAGCATATAAACCAGACGACTGAAGATCTGGATAAAACGGAGTAGTACTACCAGATGCTCTATATGCAGCTGCTGTTTCATAGAATGGAGGTGTGAATCCGTGCCAATGTAAGGATGGTCGCACCTCAATAGATGACAAGTTGGGATGACCAAGGGAAGGTTCTTCTATGGAACTCTCCAAGTAACTCATTCCTTGTGAGATTGTTTGAGCATGGACACCATGGACCCGATAGGTAACATCTTCTTGTCTAGACAAATGGAGTTCTGGCACATTTCTTGCATAAGATTTTTGCTTCTCTTGGTTTCTCTTTATCTCTAATCTGGAATTATTTGCATGAGTAGTACCACTGACTGGTGCATTATCCTCCACGTCATTACTTGATTCATCTTTTTGTGGTGTCCCTGTCTTGTCGGGATGCCATGAGGTGGGCAACGAATTTGATGAAGGAACATCATCAGATATCAGCCTAGTGTCACGTGAATTGGGGGAACTTATATCTGGACAATTGATAGAGCCTGACTTGGGTTCCAATGTCTTTTCAACGCATGATACTGCTTGCACATCAAAATCAATCAGTCCGTCTGCTGTTGCATGGCTTGAGGAGTGAGATTGATTGTATACAGGAGATGGAGTTCGAGGGAAGTCTTCCTACAAATCCACCAAAACTGTTAAGATAAAGCGTGAATATTAAATAGAACTTCCACAATCAAACGACGACACAGTTCTAAGTTTTGACCATTACGTGTAACACGAGCTATCGTAAGCACATAAACCAACAATTCTTACAGTACATTCTTACAAAAATCACATACCTCACGTACACTCTAAATATAAAGTAACTCTACAAAAACATCATGCAGGTGACAAAGAAAACATCTAGCATAAAAGAGAAATTGCCTTAGGCCTATCCAAAGAAGAGATATTTTATTAGATATTCACTTAAACTTTCACAATAAAACACTTAGCAATTGCCTTCTTAATAATTCTCAGAAAACTTTCAAACAATGAAACAGTTGTCCCTTAGTTTTCTTCTTAGTCAAATTTTAACAAGTCTAAAAGGTTTTAGAAAGGAAAAAAAAAGGAAAAAAGAAAAAGGAAAGGTTATGACATTTCTAGCCTAGTCAACGATAGACAGACAATTGCAACTAGCACACAGGAAGAAACAAAAATACTCACTCCATATAACATACCTGGATAAGATCAACCAAACTTTTATGACGACTTGCCACAAAACCCGAGTTTCCAGACATTGCTGCGCCTCTATTTTCTACCAAACTTTCTGAATCTTTCACAGGTGAACCCTCCTCCTCAGTCTCTTCCTCATGAGTAGAAAGTGATTCCTGAGAAAAGTGCAAGAATCCATTGCCACTATCATCCATAGAAGTCGATCTCCTATTGTTCTGGAGACTACCACTACGGCGAACTAGGTGGCGGTTATCCTTCAAGTTCATGTTAGATAAGTTGTATGCCAAATAAGCCGGATCAGACTGCTGCTGTTCATCAGGTTCGATATTTTCCAGGGTGCTGATTCTTAAGTCGTCCAAGCTAGAGTTCATATTAACGTTTTGCTCCATTAAGAGATTTCTAATAGCAGCAAATGAACCCTCCGTACTTGGTGGAGCACTACCACTTCTATCCGGCGCTTGAGGTCTGCATAAAACACTCTCCTTCATAACGGATGCCAACTCCTCCACAGCCACAATTTAACGTAATGGATATCCAAATGTTGCGCCGTACTTAGAGGATGGCCACTTTGTGACTCTGCTGCTTTCCGCCATTCTCATAGGACTCTCCGTCTCCATTCCACCTAGAGATTGATTGTAATAAATAAAAATACTAAAGTAAATAATCCATATCCATCATTTCTCTGCAATAAGCTGGGCATCATAAATGCAGAGCAAGCATGCAGAAGACACGTAGTAAAATGGAACCCAAAAAAAAAAAAAAGGATAATTAGAATTTAATTTTGTACTTCATATTAAGATTATTAGGTTCACTATATCCCATTATTATGTTTTATTTCTCCATAAGTAGGAGGCCTAATTACTGTATTTTCATTTAGGACCTTTGATTATAGATATCGATTATTCAGAGTTACCTCTCTGCTGTTCTTCTTCTCTCTTTAAACTCCTAAATTTCACTTCTCCTTCTCCCTATATATATGTATATATCCCAAAATCCAATCTCCCTACATCCGGTATCACAATGCTATCGGAGACAGGACACCTAACGTTAACAAAGCCACAACACAGAATACCTTCACTAGCAGATCAAAGATGGTATAATCAGTACAAACAACTTGGTTTTGACTAAAATTTCAATCTGAGAAATTGACAAACGGCTACAAGCAAAAGGGGTGACGAACTATTGAGCTAAAGTGTATTCTTTTCATTCTTTTCTTTTTTTTTTTTTTTTTAAGTAGAAATCAGTAGACCCAGATGATAAACCATCGTGATAAATTCGTAGAGATAATAAACATGACAAAGAATGAACTTAAAAATACCTTTAAAAAAAAAGCATCTCAGAACATGACCAACAGAAATGAAAGAGTTCAAACCACATCATAATCCATCATGTTTCAAACATATATACCTGTTTATACATATGACTGCACGAGCTAACATTAAATCAAAAGGTGAACTTACTCATATAATCAAAAATGGCTTAGTTACAAACATATTATGCACCAACATATTATCATCAAATTGCACTAGATGAATCACCGTTAGGATCAACAACTAAATTTAACAATACTAAACACGAATCCCATTAATCGTAAATTCATAATAAACTCACTCTAAGCATAAAAACCTTCATCAATTAACTCCTAAAGCCAACAGATATTAAAGAAACAAATAATAATTCGAAAAAAAATTCAAAAAGAGAACAAAACAAAACCACAAAATCTAATTCTGGAAACAAAGGCATAAAACCAGGAAACAAACCTTGAACAGGAAGCAAAAACATAACAGAGGTAGAGATAGAAATACCGGCATGAGAAATTGAGAATCAGCACCAAAGAACTTGAACGACAAGCAAAAGAGATGGGAAATGTTGAAGCAAAAACGACACCGAAAAAAAAAACAGCAAGTTTTAGAGAGACAAGCTCTTGAAAAGAGTGAGAAAGAGAGAGATAGATAGAGACACAAACAGAGCCTGTTGGTTTGTTTTACAATAAAAACACACACACATTCAAATTAATTCTTGCTTCTTGTTCCCGTAGCCTTGAGGTTTTTTAAATGTTTTACATTTATACATATACATATACATATACATTACAGTTTGGGTGAAATGACAAAAATGGGTTAGACAGTCGTGTGTTTCACTTAGTCCACAGGGCTATGTTGGTCAATTCAGTGAGAGTAAGCTTACGTCAGAGTGAGGATACGCGTTAAACTCAGATTTCCCGCAAAGACGTTTGCCCGCCACGTGGCTCTATTGCCGCTGTTCAACTCCAAGACCGCGTTCGCATATTATTGGAAGCTGACAAGGAATCTCAAACATCGTAAAATATTTTGTGTTTTGTACTTTGGAAATTGAGTCGGGTCTTTTCATGAAATTACCCAACATGTTCACTTCAAATTTCTTCCCACTGCCATGTGAATTTTCCACTAAAATGCAGCAAGGAAGCCAGCAAAATTTTTCAATGAGCATAATGAGTAATTTCTTTAAGATGGAGACATAAATTATATATTCAAATTTTGAGTCAAAGTATTTTTATAATATTTTCTATAAAATGAGATGTAAATAAGATTAGTGAAAATTAACTAATGTCTCATTTATATCATTAATTTTATTTACATTATATTAAAATATAATCGAATGTTTATTTAGTAGATCAAATATTGTATATAAATATAAATACTTTTAAATTTTAAATTCAATACAAGCACTACTTTTTATTTCTTATTTTAATTACTTTTACCAATTATATTATATACTCTCTCATCCTTTCACTAATAATCCAAATATACATTACATTTAAATGTAATGTGAATATAATATATCTAAACACAAATTACATTTATCACATTGCATTCTAATGCAATGTAGTATCAAAACAAACCAAAAAAGTTAAAAGAGATAAAATCAAAAATTTCAAAATATGAGTAGAGACACGTCTCATATATGTTATTTTTTTGGTAGTCATACGCACAAAAGGGTCTCCAATCTCAAATGAGCCAATTCAAGCGTGAACATATAGACAAATTGGCGGTTTTTGGAGATCGTAGGTTAGATTTTTTCAATGGTGGATTGAGGATATATGAAACCGCAAATCGTCCAAGGATGTGCATGCAATTTGCGAATGGTGTGTGGGTGGATTACGGGCAGGTTCACCCATTTCAAAAAAACAATTGTAACAAATGTGTAAAATAATGAAATTAAATAGATTTTTAGGATTAATTTTAAAATAAAACTTAAGAAAACATTCATCGACTCTAAAAATTAATACATTAATGATCAATCAAGTGCAAATCGATTTTTAAAAAAATGAAACAAAAAATTACAATATAAACAATCCCATTTGTTCTCCACACATGCATACACCGAGTTCAAATCCTTAAAGTCTCCAAAAATAAGCACATTCACTATGCAATATATAGCTGCAAATGCAAATGTAATATTGTTAGAGTACGTAATCCAAATTCTTTTTTAGTCCAACTCAAAGAGCCCGTGGCGTGGTTAATTTGAGAATTTTTTAGAACTCTATAATAGTAGTGAAGGGATCAAGTCGATAGGATTTGATAAGATGCCCTCATCCTGGAGCCTACCACTAAGCTCATTGGGGGTGAGAGGGCTTCGCCTCCGCGATATGAACTTGTTTTAATTTCGTACTATAGCTTTAATATAATTTAGAGTTTTAGTTGTTTATATTTTTGAATCGCTTACGTTATTCTCACCTTTTGTATCAATTTTTGGATTAATGAATTTCTTCTTTTCTGTTTGTGGTTTTTTTCTCATTTAAGAATTTTCACATAAATCTGTATGTTTTTGTTTTATTTTATGTTAGATGCTTATGACCTTTTGTAATTCAAAAGGACACCAAACTATCGCGTGTGTGTATATATATTCAATATTACATTAAAATATACTGTATTCATAAACATATGCACTGCAGTATAAATTTCTAACTACTGTTTTATGTTTTTGAAAAATTGGTCTCTTAATTCAAACATAAATTAACCACTACAGCAAAAAGTAAAGTATCATCATGAACTAAAAAGGGCGCATTACAACCAACACCTGCAATATACAAACTAATTAGCAAAAGTGCTGGTTAATAATTGGTCCAGTCCAAACAAAAAAAAGAAACTAATAGCCATCACTTATTTACTATGATAATATACATATAACATTTAAAAATAGTGACGGTCTAGTTTAACCCGCCACGAAAAAGGAGCTGTAATATTATTGTTGGCATCTTTGTAAATGGTTTTTTTAAACTCTTGTTTTCCCTTTCAACTTTCACTAAATTGATAAGCTGCCACTTATATTTTTAATTGCTGTAAATCATATCCCGATTTAGTAAAATACTGCAAAAACCACTAATCAGTAAACGTCACGTTAATAGATTAGGAAAGAATTATATAAGAGCATGCTTGTTAAAACTTTAGCTGCTATCATGTTAAGTCTAATGGTAAAATTTTAGGATACCCATGCTTACACATACAAGATTTTGAACTCTTTACATAATTCTTTAATACAATTCATTTAAAATAACAAATCACAAATTTACTAATATTAAAACATTGATAAAAGAGTGTAGACACAAGTATATAGTTATAGTTTTACACTTAAAAGTGTAAAGTTCGAATCCTAATCTCAAATTAAAAAAAATGAAATTAATTTTGTTACAATCACATGCAAATTACAAGAAGTCCTTACTTAATTTAGTAGTAAAATTATACATACTAATCCATGGTGAAGGCTATACATTGATTAAAAATCATTGATTTCAATTATAAACCAACCTTGTCGGTTTTCGAAAATTGAACCAGTGAGCTGAGAAGGCTAGTTTTTACTGGTTTTCTGACTGTTCATGATTCTGTATTTTTAATCGGTTTGCCTCGATTTTGTTTGTTTTTTCTAAAGCGCAATACGGTGGTCACCAAGTAGTATACAGGGGGTAACCATACGGTTTTTTAGTTTTTTATTTTTCAATTTTTTTTTTTTTGGGACTGTTGTGCAATGTTGAATAACATGCATTGTATTGCCTTCATCAAATCAAAATATCCAATACCATACGGTTTTTTAGTTTTTTTTTTTTCAAATTTTTTTTTTTTTTTTTTGGGACTGTTGTGCAATGTTGAATAACATGCATTATATTGGATATTTTGATTTGATGAAGGTAAGAAAAATGAAATCTTAAATTTCAATGACTAAATGGAAAAGAACCATAGAAAACTACCTATAAACCTATAAAATACATGTTCAAAGTTGAATGTCCTACTTCAATCCTAGTTCTACTAAGTAACCTAATCAAAATGTATTTCCACGTCTATAGTTTCAGAAAATTGATTTAATTTTCAAGATTCCTAGATGAAGGTGAATCTTTAAATACTAGCTTATTCAATCATTTTGTAGGGATTCAAACACAACTAGCAAGAGGAAATTCACCACTCTCCAAGCTCTGTCATAATTAAGTTTGTCATTTTTATATCATTTCTTCTCTATGTGGTAACCCAAACTCACTTATTCCAAATTTCACTTTAAACATCCTCTAGATCGTAATCACTTTCTCTCTTTTAAACAAGGTCAACAACTTAATCCAAAAGTTATTTAAGTAACAAACCACAAACTTCAAATTATGCTTGATGTAATAAATGTATATTTAAAATGCAAAGTTCTCTAATAAGGTAATGTTAGATACATGAAAAAAATTATAAGATAAATAGTAAGTTTATAAGCCCTTGAGTCACCTCCCCTTGCAAGTTGATTTTGTAAAGATGAATTCTATCTAATGGGTTCTTGACAATTAGTATCAGAATCGATCCATCATATTGCAAGTCCAAGTGTAAGCAGATGCTTTATAAGCTGAATTATGGTGCATTAGTGGAATCGTTTATGCATTGAACACTAAACGATTAAGATGCCATAGTATTCTTATTAATTCCAATTAACCAGTCTCGTTATTTACTTTCTAATTTCAATTAGCTAGTCCATAACTTTATTTTTATGCACTCAGTTCTATTAACCTAATACCTTTAAGATTTTATGATCATGCCATTCATGATCTAATATGGTTAAAAAATTACCATAAACACACATTATCATGCTCATATGATTAAGTCCAAGTTCGACATAAAAAAAAACCAAGGACATTATTTAGGATTGCTCAATGAAAAAAAAAAAAGAAAAGAAAAGAAAAAAAGGGACTTTGGCCTTGAGAAAAAAACAGTGCAAACATGTCCACAATAGTAAATATAAGGCACAGACGTAAAATACTACAGCTTTGAACTAAAATTTGGTTTCCAAAAAGTGTCATCAGGTGGTTAGATGGGAAACCAAAGCTCGACCCCTCTTTCTTATTAGGGGTGAATAAAAAACCTAATCACCAGATAAATTCACTCAATTTACCCAATTGATCTTAATTGAGTGGGTTGATTTGTTATATTTGATTGATTAGGTGGGTAAAAAAAATTTTCAACTCACCCAAAAAAATTCCAAAAACTAACCCAACCTACCCAATATTTACTTACATATATATTTTTTTTTTTGCTAAATATCATTCACCTCTAAGTGTTGTTTAGATTATTTGAATATATATAATGCTAATATTCATTTACATATTTTTTTCTTTTTTGCTAAATATCATTTTTACTAAATGTCATTCATCTCTAAATGTTGTTTAGATTATTTAATATTTAATATGGATGTAATTTTTGATAATTTTGTATAAAATACTATTAATTACTTTAATATTTTTATTTTTCTTGTGATTTTTAAAACTTGTATTTATTTTATATTAGAGTATTAATGAGACCATATTATATATATATATTTTTTTATAAAACTTGCAATAGAATTTATTTGAAAATTATCGTTTAATTCTTTTTCAACACCTTAAATTTTATTATTGTTAAATTTTTAGTATCATTTAATTTTTTAATAAAATACACAACTTGCCGATATTAATTAAATGAATTAATTTTTTACATTTGATTAATTAGATAGATCAAAAATATTTTTAACTCACCCAATAAAAATTAAATGAAAATTAAATGGATTGAAAAATCACAAAAACTCACCCGATCCACCTATGATCACAACTACCTCTTACAGTCATGTAGTGAATTCCTTGTTTAACTAAAGTAGAAACTTTTAAATCCATAACAAACAAGTGTTGACAAAATTATCATGCAATGAAATTCAAATTCCAGGTGCTTTAATTTAGGTGGGAATTCCTTCCAGCTCAGCAAACGGAAAAAAATTTTTGCATGGAGAGGTTCTCAGATCAAAGTAAGCCATTAAGACACCAATAGTTCCTCTCTCTCTCTCTCTCTCTCTCTCTCTCTATATATATATATATTTCTAGCTTTAGACTTAGATTTTTGCTGCCTATTAACAGGGAAAAAGGATTGGAGAAGGGTCTCTTCGCAACTTGCCATCAACAAGATCGAGCCTCTTCATCTTCCCCTCGCACCAAAATAACTGGCTTTTACTAATCCTCGCCATTCTCAGAACCCTCAACAAAAGTTTGACATCAATGAGGCTGAACAAGAGGTGAACGTCTTCTTGCGTCGAGGGCCAGGATCTCTTTTTCCAACCTCTCCTCCTTTTACGAAGTTCCTTTAGTTTCACGAGTTTCTGCAACCCAAACAGACAAGAGGTTAAAAATTAAATGATTGGCAGAAATAGTTTAGTGACGCTTCAACTACTTTTCATGAAGAAGAAGAAGAAGAAGAAGGAGAAGAAGAAAAGGAATCCACCTCATGTATGCTTTTTCATTAGCAACCCATGAACATTTCCATATTTCTACCAAAATCCACATGCTAACACTCTCCTTGACCTTCTAATATTTGAGACATTATTTTGGCAAAGGACAACATGATAAGATCTGGTGTCCGTTTTGTATTGATATCAAACGTAACCACTTTTCGAGAGGCACTTTTTTGAAAAACCATTCCCAAGTAAAAACTATAGCTAAGGACTAATGTTTCAGTTTCATAATGTAGTATGCAAAATCAGGCACTTCGGTAGCATTTATATTTTATAGTAGCGGAATCAAAGTTGGTTAAAATGGCTTCTTTGTCTTTCTGAAAATCAAGCTTTTAAATTGATGCAAACTCTTGATATGGCAGATACTGGTGTAATAGATATTATAATGTCATGCAGTCTTTGGTGTCATTTTTTACTAGGTCTATCCCAAAACTTCCACGGATAAGAAAATTAAATTTGTTAACAAAGATGCCGACAGAAGTGCGTCAACACTCACTGACTCAATCTTTTGGTTATTTTCAATCTCAACTGCTATTACGAGTGCTGATGTAGTTAGTTACGGACGAGAAATATTGCCAGCAACAAAATTTAACTCGAGAAAACTAGTTAATATAGTGACAGCATCTGTGTGACATCGGTACATTTTTTTAAAACAATTTTCAGAGTTTGGTTTCATACCAAGGAGGATTGAAATATAGTTTCAAAATAATTGACTTAATCAAGGTATAGAACACAGTTGATACGCTATTTAACAAACATCAGAAGTTATCCAGAGAAACAAATTCTTAAATCAATTATGTCAACTTTAGCAGATTTTCATATTTTATGAAAAAGCTAGAAATATCTCGGACTGATTTCTTTAGAAAACTTAGTTGTTACTTGTCTCGTATAAAAATGTGACTTGGAGCCATACTTTCTCAAGAGAATGAACCTGATGAAGCAGGGTTGCAGTTTGATTCTGGTTTCCAAAGAGAGTACGACCAGTAGATTTTTTCTTATCCATCTTCAAAAAGAAGTGGAAACTAAGAATCGAAGACTCCATTATCTTGACAAGGTCAGGAGCAAGGACTGTTAGATATGATTCTTCTCCGTCCATCTCTTTCTGATCCGAAGCTGAGCAAATTCATCAAACAAATTAATTTGGATATTAAAAAGTAAATAAATTAAAGAAGCCAATTCAAAAGATAATTCATACTTGTCAATGAAAATCTAGAACATATTTATACGCATTATGGTAATATAATGTTTTCATACTAGGCAAGGCATATAGACCCACTAAAAAAAGGAAATGATCCAATTTGTTATGGATTTTTCAAGAAGTATTTTACCTTTTGCATTAGGGACCTGCAGCAATTTAGGCAATAATTTCCTCGCACGAGCATAAATTTCAGGCCTAAGACCCTGCTCAAAAGGTTCATTCTCTATGTATCTTTGTAATAAAACCTGAAATTGTTGAAACAGTTGGGCACTGTGGTTGTAGCAGGTGGAGTTTTCAGGTTGGCACAAAATTTTCTGGGTCAGTTGGGTGTATTGGCAGTGAAGGACCTCCCAAGTCAAACAAATCTGAGCCACATATGCTGTCTCAATATCATGGTAAGGGTCGATTTGCGGTTGCTGAAGATGCTTAGTTTCATCCTCAGGTTCTTCAATCTTTTTCAAAGAAAGGCAATTGAAAGGAGATGTTAGCTTCTTTGATGTTGATCTTGGTGACGGTGTAGTGGGGGTTTGGCAGCCTGCACACCAATCATTTTACGAGGATCAAGTATCTATTGCGGTGGAAAAAGGGGGAGACAAAGAAAAAACTAAATGTTATCATATCTAGATCCCAAAACAAAAGAATCATTCATTTCTTACTTTAAAACATTATCAATTTACTGCAGATTTCTCGGTCACAACTCACAACTGAGGTCATAGATAGCAAGTTTAAGATTTTGATTTGCCTAAACTACATCAGATAAAAGTCTTGGTTACTGGTCAAGGCCTACAATTTTGAGGGGCTACTCAAAAGTGTTTCTTAAACTTTGTCTTATGTAAACGTGGATTTGTTTTTCTCCCCATCATTCCTGGGAGCAAAACTATTAAATTTTATAAATCTTGAGTCAGCTTTATTGAAATAAAGGCCATCCACTTGTGGTAGCAAAATTTTACGACCAAAGACAACCTTCTTGAAGAATAATACCCGCAATAGACGACTAAATACTCAAGCCGTGCAACAAACATCTGCTGGACCCCATTATTGCAAGTGGCAACTTAATAGGAAAAAGCAGGGCTATAATGAATATAATTGTTTTGCCAACTAACGCACATATCTATGCCATCATCAGCTAAATAAGAAGGATCGGCAACATTGCTATCTACAACTTACTAAATGCATTTACATTTTTTTTTTTTTTTTTTTCTTTTTACGCCCAGAAATCACCCACACCCACTTAGTGTTTTAAACTTGAGCCTGCCAAATCATAGAATATTGATTTCACAAAGAAATCATCAGCTAAACTGCAATACTAAATGACTAAATACACCATTTTCATTAAATACCACTTTTTTTCTAGTTAAAAAAAAAATACCATTTATCCTTGTCAGGCTACTCATAAATCTACAATCAACATTCCCCTTTTCATTTCTTTTGAACAATGCAAATAGCACAACGATCCGACACCAATTTCCTCAATACTGATTTGAGTACATATAGAGGTCTAGAGGGAAAATTAGAGAGCTCATACAATGTGCAATTTACGTTATTTAAAAAAGAAATCAATTAGCTAAACCAACACAAGTAGACCAGTTCATTTAATACCACTTTTATCATTAATAAAGAGCATCACAAAATCTTAAACAAAACAAGTTAAGCTCAACTATAAACAAATTTACCAGTTTCATTAAGCTGCTGTGCACTCATCCGATCAAAGAACAGCATCCTCTCACAATACTTGTCATACACAGCATCAAGGCCGCCCCACCATTGGCGACCCTCAGCCTCCACATCCCTCCACTGGCTAGAGCTAATTGCCTGATCAACTTCCTGCTCATCGTCCTCTTCTTCATCCTCTTCACCACAAGATTCTTCCTCCGGAATCAACACCATAAAACTCTTCCTCCTCAGCTCCTCCAGTCTCCTCTTCACCTCGTTTGTGATGAAATCGTCATCATCATCTTTAGCCTCAACATCTCCTCCTCCGCCACCGCCGCCATCAGTGCCGCCGCCACCATTCTCCTTCTTTGGCTCCTCTGGCTGAGGCACTGGCTTGTCCTCCAAATCATTTCGCAAAACGGGTTTGTCGGCTTTCCTGAATTTCTTAACCTTCAAGAAATCCATTTTTGGATATTCCTCACGCTGAAAAATAATTAGGCTTGGACTACTGTAATAAAGCTTATATTTATATTATGAGATTCTTTTATAAGTCCCCAGTTCACGCTCCAGAACAACACAACAGAACAAAAAAGGCTCAACTTTTTAGACGTAAACAAACCTCCAATAGAAGGAAAAGCAACTCCTTTTTTTTTTCCCAGATTAGATTAAAGAGGGCAATAAGAGACCTGTCTATGCCAAAGTTATAAACACAAATGCAAGGGACAAGAAAAAAAATAAAAAAGTGAAAAATCTTTTTTTGAACACGCTTGAGACAGAATCTGGCAAGTGAAAAAAAAAAAAGAAAAAGAAAAAAGAAAATTTCAAGATCTTACCAGAAGAAGCCTTCAAAATCCTATCATGAGAAGATCAGTGATCTGCAACTAATAATCCTCAAAATCATAAAAAGGCTTCTCCAAAGCAGCAAAATCTGTGTCACTCATAGACTTCAACCAAACAAACAAAACCCCATAAAAAGGTTTTAAAAACCATTGTGCACATAATAGATCAGAAACCCTTAAAATGTCAAAAAGGATTTTCAGATTTTTTTCGTAACTTTGACTGATTTAAACTACATTTATGGTACATACTAGACCAACTAGCATAAAAACCTTCAAATCATTCAAAGCAGCTAACTATCCAAAAACCCAGGAACCAGAAACCCAAACTGACCAAAATGCAAGAGTTATTGAAGGAGATTTTTCTGATTTATGCTCAACTTCTTGTGGGTTTTGTTTTTTACTGCTAAAAACCACCCTTCAAATCAATGCCAAAATATACAGCAAAATGTGAGCTTTTTGGACCCTTCAAAACCAATGTGGCTCTAGAATCACTTCTACAACATCAAAATGTGGAGATCAGCGAAAAGCAATGTGAAACTTAAAAAACAAAAAAAAAAAGCCAACTTGGAAGAGAAGAAGAAGGAAAAGAAACAAGAAAAAGGCAAGGTAAAAGAGCAGAGAAACCCTAGAACAACAAGGAGAGAGAAAAAGAAAGAGAGAAAACTTGGGATGAGGTACTGTTTGGGAACAAAGAAAACGCCATAAATGTGACTGGATACCCCATGAACTGTTTTTCTTTTTACAAAAGTTGTTTTGTAGAGTTTTTCTTCTTTTGTTTTCTCGTAGATTAAAATTGAAAGAGTAATTAATTAATAAAAAATAAGACGTAGAAATGTGGTTTGTGTTGGGTTTTGGAGCTTTCTCGTTAATGGAGAAAAAAGCGCCTGGTACAAGAGGCCCAAAGACCAAGAGAGATAACAAATACAAATACATTAGAAATAGTAACAGAAACAGGGCACCAGCGGCAAAAGCAACAGCAATGGCAGCAGCGTTATCAGTGTGGGAAGCAGAGAACATGTGTCAGAAAAAAAAAAAAACAAATACAATGCTACAACACCAAAAAAATAAATAACCATTTTTATATTTTAATGCTAATATTAAAGCACCGCGCAAAAGCTGTTTGATTTGTGTGCTTTGCCATTACAATTACACACTTGTCCTTCAACAACTTCATCTATGACTTTCATGTCCCATACCTGTCATCAACTCCAATGGGGCGTTTAGATAAGCCAAATTTTAAAAATATCATTTAATTCTAATGCAATAAATATAATATATATTTATATATGTTTGTATTTATATTATATTTAATGAAATATGTATTTATATTAGGAAGAGAAAGTATATATAACATGATTAATAAAAATAAAATGAAATAGATGATGATATATAATGATTATATTGAATTTAAATTTTAAAAATATTTGTATTTGAATATAATGTTTAATATATTAAATAAGTATTTAATTGCATTTTAATGTAATATAAATGTAATAATTTCTCTAAGGGGGCGTTTGGAAAAAAATTTTCACTTTAATTTTACTTAAATACAATATAATTTTACACCAAATACAAATTTTACAATAGTGTTACGGAAACAATTACTATTCAAAACATTTTTAAAAAAATCACATCAACTTTTCAACTCCACTATTTATCTCTACTTTTACTAATCACATCAACTTTTCAACTCTAAAATACTTTTCATCCAAACACACATTTCATTCAAATATAAAACAAATACTTTTCAACCAAATACAACATTCAAAAAACAAATTTCATTCAAATACAATCAAAATGCAATGCGTTTACCAAACGCCCCCCTAAACATCCCATTAACTTTTTTTTTTTTTTGACATTTTGTGTTTGGTAAGAAGGAAAGAAAACATAAGGGAGAAAGTAATCTACCATGGACTTGTTGCATTATTGTGTTTGGTATCATAGGAAGGAAATAGACACCAACTGCAGTACAATAATATAATTAGTGATCGATCATGTCGATCAACGAACCGAGAGCGACTTGTGCAGGAAAGTCACAACATGTTGCAATAGAATTTTAAAAAGTTTTTATTTGATCGAACATACTTAAATTACCATATATAATAAATTATGCAATAATCTACATACATTGTATTTTGAATCTTCTAAGAACACTTAAGAACTTCACGTGTGAAAGATTCAACTAACTAACCTTCTTCACTATATTCTAATTACCGGACAGCAAAGTATGTAAGCATTTGGTTTCTCGATCAATACTTAATATACAACTTGAATCTTCTTCCAACCATCTAGAGTTCTAAATTTTGTTGTTATTATTAAAAAGGGAATAACAATGAGCTCTGTTTAGAGTTTATAGTCTAATCTTAAATTAGATGTATTAACCTATATTTATAAGAAATCAACTAAGTGGTATTTAAATTTAAATAGGACACTTGAAAATATTTTTCTCTCTCCTTCTCTCTTAAATAAAAGGCCTGCCTTGCATTCAAATTAAATTCAAATTTCAATTATCAATAATCTTAAAATTTGTGATTTCATTTATTTACATAATATTCTATGAATATAATTTTAATTCAAATAAAATCATAACAACTTTATTTGAGTAAAATAATTATATAATGAGTATCTAAAATAAAGTCTAGAGGATAAAATCATTTTCTTATCCTAATCAAATTCATCTACAACAAGGATATGTGGATAAGATTTGTTACTATTCAAATTTAAATAAGATAATCACCAAATCTAGTTTAAATTATTTATTTAAATAAGAGTATTTAGAAATTTATTTAAATAATTAATTTATCCATATCTTTTAATTTGAATTGATCTCATATTTATCACATTTAAATTACAAATCTTATTTTCAAATAAATATTTCTCTAAACTAAATATTTATCTAATTAATTAAATGAAACAAATCCTAATCCCACCCTTAGTTTAAAAATTAATTAAAAAAAAAGCCTACACCAAGGATGGTTTCCTGGATATTCCATTTTACTAAATCCAAAAATTAAAGTTATAATGAATAATTCGATCGATTACCATCCATCAAAAAATTATGTTAAGCTAACGAATGGATCAATTAGACATATATAATATAAGCTCAAATAATTTATATAATTAATTAGTCTATATTGAACAATTTAATTTCTAAATTATTAGTTTCAAAGTAACACTATTATAAATCTAAAACTGCACTTATAATTATATATCGTATTATATAAACTAGTATGTAGCCGTAGTCCAATAACCTTGTCATATATGTAATATCCTCATACAATATCCATGATCAACTTAAAGTTAAGGTTTATTTAAACTTTTAATCACATTATCTTAAAGATCTATTATACATTTAATAGGAAAATGATTATTCATCAAATATGAATAGTAAATCATTTGTTAAGCAAATGACTTAAGGTCTTATTCATTTTCACATCTTATATAATGCTGTTACAAGGATAGCCTTTACTCTTTGTAAAAGTTATGATTCCATATATATAAGTAAAACACACATTAAATATAAGTTATGTATCTAACGAACAGTTCTAATAGCTTACTATTTCGAGATGTTTTAGCTTTTGAAATATTAAAAGTACACAAGTCATAAACATTAAGTCATTCACTTACTCAGGATTAAGGTTATTACATAATGAATGTCACAAATGAAATAATTTATTCAAGTAGACTTATAATTAATTACAAATCTGTCCAAGTCCAATACATCACCATCACTAGACAATATATCCATATTTCTACTTAGGAGTCTACTCACTTTAACGGTCAAGACAAACCATCTCCCTAGTAGGATCTAAACAATATAATTGTCTTCATATGAGTTAAATGTTCACTCTAATCCCATAGATTACAAACTGTTGATTTATACTACTTACATTAAAATGTTGTCTTCTTACATATAAAATCTATTATATGTAATATTATAACAGTTTATACACTAAGTAGTCATAAATTAAACAATGACGAAATAACAATAATATAATAAAAAATCTCAATTATATTAATAATCAATACAAAATAATAATCAAAATATACCTAAAAAGTCTTTCAAGTTTAAGGCATTCTTAACAACTTGGTGTTCGACAAGCTTTCCATCGGTATCTCCTTCTTTGCACTATCGTTTAAGATTGAAGTCTCAAAATCTGATCAACCAAGGAATGGAGTCAGAATTTTATCTTAGTGGTGGTAATATCAATATTATTTTTTAGGGGGTGTTTGAGGGACTAAAAGTAATGCCTCCAAAATAACTTTTTTTAACACACAATCACTTTTTACTATTTATATCTCTAAAATATTATAATAAATTTCAAATTTTAAAGGTCTATAACTTTACGTATACAAGTCCAAATGAGATAATTTTTTTTAAATTATATAGAATTTTGAGAAGAATAAAACAATATTCATATTGATTTTTTTTAATTTTTTTAAAATTTTTTATTTTTTTCATTTTAAATAGTTTTTTCTCAAATATATTTTCTAAAATAACTTTTTTCTAACGTAAAAAAAAAAAGTCTTCGAGTATTGATTTCAAATGAACCCTTAATTTCTCACTAATGTTAATTTTTCTTTAAGGTATGTCAATTTTTTCTTAATCAGCACATGGTGAATAATTTTAGCGGTTCAATTCACGTGTATGATTAAGAAAGAATGAGGCAAGTTGCAAACGAAAGACGGCAGTTAAAATATGCACTTGCAAAGATCAAATCTAATAAGACAATATTTTAGAAAATCGCACGAAAAAAAAAATTAATTAAAAAATAAAAATATAATTTTTTAAGGAAAAAAATATTTCTCATGTAAAAAAAAAAAAAAAAGAAAGCAAGAGAACGTTTAAAAAAAAGGATACAAAGTTGCAAATGGAAATATGAAAAAAAAAGAGAGAGATAATATATCAAAAATAAATAAATGATTAATAATAATTATTTATTTATTTATTATGATTAATTAATAATTATCAAATTAATTATATTTTATAATTATTTATTGATTAATTATTTATCAAATTGATTGATAAAAAAAAAAGGGCAATATGTTAAAAATTTATTAAATAAAAAGGCTATTTATTTATAAATTTTTTTTAAATTGTTTAAATTAAAATATATTGACTTATGTGATTCTAAAAAAAAAAAAAATTGTGGCTGGGCCTAGAATGAAGAGAAAGCCCACAGCCCACTGAAGACAACGCATAAACAACGAGGCTAAACGCAAAACGACAAAATAGATTAACAAAAAGCTTGAACAGTGAGTATGGGTGAGTGCACACTGAACAAACTGTGTATTAAAAAAAAAAAGTATTTTAGCGAATTTTTAGGAACTTAAGCCATTTGTTAAAAATTTATTAGAAAAGGTTATTTAGTCAAAAAAAAATTTAATTGTTTAAACTGAAATAAATTAAGTTCTATGATTCTTCAAAAAGTAAGGGGGGAGAATGAGTAAAATAGTATAATTCAATACTAGGTTTTTAAAACAATAGCACTTTTTAATTGGGTATAAATTATACCATATTATTAATCTTATTTTTTTAAAATCCCCATTTTACCCCTTTATTTCTCTTCCCTATAATCTAGATCGTCTGAACACTGTCTCCATCAATCCGCTCACCTCTTCTCTCTGGTATCAGAGAAGTCATCATCACTATTGCAAGGGGCCACTGTCCATATCGAACCCAAATCCCAAGGGATCTTGCGAAGAATCGTGTTTGAAATCACATTTCGAAACTCGGATCCAAATTGCAACATCGCTGAAAACACGATATCCTCTATGTTGCAACAAAGAATCACGATAATCTCTGATGGCTTCTTCTCTGAAAACGATTACATTAGGAGGCGAATTTTGAAGTGATGGTGTCAACGGCCAAAAGCAACCGTGCCTTCTTTGGTAGCATCGCTATCAAGATCTTCATAAGCAACAAATTGCCACCTCCCCGCGACAAGGCTTTGTCTTTGATGGCAAATGTGTTACTTGTTGCGATCTTCAACACTAACAATGTCATCTTCTCTAGCAACATTCAACAAATCAAAAGCGTTGTTAGAATTTGGGGTCGTCCCAGTCATCATCGTGTGGCTGTCGAAGTCATCTTCTCTTAGCAATCACTCCGTTTACAATGTGAGAAAAACTAGATCTAGGATTTGGGTAAATTAAGGGGGAAAAATGAAATTTATCGTCTTAAAAAATGTGAATATGCTATAATTTAACAAAAATAATTGCATGTGTTATATATTTAATATAGTTATTAAAAACATGCTATTTAGTATGATTTTTCATTAAAAAAAAAAAGGCACTTTTGGGGCTGGGCCTAGAATCAAGAGAAAGCCAAAAGCCCAATGAAGATAACGCATAAACAGCGGAAAAGAATGGGAGAGGGGGGAAAGAAAAATGGTTAAATGCAAAAAGAACGAGAGAGGCGAAAAAATGCCTCCGTTAAATTTTAGAGGATCACTTTTCAAGATGAAGATTTGCCGTATAATTCAAAACTCATAGTTTTGTATCTTATTTTTTCTCTCTTTTATTTTTAAAAAGATTCAAATTTTAAAAATTTATAATTTCTTTATTTCAAATTAAAATGAGATGATCATTATGTTAAAATATTTATAACGATAAGATGAATAAAATCATATCCATTTGTTTTTTTTTTTTTTGTTTGAACACATTTTGATTTTCTGTACTATTTTTTACATTATAGTTTATTTTCAAAAGTCATTCCCCTAGCAAACACATTTCCAACCCGATCTCAAAACTCTATCTTTAAAAGTCCTGGCAAAAACGTCCTCAAGTAATAGCAAGTTTAGTAAAGATCGTTTGATTATGTATTAAGTTTGAAATGGATGGATTGGTTTTTCCCCTGTGCAAGTGATGTAAGTCCTCTCAAAACGTTTATTTGTTTATTTACTTGTCTTTCACTTAGTCGATAGGCAAAAAAATTTATAATATTTTTTTATATATTAAAAAATGATTGCAACAATTGAGTAAATTAGCTAGAATAAAATGTAATGCTTTATTCCTCGGTTGATAAAAAAAATGATTTATGCTATTCTTAAAATTATATTTGTTTGTACATTCTCCCAACATATATATAAAACGGATAATATTTTCCAAAAGCGGTGGATCAATATGATTATCTTTCTCTATAAAAATATATCAAAATAAATAATGTGTAATAATTAAATAAAATACTAAAAATAGTTCATGATAATGTTTAAATTTCACGATTGCTTTTCAAGTACTCTATTCTAACCCATTTTTTTAAATTATCTAAAATTAAAAAAATCTTATCTTGTTGTCTCGTCAACTGGTGCCCAATACTTTGGCCAACTGGTGCGATTCCCATTTCTATAATCGCTCCCAGACCTTGACTGGTCAATCGCTGTATGGGGTCCGATCAACGGGACAATTTCAGTTAGGCCTTTTCGGTTTTATAAAAAAATATATATGAAAATGAATCTGAAATTCAGCTGCACGACTCAAAAAATAAATAAATAAATAAATTTTTTTTCCAACAATAGATGATTTTCTATGTTTTTTTTCCTTACAAAAAGAAAACGAAATATGGCTGAAAAGTACAATTTTGTCGCTTTTGTGAATAAAGGAAGAGAGCATGGCCTGGACAAGTGCGTAGTTTTACGAATTATACAATTAAAATATATTAGGCATAAATGCGCGGTTATCATCTTTCTATATGAAATTTAAATCTTTTTACCATTCCTTTTCAAAAAATAAAAATAAAAATCTTTTACTAATAAGATAACTCGTTAATTATAAATGGAAGAAAACATGATAGAGCATATTTGAGTATGATATTTTAAAATAATAAAAGGATTAATACTAATCAAATAACATAATTTAAATTAATTATATATTAAAATATTAAATTTATCCTTATTATTTTCTCTTTCTTCACTCTCTCTTATCTACCTCCCATCTCTTTCTCTCTCCCCTCTCTCGCTATCCTATTTCTCTCTCTTTCTCCTTTGTCTCTCTCTCCCCTCTTGTCACCACCGTTGCAGAATGACAGAGAGAAAGATGAAGTCTCGTTGCAGAATAGTGAAAGTCGTTAGTGGTTGCTAGTAAAGCTTTGGCTAGGTCGCGAAATCGCAATCACGATCGTGAGGTTTCTTCCTTGCAATTTTGCCATCATCAAAGTTGATTGGGATAACGATATGAATCGAGTGCTAGTGTCGCAACCTTCAGAACGTGTTGACAAGATCAATCACTACTAGAGAAGATTGTGTTGTGACCACACAAAATCTGACATTGCAATATTCTCTCATGCTGCAAAAATCGCCAGCTTGGTATCACGAACTTCCGTTGCCAACTCCATCATTTCTAACGACTACGATGGCAATGCTAATTTAGGGGTGGGGAAGTAAAAGGTTTGGGTGTTTAATTTGGGGTAGATTTAGGATTTTTAACAAATTGGGGCTTTATAAACAATTTAATCTAAGTTGTGTATTTTAAAAATAAAAAACCAATAAAACATTTTAAAATAGAAAAAATATGTAAACATTTTATTTTCCATGAAATAAGTAAATAATATTTACTAGTAAATACTGGAATTTTTAATAAACACGAAGGTTTACTAGTATTTCCATAAATAATTATCACTATTTATTAGTATACATTAATATTAAGATTTATAAGTAAATATGGATAAATGCAGTATTTGCTAATCATATTATTTTCTATAAACTATTAAACAAATTTAGTATTTACAAATAAATTTTGTATTTACTAGTAAATCCTAATATTTACTAAATATTTATACTGTTTTAAAAATTATCAATTTATCAAGTAAATCAAATATTTATTAGTAAATACTCAATAAATATAGTATTTATTATTACTTACTTTGTTTTAAAAATTAATAATTTTTTAAGTAAATAAAAAATATTTTATACTAAATCTTAGTATTTTCTATTCATAAATATAAACTATATTTGGTAAATCCATTATTTACTAGTAAATACTATTATACAGTAAAACTGATAATCAGTAGTAAATTTGATATTTACTTTATTAGTAAATTTGTTATTTACAATATTTTCATTAAAGATTTAATACTAATTAGAATGAACAAAACTAACACATTCTGTGTTTTTTCAAAATCATAAAGACATCTCCTTAACCAAAACTAATAACATTAGGATCCCTTTTCTAAAGTCCGTTAAATTTAAGTTTAAAATGACTAAAACACCTCTAATAAATCTCAACTATTATTCTTACTAAACTAAAACATAATCATTTATTTGTTTTTTGTTTTCAAATTCAAACCTTTATTTGTTTTAATTTAGTTAAAAAGAAAAAATAATTTATAAAAAATAAATGGTACCTCCTTTTTATTAATAAGGTACAAAATAATGAGTAGTATTTTGTCATTTATTATAAATATGTTATTAAAAATATGTTTATGGTTCTTTATTATGATAGTATTTTGTTTTAAATAACAACATTATTTTTCCATTCGTATCATAGTTATGTATATTTTTTTAATAACAAGTTATATTATCTATCAAAATTAAGAAGAGATTTTTCAAAAAAGAAAATATAAAAATAATAAAATATTTTTTTATTAGACTGTGAATTATCATTATAAATGTTTAAAAATTAATAAAAATATTGTTTTTGGTATTAGATAAGGGTAAAAATAGTATTTTATGTTTTAATATATATAGTTAAAACTTTTTTTTTTGTATAAAAAGAGATATTTTTTGTGTTTTAAATATTATTAATGATTAAATTTATCGTTAATTAACAGAACGAGTGTTTTTGTAATTATCAAAAGATTCGCGTGGCAATATGACTAGAACATCTGGATAAAGCCTAATGGCATGTTTGGAAAATGTTTTTTAGTGCTACGAAAACCAATTTTACGCTAAATGTAAAGTTTTGTATTCAAATATAATTTTTTTCAACAGTGCTACGAAAACAATTACTATTCAAAAATTTTTTAAAACAATCACATCAATTTTTAAATTCTAATTTTTTATCTCTATTTTTACCAATCATATCAACTTTTTAACTTTAAAATACTTTTCATCTAAACACATATTTCAATCAAATACAATACTTAAAAAATAAATTGTATTTAAACATAATTAAAATATATACCTTCATCAAAAGAACTATAAATGTCTTGTTGATAACATTATTGAGAAAATTCTAGTTTGAATAGTCTGACTCAAATAATTCAAAGTCATTTATTTAGGTTAATTTTTGTTTTTGCAATGAACGTTGCGTCCTCGAGTAATTTGACAACGTATATGGTTGAAAAAAATATATACAATGCTTTCTCACACTGATGATTCCCGACTGATTGCATGGTTGTAATTCGCTCTTGAACTTAAAAATGTATACTAAAACAATCCCAATTGCGTACGATGTTGACTTTTCAATAGTAGTTGAGCAGTGGCTTCCACGAGATGGAGTAAAAAAAGACAGCGTGTATTGTTGAACAAAAAACAAAACGGCCTTTTCACATCGACGGCTCCTCATTGATTGCATAATTGTAATTTGCGTTTGGGATATATTTTATATTTAAATATAAAATATATAATCGTATTATATTTAAATATAATATATTAAATATATTTTATATTTAGATAAAAGATATTTAGTTTATATTTAAATATAATATATATTTTGATGAAAAATATTTAAATTATATTTTAAAATTAAAAAGTTCATATAATTATTGAAAGTAGCTAAAAAAATTAATATAAACACAGAATATAATTAAATAAAAAAAATTATTTTTAAAATATTTTAAAATAGTAAATACATTTAAAATATTGTAGAAAAATATTATATTTGTATGTAAAACTTTTATATTTAAATGAAAATTATATTATATTTAAAAATATAATACGAAAAACAAACCTTACATAAAAAATCTATATTAAAACACCCCCAATTGTTTACGATGTTGACTTTTTAATAATAATGGACCAGTGATTTATACATATTTCATTATTAGAAATGAAGGTAGAAATTTATTTCAATAAGAGCGTAGATCAAATAAATTTTAGTAGAAGTTACGTGAAAAATTTTAATTTTGATGGGATTGTGTGAGAATTTTTAAGGCTCGTTTGGATTGAGATTTCTAGTTCAAAAAATTAAGTTTGAACTCAATCATATATTTGGTTCATTATTCTATCTCAAGCTTTTTAAATTATAATTTACACAGTGTTTTGAATTCAAAAACATTATTTACAAATCTTCTCTCATAAAAAAAAAAAAAAAGATATCAACCACATGAAAAAATAAAGAGAAGCACAATTTCTAATGTAATTTCAAACCCAACTTTTATCATCCTAAGACTTTTAATTTAAGATGAAATTCCCTAACTCAAACTTGAACAATAAACACAAAGTTCATTTAATAGTTTAATTTATTATAAACTTATCCCAAAATTTTTAGCTCAAAACCTCAATCCAAATAAGCTCTTAATTTTAATGGGAGCAAAATAGAAAAATCATAAACATTTTTTTTATATAATTAACTTTAAAGGGATTATGTGAGAATTTTTAATTTTTAACAAGGGTAAAGTAGGGACTAAATGGAAATTTTTTATTTTTTATTTTTTATTTTTAACTCAAACTTGAATAACAAATACAAAGTTTATTTAATAGTTTAATTTATTATAAACTTATCCCAAATTTTTTAGCTCAAAACCTCAATCCAAACAAGCTCTTAATTTTAACGGGAGCAAAATAGAAAAATCTTAAACATTTTTTTAATATAATTAACTTTAAAGGGATTATGTGAGAATTTTTAATTTTTAACAAAGGTAAAGTAGGGACTAAATGGGAATTTTTTATTTTTAGAATGTATAAAATATTAAATTTTTAGGGGGGGTTTGGTAAACGCATTGTATTTTGATTGTATTTGAATGAAATTTGTTTTTTAAATGTTGTATTTGGTTGAAAAGTATTTGTTTTGTATTTGAATGAAATGTGTGTTTGGATGAAAAGTATTTTAGAGTTGAAAAGTTGATGTGATTGGTAAAAGTAGAGATAAATAGTAAAGTTAAAAAGTTGATGTGATTGTTTTAAAAATGTTTTGAATAGTATTTGTTTTCGTAGCACTATTGTAAAATTTGTATTTGGTGTAAAATTGTATTATATTTGAGTGAAGTTAAAATGAAATTTTTTGCCAAATGTCCCCTTAGAGTAAAAATATAAGAAAAAAATTTCAATGGAGGCGTTGGCGCCCACTCACACTCCCTTGGCTCTGCCCTTGGTCATTGTCCAAGAGTATGAAAGGATGTTTTGATCAATATTTAACATAAATTTATATTTAAAACAAAATAAATTAATATTTTTTTAATTTTTGTGAAACATGATTAAAGACCTCTAAACCATAAATTTGGGTAAAAATAGTTTAAACGGATTATCTTACCATTATCTAATGACTTATATGTAAGTCACGGGTAAATTTTTGTTGAAAAATTAATACCATTTTCAAATATGGGTAGTACTATTTCATATTTAGTGGGTAAGTTCTAAAAATATAAAATTCGGGACAAACTGCAATTGCTTGATCAAAAAAGTCAAAAAATATTATATTTTTTTACTTGGATGACTAATCATAGTGAAACCATGAGTTGATCGTTGATGTAAGCGACGGTCCTGGCGGCCGGTGGTAAACCTCTTGCATAGGTAAACTATCATGTCGCAGATTGTACCGTCCAAAATATTGACCTCTGGTTTTCTTCTTTAAAATAACTATTGACTTTGCTATATTCAAACGTAAAAGTTTGACTAATTTTAAAATGATTATTTCAGTATTTGACTTGTATTGTTGCTACTAAACTTAATTGTACCGTTCGACGTCATAAGATTTAAAATTTGGGATGTTAACCTCGATATTTTCAATCTTAAAGTGATAATAGTATAAATAAAAAAGAAAGAGAAAAGCTAAGATTCAGGAAAGGCGGCTTTACGGGAGAAAGAAAGAAAAGTATGTATGTATCTTGGGGGGGAGGGGGGGAAGGAATTGGCAGAATTTTGTTAGGTCCCAATGAGGGGGGACCAGGTCATGTGACGGATGCAAGCTAGACTTTGAAAATCCAAGATTTCATATAAGGGTGAACGCATTGTATTTATATTGTGTTTAAATACAATGTATTAAATATAATTTGTATTTGAAAGAAAAGTATTAGAATTGCATTTGAATACAATGTGTGTTTGAGAAAAAAGTATTTGAATTATATTTTAACAATAAATATGCGATGTGATGGGTAAAAGTAGTGATTGTATTAGATTTAAAATGTGATGTGATTGGTATTTGAATGAAATGTTTTTGCATTTTGGGGAAAATTACATTGCATTTAAATACAATGTAAAAAAAAAAGCTTGTCCCAAACGTCTACTTAATGATCTTGTCATTATTTAATACCTCTATTTATGCCTCATTGCTGGTGTAAAAATAAAAGGATTTATATTCACTTTAATTATATTTTTTTATAATAAATTCATGTTTTTAATAACTAAAATTTAAATTTACAATAATTAAAGTTCATATTATCGAACGTCATCAGGTATCGATTTAAGATGGATTATATATATATTTTTAATATAGGCTGTGTCTTCTTTTTGGCGTTAGAAATCTGGTGAATAAATCGACATGTCAATTCTATCCATTGGATTTGAAAAACAACGGTTGTGATTCAATAAATAGATGAAAGGGTAGGGTAAAAAATTCTAACAACAGCTAAAAGCATAGTTTGTAATTAAAGTAAGCTTGTGTTTAGAGCAAAAGTTTGAAATGAAATTTTAAAATTGGAGTTAATTGATTTTTTAAAAGTTAATTATATTCTTTTGTTAATTATTTATAAAAATATAAAAATCCAACTGAAATATTTAGTTTGGACCTAATTTCCAAACGAGCCATGAGATTAAGGGCTCCTGTGAAGTAAGGATTAAAATTTTTATTTGGAAAATTAACGAGAATTATAATAATAAAAATCAATAATAAAAATCAAAAAAATAAAAAACTATTATGATAATTCATGAGATGAGATGGATTTTAATTTACCTCCAGTACAAGCCTAAAAAGACGGGGGCAGAAGCAAAAGAAAGAACAAGGAAAGTGGGCTGATGACAACTACTTTCTCCTAACCCCTAACCCAAGTGTGATGATGTGTAATGGGCTACGTGGCTTTTCTTTATCCAAGAATTATTATTGTATTATTTTTATGTGTATATCGTAGAAGTTGTCTTTATTTTGCTTCATTTCAACAAACTATTCTTTTTCTCTTTATGGAGGACCAGAGCTCCACGAATCACACCGCCGCCGGCCGGAAGCTAAAGGAGAAGGGGATATAATCTGGCTGGATTTTTTTTTTTTTTTAAATGACATTTTTATTAATGTTTATCATAATATTTCTGCTTAAAAAAATTAATTATTATTGTTTTAATAAATTCAGTAATACAAGTACATGTATAACACCCAGTTTATATAAAAACTGGTTTATTTGGTTTATTTGTGGTGCTTCTTGATAGAGTCATATAAGACCCATTGAAGGGAAAGTGGAAAATCCTGATCAGTAATAGCTTCACATGAATCAAAACCATCCCATTATCATCCTTTCTTCATCTTCGAACTCGTTATTTTGTTCCTCTTTCACTTTCTCTCTGCTTCAACTCTCAATTCCACAGACTTCATTTCACTTTATTTATGTGGTGCGACTCACAAACTTGCAATTTGCCCATCCATTAAGCATAACTACTGCATTTTTTCATTTTCATTTTTAAAAGGCAAATGTTCTTTTTCATTTCAGCCTCAGTCATGGTCACAAAATAACTCCAAAACCCGGTCATGTAGTATTTAAAACAAAATACATTTTTATTTTTATTTTTATTTTTATAATTTATTTATTTATTTTATTTTGTTTGATTTATCCATTTTTTGCGCATGCGGTCCAATTAATAATGAAAAGGTGTTTGTAAAGTGGGATATTGAGGGAAGCATATGAATAAAATAAATAGTAGATTTTAGAAAATAATTTAATTAAATAATAGATTTTTAAAATATTAACAGTCAATAATAGATTTATTATGTTAAAAATTTATTATATCAAATTAAAGTCATATATTTTATTATATCTTATAAAGTCATATCTTATAAAAATATCAATTTTAATATCAACTTTTAAGTACCAACCTATATAACATATAAATTGTTGTTCTTTTATTTATAAGTGTTTAAAATGTTATTACAATAATTAATTGCATCTTTTTATAAAAATATAACATATGAGTTGATAATTAAAAAATTTATATTAAAATTTATATTAAGAGAAACCTCACACTTGCTACATTCCTTCTTCGTACAAATGCGATCATATTGGCTTGAGTTGAACTCCTACATACTAATCCAATTCCTATATTTCGATCAAACCATAATTTACTTTTTTTTTAATTTTATAAATCTTATACTTACAATTTTCAAATTATCTCCACCTCCGTATCGGTTTTATAATAATCTTGTTATACTCTTACAATATGTACTAAGGAGGAGTTTAGGATATAAAAAAAAAAAAAAATCTCAAAAACACTTTTTTTTAATATTTTATCATTTTTCATTATTTATATCTTCAAAATATTATAGTAAATTTTAAATTTTAAAAATTTATAATTTTATATATACAAATCTAAATGAGATGATTTTTTTAAAATTACATAAAATTTTGAAAGAAATAAAATAATATCTATATTGATTTTATAAAAAAAAAATTTTTTTTACTCTAAACAATTTATTTTCCTAAATATATTTTTTAATACAATTTTTTTCAATAAAAAAAAAATCTCTAAAACCTCCCCTAAACACCCTTTAAAAATTTGCATTTTCTGCCTCTTTTAATGCCTATGCAATTACCTTTTACTCCCTTCCAACATTTATTATAATTTTCATCCCGATTGGTTTGACCTTTTTCAACTGCCGCTCCACTTGCTGGCTTCCAATGCAGTCGACACCTGTTGACCGTGTCATTTGCCTTGATCTGCCATGCCTGCAGGCCAGCTCAGTGTCGTACTTGTTCGACGGCTTATAAAGGACAATGTGTATATAATGTAGATAATATTTTATAAAACATAAAGGTGTGTCCTTGTCTTTCTAGAAAATAAGATAGTTCAGGGGCGTTTGTTTTTTTTTTTTTTTTTTTCTGAAAATGATTTTTTATTTTTAAAAACACAAAAAATAAAAATAATTTTAAAATAATATTTGTTTATTTAATATTTTTAAAACTATTTCGAAAATATTGTTTTCAATTATATTGTTTTTTTGGGTTTTTTGAAAACGAAAAAAAGTTGTTTTCATTTTCAAAAAATATTGTGTTTTTTGGGTTTTTTAAAAATGAAATGGGTTTTGAAAAAATATAATCAAATAAAGTTTTATTTTTATGTTTTTCAAAATATACACTTAGAAAATATAACTAAACACAGTTTCAGAAATGATCTTAACACAGTTTTCAAAACATTCTCATTTTCAATTTTTTTGAAAACAGAAAACATTTCAAAAACAATACCAAACGCCACCTTTGATTGTAACTTTTTTTTTTGGTTATAATTTGTAATAATTAATTATTTTTTTATCAACAACTAATTAATTTATTTATAATTTTACATAAAATTATAATTAAATCAACATATTATTATAAATTATATAAAATTAAAGTATTAGAGAGATCCTCTCTTCTAAGAACGGTAAAAAATAAATAAATAAATAAATAAATAAAAAGGTGGGGAGGCGGACCCATTTAATTTCCACTTCTAGAACGAAGAACTGAACCAGAAAGGAGGTTGTTGGTTGTTTGGGGTTGAGATGCCCACAACGTTGTTTAGTAGTCAAATTGTGGCTTGGGCCCACTGAGAAAGCTAAAAATTCCACCAACCTTCTTTTTTTTTATTATTATTATTATTTTTTATTATATTTTATTTTTAGTAGACATTATCAAATAATTTTTTGAATTTGACAATTTAGTAATAAAACCTTTTTTTTTTCTTTAGAAACATCTTCCAAATTAATTTTTTTTTATACCATCAGTATTTTCGTTCACGTGTGTTGAAATTTGGATGGTTTTTTTATACGTGACTTATTTTACATGATATCTCAATAATTACATTTCTTGTCATTTTAAGTTCAATTTTAAATTCATGTGAATACTTGAAGTATGTTTAATTATAACTCAAAGATGAACGCTAAAATAAATTTATATTGAAATTAACTAAAAATTAATCAACAATGTTTTTTTTTTTTTAGCTTTTACATGCAAAAAAATTGTTCAAATATTGACGGATATAAACAAAAAAAGCCAGACAATGTCAAATTTAAGGGATTTATTACTAGGAAAAAAGAAGTTTAAAGATTAAATTACCAACATAAAAAAAAAACAAGGAGTTGCCGTACAATATTGTCAAAGATTTTATATTCCTTTTATATCATAATAAAAATGCATCATCATTCAAAAAAAAATATATATATAAAAAGTCATGACTCATGTGAAAATACATATATATATAAATTAGAAGTCTTTTAGCGATATTGATTCTCCATTCACAATTTTTCTGTTTTATTAAAATAAATTTTCACATTTATTGCCAAGTTAGGTTGAATTATTAAATGTTGATTTCGGATTTGGTACATGATCTCTCACCTTACCTGTGGCAATTCAAAATCCATTAATGAATCATCATGACCCTCACACAAGTTGACTCTACGAGTTAATAAACAACATTCTTCAACAGGTTAATAAAGAATATTATCGGGATCTTCCTTATTTGATGAATTAGCAATCAGATTATCTGTATTGAGAATGAGATTAATCATCCAAAATAGACAACTTAGGAATATTTCTTGAACAATCTGATCAAGAGGATCATGTCTAAGAAGGAAAGTCGACTCGTGACTTTATATAGAAGATATGTCAATGGCAAATCAAGTAATAAAAACTTAATATTGACTCCGAATTAGCAAACAAATCAAGGCTATCATAAACGGAAAGTCAATACATCTAAAAGAGGAAAGCATCTCCGTGATGGAATCCCAAACCATGGATGTGATCGGGAAACAAGCCAAAGTTCATCAACTATATATAGAAGACACCTTACACACAAGGAACATGAGCGCACATCCGCATAGAGGCACTTACTCATACGAATGCATACATATTCCCCTTGTATTCACATTCCATATTTGTTGTCTTTCTTTAGTTCCCACTTACGACTTAATTATAGTAACACATTCTTCATATATAGTGGATAATCTCTGAAGACCACACAGAAGAGTAGTTTTCATTAACGAGTGAACCTTTTTAAATATCATGCTTTTTTAATTTACTTATTTTATTGCTTTTCATCTTTTGTTGTTCTTGCAACTTATTAACCCACCGATCAATCGATTCAACTCAACGACTTCTAAACTCAGTCATTGACCCTTCAATTAATTAACTATAAAATTCACCCTCTACATAAAACATGGTCAATGTGATGGTTAAAATCCGTATTATTTATTCATTTTATTCAGATAATTCTATATAAATTAGTGTTACATATCCAATTTTGATTTGTTTATTATCAACTCATATGTTGCTAAGCTTTCATCTGTTTATTAAGAAATATTTTTTTTAATTTTAATTGATGTAGTAATATACAAAGATTGGTCAATAAAAAAAAAAAAAAACTTATCCCAGGGTTAGTAATAGAACGTTAGGATTAAAATCATGATATGTATTCTTCTCTAAAAGTCTAACAAAACAGCTTCTTAGATTCAGGGGCAGATTTAGACGTGGGCAAGCCCTTACTGAAAATTTTTGATTTTAATTTTACCCAATAGATTTTATATTTTATATATATATTTTTAATTTACCTTTATTGAAAATTAAAAATCTCTATATAATCCAATTAAAATTTTTAACTGGTTCTACCACAATGTAGTTAGTAAACCAAATTGGTCACTAATTTGACATGGAGGAAAGAGGGTTTCGCTTGCATGATGAAATGAGTAATGTGCTATTTTCGACACTATGCAAACTTTCACTCACTAGTCACCACTAGAATTCATCGATCAAAGGCGGCGGCGAAAATCCTAAAAACATCTTATAAAACAAGGTCATGTCTATATATTAAGACCAACTATGGTTGAGTGTTCAAATGTCACACCCCCCCTCTTGTCAAACCAAAAATTAAATGAGTTATGATGCTTCTAAGAATAACAACCAATGTTGACTGTATAATAGTCACAAATGCATGCCAAAAAAAAGTAAAACAAAGCGAGCCCATAGTGATTCAGTAATCACATTTTGTCTCTTTTTGCTGGAATTCAGTATAGATTTATAGAAATTTGCCTCTTGAATAATGAATACGTCATCTCTTTGGTGTTGTAGAATATCGCTGTATTGACTAAATACATGACCGTAACCTACCAAGAGTAATCTCAAGTTTTTGGAAGCTAAATCACTTAATTTATAGCCTTATAAGAGTAAACCATTTACAATATTTTAATTAAATACATGACCGTAACCTACCAAAAGTAATCTCAAGTTTTTGGAAGCTAAATCACTTAACTTAGTTGTTTACTTTAGCGATAATCAGAGATTCCACTAATTAACTTATCAATAAGCAAGTAAAAATCACCTCCATTAAAAGATATATAACACTCTATATTTTTTTTTTCTCCCTAACAAATACTTGTTGCATTTTGCCTCGATTTCTGTCGGCTCATCTACTTTTTTCAAAATTGTTGTTGTTTTTGTTGAAATATCTGAGTTTTGTTGAGATTGTTTTCTAATTTAGGTGTGAATATAATAATTAGATTGTTTTCTAATTGTTGATGTTGTTTTTGTTGAAATATCCGAGAGTTGTTGAGATATTAGTTTACTTTTCTTTGGTTTCCTTTTATCACTCTTCTTTACATATATTTATTAATCTCGTATTGTTTCTTTTCATTAATAATTTATAAAATGAAAATTATTTTAAATCGTAACTTTCACGTTGGTATTAGAGTAAGGCTTTATCGATCTCACAACTCTAAAAAATCCTCATTCACCACAGACAGCAAAACACCAACCCATCATCAAAACCTTTGAACAAACCTTGCAAATTGTAAATCCCAGGAAGCAAATAAATAAACCAACCCGACAAACTGCAAATTACATTTCCCTCCCTGTGAACCACACCACGTGTAGCCGCCGCCAAGCAACAGCAAAGTCGTTGCAAAGAGTAGCAAAACCTGCCGAGCACCATCAAAGATTGTCCACTGCGAATAGCCTGCAGAGCCAGTCGAGTCTTTCTCCTCTGAGCATTACTTCTCTAGAGTTGAAGCCTCCTTTTTCTCTTTTCCCGTTTATTTGTTTATTTGTTTCTTGTTTATTGTTGTCATATTATTAAAAACAAAAAGCAAAATCCAAAAGACAAAAACAAAGCAAAAAGGCAAAAAATTAAAAGAAGCAAAATTTAAGGAAACAAAAATAAAAAATAAAGAAAAAATAAAATTCTTTGTTGTTCAAGAAAACAAAAACACAAAAAAAAAAAAAAAAAGGCAGGAAAAAAAGGTTGGTTATTTGAAAGACAAAAAAAAAAAAAAAAAGAGTGAAAAAATATTGAATCATTTAAGGTAAAATCTATTCTTATTATTACTTAATCTGATGTTGATCGATATTCTATTTAAATGGTGTTAAATTCAGAACTCTCAAAGCTTTTTGACAAGTTGATATACATTAATTTGAGAGAATGTGTTGAAATGTCAAATTTCAAGTATTTTAACTTTCAAATCATGTCCTATATATATATATATATTTATATATAATAACTTTTGGATCATCACATCCTATATATTTTCAATAAAGCTACCAGACTTTCAGATCATATCCAAGAGATATGTATGACTTTCGGATCATCATATCCTAGATATTTTCAATAGAATTGCAATATCTATCGTCAAATTTTAGGGAAATAAATTGTAAGATTATAAAAAGGGTAGAAAAGGAGGCAAGGAAACGTGGCCAGTTTTTTCATGGCAATTTTTTTACGACATTTTTTTAATTTAGAATTAAGAAGAATCAAACTGTACGTTTTTAATAGATTCAGGTATAATATTATTATAAAACTATACTTTTTATGATGTTATTTTATATAGATTCAATTATTTTAATTTATGTGTCAACGTCTACTCATTTTCAATTCTACCCCTCTCCAAGTCAATTTTTCCTTGATTATGAATTGTACCTTTTCATTTTGATAGAAACCTCTTATATGTATTAATAAAAATATTTTTATCCTACTTATTTTCTTTTATAAAAATTTTATTTATTAGATGTTTAATAATGTTTCAATACAAAAATATGTTTTTTTTTTCTATTTTTTTAAGCAAATATATAAATAAATGTATTAATTTAGTATAAATTTATGTTAGATTTTAACATATGCAGTATTTGTATCTCCAAGTATAGAGATAATTAAGATACAAATGAAATTTAACAAACATAAAATAAATGTGGAATATAAAACCAACAAATTTATGCTAATGATGATTAAACGAAAAAAATAAAAATAAAAAAAAAAACAAAACAAATGAATCTCACTTATACATTTCAATAAATATATATATATATATATTGAATAGATGAAATACCATACAATATTGAGATTGAGAACGGGATACATATTTTCACATAATTATGACATTGCCTATCCCACTTAAAAAGGCTAGGTCGTAGCCGTGGTCTAGTAGTCAAAAATCGAGAAAACAAAATATTGAAAGAAAAAATTGAAAGCAATCAAGTTGGCATAAATTGGCGTATGAGGTGTAAGTTGAAAAACTTTTAAAAAAGGATCTGAAATTTTGAAATATCATGTCTTTTTTAATTGAAATTTAAATTGAGCAAATTTTATATTAACATAAATATATTTTTGAATAGAATTCAGTAACACTAAGATCAATTCAAAATTCAAAGAGATGTGATCATAAAATGTGGTCGAAATTTTGAATTTCAAATATTTGATTACAATTTTTTCTCAAACCATAAAACCAAAAATTATAAAATTTTACCAGACTATTAAACACACTAATATCTATAATATATCAAAATTAACATTCATATGGTGATCAATAACATGAAAACAAAAATCATCAAATAATCGACAAAATTGATAAAAATTTTGGGGTTTTGATTCACCAACCTCTCAAACAGCGCGCTTTAATTTTCACAATTCATATATATATATATATTTACACAATAAGACGTATGCTTGTTACTTGAAAACCTCTTCTTTTTATTAGATTAATTCAACTGCCATACGTTCTCCAACTGATAAAATCCAATCGTAGACCAGGTAAAAGGAGTAAAACAAAGGGGGAGGGTTAAAGTAGCCAAGAGTAACCACTTCCACATTTAACTCTTAGTCATTATTATTGTTGTTCACTTTAAATACAGCATAATCATTTTCAACAAAAAATAATAATAATAATAATAAAACAAAACCTTACTTTTTTAAATAATTATATATATAATCTAACGATAATTTTATATTTGACTCCATTATAAATTTTTGAATTCAAATCTTTCTTCTTAGTTAAAAAGAAAAACACAAAAAAAATTATTACAAGAATGTAAAGTATCTATTTTTTTTTCTTATAGTTTATGAATTTGATTGCGAACAACTTTTATCACAATCCTAATATAACAAAGTAGTGCTAGAGATAGTTTATTTATGTAACAACCTTTTTTAAATAAAAAATATGACTCTAATAAATACTTATTTAACTAATTATTAGTGCGTTGAGATAATTTTGTTTATATGTATCCAAAGTGTTTTAAATCTTGGATTTACCATTTAATGTTTCTATCAGAAAGCTATTTCTATATTTTTAGAAATCTCTTATTTTAAACTGTTTCTAATTACTATTGTAGAAAAATTATTAAAAATAACAACTCTAATTCTAATTATTTTTGAATATTAACTTAAAATATGATAAATGTGTTGTTATAAACATTTAAAAGATTACTGTACTAATCGATTATATTGATCTTAGTCATCTCAAGTCCCACCAACAAACCCCGTCTTTCCCACCAACCCCCTTTGCGTCCACTTCTTTCATATTACAAGTTTATAGTCGATTAAATTTGGGTCTCTACCTCTTTATTATTTTTCATTCTTGACATATTTTAGTTTCACTATACTGTGTAACATATATCTATAAAATTTCTTTTAAATAAAAAGAAGAAGAAGAAGAAGATGCATTTTGTTTCTCAACCAATTTTTGTTCAACCATTGTTTTCGAAATATTGATTTTTTGTTTAAGGTGGGGCTTTACTTAGTCATGTTTACATTTTGTGTTTGGAGATACGAATGTTATAAATTGTTAAAATTCAACTCATATTCGAGAAGAACAAATTTTCTGTTGACATACATTAATCTTTACTAATATTTAGAAAAGCAAATTGCTCATGAACAACGACTTTTCATCGTTGTTCTGAGCTGCCACCTTCACCCACCACTTGGAGGGTCATCAATTACGTCATGGTTTTTATAATTTCCGTTTGAGGAACTTTTACGGATGGAGATTCGCCATGATTTTAAACCAAAATTCTCAATTTTACACATCATTTTCTCCTTTATTTTTTAAAACCTCAAATTTTAAAAATCCATAACTTTTTTATTTTAAATCAAAATGAGATGATTCTTATGTTAAAATACTCAAATAATAATATGTGTAAAATAAGATTCATTTGCTTGAATATATTTCAAATTTTTATACTATACTTTATATCATAATTCATTTCTAAAAGTTTTCTCCTAAACACACGTTTCCTATCCAACCATTAAAACCTCCATATCCAAAAGTCTCCTCAAATGAATCCTTATTTTTTGTCTTTACTTTAATTTGTTTGTCTATCCCATACATAATCGTCAACTAATTACATTAGTATAATTCTTTTTAACATAAAAACACTTGAAAATAATAGATATTTTCCATCAATGGCGAAGTGGGATGTACGTGCTACAGGTTCCCCCTTCATGCTATTCTTACAAGAAAACTGTACGGTTTGAACTTTGGCAAAAAATGATCATCCATTTCCTCGAATATGAAAACAATGGAAAGAACATTCTTGCTCTCACCCTTTGAGTCTCATCCAAGTAATTAGGCATCGTTTGGGGAACGCATTGTATTTATATTACGTTTGAATGTAATGTATTGAATGTAATTTATATTTGGAGGAAAAATATTAACATTGCATTTGAATGCAATATGTGTTTGGATGAAAAGTATTTGAATTGTATTTTAATAATAAATATGTGACCTGATGGATAAAAATAGAGAGAAAAAAAGAGAGAGAAAATATATGGTGTAATTAATAAAATAATGAAAAAAATAAAATAATAAATAATGATTATATTTGATTTAAAATGTAATATGATTGATATTTAATTAAAATATTTTTATATTTAAAAAAAATTACATTATATTTAAATACAATATAAAAAATACATTAATTAAACACATGCTTAATGAAAGGTAAAAAAGTGAAGAGCAGACAGATGTCAACATTTCATTAAATAAAAAAGTCAATATTTCATCAAAAGGGAAAAAAAAAAAAAAAAAAGTACAAGTCAAAACATTTTAGCGCCCACATTCATATTTCATTGAAACACGTTACAAATGTACTTTTTTTGTTTTATATAGATAATACACATTCAATCAACACGTAACGACGTCAAAAATTAAGAAGAAAACAACCAGAAGTCAATATTTGTGATGAAAGCTTTAATACAAAATAGAAACTTATGCACGAAGATACGTATTACTAATTGCTAGCCCCAACACTTTCATCGGCCAATTCAAGGTTTGAATGTGAATTCAATCTAAGAAACTTTTTATTTATTTATTTATTTTCACTATCGATCCTTCTTAAATTTATCATACAGTTACATTTTGTCTATTATTTTTTAATTTTGACAATTTATTTCTTAAACTTAAAAGTGAATAACAAAACATCGTCACTGATAATAATATTAATTTTTCAATAGAACTTTACATGTGATTTTTACATTAGTTCATTAATTAATGTCATAAATACTGTATATAGAATCTTTAATTAAGTTTTATTATGATGCAAATCTTTAAATTAACTTTGTTTTTAAGTAATTTTGGGTAAACATTAATTAAAAAAAGAACTTCATGTTGTTAATTAATGATCCATGTGTGAGTTACAGGTCAATTATCTCATCAAAAAATCGGTGCCGTTAACAATTAGAGGTGTTTCAATATATATATATATATTTTTAAGTTTGGGAGACAAATTGTAAAAGTTAAGTTTTGGATGTAAATTAAAATATTTGTGCGATAGAATTTCTTTTTTTTTTTTTTTTTTGGACTTTCAGTTCAACTACACACTGTCAATTGCTTGAGTATATATGCCTTTTTCATTTTGCAAAATGTCGTTGACAAGACTCAATCCTATGTATCTTTTATTAACTTTTATCTTATTATATACGACGACTCAGTCCTATATTTCCTTGGCTAGGTAATGGGAGATGCTCGAGTTTCTATATAAATAACAATAAGGATTACTACCAGTACGACATAAAATATCATATCCATTTGAGTTGTAGAACTAATATTCACAAGCCAAATATGGAACTAGAACTATCTTGGTGTTCCAACCTTGCACATTTGATCTTAATCTTGTTTCTTCTCCTCACAATTAAAACCATCCTCAAAAAACATGCAAACCCTAAACGCCTTCCACCAAGTCCTCCCTCGCTGCCAATAATTGGCCATCTCCATCTCCTAAAAGAACCACTTCACCGAACTCTACACCACATGGCACGCAAATACGGCGACGTATTACTCCTCCGATTCGGAACAAGAGACGTCGTGGTGGTGTCCTCATACCCGGCAACCGAAGAATGCTTCACAAAGAACGACCTCGCCTTCTCGGACCGGCCTCAGTCGCTTGCCGGGAAGCACCTCAACTACAACCACAAGACCATAGGATTCTCCAACCACAACGACCATTGGCGCATCCTACGCCGTCTCACAGCCGTGGAGCTCTTGTCCACAAACCGCATTTCCATGTTCGCGGGAAGCAGAGAGGAGGAGGCTCGGCTGATGGTGAAGCAAATATTCCAGGAGCAACAAGAAAACTTGAACAGTAGTGATAATCGTCATTCCAAATGGACAAAAGTAGAGCTGAGGCCGAAGATTGTCGACCTTGTTTTCAACATCATGATGAAGATGGTCGCAGGAAAGCGGTACTACGGGAATGGAATTGTGGAGGAAGAAGCGAGACAATTCCAGTCTATCATGAGGGAGATCTCGGAGCTTCTAGGCAGCTCAAACATTAATGATTTTTTGCCTTTTTTGCGGTGGATAGATTTTGGAGGCGTTGAGAAGAGGATGATCAGGGTTAAGGAGAAGATGGATAGCTTTTTTCAGAGCCTCGTCGACGAGCACCGGAAAACAATGGGGAAGGATCATGAAAACAACAAATTAGAACGGAGCACGTCGTTTGTCGACGTTATATTGTCGTTGCAAGACTCCGGTTCTAAAGCCTATGATGATGAGACCATTAAAGGTCTTATGCTGGTAAGTACGTACGCTTTTAATCACTCCTAAATTTGCACGTGTCGCTAAAAAATGTTTTACCAATTTGAATATGGTCACCATGATTTGCATAGTTTTATCTTAAATGCCCTAACTGAAAATCTTAATATATATATATATCAACCTAAAAAACTAAAGTTTAGGGACCAAATTGTCAATTTATAAAAAGTTGAAGGATTGATAGCACTAAAAAATCCTTTCTTTATTTTAGGCAATGCTGCTTGCTGGGACCGACACTGCAGTAATCACGATCGAGTGGGCGATGTCGCTTCTTCTGAATCATCCAAACACAATGCAAAAGGCTTGGCGTGAGATCAACGCTGTAGTGGGAAATGATCGCATGGTCAACGAGTCAGATTATTCAAACTTGAATTTTCTGAATAATGTTATCAACGAGACATTTAGACTTTTTCCAGGTGTTCCAATCATATTGCCGCGCGAATCTTCTGAAAATTGCACCCTCTCGGGATTTCACATACAGAAAGGGACGATTTTGTTGATCAACGCGTGGAGCATTCATAGGGACGAGAAGCAGTGGGAGGACGCAACTAGTTTTATACCTGAGAGATTTGGCAACGATGGTGCGGAAGCGAGCAAGCTCCTCATGTTTGGTGGGGGAAGGCGGATTTGCCCTGGTGGTCTTTTGGCTCGACGAGCGGTGTGCCTTGGATTAGCCTCCCTAATACAATCCTTTGAGTGGGAAAGAATTGGTTCAGATGCTATTGACTTGACAGAGGAACCAGGGCTCAGCATGTGCAAACTCCAGCCCTTGGAGGCCTTGTGCAAACCACGTCAAGCCATGATCCATACCCTCAACCAACTTTAGGTAGTTTCCTAAAGCATTTTTTGTGCTTTGCACTTCTCATGAATTTAGAAGTTGTTTTTAAACTTTTAATTTTGATAAAATTACACACTAATTTAATAAAGTATTGCAAAACTCCCTAAAACTGATGATGCTTGATAAATTTTTTTTATGGAAATCTCCTTGTTTATGTCACATGAGCTCATTTGAAGAGCATGAATTAGAATTTTGGAGTCATGTGGCGTATACAACAATATTTCTATCCTTATTCGAACAACCATCATCAGTCTAGGGGCACTTTGCACTATTCTATTAATTCTAGAGTGTAATAGATTTGCAAAATTAAAAATTTCTATGGACAACTTATAAATTCTTGAGAAGTTCGAGGGTAAAAGTGCAAAATAGCCCTTTTTAAAGTTGGATGCAAGTAATAAACTAGATAAATAGTTCTTAAACTTTAAGAGAGAAAAAATAAAATACATGAAAGCCAATAAAAAGGATTTTGTATTATGATTTCTGTATACTAGGCCAATAATATGTATGTACGCTTAAGCATACATGATGACGTGTAATGTTAATAAATATATGGCAATATAGTTTGAATATACTGTTGTTCATTGTCTTCTCATTATTTAGGAATAGTAAATATAATATTAAGGATTAATATTAAACATTCGGAAATTTCGTAGAATAATCGTAACAACACATTTCAGGGTTATGCCTCATTTAAATATTTGATTGTCTAAGAACCTCCGAATTGATAGACCTACTTCTTCATTTCATGTTCTCTTGAGTTTTGCCTAATTCCTTTATTCACAAAAGTAACAAATTGTATTCCAACACATTTCGGTCATGTTTAATTCACGAATTCAAATTCAAATTTTTTAATTTAATTTTATTTTTTTAAATCAATAAAAATTATAATTAAATCAGTCAACTTAAACATAAAATTTTATTCCATTTTAAAATTAATCCATAAACCAAACAAACGTTTCCTTTTCTTTTGAAAAAAAAAAAAAATTAGTGCCATCCTCTATTTAAAAAAAAAAAAGATAAATTGAATGGTACGGCGGTATTTAAAATTTTTTATATTTAACCACAATATGCTAATTCATGTTGATCACACCCCGTACGTGGCGTGCAAAAAATTCAAAAAAAAAAAAATCTTTGATTCAAGGAACATAAAAAATTCACCCAGATTAATCTGTTCACTCAGATTAGTAGCTGTAAAATAAATTAACTAATAACATTATTAACCCTTCATTATTAACTCTTAACTACAATCAATCAAGGATGGATTATAAAAACTAGTGTTTCATATTTTGATTAATTAATTATTGACTACAAAAATTGATAATTTATATTAAGACCAATAAGTGATCAACAATACTATATAATAATTAATCATTAATTGACCATTAAAAAGAAAGTAACTTTTTAACTAAAATTTAAAAACATTGGCCTTTTTTTTTTTTGAATAAAAAAAAAAGGTAGATCGTAAAGCTATAAATCTCTAAAATTTATGATGGAAATTATAAGTACTGCAATTTCAACAATTATATCAATTTTCTTTAGCGATCTAATCTACAAGTTTTTACAACTTTTACCATAAACCAGACATTGCAAAAGCACCATTGCAACTATAAGTTGTGCCAAACTAACCCCATTAAGTGGACATATTTGCAAAAGAAGTCCACCAGATGTTTTTGATGGGATACACAATCCACTATATCCATTTATTGATTGATGTAATTACTGCCTCAAGGAAATGTCTCAAAAGGAAGACAAGTTAAAACACAAGAAAATATTAAAGAAACACATTTAACTGACCAGAACTTTTGATTACTTTCATTCATAACACAACTACCAATCCAGTCTCCAAAATAAGGCTTTTAGAAGCAGCTGAAATAAGCTCAGCTATCAAGCAAATCTATCAACGCCATCAATATAAAAATATATATATATATTAATAAACAAAAGAAATGTGTCTACTAGAATAACTCTTCAATGGTTCATTCCTCGCCAAGAATAGTTCCCTTTTCGCTTACGTAGATTCCATCGAGGAACTTCCTGATATCTTTGTTTTTAACGTGACATTTCTGTTCAAATAGAAAAACATATTTAAGCCTCAAAATGTGCAGATCATTAAAAATCCAAATACACACTTAAATATATTTTCAAGCCTATGATATATAGAGCACAGAATGATATACTTAAAAGTCTTAAACCGGAACTAAACTTTTCCAAAATTGAATGATACAAGTGCAAAGAGAAAAGAAAAAGACCTGGTTTATCAGTGCAGCAGACCGAGAGACAAGCTCGATATCGTTCCCATCTAAAACGATTTCATCTTTAACTTTTTCAGACCGGATAATAGAAACTCCCTCAAGCATATCAACCTTTCTCACCTGGTTGAAGGAAGAAAACACATAGTCGTCAAAGGCCACTCACTCAAATGCACGATTAGAAGTCAGAATAAACAGTCATTAAACTTGGCCACAATCAAATTGCAACTTAAAGGTACCAGTGAAGTCAATCTAAAAGCATGTCAGTACATCACAAGTGTATAATACAGAAGATATTTCACATAGTGAAAAGGATTAGACATGTTACTAGATGACGGAAAATGGGCCAAGTTAGCAGTCCTGAACAGTATGGACCAAATATTTTCCATCAAACAAATCCCCATGTGCAGTCTTAAATTTTGTAACCACAACAAAATGCTCAAAAAGGAAAGAGACAAATTGCCACATGAAATACCAAACAGCAAGCAGTTAATATTTAGAATGCCAAAGACAATCAAACTTGTTTCAAAAGAATACAATCTTGAACAACAGAGCAATAACTATTGATGTACTGGAACTGGTATTGATTATGCCAAATCCATGGAAAAGGAGAGCAATGCTCCGAATATGTTTCTCAAATTAGATATCAAAATCTGCCTAGTACCAGGGCTAAACAAAGTTTTATAGCTGCTACACACTTGATACCGACATTAAAAATAAATCAATTGACAATAGCAAACAAATTAACGACATCTACAACAGAGACCAACTGTACCAATTACCAACAATAACCTAAAACCCAGCTGTACATAAGATACCAAAATGCTAAAACGACACATCCATATGCCTCCTACGTCACCTAGGGCATTTGTCTCTGATTTACAACTAAAATCTAATGCCCTGTTTATTTATTGCATTACATTTAAATGCAATACAATTTTCATCCAAACGTAAAAATATTATATTCAAATACTAATAACATTTCGTACTCTCTTTCTCTCCCCCTTTTTTCTTTATACTTTTACCCATCACATCACATATTCATTATTTAAATACAATTCAAATACTGTTCATCCAAATCACATTGCATTCAAATGCAATGCAAATACTTTTCATCCAAATGTAAATTACAATGCATTGCATTCAAATACAATGCAACTACAATACGCTTATCAAACATCCCGTAAAAGAATCTCATAAATGCAGCAACTATCTACGTGTCCAACACAAATGCAGCCTAAGGGTAAATCTCTATAAGCGCAATACTTTAAAGCATGTAGGAAACTGCATAGACAATTTTCTAGTCAAAATGTTAAGCAAAACATCTAAAAGACGGGAGAAAACAAAGTTCCCAGCTTTTAATTACACCAATCAAGAAACTACGGTCATTTGAACAACTAGCATTTTATCATTTAGTCAACCCCTTTACACAACGACTACCGTATTTGGTGATCTATAACCGCTATGAAAAGTTGAAAAGCCATAAAATTATACAAAAAAAAAAGGGCTGATAGCCATGGAAAAGCAGCATAACTTCATCATAGAACCAATGGTAACCACCAATAAAAATTAATCTACTTGAGTTTTTTTTTTTTTTTTTTTTTCTGTGTTCTTCTATTTCATTTCACAAACTTTTTTGGTTTCTTCTCAAACAAAAGGAACTAAGCAAACTAGTAATGCTGCAATCAGAAAATAGCGCATTTTCAAACATAACAATAAATCAACCAAAAACAACACTGGTAAATAATAACAATTAAAATTACCACATTTTCAAATAAATCAATTAAACAACCAAAAAAGAGAAAGAAAGAAATTAAAAAAAAAAAAGAATGGAAATTTATAAATACCTTCTTCTCGCCCAAGAAATTCCTGATCTCGATAGATTTGTTGGCATTAGTAATAGAAGCATTAATCGGAAAATGAGCATAAACGAATCGCATTTTGTAGCGATAACCCTTGGTGACGCCGGTGATGAGGTTTTCAACATGGCTAAGCGCGGTTCTGATGGCGGCGCTGGTTTTTCTTGACCCGAACCACGACTCGATCTTGAGGTGGCGTTTGCCAGTTGAGTCGTCCTTGATGAGATCAAAATCGAGATTTAAGTGCTTGAAGTTTCTCGTCAGCTTTCCCCTGGGTCCCTCCACCTCTATCACCTTCGCGTGAACATTGATCTGAACTCCCTCAGGGATCTCCATCGTCTCCGACGACTGGATTGTCTTCATCTTTCTCTCTCCTCTCCTCTCCTCTCTCTCTCTCTCTAGACTTTGGGCTTTCGACGGACCAAGAGCAAGAGCGGCTCCTTCTTTCCTCTCTCACTCGATCACTCGCGATAAACCCTGGCAGCGGTGTTTATTTATAGCGACCTTCTTTTTTTTTCCACTAGTAGAGAGGACACGTGCAGAAGCACGTGCCAAACCAAATTCTCAAGAACCCACCCGGTTGCTAAAAGGTTTTTCCTTTTTTTGGTTTTTTTTTTTTTTAATATGCTATATTTTTTAGAATATGGGTCTTTTGGTTAGGGGAATTTATTATAATTATTAAAGGAGAATATGTAAAGTTTTCGATTTGATAAATGATATCGTCGGTCGGTTATCGGTTATCGGCTTCATATTTTCAGTTTCCATTTGAAACCAAACTGACCAAATATGTAAATTTTTTAAAATTTAAATTATGTTATGTATAATGTATTCAGTCGTTTAGATCAACATTTCATTAACAAACATGGTTGTCAGGGTCGTGAACGAAGAAGACGATGACAAAGAAGCAAAAGATAATACATCAACCATTCAACCTAAAGTCTAACCCAAAACCTGTAAGTCCTAGCCCAAACACAGAAAACCTTTTCTTTATCTTTCCCCTTTTAAGCTGAAGCCCAAGCCTAAGCCTCTTAACTTTTAATTAGATAAAGTTAACCCTGCCATTTTGACTCAGACTCAACCTTAATATCTCACCTGAAAAAAACATACTTTCCCCAACTCCATTTTTGTTGATTCGTGCTCTTCTTCGATGTTTCCCATAGCTGTCGTCTTCCCCATCGACAACGCAACGACACAAAATCTCACTGACCTTCCCCCTTTCTCTACCGCCAAAACCTACCAAAAGTGGAAAATTGCCTCACCTCTTCTCTAGCATCAAGTCTAGCTGTCGAGGTATTTTTTTTCTCTCCTCTCCAGTAAAATCGACCAATCGAGCAACAAAGAAACTGAAACCAAAGCTTGGTAAACCGAAACTAAAACTTCCTATCACGGTTATTACTCAATTTCAAATTCTATAAATCAAAGGTTTTGGTTTCAAACCAAAACCAAAACAGAACTTTGGCTTCCATAGAAAGTACCTTAAAAAACTAAACTAAATGAAACTAGACCTTAAAAAAAAAAAAAAAACCTAAACATTAGTTCAAAAAAAAAATCCACTTATATTGAGTTATATAGAGATATTTTGTCACTTTTACAATTAGGAGGTGTTTAGGGGAGGAGGTTGGAGGTATTATTTTTGAATTGGAAAAAAGTTATTTTGAAAAATATGTTTGGGAGAAAAAACTATTTGAGGTGAAAGAATAAAAAATTTAAAAAATTATTTTAGAAAAAAAATATCAATATGGATATTGTTTCGTTCCTCTCAAAATTCTATGCAATTTAAAAAATAAATTATTCCATTTAGATTTGTATACACAAAATTATGAACTTTTAAAATTTGGAGTTTACTGTAACGTTTTGGATATGTAAATAGTAAAAAGTGGTAGAGTTTTGGAAAAAATTTGATTTTTGAGCTTTAGAGAACACCCCCAAACGATTTCTTAATTTTGTTTAGTTCTTAAATATTTTAATTTATTTTAAGTTTCCTTAGTTTAATTTAGTATTTTGAATTAATTTTTTTTATTTCATTTTTTTGCATATATATTTTTATTATATTTATACTTCATTTGTTTACCCTATTACATGTGTATTGTATTTAAACGTAATATAATTTTCATCTAAACGCAATGCTATTGCATTCAAATATTAAACATATTACATTTTAAATCTAATCCAATTATTATTCATCGTTTTATTTTTTTTACTACTTTTATCGATCACTTCACACACTCTCTTTGCTCTCTCTTTTTTTTTCTCTACTTTTATCAATCATATCACATACAATATATAATACAAATAATTTTTATTTAAATATAAATTATATTTAAAATAATATATTCAAACACAATATAAATATAATTCATTACCTAAGCGCTTCATTACATATTAGTTTTCATAGGTTATTATTTAATTTAATTATTAGTGTATGCTTTCAAATTAGGTGAAAACGGTGAAAATTGGGTATTTTGAATGAATTGGAGCAAAATTTCGAATTAAGCTCGGTCTCAGTGAAGCTTACGCGCGAAAGAAGAGAAGCACGCGAACTCGCCATTAGCACCTGTCCAATTGCGTCCAAATTACGCCAGATGGGCGCGTGCAAACTACACCGGATAAGGCGTGTCGTGTGCAGGGCGATGGTAGAGCCACTGAAGCGCCTCAGCTTGGATGTTTGCGCTTCACCAAGCTCGCGTGCACCTGCCTTGATTGCCCAGCCGCAGAGAGCCGTGTGTCCTTAGGCCCGCCTGCTCTCCACGAGACCAACCGAAGCTCGCCACGTGGCCAGATGCAAAAGGGGAAAAATCGTGAAATCACAAGGGCTGCCCCAGCCGTTGAAAGCAAAGAATAAAAGAAAAAAATTGGGGGCGTGGTTCACAAAAACGAAAAGAGGGAGAAGAGAGGTTTTTCAGAGGTCTCGGCTGAGGTCTTTTCTTCGGCTCGGTGAACAAGAAGAAAGGGAGAGAGAGAGAGAGAGAGTTGAGCGTTGAGTGAGCTCGAGAGAAAAATATCAGCAAAGAAAAGAAAATAAAGCTGTTGGTGCCAAGCCTAAGGAGAAGAGCCCACTTGCAGCAAGAAGAAACAGAGAAAGGAAAGATGAGAGAAAAAAAGACCCATCTTTTTGGGTGTTTTTGATTGATTGTTTAAATTTTTCACACTCATTTTCTTTTTTTGTATTCATGTTTGATAAATGCATTATATTTTGATTGTATTTAAATGGAATTTGTTTTTTGAATGTTGTATTTGGTTGAAAAATATTTGTTTTGTATTTGAATGAAATGGATATTTGGATGAAAAGTATTTTAGAGTTGAAAAGTTGATGTGATTGATAAAAATAGAGATAAATAGTAGAGTTAAAAAGTTAATGTGATTGTTTTAAAATGTTTTAAATAATAATTGTTTTCGTAGCACTGTTGTAAATTTTGTGTTTAGTATAAAATTGTATTACATTTGAGTAAAATTAAAATGTAATTTTTTTATCAAACGACATCTTAGATGTTAAAAATTATGTTGTTGCTTTCTTTAGACTGTGTCATGAGTTAATTTTATATTTTAAAGTTTCAATACAGTCACGATATGTACACATGAATTATTTTTATTTTTATTTAATTTATTATTATTTTCCATATTATTAAGTGTTTTATATTATGTTTAACGCTTGTGAATGATTGGTCACTATTTATATGATTTAGGATTCAATTGGAGAATGAGAAGTAAAAATTATTTCAGCATATTTATAGAATGCCATGAATTATATGTAGGATAGAGATATTTATAGGTTTTGTGTAGTCTTGAGTGAATGTTTTTCGCACTTAATAAATTTTAATATGTTCATAATCTTTATAAAGATATAAGAGATTTATTTGTTGAAATATTTTGTAAATACTTGAAAAAGATTAGCAAATAAATTATAGAAACTCGACTATCAACAATAGGGATTAGTCTTTATTAGCTTGAGTAAATTCATGTGAGATTAACATTTAGTGAAATTGGAGCCTAGGTCTTTATTATCATTGAATCAAGCTTGTTATTTATCTTGTGCCATTTTATATTGCTTTGCTTTAATTTATTTTATTTTTGTTATTGTCATTCTAAATTTTCAGTCAGTTAAATAGATTATAATTTAATCAATATTGATACTTATTGATGATTCTGCAATTTCTGTGGGACTTTTTTTTTTTTACTTATTCAATTTATTATTTGAACGATTCTTGCACTTGTAAATTCTCCCATCACATATGCCAGCACCTATCAGTATAAAGCAAGAAAGCCTGCAACCCAATTATGTTTCCATTCCTTTTATATAGTTATTATAGAAATATGGTTTGATCCTTATTTTTATTGTTTTCCTAATAAAGTTACAATTAACCCCAAATTTTTGTTTGTTAAAGATCCTCAACCATGTAAAGTTGTTCATTTTGATCCTTTTTATTCTTACGGGGGCTAGATAGAATCGATCAGATTTATATGTATAATACATATAAATTGAATTACACAGGGCTTATACAAGGGAGGTGTTCCAACCTCAGGTTCTAAAATGTTATTTGTCTTTTCTCTAAATTTTATCGTTCACCTTTTAAAAAAGTTTAAAATTTAGAGATTTATAACTTTTTCATTTTAAATTAAAATATGATAATTTTTTTAAATTGCATAAAATTTTGATATAAATAAAATAAGATCTATATTGTAATTTTTTTTAAACACATTTCAAATTATTACTCTTTTTGCATTCAAAACAGTTCATTTTCATCAAATATTATATTCTAAAATTCAACTATCTTCAACCTCTAAAAAAAATGTTCCAATTGTCCCCCCAAAACAAACCAATAATATTTTAATACTTTAAATGATAAATCATGTAAGATTAATGTGTTATTTTCTATTAAATTTTCAATATTCATCAACAAAAATGACCATTTGTACACTTTTAAATAGTCTAGAGACCTTTTATTCTAAAAAAATGATTTAAGGATTAAATTATTATTTGTAAAAAGGTTAGAAACCCATTCCAAACAAGTAATTTACTTAAAAAAAAAAAACCCTTGTTACCCTTATTTAATATAAAGTTATGAAGTCATAAGAAAAAAACGTCGTAATCAATCTTAAATATTTACTCTTTTAATGTAAAAGGTAACTTCATAATATTATTAATACCCCCAACTCATATTGTCAATGTCACATGCACTTTTGCATCAAGAATTTCATTGAAGAGGGAAATTTGCAATCTTTTCAAAATTCAAGGGAAAAGAGTATTACAAATTAAAGGGGCATTTAAATACATATTAGATTAGAGTATAATACACTGAATGTAATATGCATTTAGATATTTTGTATTTATGTTATTCAAATATAATATATGTTTGAGGTATTACCCTAAGATAGATAAAGCATGTGATGCGATTGGTGAAAATAGATAGAAAAAGAAAATAATGAATATTGATTATATTTGATTAAAAATTTAAAAGTATTTGTATGCAATACTTGATATACTAGACATACATTCAATTGCATTGTAATACAAATGCAATTGGTGATCCAAACTCCTCTTAAAATTTGGAGGACATTTTGTAACAAGATCTAATGTTCGAAGGGTGAAAAGATAAATTTACCTTTTAATAATTGATATGCATATAGATAATTATGTCCTTAAAAAATTTTAAACATGGTTAAATGCTACAACTATTAATGTAACTTGTATCAGATGTAGCATAAGAAAAATAATCAAATTGGATCACATGAAATAAAATAAACTTGCAAAATTTAAATTTCAAAAGGCAACGTTAAATGAAAAAAAATCTCCAACATCAAAGCTTGTAAAAATATGCCCTAACAATAGAAGTTATTTTATAAGTTGCATGATAAATAATGTGTATTTTATCCCATGTAAAAAGATTAGTTATAATATTTTTGTAGATGGTGAAAACTCACCGGGTAAAGATTATGTTGTCGATATCTGTGAAAATAATCATGATTGCAATCAAGCACAAAAATAAATAATCAGTGCAAGAAGGTAGAAAACATAAAGATTTCGACATTAATTTAATTTAATTTAATTTAAATAATCACGAATGGCTATGTCTTTTATAACGCTAAGAATTTAATTTAATTTAAAATTTTTTTTGGCTAAATGTGTGAATTCATTCAAAGCCAAACGTGGCTAAAATAGAGAAAGCGGGTCTAAGGAAAAAACCAACAACAAGACCACAAACATACCACGAAACAGCAAGGACAGAAACCAGATCAGGCAGAAGGAAAAACACTAGCTAACTCAAACACATAAACCACATTATACACTATTAAATTAGGATTTTTAATATCTTTGATAATTAAATAGGATCGTAATATACAGCAAATGACCTAGGATTTTGGAGGTCTTAAGTATTTATTTATAAGCTTTTAAAAGATAATCATTTGTAAAAATGAAGGATAACCGTCATAACCCCAAGATCGAGTTGGTGATGTGGAGAGATTAATTAAGAAAAGTATTGCAATTAACCTGTTAATCATGGAATTTCTATTTAACCTTCTAAAAATAATAAGTTTATCATATTTCTAATTTTAGCCCACCCACTTGTTAAAAATTGTAAAATATAACCTTTTGGCAAAAGACCATTTTACCTTTAAAGTTTATCCATCCTAAGTCTAATTGATTTTAATATTTAGGTAAATGTTTTTGAGTAATCTTAAGTCTCTGGTATCAAAGAAGATCGACAGTCCCAACAGCATACAAAATTTTAAAATATAACGTGTGGAAATTAAAATACAAATACAATTTAAATCGCATAACCACAATTCAGAGGGTTTGGGAATTATCACCAACCTTGAAATTAAAAGAAATAGCATAAATACAATAAGATAGCTACTCTACTACAGGCGGCGGGCTTGAATCTTAAGAATTTACTTACCAATTTGAGACTGAGAAATAACGGTGGCGTTTGGTATTGTTTTTGAAATGTTTTCTGTTTTCAAAAAAATTGAAAATGAGAATGTTTTGAAAACTGTGTTAAGATTATTTCTGAAACTGTGTTTGGTTATATTTTCTGAGTGTATATTTTGAAAAACATAAAAATGAAACTTTGTTTGGTTATATTTTTTCAAAACCCATTTCATTTTCAAAAAACCTAAAAAACACAATATTTTTTGAAAATGAAAACAAAAAGTGAAAACAACTTTTTTTCGTTTTCAAAAAACCCAAAAAAACAACATAGTTGAAAACGGTGTTTTCGAAACGGTTTTGAAAACGTTAAATAAACAAACGCTATTTTGAAACCGTTTTCATTTTCTGTGTTTTTGAAAATGAAAAATCATTTTCAAGACCAAAAACAAACGCCCCCAACATTAACAATCTCATGGCCCCTTCGAAATTGTAACCCCCAATCCTTTTATAATCATTAAACTACTATGTTACCCTTAATTTACTTGCAAAATATTACTTTAAAAATTCAAACAAAAATAACAACAGTCTATATGAATTCGGAATTCTATTCATTTTGATTAATACGTACTTTGATTATGTGTAAATAAACACACCTTATATTTTTTCTGCTCCAACTAGTATTATTAGATGGTGTTTGGCTCTTTGGTGCAAACTGAATTTTTCAAGGTTATTTTTATATTTTTATGAAAAGTCAAAAAAATTTAATTACTTTTCAAAAGGTAATCAATTTTAATTTAAAAATCCTATTTCAAATGAGTATAATAATAAATCAAACTGAGTTGCATGACCCACGTATGTCCACGTGCATAACACTTGGACATATTAGTTTTTACGTGTAATGGAAAACCACACATGTCTTATTGTTCTTCCCCGTAAAGATAGGAAAATTAAGGGATGTTTTGTTATAATATTATGTTGGAATATAATATATTAAATATAATTTATATTTAAATAAAAAATATTTATATTATATCTGAATATAATATATATTTAAATAATAAATATGTGATATAATTAGTAAAAGTAAAAGGAAAAAACGAAGAAAAAAAAGAGGGTATATAATATGATTAGTAAAAATAATTAAAAAAGTAAAATTATGAATAATAATTATATTAAATTTAAAATATAATATTTTTATATTTAAATAAAAATTATATTATATTTAAATATAATGTAAATATAATATAGAAAATAAACGGCACATACAACATGAGTAATTAAATAAATATTTGTTCTACCCTTTTTATTTTTTCCTGTGGGTCATTGGGTCCAAGCCACAAGAGCCTCACATTCGTAACCCCAAAAAAGGCCAACAAAACCAATGAAACCAAACACAAGAATTCGCCAGAAATAAAAATAATAATAATAAACTCACCCCGTTGAGTCTTTGCCTAAGCTTCAAGCAGCCAACTCTCACCCGTTTTTCAGCTGAAAAAGCTCTCAAATTATTCGTTTGCCACTCCGGTATTTTCTGTTCTATTTTCTTCCCATGAACTTTATTTTATCAATTGTCATTGAGTTTTCATTTTGGCAATGAAATTGGATAAACTTTTGTGGGTATGTGAAAAAGGAGGAAGCCTCATATGCTGTAAGAGAGTTTGGAAATTTTCAATTTTTGTATCAAAATGTTAATGAGAGCAACATCTGTTGTAGTGGGTTCTTCTCTTTTTGTCTTTATTTTCTGTTCTTTAATTGAAATTTGTTTTGGTTTTAGAGTAAACAAAACATGGATTTCTTTATTTGGCTGTATGAATTTCGGGAGTTTCTGGTGGGCTCTAAATTAAAAAAGAAAAATGTTCTTTTCCCTCCCTCTCTCTCTCTCTCTCAAGATATTTTTTTAATGTTCCAAAACTGCTAATTCTGTTTACTGAGAAAGCTAAATTTGATTCTATAAGAGGTAGTTTGGATGATGTAAATCCTCAGTTTGAAGAATCAACATAAAATTTAGCTATTATTGACCCAAGACTTCCCTTGAAATTTAGCTATTGTCAAGTTTATCTCTTTGTTTTTTCCAATATGTTTACATTTACTCTGTCGCTAAAGATTGATTTTAGTTCTTATCTCGAGGCATTTTTCGATTTTCTTCTTATGAGGGAATAAACTGAGACGATTATTGATGTTACTTAGTTCTGTTTTTATGTATGTATTTATCAATTTTCCATACAGTTTGGGAACTATCAAAGGTTTATATTCAGTTTCAAGGTTTTATCATCTCTCAGCAAATGATAAACACTGTTCTTCCAAAGAAAACTGTCCGTTTAATAGTTATTTTGAATTGACAAGAAGATGATTTTTATTTGGTGCAGTATAGTGATGATGAATAGTAAAGAAAATGACACTTTAGTTGGTAGTTCGATTGGAAAGCTTCCAGGTCACATTTTGATAGAGATTTTCATTAGAATTCCCGTCCCTGAGTGGGCACAAGTAAGTTGTGTTAAGAAACAGTGGGCGCATTTGTTTCGTGAAGAATGCTTGTGGCAAGCAGCTCTAGATAGGACCTACCCTTCAGCTAGCCATGCCAAAAGGTGGCCGGGACCTATTCCCCGAGGGTTGAGCCGGAGGTGATCTTACATGCCTCCTTACTGGTTTTGTTTCGGTTGCTATTGCCTCTTTCTCCATTCTTAGTCTTTCGTTCACTTTTTGTCAGCTATCTGTGGTATTTATTCTCTCAAATGTTATTATTAGTGCTTTGATGCCTTGGAATTTCATATTCCCTGAGAAACAATAAAATTTATTATTACTTGATAACATAAAATATGCTATTTGTCTTCGCTATGCAGACTCGTCTAGTGCACAGCTTTCTATGACCGGTTAGTTATTGACATTTGGCTGGTTCTCTTGGATTTATGTTTTCTGCTTTTGTCTCAATGTAATAGCCGATATCACTTTGAAATCTTCTTCTCTTTGCCCAATCATCTAAGAAGGGACAAGGGGTGAAAGATGCAAAGATATTTTATAATTGCAGCTGTGATTTGATGAACAAGCTTCAAGTCAAATTTACAACTGTTTTCATCCAATTACATGGATTCTCTTTAATAGTACCCTGCATAAAATTGTTAATAGATTACAACGTTCTGCCAATAAAACATAAAATGGTCCACACTTAGAATATCAAAGCAGGTATACAAATATATGTAGGATATCTCCCGTTTATGACTCTAATTTATGATTCATCTCTGCGTATATTCGGTTTTGGTATCATATATTGGACTCTATAACAGGCTACTTTGTCAATCGTAGAGAGTGAGTGTCTGACATCTTCACCTGATTTTTGTAGGAGATATGAAGCTCTATATATTAGTAGACACATCTTTGCTCTTGATGGTGAAATTGATGAAATTGTGGGACATGCTTATTTGTTTTTGAAAGAGCAGCTACAACGTTCAACCGTTCCGCCTCCTTCCGGGATACTTCATGGAACCATAATTGGTCTGTCTTCTAATTTTTGTTGCATGTTTTCTTTCATGCTGCTCTTTTAAATTGTAAAGAAACTTTGTTCATTTCCAGACAATTCTCTAATAAAGGAACTTGCCTCTGCCTTGTGGGAAATTTGTCCAAAATCCTTGTCTTTTCTTGCCTTTTCAGCAATATATATTCACTGTCAGTACAGAAGTTTTTGATTTTAAAAACTTAAAAAACACCTATGCTTGTATATCACACATATACATTTTCGTCACACTCATGTGGATATCATGACTGAATCCCACATAAGTGGTGCAACTTTTAAGGGATTGGCAATACTAGAGATTAATTTTTGTAATTCCCTATAATGCAAGGTTGAGCAATTTATTTTGCTTGAACTTCGCCTTCCCTTAAATTTGCTACTTTTGAATCTAGCCTACTATTTTTTTTCAAATCCATTATGCCTTTGTATGCTCATCTGATATGCTAAGAGAATGCTGCTGGTACCAAATCTGAGGATGAAGTGCTGTGCTTATGGCTTCATACAAAACTGCATTTTTGTCACCTAGTTGTTTTGTGTTTCTGCAGATCAGTTTATTGCCTGTGGCAAATCAAGGGATATGGCTCATGAGCTTGCTTCCCAGATCTGGCTGGCGGTTCTTGACAATTTAGAGGAAAATGAGCACACGTTTCTGATACTCAAACATCTAGCTCAAGAAGGAGATGTATGTCGTCTTTATATAACCTTCCATAAACTAAAGGTTCTAAAAAAAGTTGGCATAAATATACAAGTACTTTTCCTGGAATTAGTTCTTAAACTCTTGGTAAAAATACATGGACAACTAACTTTCTTACTATTATTATTCATTGACTTTAGAGTTGAGATCGAGAATCATATTAGAGGGACTAACCTTGTTGAATAATGCTCTTTAGCACCATATGTCTGGTTGTATAAAGCTTTCTACTATGTGTGCTTAAAAGCATTCCTCGGTACGTTTAAAGTTCAAAGTTTGGTACAAGTTGAAAATTGGAAAAATATTTGGAACGTGTGTTCCCAGAACTTCTCGTGGTTTTGAACTTTCGTCCCTTAGAAGTTATTTTCTTAGCAATTCAGTACTTGATTTAATAATAAAGTAGCAATTAACTCAACTCAATAATAGGAATTACATGTAAGGGAATTCCCTGACTAATCCAGAGATGAGCATGCTAGCCCCGGGGTTCTTAACTTTTTTATTCCAATTCACGTGGAGATGAGTTTTCACCTTTTCATTGACTGGTGCGGTATTTTAATATTAATTGACGGGAATATTTTTGAAACATTTATCAATAAAAAAGGACAATTCATATGTCACATAAGTTGATATCAACAAGGAATTAGATCGTAAAAATAAAAAATAATTTTTTTTTCCTGTTGAAAATTTAAGTCGGTTTCTACTTGGCTTTTGTAAATTTAGGGTCTAAATTGCCATGAAAAAAATGTTTAGGAACTAAAGTGCTATACTATGAAAAGTTAAATTTGCAGGATTTCTTTTATATTTGGTCCTTTGTTCATCACATCTCGCTTGTGTCATTCAGCAGGTTTTCCTTCCGTACCCGTATACACGATCAATCAAAGTCCAATGGAGGGTGTTTGAAAAGCTGCTCATGGATTTCCGCGACTGCTTCAGTCATGTAGATTACCGTGATGTGTTGGCTTGTGCAAAGAGCAAGTTTCAGCCAATACCATCAGCCTGGTTAGGTTTCTAATTTTCATTTCTGCTACATATTACAGCTTGAGTATGATGAATATAACTGTAAATATATAGACATACGTATATGTATTAATATGTGATTGCCTAAAGTCTGCTTATGTCATCAAGTGTGAAAAGAAGCTTTGGAATCCTGATAGCATCCATGCCGTAGGAGGAATTGGGAACAAAAGGAAACTGTATATTTGAAATGTTGATAATTTTTGTATGATTTCAACACATTGTTCCATTATGAAAAATCGATTGCATTGTTTTTGCCCTTTTCTTAGGCACTTTAGGATTTTTTTTATGGATTTATAGCTAAATAGCCTTTTTTTTTTTTAAAGAAATTTTTTTAACAAAGGACCTAAGTTTTAAAGATTAGCTAAAAGGCCCTTTTTCCCTTTAAATGTTAAACCAATTTTGTAAATGATTGACCATATAGTATAGTTAATTTGGTAAATCACCGATTGTCTACTGTAAATCGCTAATTGATCATGATTAGTTACTGATTAACCATTATCAATCATTGGTTGATCATAATATAAATTACTAGTTTTTTTAGTCAACCACTATTGACTATAATCAGTTACTGATTGATCATAAACAAAATTATCAATTTTCTAATTAATCAGTAATTAATTATGATAGATCACTGATTTACCATTAGAAAAAATTAACCAAAAAATAAAAAAAACCTAACCCACTCAACTCCTTCCCCTCTTTCTCTTCCTCTCTCTTTTTGATCTCTAGAATCTATTTGGCACTATTCCTTGCACCATCTAAGAGGGTTAAAACATTTAAAACTTGTGAGCGATAAGTTTACTAAGAACCAGACAGAAAAATACCATTACTATAATAGATTACAAATAAATAAATAAACAACAATTATATAATAAATAGAATAAACTCAGAAATAAATAAATGAAGAAAAGTTGGTATCAATTCTTATTAAAATAAATTAGCATTGCTACTGGCCATTATCAGCTTGCGCAAGTGCCCCTTAGGATAGGCATTCCACTTTATATGCTTACCATTCTAACATGGATTCATAGCTTGAAAATTCACCTATCGTGTTTCTAATTGAATAGGGTTTATTTCACAAAATTTGCTCAAGCTGACTTAGTCCAAGTTTACAACACTTTCCAAAATATTATATCTATATATATACAATACTTTTCACAAAAATACCATATGATATGCTTTTGCAAATATTTTTATTTAAATCGTTATCTTTCATAAATAATTTATAAAAAAATTTTCATGGCCAGAAAATATATATTATACATGACTACTAAGAAGGGATAACGACGTATCCTATCTCATGACAATAATCTACTAGGTCCACCTCTTCATGCAAATTGAGACTCTTCATTCTGGTCTCCAAATCCGTTAAATCAATAACACAGATAAGTTTCATTGTCCGTTACAAAAGATTTAACTAACTTTTGATCTAATTAGTGTGCTTTTTTCTAGTATTGAATTAAAATATTAAAATTTTTTGGTATTTTTCTAAAAATCTCAATTTATTCCAAATTGCATGCAAACTGTGATCTAAGGTGTAAAACAATGTTTAAACATCTTAAAATAGAAATCAGAGGCTTAAGCGAGTCAAATCAAAGTGACATGGAGACAATCTATCTTTGTTTAATTGATCGATCACACATGTCTAATCATCAGAAAAAGACAGAGAGCTATTTTCTAGTTTAGTACTCATTCGGTTGACCGAACAAGGCATCTGGTTGATCGGATGTTGTAGAAATATGGATTTTTCATATTTGAACCTAGCTCAAATCTTAATCTAAACATGCAAGAAAATCAATATCTAGATACAAAAAAATGTTAAAAAAAAAATTCCCAGAACATGCTAGCTCAACTAAAAACTAAAATTTCCGTAAAAATTTAACATGCAAGAATAAATTTTTAATGGTTTCAAATTCCTCTTCAAGAACTCATGCATTTCAATTTCAAAGTGAATAAGAGATTTTTAGAACTTGGAATAGTAATTTCTAAAAAGGTTTTAAGTGTTCCTAACTTCTAAAATCCAAATACACTGAGTGATTTCCCTTTAAGTTGTTTGATATTTTTGAGTTGTACTTGAAGAAATCTTAGAGACAGAATATGAGAAAGAGAGAGAGAGAGATCCAGTGAGAGAATTTTTTTTTTGGGTGTTTTTGAGAGAATATGTAATACAGAAAGATAGAGTGTGTGTGTGGAGATAGGTGAGATAGGGAGAATAAGGAAAAGAGAATATGAGGTTGACTTTGTAAAAGATTTTGAATTGGAATAAAATAAGAGGCCGTTTGGCACTCAAAAAAAAATCTTCAAAACACCTTTTTTGATACTTTTTTCCATCTTACCTTCACTTTTCACTGTTTGTATTTTCAAAATGTTACAATATACTCTAAACTTTAAAAGTTTATAATTTTATGTATACAAGTCCAAATGAGATGATTTTTTTTTTTCTAAGATTGCATAGAATTTTGAGAGAAACAAAACAATATCTATATTGATATATTTTTTTAAAATTTTACATTTTTTTTTACTCCAAACAGTTTTTGTCCTAAACATATTTTTCAAAACAATATTTTTCTAATAAAAAAAATCTCCAAACAAGTATCCAAATGGGCTCTAAAACAAAACATGATGTTTTGTAAAAAAATTAGGAAGTTTAATGTGTTAGGTTTAGGGATTGAGCATTTTAAAGAGAGAATCTCTGCAAATGTAGAGAAAATTTATGTAACTACAACAGGGGTCTGTTGTAAATATTTAAATGTTTTGGCGCCAAAAATGAAATTTTGCCAAAAATTAAGGGGTAAAAAAGTAAATTTCAAAAATTATTTCTAAAATGAAATTTGTAAAATTTTATATGCAAATTTGTTATCCAAATTAACTTTTAGCACACTAATTAGTCCTTAATTAGTTTAATTAAACACACTTAATTCTAATAGGCGTTACAAAAGCTTGATGGGAGGGTTGGCTACAGTCTTTGGCACGACGCGTTAGAGCTCTTTGGTTGGAATCTTTTGTAGCTCAGATTATTACATCAAGAAAAACTCATATGCGAGTACTATGGTTCTCATCTTAGTGCTTTCGGGCTCTAGTGTTTTTTGATGAACTTGAGATCTTGGTGTTGCCGTAATTCTAACTCTAATGAGTCGAGAGAGGGTTTAATTTTGATTTTGCATTTGGTTTTGTTGTTTTTGTTTGTTTGGTGATTTACAATATAGAGAGATGAGCTAGATAGAGAAAGAAGAGGAGAGAGAGAAAAAATAATTTTTTTAAATTTGTTTTTAATTAAAAATTAATATTTATTTTTATAATCAGGATTTATATTTTAAAATATTTATTTAATCTTTAATAAGTGTAATGTAAGCATTTTTGTTAAATCAATAAACATAATTAGATGGAGAAGGCAAAATGAATGGTTTTATATAGTTCAATAGACACAACGAACAATTTTGAAAGTTTGAAGTGAAAAGTAAAATAGAGTACAAAATTGAGGAGGAATTTATTAAGTGCAAATTTAGAATCTCACAATATTTTATATAATAATAAAAACATACCATGTCCACAATTAAATATACGCTTTTTTCTTTTTTAAAATAATTTAAATTCATGACAAGTTAGCTATATAGTTTTATTCATGACTAGAAAGTGTCAATTTAAAAAAAAAAAAAGTAATGATGCAAAGAGAAAAAAAGTTAAACATTGAACTTAAGGATTTTTTTTTTTTAGTGACTTTAGAGTGGGAGGATTTGAACACTCAACTTTATGGTGAAGTTAAGTGTAGAATTACCGTTAGGCTATGCCTACAACTATATTATTATTGATAATACAATATCACAAAGTAGAGGACATGTTAATTTTTTTTATTTACTAAAAAAATTCTTTTTACTCTTTTTATTCATTTTTATATTATGAATATAGTAAATATTTAATGAATAAATCTTTGAAATTAATAAATAAATGACAAGTCAACGTCACATAAGTTATACAAAAAAATTAGAATAAGAATTGAGATGTACTAATTTACTCCTTTTGATTTGTCATTGTACTCATTTCACTTTGATTTCTTGGTTTCTACTTTGACGTAGTTTGTGCCTATTTAGCACATGATTTAGGATTGAAAATTTTGATTTTTTTTAAAGGAAAACTAGGATGGTGGCTTATATTATTTAAATCTAATAGAAAGCCTAACCTTTTCTTTGTGGGAAATAGCCTAATTATGTTGTGATAAATCAAATCCCCGAAGAACCTTCTTTCTCTTGGCCTTTTTCTTTTTTCGGTCCCTCTTCACAATCATAATGGCTCAAAAGCTCATGCCATCGAAGAAGACAATCTAGCCATCAAAGCTTGCGATGACCGTTGATGGAACCATAGATCCCTTAGTTGGCAGCATTGGAATGGTGTTCATCTTGCGTGAACCCTCCGAGCTTCATTCTCGATTGGATCAATTGTAGGGGATGGTGTTGTGCCCACAAAATATGATAAACTAGAAGAGAGAGAAAGACATAATGCGAACACCGTCAAGAATAACGAGACTCGTCAAGATTATGAACCCAACAACGTTCTAAAATCAGGTTCGAATGGATGGATACCTGGACTCGTTGTTTCAGCAAAAACAAGAACCTTGGTATATTGACCTCAACCCGTTGCTTAATGCGAAACAAGAACCTTAGTATAAAAAAGACGCCACAATCAACTATAGAAGGATTGATTGATAAATCAAAAGTGAACATCACGAAAAATTTCGATAAGTTCAGATAGTTCTTCAAAGAACCAAAGAGAAATAGAACTCTCAACTTTGTGAATAAAAACTGATGTGTTTTTTTATTGCCATGGAGACGCCTATTTATAGGCAATTGTTACAAAGAATATTCTTAAAGATTCGAAAATTGATTACAAAGGATAATCCTAAAATTCTGAAAATTTGTTACAAAAGATAATCCTAAAAATCCGAAAATTTGTTACAAAGGATAATCATAAATCCTCCTAAATCTTAACCAAAACGTAAAAGTAGAAAGGTAGTTATTCTGCCACAAATTCAAAAATCCTTAGTTAAAATAAACGTCTTGGGCTTGATTGGGCTTGAATGAATTAGCTGAATTTCTCATGAGCTTGAATCAAGTTAATGCATCCTCGTTGATCACATGAATCATGCTTAATGAGCCTCCACGAATTTGATTGAGCCCAAACCTCTTGAATCAGCTCATTAAGTGCTTATTTAAATCTCTTTGCTCTCGCTTTTGTAACTGACCCAATTGGTACTTGAACTGATTCCCTTGATATCATGTCTTGTGTTGCATCAGAAAGACAATGGAGATTCTTGGTTAATAGTGATCGCCTCAACTAGCCACCAAAGTTGTTGCGATCCGTTGAGATCTTTAGTCTGTTGCTACTGATGCCACAGATCTTAGATTATCAAGATGCCATAGGTCCAATCTCACATAAAGAATAGTGGGAGACAATTTATTATTATTATTATTTTTTTTTTATTATTATTTTGAGAGTATTTTTTTAAAATTTTTTGGGTTTTTTTTAATTTTTTATAATGGTGAATTAGTGATTTATTATAGTTAATCATTGATTAACTGAAAAATTGATGATTTTAGTTATGGTCAATAAGTGATTGACTATAATTAATCAGTAATTGACTATAAAAATTAATAATTTATTTTATAGTTAATTAGTAATTGACTGTGATCAATTAGAGATTGATTAAGAATTAATCAGAGTCAATCAGTGATTAACTATATAATATACTAATTGATTATTTATAAAATTAATTAACTATCCTGTAAAAAAAAAAAAAACTTTTTCATTAATTTTTAAAAACTTGTGTCATTTATTAAAAAACTTATTAAAAAATGTCATTTAATCATAAATCTCTCTTTGTTCATGGGATGTTTAAATTTAAATAGGTATTTGGAAAAGAATAAAAAAACAAATATGGGGATTTATACAGGTCTGGACACATGGCTAAACGGCACCCCTTCAAAAAATTTTCTTGGGTGAGTGTGACCACATCAACTAGTACGTGCGCTGTTATAAGAAAATCTGGAAAGTCATTTTTATTTTTTATTTGTGAAAGTTAGACCAGGAAAATGACAAAAAATTTTTTTTTTGGCGGCCGGCTGGCCGGCTCTTCGTTGATATAATAGATGGCAAAATTAAAAGAAAAAAAAGAAAAAGAAAAAAAAATCAAAGAAAGAAAACAAGTTTCAAATTTCTACTCTGCAGTCCATCCTCAAATTGGTGTCGTTTTCTTGCTTCTGCTCCATAGATTCTTCTTTTATTTCATACTTATTATGTAGTCATTTTTGTTTCTTTTTGTTTTATTTATTTTATAGCGTTTGGCAGACATTTCAGCCACGCAGGAAATGAAAACTACCATGAAAGCTGCATATACAAAACTTCGGTCAAGAAAGACAAGTTGATAGAGGACAAATGAGATTTCAATTTTGATATTTCAGTAATTGGTGGATCATTACCCACCACAGGATAAGATACTGCCTAGTGTGTTGGATAACCCAAAGTGTTAAGCAATAAATAGGTGATGATTTTTATGTGCAATGTAGATTCACATTCACAAGACCCACATGGTCATATATATATATATATATAAATTGTTTATATAATCATACGTACACATCTTGAATAATTCTTTGGAATCCCTTGAGACGCTGTCAAAAATCGATATTTTTAACCATTTCTTTCACTAGGCAAATATTTAACCTATCTCATTATCCAATTTATTACGCCTGTCAATTGGTAAAGAGCACCATATGTGAGTCCCAATTAAAAGCAAAAATTTCATCCGAAAACTACCCATTGAAATAAAAATATTTGTGTTTTTTGTCCATTATTAATGCTTATTTAAAATTTTGACCTTTCATATTTATTGTATTAAGGATTAAAAAATAAAATAATTATAGCTAAGATAATAATTTAAAAATGTGCCTTTTGAGATACTAATCACCCTTCCTAATTCATCACCACACATGTAACTCGTAACACATGGGACCCTTCTTTATTTTACTCTCAATTATGAATAAGTTTATTTAATAGAAGTCTATTTCCATTAAGTAAGAATATATCTTAATTATCTAATAAATTTTATTTAAAAAAATAATAATTATTATAGTTTCCATAAGTGAAAAGATATGCACGTTGGTCCCTACCTTTATTAAGCTTTAAGCTTTGAAACAAAAAGGAAATGGTTAATATGCAACCTTCCATATTCAAAACATTTTACTTTTAAATTGATCTGGTGTCTTTTTGAGTACATATATATATATATATATAATTTTGCTTTGCCCTACAAAATGGTTTAACCCATCAAAATTTCATGCATCTCATGCTAATTACATACATATGAATAAATAGAAATGTTCATACTAATTACGTGCATAACCTAATATTCCTATCACACATAACTTTAAGTTTAAAAATACATTAATGAATAAAGATTTGATAACTATATTATTGAAAAATATATTATTTATTAGTTTTCCTATTATTATTGCATTTATTGTATTCAAATTCAAACGTGCACCTTCATGGGCAAAACAAAATTATCTGCGCAAAAAAGTTAAAAAATAATTAAAACTCATTATTATCTTATTGAACTAAAAAGGAAGAAGAGGAAGATTTTACTTGACTATATTAATCTTGTGACTGATTCTGTCTTGGGTGACTTACTCCATCCAATAAGTGGGCTTTAAAATTATACAATTTATCCTAATTTTTTATCACTAAATTATAAGTTCAATCTTAATATAGTCTTTAAATATTAAAATATTTAAGAATTATTGCTTAAACTACTAATTTATCCCCACATTGGACCTTAGCTATTATGTGAACATCAAAAGTACATTTTAATTAAGATTATTATTATTATTATTATTATTATTATTTACTTTCACATCGCATGACCTTTTTTTAAATTTAGATTTAGATTTTGGTATTTGTAAAATCTCAAAAAGCATGTTATCTTGATCTAATAACTACAATCCCTTTTTTTCAAATAATTTTTTAAATGAAAATACTATTGTAAGACATTGAATTAATTCTATGATTTTTTTTTTTGAAAATTCATGAAATAAACTGATATTACACCTAAGAGTAACCCCTTTCAGAAATCATTTATAGTTAGTGATTTTTTTTTTAAAATTTTCAAGCTGCATAAGTAAACCAACATAACCAGTATCTACGCTCCTATTCCATTACCCTTCTTTATGCATTGGTTTCCAAATATTGATGTCCATCCCCGTACGCATTGGCACAATTCAGATACTTTTTCCTTGTTTTGGTTTTTATGTTTGTTTGTCATTGTTTTTTTAGCCTTGCTCGCAACTTGGCTTTCAAGTGAGTCTGAACAGCTGTGTTGTGCTTGTAACATACTAATTTAGGACATTGCCCTTTTGTTTCGGCTGTTATCTTTCCCTTGAATATCCAAAGTCCCTTATTAATTACTCAAGACAAAAAAATAAAATAAAATCTTACGGTTGACTTTTTTAAATAATCCGGCAGTGAATTCAACTCTGTCACTGCCCTCACAAAAATAAATAAATAAATAAATAAATAAATAATGAGCCTTTTATTTTTAAATTTTTATAAGTAAATAAAAAAAAAAAAAAAAAGAGCGTTGAGACCAATAAAAAGAATTGTATCCTGTAATTAAAAAATGAAAAATGGGGTGTCAATTCTATAAAAGCCGAATCATCAGGATTAGCTTTCATTTCATGAATCTGACACGCAGATTCCAGTCTTCTTGTTCCTTTGATTTCTCCGTTTCTTCTTCTTCTTCTTCTTCCAAATTCAATAGATTCCCTCTTTTTCCCGCGTTTTCATTTTGTTACTTTGGGAGTTCAAATAGGCAAAGAAGAAGCTTTTGAGCTCAACTGATTCTGAGAAGTACAACGTAAGTCTTTTCATTCTTTAATGATTTTGGTGGCATTTGGTTTTTTAATTCTTTTCCACTCATTGCTTCTTTTTCCGGAAATCTAGATGTTCTCATCTCTGTAGATAGATGTGTATAGAACAAGTGTCTGTTTGTATCAAACTTTTTACCAAGTTGTATATTCTGTAATGTCTTCAGAAATCTAAGAGCAAAGGCTACAAAAATACCAGATGGGTTTTGAAGGAGATGAGGAATTAGCCACCCAAAATGAAGTTCCGTCCAAATCCTTTTTCCGATACAACTCGCCTTTGGTGCAAGTGAGCCTAATCGGGTTAGTCTGCTTCTGCTGTCCCGGCATGTTCAACGCCCTCTCAGGTTTGGGAGGGGGAGGCCAGGTTGACCCTACGGCATCCGACAACTCCCTCACTGCCCTCTACACGACCTTTGCGGTATTTGGCATACTCGGTGGCGGCATATACAACATCCTAGGCCCCCGTCTCACATTGCTCTCGGCCTGCTTAACATATGTCCTCTATACAGGCTCTCTCCTCTACTACAACCACCACAAGAACCAAGCATTTGCCATTATCTCTGGTGCCATTCTAGGCAGCGGTGCAGGCCTCCTCTGGGCGGGCCAAGGTGCCATCATGACTTCATATCCACCGCCTGCTCGGAAAGGGACTTACATCTCCCTTTTCTGGAGCATCTTCAACATGGGAGGTGTCATTGGAGGTCTAATACCATTTGTTCTCAACTACCACCGAACCAAGGCTACTTCTGTTAATGACGGTACCTACATCGCCTTCATGTCTTTTATGACCTTTGGAGCTCTACTCTCCTTGGCTATTTTGCCCCCGAGTAAGGTTGTTCGTGATGACGGGACTAGGTGTACCAACATCAAGTACTCGAATGTCTTAACTGAGTATGTTGAGATCTACAAGCTGTCTATGAATTGGAAAATGCTTCTCATCGTCCCAGCGGCTTGGTCCAGCAACTTCTTTTACACTTATCAGTTCAATAATGTCAATGGCGTGTTGTTTAACTTGAGGACTAGAGGGTTCAACAATGTGTTCTATTGGGGTGCGCAGATGTTAGGCTCAATTGGGATCGGATACCTGATGGATTTCAGCTTCAAGAGTAGGAGGAAAAGGGGTTTTCTTGGAATTGGCGTGGTTGCTTTTCTTGGCACCGCGATTTGGGCTGGTGGGCTTGCCAAACAGGTCAACTACACCAGAGCTGATGTGAAAACGATAGAGAGGCTGGACTTTAAAGATTCAGGTGATGATTTTGCAGGACCCTTTGTCTTGTATTTTAGCTATGGTTTGCTGGATGCCATGTTTCAAAGTGTGGTTTACTGGATAATTGGAGCTCTGGCAGATGACTCTGAAACCCTTAGCAGGTAACACACGTAAAGCACGCTAGACATGCTTTTTTTTTTTTTTTTTTAAATCTGTTTCAATTTGATTTCATACATAAATGACAGTTTGTGAGTGAATTCTATGCTTTACCTGTGGTGATATTGTCTCACAATCGCCGATACTATAAATGTCAGACTCTGACATGATTATGTTAAACAAACACACACTACTGGTACATATTCTCTGCGACAGAAGTGTCCTAATTAGTAAATAATAACCGATAATAGTTTTTCTTGTTTTCACTGATTGCAGTACTAGCTGTCAAGGCGCACAGGGTTAGGTTAGGTAGTCCTGAGATGAAATTCGATCTAGTGTTGTATTGATAATCGTATCATCTAAGATTTTCTTTCTTTTTTACCAAGAAAAGAAAAATTCAACAATTTTTGGTGCATGGTTTTCAGGTATGCTGGGTTCTATAAGGGAGTGCAGAGTGCAGGAGCAGCTGTTGCATGGCACGTCGATACACGGAAAATATCCTTCTTATCACAGTTGATTGTGAACTGGTCACTCACTACGGTGAGTTATCCATTTCTTGCGGTTCTTGTCATGTTAGCTGTGAAGGATGAGAAAACTTCTGAACAAGGAAATAATACCAGTGATGTTAACCCTCCATCAGCCAAGCCAGCTTTTGTTCACTGATGACAATGCGTGGCTTACCAACTCAAGTTACAATAGATTTTTCATTCCACACCTATTATGATATCAAGAAAACATTTTTATAGTGCAAATGAGAAATATTTGTGTATTAGTTTCAAATGTGCCACACATCAATCAAAGTACGTGTAGAGTGCAGTTTAAAAAGTTATACATAATGTTTCCCAAGCCTCCATGTCTTGGTTTATTTTTAGTTTTGACTTCTACAATGCAACTATATCCTAGTGAATTTCATATGGTTGCAAATTTTAACAAAGATGGTTAAGTATGTGCAAACAAAAAGATCCACATTGGCTAAACATGGTATTGGGAAAGGGGGTTTAAAAGGGACTTGGCTACTTCTCTTAATAGAGTAATCTTTGATTAGGTTAATCTTTTAAAATAGAACCCAAGATTTCAGCAGAGATCATAATAAATAATTTTTTTAAATAATACTAATAACAAAAAAAAAAAAAAAAAAAGAAAGAAAGAAAGGCAAATTAAAGCTTTCATTTCCATTCATTTAGGCATCTGCGATCCCAAGCTTTTCCGCAGAATATTTCTATTGCACTGTCTATATCAAAAGGAAGCGACCAATAATAGTAAAAATGCAAGATGTACAATACTAGTTTGAAACTGTAAAGCAAGAAAGTGAGATGCTATGAAATCTGGCAACGTAAGTATTGCAATTAACACACAAAATGCAATTACCGAACTAATAACACAACAATTTCAATCAAACTCAAGGCATACAACATACAAAAATCAACAACGAAAACCTAATTCATACTAATTCAAAAATCATCACAGCACCTCTGCTCTTACAATGTATGTCAGCAGCCGTCTGACCCAAAATTGGGTAACGCATGCCTCTAGAGGACAAGCCCGATCTCAGCAGTTACTCCTCTTTGAGCCATTTCCATATGAAGAAAGTAAGGTGTACTTGAGTAAATTTTCTTATGTTCATCATGGCATCCAAAAAGGACCTCTTCTTGCAGAGCCACCTGATCAAAAGATTTCCGAGGTCAGTTCTAACCCTGCTCGATCAACTCGTTGTCCACTCCAATGACATCTTCCTCTTCAGCTGTCATCACCAAAAGTCTTCAACCTTTCTATCATCTCCTCCATATTGAGAGAAAAAAGAGCCGAAAGACACAAGAGACTGAGCCAACAGAAGAAAAGATCTCAAGAAACCTGCAAGAAAACCACAAAAAAAGGATACAAGCACTCAAAAGCCTGAGACAGGACTGAGAGAGAAAAAGAAAACCTTCAAGAACCTTATAAAACTCATAATTCGATATACCAGTTGTATGAAGGCATTAGCTAATAATTAATTCTAACGAAAAAAATAATTTAGATATTGACATGGATGTTGGCATTAGCTAAAACTCGTTCGAAGATGTGTATGCATAAACAGATTATAACAACAAAACTGGAATAGAATAGAGACTTCTCTAGATTACCATTCATCTAGATGAGAAACAATCAGAAGGTAGGAAATCGAAAAAATTAACCCTTAAGAGATGTGGTTTGTTTGTTTCAAAGACGACCACATCCGTATTTGCACTTGGTCCTAGTTTGTAGGCAGAAGTTTGTTCTCCTCTGAAATGGATTGAATTGATAAATATGCTGATTTTTTCATTGAAAAAGCAATTCTTATAGCTATTCAAATGCAAACCCAAAGTGCAACCCTCGTCATTGTCGATACTGAGAACGATTTCAACTCATCTTGGCTCATCAATATCTGATGTGGAAGCATTTGATTCTCCAGCCGCATCTTGCTCAGTGTTATTAACAATACCTCTCTCCTCTGCATCTTTAAAATATAAAATGCGCACCCCACACCTTTTCACATTGCAACTATTACACTCCAAACATTTTCCGGGTTTTGCCCAGGAATTTGAATAGAACTCAAATGATGCCTCTACTGCATCAAGATCGTCCTCGTAGTCATCATGGGCATAGAACATGTGCATGTGATTTGAGTTACTGAAAAATATTTGAACTTGTTCTTCAACCAAATAACTATGAAGACCCACTCGAGAATTGGATCTTTTTCCATTCTTTCCTATTAAATAGAATATACACCGGGGGTTCAAAGGATGGCAACATTTAGAACAATTGCCCTCAAATGCAGCACACATAGCAAAGCCTAGGAAGGTGTTATTATTCCAAGGTTGAGGGAGCTTGATATTAATCGAAGATCCCTCCGCTTGATAGTTGAACCACGTGGGAATTCCATTTCCAGGACAACAAAAACTGACATCACGGCCACCAACTTCTTGCTATAACAAGGACCCAAGCCACAGTTAATTAGTTTTCAGTATGAAATCTTACTGAACTCATTGCAATTACTCATAAAAAATAATAAATAAACAATACCTTTATTATTCCGTCATTTTTTGACATAGTTGCCCTGTACAAAATTCTATTCTGGAACATATTCATCAAGTTGTAGCATGCATTGTGATCCAACCTCCAGCAATCATAAAACATAAATTCGTCACCATCATACTCAAGAAAACATGGTGCGACTGGAAGCAATGTATTTGAAAGAGTCTCTAACGATGTGCACCCAGTTATATAAAGAGTGGAAACAGAAGATGGAAGCTCTGGCAGAGAACGTAGGCTCTTGCAATTGACTATAGCCAACTCATTCAGGTTACAACAATGTTTGATGCTAGCAGGTATTCCCTCAAATTTGGTTCCTTCTACTTTTCGTTTCACCAATGATGGTAAGAAAAGCAAATCAGGGATCTCAAATACGTTGCAATTTTTCAACTGTAATGAAGTCAACGAGTGCAAGGCAATTGACAATCGGGGCAAACTTGCAAGTCTTGGACAATCAGAAAAGCTGAGAGTTCGAAAATGTACATTGTGGATGGTGTCCGGAACAACCTCAAGATTATCATACTCATCTAAAACAAAATAAGGAATGTGAATTAGATTACTAATAGATGAATGTAGCTCCCTAATCCCTGTCTTTGACAAGTTAAGATATTCAAAACGATCCATTGGCTTCAAAATTTCTGAAAAGTATTCTAACTTCGAGCAACCACGAAGATTAATCCGTTTAAGAAAACTTAAATTGCAAATGCTGCTTGGTAGATTTTTTAGCCTTTTGCAGTAGCGTAAGGATAATTCTTCAAGATAAGAGAGGCGCTGAACTGATGAGGGCACCTGTTCTATTGCTGACTGATTCAAATCCAAGATTCTTATATTTCTTGGAAGTTCTGGAAAACTATCAATCGAAGAGCAGCCATCTAGTGAAAGAGATTGTAACGACTGCAACTTGCAAAGGCTACTGCCAATGTTTTCAAGACATTCACAATTGTGGAGACATATCTTCTGGAGATTTGAAGCACAAGATAAATCTGGGAGTTGAGTAAGAGTTTTGGAGGAACTAAGGTTTAAAACTCTTAAGTTTTCAAAATCCTGTAACCAAAGAAAAGAATAAGCATTAATTAGTAACTTTAAATGAATATATATCGAATACTGTAATCATATAGAACACTAGACAAAAGGAATACCTGTACCACATGCCATAGTTTCCTAAGCTTATTAAAGCACATGTGAAATTCAACAAGTTCTCGGGGAGTAAAGTTTGATGGTAAATATTCCAAAGGGTAATTATCCCAACAGAGATACCTAAGTCCATCGGGAAGAGACTGGAGACCTTCAGGAAGATACACCTTGCACTCTGAAGGATTCTCAAAATCATAAATTTTGAGTAATTTCAGATTATACATGCCTTCAAAAACTGTAGGCTTCATGTACAGAGGATTTCTAACTTGAGACATGTCTAGAAATACTCCTTCTACCAAAGCAGTTCCCTAACAATTGAGTACAGCAGTATAAAAGCATAAAATATATAAAACAGTATAAGCACATATGAAAGTTGTAATTCTAATTTGAAATGTCCACAGGTAGTTGAAACTTACTGTGTTATATTTCAAGACTTGGTACGAATCTTGAGCGGACCACAACCTAGTACGTTTTCCCAACTCTTTAGGGAATTCTTGATGAACAATATCCCAAGCCATTTGTTGCACCAAATCATGCATCTCAAATTTTTTGTCAGATGTGACAGTTATGAGCGACCTATCAATAAGGGTTCTCACTCCAGTATCAACAAAAAAAACTACAGCCATCTAGTATTCTTTCAACTGAATCCTTATCTTCATCTTTAAAAAAGCATGCAATATCAAGAAATATGTCCTTCTCATTTGGATCTAGCCCGTCATAACTTATTCTCAACACATTTTGGACTTTGATGTTTGGAAACATTTTCAGTTTATTCAATTGACTTTCCCATACTTTCGTGCTCTTGGAATATAGGTGGCTACCCAAGACTTTTAGAGCCAGTGGAAGGCCTTGAGCATAATTGACTGCCCTTTCTGATAGCTTCTTATAAGGATCCGTGGCAGGAGGGGTTCCTCTAAAAGCTCTTGAACAAAAAAGCTGACGAGCTTCATCAAAATTTAATTCCTCCACGGGAAATATTCCATGAGCTCCAATATTCTTAAGTACTTGCAGATCTCTTGTTGTTACAATGATTCTGCTTCCATTGCCAAACCAGTCGTGACTTCCAGCTAAATAGTCTAACTGTTCCACATCATCTACATCGTCAAGAACAATAAGTACCTTCATACGATACAGCCATTCCCTTACAAACTGGTTTACTGTTTTTACATCCGACTCTTCCAATAACCCTGAAAAGAGTTTGATTTGTAAGTGTGGGAGTCCATTTCTCTTTGATTCCTCCCTAACATTTTCAAGGAAGTAGCAACATTCAAATTGATGATAGAATCGAAAGAACACAACACGAGCCAAGGTTGTTTTGCCTATACCACCCATGCCCCAAAGGCCAACAATTCGAACATTTGGCAAGCCAAAATCCAACAGCGTTTCAATTTGGGCAACTCGTCTATCAATTCCAATTAGGTCCTCGAAATTATCACCTGAAGCTATACTATTTAGTTTCTCTATAATATCTTTGACAATGGCTTCAATTTGTTTAGATTCTGGCCTGCATAATAAATGAGCAACAAAAGTTAATAATTACAAGCTATGTAAGTACTACTGTCAGACAACACAATAATATTGTTACACAAAAACATTATTCCTCAATTCTCGTTAGTTTCGATTCTTGTTTCTGATACTCTAGGCAATGTTGATGATGTTGAAGACACAAAATATACGATTTAAACAAACTAAATATTTAACAAGTGAAGTAAAAGTGAGCACAAGCGAAGTTAAAAGAAACTGTAAGCTAGAGGGTTACCCAGTAGTGTCCGATAAATGCCAGCCATATAGATTAGCTGCTTCTGCCAAAGAAACCCTTCGTTGATGTACTTTATCCATCTTGTCTTCTTCATGTCTAGTAAAACCAACTCCGTAGCTTCCGTTTTGTTTTCGCACATTTGATGGATCTACGTGATAAAAGACCGGCACAACAAGCTGTTTAAGTTTTCCCTTGCACTTGAGAATATGATGGAGCTCATCCAAACACCATGAAGACAAGGCATAGTTTTCCGAGAAAACGATCACAGAGAGCTTCGATTCCTCGATGGCATTTAAGAGTGCAGGTGAGATTTCATCTCCTTTCTTAAGACTCTCTTCGTCTATATAGGTTTTAATCTTTTTCCGACACAAGGCAGTGTAAAGGTGACTGGTAAAAGTGTTACGAGTATCTTCACCTCTGAAACTAATGAACACGTCGTATTTTTTTCAATTGGAGTCAGAAGCAGAAGCCATCTCAAATGCTTGAGGAGATCTAAGAAATCAAAATAATAAAATAAGTGTTTTTTTTTTTTTTTTATAACATCAAAATCCCGTGTGTAAAGCAAAGGTAATGAGATAATAAAAAATGGAAATAGTAAGCAAACATCGCATGATCAAAAGGAAAATTTCCATGATGCCTAACTTCATGTAAGATAATTACCAGTGTGAAAAAATGATGGGGATCAAAAAGAGAGTCAAAGAGCCACACCAAAGAGTATGATTCAAGAAAACCAAGACTTAAAGACAACAATTGAGGACTAATTGAGAACCCAAGAGGCAAGAACGGAAAAGGGCAGAGCTTCTACAACCCCAAGAATAGAACAACAATGAATAATGATAAAAGTGAGATAGTTAGGGCTTTTACTTCTCACTATTCAGAATTTATTCCTTTCCTTAAACGTGTTATTTTTTTCGGTGGGGGGAAAAACTGTTCCTTTTATTAATTAAGGAGAAAATTGAGGGAATAATGTTCGGAAAATCTACCGACGGACAATCTAAGCCATTATGAAGTCTTAAACGAGCCCGTCGCGACGAGCAGACATCACGGTTTCGCGATTATAGACGCGACCACGAGTTCGTCCTTCGCCACCAATGTCGTCCTCGGAGCAACGTCATCCTCAGAGCGAGTCGCCATTCGCGATCCACTCAGGAGACGCCGGTCCCGATCCTCTCCTCAGCCACCGGTAGTGATCTCGTGACCGTTAGAGCCAGATCGCAATCGCTTGAATGTAGCCGTTGGCCGCGAGGATTGGCCGTCGGCCACCGTATGGAATTAGTTTTTCATTTTAATTTATTTTATTTTCTAGGAAGGTCGTTTCACCCATTTATGTGTTTTTAATTTTTTTCACTTGAAGTTTTCTATGTAAATAACTTAATTTATAAATTTTTACTTTTTTTGAAAAATTAAATTTTAGTTTTATTTTTCATAATTATTATTACATCAAAAATTTAAATTATAAAAATCTATAATTATATATATAAATTTAATGAATTTTTTTAATTATTTATATTTATCTCTAAATATGATTATTGGTATAATCTAACGATAATTTTATACTTGTATCTAATATAGAATTAAGGGTTTAAATTAAAAAAAAAAAGTTTGGAACTAACAAAAAAAAAAAAACTCTATATTAATTTTTTTAATATTTTAAGTTTTTATATTTTTTAATTTCAATAATTTAAATTTCTTATTAACTATCTAAATATAAATTTAAATATTTCCATCTAAATATTAACATCCAAACATCTATTTAAATGATAATCCAAATATTTTTATTGTAAATATTTACATATAAATATATTGATCCAATGTACATACCCCCTCAAACATAGGTATTTGAAATAATCATGTCTAATTTTTGTATTAATTTTTTTTAAAATCTTGTAATTATTTGTTCATAAATTGAAAATAATATGACAAATTTATATATTTGAAATATCTATTTTAAAATATATATTTAAAATAATCAAGTTATAAAAATCTCTTTCTCCTTCTCTCCATTTTGTGTGAGAAAAAAAAAGTTTTACGTTTCAAAATTTTGAATTTTTATACTCTCGTATTACAATTATTATATAAATATATGCATTTTCTTGATCAAATTAAATTGACTTAAAAAATTAAAAATACCTAAAATACTTTTAAAAATTTGAAAGCCAAAATTTGGGTTATTTTTCTTTTTTATCATGTATTTTACTTCTATTTATAAAGTATACCAAAGTTTTTTATATTTATATATTTTATGCTGTAAAAATCTATAAATCTATATATTCTCAATCAACACTTTATTTTTACCGAAACAATGCCCAAAATACCTGTACAAATAAAAATTTTAAAAATTACAATCCTTTAATTTTCACAACAAAAAAAAATTTCAGACTTCTCACCGCTCAACTCTTTCTCACCCCTGCCGCTGATCATGTATCTTTCTTTTTCATTTGGCGAGAGTTGCATTGATGCATGCGAAAGTAGAGCGAAAAGGCGCTTGGCGGGCACAACATAAAAATAAATTGAGGGAACAAGAGATCATTTTGTAATATTAGTTTTGAACGTTGAAGCTCGAGGATTTAAACTTTACATTTCATAATAAAATTTGGACGTGAAATTATTATTAAATTTTATTTAGTTTAAATTATTAGTATTAAATTATTTTTAACATATTTATTTACATTAATATTATTTTTTATATTATATTTGTCTTAAAAAGAGTGTGAAAATACACAAAACTACTTCTAGGGTTCTGTTTGATAAATGCATTACGTTTATATTGTATTTGAATGTAATGTATTAAATAAACTTTACATTTAAAGAAAAAGTAGTTGCATTACATTTGAATATAATAAATGTTTAGATGAAAAGTATTTAAATTATATTAAAATAATGAATATGTGATGTGATTGATAAAAGTGGAGAGAAAAAAATTAGAAAGAGAGTATGTGATGAATTAATAAAAATAATAGAAAAAATAAAATAATAAATAGTGATTATATTAGATTTAAAATATGATTTGATTGACATTTGAATGCAATATTTTTACGTTTGGATGAAAATTATATTGTATTTAAATGCAATGCATATACAATATTAGAAACAAATGGATGGCTAGTTTTGTTATCATTATTTTGCTTTAAACTTATAAAGTAAACTTTTATGCTTTGTTTGTTTGACATATCTATTTTTAGAAATAAAAATTTTAACTTTTCATAAAATGGACACTTTTAAATTTCTGTATCTGAATATTAAAAATTTTCATTTTTGGAAAGCAGAACAAAAAATTCTATCTAAAAAATAAAAATTTGTTACCTATCTAAATAATTTTTCATTTTTTAATAATGTAAATTTTTTATTTTCTAAAAATAAACATGGCATCTAAAATGGGAATTTATAGGGCGTTTGGTAAACACATTGCATTTTAATTGTATTTGAATGAAATTTGTTTTTTGAATGTTGTATTTGGTTAAAAAGTATTTATTTTGTATTTGAATGAAATATATGTTTGGATGAAAAGTAGTTTAGAGTTGAAAAGTTGATGTGATTGGTAAAAGTAGAGATAAATAATAGAGTTGAAAAGTTGATGTGATTGTTTTAAAAATGTTTTGAATAGTAATTGTTTTTGTAGCATTGTTATAAAATTTGTGTCTGATGTAAAATTGTATTGTATTTGAGTAAAATTAAAATGAAAATTTTTCTCCAAACAACGCCTTAGTATTTAAATAAATTAAAATTGAAAATATTGTAATTTAAAAAATCAAAATAGCAACTAATAAGTATTAAATATTAAAAAATTTGACATTAATCATACATTACAACAAATTTATTATAAAATTAAATATATAACAGATTTAACCCAATAAGTGACATTTTATTAAAAAATATATTTTTTATTTAAGTACTAAAATTATCGTTGATGTAATAATTTAACATTAGTATAATTGTATATGGAAAGCAATGAGTATAATTGTCTTTGGCATTACATTATCCTTACCCTTTCTCTTTGGTCAACGTTTCACAACAGCATTCCTTTCCTTCCACGCCTAAAAGAGCACAAAATAATAGAACTAAGGAATAGAACAAGTCAATAAAAGCGAGCCATTACAAAAACAGAACGGAGAGAAAGCTCTCAGGTTCAGGTCTGGTCTTATAGAGAGAGACAGAAGAGAGAGAGAGAGAGAGAGAGAGAGAGAGAAATGGAGTGCGGATCAGAGATAGGAAGGCCGGTGATAGTGGCGATATGCGGAAGCCTGGTGTACTACCACTGCGCGTACAGAGAAGCCAGCCTTCTCACTCTCTTTTCCGACGTCCTCATCGTCCTCCTCTGTTCTCTTGCCATTCTCGGCCTTCTCTTCCGCCAAATGAACATCTCGTTAGTTTTCCGCACTTTTTCTTCACCCTCTTCTTTTTTTATCGGAATTTGACTTGGGAGTTCCTGTCCAGGAAGAATTTGGAGTTTCGTGACGATTTATACTTATTATGGTTTTTTGTTTTGTGAATTTAGAGTCAGAATTCATCCTTCTTTGATACGGTTTTCTGTTGAAAATCAAATATTGGTTAGGGTTGCAGATGTGCGTAGTCAAATCTCCGACATTGCACCATCACAGGACTTTTATTTTCCCTTCTTATGATTGTTGAAAATTTAGAAACGACAGAATTGGCGATAGGAAAAAGATTGGTAAAGAGTTGAACTTTTGTAAGGCCTCAAGACATATGATACACATACATATATATATATATGTATGTATATATAATAAAAGGAAATTAGGTTAAGTGATAATAAATGGAAAATTAGGTTAAATGATCCACTTTAGCTACCTAATTTAATAGAAAGTCGACTTTTTTTTTATTTAGCAAAATGACCGTTTATCATTTTTTCGAATTTGTCAATCAGCTGATCAAAGAGAGGTGCCTAATTTACATTATAGTCAATTAGTAATCGGCCGCAATTGATCAATTGATTACTTATTTAAGAAAATTAATTAATCATTTAAAGAAAAATGGCATTTTAACTAATTTTTAAAACCTTGTGTCATTTGTTCAAAAAACTTATTAAAAAAAGGCTATTTAGTTATAAATCCTATATAAAATTGAGAATTACAGATGATATGTGTGTTAAAATATCTAATTATATTGAAGTATAATTAATAATGAAGGGTACCTGTGGATCCACTGGAGTGGCAAATTTCTCAGGACACTGCTAATAGCATTGTCGCATGGTTAGCTAATACTGTTGGTGCTGCTGAATCTGTGCTTAGGGTTGCAGCGACAGGCCACGACAAGAGGCTTTTTCTTAAGGTACTGTTTATTGTTTTACTGATTTTTATTCTTCTCTTGTCTTGTGATGTGGATTGTTATCTAAGTTGGTTCTAATGCCTCGGTAATGGAAGTTGCAAGATTGGGTAAAATGTGCTAAATTTCTGTTGTTTTGCTTAAGATGAAGTGAACAAAATGTATGGAAGGCAATATCTGGATTCCTTCGTACATCATAAATTCCACTTCGATTCTGGTTAATGTTATATCATTCTTGATTGGTAAGAACAATCCTGATCCTATTTGGTAACTATTCTTATGAATAACTTTGCAACTAATGGTATTAAAAGATAGGTTATAATGGAGCATCAGGAATGGTTTTTTTCTTTTTAATAGGAAAACATCCTTTAATTGATAGAAATCAATTACAAAGGAAAGAAGATAAGAAATCCTCATGAAGCAAACGCACAAAAAAAGAGACAAAAACTAAACTAAAAAGGAAGTGAAAGCACAACGCTATACAAAAACAAGTCCAAAGACAAAAAAAAGTCGACCCTAAGCCTTTTATCCTCCAAAGGCATTATGAATGATTCTATTCCGGTTCTTTTCAATATTTGTAAACATAATTTGATGGATTATATGATAACAAATTCGGAAATGTTTTTAATTTGTCCTATACTGGCATGCTTATATTATAGTACTCTTTTCTTTAGAAGTAAGAGTTTGTCAAATGCATACTTGTCACTTGAATTTCCATTTTTACTTACTAATAACCCAGCTTCAAATGAGTATGTACTGAGTTTAAGTTTTCTTTGGCTTACAACTCTTTGGCATGATTATATTATAGTACTCTTTTCTTTGGAAGTAAGAGTTTGTCAAATGCATACTTGTCACTTAAATTTCAATTTTTACTTACTAGTAACCCAGCTTTAAATGAGTATGTACTGAGTTTAAGTTTTCTTTGGCTTACAACTCTTTGCATGTCAATTGATAGGTTAACATAAAGAGGCTTTGTCTTCTGATAGATGCTTACAATTGTAATGTTTCTATTTCAGCACTTAGGACGTCAATCAGACTAGTTTTACTTAATTAAATAGTAAGTTGGTGTGATATTGTTAACTTTTTGTGTCTTTTTTCAGGTCGTCTTTTGTCTTTATATCTTGTCAGCTTTGGGACGAGTAGTTTCCGGACTTACAGTTGCATATGCTGGTAAGTTTGGTGCTTACTTCATGATTTGGACTCATTAATACCTATGACAGATTAATTATATTTATATATATAAATTTTTTTTTTTTCTGTCACTTAACTTTCTATCTAGTGAAGTTTCTATATTGAAAGAATACTTTGAGTTGCTATGTATTGCTTTATGAGGATGTCCTGCATGAGCCGTTAGAAGGAGATCATAATGTTTTGATGCATGGTTTTAGTAAGTTGTGTGCATTGTACTGTGATGACAACAATCTCGTAGAGTTGAGGATTTTCTTAATTTAAGTGTATAATTCTGGGATCTCGGTTAACAATCAAGTGGAAGGTAGTTGACGGTTTGACTTTGAGAACCTATTCACCCTGATTTCCAATCCTTAAATATATTTCACATTTATAAAATATTTTCTTAGTCGATCAAGTGCCAAAAAATTACTTAAACTTCCATCATTGTTTACCCCACCGTGCATGATTAGTGGTAACGAGTACATTGATCTTTTGCCGAACATTTCAGTAAGTTTATTGGGGTATCCTTTTGTTCTCGTTGAGTAGCTGAAAGTTTATCAGAATGTATGAAATTTTTTTTTCTTCTTTTCTGCGGTATGGGGCCTATGGCTCACAGTTATTAAGGAGAAATGAAAACACACCAAAGTTTCGAACTTGAGAGCTCCTACCCAAATTGCTCCCCACCCACCCATTGAGCTAGCCCCAAGAGGATAATGTATGAAAATATCTTCCTTCTTATGATTGTTGGCGTCTCGTGATAGTGAAGGAAAGTGATAGAGATGTAGGCCTAGCTTCATATTATCAATATTGTTTTTCCGATTGCTCTCATTTGTTTCAAGTTTTTAATTTTGGTAGTTCATGCTTTCACATACGATGCCTCAACATTATTCAGCTTACACCGGTCATAACTTCAGGTTTATGTCACATTGATTTTAGGGCGTAAGAAATTCCTGTAGACGTGATAAAGTAATTATCTCATTTAGAATCACCTGTGAAATATACAAGCTTAGGATGAAATGCATAGAAGACAAAGTCATTAAGCAATACAATTTATTTGCTCAGATTTTGTGCTATCAATGTCAATCAGCTTGTGATTCTTGAGAATTTGAACGGTAGTCATGGCTTTTATTTGTAAATGAGAAACAAAAACGATACTCCTTTCCTCTGTATCCTGTTTCAAGCATCAATATCTTGTGACTTATTTGGATCTTGTCTACTTGAATCAGGGTTATGCTTGTTTTGTCTTTACATGTTGGCAGAGAACTCTCAATCAATCGGTGTGCCTCTTTCTAGGTTCCGAAGGAGAAGCATTAGCCCTAACGAAGAGATTACTCTAGAGGATGATGCCATGTAGTTTAATGTCGATCTTAGTATGTTCACTGTGGCTGTGTTGTTGCACCTCTTAGTTTTTTTTTTTTTTTCCCCCCTGTAAATACAACTTTCTTGAGCCCCAATACTGGGTGTTGTATAAGGTGATAACTTTGACATATAGCTAATTGATTTGTAAATGATTAGAAAAATTTTTGGTCCATTTATTTGAGAATCCAACGGACACGCTCGCTTTTGTTCTTGGAAACACGGTTAAAACAAAATTGAGCCGGAGGAATGAAATGTAGCATGTACAAAATTGCAAACGCTAGCATGAACAAAAAATATTTATTTATATTTCACTTGATTGTTCCTGCCAGTAGCCTTCCCTTTGGTTTCTTTTTACATTGACGTTGAGTTGATAGGCTATTGATATTGATGTTTTTTTAGTATTTTATTCAATTTATATATATAAATATATATTTCGTTTTAATAATTTAGTTTCATCCATATGTTTTTAAAGATTGAAGATAAGACAGGGTCTTTTTGAGCAATTTTATTATAAATTATAAATTATGATAGAGTTTATTTTTTAATCGTTAAGATGTAATTTAATAATTATAATTTATTTGTATATGATAATTATAATACATTTTAATACCTAGTATTAAAAAATTTTAAAAAAAGAAAAACAAACAAAAAAATCCAACATTCCACTCCAATGCCACCTTGCACTGGCAACCCATTCCCTGACTCCCTCCGACTTGTCCTCGGTGACAGCCCAAGCAACCAACGAAAAGCTCGCGCCCCCTTGTGCTAACATCATTGTGACATGCGAAACTGTTGCATTCTTCGAATCCCTCCATCCTACTCTGTCGATCGACCGTCATGACTTTGGAAGTGTCTGTTAGAAGTTGATTTTAGTTTTTTAATTTATTCATTTTTTTATTTTTTTTTTATTTTAATATTATAAGGTAGTATATATCACAATTATCATGTATATACAACATTTTAATCACAAGATTATATATGAATAGTCTAAAAATGAATCTTATTGGTAAAGTCTTTCAAGAAGCTCTATCACAATCTTTTTAGTTTTTAAAATTTGTGATATTCTATCTTTGTTGTTGTTTGTCTTTTTATTTGTACTCAATTTAGAAAAGTTAAGTACAGTATTTATGTCTTTTAAATATTCACATATTTCACACTCTAATTGCTCACTCAATTTACTTACTTCAAATTGTCATAAAATTTTATAAATTTTCATTTTTCCACTTTAATTTTATTTTATCAAAAAGTAACACAATTTAATTTTTTTACTAAATCTCACATATACAAAGCATGTGATTATAAAAGAGATAATGCTTTATGAATAATATTTTTTTGTTCTATCTTTTATGCTTTGCTTGGCTTATCTATTTTCGCATGTGCAATAAAAATAGTATTTTTTTTAAAGTATGAATGGTGAAAGCTAAAGGGAATGGACCAAATCATGTGAAACAATCACAAACATGTCATAAGCCCTTTGAGTCTTTGTTACCATAAATCAACAAATGACAAAGTAGAATTGCAAGTGTAAGAATAATTAAGACAATGGACTTGCAAAGTTATTTTACGAGGTCTAGTTGAATCAAGATACATGTGTACAACATTTCCTACGTTTCATCCAAACATCTAAAAGGAACTCAAATGATGCCTCTTCTTCGCCAAAATCGTCGCCATACTACTCGTATGCATAGAACAAGGGCACATGATCCAAGTGGCTGAAAATTGTGTTCTCTTTCTTTGTAATTTGTAATCAAATAATTATAAATTGTCAATGGAGAGTTCTCTATTTTAGTCAAAGAGCTCAAATTGTTTTTTTTCCTATCATGTTTGTTGAAGCAGTTTTTTTACATCAACGTCTTTACACCTTTTCTCTCACTCTCCATCACCACGTTTCAGTAACAATGATTACGTTGGCAATTCATTGCTAGCACCGGAGAATATCAGACGTAAATTGAAGATGGAGGGGCAGAGAGAGGGAAATTGAGAACATTTTCAAAACAAATCTGCTATATATATATTTTTCATTATTGAAAATTCCTTGTCATTTTACCTCGAACTGGGTTGCAAAACCTGATATTAGCTACAATTTCCCAAAGAAAAGAAGTTGCTCATCCTGGGCCAAATCGGAACCCAATGTTTCAAGATGGACACTGAACAGAGCCCAGAAGATGACTCAAACGCGTAGCTTAGAGTTGAAGCAAAATATTAGCGTTTTATTATTATTATTTTGAAATAATGATAAATAATAAATAGATTGTTGACTGCGTAAAAAAACAGCAGGATGACAGGATCGTATACTATAAGAAGGGGTAATGCATGGCAAATCTTTTTGAGTCTCTAAAATTCATTTCAACACTCTAATCTCTATCTTTTCTTATTATTCTCTATTTTAAAGTTTTCGAGATTCAAGAACACCAACACAAACATGTCTGGTGAGTGCTTCAGTTTCTTTCACATTTTTGTCACATTTTTTTTTTTAAATTTTTGATTCATTTATTTGTTTTTGTTTCTTCCAATATCAATTATGGTTTTTTTTTCCCCTTTTTACTCCAAAAAAAAAAAAAGGTTATTGTTGGGGAGTAGGACTATACTGCATTTAGCAAATTACATATAACAACAATAATGAATGCTAATACTTATAATTTCTTTTTGCCTTTGTGTCATTACCACCAGCAATTCCAATCCCCTTATACACTTTTTTTTTTTAATTTTAAGTAAAAATAATTAAATAGAAAAAATAATTATTTACATGGGAGACAAAGATACTTTTTTTTTTTAACTGTGCCTTTTATTTTTATTTTTTAAAGAATTGATTTACTATATCATTAATGGCAGGAAGTGATGCAGAAAAATCGTGTGCATTTTGTGTGAGCAAGGGACCATTTAGTACATGTTCATTTGGTGGTCCTCCCCCTTCCCAAGATATGGAATGGTCTTCCAATTATTCCTTATTAGGCCCGAGCCCATTGAAAGAGGATTCCAGCTCTTTCCTATCTGCTCCAAGTCTGCTGCAACAGAATTCCCATTCTTCCTCATGTGGTCCAAGCCCTTTGAATTCTAATTCTTCCTCATTTGACCCTAGCCATTTTAATTCTAACTCTTCACTGTTTGATCCAAGTAAATTCAAACAAGATTCTAATTCTTCCTCATTTGGCTCAAGCCCTTTCAAAAAATATTCTAACTTTTCACTATTTAGTCCAAGTCAATTCAAACAGGATTCTAATTCTTTCTCATTTAACCCAAGTCATTTCAAAGAAGATTCTAACCCTTCACTAATTGATCCTAGCCAATTCAAACAAGATTCTAATTCCTCCTTGTTTGGTCCAAGCTCTTTCAAAGAAGATTTCAAATTTTCATCATTTAATCCAAGTCAATTCAAACAAGATTTCAATTCTTCCTCGTTTGACCCAAGTTCTTTTAAAAAAGATTCATGCTTTTCACTATTAGATTCAAGCCAATTCAAACAGGATTTTTATTCTTTCTCGTTTGGCCCAAGTTCTTTCAAAGAAGATTCTAACTCTTCACTATTTAATCCAAGCATATTCAAACAAAGTTCCAACTCTTCTGCATTTGGAAGCCCTTTGAACGAGGATTCCAATTCTTCACCATTTGTCCCGAACCCATTCACATTTGGAAGGCCATTGAAACGGGATCCCAATTCTTCACCATTTTCCCTAAGCTCTTTCAAAGGGGATTCCAATACTTCCCTATTTGGCCCAAGCTCAGTGAAAGGGGATACCAAATGTCACGCCTTTGGAAGTTGTGGTGGTCCAGTTTTTCCCGGGGCAAAAACCTTCTTATAAGAAGACTCCAACACCACCAACTCCCTCTACTGCTCCAGCTCTTAATTTTTCCCCCCAGTCCTTAAAATGTTTTTCAAATATACCAAATCTCCCAGGTCAGTTATTTCAGTCACCTCAACTTCCAGGTAACAAATTTTGAAAGCCCATATTCAGCTTCTTATTTCATATACATATATATATATATCATATATTAATAAAAATAAGAGTAGTGCTTCCAGATCACTCGAATATCTTCCCTATCTTCTCTTTTTAATTTCCTTCAATTTCAATGCAAATTTCCACTTCATTTCTTCTTTTCTTAGTTGCTTCCTATCAATTTCCATAATATATTTTTATTTGATTATTAAGCATTATTGATCATACTGAAAATAGAAAATTGCCCAAGGAAACTCATATGCCTATATTATCCAGAACTTCATTGTTTTCATTTGATGACTAACAATTATGGTTTTTTTTTTTGGTTAATTTCATCTGTTTTATTTATTTTATAAAGTTGAAAGGTTTGATTTGTTTTAGACTATCAATCCTTAGGTAACTTCTCCTTTTATTTTTATTGTTATATCTTAATTGTTTTAACTTTTAATCCTTTATTGTTTCATTAATACTTGCACACTGGCGATTGGGTTTGAGTCCACAGCAGATGCAAAGCTTCATTCAATATCCGCCGCGCCTTTTTTCCAACACAAATCCCATGAAGAATTGAGATGGGAAGACTATCAATCCCTAGGTAGCTTCTCTTATATTTAATAATATATATATATATACATGTATCTTATTTGTTTTAAAATGACAGGGAAATGAAATAAAATAAAATAAAATAATTGCCATTTAGATGTACTAACAATTTTGAATCTATTTTAACTATTTAGATGTTTCAAAATAAAATGTTAAGGGGACATTTGGTAAAAATATTTCATTTTAACTTCACTCAAATACAATACAATTTTACACCAAACAAAAATTTTACAACAGTACTATGAAAACAATTACTATTCAAAATATTTTTAAAACAATCACATCAATTTTTCAACTTTACTATTTATCTCTACTTTTACCAATCATATCAACTTTTCAACTCTAAAATACTTTTCATCCAAACACACGTTTCATTCAAATACAAAACAAATACTTTTCAACCAAATACAACATTTAAAAAATAAATTTCATTCAAATGCAATCAAAATACAATGCGTTTACTAAACGCCCCCTAAAATTCTCTATAATAAATAAGAGACATATGCCTCATGATGTTCAAAAAAAACAATGATAAAATTGTTCAAACAAAACCAACATATTACTAATTGAAAAAAAAAAAGGATGGTTGCTTCATAGGATTATAAATTTTAAAAACACAGATGATCTACAAAGGCCAAACTAGATGAGTAGAAAAGGAATGAAAACAAAAAATAAAAAAGGGGTCTAATACTTAAATGTTTGCTTCTGCAGGGAAACATAACAAAAAGGAGAAAATTGATTCCAGTGCACTGACAATGGAGGAGCCTAGACCCAGGCTGTCCCTCTTGGTTACTGCTATTCCAGCGCTGGTGCATCCATTTCCGGGGATGTTGCCCTCATCCACGGATCACAACCGTCGTAATTTCCAAACCACTCCGAATTCAGGAATAGAATCTCATCTCATGATGAGTCTTGGACCTTTCGGCTTCTCAACAGGGCACCCCGGTTACATTCCTGCAATGCCACTGCAGCTGTGCTACGTGCCGGTGCCGGTGCCGGTACCGGTGTCACCGCCGCCGCCGCCGCCAACTTATTAGAGAAATAAGTGGAGTACTATTATTTATCATTATTAGTGATGCATTGTCAATAATATGGTGGTTGAAATTCAATTGTTACATATGAAAAAAAAAAATTTAATAATAAAAGTATTTGGTTTTTTATTACTATGTGATAGTTTTAATGTCCTAGAACATAGGTGATGATTGAATTGTTAATGTTAATTACTACATTTTTTATAATAATAAAAGTACTTGCAGCAAAAATAAAGAAACAAAAAAGTAATTGTTAGTACTTTTCATTTTGGTGTTATGCGATCCTTAATATCTCTCTCGTTGTGTATTTTTTGCTTTAATTGTTTTTTTGTTTGTTTGTTTTTTTAATTTACTATTCCAATTTTTTTTTTCTAAGTTGTAATAAAAACCTTTTAAATTTCATGGATTCTTATGAAACAGACCTTGTTGGATTATCAATATCGGAAAGTGACTGAGAAATTTAAAAAATAAAAAAAGTACTTATGCTATGAGGGTTTTTTTTTAAAACATATAGCAAAATATTGTCAGTAGAATTGAAAATTAAGCAAAAAAAAAAAAAAAAGAGAATATAAAAAATTCACATCATTATTATAGCATGAGACTTGAAAATTTTTATAGTACTTTCCACGTAATTATGCTATTCTTAAAATATTCCAAAAAATTTGTTGTAGTTACATTTTACATTTATGATCACGTTTTATGTCATGTAATTTCCCCATTTAAAAGATAGAATCACTGAATCAGCAAAAAGAGAAAAGATATATATATATATTTCTCATCTTGCAAGAATGATATAAAGTAAAAAGCGTTTTTTATTTTTATTTTCTGTTTTACATGTATTTACTATTTAGAATTAAGATGTAAGAAGTGTAAACCACCGCTATCACAACAGACTGTTCTCTAGAAGATAAAGAACACAACAGGTGGAAAAATTGAAAGTCAGGTGTGATATTATTATGTTTTAAAATGTTTTTAAAATTTAGGTTGTTTTGGAAGATGATTGAAACTTTTATTTTAGAGATTGGAGATGTTAACTTATAATTATGTAGTGTTTTATAATCACATTTAGAAATGTGTGTTTAGAAAAATTGAATTGTTTAAAGTGAAAAGGTGAAATAATTTAAAACAAAATGATCTTCACGATATCAAAGGCTCGATCTATAACCAAGGCCTCTTCACTAGATAATTGATTAATAAACAATAGAGTACCGAATATTCACGTCAATGTTCCTCGAACAACAAATGGCCAATCGATCCAAGGTGGTAATTTTTTTACTACACCTACGGGAATTTCTACGAAGTCCTTCTAGAGGCTTAAACAGTGCAATTGATCATGTATGAATTCGTCCAATTCTACATATGGTGTCACTCTGGGAGCCTCAAGCTTTGTTTAAAAATTGAGGCCTAGAGGATGAGTCCTTTTATGATCCTTGCCTACATAAGGAGTGAGTTAATAAGTTTGTTAAAAATATAACAATTATCAATCGACATTCTTGCCTTCAACTTATGGAGTTTGCCCTAAAGAGGATACAAAAAATCAGACAAGGGACCAATCGACTTCTCATTAATCTGCAAAAAGAAGTATCGATCTTGTCAGTATCTATCGGCCTTCTTTATGTCGCTAATAATCAATTTCTTTGATTGGAGCACCATTGAATAGCAACCAAAGTTTAAACAATTTTGTTTCAGGTATTAAAGGTTGAGGAAATCCTCAACCACTAGTTCAACGCCCGCTTTTTTGCTGCAATGGTGAGGCATAGAAATACTCTATCTTGTTGGATATTAATTAAGGGATCACAAGCTGGAAATGGGACATAAATTTAACAAGTAGAGGGGGAAGAGATAAACAGAGTCTGTACTTGAAGTAAATCTCATATATGTAGATCTACCCCTTAAAGACTGCGTTCACTCACTCATCGGGGAAGGGAAGGCACAACTGAACTTCATTCGGGAAACCATAGGTCCCTTTTATCCTCATTAGATTATCTTTTGTTATGATGGATTGAAGGTTTTTCATTGTTAAAAAGCACTCATTACTCGATCAAGGTGAAGGTCTTGACAGTCGTGCAATCGATGGAATACTTAGTATGCTGGCTCCCACAGCCTGTACTGTTCAATCCTCTCTTGTTGGTTTAGCGTTCAATCTAAATCCTCTTCGACTCTTGTCCCATTCATGCACTCGTTTTGAGTATTCCAATATCTCTTTAGCTTCTCGTTCATCCAAGCCCTCTTCATCTGATTTTGAAAGTTCGATGTCTGGGAACCTAACACCCTAGAACTCTTTTTCTAGTGGAGTTTTATCCTTGTCCATATTTTCATAAACACAGAACGGATCAAACTCTAAACCTTTACTAGATCTAAAAGATTCCCTATTTTAAATTTATGAGTTCTTCAAGAACTCAAACCCAGAAAAACATAAATCCTCAGAAATTCCAAATAAAACCCAGAATCATACCAAACAACTCAAAAATGCAAGGAGGGGAAGATTTTTTGAGAAAAATTACAAGAAAAAAAAAAAAAGGGGTTCTTGCCTGAAGATTTGGTTGAACTTGGAAAGCCTCTATGTTCTTTGTGCTTGAAAATGGTAGAAATAAGGAAAGAGAAGGAAAAGTCCAACGGTTATAATCCCTCAGAGTTGATCTGATGGCTTAGGATCAACCAATATCACATGATTTGACAGCTCAGACTTTGCAACCTCTAAGATTCTTGCCAGCGGTAATTATAACATGTTTTTTTAAATTTCTAAATTCGAAAATAGAAAAAGCAACTTTCATTTCAAGTGAGCTAATAGCAAGGTGCCATGTGTAAAGTTGATTCCCATCAATCATCGCCAGCGTCAGATGACAGGTGTAAAGTGCTTTTCTCATAAGGATTATTGATTAATCGACCAATGATCACTCTATTAAGTACAAGTACTTGATAAAGAAGATGGCTAACTATTGGTCATACTTCGTCTCCCTAAAGATTGCACGTGTGGTTGTCATATGAAATCGAATAGCGAACAATTTCACTTGTGAGTTTGTTACCATAGTTTGTCACGTGGCGTTCCTGAAAAGCCAGTGTTTGATCAGCCTATTTGTCATCAAGTATCAATCACTATTCAATTAACTACCATTTGATAGTCGCTTTTCCAACCTTTAGTATTTTACGAGCCTCTTCAATAATCAATCAATCGGTCGTCTAGGATTCGTATGACCATTATTTGATTCTCGTCTCATAATTTCCATGTCGAACACTAATGTTCGATAAGGGCATGCTCTTGGCAATTCTTAGGAGACCACATCGCTAGGAATTAAGCCTCAACTCAAATCGTGTCCACGTAGACTCCATGATCTTAACAGCCTTGGAAGTGGGTTCATGACCACATAATCCCTAAATTTTAGGGCTCATAATCATTTATTCTTCCTCTGTAAGTAGGGGAAGAAATCTCTCAAGCAGGACACCATTTTTTATCAGTACATCTATTGCACTGTAATTTCTATTCTTACTAATCATAGTGGTAAGCTTTCATAGAAGACATAGCACATTTTGGCCAAACTCTCTAAATTTCCAATGTCGTTTATGTTTATGCATTTAATTTGTTGTTTTTAATGTTTGATTGAATTGTTTGTTCTTATTCACAGTGTCCACGAGCTTATTTGATTTGGTTCAATAAAATTTTACTAATTAATCCAAATTTTATTTGATCGTAGATCCTTAGCATTTATATAGATCATGGGATAGGGCAGGTTATGACCAGCATTAGATGTAAGTTGGGACAGGGTGGGTCGCCCCTAACTCGCCCCATTTATATGCTGAAAAAATATTTAAAAAAGTTTGGGGGAGTTTGGGGGAGAAAGCTGAAGACATTATTTTTGAGTTGGAAAAAAGTTATTTTGGAAAATGTGTTTGGGAGAAAAAACTATTTGAGGTGAAAAAATAAAAAATTTTAAAAATTTTTTTAGAAAAAAAAATATCAATATGAATATTATTTCGTTCTTCTCGAAATTCTATATAATTTAAAAAAAATTATCTTATTTGGACTTGTATATATAAAGTTATGAATTTTTAAAGTTTGGAGTTTATTGTAGCATTTTGAAGATGTAAATAGTGAAAAGTGGTGAAGTTTTGGAAAAAAGTTGATTTTGGGGGCTGGAAAATAACTCCTAAACGAGCCCTTAATTTTATAAAAAAAATTTTAACTATATAATTGTCCCAACAAAGTCCTTTTGTTATGAATCCATTAAAAAATGGATTAAAAATAAAAACACACCCAATCAATGAAGAAACTAAAATTAAGGGCTTGAAAAAATAGTGGAAACCCTAAAAAGGGAAAAAGAGAAAGAAGGAAGAAAAAAAAAAAAGTACTTGGGAACCGGCGAACTCCTTAAATTGGTTGACCCAATCTTCATCCTAGCATCGATACCCCAAAAGTCAACATTTGGATTGGAAGCCACCGTGACTGATTCAAGACCGTTGATGGCTTCTCTGGTCTCAGCTCTAAGCTTATAGAGTGCCTCCGTAACATGAGATTCCTTGGAAGCCTTTTGCTTTCCCTTTCCTGTTTCTTCATTTTGAGGTAGGGAAAACCAACCCAAGCCAAGCCTAGATGGCAGAGACAGTGGAGGTGGACGACTTTTTAAGGGTAACTTTTAGTGCTTCAAGATATCAGTAAATGAATTTTTTTTTATAAAAAAACATATAAAAAATAGAAAAATATAAAAAATGAATTTTTTATTATCTTTTAAAAATTATACAAGTCAATGGGGCAGAGCGGGTACTCATTGACTTGCATGGGTTTGCCTTGCTGGACCTCACATACTAAATATGGTAGTTCAAGCATGGCAGGTTGGCCTCAAATTCAACCTAACTTGCCCCATTTACATCCCTAGATGGAATGAGGGAAAAAAAAAAAAAGAGAAAAGAGTTAATTACATTGCACCCTCTATATTTTATCAAAATTATAAAGATATGTATTTGACCAAAACTAATAACATAAACATCCCCGCTCCTTAATTTTGTTAAATATACACATAAAATTACTAAACTTATCATGTAAAATCACAGCCATTCATTTGGTTAGACTTAAGATAGAAAAAAAAAATTCAAAGCTCTTAGCTGGAACCATCTCCACTTAAACTGGAGTTGTCGTGCAGGAGACTACTGCATCGAAGCCTACTGCATAGGAGCTAGCTGTGCTAAAAGTCATTGCTACGGCAAAGCCTCTGCATTGCGACTCCAAGTCTGCATCAGAGCCTGCTTTGCATGCGAAGTCCCCTTTGCCAGAGCTCGTCATCATGCCATTGCAGGCTCTTTCTCCCATTTGGTTTTGTGCCACTGAGGTTAAAGTCCCTTACCCTAGGCCCGTCACCCCTCTTCATGAGGCTATCGCTTCCCTATCCTTATCTCCGTGAGCCACTCTAAAAGTGGGTTTGTTTTTTAAATTTTTCTGTTGGATTCGTATGATAATATGAATGTGATTATTTTGTAATTTTTTTTTTTGGATTTCATATGTATGATATTTTGTTTAATTTTGTTTGTGTGGTGTGATAATTTTATTTTTATTTTTTTAGAAGATGATTGTATGATTTGTTTTTGTTAGAATTTTGTATAAAGTAGTTTGATTTTGTAAATTTTTTTATGTATGCTTTACAATTACGTGTACTAAATGTTTTATATATATCTACTAGGTTTAAATTGTTTTTCAAAATTAAAAAGGGATTTTTGAAAATACATGTATATAGAAAAGACAATTAAAATCATATTTGGTGTTAAACAAGGGTATGAACATCAATTTTGATATTAAAGAAGGGTAAACATGTCATTTTGTAACTATATCTAGTTAAAAATATATATTTTTAATACAAATATGAGCATTTACGGTGATTTTAATCAACTTGATAGTTAACTAATAGAAAGAGTGTTCATATAACTAAAAAAAAGAACGTTGATATTATTAGTTTCAATTAAAAAGTGTTATTATAATTTTCATGTCTGTTTGCTTTATCATTTTAATTTCATTTAATGTAAAAGTTAAATTAAATTAATAATTTGATTTTAGTCAAAACAGTGACCTAAACGGATATTTAGAAAAATGGATGATTAGAAACAATAAACTAAAAGTCAAAGGAAATTTGATATTATTAGTTTCGATTAAAAAGTGTTATTATAATTTTCATGTCCTTTCTATTTATCATTTTAATTTTATTTAATTTGAAAGTTAAATTAAATTGATAATTTGATTTTATTCAAATCATGTTGCAATGGTGAACTAATCAAATGTTATGATCCTGATTGGTATACATATTGATTTTATATTACGTTTAAATATAATGTATTGAATGTAATTTACATTTGAAGAAAATGTATTTGTATTATATTTGAATGAAATATGTGTTGTGATAAAAAATATTTGAATTGTATTTTAATAATGAATATGTGATATAATGAGTAAATATAAAGAGAAAAGAAAGAGAGAAACAGAATATATGATGTGATTAATATAAATAATAAAATAATAAATAATAATTATATTAAATTCAAAATATAACGTGTTTGGTATTTAAATAAAATATTTTTATATTTAAATGTAATACTAATATAATATAAATGTTAAATCAAATTAGAAAAACACGTAAGTGTCAACGTATTTAATTCAAAAAAAAAAAAAAGAGGAAGGGAAAGATTGAACTTAACGAGGGTCAAGTTTGCAGCGTGTTCTACTCTGAAGGTTAAATAGGCAAAAGACCTTAAACCCAAAAATCCTCATTCAACCATCATCACTCTTATCTCTCTCTTTCTAGGATGGAGAAGCCAGGAACCCCAAAACCACTCCGTCAAAGCCAGAGCCAGAGCCTGAAGCGGAAGCTGCCGAGGCCAGAAGAGCTAATCTCGCACTACGAATCCCAAGGGCTCGACTCCCGAGAGGCGAGCGTGAAGGTGATAGAGGACCTCCAGTCGGCGCTCTTCCGGGTCATCTCCTCCGGCCGAGCCAACAAGGATAAGCTTCTCGTCGACGCCTCTCGCAAGCTCGACTCCGCCAACTCCCGCCTCGCCGTTGTCGACGCCAAGCTCGACTCCAAGCCAGGCTATGCCGAGACCTTCGCCGTCGGACTCGCCTCCGGCCTCTCTCTCAAAGCCCTCGACTCTGCTTTCCCTCACTTTGTTTCTGCTCTTTCCCACCTTTGGTCCTCTGTCTCTTCTCTTACAAAAGACTCTCCTCCTTCTTAGATTATGTCTTTTTTTTTTAATTGTATCTTCTTCAGTTTGTTTGCTTTAGAAGAAAAAAGATTTGAACTCTTTTTTGGGTTTTTGAAGAAAGATTGAATTGAAGAAGAAAGTGCTTTGCCTTTTCGCTTTTGCCCTCATGGATTGGATTTCTTTTTTGTTTGGGGAAAGTGGGAAAAAGGAATCATCTATATGATAAATGTGACTGTTTGTTCTGGTTTTATAACTGGTTGGGATTCTCTGGCTTTTACTTAGAAATTGAAGAGTGGAAACTCAAACACCCATATGGGAATTGTCGTCTTTAATTCCATTAATCAACAAAAACCTGCAAAAGCCATTCACGAGAGGGTTCATAGCGTGATTCTATTAGTATAAAAGGCCAAGGTAAAAGCTCCAAGATGAGTGAGATTGGTTATTTAGGGTTGGGTTTTCTTTCTCTCAATTGTATAATATAAAAAGGGTAATCTGGATTCAAAAGAAAAAGAAAAAATTGAAAAAAAGAGAGAGAATGTTATGACAATAGAAAGATACCATAAACATGTATGGTAAGTTTAATGTAAGTAGGCACATATTTTTGGTATTATATAACGATGATTGTTCGTTAACAGTGACATATGCACAGAAATTAAAAGATTGCTGAGTAAGAATTTTGAGATAAAAGATCTTGTAGATCTCTCTTTTGTATTATTATGCGTGAGCATATAGATTAATTAAGATTGTTGTCGAGGTATCTTTAGACTATCGCAAAAGAGTCATATCCAAAAAGTTATTGATAGATTTGGTATGAAAAGGTTGTGAGCCACGAGATACTCCTATTGATAAAGAAGACAAGTTTAGTTTTAGTAGTGCCTTGATAATGAGTTGGAATAGAAAGAAATGCAAAAAATTTCTTATGCATTAGCTATAGGGAGTTTTATGTCTGCTCAAGTATGCATGTATTTGGATATTGCATTCATAGTAGGAATGTTTGGTAGATATTACGTAACCTTAGGATGCATCATTGGAAAGCTCACTTATAAGAAATCGACTCATTTAGATAGCATTGGATATTCTGATTCTAATTTTGTTGAATGCCAAAATAGTAAAAGATCCATATGGGGTTATGTTTACTTATTAGCTAGTGGAGCTATTTTCTAGAAGAATGCTAAGCAGATACTCATAGCTTCTTTTACTGTGACAACTGAGTTTGTAGCCTATTATAAGACATTTAATCATGGGATATGGATGTGAAATTTTATTATTAAACTATGAATTGTGGATGGTATTGAAAGATCGTTAAAGTGACATTTTGATAATAATTTGGCTATGCTTTATACAAACAATAACAGAAACTCTACGAAGTCGAAGTATAAAGATATTATATTTCTCATTATTAAGGAAAGACAGGTGACTATAGAACATATTGGAATAAACTACATGATTGCGAATTCATTTATTAAGGGTTTATCACCCAAGGTCTTTCATGAGCACACTACTTATATAGGTGTTGTTTTACTTAACGATATGCATGCTTAATGGGAGTTTATATTTTAATGTTCTTTGTTACAGACACATTTTATATTTGGTCTTACGGAATAATATATATGGTTCATTTATAATCTCTCAATGTTATTCATATTTGATCTTACTAAAGAATAAAATTGGATCAGTTGGAAATAGGCATGTTTAAGATCATATTACGAGTAATTTCCATATTACGCATCCATACACATTGAATATATTAGTATGGTGACTATTGATTGGTCTAGTTACGAATATATGTAATGAAGATCGCTTTAATTCCATACTAACAAAGTAGATGGATTGCAAGTAAAGAGATATTTCAGAATAGATAACATAGTAAAGGTTATATATAATATAATTGTTTTAGAAAATATATGTAGTCCAAGTGGAAAGTTGTTGGGACTTTATTTAATTTTTTAATTGTGGGCTTACATATTAAATAATAATTATATAGTAGGTTATCTAATTTAAAAGGGCCAGATAAAGGATTTATTAATTGGGCTCTAGTGATATTGACTAGGTATGAGCTTTAATGTTTGGAAACTCAAAACTAATTGAATTAAGGTTGATGGGATTCTAATTTGAGTTAGTATACAAGGGTTATTATTAGGGTTGTGATCTCCAAGTTAAATTATACGTAATATTTGCTTTCATTCTTCTTCCCTATTCAAGAAGAGAATTCATAGAGTATCTTAAAAATCTAAGGAGATTTGACTATACAAGACTCTGCCCTTCTCTAATTTGTCAACATGGATTTATGTATGTCTTCTTTATAATTATTCTCAATAATTTAATATGATGATTCTAGGGTTTCAAAACTTGAGATTTAAAATTAAATTCCAATAGGTTGAACTTGATTGTCAAAATAGTTTGATGGGCGGGTAGTGGTTTAGATGTTTAGAGATCAAGTTCAACTTGACTTGACTTCCCTGTCTCATTAAAAATAATTTATTTGAAAAAAATACAAAATATTGGTGGTGCTCATCTCTTAACAGATATTTGGATTAGTAATCTAAACTTAAAAAATTCAATCCACTTTTATGTTTTCTAAAAAGTTAATTTTAATTTCATTATTTACAACTTTAATTACAACATTATAATCGAATTTTAGAAGTTCATAAATTTACGTACTCAAATTCAAATGAGATTTGTTTTTCAAATAACGTAAAATTTCAAAAAAAAAAAAAAAACATATTCAATATTAATTTTTTTTCTAAACACTATTTATCTTTTTACATTTTTTAATTCTAATAATTCAAACCTTTTCACTAAATATAAATAATTCAACCTAAATTAAATCTAAATATTTTCAATTCAAACACTTTTACCAAACACGTTAGTCTTGTGACGGGGTTGACTTCCCTCTCTAAAAATACTTGCTTTAAATCAACTAAACTTCTTGCTTGAAAAACCTTAACACTTGGCAGCAAGAAATCCACGCACAAAAAATTAGGAGCTGAGAGTGAGAAAAAGACCTTAGGAGTTAGCACTAAGCACTTAGCACTCACTCACGGAATCGGGATCAATGTCGAAGGTGTTGCCATGACGGTGTCTGTTGGTGTGAGGTGCGTGGGAGCACCGGTGGGTCTGCGCGTTGGTGGGGTTTTGTTCCACATGGTCTAGTGAAAACTGACAGTAGGACGCATGAGATGAAGCTTTTTTCATGCGGTGGTTATAGCTCCTCGGAGCACTGCTATTTCTGGCATAGATCACATTTGACTAGCTCATAAACAGAATAAAACAAGGCCCATATTTATTTTTCCCTGAAAACCTTTTAGGCTTTTACACTATTTATTGTTAATTTATATATTAATAAAACATATATTTTCAAATATTAACTTATTTTTCTACTTTAAAAAAATATTAACTTATTTTTCTACTTTAAAAAAATATTAACTTATTTTCAATAAAAAAACTCAAAAACTCCAATTGTAATTGGTATTTTAAATGCAACCAAATTATATATTTTTTTTTTAAAGGGAGAAAGAATGTAATAGGGATCATTTTATATATCCTATCATAATTGTGATAGTAGCCATTTGTAGACTATTTAAATTTAATCAAATAGTTAAGATTTGATTGCTTGTAATAAATACAGTGTACATTAACTTAGAATTGTACACTAAAAAATTAAAAAAATCCAAGCAAAAAAGAAAATTAAAGGTAACGTTTGGTATTATTTTTGAAATCTGTCATGTTTTTAAAAAAACTAAAAATGAGAATGTTTTGAAAACTGTTCTGAGATCGTTTCTGAAACTGTGTTTGGTTATATTTTTTGAGTGTATGTTTTGATAAACAAAAAAATAAAACTGTGTTTGGTTATATTTTTAAAAACCAGTCATTTCATAAGTATTTTATTAAAACATATTTATATTTAATTCTAAGAAAATTATTATGAATACAAAAATCAAAAATTAATAAAATTTTTAATTGAATATTAATAACGATAATATTTAAATATTTAGTATATCAATTAAAATATAATTAACTATTATATTTAGTTACAATTGCATTACAAATAAGTTTTTAATAGTAGAAGTAATATTTATCTAAAAATTTACCAATTCTATATACCATAATAATTAGCATACATATTATTTCCACAATACTTATGCTATTTATGTTACGTTGCGAAATTTTGAATTTAAAATTCACACATAAGTGTATAAAAATTTAATCATTAGTGTACCAATTTTTTTTAAAATTTTTTTTACAATCAAATTTAAGTTTTCAATATATCAAATATGAAATTGGACACATTTTAAAATATCAAACCAGATTCAAATTTTTATAATTTTATCCTAATTTAAAAAATAAAAAAAATTCTTCTTTCTTTTTTCTTTTTCTTCTTTCTTCCCTGGTCGAACCCCACAGTCACCCTCTTTTTTTTTTTTTCTCTTCCTTCTTCTTTCCTGTGACGACCCCTCTCCACGTACGTTACCATACCAACCAGTCGAACTCTGACGCCGACCGCGATGGCTGGCAACCTCATGGGTCGTCATCCTCTTACTTAACATATTTAACTTTCCCTTCTTAACGTTCTCATTTAAAGCGGAAGCAATTTCTATAGTAAATTTTTTTTTCTTTTAACTTACATATTATACCTATCTCTATCATACTCTTATAACACATATTTCATAACTTTCTTTCTTTCACTTTCCTTTTTGAACACTCAGCGAAAGACTCATGGTAGTACCATACCCTCGCCCAGTCCCTTGGCACGTGCAGATCCGTCCGTTGTCCATCATATTACTTTAAACTAACAGGTTACTTACCTGCAACATATAAACAACTAATGAGCTAGATGCTCAATAAGTTCAAACATACATTCATTAACTTATAAATACTAGTAATATATATTATTACTAGAATATATGACGTCGCGTATATACACATCATATGCATCGTTTATACATATCCTCAAAACTTAACATAGAATATGAGCTTCATCATGCTCGTTTATCTCTTCATTCATCGTTCTTATCATTCTATCGATCAACTCTTATCATTCTAATCTAATCTCTTCATTTCTTTGCTTTTCATTCCTATCATTTCTTAACTTTCTATTCTAAATCTTTATAACTTTTCTATCGCTTTATCATCATCTCTTAACCTTTCATATCTTAAAAGCTAGTAACACATATACACTAGCATAACACCATGCAAAAACGTGTCATTCCATACATATAGCATCAATTACATCACATCACATATATTAATTCTATTATGTTCCTTTAGTTTCGTTTTATTATTTATTTACTTTTCATCGATTTCATTACGTCATTCTTTCGTATTGTTCGTCTTTTTTTTTTCTTATCTTTCTTTTCTTTTCTTTTCGTATCATTTCTTTTCTTTTCTTTTCACTTTCTTTTCACTTTCTTTTCTTTTCTTATCTTTCATTTTCTTTTCTTTTCTTACCTTTCACTGGTGGGCCCCGTTGTTGAACGTACGTAGTGCGCGCTGACAGTGGGAGGAGGGGGAGCTACCCACCAACCTACCTCACAGTCACATAAACCTCACCTTCGGGGTTGGTCCATCCTATAATCTACCACACCTTCGGGGTAGCACCACATCTGCGCGGAGGATATAGACCGGAAGTCTCAACCATATAGGGAGACCGGTACGCCAACCATTAACTTTTCAGTTTTATTATCTTGCATTCTTTTAGCTTTTCTTATATTGATTTTTCGTTGTACGTCTTTTTCATGACATTCATAATCTTTCATTTCTCATTTTTCATAAAACATTTTATGGAACATATGTTCTTTCGTTGTTTTTCTTTTCTTAATTCTTTACTTTACTTGTGTGAATTATGTTAATCACACTTTAGCATAGCACATATAGCACATATTACTTATATAACATCACATCACATCATAACAAACAAAATTATGTACAATTATGTGCGGACAATTATTCTCTGTTTATCTTATCATTTGCATCATTCTATCAATCATAGCCTATCGATCATAGCCTATCGTTCTATTCTATCAATCACATCTTATCGTTATGTTCTAATCCTTTCATCATAACCTATCATTGTTTCTCTTTCTTGTCTAACTCTTTGCTTTCATATCATTTTTCATAAAACACCTATCCTTTCGTTATCATAAAACATGCCTTTTCTTAATTCCTTTCATCACCGATCATCGTTGCTCTATCAATCATAACCTAACTTTCATAAAACTTTTCATAAAATATCTATTCTTTCCTTTTATATTTCATCTCTTTCTTATGCATCCTATCATAACATTCTTGTTCTTACTCTTTCCATTCTTCTATCCCTCTTTATCATATCGTTACTCTCATAAAGCTTTTATAATGCCTTTCCTTCATAATTCAATATATACATATATTTATATATATATTTTTATAATTATTTATTAAAACATATCTTTTAACATCATCATAACATTGCTATAGCATTACTATAGCATCATCATAAATCACATCATGACATTTGCATACCAAACATATAAAAACGATAAGTTAGTTCATAGTTGCAGACAGGTAAATGTCTGAACTTACTCATAGCGTACTTATCCTCCTCTTAGAATCCATCGACGTCATTTGTCGCGTCTGGATCAGGTTCATACAGACAAACTTTGTCCGTTAATCACATTTTCATTTATAACTTTTATTTTATTAAAAAGTTTGATTCTGATCTTATAACCCTTAATTATAACCTTAGGACAACTTTTTAAACCTTAATGGCCCTTTTCGAATTTTTCTCCAACTTTTGAAAAATTATGATTTTACCCCTAACTTTTGACAAAATTACAATTTTGCCCTTGACGGGATTTTTCATAACTTAAACCTCAATTTTGGTTTTTACAAACTTCATTAACCTATTCCGGGGTCATTGGGGCTCTTTTCTCATAATTTGAGAATTTTTGGGCAAAATGACCATTTTACCCCTGATGGGTCGTTTAATCATAACATTTTCATTTTTATACTTAGGCTGGATTTTCTAAACCCAAAATCATTTAATTAACTTTCTAAATCTTATCGGACTTTTTCCGGATCAATTCTTATCATTTTACCAATTTTCACATTCCCGGCCCTCGGGAAGTACTATTCGAACCTAAGAATCGGTTTCATGTTTTTCTTGCGTTCTAGGGTTTCGAAGGGTCGGTTTACTAATCGTACCTTACCCATTCCTTTTTCCTTGCCCTAATTCCTCGAGGGGGCTCGGGTTCCCTTCCCGATCATATTTTTACCCCTCGTTTCCCATATTACCCCTGGTGCCATTTTTAGAAATTTCGGCAGCATTTCCCCTTAATTTTTGAGGTTCCAGCGTTTAGGAAACGCCTGAAAACCATCTATCATGATCTAATTTTATCACGTACTATATCAGAGGCCTAGATTTTACGTAAAACTCATACTGTTTACGTAAAATCATTACATTATCACATATTTTTCTTTTTCTCCGTTACAGCCATTTTCTTCTTTTTACATACATTCTTTTTCATAATTTTTCATACCAATAATCATAAAATCATACAATAGTCCCAAACAATTAAATTGCGAAACGTAAAGGGGTCGGGATTTATACCGAATTGCAGTCCGGTCTCGACGGCATAAACCCTAATTCTTCGTTCTTCATATTTGAGGCCTCGTCCTGCAATTCTGACTCCGCGGATGCGTCCGGAACGTCGAAAATAGGCTAACGGGCCAAACTTCCAAAATTGGTCAACGATCGCCGTTGACCGGCGTTGACTCGCCGTTGACCGGCGGTTGATGGCGGTGACGGTGGCAAATGAGTAGCCCATCTTGAAGATCTCGACGAGAGGAATCTATTGGTGGTCTCAATTTCACCATTCGACACCTCTATCGCCGGAAAACCTCCTCGAAAGTCACGGTCACGGCGGCGACGGTGGAACTCCGCCGTGCCGGACTTTTTCCCCGAAATTGATTGAGGGCTTTTGCTTCCCTCTTCATGGTGAACATTTCTGTACCGACGGCGTGCTTTAACTCGGCCGGAATCGGCAGTTTCGACGGCGGCTCCACGGCGGCGTTTCACCGGATTTTTCGAAGCTCGGACGGCGCGATTCCGCCGGTGTTGAGGCGATCCGTCACGTGGGTTTTGTAGTACTCTTCACCACGAATCTTTTGGGACCGGAATCACCTTGATCGGACGTCGGACGGCGGAGATACGGCGTCGCGAATTTTCCGGTGGCCGGCGGCTTCAGGCGGCGCGTGCGGGCTCCTCCGGCGTCGGTTCCGTCGACTCGGCCCACCGTTGAACTCAGCTCGGCGAGAGCTTTCCGATTACACCGACGGTGTCGAAAAAGGACACCGTTTCTGATGGTCGGTTACTGTACATATTCAGGTAGAGAGAGAAAGAGAAACGAGGAGAGAGAGAATTTGTGGACAAATGAGGAAATTCCACTTTTTTCCGCTCTTTATATACTTTTTCGCACAAAATTTCAACATGGGCCTCCCTGACTAATTTGGGCGTCCTGAATCTAAATATATCAGTTTTATTACTGTGAATTTTCGGTCAAAAATTACCCTTGTACTCAATTATCAAATTTGAGCGTGCTGATAGGCTATCCTTACTAATTTGGGAGTGCTGAACCCAAATTTATCAGTTTTATGTCAAGATAATATCATCTTGACCTATTTCTTGATACTGTGAGTGGCACACACGTGCACACACATAATATCACTATTACTCATTTTTCATCCTTTAACATTGTTAGAACATTTTATTTTTGTTCTAAACAATATTAAATCACTAAATTTTAACGCTTAAATTCATTGTGTATTTATTCTCCGAAAAATATGAATTTTCCCGGTTGTTACATTTCCCTTTTCTTCTTCTTCTCTTTCTTCTTTTTCGTCTTCTGTTTTTCGAACCGCCGAAATAGCCGAGCCCGAACCCAGCCTCCCCTCTCTTTCCTTCTCTTTCTTTTCTTCCTCTCTTTCGCTCCTTCTCTCATTTTTCTCCGGCCACTAGCCCCGCGCAAGCCATCCGCCCCAAACCGCCGACGCTACCCAGCTCGAACTTGGCCATCCACTGTCGCCTAAGCCAACTGAATCCTCCTAGCCCAGTCGAATGCCGAACGAAGTCGTGCCTTGCCCTCACCGTGACCGTGACCTCGCCGTCCACCAGTCGTTGCCAAACCAAACCACGTCGAAGCCGCCATCTCACCACGGGCATCTTCCGACTGAGTCCCAAGCTCCTCGTCGCCACCACAGTCGTTGCGTCCATTGTCCCTCTTCGCGAACGTCAACTGCCTGAGCCAAGGTCAAATCCAAAACATCCAATCCGATCTCCCTCGCCGTTTGCTCTCGCTGAGAACCCAGCCGAGATCTGCAACCGGAGCCTAGTCATTTCCCGTCGACGACGATGAGAAACCTTCGGTCGACGACGATGAACGAGAAAGGGAGAGACGGGTGGAGTCGAGACCGTGGAGGCGAGGTTCGGGGTTCGGGGGCTCTGTTTCACGGGTCTGAGGAAAAATGGGAAAAAATCGAAGAAAACAACTATAACTTGTTTTCTTACGAAACCGAAAAAACAAGCAAATATAACTCGCCGGTTTCAAAAAAGGTTTTCAAGATCGGTGTCAACAAACGTGTTTCCACGTTATTTTCGGAAACGATTTTTTTGGAAATCATGAAATCAGTCCCAAATACAAAAACAAACAGGCCCAAAAAAAGCCCAACTTTCCCAACCTTTCTTCCCTACTAACAGTGAGCCCTTCTTCCTTAACAACTTCTCCCAACCCCCCAGCGACTCCTAAGCCCCCTTCCAAACCGTCACCGATGACCACCTTAGTCCCCCCTCCCCCGCAATGACGACAACGACAACCCCCCCACCCTCGCAACTCCGACTCTGACATCGAACTCTAGCACCTTCTAATGCACGATGACTTTCCTTTTTGCCACCAACCCCCACCAATCTATTCTGACTTTGACATCAAACCACAACACTCTCTCCTCCACAAAGACTTTCCCAGCCACTGCCAACCCTCGCATCCCCACCCCTTAACAACTTGGGTGAAATCCCTTTACCTTTTCACGGTTTTCAATCACATCAACTTAGCTGAATCTGGTTGTGAGTGGGGACGTTAGAGGTTTAGGGGTGATTTCTTTAGTATTGGACTTTTTTTTTATTTCTTTTTTCCTTGATTTTTTATAATTTTTATAAGATAAGGTGTGTTTTAGTTTTTATATATAAATAACATCTCATCATTACATTTAAACAGTAAAAAAATGAAATCTATTGACAACATGTATAAATTAACCCTAATGTAGTCTCCCGTTAGAAATAAAATCCTGGAAAAAAAAAAAAGTTATTACTATATTGAGGAGCTGACAAGTGGATATCCAACGGAAAACGCCTTTTAGTTATCAAGGGCCCCACCTCAAAAGCCTTTGTGGTTTGGACAAGGCAGTTCAGCTCATCTTCATTTAACCTCATTAAAAAAAAAAAAAAGAGAGAGAAAAAAATCGAAATTATCAGGGAAAGTACTTTGAATCTTTGAGATTGAGAGCTAGACTCACTCACTGTCACAATCCCACCAGGTGAGTCTGTACTCTATCGTTCAATCTTTTCATTGTGATTTTTGTCGTTCGAATCTTTTACATTTTTATTTAATTTCTGCTTTCATTTTGATGCTTTGAATCTTTTATCAACAACCAAAAATCAGTTGAGTACGTCAAGCTTAGACTAAAATTCTCCCTACTCGAGTCGTAAATGTCATTCGCAACGCCAAGTCGTTTCATCTTGCTTCCTATTCGATGCTCGGATTCCAATTCCAACCCCAAGCGTGGCTTCGGACCCAACGACAACAAAACCAACAAAGTACGAGGAGAAAAGAAAATTTTTTTACGTTCTTAATTTATATGTTTATTTCTCTAACTAGTTGCTTTTTTTTTTTTTTTTGGAAATAAATTCTCAGGGCAAGAAAAACAAGGGGTTGGCAATAGAACAAAGGTACTTTCTTTTCTAATTTACATTTTTAAACTTGCCCAAACTCATCTTTTTCTAGGATTCTATTTCAATTTGTATGATTTGGACTAATTATAATGAAAATTGGGTACATGTGAACAATAGTATGTGTCAGTCTCATTTTGAAACATGTTCCATTTTCAGCCATAAGCAAATGAAAATTTGTGCATAACTAATTTGATTGGTGGGAAATTCGATCTTATTTTTACATTGTAGTCCAATTGTTCCTTTTGTAATTATTATTTTTATGATTTGTTGCAGGAAATCGGCAACTAGACGATCCCGCCCCGACCCTTCTCGTAAGTTGATTGTTCGGTTCCTTCATGGTCGATTACTTGTTGTTTACTTGCTTGATTTCATGCTTCTTGCGTCGAATGAGCATATCACATTAAAGTTTTCTTGATTTCACAAGATTGGTGTTCTATCTTACAAGTTACTACTTCCAAGACTTAATTGCAGGAGAAAACGTAAGAAGAAAGTGAAAAGTCTTCGAGAGGAATACTAACAACAAGTACTTATAGTCTATGAGAAAAACGATTGAGTATGTTTAAGACTCAAATTAGATCAAAATGACAACTAAACAAAAAACCAACATTGACCAATTTTGAACATTATATCCAGTAGGATGCTTCAGCTTCTCTTTCGTTTCCTTTGTTGGTCTTTGGTTCTGTCAAACTTAGCATGAATTTTGTCTCTGCAGAAGCGCCTGGTTTAAATTCTCAGTTTGGCGAGAAATCTAATAATACTCCTGTAGACCTTGATTTTGACGAGCGGGTAAAAGCAGTAAAAAGGTATAATAAATTATTATTGTTTTTTTGGTTACTACAATTTTTCAGGTTTTAAATTTAATGTTTGGAGCCTTTAGACCATTCTGCTTGTGTCATTCTCTTGGGAGAGACATTGCACATTCTTAGAGAGCATGCCTTAGTGTTTTTGTTTTTCTGTCAGAATATTCTGAATCACATCAACATCCCTTACTTTGTTGTTTCTTATGTTAGAACAAACTCCATTCATCGTGAACATCCTTAAGTTTTTTTTTTTTTTTTGTTAATCTACCAATGCCAGTTTGAACCGAATTTATTGAAGCATATCTACTTGTTATTGGTTTCTTTCATGGGGCAATTTACCTGCATTTTTTCAGATAATGATTTATCTAATCCCTGACGCACCAGACAGTAATGGTTGATTGAATGATTTCTATTCTGTGTATGAATCTTGGTATGTGTTAAAGTTAAATGCCTTTCTCAGGTCAGCACTTGAGCAGAAAAAGGCAAAAGAGGAAAAAGAATTTGGAGCAATTGACTATGATGCACCAATTGAATCAGAGAAAAAAACTATTGGACTTGGTACTAAGGTAAGACTCGACTGTTTTTGCTCTTAATGCTTGTGAATTCACATTTCAGTTCCACAGTATGTTTTATTGAATGGATATCACTTATATAAATGCAATATGAAATAGATTGGAGTAGGTGTAGCTGTTGCGGTTTTTGGCTTAGTTTTTGCTTTTGGAGACTTTCTTCCCTCAAGGTATGAAATACATAGGGTTTGAACTACATTAAATCATTTGAACTTTATTTTTGAAATTTTTGTTGTGTGTGACAAAAGTTTTGCTCCAGTTTTTGGACTGTCCTAACAGAGGTTGAAAAAGGATATTTTTTTTCGCTTTTCCCTCCCATCTTCTCCATCTTTCTACAAATTCTCTAGCCATTCTTAAGTAATCTCTAGCCATTCATAAGTAACATGCGATGACATAATTTCCACTAATTTTTCCTTCAAATGTATATTGTGTTTCTATCTGTCAAGAGAAAGGATAACCTAAATCGAGGGTGTGCTTTCTTGTCTGCTAACAAATGTCTGCAACTCTTTTAACATTTTTTTTTTTAATCCCTATACTGTTACTAAAACGGTTTATTTCAACAAATATTTTATTTTGTGTTTAGCGTTTGGATTTGTTGTAAATCTTTTTTACCTTTCTCTTTTTCTTAATCTTGCCTTATTTTATTGCTTGATTGCTTATTTTCCAGAGAAATGATTTCATTTGATGTGGTCTTCAAGTTTTCAGTGTTGGTCCGTCTGAGGATGCTGCAGTTGTTGATAATCAACTGTCAGAAGAGGAGAAGACTACTCTTCAGGTGAGCTTCCCATCGGTCACTATTCTATATGATTTTGAAGAATCCTTCAAACAAAGATGAGAAAAAAATAACCAAAAGAAAAAGAAATGAAAAGAAGAGAAAAGTTGCTTTATGGTCTACCTATTCTAATTATGATCCATGGCAGACTCAGCTGAAGGAATACGAGGCAATGCTCAGCAATTCACCGAAAGATCCTACTGCTCTGGAGGTGAGCCACGAACTGTTAATGCAAGATACTGTTCTTTTGCTTGTGTACTACTACTGGTGCTACTGATATTCATTGTGAAGCTTAGGAATTAGAATTTTTGGTAATGTTTTTAAATTCTTGGAAATATTAATAGGTAATAAGCTGGTTTGTTGACTGCTTAGTTTCCGAAATATAAAAATGAGGATGTAAGCTGATATATTGAGTCTGTTGACTGTTTTAGTTTCCCAAAATAAAAAAGAATTGTTCTGGCTGAACATGGTCTGTAATCTATATATGGTCATTGGCATAAATGTGAAACGAATCCTTTTCTTTGCTCCCCATCTCAGATAAAAAAAATGCTAAGCTTATGACTATCTTATTCTTTTTTTTTTTGGGGGGGGAGAAATAAGGGAAAAAATTAATACTGTTCAGTTTTATTATGATTGCCGTCAGTGACATCCTAAATTCTAATCTATCCAACTGTTTGACTGAGAGAAAAGAATGAGTGGAATTGATTGAGGAGCCAAATTGTTGTTGTTGGGATTTTTTTTTTCTAAAGAAAAAAATGTCTTTGTAGTAAGAAAATAAATAAAGAGAGCTGGGAAATCCTCTGCCTGTCCTTTAAAATTATTTAGGAAAAAATAAATAGGGAAACAAATAGAATACATGCAAGAAAGCTGCAGCTAATCTGATTGAGAATGACATGAATAATGAAACTAGCAAAAAAATCCTTAATGGTTATACTTAATCTGTTGTTCTGATTTATCATTTGTCTTCCTGGAGCATTCATGCAAAATATGTTTCAAATTTGCAGGGTGCTGCTGTAACCTTGGCTGAGTTTGGAGAATATACTCGAGCTGCCTCTCTGCTTCAAGACTTGACCAAGGTGTGGTTGCGTTTCTCGATATCATAAATTATATTTGCTAGAAGCTACTCAAACAAAACACTTATTTGAACTCATCTCTGCGTTACACAGGAGAAGCCAAGTGATCCTGATGTTTTCCGTTTGCTTGGCGAAGTTAAGTATAAACTAAAGGATTACGAGGGAAGTGCTGATGCATACAAGACTTCTACGGAAGTATGTCTTCATCTATTTCTGCAGAACATTCTCATTTATGTTTTGCCTAGTGATTTATACATAGCTTACATATTAATTGACCCCTTTGTCAGCATTAATACTGTGGTGAAATAGAGAACAAAACAGAGAGGAAAATTGAGAGATTGAATTCTATTTCTCTTGTATATCAAACATTACATCAGAGGTTGTATGTATATAAATAATCCTTAGCTGTAAAATAGGAAACTAATTCTCTAAATCCCTTAAAGGAAGAAATTGCTCCTAGTTAGATCCTAATCATATCTCTTTATTTTAGGAATACATATGTTACAATATCAATAGTCAACCATTTCCTACATTCCCCCTCAAGCTGGTGAATAGATGCTTTCCATTCCTAGCTTGGATACAATTTCTTGAAACGTTTTGCTGTTTAAGCCCATGGTAAGCACATTTGCGAGCTACCGATTGGAAGACAAGTAGATTGTGCAAATCAAGCCATTGTCTAGCTTTTCTTTGATGAAAGTGTCGGTCCATCTCTATATGCTTTGTTCGATCATGCTGCACAGGATTATGAGCTATGTTGATAGCAGACTTGTTATCGTAATAAAATCTCATTGGGCCATCCCACTTAATCTTTAAACTCTTTAGGATGATTTTCAACCACAATAGTTCACAAATGGCTTGAGCCATTGCTTGAAACTCCGCTTCAGCACTTGATCTTGCCACCACGTTTTGCTTCCTACTTCTCCATGTTACAAGGTTCCCACCAAGAAAAGTGTAATACCCAGAAGTTGATCTCCAATCAACCATAGATCCATCAGTTTCAACATCTGTATATGCTTCAAGTATTAGACCTGTGCTTCTTTTGAACAGAATTCCCTTCCCTGGAGTCCTTTTCAGGTACTGCAGTACTTGGTTTACAGTTTGCATGTAAACTTCTTTTGGATTATGCATGAACTGGCTGATCACGCTAGCAGCATAAACTATATCCGGCCTTATGTGAAAAAGATAAATGAGCCTTCCCACAAGGCGTTGATACATCTCCCTGTCAACTGTAGCATCATCCTTAGCCTTTGCAAGTTTGTGATTGGGGTCTATCAGTGTACTTGCTGATTCACGCGCCAATTTTCCCATTTCTTTCAAGAGATTGTTGACATACTTTTGTTGAAAGATGAAGATTCCTTGCTTGTAGTGTGCGACTTCAATTCCTAGGAAGTACTTCAACCTTCCTAATTCTTTAATCTCAAACTCTTTGGCTAAGTAGTGCCTCAAAGCTTGTTTGTCCTCACCATCATCCATGTTATAATTATATCGCCAATGTACACTAGAAAAACCGTGACTCCCCCCGTGTTTGAGTGCTTGATGAACAATGTATGATCTCCTCGACTTTCTTTGTATCCCATGGATAGCATCACCTTTGCAAACCTTCCAAACCATGCCCTTGGTGGCTGCTTCAACCCATACAAGGCTTTTTAAACTTACATACTTGATTAGTAGCAAGATTTCTTTCAAATCCAGGTGGGATTTTCATATAAACCTCTTCTTTAAGGTCTTCGTGCATTTTTGACATCAAACTACTGCAATTCTTGGCCAAAACTAGCTATCAAATATAGTATAACTCTTGTAGAAATTCATGATTTATTACTTAATCTCTAGGAATTAGTTGCTGTAAATTAGTTTGATTTGTTTCCTAGAATAAAGGGGATATTGGTATTATGTTACAGATTCCCTAATTAGCTATCTTTCTGTTTTTGTGTTCCTTGATTGTAGGAAGAGATTCTCTCTTTCCTTTCTATTTATTTGTATACTGCTTCTTCAGAAAATAGCATGAGAATTATAATTCCTATTCTCAATTTCCTCATGGTATCAGAGCCACCTCTGAACCTCTAAATTTTTTTTCCGATGACCAAGTACGGAATGGCCACGGAAAAGCAAACCTCATCCTCACGAGAGGTGATCTTAAGTTCTGAAACTGTCGTCTCCAACAACCATGGCGGGACAGATGGTGTTCCTCTCCAGATTACAGGACACAGGTTGAATGGGAATAATTATCTTCAATGGTCACAATCAGTTTTGATGTATGTACGTGGAAAAGGGAAGGATGATTACCTCACCGGCGAAGTCGTTCCTCCAAAGGCCGGAGATCTGAAATTCAAAACCTGGAAGATCAAAAATAACATGGTCATGTCGTGGCTGGTCAACTCGATGACGAACGAAATCGGTGAGAATTTCTTGCTCTACAGCACCGCCCATGAAATCTGGGAGGCAGCGAGAGAATTTTACTCAAGCAAGGAAAATACATCCGAGATTTTTGAGATCGAAACTAACCTCCATGATATTCGACAAGAAGATTCTTCCGTCACCCAATACTACAGCCTTCTTACCCGTCAATGGCAGCGATTGGATGTTTTTGAAGAACATCAATGGGGCTGTACAGGGGATGCGATGAGGTATAGAGAAATTGTTGAGAAGAAAAGAATTTTCAAATTCTTAATGGGACTCAATAAGAGTCTCGATGAGGTTCGAGGTCGTATACTGGGTATGAAGCCGTTGCTAAACATCCGAGAAGTGTTCTCTGAGGTTCGCCGAGAAGAAAGTCGGAAGAAGGTGATGCTAGGAGAATTCCCTGCTGTTCGTGCTACAGAAAATTCTGCTCTAGCTGCCCGAGGAGTCCAGTACAACAATGGCGACAACCGACAAAAGAAAGGAAAACCATGGTGTGACCATTGTCGGAAAACAGGCCATACACGAGACAATTGCTGGAAAATTCACGGCAAACCTGCGGATTGGAAGCCATCAAGATCTGCACCTGACAAAGAAAGTCGTGGAAATCATGCCTCTGTTGATGAAGGGTCTCTTTCCACCGACTCCAACCCGTTCAGCAAGGAACAACTAGAAGTCCTGCAAAAGATGTTTTCACAGCAAAGTCTGGCCAGCAATACAATTGGAACAGGAACTATAGCACATAAAGGTAATTACTTGAGTGCCCTCACTGTAAAATCAGGAAAAACTGGTCCATGGATTGTAGATTCGGGTGCGTCCGATCATATGACAGGAAATGCCATGTTATTTCACACATATAATCCATGCCAAGAAAATCTTACAGTGAAAATTGCTGATGGGTCCCTCTCTAGAGTGGTTGGAACAGGTTCTATTGTTATTTCAAAAGACCTAACCATTACATCTGTGGTTCATGTTCCTAATTTGGATTGCAATCTCTTATCAGTTAGCAAGCTCACTCAAGAACATAATTGTGTTGCTAAATTTTCCTCGAATATGTGTGAATTTCAGGATTTGGATTCGGGGAGGACGATTGGCAATGCTAAAGTGTGCTCGGGACTTTTTCTTCTGAAAGTTGATGAATCTCCTAGAAGACAAACTCATAATGCAACACGTGTTGAGTCAAAAAGTCAGTCCAATAAAGGTCAAGTTTCATTTGAAAATAAGGATAGTGCAATCATGTTATGGCACTATCGTCTAGGTCATCCTAATTTTTTGTACCTTGAGAAATTGTTCCCGTCCTTATTCAAGAATAGAAATCCAAAAAATTTTCAATGCGAAGTTTGTCAATTTTCAAAGCATGTTCGCAATTCTTATCATAGTCTACCCTATAAGGCATCTCATTCGTTTTCAATGATCCATAGTGATGTGTGGGGACCATCAAAAATTAAAAATGTTACTGGCACCAGGTGGTTTGTATCATTCGTGGATGATCATACTAGGATCACATGGTTGTTTCTTATGAAAGAAAAGTCAGAAGTCGGTCAAATTTTCAGAAACTTTAACACTATGGTCCAAACTCAATTCCAAACAAAAATACAAGTGTTAAAAACCGACAATGCAAAGGAGTATTTTGAGACATTTTTGGGGGGATATCTTGAGAGTCAGGGAATTGTACATCAAAGTTCATGTGTTGACACACCCCAACAAAATGGGATTGCAGAAAGAAAAAACAGACACCTTCTAGAAGTTGCTCGGTCCCTCATGTTCACAACACATGTTCCCAAATTTTTTTGGGGTGAGGCAGTTTTAACAGTAGCCTATCTAATAAACAGGATGCCTTCTCGAGTCTTGAACTTCCAAACACCGTGTCAAGTTTTCTCTCACTCATTTCCCAATAATCATATCCTTTCCACTTTACCCATGAGAGTCTTTGGTTGCACCGTGTTTGTCCATATACATGCCCAACATAGAGGTAAACTTGATCCAAAAGCTCACAAGTGCATTTTTGTCGGGTACTCCTCAAATCAAAAAGGGTATAAATGTTACTCTCCAATCACACGAAAATTCTACAACTCCATGGATGTCTCCTTCTTCGAGCAACAACCCTATTACAAACCTGATATTCAGGGGGAGAAATTTACTCAAGAATACCAGCTTTGGGATATTGATAGATTGGACTCATCTTTCTCTCCTAATCCGGAGTCATCAGAGTCATCCAGCCCATTTCCTGTCATCCAACCCGAGTCATCCCAGCCTGTCATTCAAACACAACCTGCAGCATCCAGTGAGTTACGTGTTTACTCTAGGAGAAACAAACCTCAAGAAGGGAAAGAAACGCAGCCACCTGATCAGAACCATGAATCCAATCCGAATCTGGAACCTCAAAGTTCACCAGGTAACACTAGTTCTGCTTCTGCTCCTGTCAATTCACCGGTTGATGATAGACCCATTGCCATAAGAAAGGGCAAAAGGTCTTGCACTGATCATCCCATTTACAATTTTATCTCATATGGTGGATTGTCTCCGAATTACCGTGCTTTTGTTAGTAGCCTTGACAAAGTACAGGTTCCAAGTTCAATACATGAAGCCCTTAAAGTACCAGAGTGGAAGGCAGCTGTCTGGGATGAAATCAATGCTCTAGAAAAGAATGGGACTTGGGTGATATCTGAGTTACCCTCAGGGAAACATCCTGTTGGATGCAAGTGGATTTTCACTATCAAACATAATGCAGATGGTAGTGTCAACAGATTTAAGGCACGACTTGTAGCTAAGGGGTTCACACAATCCTACGGAATTGACTACCAAGAGACCTTCGCCCCCGTAGCAAAACTTAATAAAGTTCGAGTGTTACTCTCACTTGCCTCCAACCTAGACTAGCCATTATATCAGCTGGACATGAAAAATGCTTTTCTCAACGGGGATTTGGAAGAAGAAGTCTACATGGAGATACCACCTGGCATGGACACTCCAGCCACCACCAACAAGGTCTGCAAACTCAGGAAATCTTTATATGGGCTCAAGCAATCACCAAGAGCTTGGTTTGATAGGTTCACCAAAGTGGTTAAGAAGGTTGGGTATAACCAATGTCAGACAGATCACACGATGTTTGTCAAGCACTCATCCACGGGAAAAAGGGCAATTCTCATTGTGTATGTCGATGACATCATTCTAACAGGCGACTATGATGAGGAGATACTCCAACTCAAACGCTTGCTAGCAAAGGAATTCGAGATCAAAGACCTAGGCGATCTCAAGTACTTTCTTGGTATGGAGGTAGCACGATCAAAAAGAGGAATTTCGGTTTCACAGCGAAAGTATGTGTTAGACTTATTGAAGGAAACAGGGATGCTGGGTTGCAAGCCAGCAGACACTCCTATGGATTCCAACTCTAAACTTGGAAGCAAAAATGATAGTGCACCAGTTGACAAAGGGAGGTATCAAAGATTGGTTGGGAAACTCATTTATTTGGCACATACCAGGCCTGACATTAGCTTTGCAGTTAGTGTGGTAAGTCAATTCATGAACAACCCATTAGAAGAGCACATGGAAGCTGTCTATAGGATCTTAAGATACCTAAAGATGACATCGGGCAAAGGTTTGTTTTTCAAAAGGACGGAGAAAAAGGAGATCGAGATATTCACTGATGCAGATTGGGCTGGATCTGTGTTGGACAGACGGTCGACTTCGGGTTATTGCACGTATGTCTGGGGAAATCTAGTTACTTGGCGAAGTAAAAAGCAATCAGTTGTGTCTCGAAGCAGTGCAGAAGCAGAATTTAGAGCACTTGCACTCGGCATATGTGAAGGAATATGGCTAAAGCGGGTACTTTGTGAGCTACGAATTCCAATTGCAGGTTCTATGAAATTGTTCTGTGATAATCAGTCCGCAATCAGCATAGCAAAGAATCCAGTGCATCATGATAGGACAAAGCATGTTGAAATTGATAGACACTTTGTCAAGGAAAAGATAGAGGCAGACATGATATCACTCCAATATATCCCAACCAACCGACAGATTGCAGACATCCTAACTAAGGCTGTGCCTAAGAAGACATTTGAAGATCTTGATTCCAAGCTAGGTTTACTCAACATCTACAACCTAGCTTGAGGGGGAGTGTAGAAATTCACGATTTATTACTTAATCTCTAGGAATTAGTTGCTGTAAATTAGTTTGATTTGTTTCCTAGAATAAAGGGGATATTGGTATTATGTTACAGATTCCCTAATTAGCTATCTTTCTGTTTTTGTGTTCCTTGATTGTAGGAAGAGATTCTCTCTTTCCTTTCTATTTATTTGTATACTGCTTTTTCAGAAAATGGCATGAGAATTATAATTCCTATTCTCAATTTCCTCAACTCTCATAGTATTCATCCTGGCTATTGGAGCAAACGTTTTTTGATAATCAACATCATATATCTGAGTAGACCCCTTAGCTACTAACCTTGCCTCGTGCCTCTCTAGTCATCCATATGCTAGTACTTCACAGTGTAAACTCATTTGCATCTCACGGGTCTTTTTCCTGCTGGTAAACTCACTAGGTCCTATGTTTTGTTCTTTTATAAGGTTTCCATCTTTGCCTTTATAGCTTTTTTCCAATTGTCATTGGATAAAGCTTCGGATGACGTGGTAGGAATGGGAATACTGTTTAAGCTTACAAGGAAACTCCTATGAGATGATTAAAACTTCTCAAATGACACAACATGAGAAAGTGGGTACAAGGGGTTCTTAGTACATTCCCTGGTTCCCTTCTTAACGGCAATGGGAAGATCATGATCTAGATTGCTAACTAAATGGCTTTGTGATTTGGAATTAGAAACTGCTGCCTCATTCCCAGGGCTCGAGTCAGATCTTTGGACTAGTGTAGGTTTGGAAGTAGAAGCTTTTTCTCTCGAGTACACTTTGTCAAACCGAGAAACCTTAAGGCACAAGAGATGTAAGGATAGGAGGAGGCACATGAGACATGGGGACAAGTTCATGATGTTTAATAGGAGGCATGGGTATAGGATGAGACATAGAGATAGGAGCTTTGGACACAGGAGACATAGGTAAAGGATCAAGATGTGACACAAAGACGGGAGCTTCAGGAGCATGCATTGATTTTGGTGATGAAGGAAGATCAATGAGAAAGAAATCCTTATCTTCCATAACTTGATTCTCCCCCCGAAGATAAGAAGTAGAAAAATAGGATTATGTTTCATCAAAGGTGACATCTGCTTAGGTATAAACCCTTTTGGAAGGTGGATGGTAGCACTTATATCCATTTTGAGTGGAAGAATATCTCACAAAAACACATTTGATAGCCCTTGGATCTAATTTTCCCTTGGTTGGACCATGAACGTGAACAGAAGACACATCCAAAAATCACAGGAATCATATTACTTGAAGTTCTTAGGTTAGGATAGAATATGGATTACATTTCCATAGGACTCTTGAAATCCAAGACTCTAGAAGGTAACTTATTTATAAGGTGTGTGGCTGTTAGAACTGCTTTCCCCCGATAACATTTAGGTAATTTTTTTGAAACAGAAATGCCCGGCTTGTATCAAGGAGATGACTATTTTTCCTTTCAATGACTCCATTCTGTTGTGGTGTGTTTACACATGATGCCTCATGAATAATGCCTTCTTTTTGGAAGTATGGAGTCAAGATTTGGTTGAAATAATCCCTTGCATTATCTTACCTAAGTTGTTTGATTTTGACACCAAACTAGTTTGGTACCATGTTATGAAAATTGGGAAGAACAAAACTCACATCAGATTTGTTTTTGAGTCCAAGAGACTCAAGTGCAATCATCGATAAATGACAAACCAACATGCTCTAGAAATATTGGACACAGTAGAAGGAATCCAAATATCATTATGGATTAGGAAAAAAAGAAACTGAACTTCTTTTATTTCTAATGGGAAAAAACACACGTTTGTGTTTTGCAAATTCACACACATCACAATGAAAATTTTCAACATCTAGCCCTTTACATAAAGAAGGAAACAAAGTTTTAATAGTCCTAAATGATGGATGTCCAAGTCTACGATGGTAATGGCATATTTTTTTCTTTATTGGATAAAGAATGCTCAAAAGAAATGACAAAGTTAATTTGCTCTTGTTATCACTCAAATTGCTTTGTGTCTCGAGATAATATAGTTCATCCCATTCCTTTGCACGTCCGATCGTCTTTCTCGAATCCTGATCTTGAAATACACAATGAAGTAAGGTAAAAAATGACATTGCATTCCAGATCATGAGTAAGTTTTTGTATTGAAATGAGGCTAGTGGACAACTTTGGAACATGTAGAACATTTTTTAGCGCAAGTGAGGGACTAATCTGAACATCTCCTGGACTGGCTACAATAGTTAAAGAGCCATCTGCTGTGGCAATTTTCTGTTTGCTTGGACGGGGTGTATATGTGTTAAATTTCTGTGATGAGTGAGTCATATGATCGGTAGTTCCCGAGTCAACGACCCCAGAGTTGACAAAAGTTTCATCCTAGGCATTTAATCCAACGTAGATATGAAACTCACCTGAATGTGCCAATGAACTAAAGCCCGAAGGTTTCTCAAGATTTTTAAGAGAGTTCTCAACTTCTTAATCTCATCCTAATTGAAGTGGGCCTGCCTATGGAGCTCTGTCATTTTTCTTATAACTTCCTCTTTTTGGAACTTCTTTTTTTTTTTTTTTTTCTCTTTATTTTTTTACTTTAACATAAACGACTAGCTCTAGAGTCAATGTACTCAAAGGACAACAAAAAACGACAACAAAAGAGGTTTCAATATGAAGGATAAAACCTCATAAATTCACATGAATACCGTTGATGGTGAGCAAGATGTGACAATAGCAGGGACTCACGGCAGCAATGAATAGATCTACAACAATGTCAGAACCCTACGGCGGCGACCTAGAGAAAAGTGGCGGTGTGAAACCCTAGGGCAAATGAACTCCAATTGTCAAGCGTGAGCGAAACCCATAGATGGCGATGGCCTGAGTTAGACCAGCGACAGCGGTTGTCAAAGGCAGCAAAATGTTATTTGCAGCGGTAGTGATGTGGTGACAAACCGGGTGACAGCACGAGGGCAGCGATGACTTCTTCGCTTACGGCGTGACGACAGTGGTGATTTCTTTGCTGACAATGACTTCTGTCGTAGCCGCAATCAGTGGAGATAATGGCGAAGACAAAATATGACAATGCTACGAAGGTAACAAAACTTGGCGATGAAGGCCAAACAAAACTGGTGATGAAGGCCAGAAATTCCTAGGTTTTCGAGCTTAAGCTCTGATACCATGTGGTAAAACAGAGAGGAAAATTGAGAGATTGAATTTTATTTCTCTTGTATATCAAACATTACATTAGAGGTTGTATATATGCAAATAATCCCTAGGTGTAAATTAGGAAACTAATTCTCTAAATCCCTTAAAGGGAGGAATTGCTCCTAATCAGACCCTAATCATGTCTCTTATTTCTATGCATAAGTTACAATATCAATAGTCAACTATTTCCTACAAATACGTGTTATGCCAATGAACAATGAGTGCCAGTTTTGTTGTAAATATATTGGAAAAACACAATAAAGGATCGACTTGAAGTTTTATCTTAATTTTTTTCCATACGTATGATTTAAATAGAAAAAACAGTCACCCGATTCCTAGACTCATAGTGTGATAAGTGCTGACTATGAGCTTGTACTAACTTGAATTCAGTAATGTCACCCATTAACCTTTTTTTTTTTTCTTTTTTTCTTTTAATCATGCAACAGGTATCTAAAAATCTTGATTTTGAAGTTCTACGTGGCTGTACAAATGCATTACTTGCAGCTAAAAAACCAGACGAGGTTTGTTATCACAGTGGGAGCCACGTTGTAAACTTGCAGTGCTTCTTTGTAATGTTTATTGAAAAACTAATGTTCATAGTTCTATACATGCATGGTTCACACATCAGCCTAAGAAAGTTTGGAAATCAATATTTCTCGTCTCTACAGAATAGCTTTGTTTAGATGATGCTGATAGTGTTGAGCTTTTCGATAATGATAACAGTTTCTTCTTCTTCTTCCAAAATAATAATAATAATAATAATAATGATATAAGAAAAGAAAAGAAAAAAGATAATAGTATCGAGCTTTGTTTGTGTTCTGTCTTTATGCATTCCTAATGGAAAATGGAAGTTGACATGTGACTTGCACAGGGGTCATCAGGCAAGAGGGCTATTTTTTTTTAAAATTAATTTTAACTTGAATTTGTTTTAAACAAAGTTAATTCATAATTATCTGTCTAATTGACAAAACTTGATTAAAGATGGTATCCCAGTAAATTTGGGTTAAAATAAGTAAAAATTATAACTCATGCCATTTAAATATGATTAATGCGTAAGTCACTTGTTGAATTTTATTTAAAAAAAAAAAAAAAGCAACGCTGTTATCAATCAAGGGTGTTTGCAACACATTTTTAAATCCAAAGGGTTAATTGCCAAAAACATAATCCAGGGAGCACGGACTCCTAAATTGAATGTTACAGGATGAAACTAAGTAAAGACTATGCGGCTACAGTCTGAATGAAAGTGCATTTTGTTCTTTTGCTTTTCTTTTAGGCTATCCGGTTCCTGCTTGCCTCCCGAGAACGCCTCAGTAAAGAAAATTCAGATGCAAAAACTGAAAGCAGCACTGGGGGAACACAGTTACAAAAAATGGACCCTATTCAAGTGAGTTCTATTTCTTTTTCAGAAAGGGGAGGAAAAAAATTTGTCATTTATGTAGTCATCACTAAAACACGGGGTGTTATGTGTCACAAGCATCTTGCCTTTTCTTTTAAAAATAGGTTCTTGTTCCGTTCTAGAACAGTTTGTGACCTACATAGTCGCTGTATTTTATTGAATCAGATAAATATGAGCTTTTTTTTCATTAGACATGAAATGTGGAATGAACTTTTTTTTTTATTTTACTTGCTTTTCGGTTGCACATGATGAAAATTCAGGTTGATTTACTACTGGGGAAAGCGTATTCAGAATGGGGCCATATCCGTGATGCTGTCTCAGTGTATGATCAGCTCATCTCTAGTCACCCTGAAGACTTTCGTGGTTATTTGGCAAAGGTTCTAATATTTTATTTGTTGTTTTAATCCTCTTTAATTTCAATGTTTATTTATTTATTTATTTTGTGGGGGTTCAGTTATTATCTTCCTTCAATTTGGAATTATTATCTGATAGTGAATTTTTTCACGGTGACCACTTACTCCATATATAAGTTTTTGTAGGCAATTAGAAACTATAAACAAATATGGAGATAAAGTTTATTGTATTGCCGTGTATTGGAAAGAATATGTTGAATTCCAAGATTGTTTCCTGATTTATTGTTTCTTGATTTGGTGTTTCCTAATTTGTAAAATAAATTAGACTTATTTAGTTTCCTAGAATAGAGGATCTTGGGTAATTTCTTTCCTGATCCCTAGGCAATTATGTTTTCCTAGAATAGAGTAAATTAGTTTTCAATTTTTTAGGCAAGTTTGTCTCCTCCTACTTGTATATATTTTGCACATTTCAATGAAAACAGCAAGGAATTATGCACAGAATTCCTCATGGTATCAAAGCAGTCCCTGAAACCTAAAAAATAAAAGGAAACCGATGACCAAGTACCGCATGGCCACGGAGAAGTCAAAGTCCTCCTCCTCCAACGTTAACTCCAACCTTGAAATTTCAGTCATGGGCAGCAGTGGAGCATCTAACAGCAGCCTTCTTCCCATTACAAGTCACAAACTGAATGGGAATAACTATCTTCAATGGTCGCAATAAGTCATGATGTTTATACGTGGAAAGGGAAAGGAAGATTACCTCACTGGTGTTGCTGCCTCGCCAAAAAGGGAAGACCCAAAGTTTAGATCCTGGAATTCTGAAAATAAAATGGTAATGTCTTGGCTGATCATCTCTATGGTGAATGAAGTTGGGGAAAATTTTCTTCTCTACACCACAGCAAAAGAGATATGGGATGCAACCAAGGAAATCTACTCTTGTAATGACAATACCTCAGAGTTATTTGAGGTTGAAACCATCCTTCACAATCTTCACTAAGGAGATCTTTCGATCACTCACTATTTCAATATGCTTACTTGCCATTGGCAGCAATTGGATGCATTTGAAGAACACAACTGGGAGTGTCTGAATGATAGAAGAAAATACAGGCAGATTATAAAGAAGAAAAGAGTTTTCAAGTTTCTAATGGGACTAAACAAAAGTCTCGATGAAGTCTGAGGAAGGATATTAGGGACGAAACCTCTACCTAATATCCGAGAGGCTTTTTCCGAAAATCACTATGAAGAAAGTAGGAAGAAGGTCATGCTCGGGCTTTCATCCACAGCTCCTGCAATAGAAAACTCAGCCCTAATAGCTAGAGGAACCTAGCAGCAGAGCAGCGACAACAGATCCAGAAAAGTAAAACCTTGGTGCGATCATTGCAAGAAGAGTGGTCATACCCGAGACACATGCTGGAAAATACACGGAATACCAGCAGATTGGAAGCCCTCTAAGCCTTCTGTTGACAGAGAGAGAGCAAGGGAAATCATGCCACCGTTGAAGAAACCACTACAGCAATGGAAGCAAGTCCGTTTACTAGAGAGCAACTTGAAGTACTGCAACGAATGCTGTCACAATTGGGACAAAGTCCATCCACCAACACAATTGGGACGAGGTCCTTAGCACATAAAGGTAACTTTTTATGTGCGCTAACTGTTAACAAGAAAAACTTTAACCCTTAAATTGTTGATTCAGGGCCGTCCGATCATATGACGGGAGATGATTCTCTTTTCCACACTTACAATCCATCAAAAGAACTTCTTACAGTAAGAATTACAGATGGATCTCTGTCCAAGGTGGTAGGGACAGGTTCTATTGTTATTTCAAAGGACCTAACACTTGATTTTGTACTTCATGTCCCAAATTTGAGTTGCAATCTCTTGTCAATTAGCAAGCTTACTCATGACCTGAAGTGTGTTACTAAATTTTTCTCAAAAACTTGTGAATTTTAGGACTTCGATTCTGGGAGGACGATTGGCAGTGCTAAGGTGTGCTTGGGGCTCTACCTCCTTACAGTTGATAATTCTCCAGAAAATGTAGAGCATAAGAGTTAGTCCTGTTCCTTGTTTGTCAATTCTAATAAAAATAATGCAATCATGCTATGGCACTATAATTTAGGTCATCCGAATTTTGTGTACCTTCAAAAATTATTTTCGTCTTTATTTAATAATAAAAATCCCAAAGATTTCCAGTGTGAGATGTGTCAATATTCAAAGCATATTCGTAGCTCTTATCCCAGTCATGATTACAAAATGTTCATTAATTCACAGTGACGTGTAAGGACCCTCCAGAGTCAAAAATATTACAGGATCTAGATGGTTCGTCTCCTTTGTAGACGATCACACAAGAATTACATGTTTGTTCCTCATGAAAGAAAAATCAGATGCGGGTCAAATTTTCAAAAATTTCAATACCATGATTCAAACCCAATTTCAAACAAAGACACAGGTATTAAAAACCAACAATGCAAAAGAATACTGTAAAACCATCCTTGGTGATTATCTTGCAGAACAAGGAATCATCCATCTGAGCTCTTGTGTTGATACACCTCAGCAAAACAGAATAGCTGAAAGGAAAAACAGACATCTTTTGGAGTTGCTCGCTCTCTCATGTTTACTACACATGTTCCCAAACATTTCTAAGGGGAAGCCGTTTTAACCGTAGCCTACTTGATCAACAGAATGCCATCCCAGGTACTAAACTTCCAAACTCCTTGTCAAACCCTTCTCTAAGCTTTCCCATTACCACCATCCCAATGAAAGTATTCGGTTGTTCTGCGTTTGTCCATAGACACCATCACCACCAAAGCAAATTGGATCCCAAGGCCATCAAATGTATCTTTGTTGGGTACTCACCTAACTAAAAAGGGTATAAATGTTATTCACCAGTTTTAAAAAAGGTTTTACACCTCCATGGATGTCATCTTTTTTGAACAATAACCATACTACCCCAAATCTGACATTCAGGGGGAGAGCTTTACAGAAGAATATCAGCTTTGCGATATTGATCTCACAAAGCATTTCATGGTTCTCAAATGAATTCTATAGTACATTCTGATCCCGAGTCAAAAATTGTTGCTCCATAACCTCCCAAGTCAGAAATTGTTGAACCTTTAGAACCTGAGTCTGATCTATGTCCAAATGATTCAACTCCTCAACGTCCTATCTTTACTCAACCAACAAGACAAAAATGAGTTACGTGTCTACTCTAGGAGAAATAAGACTAAGGGGGAGAGCAACGGATAACACCAAAGCTAGATCATGAGTCCAATCCAACTCTAGACTCCTCAGAAACTTCACTAGGTAACACTAGTTCTGAACACACTTGTCCTGAATTGCCTGACACTGACACCGATTTGTCCATTGCCTCGAGGAAAGGTGTAAGATCGTGTATAAGCCATCCCATCTATAATTTTTTGTCATACCATGCATTGTCCCCTGTCCATCGTGTGTTTGTTGTTAGCCTTGACAAGATACAGGTCCCTAAGTTCATTCATGAAGCACTAAAAGTTCCAGAATGGAGAGCAGCAGTACAGGAAGAGATTCGGGCACTAGAAAAAAGTGGAACTTGGGAATTGACAAATTTGCCTTCAGGAAAATGACCGGTGGGATGCAAGTGGATCTTCACTGTTAAACACAATGCAGATAGAAGTGTCAATTGGTTTAAAACTCGACTAGTAGTAAAAGGCTTCACCCAATCCTATGGGATAGATTATCAAGAAACTTTTGCTCCTGTAGCCAAGCTCAACACTGTTCGGGTTCTGTTGTCAGTAGCTTCTAATCTAGATTGGCCACTATACCAACTGGACGTGAAGAATGCTTTCCTGAATGGGAATTCGGAAGAAGAGGTCTACATGGAGATCCCTCCTGGCTTTGTTACACAAACCAATGCCAACAAAGTCCGTAAACTCATAATGTCCTTGTATGGACTTAAACAATCCTTAAGGGCTTGGTTTGACACATTCATGAAGGTTGTAAAGAGAGTGGGATATACCCAGTGTCAGGCAGATCACACAATGTTTGTCATACATTCGTCAACTGGTAAGAAGGCCATTTGGATTGTCTACGTAGATGATATCATCATGGCAGGCGATCATGAGGAAGAACTCTACCAATTCAAAAAGCTTTTGGCTAAAGAGTTTGAGATCAAAGATCTAGGTAATCTCAAGTATTTCCTTGGGATGAAAGTAGATCGGTCAAAGAGAGGAATTTCAGTTTCACAACAAAAGTATGACCTTGGTTTACTCAAAGAAACAGGGATGCTCGAATGCAAACCTGCTGACACCCCTATGGACACCTCAACCAAGGTTGGAAGTAAGAATGATAGCAGTCCAGTAGAAAAAGGGAGATATCAGAGACTGGTAGGAAAATTGATCTTTCTCTCTCACACTAGACCGGACATCAGCTTTCCTATGAGTGTTGTAAGTCAATATATGAACAATCCTACCGAGGAACACATGGAGGCAGTATTCAGAATTCTAAGGTACTTGAAGATAACTCCAGGAAAAGGACTAATGTTTGAAAGGACTACTAAAAGAAGGGTTGAAATCTTCACTGATGCAGACTGGGTAGGGTTAGTTACTGATCGCAGATCAACTTTAGGGTATTGCACTTATGTCTAGGGGAATTTGGTGACATGGCGAAGTAAGAAACAATCCGTTGTGATTCGAAGTAGTGCAAAAACAGAGTTTCGAACTATGGCACAAGGCATTTGCGAGGGAATTTGGCTAGAAAAAATACTTAAAGAACTAAGAATCCTAGTTGAAGGAGTAATGAAGATGCACTGCGACAATCAGTCAGTTATCAGCATTGCAAAAAATCCCGTCCATCATGACAAAACCAAACATGTAGAAATCGATCGACATTTCATTATAGAGAAATTGGAATTAGGGGAGATTTCCATACTGTACACACCAACAAGGCAACAGGTTGCTGACATCCTTACTAAAGCTCTTCCGAGGAACATCTTTGAAGAACTCAATTACCCTAATTTTCTTAATTCTAGTTTTGACAAAATCTTCTTTATTTACACACAAAATATTCAGCTTAATTGTTGAATATTTTGCAACACTTCCTCTCGAGCTGACTTGTAGATGTCTTCCATAGCTAGCTTGCTAAATAAAAGTTCGAACTGTCTTTTGTGTAACCCTTTGGTGAGTATGTCAGTCATCTGTTGTGTGGTTGGCACATATGGAACATAGATTAAGCCACTTTCAATATTTTCCTTGATGAAATGCTTGTAGACTTTGATATGCTTTGTTTTATCATCTAGAACTAGATTGTGAGCAATTGAAATGACAACTTTGTTCTCACAGTAAACTTTCATAGGAAAAGAAGCCGAGATCTTCAAGTCTTCTAATCTCTTTATCTACATTGCCTCACAAATTCCATGTGCAAGGGATCTAAACTCTACCTTAGCACTACTTCGAGCTACAGCACTTTGTTTTTTACTACACCATGGAACGAGGTTTCCTCCAATAATGGTGCAGTAGCATGAAGTCGAACGCCTGTCAGTAGTATTGCTTGCTTAATCTGCATTAGTATAGACTTCAATTTCTAGGTTGTCATGTTTTCAGAACATAAGACCCTTTCTAGGAGTTCTCTTTAGGTATCTTAATATTTTGTAGGCAGCATTGAAGTGGTCTTGTCCTAGTGAGTGCATGAACTAGCTCACCATGCTCGTGGCAAAAGCTATATTAGGACAAGTATGTGATAAGTAGATTAATCTTTCCACTAGTCACTGAAAATATTCCCTTTCAATCACATCTTCAGGTTTAGTGGGATTAAGTTTTAGATTAGCTTCAATTGGAGTCTCAACAGCTTTGCCCCCTAGAAGTCCTGCCTCTCCGAGTAGGTCAAGGAAGTATTTTCTTTGGTTCACAAAGATGCCTTTTCTCAATCTTGCAAATTCCATACCAAAAATTTACTCTAACAATCCTAGGTCTTTGATCTCAAAGTCTTATGCCATCTTCTTCTTTAAACGTGTCAATTCAACAAGATCATTACCTATCAGGATTATGCCGTCCTCATAAACAATTATGATTGCAATTTTACCTTTCTCAGATTGTCTATAAACATTGTATGATCAGCTTGGCTTTGATGATAATCATAACTTTTCACAGCCTTTCCAAAGCCTTCAAACTACACTCTCGGAGATTGTTTAAGGCCATATAGAGACTTCTTGAGCTTGCTGACCTTATTATGGCTGAATACCTCCTCTAATTCTAGTGGCAGACTCATGAACACTATTTCTAAATCTCTACTAAGAAAGGTGTTCTTGACATCTAACTGATGTAAAGGGCTAGTTGAAATTAGCTGCCAGAGACAATAGTACACGAATGGAGTTTAGTTTGGCAATTGGAGCAAAGGTCTCTTGGTCGTCAACCCTATATGTCTGAGTAAACTCATTAGTCAAATTTCTTGCTTTGTATCTCTCTATACTTCCATCTGCTTTACATTTTACAGTGAATACCCATTTGCATCCAACTGATTTTTGATCTCTGGGTTGGTCAACAATTTCCTATGTCCCACTTTTCCTTAGAGTGTTCATTTCTTCCTTCACTACTGATTTCCAATTGGGATCATCAAGTGCTTCCTGAATGTTTCTTGGTACAAACAAGTTAGAAATTTTGGATGTGAAAGCACTCTGTTTTTTTGAGAGTTTAATGTATGATAGGTATTTGGAAATGGGATGATCAGTTCAGGAGCATTTTCCTTCCTAATTGCTATGGGAATATCATGATCATTAGGTAAGTCATTAGGAATAGAAACGATATTAGGTACAGGTAATTCATCAGGACTAGGAACGATATTAGGTAAGGGAATATTTAGAGTACCTGAATTTTTTCCAGTTTTATTACCCAGGGCATTAGATTGAACTTGTGCTGAAGGGACAGAAAGCTCTCTACTCTTTTGATGATTCTTTCTCTTCATATCAACACGAAAATCTGTATTTTGTTCCTTAGGAATTGTAGGTAGTATTTCTCCCCCTGTTGAAGATTCAACAATGCCTGGCAATACAGTACTGGGAATAACAGTTTCCTTCTCATTTAACCACAGTTTTAGGTGGAGTGGGAATAACTTCCCAAAATTTTTTTTCCTTCTCCTCTTTGTTTCTCCCTAATAATTTTTGAATGAAGGATTGAATTCTCTCATTGAGTATTAAAATGATACAAGGAGACCAATGTATATATAAGAGGGCTGAATAATTTCTGCCCTTATTTGTAGCAATTAACAGCTAATACCTAGGCTAATTAATGGCAGTGAAAATCGGGAAAATCAGGAAACATGATACCTGATTTTCAACAAGGTTGACTTAGAAAAAACCAGCTATAATACAGCAATAATACATCTATGATAGCTGACTTAGAAAAACCAGTTATAATATGTCTATAATACATCTGGATTTTCAACACTCACCCTGAAGAAAAATTTTTTGGAAGTAAAGTTGATGTTCAAGAAAAGTAACATCCATAGAGATAATAGTTTTCCTAATTTTTGGGTTAAAACACTTGTATCCTTTCTTATTTGGTGCATAACCAATAAAAACACATTTTTCAATGCTTGGATCTAGTTTTTGACCGTCCTTTATCAGATAAATGAACATAAATCGTGCAGCCAAAAATTTTAAGAGGGAGGTTAGATTGATTACGTGTTTCAGGAAAAATATTTTTTAAAACATTCAAGGGGTGTATTGTAGTTTAGAAGACGAGTGGGCATCTTGTTGATCAAATAGGATGTTGTTAAAACAACATTACCCAAAGATATTTAGAAACATGCATAAAAACATAATGGCACGTGAAACTTCGAATAAGTGTTTATTTTTGTGTTCAACAATACCATTTTGTTGAGGTGTATCAACACAAGTAGATTGATGATGAATGCCTTTTTCTTTTGAAAAACTTTTTAAAAATACTTAGTTCCATCATCAGTACGAAGAATTCCAATTTTAGTTTGAAATTGGTCTTCAACCATCGGATAGTAAATTTTAAATAAGTTTTCAAATTCATATTTTTTGTTCTTTAAGTAACCCAATATAAATGATTATGATCGTCAATAAAAGTCACAAATCATTTTTTACTGGAAAAAGTATTGATCCTTGATGGACCCTAAACATCACTATGGATTAAATGAAAAGTTCTTGAGGCTTAATAAGGCCTTGAAGGATAAATTGTTGTATGACTTTTTATTGAAATCCTCAGTTAATTAGGGGACTTGACAGCTATTGATTGACAGCTGATTTGTACAGCTAATTTGTAATTAGTTTGACTTTGTATTTTAGGTAGGAAAGTTGGCAGATTAGTGACTAATTGATAGGTGCATTTTTTAAGGATTCTCTTTCCTTTTTTAGCTATATTCGAAGTGTATAAGTGGAAGCCTTATAAACGTTTTTCATATTAATAAAATACAGAATTCCTCATCTGCTTACATGGTATCAGAGTAGGAAAACCCTAGCCTCTGAAAACTATGAGAAAAATGTTGAAGGAAACTGAAGGCAATCAGCCTTCGGAAATTCCAGAAAATAAACTCGAAGAAATTTCCGAAGGAGGTTTGAGTGGGCTTGAAATCTCAGGTTTTCCGTTCACTATAGAGAAGCTTGATGGAAAAAACTATCGGGAATAGGCTCAATCACTCAAACTTATCATTGAAGGGAAAGGAAAAATGGGGTACCTGACTGGAGACGCCAAGAAACCGGCCTCAACCAACGCTGCAGCTTTGCAAAAATGGAAATCAGAGAACTCGTTGGTGACTGCTTGGATCATTAATTCAATGAAATCTTCAATTGGGAAGACCTATCTCTTCCTACCCACAGCAAAGGATGTTTAGGAGGCAGTAGAGGAGATGTATTCCGATGTCGAAAACGCTGCCCAGATTTTTGAAATCAAAACTTGGCTGTGGCAAATGAAGCAAGGAGAGAAGGAGGTCATGGAACATTTCATGGAGATGACCGCCCTTTGGCAGGAACTCGATCAAAGCATTGAGGAAGAGTAGGAATCACCTAACAACAGTGTAAGGTATAAAAGGAAACTTGAAAATCAAACAGTATTTGAGTTTCTTGCAGGGCTCAATCATGAATTCAATGAGGTTAAAGGCAGAATACTTAGCCGAAGACCCCTGCCATCTACTCGAGAAGCCTTTGCAGAAGTTAGAAGAGAGGAAAGTAGACGCCGAGTGATGATGAAGGAGACCTCGTCATCTGGAACGGAGATGTTAGCTCTCCTCACCCGAAAGGGCGAGAATATTTCAAGCCAAACTCAACAAAGGAAACGACCATGGTGTGAACATTGTCGCAAGTTTGGGCACACGAAGGAAACCTGTTGGGATATACACGGTAAACCAGCAGATTTCAAGCCCAAACAAAAGAACCGTGGTGATTAAGCCGTGGCTAACGACAAGCAAGAAAAGAAGAAAGAAGAAGAAAATGCAGGGAGCAATGCCTTTAACCGAGAACAGATAGAGCAACTGTACAAGCTATTTACCAGCTTCCAAACCTCTTCCGATCAGCCCTCTACCAACATGCCTATAGGATCGTTGGCTCACAAAGGTACCTTTATGATTGCCCTCAACACTATATCCCGAGCCGAAATTCCTTGGATCATTGATTCAGGGGCTTCTGACTATGATAAGTTCTTATCATCTGTTCAATTCTTATCTTCCTTGTTCGGGTAATCTTAAAGTCAAAATTGTAGATGGTTCTCTTTCATCAGTTGCAGGAAAAGGAAGCATTCGAATATCTAACTCTATAGGATTAGAGTCTGTTCTTCATGTCCCAAAATTATCCTGTAACTTACTGTCTGTTAGTCAATTGACAAAAGATTCCAATTGTTCTGCTATTTTTTCACTTAATCAGTGTATCTTTTAGGACCTATCATCGGGGAAGACGATTGGCAGTGCTAAGGCGTGTGAGGGACTCTACTACTTTGACAAGGTCACTGCGGGTAAACAGACTGCTATTTGTTCCTCAGTAACGACCTCTAGTGGTAGTGAAATTCTATTATGGCATTATAGGATGGGCCATCCAAATTTTCAATATCTTAAACATTTGTTTCCATTCATTTATATGAATAAAAAACATTGTGATCTTCAGTATGAGGTTTGTGAACTTGTAAAACATCAATGGAATCCTTTTCCAAAATCTGTATATAGATCAACCAAACCATTTACATTAATACATAGTGACCTATGGGGACCTTATCGGACTCCTAATAGGAATCATACAAAATGGTTTGTAACCTTCATCGATGACCACACGCGTGTCTGTTGGATTTATTTGTTGAAAGAAAAAAATGAAGTCTGATCTATTTTTATAAACTTTCACTTGATGATCCAAACATAATTCCAGACACGAATACAAATGCTACGTACAGATAATGGCACCAAGTATTTTAACAATATCTTAAGTGATTACTTGCAAAAACATGGGCTTATCTATCAGAGATCATGCACTGACACACCTCAACAAAATGGGGTTGCAGAACGCAAAAATAAGCACATATTAGAAGTTGCTCGTGCTTTGATGTTCACCACAAATATGCCCAAAAAATTCTGGGGGGATTCCATTCTTACATCAGCTTATCTTATTAATAGAATGTCCAGCCGTGTCATTGGATTCGAAACACCTCTCCAAAAACTCCAAAAATCCTTTCCATCATACCGTCTTGGGTCCACCTTACCTCTAAAAGGATTTGGTTGCACAGCCTTTGTACACATCCATCCTCACAGTCGAAGCAAGTTTGATCCAAGAGCTCGTAAATGTGTGTTCATTGGGTATGCTCCCACACAAAAAGGCTACAAGTGCTATGATCTAGTAACAAAAAAGGTATTTGTTAGCCGAGATGTTACTTTTTTTGAAAACACACCGTTCTTCAAGAAACCTTTACTTCAGGGGGAGAACATGGTAGATGAAGCTCGCTTCCTGGACTTTGATCTTGCTCCTGAACCCGAGCCTAGTTCTATTCCTGAGTCGTCCACCCCTGAATCCGAGCCTACTTCTATTTCTGAATCTGAGATGTCCACACCCTACAATCCAGGGGGAGTTGCAAGGGAACAAATAATCAGGAAGACACCACTTGTTTACTTCAGAAGACCAAAGACAGGGTACAAAGAGCACCTCACACCTGCAGCACCAAGAGAATCTAAACTTGTGGTAGGTCCAAGTGCTCCTGAATCGTCAGAGTCTTCTGACATCAATCTTCCAATTTCTCTCAGAAAACAAACACGGTCTTGTACCCTTCATCCTATCTCAAGGTTTATTTCCTACAGAGCTCTCTCTACTAGATTTCGTGCTTTTACTACTAACCTTGATAATACAAAAATTTCAAGAAATATTCAGGATGCTCTAAGGGCTCCTAAGTGGAGGGAGGCTGTCATGGAAGAAATGAGAGCTTTAGAGAAAAACAAGACTTGGAAGATAATGGAGTTGCCTAAAGGGAAGAAGCCAGTCGGGTGCAAGTGGGTCTTCACTGTAAAGTACTCAGCAGATGGGAAGATAGAACGTTACAAAGCTCGTTTGGTTGCAAAGGGGTTCACTCAAACCTACGGCATTGACTACACAGAAACGTTTACACCAGTGGCAAAGTTGAACACTGTTCGAGTTCTTATTTCCCCAGCAGCCAATCTAGATTGGCCTCTTCAGCAACTAGATATCAAGAATGCATTCTTGAATGGCAGTTTAGAAGAAGAAGTGTATATGACAGTGCCTCCAGGCTTTGGGAAGGAAGAAGATAATCTGGTGTGCAAATTAGAAAAATCACTATATAGACTTAAGCAATCTCCCAGAGCTTGGTTTGACAGGTTCACAAAAGTCTTGAAAGAGCAGGGATTCAAACAGGGACAATCAGATCATACCATGTTCTTTCACATAAACAAAAAAGGTCTAAAGACTATCCTAATTGTTTATGTCGATGATATAATTCTGACTGGAGATAACTCTGAGGAAATGCAACGACTTAAGAAGACTCTAGCTGTAGAATTTGACGTTAAGGATCTGGGACAAATGCAGTACTTCTTAGGAATGGAGGTTGCAAGGTCGAGCAACGGAATATGTGTCTCAACGTAAGTATATTCTCGATCTTTTGACAGAAACTGGAATGCTTGGGTATAAACCAAGCAACACTCCAGTTGAAGCAGGAAAAAGGACAGATGACATAGGAAATCTAGTGGACAAAGACCAGTATCAGAGATTAGTCGGAAAGCTGATTTATCTATCCCATACTAGACCTGATATTGCGTTTGCTATTAGTCTAGTAAGTTAACACATGCATTCACCAAGAGAGGCACATCTCGAAGCTGTGTACAAGATCCTCAAGTATCTTAAGGGATCTCCAGGGAAAGACCTCTTTTTCAGAAAGAATGATAGCAGAAGCGTAGAAATATTTACTGATGCTGATTGGGCTGGTTCTATTGAAGACAGGAGATCTACTACTGGATACTGTACCTATGTGTGGGGCAATCTGGTAACTTGGAGGAGCAAAAAACAGAATGTCGTGGCTCGTAGCACTGCAGAAGCCGAGTTCAGGGCGGTAGCACAAGGAATGTGTGAAGGACTGTGGCTAAAGAAACTCTTAGAAGAACTGTGTGTCACAATAAAGTTCCCAATAAAACTATATTGTGATAACAAGGCAGCAATCAACATATCCCTTAATCCTGTGCAGTATGACCGAACCAAGCACGTAGAGGTTGATCGACATTTCATCAAAGAAAAGGTTGAAGATGGAACTATATGTATGACATATGTTCCAACTAAGGAGCAAATTGCAAATATCTTCACAAAAGGGTTATCAAGACATGATTTTGAAGAGTTGGTTTGCAAGTTGGACATGATAAATATCTATGATCCACTTGAGGGGGAGTATTGAAATCCTCAGTTAATTAGGGGACTTGACAGCTATTGATTGACAGTTGATTTGTACAGTTAATTTGTAATTAGTTTGACTTTGTATTTTACGTAGGAAAGTTGGCAGATTAGTGACTAATTGATAGGTGCATTTTTTAAGGATTCTCTTTCCCTTTTTAGCTATATTCGAAGTGTATAAGTGGAAGCCTTGTAAACGTTTTTCATATTAATAAAATACAGAATTCCTCATTTGCTTACACTTTTTGATAAAATGCAATTTTCACAATGAAATTTAGAACAATCCAATTCATGAAATAAATAAGGAAATAATTTTTTTAGATAAGGAAAACTAGGGTGTCCTAGCCTATAATGCCAGAGCATATTTTGGTCCTTAACAGGGATAGAACCGCTACTACCGAAGCCTTGAGCTTCTTTATTCTTAGAGTCTTCATCTTCAAAATAGTATAGACCATTTGTTAGTTTAGCACTGCGAATCATCTTCCTTGAGTTCTGTTCCTAAAAAACACAATAAGATTCAAAAAAAAGTGACACTCCAGTTAGAGTTTCTAGATAGTTTGTTAACTGATAGGATATTACAAGCTAGTTTACGAACATGGAGAATAGATTTAATAGAGATGGTTTTAGATAGATTGATCAAACCTTTGCCGGCTATAGGAGAATATGAACCATCTACTATTCGAATTTTTTCATGACCAGAACAAGAGTTATAAGTGTGAAATAAATGAGAAAAATTTGTCATATGGTCGGAAGCTCCTGAATCAATGATCCAAGGAGTAGAATAAAAAGGAAAATGACAAGATATGCATTTGGTTCACTACTTGTTTGAGCAAGAGAAGCATTAGGATTACTTGACAATCCAGAGTTAGATTTCAACAGCTTCAGAAGGTGATTCATTTGCTCTTTGTTAGAGCAGACAGATTTGGCCTCATGCGCAGCAGGAGAATGATTGTAGGTGTGAACCTTTCCAATTTGCTGGTTTACCGTGAATCTTCCAGCAGGTTTCACGTGTATGGCGTAGTTTATTTCAATGATCACACCAAACACGGGGCTTTTGATCAAGCCTTTTAGACACGGTTAGGCCATCATTAATACCAACAGCAAGGGCAGAATTTTCAACAGTATTGCTGGAGTTTTTTTGCCAAGCATGACAAGGCAGTGGCTCTCCTCACGGTGAACTTCGGAAAACACTTATCCAATCAATGGAAGTGGCTGCCTGCTGATTATCCTGCCTCTAACCTCATCAAACTCAATGTTAAGGCCAATAAATAATTAAAAAATATGATTATCCTCTACTGTTTTCTTATAATGGTTACAATCCTCTGGGGATTTCCACTCATAATCATTAAACAAATCTAAATCTTGCTAAAGGCGTTTCAAGGAGTTAAAATACTTAATAACACTGTCCTCACCTTGGCTGATTTCTCCAAGTTTCAACGTCAATTCATACACTTGAGACTGATTTCCCAAGTCGGAGTACGTTTGATTGACATTGTCCCAAAGCTCCTTTACCATGTTATAGGCATATATTGGAGCTTATATCCTCCTCCATTGAATTCACCAACCAAGTCATCACCGTATAGTTCTTGGTGTCCCACGTTGGATGAGTTGGATACTTGGGAGTAGTTTCTTTCTTCTCTCTTGTCAAATAGCCGATTTTGCCCCTGCTGCAGATATACATACACACGGACTGGGACCAACGTTTGTGGACTCAGAAACAACGTCAGACATGGTGGATAGTGGCTGAGTTTAGGCAGAGGTAGAATTTTGGGAATAGCTAGGGTTTTTTCTTGCTCAAAGGGGATCAGTTTTTGTCTCTGATACCATATATAAACAAGTATGTAAATAAAGTTTATTGTATTGTCTAGTATTAGAAAGAATGCAATGTACAAATAAATATTCATACAAGAGGTCTATTCTAGGAAACTAACAAATGTACAGGGAGCTATTCTAGGAATCTAAAATACAGGAAACTAAATCAATCACCCCTAATTTCCTTAATTCTAGTTTTGACAAGATCTTCTCTGTTAACACACAAAATATTTGATTTAATTGCTGAATATCTTCCAACAGTAACGAACCATTTATAATGAAAACTGGAAATGAAAACAAGAAAATTTGCCTTTTTTGATTAATTGCAATTAGTTTTGGAATTTATGTTCATGATTCTATATTGTGCTGATAGCAATGTAGCATTCATCAATATATTTGGGAAATACGGTCTGCTTTGTTAATTAAGGCTCATGGTGGGGAACTTTCTACTGTAAGGTATTGTAAATTGTAGGTATTACAAATATTTGTCTTATAAGTATAAACGGTGTAATCTGTGTATGCGGAAATTATATTTGTCAAATTTTTGAACCTTGTTTTTTTAATATCCACATAAGATCCTATTTTTGCACTTTAATGGGACGTTTGGTAAACGTATTGCGTTTGCATTGCGTTTGAACGCAATACGTTGAATGCAATTTGTATTTGGATGAAAAGTATTTTCTTTGCATTTGAATGCAATGTGTGTTTGAATGAAAAGTATTTGAATTGTATTTTAGAGTTGAAAAGTTGATGTGATTGGTAAAAGTAAAATAGAAAAAGTGAGATGTAGAGAGAATATGATATGAATGGGAAAAAAAAAATTTATTTTCAAAATATTTTGGAGTAGTAAATGTATTTGAGACACTCTTGAAAAGCATTGTATTTGAATGCAAAACTTTTGCGTTTGGATGAAAATTGCATTGCGTTTAAATACAATGCGGATGCAAATCTGTAAACAAACACCTCATAAAGCTTGGAAAATAAAATGGATGAATGTCTTAAAGCGCAGCTGAGAGAATACAGAAGAAAAATTCATGGTTAGATGCATGGCTACTGAATTCAGTTGCAACAATTGTGGAGAAAAAGATGAGGGAGGGAGTCCTGTTGGCAAAGTCAGGAGGGTGGTAGAGGGAAGAGCTTGATGGACTAGGATATGGTGTGTAAAAGCAAGCAAAAGGGAGGTATAGGCCTAAGAAATTTGAAGCCAAGAAATGTAGCATTATTGGGTAAATGGCAGTGGAGATTCCCGTTAGAACAACACTCCTTGCGAGCATCAGTAATTAGCAGAAAATATGGGTTGCACCCAAATGGTTAGAATTCAATTTTTAACTAGCTGTTCTTATAGAAATCCACGGTCACTTTTTTCTCAGGGTTTGAATTTGTTTCTTCAAAACACTAATACATTGCGGGTTGTGTTTTTGTGGGGGTTTGGGGTGGGGTGGTGTGGGCAGTAATTATTTTGATCTTTCTTTCCCATGTCCGTTTATATTGTTCAATAAGCAGTCAGCATCCATAAACCAGATCTGTTCACTATCGCCTCTCAGGTCTTAATTGGGATTTTGGTTTTACGCAGAAATTGAATGATAGAGAGGTAGAGGACTTAAATTCTTTACTTCATGTCTTGCAATATTTCGCGCTAAGCCAATGCAGGGTATGTTACCCCTTGGGGCTTTCACGTAATACTTTCTTCATGTGCCTTTTTGATGAAGTTGACAACTCACATTTTGAGCCCTTCACTATTATTTAGAAATCATGTGTTTCAAATTGGACAAAGGTCTATGCTTGGTTGGGTTTTCATGGGAAAATTAGAACTGGTGGTGATGGAATTCAAGGGAAAAGCGCTCGGCTGGCTATTTCACCAACTTGTCTTCCAACAAAATCCGTATCATAAAATAGTCGCTTATTCTTGTCTTCCAACAAGATAGGTATAAAAAAAAAAAAAAAAAAATCCATACACGTTGGATATTACAAATAACTACTTAGTTATCTATTTGTATTCGGGATATAATCATTTACCCATTTATCTTGTTGTCAATTTATTCGCTACTTTGTTTTTAATTTCCTGCTTGTTGCAAGTTATATTTGCGGCCTATAGTTTTGGAACACCCTTGGACGAGTCATATTTAAGATTATATGGACTGAAGTTTTATGCATCTGATTGTTGGCCAGGGAATCATTTTGAAAGAAAATGGTAACGTTGGAGATGCGGAGAGGATGTTCATTCAAGTGAGTAAATTGTTGTTTCTGTCAGACGCTTCATAAACGATCCCTGCATACAACTATGTTCTTAGCCATTCTAAATATTAGGTCGCCCTTATGCTTGTCCTTTATATTGGAGTATACACGGAATTAAGGACAATTATTTCTATGTTAATGTGTGTTATACACAAACTATATTTCCATGATGGTTATGTGCAGGCACGGTTTTTTGCACCAGAAAAGGCTAAGGCACTTGTGGACCGTTATTCCAGAAAATGAAGGCGATTGCTTCTTCTAAAGAGTGAAATGGTGATCAGAGTATGTACCTTTGAAGAAGAAGCTTCATCTTACTGTAGTTTTGATCATGGAATTCCAAATTTCAAGCCTAGCATGGTAAGGAATGAAATGAGTTTTTACTTGCAGTCTAATGTCAAGTTAAGCTGTCACCGAAAAGCGGAGAGGAGACCGGGAAATGAATTTTTGTTTAAAAGGTATTTGTGAAACATTAACAAGTCTAGAAACCAACATCATACATAATTTGGCATCTAAAAACTTTAACGTGTATGATTGAGAGAAGAAATTCATTCTTTTTAAAGAAATGCATTCTTTTTTTTAAAATGTATTCTACTCTGATTCCGTTGATAGTTGGGGAATTTCTTGGACGGGAGCAATCCATATAGCTAGGGCTGAAAACCAATGATCAGCTATGGGAACCGAAATCGCGATACCAATGCTGAAAACTAAAAATTTCAATCGAAAAATCGAGATGCTGGGCTCAGTTAGCTGTTTCAACTCTTTGATTTCAGTTTGAAACCAAATCGACCAATGTCGGCCTATGGGACGGTCTTTCCAACACCGGCACAGGCCTCTCCAGAAACAGCATCAAGTTCTTAATTCTTTCTCTGTGTTTTCCTCAAGTTCTTTCCAGTGAGATTGTGATCTGTAGCTTGTATTTGTAATTTTCTTCGAAAAAAAAAAAAAGGCCCTAAGCCCAAGCCTAGAAACACCGAATTCAAAGCCCAACCCAAATGCCCTTAAAATTAGCACTACTCGTCTCCTCCTCCTCCTCCTCCTCCGACTCCGACGCAGCAACAACGCTTACGGATGCCGCCATCGAAACCACTCAAGCCCGAGCCCCTTGGATATTAGCAATTTTTGAAGTTTCATTGGCTAAAACATTAACTCAATAAGGAACTATGATGTTTTCATTTTAGAGGCAGTACAGATTTGAACCGTCTAATGGACTTCGGTAGTGCCAATTTTCATAACTAGAAATAAATATGTCGCACTTAATTTCATAATTACTTAAATTAAGACAAATGCTTCCAACCGTGTAACACTCTAGAAATGTCAGCCATTTCAATTCTCCTGCAAAGAGAAAGAAAAGGATCCACAAGTTCAAAAACGTTTTTTTTTTTCAAAGAAAGAAAGAAAGTGTGGATTACTTTGGTTTCATGGCTGATGCCCAGAAAATGAATTGTGTTACTCTGCTAGAAAAAATGTTCCAACATTAATGCCGAAGGTTAAAATATACTATCCTAGTTGTAAAAGTGACGACAGAAAATGTGAAGCTTACAAACACAATAGCAAAAGGAGCTGGAAATGTCGAAGGGATTGATTTGAGGATGCAAAGGTTTTTTATTCCTTCTACGTTGCTCTTTCTACGTTGAACTTACTGTCTCTTCCCATTGAATCTTCGTTATGGCCATTTTGTAATACTTCCTTCGAAATATCATGCAGCAAATTCTGTAAACATTTGAGAGAATGATAACCTTGCATTTTGGCTACTACCTCTAGTGAAATAAGTGAGCTTGGCAAGTGTATATACAAATTCTCAATACAAAAATACAGACGTTCTCCAAAGCAATTGAATTTCTTCTTCACGAACTCCACGAAAGTCAAAGGAATACCAGCCTCCTTGTCATCCACATCCTTCTCTCTATGCTTTGACTGCTTTTCTCTTTGCTTACCCTTTCCTTTCTTCTTATTCTTATGGTTTTCTTTCAAAGTTTGGGAAAGAACCCGCTTCCCTACTTTCTTGCTCGTCTTGTCTTTGGATATTATACCACTAGTATCCTTATCTTTTTTTTTTTTTTTGTTGTTGTTCGCTTCTCTTTCTATCAAGCATAAGGGGTACTGCCTTTTGGGATCCTCAAGCAAAGAAATCATGGAAAGTAAACTATGGTTCCATCCAGAGTACGGAGCATAACACTTATGAAGAACTTCAACACGGTGATCGAGGACAGCATCATAGATCTCTTCATGTTTTTTTAATCTTCATTCGCTTCCTGTTACCAAACAAAACAACACCTCCAAGCCCGTATCCTTTGTAAGCCGATGACTCAACAACTCCTTTTACAAGCCGCTTTGCGACCTCCAACACAGTGATGTTTGTTGGGGGCACATGTAACTGTTCAGCAGTTCATCTTGAGGAGGGAATGCAGTAGAAAACTGACCATCTTAGTTTTACCTGTCCCTGGAGGTCCCCACACGAGTTTAATTGTTTTCTCGTGTTGACATTCCCTAATGCTAATACAGCTCAAAACTGCAGCCTGTTGGGATTCATTTAAATCCGAAGAGCAGATTCTGGCTTTCATATCTGAAAATAAAGAACTGCAATTCTCTTCAGAGCAGCAGAACGTACAGTTTCCCACCTCCTTCAGAGAAAAAAGAGTACAAAAACATATCATGTTTTAATGTTTATTCTATTTATGCGTTATGCAATCGTATAATGTTATGAGAGGGAAATGCAAGACACAATCAGATACTGACTTGCAACATAAAGAAAGCAATGATAAAATATCTTACAGCCAATGGGGGCTGCAGAACTTTTGAATGATGTTCATATTTTCCAGTTTCGAGTCAGCATTTAATGCGTCCCATATACGGATATTTGTAGCCATGTTTATCAGAATAACAAAAAGAGGTTCACCTTTTTCCTTCTTCTCCATTATGTCTTCAACCAGGATGGGTTTTGAGGACAATATCGAGATCAGTTCATGGTCATGTTTATCAAACCCTTGAACAATAGCAATGAGATAAGGTCTTCCTGGCCGATCAAGATCACTAATGCGTTTTGGTCTCACATTTGTAATAGCAACGATCTCCAACTCCAATTTCATCATCATCATCATCATCATCATCGGTTTTCTTCTGTTCCTTTCGTTTTTTCAACTTGACGGTGTAAAACAAGTCTTTGGGAAGCTTAAAAGATTTGGATTCTCTGATGGACTTAAATTTCAAAACAAAGTGAGTCGGAGAGTGTCGCCATGCTAGAACACAAGTCGGTACGCGTTTCTATTATTAGAGGGGTGACGAATGATTCCAAGTATTCCGATTCTGAGGAGAATGTTTCAGGAATCTGCTTCACCTGCCCATCAACATGACTACATCAATATTTAGAATAAATATATTCCCAAAACTAGTCATCAATCACTATAAAATGAGGGGGGAAAAAACCAGAATTGATTATGTAGAAAATATTGTCAGTATATCAAATTAACTTTTACCCTTCCAAGAGAATTATGTAAAGAAGAACTAATAATTATACCAAAAAAAAAAACTTTTTTTTATTACAAGTGCATTTCAAGAAAATAAGGAAATAATAAATAAATAAATAAATAAGTAAATCTCAATATTTAGAAAAATGAGAAGGGCGAAAAAACAGAAAAATCATAATCACATCCTACATGATGAATATGTTTAAACTTGTTTTTTTTTTTTTTGGGTAAATTAATGCATGCATAGTAGTAGTAGAAGTAGTGGAAGTACCTGTTCTTTTGTGGAGATCATTGTTGGGAACATCCTTGATAGACCAAGAGAAAACCAAATCGATTAAGCTTGTTTTTTCCTTCACGGTATTCATGTTCGTCTCTACTTTTTCCTCCATGTCTACTTCTAGTCATCAAAAAATCAAATAAAAAAAAATGGAAATTCGATCTGCTGAAGACGAGCAGGAATTTGGAACGCTTACTACTTAAGAAAAGAGTCCTTTTTTACTACTAAAAAACTTATCTGCTTTTATCTGCTTTATGTCAAAACATGTAAAGACATACTTCTGTGCTACTTTTATCTGCTTTTTTGCTTCCCAGATTTCATTGTTTCTCTTCCAAACAATAATGGGTTACAGGAGTTGATTCCTTTAACTAAAACCATGTTTAGATTTTTTTTATTTTTTGGTTAAAGAAAAAGACGAAAAAAGATTGCAAGTAGACCACAAGTCAAGTTGAATGTAAAGAAATTATACAGAACTTGCTTTATTTGTCACATACCTTAACATGAAATTTTGCAAGTCGTTAGACTATATTATATTTACTCATTCATTCATTTGTTTTTTTTTTTTTTAATTTTATTTTGAAGGGAGAGAGGAATAAACAAGGAAACAAGTTATTAGATTTGAAACATATAATGGGAGTAGAACGTTCGTTTCTCATTTGCTTTCTTGTTCTAGGGAAACTGAAACTATTTAACTTTTATCAACGTTTTATTTTTTATTTATTTTGAAGGTAGCTGAAACGAAACATTCGCAGTCAGAGGAATGCCTTTTTGTTTCTACTTATTACTTTTGGTAGTCTTGTGCTTTCTTCTTTCTCCATTCACCAAATACTCCTTATCATAATTTTGACACCCTTTTCTTTTAATTTTTTTCCCACTAGAACCTTGCACTATATTTATTTTATCACATTTAATTAAAGTACATACATGAACTCACATACAATGTTGTGTTGCATTGTTAATTTTGTGACTTTTCAATTGATTGCCGTCAGTTTTCGTTTTAGATAGCATAAAACTATGAGAAACTTTTTTTAATGAAAATTCATAATCGTCTATTAACTAGATATATAAAAAAATTACGAAACATGGAAAGCATAGTTTTCTTTAAAACATGGCTTAATGCCACATATTGTAACACCTTATTTTTTGAAAAATATTTAGAGACAGTACCAGTGTTAAATACCATCATTAATAAAAGACAGACCGCATTTATGAGTCTCACATTATGGGATCTACTTTCTATTAGTAGATGATGCTTAAACCCGGCACATTGTAGCAATACTCCTTTTTTATTTTTTTTCCTCAAACAAATGCAATGTTGTAGTTAAGAATTAAATCAAGTGACTTTCTAGGGAAATTTAGAGTGACTTCAAAATTTTATTTTCTATATATTTTTTGAAAATTTAATATATCATGAAAAGAAAATGTGATGATATGTTTGTAATATATAGTAAAAAAAAATGATTTGGAAATTTTTTTTTTTTGGGTGGGGAACAAGAAAACAAATGGCAAATGGAGAAGTGAGAGAGTGACAAAAATAGTGACAAAGAGAGTGACAAAGAGAGTGACTTTAGTATTTTTTTTTAAAAAAGGGATATTTTATATTTCCCTCCTAAATTTTACATTTTGGTAGAATTTCCCTCTTGAATTTACTCTTCTTGTAACTTACCACGAACCAATAATTGTTATCCCGAATTTCTTGTCTCAATGATTGTCTCTTAATAATATTATGCTAAATTATCTAAATTTAAGAATTTAGTCACATAAAAATATTAAATATTAAAAATTTTTAAACAAATTAATGAGATATCAAAATGCTATTGAGAAGACAATCATCGAGACATGATAATGGGATAACAAATCTGAACTCCTAATGGCACTTATCTTTGAACTGTGAGTTAAAACATCTCTCGAACTTTAAATTGTTAACAAAAACATACCTTCTATCATGTTTCTCTCTTTTAAGACTTGGATAAATTTTATTTTTACCCACCAAATTTTGAAAACTAGTAGTTACACTCCTTAAACTTTAAATTATTAGAAAAAAAATTCTCATTCCATTATATTATGTATTTGTTGTTTAGGCTTTTTCTTATTTTTGCTCATTAGTATAACTCTAATTATTATAGAATTTATTAGAGGAGAGTTCATTTATTGTGAACAAAGACATCTTTTTTTGTATTATTTCAAAAAAGATTGACAAACTGGGTGGATATATAAAAGACATTCTTTTTTTTTCCCAATCACTTTGGCATATATAAAAAAAATATTGTAACATCTCATTTTTTACAGCATTTTCAAATGTATTCTTTTTGATATAATGAAATAGATGATTTTAATGTTTATAGTCAAAAAGAATAGTCACAAGAGGTTTTTCAAACTAGAGGAGGTTTTTTTTTTAATATTTTTAACTTCAAATGTTCTTTATTTAAATCCATATCCAGATGATAAGTTTTATAAACGAGTATATTTTTATATCGTGCATCATCTTTTTTTTTTTTTCCTTTCTATTCATTAGTATCTCTTCTGTTTCATCAATTTTTTCCAGATCCCCCTTTTCTTCTGAAAAAAGAGAAGGAGAAGGATATTCTTCGATGAATTCCTCTTGTTCCTGTTTACTCTTCTTCCAATCTGGAGTTTTTTTTACACCTATTTCTTCCTCACTTTCCCCCCTTTCTTTCAATTTCTTAGTAAGAATCGGCAATAGTATTCTACCAAAATAATAGACACAAGTAATAAATAATTAAATATTAAAGATTCGAACCATAAAATTTCTCAATTATGACATAAAGTACTTATTAGATCTAATAGAATTATTTTGATGTATCCAAACTAATACCAATCTAACCCATTTCATGAATAAAATGTATCCAAAACCAACCAACAAAACCAGTAGTTACAAATAACATCTTGTCATTGCATCCAAACATATAAATGTTGACTAATCTAACTAACATTGAACTTGATAAAATAAAATGGTTGAATAATTGAAAGTTGAGATTATTCAAGAATACACATTGAATTTCTGTTAGTAGATCCATAAACAAAAAAGTAAATGCTCACGTGACACTAACTTAAATAATAAAAAGTTAATTTAAACTAAAATCTATATTGTTATAAAAACATCCTTAAAAAACCATTAAAGAACACATAATGTGACTCAAATAAATTAAACTGGTAAATATTCTATTTTATTGAGTTTTGATTCTATAAGCTTAGGAACTGAACACAGTTTATATGTTTCTCAAATAAGGTGTAGTTTAGAAGTTCAAAACTGAGATGGTTTCTTTGATATTTCTGGGTATCCTCCGGCACTAAGTAGTGACAATATGTCACTGCATATTTATCTAAACCCCTCATCGAGTTGAATAAACTAACAAGACTTGATTTATGGGTAAATAGTAGGAAGAGATCAAGAAACATACATGTTGCATATAAATATAAGTAGCTCCAAAACTATTCATGGATAATATCTTAACAAATACATTATTTGAATCAAGATCATACCTATCTAATATTTTCCAATGTAGTAAAAGCTCCTTTTGAATAAAAATCCTTGAATTTTATATGTACTCTATTATTTTAATCGACCGATAATTTTTATGATTAATTTCATTTTTGGTTTATGAACTATAATATTAATATAAATAATTTTAGTTGATGAACTTTAACATGCTATAGAACGAACATTCAAATTATTAATTTGTTCTACTTTATTCTTTCCGACCAAACTACTATTAAAAAATAGAATATAGGGATCACTTGAAGATTTAAAAAAAAAATTGCATTTTAGTTGAGATTGATTTTATCATTTTCATCGCAAAACCTCTTTTTTTTTTTTATTAATTTGTATTTAAATTTTGAAAGTTCTAGATTCTCACATCGCAAAGGATCTTGACGTAGAAATTATTGTTAATTTCTTTTACAGATGGGGGGACCACCATGAGAAAGACGTTCAAGGACTTGTTTGGGACGTTTTAAAATTCAAGAATAAAAATGAAATTGGATTTATAGTTCATTAACCAAAAATAAAATTAATCACAATTTTTATTTACTCTATTATATTACTGCACCTAGTTTGTAATGAATATATAAAATGATATGAAATTATAATCAATATAAAATTTTGATAATTTTCTATTGTAATATGTGACATAACTTTTATATCCAACAGAAAAAGTATTGCTTTTGTTATTAACTTGGTTTATTTAGGGGAATTCTTAAATTAGTTCAAAGCATTATTGTTTTAGCATTTTGTAAAATTTTAAACAAAAAAAACAGTTGTTTTTCTCAACCTATTAATTTTTCTCCTAAAATATTTATCAATATTAGCACTAATATTTTCAGTAGCACTATCCGTAAATCAAATTATCAACTATTCCTTTGGCGTCGACACTTTTATCGTTGTTTTCAATTAGTATCATGGTATATACATATATTTATTAACATCTTTAATACAATATTAAATTAGTATGCTGATAGTAAATTTTGGTATTTGAATAAAAAAAAAGTGTTATTTAATGGAATGTTATCTTTTACATCAAATTTATCATATATTAAACTTTGTGACAAATTTATCATGAAATATAGATAGTATTAAATTTCACTTTTGATTTTTATTAAATGTTACCTTATGTATTTATTATAATAATTTTATTTTTCATTTATTTGAATACTAAAAGTTTACTTATACAACTTTCAAGATATAATAATGATAATAAAAAATAGAAATAGCATAATATGTTGGAGTATAAAGTAAAATAATATTATTTTTTATACTATTTTGTAATAAATATAGTATTTTCATATACAAATATGTTGAAGATGGTCTAAAGGACCGTGTGATTACAAAGTCAACAAAAGTTTCACCCTCATCAAAATAACTAAGGTATCGAATCTCCCCGTCTCAAAATCCAAAAAGGGAAGAGAAAAGAAAAGCAGAGGACAGTGAATATGGTGGAATTGCCAAATAGTGGTAAAACCCCATGTGTTATTTACCACATTCTTCATTAAACAAGAAGAGAGAGAGAGAGAGAGAGAGAGAGAGAGAACGGAACAACTTGCTCTCAATAGTCATTTATACATATATATTTTTAAGGATGAAGAAAATAAGCTGCTTATTTTTGTCATTTCATTGCACAACTAGAGTTCTAAAACCTAGCTCCTATTTGTATTTGTTGAAGCGTCAATGTTTTTTTTTTTTTTTTTTTTTCATTTTTTCGATAATTTCCAGAGTTTAATTAATTTAAACATTATTTAGTGTCCAAAAATCTTTAATCAACCACTTCTTAGAAGGGACAATTTATGGCAACACATTAAAGAAGAACCAAAATTATGTTTAGCAAGCACGATATTTCAGAAGCTGTTTTAAAAGACGTTGCAATGCTTGTTACAATATCTGCACAACAACCACGTGGGCAGATTTAGAGATTTAAAAAATGAATTGCATATTTGCATATTTAAGAAGATAATATTATAGAAATGAATAAGTACGTGATTTAAATATGATTACAAAATATAGGATTTGAACAGTATTTAGGAATCTTAATTTTATTATAATTCATAACCCTATTTGAATTAGGATTTGAAATTTTCCTATAGATTGTGTTTTTATTTAATGAAAAAAATGTTGAAGATTATATGAAGATTTTGTGAAGTATAGAGCATTTTGAAAAGGGATAAAAATAGAGTTAGAAATTAGAATTCAAATGTGTTGTAACATCTTCTCCAACATTCAAATTTTGAATTTGATTTTATCTAAGATTTGGCTTGAGATTTTGTGCTACTCTATGGTGTGGTTTTTGGAGTTATTCACGCATATTGATTGAGATGTTTGTGTTTAATGTTCTTCGGCAGAAGAGTTTGCAGTCTTTGGGAGAAAAAGATCAACAGGTTGAAAGGAGTTCAACAAAATAAACATCAAAGATGAATGGTGTTCGCTGATCAAGTCCATCAAGTCGATTTTACATAATGGCATCAAAATCAAAGAGGGAGTTTTTATTGTATAGGTATAATTGGTGATTATAATCGTTATTACTCAGTCAATTGTTCACTAGCTACATATGACATTGAGGAGTAGGCATGACCAAACTAGTAAAATTATCTACACCTTTTATTATTCACGCTTTTGGTAATTTAATTAATTCAGTAACTTAATTAAATTGGATAAATCACTAAAAACCAGACCTTACATATTTGATAGCTTCTTGGACCGTGAAACACATACAATCTACCTTTTTTTTCCCACTATTTTTTAGATGTAGAATTAATTGCACAGGTGACAAGTTTAACAACTGATTACATTCATTGAATTGTTTTTTCCCAAATACGAAGTACTGCCAGTATCATAGTATGCCATGGCCTGAAGTAGCAAAAGTGATTCATTAACACCTTCATTTTGGAGGCAGAGCTTGTTGTGCTTCTCCTGCTAAAAAAATAACATCCAAAACTTAACGGGTGAAGAAAAAGGAGAATAAAACGATAGAATTGAATTCGAGACTCATTTCGGATAAAAAGGCAATCTTACTTTGGAAGCGCTAGTGAAAATTTCGCCATTTCAAACTAGTAACACTGGATCTACTGGTTTGGAACTTTGAGAAACTTCTGAATCTGCCATTGTACATGTTAACCTCACGTAATTATAACATTCATGCACGTACTGGAAGGATATAAAAATAAGGAAAGCGATTGTCAAACTTAAGAGTGAATCTTTTAAGCCGCGTAACATGATTTTTCAACTAACAACCGATTTCTATGTCGTGACAAGTAGTAGTAAACAGCCTGGAAATTTAGAGTCAAGCACTCACCTGTTAGTTGTGGATGATGTTTCTGGTTCATTTTCCAAACTGAGTGATGCCATTGGTTTAGACAAGAAGTTAAGAGGATCTGCTTCTGCTTCGGCTTCATCAGAGTTTGGATCCACGGACCATCTCATTGGAACAACCAAATTCCTGTTGAAAATTGGCATCATTAAGTTAAAATGTAAAAATGAAAATAAAAAGTGAGAATACAACTCGAAGATTTAAAAAGTTGAACAGAAGTAGAAGATACGAGGGAAAAATATGATTTAAACTCAAAGTGCATACCCCTCTCTGTTTTTGTACTTGCAGCGGCTCATCTTCTCCGATGAATAGCTCTCATATAATGCATCGAGTTGTTTTGATAGTTTCAGCACACCAAACAATTCCAAAACATCCCAAACCTTTAAAACCTGAATGTGATGTGAATTTTCCCTGAGAAGATCTACAGACCAAACAAGGTACCTATGCGTAACCTTGTATTGCTCTAGTAATTGGGAAGAAGTTCCGCTATTGACGAAAGGGTTGCTCTCCTTGTGTGGTTGACGCCAACCGTATGAAAGCTTCTCCAAAAGTGAAAGAACTTCCTTGCAAAAATCATAGTCTTGAACTCTTGCCATCGAACTCCAGAAGGAATCATTAAAGCATACCTACATTGAACATAAGATACAAATTTCGAGTTAGAAAGGAAAAAAAAAAGAAAGAACAATCTCTAGATGCCGTTAGAGAATATTTATTATGCAATAAGAAGTTTGTTTTCACTTGAAATAAAAACTTGTATATTAAAAAATTGAATTAGATAAATAAGAATAGGGTTTAATTTTTTCTGGTTGCATGCTTAGCTGAGCCATAAATCCAGACATAAATGTTTCGGTCTGGTGTATGAATCCTTCCAACCCAATTTGGAAACATATATGAAAAGGGTTTGTAAACATGAGCATACCTTCCATCTTGCCCCTCTAAACAGAAATGGAGCTAGATTTGGCAAAACATGGATTTGCTTAAGCTCAACCAAGGCAGCAGCCATGGCCTGGGCCAAGTTCTTGTCCTCATCAGCATTGTAAAAACACCCACGGTCCTTTGCATCAATCACAAGGTTCTTCCACACCGAGCAGCTGTTACTTAAGGTTGTTCCATTCCCCACAATCCACAGGCAATGCCTGGACATTTTCATTTATGTCAAGAACTCTGGAAAACTACACCAAAACGCTTGAATTGCATGTTTCAACCTCAGAATTTATGAGTGTGTAGTAATGAAAGCTCTACCTTGCACGAGTTAGCGCTACATTTGCTCTTTGATGATTCGAAAGAAACCCCACTGATCCTTTCCCATTACTCCGGACTGTAGAAATGATTATCACATCTTCCTCGCCACCTTGGAAACCATCAACCGAGCGAACAGTCATGGAGAAGTCACTTTGAGCATCTGAGCTATATTTTTTCCCAACTCTCTCACTTATTGCACGAACTTGTGCCTTGTATGGTGATATCACACCTACTCTGACCTTCTTCCTTGTGCACATAACTTCTTCAAGACCGAAAAGAGAATTTGTTATTCTTCATCCTATGCCTTAAATTCATATGCATCAAAGAACTAAGAAGGAATAACAGATTTAACTCAATAGGTCTAAAAATCATCTTAATATGTTAAAGTATTTTGGTTAAAAGAAAATTACCTTTGAAAAGACTCGCAACTATCTCTGAGACCACGGCGACCTCAACCATGTTCATTGTACTATGCTTGTTATCAACTGCCTCTTTTCCATGTGCTACATTTATGAAAGAGTAGGTGCCGTACATCTTTCCTTGAAGGAAACATTTACTATAACTCTGTTGCTTAACATTCTGACCATCTAAAATTTTATTGTCGTAAAATTCCCTATTTGGGAATGAGCTTATTGATGGATGCATCCTGTGTTGGACATTGAGGAGGAGTTTCTTGTGGCCGATCAAAGCCAACCTCTCAAACAAACTTCTTCCAAAATCAGCTTCTTCTGAAACCTGACAAGTGGTTAGATATTATGGATGTCACGAGTGAGTGCAGCACATAATACACATAAGAAATCAAGAAATATTACGGTAAAACTTCAAAAAACCTTGCTTTGAACCATTGCGGGAAGTTGCCTGTCATCTCCTATTAGTATAGCATGGCGAACTCCAGGGAGTTGTAAAGGAATTGCTGATTCGCATTCTTTAAGCTGTGCAGCCTCATCGATGATTAATAGTTCCAAGGGAACCATCACTTTGTTATGCAGTTTGGCAGAACTCGAGACAGTACAAAATATCAAGTGTGCATTTTCCAAGCAGAATTCTCTTATCTCGTTCGTATCAGCATAGGTATTAGCTGTGAAAGGAACGGGAAAGGTCGAAGGAAGCAATTTTAATAGCAAAAGGACCTTTATTCTTGCATCATTGAGTTTTTTCAAGCTACCATCTTCCCCTTTTACATCTTTGTTGAAAAATCCCTCCAACACTTTATTCGCAACCCCATTTAGCAATTCTTGAAACGACTCAAGAGAATCAACGGCTTCTAACATCGTCTCTACCACTTGCAGGGAAATAAGAGAGGTCGGCAGGTGTGTGTACAAATTCTCAATACAAAAATACAACCGTTTCACTATGCAATTAAACCTCTTCTTTATAAACTCCTCGAAAGGCAAAGGATTATTGTGTTTTTTGCTCCTCTCTCGTCCTTTCTTCTTCAGAGAAACACCATCTCTTTCCTCTTCTTTCTTCTTATCTTTCAAGTTTCTCTGCTTCTTCCTGTTTTCTTTTAATGTCTGGAAAATTACTTGCTTCAATGCTTTCTTGATTTTCTTCTCTTCAAAGATTTTGTCGGCAGTACCCCCCATATTTTGGTTTCTTTTTGTGTCTCCACTTTCTGAATTTATAATATGCTTTTCCTTATCATCATTATCATCATCGTCATCACTATCATCCACCTGGTCTTTCACGTACAAACGATACTGTTCTTGAGGATCATCGAGCAAAGAAATCATAGAAAGCAAACTATCTCTCCACCCAGTTTTAGGAGCAAAACAATGGTCAAGAATGTCGATACGATGATCAAGAAATACATCATAGAGGTCTTCATGATCATCAATCTTCATCCGTTTCCCGTTGCCAAACAGAACTATGTCGCCTAACCCGTATGTGCCATATTTAGCTGACTCGGTAGCCTTTTTCATGAGCCTCTGCGTCACCTCCAATACTGCGACGTTTGTTGGAGCACATGTCAGTGTCCTGCATTTCATCCTAAGCAGGGAATGTAATAGAAAACCGACCGTCTTTGTTTTCCCTGTCCCTGGAGGCCCCCATATCAGTTTGACAGTACTCTGATGATGACATTCTCTTGTTCGGATACAGCTTAAAACCGCTTCTTTTTGGGATTCATTCAAATCCGAAGATCTGACAGTGCCCTCCTCAGCTGAATTAGCAATGCTGTGGTTCTGTTCACGGTCGCAGATACTACATATTTCTTCATCCTGCAAGAATCAAACGCGACATTGTTATGCGTGTGAACGGCTAATATCAGATACAAAGAGCACTGACATAATCTATATCTTACATCAAATTTAGTCTGCAGAACTTTCTCAATGAGCTTCATGTTCCGCTCTTTCGGATGTGAAGTTAGTGCTTGCCATATTCGAATATTGGTCGTCATATTGATGAGATAAACAGCAAAAAGAGTTTCATTCTTCCTGTAATTGATTATGTCCTCTTCAAACAGGATGGGCTTCGAAGAGAGTACCGAGAGTATTAGATCTTCTTTAACACCTAGAACCATAGCAATCACATAGGATTTTTCCAAATCACCAATGCATTTTGGTCTAACATTTGTTATGGCAATGAGGTCTCCGTATTCGGGTTCATATGCCTTACTGTCATTCTTCCTTTCAGTCGCCTTCAACACTAACGTGTAGAACAAGTCCTTGGGAAGCTTGTAATCTTTAGATCGCTTGACAGAACTTATTTTGCAACAAAGCGATTGAGACAGTGTTGTTAGGCCTGACGACAAGTTGGCGTGCGTTTCCTCTACAAGAGGGGCAATGAACGACTTCAAATATTCTGCCGTTGATGGAAATATTTTGGGAATCTGATTAACCTGCAGAACACCACATTTATTGATATTTCATCATTGACTTCTAAAAAAGAACCCGAAAGGGGGAAATATTTAACAAAAAAAAAAAAAACATGTTTCTAGTAATTTGATCAATGAAGACAGTAATCAAACCATAAACCTTAATTATGTGATTCTATTTAATTTCCATTTTTTTTCACTTTTTTACTTGGAAATTCATGAAAGCATGATTCTATTTCACAAAAGCCACTAAACCCATTGTCTTTCCCATGTATTTTGTGGAGAATCATTACATTAGTAGTGCAAGAGGAACAAATGTTCTTGATTTAAAAAAATAAAAAATAAAAACAAAAAAACCAACTCTCAAATGTTTAAGCAAAAATATGACAAGAGAATCAATTTATACGTAAGATTATAAGTACACACACACACACACGTTTATATAATCCAAGTAGTTAGCATTGTTTATAAGCAAACAGCAATATCATCATAAGCTATAAACATATGAGAACATACATGCATGTATATATAATATATATATATATATATACATATGGAGATACATGCGTGTGAGTTAAGTACCTTATTTTTATAGATATCTTGGTTGAGAACATCCTTGATAGACCAAAAGAAGACCAAATCAATCAAACTTCTTCCCACAACAACTCTTTCCTTCTTCTCTTGGATTGTCTGCATCTTTTGATCTCAAAAGTTTACTTTTCTGGACTCTGAGAGCACTGAGAGAGAATTAAATAAATACACTGAAAAAAATTATCAATGAAAATAAAGCAATATTGGGTAGAATCTTATGCCTATAGAGTAATATCTGCTATATATAAGATATATATCAATTTTACTATGCAGAAACAGAAACTAGACATGTTCAAATGCTTTTCTTGGTTTTGGGAAATCCCTTTGTTTCCTTTTGCTTGCACCCGAAGTTGTTGGTTTAATATGGACGGTCCACACTAATGGGTTCTCACAATCTGACTCCTCGGACCGACTATAAATTGACCTCAGGTCAATTTCATGAAAATGTAGAAAACCACCTTTTTTTTTTTTACTTCTCTTTTGTTGCCTTGGACACGTACATTTGCATTTATTTTTTTTTTATCTTTCTTTTCTTCTTTTTGGTACAGGATCAATTAGCATACACAATACAATTGGTACGTATATAATATATATATATATTTATGCATATCAACGTATGTATATATATATACATATTTATAATATATATACATTGAAGAATTTTCAATAATTACTATTTTTTTTATATAATATATATGTTCATTAATTATCATTGAATTGTTAAATCAACTACTTAATTTATTACAATCATTCGATTAAAATCATGTAGTTAAAATAAATAACCATCCATGGTAATTATTAAAATAATCATTAAAACTACACTTAATATATATTATAGTGTGAGTATATATGTGTGCGTGTGTAATGTGCGCGTACAACATATGTTTTCAAGAATAAGCAATCTCGCTGGAGAAAAAGTTGAAAAAGAAAGAAAGAGAGAAAAAGGTCATATGACGACTTAAAAATGAACGAAGGAAAGGAAGTCTTTGGCAAGAAGACAAAAGGATTAAGGAAAACAAACCTCAAGAGACCTTCATGGAAGAAGTAATGTGAAAAGAACACTATTTTTCAAAGAGAAAGAAAAAACCAAACAAGGAGAATAAATTTTTTAAAAAGTTCTATTTCTTTTTTTATGTTGAAAAAGAAATTGAATAAATAAAAAATAAAACGTGTTTAAAAAGTGTTGGAAACCAATGGGCTTTGGTAAGATCAATAGACGGGCTTCTTGGTATTCTTTGTTACCGATTGTTGCTTCTAATTAAGAGAGATATAATCGTCCTTTTGTTTTTGGGCTAATATAAGTGGCGTTTGGTTTTCTTTGTTACTTTTTTTTTTTTAATTTGAAATATATTTCCTACAGAGTAGTCAGGTTATTTAGGGTATTTTAAAAGCTACCAATCTACACAGATTTTTGTTTTTAAAAATGTCATGTCAACCTTGGTTAACCAAAAAAAAAAAAAAAAAAGAACTCAAAATTAACTCAAAACAAAAGAGTAAAAAGAAAATGATTATAACTGAAACAAGCTTGAGACTGAGAACAACTTCCTCTCAATTTTATGTCACTTTTTCTTTTGTTCTGGTTTTTCTTTTTCTTTTTTATCATTTTGTTTTGGATTCATTTATAAGTGATTTAAAATATGAAGATACAGCTACTTATCTTGCTTTTATTTTTCAAAAGTATCCTAATTTTAAAAATTTTAAAAATACTATGATTTAAATCTGTCTAGATTTTACTTTGATCGAGTTTACAAATTATAAGAGGAGATTTATCCAAAACAGAGGATTCTTTACTTTCAAAAAATTAAATACACGAAAATTTTCAGAAATTGCAATGATTAGTATAATCTAATATCTAATTGAAAATTATAGCATATTTTAAAAATTAAAAAACAAAATAACATATTCCCTTTATTTTTTTTCCCCAAATTCTAAATCTACCCTTGCCTCTAGGGGTGAACATTAGGTAAATTGGATGGATTTTTATAATTTTTCAACCTACTCAATCTTTATTGGGTAGGTTGAGAATATTTTTTACCCATCCAATCAACCCAATGTAAAAAATCAACCCACGCAATTAAAATTGGGTGGGTTAGGTGGGTTCGGCGGGTTGTGTGTTTTATTAAAAAATAAAAATAAATGATACTAATAATTTAACAACAAATGAAATTTAAAGAGGAAAAAAGGCGTTAAACTCATGATAATTTTCAAATAAATTGTATCATAGACTTTGTACAAAAAAAATTTCTAATATAATCTCATTAATAATCGAATATAAAATAAATATAAATTGTAAGAATCACTAAAAAAAATAAGGATACTAAAGTAATTAATGGCATTTTTCACAAAATTATCAAAATTATATCTATATTGAATATCAAGTAATGCATTGTATATATTTAAATAATTTAAAAAATACTTACAGGTGAATATCATTTAGCAAAAAAGAAAAAAAATATATGTAAGTAAATATTTGGTGGGTTGGGTGGGTAACCCACCCAATTAAGATCGGGTTGAGTAGATTGGTAGGTTTGTTAGGTGATTGGGTTTTTTGTTCACCCCTACTAGTTGCCTCCCCTAAGTCACCATGCATTTTGCTTTCACCGGAGGTGGTTTGTTCTTCTTTTTCACCTAGTGTTTGCAATCTCCGACAACTAAGGGTCGCGATCTCTAGTCTTCACGAGGGTTGGATCTTTGGGCTTCATGAGCTATCTTCTCTAGTGACAAGATGGAGTTTTCTCATCGAGGCATTCTTCTCCGATGACCATTTCCTCTACAATGGCCACCATCCATCCGACTAGAGGTTTGCAAGCTCAATTGCGGTCTACATAATGTCTTTTTAAAATTACTCCCAGCCAACCAAATAGTAATCTGGTAATCTACCAAAATATCCTCTGAAGATTGGAGCCAAAAATAGCCACCAACCGTCTTCGATCATTGGCATCGGTTTATCTTGGGCATTATGAACCTCACGCTCCACATATCATTTTCTTAGTTGATGTATTATATGGAACCCACTAAACTTTTATTTGTATTAAGTCCCAAAATTACCATACGATAAAGTTGACATCAAAACTAACACTCTATTAAAAGACACTTTTCTCTCTCGATTGTGAATGTCTCTTTAGCACATCAATTTAGCATTCCGTTACAAATGCTAAGGTATGAAAAGCAATTACCCCTCTCTTCTCCTTTCATTTTAACAAACGTCCTTTTACAATATCTACTACTAACCTAAATATAAAACAAGTCCAATCATACATTGCACTAACAACTTACAAAAATTGCCATTCTTTTTTTTTTTTTTTCCTCTCTAAAAAATGCCATTCGGTCCCATTCAAATTCTAACCAAAATTGGCAGGGAAGGGGGAAAAATGCATCGGTCATTTACAATATATGCTTTCTGAGAAAATAGGTCGAGTGATTCGATCGTTGTTGCCTATCTGCAAGGAATTACCATATCAAATTATGGTACCTGCATAGGAGAAAAAACATGGAATTTATATTACAAGGATTAATTATTGGAATCCCATGTTACTCTTTTAGCACATCATCATAAGGGAAAAAAAAGTTATTTTCATAAATGCCCCTGGAATTATACTCTTAGTCTAAAGTTGGTCTTTAACTTTAAATTTTATATGTTACATTATCTTGAAATATTATATTGTTATAAAAACGACCCCTACATTAGCGTTTCGTCAAAAATTGAATTTGAATTGAATACTTTTAAATCAAGTGAATTTTAATTAAGACTAAAATCGTGATTAAATATTTTTTATACAGAAAATGTACACCAAAACAACTATATGATTTATCGTTTGCACTATATATCTTTGATTAAAGTACAATTTACTTTTAAAATATATTTGATTTAGGTATGATTTCCTTTCAAAATATATTTGATTTATGACTTTACCTATAGATAAAACTCATGTGATCAAAACTAGTTTAGTTTTTATATATTATTATTTTAAAAAATATTGACAAAAAAACTGTTGACGTAACAATAGAAAAGTTTAGAGAAGCACAATGTATAAAATCGAAGAAAAAAACTAGAAATAGTAACTCTAATATCAACTTTTGATTACCAACCTATGTGGCATTCGAGTAATTATTTTTAATTATTAAGTATTTAAAGTATTGTCATATCAATTGTTTATTCTAAAATATGATTAGAGTTAGCATTCCTAACATTACTCAAAATCAAAATTCAAACACCAATCTAAAATAAGGCATATAATTCAAGAGCTATTTATAAAATTGACGGATTGCACATGGAATGTAATACTTTTGCAAATCATTTATTATTTCACAATTTCTGAAGCAAATGGTACTCACTTATATTGATATATGAGTTCAGATATGCTATTTCATTTTACTATTTTAATGGCTATCCCCTTGCGTGTTTTGATATCTCGTCAATTTATTTAATAATATTTATTATTTATTGATTTAGGTAAATTGCTCTTATGATCCTTGAACTCCATATGAAGGTGCTATTTGGTCTTCAAACTCTTTTTCTTGATCAAATGGTCCTTAAACTTTTAAAAAAGGTGCAGATAGGTCCATTTTAGTAAATAGTTGTTAAAGGATGGATGGAAAAGAAAATGTAAACGCACATAGGTTAGATATTTAGGGATAATTTAGTAAAATGATATAATTTTTTTGAAATAAAAAAAATTCAAAATAATCCTTTGAAATTGAAGCATTTAATCTCTGTTCTTCAATGTATACGAGGAAAAAAACAAACAAACAAATCTATGGTTGTGAGGAAAGGACGATGGCTTGTGAAGGGATAGGATCTATGGATATGGGATCCTTTCACTCCTCTTTCTCTCTCTGTCTCTCTCTTCTGTTGGTTGCATGTATGGGTTTTGCGGGGGATCGATGGAAGAACCCAAATCCTTCGTGGGGTGGGTGTCATTGGGTTGGGGTAGAGGTAGAGCTCTTCACTCTGGATCTTAGCAGGTCAGTGATGGATTTGCTGCTCTTAGCAGGTCGGTGATGGATTTGCTGCATTTTTCGTGAATACCATATCTACTATCCTCAAATAGGCTTCTCATTAATAGGATCACAAATTTCATTAAGTTATCATCTCATATGAGTTTGAGGTAAATGAGGTTGATGATTATGTATATCATAAGTTTAGTGGGAGTAAGTATATATATATAGAGAATTATATGTCAATAACATACTGTTTACTAGTAATGATATAGGCTTATTGTACGAAACTAAGAGATTTGTGACCAAGAATTTTGAGATGAAAAATCTTGGGTATACCTCTTTTTTATTAGAAATACAGATACGTCGAGATCACTCTTGAGATATCCTTGGGTTATCACAATAGAGATATATCGAAAAAGTTCTTAATAGATTCGATATGAAAAGTTGTGCACTAAGAGATACCTTTGTTGCTAAGAGAAATAAGTTAATCTCAGTCAGTGTCCTAAGAATGAGTTGGAATGGAAAGACATACAAATGATTCCTTATGCATCACTTTTACGAAGTCTTATGTATACTCAAGTATACACCCCTCAGGATATTGCATTCATAATGAGAATGTTAGGCAGATATTTAAGTAACCCAAAAATGGATCATTGAAAAGTAGTTAAACGAGTTATGCATTATATGTAGAGAACAAAAGATCGCATGCTCATTTATCAGAGATCAGTCATCCGGTGATTGTTAGATATTCCAATTCCAATTTTGCTAGATGCCAAGACAGTAAAAGATCGAGGTCGAGCTATATTTACATGTTAGCTAGAGGTGCTGTTTTCTAGAAGAATGCTAAGCAGACACTTATAGCTTTTTCTACTATGGCAATTGAGTTTATAGCATATTATGAGACAACTAATCGTATGATATGGCTATAAAATTTTGTCCCAAGATTGGAAATTATGGATAGTATTGAAAGACCATTACAGATATATTGTGCAAATAATTTAGTTATGCTTTATTCCAATAATAACAGAAGTTCTACGAAATCGAAGCACATAGACATCAAGTTTCTCGCTGTTAAAGAAAGAGTTTAAAGTCATTAGATAGCGATAGAATATATTAGGACAAAATCCATGATTGTGGATATGCTTACCAAAGGTATACCACCTATGGTCTTTCATGAGCACGCTATTCATATGGGTGTTGTTTTATTTGACGATGTACATGTCTAGTAGGAGTTTGTATTTTGATGTTCTTTATTATAAACATGTTTTATGTTTGTTTTCTGCAGAATAAAGTATATGATTCATTTATAAACTCTAAATGTTATTCATGTTTGAGCTCACTAAAGAATAAAGCCGGACCAGTTAGAAATAGGTATGTTTAAGATCACATTGCATGTAATTTCTATGCTATGTATTTATACTCGATCTATGTTATTGAATATATTGGTATGGTGACCATTGTTAGGTTGGGTTACAAATATATATAATGAAAGTCGCTCTGATTCCATGCTAATATAGTACATGGATTATATTGTAACTAAGATAATATTTCAAGATAGATAGCTTTTCAGTGCGTACTTCAGACTATATATGATATAATTGTTTCACGAAACATATGTAACCTAAGTAGGAGATTGTTAAGATTTTATTAATTTTCTATTATGGGATTACATATTAAATAACAATTATATTATGAGCTATTTAATTTAATATGGCCAAATAATTGATTTATTGATTGGGCTCTAGAGATATCTATTGGATATGAGCTTTAATGTGTAAAAACCCAATACTAATTGAGTTAAGATTAATGAGACTTTAATTTAAATTAGTATATAAGAGGCATTATAATGGTTGTGGTCTTTAAATCAAATCATACATAATATTTGCTCTTTACGTCCTTCCTTATTAAAGAGAAAAAATCCATAAAGCATCTTAAGAACCTAAGGAGATTTAACTATCCATCCTACTCTAATTTATTAATATGGATTCAAATATTTCTTCTCCATAATTATTGAAAATTTGACATGATGATTTTAGGGTTTTAAGTTTTGGGACTTAAGGATACATTCCAACATAATTATCTAACTCCCCGAACGGTTGAGCTAGTGAAAAAGCTTATCCAAGACAAATTTAGAGAATCTAATTCGACCTTCAATTTCAATCATTTAGTTCCAGGATCTAATTGATCCAATAAACCCCTGTTGTCCTTTTGTCTCTTTGAGTTTGTTACAAAACTTTACCTAGAATTATAATTGATTCAATTTATTGAAAGTGTATTTGTGTTTAATTTTTATTATGTATGCTTTGTAGTGGCGTTCTCTTATTCGTTGACTAACACATCTTAGCAACTGTAAGATCACCACTGATGGTTTGAAGGGAAAAAGACCAAAAACACCTCATGTGTTTAGCCTATTGTACAAATCTCCAAAACTGATGGATACAAGTTTTACATAGCGAAATAAAATTTTAAAAAAATTTCAGCATACACCTCGATATCACGTATTTGTTGCATATAATAATTGATTGACATAATTAATTATTGGAAAATTCTATGGTACGGAATGTATTTTTCTCATAGAGAGGGAAAAAAATTGCTCACCATCAAATTAAAATCAAACGGTAGAAAAATGGTATAAAATAATAAAGGAGAATCAAACTAAAATAAGCCAACCCACATGATTAATGTTATATTAAACAATTTACATTAAAAAATAGAAAGCCTGGTCTCGTCGTTCACCCTCTCATGTCTCCGACCATGCCGCTACACCTCCATTGACCAAACCACGACCTATACTATGATAACCAACGTTGCGAGTTCCTAACATTGCCCATATCACAGAGGTGGCAGATTTGTCGATGTCGACAAGGTCACCATGGTTCACGCTTGTGCTAGGCAGCTCGTGACGATGATAGAGAAGTGTGAGATCCATCGAGAGCTAGACGACAATGAAGATGTTGTGGGATAATGCTGGAGCAACCCCAGACAGCAATTAAGACGGCAAGGAATCTGGGTGCAGTATCGGATCTGCGCGACCACATGGGGAGGCCAAATGGAAATCCCCACCCCCTCCCCCATCCCAACAAATCAGATCTACGTGACAGCATGGGCTTGTCCTCATTGCATTTGTACTACCCATGGTGGTGCCAATCGAAAACTGGCTCATCGACGTGATAATCACAAATGGTCCCGATGGTTTGTCATCGACTGTCACCCATCCCTACATTGTGTCTTCGTCATGATAGGAGGAGTCGAGGAAGTGGTGCTTAGAGCTAGAACTAGAACTAGAACTAGAACTAGAGATGATAACTCTATAACATAAAACAGAGTTATTTTATCATTTTACCGTATATAAAAATTAGCTTTACCTTAATAATTTTATTTTTTTTATTTATTTTGATTTATTTTATTTTGTTTATTTTAATTTAGAGTTTTTATCAATTTCGTGAGATTTTTATTTAATTTTACTTTATTTTATCTTATTTTTTTCTTTTAATAATAGTATATTAAATAAGTTTAAAATTAAATATTTCTAATAAGTTTATTTATGGCATTTTATTTTGAAAATATCTAATTTTATCACTTTATTTGTCTGCAGTGTCAAATTGTGATAAAAAAAATTTATGTATTAGAAGTAGGTTCCACCGAGTGTCACTATTCATGATAGGAAAACTATAACTTGACTAGTCTTATTTTGATCATTTTATAGATACAAGCATTTTATATAAAAAAAATTACTCAAATCAAAACTTGTATGAAGAAGTTATAGTAGATTCTAAATTCGGATCAATAAAGAGATAAATAAGGCACATGCATATTTACTTTTTTGTCTTTTATCTTCTTTCTTTCTTTTCTCTTCTTTTATTCTTTCTGTTTTCTTCTTTCTCTGCACTTTGCATCGAAATGCCAGCTATCAGCTCCTATATTGAAAAAAAATTTTGAATTTTGTGTGTGCAACAGTGTAGTTTACTATCTATAAAAGGCTAAAGAGGAGGCAGAGAGAGTAGAGAAGGCGGAGAATTCTACAGACTTGTGAGGGAGATCTGAGTGTAAAATAAAGCTTCATATGAAGCTAAAAATATATATTTTTTCTTTTGTTTAGTTTTATTTTAAAAAGAGAAGTTTTTAAAAGTTCTGATAGCGTAAATATCAAGTATCCATTCCAAAATTTTGTCATTATGTGTAATTTATTTTGTTGCGTTATTTTATTCTTCATTATGAATTAAATAAATTTTTACTAGGAATTAGAATATAGTCTGATTATGATAATTCAATTAAATTAAGCATGTTATTATGATTATCATATTTGTTAAAGTAATTACTCTCAAACTTAATACTTTCAAATTTCTAGATAACTTTTTAATGATTTGAGGAATAAAATAAAATAAAAAGGACATTGTTGTGATATGACTTTAGAATAAATACCATAAAATCTGAGGTAAAATATATATATTTGTCCATTTTTGTGTGATCATATTATTAAATATTACAGATTTCTCAACAAACACTTTTTATAATTAAATTCGGATTCGTATTTTTATTGTTTACATATACAATATTATTCATTTATGCATTACTGTTCATATATAGTACTGTTTATATATACGTTAACGTTCATCGTGAATTTTAATTTACTAATCATTTATGTAAATTTAATTATAAAAATATAGAATTTATGTATAACTGAAGAAAGAGTACATAAAGTAAAAAGGCGTAGTTAACTATTAATAGACATGAACACAAAATCATAATAATATACTTAAATAAAATTAAATCTGATTGATTACGCAGAAATTATAATTCCTAACATTTGTATGTTTGATTGTTTTATGTTTATTTATTTTTGGAATTATATTTATTTAATTTTTCATTTGTAATATTTTTTAATCACTCAAATAAAGTTAAAATTAACTAATTTTGGTATTTAATAATATTATACTTATGGGGAACAATACTTTACTTATCACTTTATTATTTGTTCGATTTGTACACTTACGAAAATCGACAACAACAGAGATTAGTGGTGATGGTGGGGCTAGAGGAGAAGAGGTCGAAAACGTGATGAATAAAATCAGACATTGAGTTTTTTTTTCCTTAATAATATTTTTTAAATCAAATGTAATGGTGTGCACAATGAATTTTGTATAATCATGAAATTTGAATTGTTTAAACGAGATCTAACGATCAAAATTTATACCCCATTGTTAGGGTACAGTGAGGTTTCCTATTGTAGTTTTTCCCTTAATTATCTATTTCAAAAATAATAAATCTTCTGGGCTATGTCGGTCTTTTACACAGTGAACCAAAAGACTTCCACGTTATTTTCCTCACTTTAGAGCAAACGGTGCTTGGGCACCAACAAATTTTCAGCTTGATCAGTTTTTTCTTCCAATCCTTAAGGTGCGTTTGGGGCACTAAAAAAAACATCTCCAAAACACTTTTTTTCTAACATTTCATTATTTTTTACTATTTACATCTCCAAAATACTACAATAAACTTCAAATTTTAAAAGTTCATAACTTTGTGTATATAAGGTGTTTGGGCACCTTAGAGCAAACGGTGTTTGGGCACCAACAAATTTTCAGTTTGATTAGTTTTTTCTTCCAATCCTTAAGGTGCTTTTGGGGCACTAAAAAAAACATCTCGAAAGCACTTTTTTTCCAACACTTCATCATTTTTTACTATTTATATCTCCAAAACACTACAATAAACTCCAAATTTTAAAAGTCCATAACTTTGTGTATATAAGTCCAAATTATATATATATTTTTTAAATTGCATAGAATTTCGAGAGGAACGAAACAATATCCATTTTGATATTTTTTTCTAAAATAATTTTTTTATTTTTTTATTTTTTTATTTTTTCACCTCAAATAGTTTTTTCTCCTAAACATATTTTTCAAAATAACTTTTTTCCAACCCAAAAAAAAAATCTCCAAAACCACCCCCAAACTAGCCCTTAATGTTATGAAATCATTATCTCTAAAGAGGCTAGACTAGGAATCATAAATGGAGAGCAAAAAAATCTAACCTAAGAGACACTTCTAATGGCCTTTAAATAGCACAACATCTAGCATTAGAAGTGATGAAAATTATGTCCCTACCACTGTTTAATGAAGGAACACACGCATGTAAGGGTGGCAATTCGTGTCAACAGGTCGGGTTCATGTCGGGTTGAAGGCAACATGAATTTTTAAAATTACAACCCAAACACGACCTGTGACCTGCTGGGTCAAAAAAGTTTCAACCCAAACCTGACCCAACGGGTTGACGGGTTGACACGACACGACCCGTACAACCCGCCAACCAGTGTGCTTTCGGGTTAGTTGACACAACACGACCCGTGGACCCGCCAACCCGTTGACCCGCTGATCCGCCAGAAAAAAAAAAGATGTCCAAAAAAAAAAAGGAAAAAGAAAGAAGACTTAGAAGAAAGCTAAGATTAAGGTGTTGGGTTAGATTGAAATGCAATACTTCCATCTAAAAATGAAAATGAATTACTTATTTCTTTACTCCAGTGACCAGTTCATCAAATTATGACAATATAATAAATGCTTAAAAAAATTATGACTATTTTGTACATTGATTAATTATTGAAAATAAATTAGGAAAAAAGTTGGAAAATAAAAAACTAAAATAAATGAATATACATGCAAGTAGCAGAGATAAAGTACAAGAATTTCACTTTTTCTCTCTTAGTCATTTTTCTCCCTTTGTCTAAAGTCTTAATCTATCAAAAAAAAAAAAAGTTCTCAAAATTTAACCACAATCATTGGTGTAGTTGAAATATCATACTGTTAGATATTAAGAATGGGTCCAATGCATGCATCACACTACGTGTTATTGCGGGTTAATTTCGTGTCGAACGGGTTGACCTGAACCTAATCCGTTTTTTGATCGTGTCAGACAGGTTCGACCCAAAACCAACCCGCACCCTTTTTTCCCAACCCTAACCCGTATTTTTTCGTATTGAGTTTGTGTCGTGTTATCGTGTCATGACCTGAATTGTCAGCCTTACATACATGAGTACAACACATGATAAAGGGAGAAGCCATGTGTCCTCCTGCTACCGTATATTACATTGTAGTTTCCTTTAATTAATTTCCACCATGTATATTGTCGTTAATTAAAAACTGATATTTATTCCAAATATATATAAAGTATTTTACCCAGAAAAATAAATATTTCTTCCATAACTGATATTTGTATTAGTGTATAAAATATATTCAACACACAAATATCAGTGTAATATGTGAAAAGGCTTTTGGAAGTCCCAGACATCCTTATTGGCGTTTTCAATAGTATAGGATTATACTGTCAATGGTCGATTTTTACAGTGATGTCTAGGAGACATTATGGCCATTCAATTAGCCAAGAATGTTCTTATGTTCTAGCCCGAGATATTGAATCTAGTATGGAGACCAAGTGCATGGACGGCACGAGGGAGCCTAGCGGCGGCTAGTGCCACGATTAGAAAAATATGAAAATTATATATATAAATATATATCTTTTTATAGTTTTTAAAATTAATTAATTTATGATGTTTTAACTACTACTTGGGACCCCACTAACTGTCATCTAGATTTTCTTTTTTCTTCTTTGTTATTTTAGACTATAGTTGGAACTTCTTTTGCTGGAGTCCTCACTTTTTTACTCGTTTTTATTCTTTCCTCTTTTACTCTCATTCACTTCCAATACTATTTATAAATTCAACTACTATAATTCTCTCGCCAACATAATCCATTGGTAAGCACTTTAACCATTCTATTTTTTCAACTTTTTCAAACTATTATTCATTTGGTTTTGCTTGTTACTGATGCTGTGATGAAAATTAAATTATTTACAAAGTTACTAGAATTTTTTTGGCAGATGTAGGCCATTCAGCTCCCTCTGATTTGGAGAATTAGTGGAAGTATCTCAGGCACCTCTCACTACGGTCCAAGATAAAAATCTTTGTTTGGAAATGTTTCCATGATTTTCTACCAACAGGAGCAAATTTGAAGTCAAGGAGGATTGATTGCAGTGATGTTTGCCGCAGGTGTCCAAAAGAAAGGGAGACTACCCTTCATGCTATTTGCTTTTGTGAGGTAATTGGAGAAGTATGGGAGCAAAGCGTTTTTGGTGTGACAATCTCCAAATTTCGAGGCTCCTCTTCACTAAACTTTTTTCTCTTCATGCAGAAAGCTCTAAAGAAAGATTATTTTGTGTTCTTCCTTACTTTACTGTGGTCACCGCTGCACGAGCAGAACAAATTTGTTCACGGAGGCAGGTTGAAAATGGCCCAAGATATAATGGAAAATGCCGCCTATGGCTGTACAAATATCAGCAGGCCCAATCTTGCTCTCCTGTTCTTTCTCGGGTGGCACAGGACCGACAGTGACATTGGACTCTGCCTGAGCGAGGTGCACTTAAAATGATCGCAGATGCCTCTGTAATACCAGGTATTGAGGGGACGGGGCGGGGCTTGGGGATGTCATTCGCGATGAATCTGGCTTTGTGGTTGGTGCGTTGGCCAGGAAGGTGTTGGGTTTTCTATCACCTTTTTCTAGTAGAATGTTTGGCTCTAAGAGACGGATTTTTTTCATTTTTTTTTCCTCTGGATAATGGTTTTCAGGTCCAATATGTCGAGTGTGATGCTGCACTACACAGGTGATGAACTGTATCAATAGCCTTGACACTTAAGCTTCTGAAGGCTAGATCATTGAAGACATTTATGTTGCTTTAAGTGAGCTTGGTGGCTCTTGTTGCTCTATCTCGTGTGATGCAAATGCTGCTGCCCACTCTTTAGCTCACTTTGCTTTGACTCATAATGTTGAGTGTTTTTAATAGGGGTGAACAAAAAACCTGACAACCCGACGAAGCTAATGAACTCACCCAACCCAACCCATTATAACATGAACATGACCATTCCGATTAAGAGATCAACCCAACCCACCCAACCTGACTTTAGGTTGAGTTTTTCTAAATCTAATTTAACCCAAACTCACCCAAGCAATTTATATGTAAAAAAAATATTTTTCATATCTCATTATATAGTATATGTTTAATATTTTACATTAAATACTTGACAACTTATTATATTTCACATTATGTGAGTTTTTATTATTATTTATTTGTTAGTTTACAACTTTTATATTTAAACCTGTTTGGCACATATTTTATTTTTATATTGGTTTATAACTTATAAGATACTTTTAGAATTTTATTACACTAATATTATGTTGACAGTTTTTTTTTTAATTTTATTTCTTATTTTGGGCAGAATAATTAACTATATTTTTATTTTTATTTTTATTATTTTTATATTATGTTTAACTTGATCAACCCACCCAATCCATCTAAATTTTAATTTGGTGTATTAATTTTAAATTTTGAGTTGATTAGGTAGGTTGAAAATTCTCAAAAATTCACTTAACCTACTTAATGGTCACCACTACTTTTTGATTAGATGAAACACCATGTTGTATTTTTGATGTTATTTCAATGATTTGAATTAACAAAATCAGCCATGTCAGTTTTTTTAAAAAAATTAAATCATGACAGAACTTTTTGAGTTGTAAAGTCTTGCTAAATAAAAGTTTATTAGGAAAAAGTGCTGCAAATTGTGTCCCCACTAAACTCAAAGTCTAGCTTTGTCCATAAATAAGTGGATCTATATATTTGAAATTCCAATAAAACTCTTTCCTCAATTATGGTTTCTCTATAGTTTTTCCTAGTTATGTTTGATTTGGTTTTTTTTTTTTTAATTTTATTTTGTTCTTTTTAATTAGATACTATTGTCAATCTAGGTTCATGCCATGATTAAAAACCTGAGTTGCACTCTAAGTATATATAAATATATTTTATAAAAAGCTAACTCAGACAATTAGCTTTGTTCACTGACAATTAAGGGTGAACATTGGGTGGATTTTTGTGAATTTCAGGTGGGTTGAAAATTTTTTTTTTTACTTACCCAATCAACCTAATGTAAAAAATTAACCGATCTAATTATGATTGGGTTGGGTTGGATGAATTTGACGAATTGTGGATTTTATTAAAAAATGGTATAAGAGATTTGATGAGTTCATGATTAAACAAGGTTTCTATAGGAGCAAGTTTGACAGCTGTGTCTATTATTTAAGATAAGAATATAGATCTTTTATTTATCTACTCATTTATGTGGATGATATTCTTGCTGCTTGTAATAATAAGTATGAAGTTCAGAAGTTGAAGAATAAGTTGAGTTCTGAATTTGAAATGAAAGATGTGAGACCTGCTAGAAGAATACTTGCAATGGACATTTACATAGATAGAGGTAACAATATTCTATCCTTATCTCAGGACGGCGATCTAAGCAAGGTTACGTAAGTGTTTGGCATGAGAGATGCTAAGCCCACCAGCACACCTATTGGTGCTTATTTCAAATTAACTGCTTTTAAAGAACAAAAGGCTGTGCTAGAAGAGAAGCTAATGAAGAATGTTCCTTATTCAAGTGGAGTGGGGAGCATGATGTATGCAATGGTGAGTACAAGGTCTGACATTGCCCATGGGGTTGATTTAGCAAGTAGATTTATGAACAGGACACACTGTCAGGCTGTTAAGTGGCTTCTGAGATATCCAAAAGGAATTGCAAAGTTGAAACTGGTATATTAAAGAAATAAGGAAGTCAACTGCTGTGTGAAGGGTTACTGTGATTCAGATTTTGCTGGGGATCTTGACATGAGGAGGTCTCTATCTGGCTATGATTTTACTCTTGGAGGCAATACAGTTAGCTGGAAATCGAGTTTGCACTATGTTATTGCACTATCTTCTACCGAAGCGAGTATATTGCTCTGACGGATGCAGTTAAGGAAGCTTTATGGTTGAAGGGTTTTATAAGTGAATTGGGTTTTGTTCAAAAGACTCTGAAAGTACATTGTGATTCTTAAAGTGCTATACACTTAACACAAAGAACAGTGTATTTCATGAAAGGACAAAATACAGATGTGAGGCTACATTTTATTCCTGATGTTATTGGTAGGGGACTTGTGGAGATTATGAAGATTTCTACAGATATCAATCCTGCTGATACGCTCACTAAGGTAATTCCAGTTAGCAAGTTCAAAGATGCTTTGAGTTTGCTGAAGCTTTTCGAGATGTAGTTTGCTTATGTGTAGGGATCTCTAGTCTAGTTCATTATGATATAATTCATTTAGAGACAAGGTGGATATTTGTAGACAGCAATGTCTCTAAATTTATAATATTAAGTCTTGACTTTTAGAAGACAGCTGCGTTGGATATCGAAGACTACAGCTTCTTGTGCTGACTGGGATTGGTTTCTACACGTGCAAGGCTTTATTGGTTCTCAATGCAATATAAATAGGAATTAGTATCACTTATGTGAGAGAGTTATTCTGTAATCTTTCTGTTCAAGAACTGAGAGAGAAATATTTCTCTGGGTTTGTAAATGGGGTTCTGAAGAGTGTTTGTTTCCTGAGAAACTAAGTGAGAAACTGAGACACTGCTGTACTGAGAGTTCCTGTGTTCTTGAGAGAGATTCGAGAGTGTACAAACTTCTAATTAGTGGATTGGACTAGGGACAACAATCCTTGCCTTTGATGTAGCATCAATTCAATCTGAACCAAGTAATTCTCTTATCTCTATTTATTTTTCTCTGGTTTTTGAGTTCATTGGTCTTTCTCTCTCGTTCGGTTTCTACTGTATTTGTTTGATTCAATTGTAGGAATCGAAGGCCAATTCCTCACAGATACAAAAATGTAAAAGTTCAAAACATAGTTTAAACTTTTTTGATAAAAGCAAAAACAAGGTACAAAAAATGTAAATAACCCTATATATATTCTGATTTTTTTTTTTTTTTGGCAAAAAAGTTGATTAAGGTTAAATTCAAGTAAAGTCAGTTTAGATGATGCCCGAGACAGTCGGATCGCCACAAGATAAGGGTAAGTTGTTGACTTGTTTACACCAAGGGACCAATGCCCCCGGAGGAATTGCACCCAAGGAGATAAGAACTCTAGACCTGGAAAGTAGCACACCTACAAGTCCATGGCCGTTGCCACTGGGCCTAACCCTCTCGGCGTTGAGCATCTACAAGAGACTTGATGATTCATTTTATCATTTATCACAACTTGTTGGGGTGTTTGTTCAACCGTAAGGAAATGTATTGAGCAAAATGAAAGTGAAGATATTGGGAATCAAAATTATAGATTTTCTTTGTGCTATTTACTTGCCAATAAAAAACCTTATGAAAATATCTTTTACAAATCATGGACTCAAATGAGTTCAAGGATTTTTCTTGCACGTTTAAATTATAGATTGCATTTGATTCCCAAATTTGGGGAAGCTATTAAAGCCGATTTGACCGAATAAAATGCAGCTTTTACTAAATAAAAAAAAAAAGGTATCATTTTCTTATTTGATGTATTATATGGATCACTTATTCATGTTAGTGTTTACTACTAGGTCCCAATATTACCATATGGCAAATTTGACCTCAAAGTTAACACTCCATTAAAAAAACACTTTTTCCTCTCAAATGTCAATTTGTTGTTGGCAAATAAATTTAACATTCCATTAGAGATGCTATCAAGTGTGAAACATAACTTTTCCTCTCTTTTCCTTTCATAGTAATAAACGCGCTCTAAGGGTATCTACTACTAAGCGAAATATAAAGCAAGTCCAATCATACATAGCACTAACAAGAGAAAAAAAAAATGCCATTCAGCCCCATACAAAGTCTCACCAAAATCGGCAGGGGAAAAAAAATTGGTTATTTACAATCTATATGTTTTGTGAGAAAGTAGGTCAAGTAATTCAACCCTCATCGCCCCGTTGGCGAGGTGTTACTAGTATCGAATTATGGTGCCTGCATAGGGGAAAAACAATGGAATTTACATTACAAGGATTAATCTTTTGGAATCCCATATTAATCTTTTAGTACGTCATAATAAGCAAAAATAAATATAAATACATAAATATGTATTCATATTGACGGGTTGCATGAATTGTTGTAAGGAGCTTTCAACTTAAAACAGTTCATAAGAGACTTAAATGTAAATTTCAAATTTAGATTCATTCGAAAGTAACATATATGCACATCAATTATAATTCCATGGTTTTTGAAGCAAAAGGGCACTCACCTATACTGTAATGTACAAATTACAAAAGAGTTGAGATTGATGCTCGAGTGACCAGAATGTAGTCTCCTCCTTCTGACTGAATTGAAGTCATCTCACGACATGGAACAAATCAATTACCTCCTTTAAGAATGTCAATCCTATGCACCATTCTTTGTCATTTGACGTCTCTGGTTCATTCCTTAGACCAAGTGGTCCAATAATCTTGATATTATGTTAGAAGAATCAGCTTCACCGCAACTCAAGTCAATGGACTATCTCACTGGAATAACCACGTTCCTGAAGAAATTTAACTAGGTGTTGGTTTGATGCTGTCTTTTGAGATCTCCATTGTCTCAACTTGGAAAGTCATAGCATGAGAATTGAACTTCTACTGCAGAAATTTGAACTTAGCACTCATCTCTTAGTTGTTAATTGTCTTAATGATACTTCAGATTCATCCCGTAGACTGAGTAAAGCAAATGATTTGCACAATAACTCAATAGGATCATCTTCGGCCCAACTTGGAACAATCAAACACCTGTAGAAATTTGATAAGATGCTAAATTAACGCTGAAACAAAAGTGTGCTTATGATCTTATTTCTTTCAACTTCAAGCCATTCTACAACGTTTTCACTCACATTTTAGTAGTTGATGATATTTCTCGCACATCGTTTGGATTGAATGAAGCCATGGATTTTGACAACTGCACAGAATCAGCATCAGCACAACTTGACTCCACCGAGCATCTTTTTGTAGAAACAACCAAATTACTGTAAAAAATTTTAAATTAATGAGGTTCTTTCATTTTTTTCCCTCTTTAATTTAGAAATCTCCAACCCACTTAGTGGCTCGAATCCTAGACTAGCACTACCAAAAACTTGAGACTCTTCAGAAGGTACAAAAATTGTGGTCATTTACTATGTTGATCCCTAAGAAATTGACCATGTGAGAGCAAAACCCAGACCTAAGCGCTTGACTAGAAGCCAGGAAAAGCTAATGGTTAGTTGCTGCTGTAGCCAACATGAGTTTTAATCTCTCTATCTCAAATTGAAGTGATTATACCTCACTACAACAATAGTATCACTCACCTGCCATAAGCCGATGATGTTTCTGGCTTCTTTGGACTAGAAGATGGTACTGATTTAGATAACTTCCTAGGATAAGCTTCTCCATAACTGCAGTGTACTGGCCATCTCATTGGAACAAGCAAATCCCTGCAGAAATTCAATTACATGAATGAGATTAAATTTGGGGGAGGGCAGAACCTGCAATAACAAACAAGTAATGTTTCTGAAATTGGAATGAATCAATACTTAGAAGAAATGCCTACCCATCATAGCATTTGTACTTGCAGCGACTCATCTTATCTGCTGAGTAACTTCCATAAAAAATATCAAGCCGTTTTGACAGTTCCGGTATATCGGATTGTGGCAATATATCCCAAACCTTTAAAACCTGGATATAATGCGAATTTTCTTCCAGAATATCAACAGTCCAAACAAGGTATAACTGTGTCTTAACCATGTAGTTATGTACTAATTGAGAGGAAATTCCACCATGGACAACATGGTTGCCTCCAATGTGTGGTTGGCGCCAGCCATTTGAAAGTTTCTCCAACAGATTAAGCACTCTCTTGCAGAATGCATTGCTTTTAAGTCTTGCCACTGATCTCCAGAAAGCGTCAGTGAGGCATACCTACAGTAGAAATTTAAAACAGAGCTCATCACTTCCTTGTCCGGAGTAATATACAGCAGTATGCTTAGTAATTAGTTGTACAGAATTGGAACCAAAAAAATTCTAATTTTTCTTATGGTAAACTATGCAAAGGAAAAATTCTAATTTTATATGCACATTTTGTTGAGCTTGACAATAGCCAACCAAAAAAAAAAAAAAAAGGAACTAAACATAGAGAAACAACAATTACAAATTTAAAAAAAGTGCAACTAATATCATGTATTCATATCAAGTGACTCCAAAAATAAGTATACCTTCCATTTTGACTCCCTAAACAGAATTGAATGTAGATTAATTAAAGTGGAGACTTGGTTAAGCTCAAGCAAAGCAAATGTAACAGCATGTGCCAAGCTCTTGTCCTCGAGAGCATTATGGAAACACCCACGCTTCTTAGCATCAGCAACTAAATTCTTCCAAAAAGTGCCACTGTTGCTTAACGTTGCGCCACTCCCCACGATCCAAAGGCAATACCTACAACGTCATATCACAGTATTAGGTAACCCGTAACCAACAACCCGACCATGAAATACATTTCGCAGAATACACAAAGTATGCAAGCATTTTACCTTGCTCGAGTTAACGCCACATTTCCTCTTTGATGACTGGAAAGAAAACTCACTGAACCAATTCCATTACACCTGACAGTAGAAATGATTATTACATCCTCCTCTCCACCTTGAAATCCATCAACTGTGCGAACGCGTACAAAGAAGTCAGTTTGAGCATGTGAAGAATATTCTCTAACTTTCTCGGCAATCGCATGAACTTGAGCCTTGTATGGTGATATCACACCAACTCGAACATTCCTCCTTGTGAGCGTAAATTCTTTTAAAAAGAGAAAAGAAAACCCATTACTCTTTAATCACACATCTTAAGACCATTTCTGTCAGAAAACTGCAACGAAAATTTAAGTTCTAACCAGTTTTGCATGACTTTCACATACCTTTGTGAAGGCTTGCAATTATCTCAGAGACCACAGCAACCTCGACTAAATTTCTTCTACTACGTCTGTCATCAAATTGCTCCTTTCCATGTGAGACATCAATGAAAGAGTATGAATTGTAAATTTTTCCACGAAGGAAACACCTTTTATAACTTCTAGCCTCAACATTCTGACCATCCAAAATCTGGTTGTTATAGAACTCCCCATTTGGAAACAAGCTTATGGATGGATGCATCCTGTACTGAACATTGAGAAGGTATTTCTTGTGTTCGAGAAACGATAACCTCTCAAACAAACTTCTTCCGAAATATGCTTCTTCAGAAATCTATAATGATATAATAATTAAAAAACAAGGATGTTACAAACAATCCTCAAGATCAGGGAGAGAAATATGAGAGAGAGAGAGAGAGAGAGAGAATCGTAAAGCTCAAATACCTGACTCTTAACCATTGCAGGCAGTTGCCGCTCATCTCCTACAAGTATAGCATGACGGACCCCGGGAAGTTGTAAAGGAATAGCTGATTCACATTCTTTGAGCTGAGCAGCTTCGTCTATGATCAATAGTTCCAAAGGAGGCATATCTATAATGTGTAATTTAGCAGAACCTGAAGCAGTACAGAAAAGGAGGCATGCCTTTTCCAAGCAGAATTCTCTTATCAACCTACTACTAGGAGAACGTGGAACATCAAACGTGAAAGGAAGTGATTCTAGACAAAAAAGGCTGTTTGCTCTTGCAACATTGAATCTTGTAAAGCAACTGCCCCTACTGTAGGCTTCCTTCAATTCTTCATTTGGAACATCATTCAACAATGGTTGAAGTGATTTGAGAGAATCAACAGCTGCAAACATATTCTTAACATCTTCTATCGAAATTACAGACGTTGGTAAGTGTTTGTGCAAATTCACTGTACAAAAATATAGCTGTTCTCTAACACAATCAAAAGTCTTCTTTACAAACTCCCCAAAAGTCAAAGGAGTATTAGGTACTTTTTCCTCCTCTGTATGTTTCCCATCATTTTCTTCTTTATTTGAATTCTCTTCTTTTTGCCGACGTAGTATGTGATCTGGGGGTTTTTTCTTATTTTTGTTTTCATTTATGGCCTCAACAACAAACCGCTTCCATCCTTTCTTGCTATTCGTGTCTTCAAAAATTCTATCACTATCATTATCTTTTTGTTGAAATGTCATTGTATCTTCATTTTCCAGTTTAAAATCATACTTTTCTACATTGCCATTACTATCAAAATTTTGAATGTCTTTACCTTCCATACTCTTCAAGTATAAACTGTACTCCTTTTCAGGTTCCTTAAGTAAACTAATCATGGTATGTAAAGAACCTTCCCACCCAGATTTCTTAACCAAACACTTTTGAAGCATATCCACGCGATGATCAAGAAATGCATCGTTGAGGTCATCATAATCATCAATCTTCATTCGCTTACTGTTCCCAAACAAAACTATATCCCCAAGCCCATATTTTCTAAATTCTGAAGACTCCTTTACTTTTTCTATGAGACGCTTTGTTACCTGCACAATGGCTGTGTTTGTTGGAGCACATGTGAGTGTCCTGCATTCCATCCTAAGTAGTAAATGTAATAGAAAACCAATCGTCTTCGTTTTCCCTGTCCCTGGAGGTCCCCATATCATTTTGACAGTATTCTGATGATGACAATCTCTAGTTCTAACACAGCTCAAAATCGCATCCTTTTGTGATTCATTTAAATCAGAAGAACGGAATCTAGCCCTCATATCTGAATATATAGCAGTACTTTGTTGCTCAGACTGACAGATGGTACAATTTTCAGCATGCTGCAACAATTATATATCATGTTGGCATATGCATGAATAACCAAAAGTCAACTACAACAATTTAGGATCATCATACATATGGAAAGTTGAAACAAATGAGACAGCAATTAAAGATATTGACAGGCATGAAAGCAATTGTAATGATCTTACAAGAAAGTCGGTCTGCAGAACGTTACGAATAATGCTCCTATTTGCTGCTTCTGGATCAGAGTTTAATGCATTCCATATGCGAACATTTGTAGTCATGTTGATCAGCTTAACAACAAACAGATTTATACTGTCTTTATCATATTCCATGTTGTCTTCAATTAGGGTGGGCTTTGACAATTGTATTGTGAGTCTAAAATGTTCAGATCTTTCTTTCACTTTTTTGACATGAGCAATTAGATAGGACCTTTCAGGGCGGTCTAGATCAGTGAAACATTTTGGTCTTACACTAGCAATGGCAATGATGTCTCCAACTTCAGGCTCGTATAATTTCACATCATTGCCATTATCAATGATGGGCTTGTGCAATTCAATCTCATACAGCAAATCTTTAGGAGTTTTGTACTTGTCAGACCGTTTGACAGATTCTATTTGAGAAGAAGTTGCATCGGACAGAGTTGTGAAACATGAAAACAGGTCAGCACGTGTTTCATCTATAAGAGGGTTGAGGAATGAGTTAAAGTATTCTGTTTCTGATGAAAACACGAAGGGAATTTTCTTCACCTATTCAACAAAAGAAAGGAAATTTCCCCATCAAAATCACTTCATCTTTCAATTCCTTAGTCAAACTCATTTTTATAAAGTGCAAAACAAACAATTCTTTTTGAATTCAAGATAAATCAATTTATTATAGGAAATTTTAACATAACTTCCCACCCAAAACAAATATGATCACACTTTTCCTACTCATAACGTTTACCTGATGCTTATCCAGTAGATTATCTCTCTAATTTATTCAAGGTACTCATGTAGATATTCTAAACTTCTCTCTTAACTTTCTGAGAATCCAGAAAGTTTTAGTCATTTATGTCAACAAAAGAAAGAAAAGAAAAGAAAAGAAAGAACACTAAACTCCATTTTGTCCTCTAGTTTGAAAACAATCCCTGTTGATTTCAAGATAAATAAGTGATAAGACAAGTACTCACTTAGAACAAACATGATCAGCTAACTTCAATTCATTCCTTTGCACATTAAGCAATATAAAAAGGCAGAAGACTTACATATATATATATATATATATGAATGCATGTATAAACTCTACCAATATATATAAGAAAATTCATAAATGGTGATGGGCAAGCCATAAATACCTGGTCTTTATACAAGTCATTGTTCAAAATATCATTGATAGACCAAGAGAACACCAAATCAATTAAGTCTTTGCCTACAACAGCCATTTCCTTCTTCACATCAGTCCTTACTTCTGTATGAAAAAATAAATTAATAAATAAATAACAAAAGAATACAATTCCATGGACCCATTAAAAAAAATTAAAAAATGGAATTAAAACAAATTGGGAAGAAACATAATGGGTAAACTAATGTAATTGATCTCCTCGAAGAAAAATATAGAAAGATTGAAAGTTGACTGCAAAAATCTCGCCTTTTTCCAGAAATTGGAGGTAACTAATAAATATTCTTCAGCCTTGTTTACCACTACTTCCTTATATAACGCATACATGCATAAATACACACACACACACACACACTCACTCACCTTGTGTGAATAAAAATAGCAGTGAAAGAGAAAGAAAGAAAGGATCTTCCTCTTTATCAGCAACTCCACTTTATTAGCAACTCATGTGCAGTTTTTTTTATTTTTTGTCGGATAATAGGTTTTCAATTTCTTTTTTATTGAAAATTGGAAGTGAGGAAGAGGATAGATAAGTGGTTTTCTTTTCGGTTTAAAGATTAAAAAAAAAACTGAAAATAATTTAAGAAACGAAAAGTTACAATAAAAAAAAAAGTGTTTTCAATGAAACTTGATTAAATAAAAAAATTTCAAAAAACAAAAAGAAAAAAAGTGTAAATTTGAGAAAGTATGAAAAACGCCCTCAGTCAATCCTTTTATGCCTCTTCAATTTTGTTTTTCTAGGGTAATTAGGCTTTCTCGGTTGTTAAACACACGGAAAATTTCCGTCACTCCGCAATAGCAACAGGGAAATTAGAATAATTACCAACACTCAAAAAGGAAACAAAAACAAAAACAAAAACAAAAAGCAAATCACTAAAAGTCCAAAAGCGAATAAAGAGGCAGAATTTTGCGATCAACTAAAGAAAATAAAAACCTTAATTGCAAAATTAGCGGAGGTGGGATCGGAACCAGGCTGCATCTCCGTTCTCTTCTTCACTTCTTCGGATTTTGATTTTTTTTTTTTTTAATTATTTGGTAAGAAGACGAACTGGTTTTATAGTTTTATTTGGCGGGAGGTAAAGCGTGCTCAATTGAGCTTTAATTTTGGGGGATTTAAAAGTAAATTGCTTGTTTGTTCTAATCTTTCAAAAAAAAAAAAAGAAAAAAGTTATGATTCAATTTTTAAATTGTTTTGTAAGTTTTCTAAACTCTTATAATGGTGTAAAATAATTTTTTTATTAATAAAGCTAAAATTTAATTGAAAATTTCATGTGAGTCATATTAATATGATGTACATATTAAGAATAATTAAAAAAAGGAATTTAGATTATTTAACTTACATATCTTATATATATATATATATATATTTTTTAGTAATCGTTCAAAGAGTTACAGAATCTTTTAATTAAATAAAAAGTTACCAAATTATAATTTGGTAAATAGGTTAGAAACCAAACAAATTAATTTACCAAATTAAAAAAGATTTGTAGGATTAGATAAGTGTTGGGAGTTAAAAATCCATGCAAGTATGGGTTCGTGATAAACACTAAAAAAAATTTACATTATTATTAGTGTTTTGTGTGTAAATACATTAAATAAATAAATAAAAACTAAATATTAATAATGTATTTTAACCAGTGTGATTTTTATTTTGTAAAACATTTATTTTGGTGCATTTTTTCTATTTGTAAATTGAGATATGATATAAAATTCTACACTTAGTTGTGAGATCTGTCAGATATTATTGTTATGATATATGTAAATTTGATCTTATTTGATAGATGTTATTATTGAGAATATATTTTTAAAAATGAATCATTTGGAGTTTGTATTTAGAAGATATAGGATTTAAATTTTGGATTATTATTTAAAATAAAATAAAATATAATATAATAATAGAATTGACTATAATTATATAATAATTTTAATAAAATGTAATTTCATATAAGAATATGGGGGATATTTTTATAAAATTAGGTAGATAATTTATATTAAATATAGATAATTTATATTAAATCAGAAGACATGTTAATATCAAATATAGATATAATAGTTAAATTATAAAATGTAATGTGAAATTAGTGTAATATTAAATTGTAAATTTAGCTTATAATAATAAAAAAAATTAAAATATATACATGTACAAGAAATCTTACGGTTCATTTGAAATTAGTGTAATATTAAATATAGATATAATATCAAATCATTAAATCAGATATAGATATAATAGTTAAATTATAAAATATAATGTGAAATTAGTGTAATATTAAATTGTAAATTTAGCTTATAATAATAAAAAAAATTAAAATATATACATGTACAAGAAATCTTAGGGTTCATTTGGTGAACGCATTGCATTTGCATTGCGTTTGAATGCAATGCATTGAATGTAATTTGTATTTGGAGGAAAAGCATTAGCATTGTATTTGAATGCAATGTGTGTTTGGAGGAAAAATATTTAAATTGTATTTTAATAATAAATATGTGATGTGATGGGTAAAAGTAGAGAGAAAAAAAGGAGGGAGGGGGAATATATGATGTAATTAATAAAAGTAATAGAAAAAGTAAAATAATAAATAGTGATTGTGTTAGATTTAAAATGTGATGTGATTGGTATTTGAATGAAATACTTTTGTATTTGGAGAAAAATTACATTACATTTAAATACAATGAAAAAAAATGCTTTGACCAAACATCTACTTAAATTTGTACGTAGAATGGTACCTATGTGGCAAAAAATGTGGGACCTAATAAAGACATCCCGTCATGTTTGGGAAGTTGATTGAAAAAATTCAATATGAAAGGACAACGTGTCAGGTTTAATATATTATATTTAAATTATGTTTAACCCTTATATAATTTTATTAAATATAAAATTATTATATTTTAAATTTAATATAACTATTATTTATTTTTTATTATTTTTATTAATTATATTATATTTTTTATTTATTTTTATTAATTATATTACCTATAATATAATTTAAATATTTAATATATTATAAATATAAATTATATTTAATATATTATATTTAAATATAATATAAACATAATATGTTACCTTTAATATCAATGGAGAAAATGTTTTATATTCTGAATTAAGAGTAAAAGAATAATTGTGAGATTAATTAAAAATAAAAAGAGTAGTCGAAATAAGTTGTTAGATAGAACTGTAGGATTGAGATTTGAAATATGTAATTGGATGAGAAAATGAATACGAATTAATAAGAAATAAAGATAGCGTTTGTTTTTATTTTCGAGAATGATTTTTTATTTTTAAAAACATAAAAAATGAAAACGGTTTTAAAATAGTGTTTGTTTATTTAACGTTTTCAAAATCATTTCGAAAACTTCGTTTTCAACTATGTTGTTTTTTTGGAATTTTTGAAAACGAAAAAAAATTGTTTTTACTTTTTGTTTTCGTTTTCTTCCTCCATCTCTTTTCTCTTTTTCTCTTTCTGTTTCTGTTTCTGTCTGTACAGCGTTAGTGATGATCAAGTCCAATGATGGCATTCATCTCTAACGAAGGCTGATGACCATGGGCTAGTGACGATGACGACGGTCCCTCGCGACGATGACTATTGACTTATGACCTAAATCTATTCATCACCGCCACCTAGAACTCAGACCACTAATCTCTTCCACCTCTATCGCTCATTGCAAAATTTACCACCAAAGTTTTTTTATAATTATAACTAATAATTTATTTTTTATTATTATTTTTAAATTAAAAATAAATATATTTTTATAAAATACTCACTTATAAAATAAGTTTTCAAAATATATAACCAAACAAAATTTCATTTTTATGTTTTTCAAAATATATACTTAAAAAATATAACGAAACACAGTTTCAGAAATGATTTCAATACAGTTTTCAAAATATTCTCATTTTCAATTCTTTTGAAAATAGAAAATATTTCAAAACTAACACCAAACTCCCACCAAAACGTGGCACAATCCTTTTTTTTTTTTCCCCCCTGTAAAGCTCTCTCTCCAAAAAAAAAGTAGACGTCTTTGATTCTACCCAACCGTCACATGTTCCTCTAGTGATGGCAACAACGATCGCATCCTTGTGATTGTAAAGTTCTTCTCTCGGTCTCTCTCTTTCACATTCACTTTCACCTTCACTTTCTCACAACCTTCTCACAGCCTTTCTCTCTCCTTTCTTCTTCTTCTTCTTCTTCTTCTTCAGCTTTCTACAGACTTTAGTGGCTAAGCAGAGACAATCGAGGAAAAAAAAACCAAAAAAAAAAAAAAACACCCCCGAAGAATTCTTTGCTGCATTTTTTCTAAACAAAACGATTCACTAAGAGCATTATAGAGCATAGACCCGAATAATGTTCCCGCCACCAGGCCCATTGCTAATTTGCAATATAGACATGGCAGACGCTCTTTATTTTTTCATCCACATCTCAACCCCGATAGAGAAAATAGCCACTATGACAGAAAGAAAGAGTAGGAAAGAAATTGAAAAAAAAAAAAATACTTATTTTCAACTCTAAATTTTGTGGCTTTTCTTGGAGTTCTTCAATTTGTTCAGCGACATACACAATCGGAAGATCCTCAAGTCTCAACAACTTGTAAGGTTCATTCTCAGACTTGTCAAATTTTAGAAAGGGTTTTGGGGAATTTTTTGTTATTCTAAATCAGAATAAGAAAGGGCAGAGATCGAAGGAGAAATGGAAAAGACAAATGAAAAAAAGTTAGAGAGAAAATGCCAAGGCGAGGCTGCGAACTTCAAGTTCACAGCGGTTGCATAAGGCTGGGCGGTGGGCTCCTATTTCACGGCGGCGGCGAGGCGGGGGTGCTGCCGAGGTTCGTATTGGGGCCGGAAATCGAGAGGGATTTTCCTCCTCCTCCTCCAGCCATGGCAGGACAGTTGAATTATAGTGAAGGGATCGTGGGGAGGTTCATAACGATGGTACCGGCAGATGATCCGCTGACAGCAGCTGCGCGGAAGACCCTCCAGAGCTCGGCGAGTTCGGGGGCAGTGACGCCATAGTTGTTCAGAGTGTCAAAGAGGAAGACCCTCCAGAGTTTTTGAAGTGTGTTGGTTTACCCTTTTTGTTTATTATATATATTCTCTTTCAGCCCAATTTTTTAATATATATATATATATATTTTTTTTTTTTTACAGTTTATCTTTTTTAGATAACCTGTCCTTGCTTTTCTTGTCAGTGCGATGACGACAGGCTACCAAGTGAAATGTGAAACTCATATTAGATTTCTTTAACCTGCCTTTGCTTCTCTTTCGGCCCTCATTTTTTTTATTTTATTGGTGTAGTTAACGACACGATATCAAATGAAATATGAAACTCTTGGTGTGATGTATGATTAATATTAGTACTTTTTTTTTTTTGGTTAAAAGAGATTTCATTTAAAACAAAAACAAATGAGAAAACAAAGCAGCGGCCAAAAGTCAAGCAAGGCCGCAGCCAGCAAACAAGAGAACCAAACAAAGCAGACCAAAGAACGGGCTGGACACTCACACTCGATTGGCAGCCCTTAACCGGGAGGGGGACCATGCTGAGTTCTCAGCCAAAATAACTGATATCCGTAACGTTAATAAAACCAAAAACTGAGCTCACTCTGCACCAGAGCCACATTATGAGCCATCTAATTATAATTAGCATATCTACTGATCTAGTTGACTTCATGAACAGGTCATGAATCCAAAAGCAACTTTGCACCTCTGAGCAGCACTTGTGAATCAGACGAGCATCTAGTGATGGATTTGGGAAAATCTCTAAAAATGGCAGCACAGTCTCCTTCAATTACCACTGTTGATGATGAGTGGTCCTTCCTCCGAACCGGAGACGAAGCATTGAGAAGCAATAATCCGCTCCTAGCCACCGCCATACAAACTGAAAATCCTTCTCCAATGCTAACATCACAATTCACTTCAAGCCACCCCATCTAGAGGTGGTTCCCAAACTGCTTGCGAATCAACAACCACAACCTGCGACTCGGTCGCCTCCTTATACAAGGAGATGGCAAACATTATAGAGAAGCGAAGCCTAAAGACATTAAACATCATACCTCGATGAAGGAGATCATTCCTGGCTTTTCAAATGTGGTCCAACGCAACAGGAAAAACCAATAAGCCATGAATCTTTTCTCGAAGTTGCAAAATCCAGTTTAAAAGATTATAAAAGGATGAACATGGCAACGACTCCAGACAAAAGCCTCCCGACAACGACAACTATAGAGGTCTCACAGTAGGACAAAACCACAACAAATAGAGTGCAGTCTCCTTCTCTTCCTGGCAAAAAAAAGGGCACTCCATAGATTGCATCCGGATCCTACCACCCAAAACCTCCTTAACTGGAAGAATATCAGTACTTAATCAAAATACGTTGCTATAATACCCATATAAATTAATTAAATAACATATTTTTTTAGGAGGATGTTTTGAATTGTATAGTATTTCTGTAACATCAAATGCTTTGAGTTGTCGATTGAACCTTCGTTTTATATGGATTCCAACTGCAGCATAAAAGAGAAAATACAAAGTGTATTAAAATACCAAGAGCACATCTTGTAACCTTGGCATTTGTTTATTTATCTGCTTCCTAAAATATATTTACTGTATCTTGTAGTTTCTTTTTAATTTTAAAATCTGTCATGTAAAATTCCACTTGTTAATTAATATCACTATGTATAAAAATTGTATGAAACTGTAAATAATAATATTAATAAAATTTGAAATAATTAAACACCTTCCTTGTTGATCAATCTCGGACTCACCCGGCACCGACGACCTACGTTTGGGTGTGTAACCAAGAAGTTATAGCAGTTCGACCAGTAAAATCTATCCATCATAAACTCCTATGTCAGCACCATGTTTGGCCTAGGTATAAGCAAGGCCGTGCTGTAGGGTTTGGGTTTTTTTTTTTTTTTTAATATATAGATATTTTTTAAAGAAGGATGCATAAGAATTTTGTTTTTTGCTTTAGAATTTGACTTTTTTTTCTCCTAATCAATAGTTTATCTTCTTAGTTAGCTGAATTATATATTATCTCAAAAATTAGTGGAATTCCATATCTAAAATAAGTCTAAATTCAAAAATAGCTTTTAAAGAGGATAAATTACTATAAAATACCACTCTATTAAAAAAAAAAAATCTTAACCGTAGGACGCAACTCTCTTTTTGTTTTTCTGTAAGGAAAGACAACATTATTTGTTAGGTTAGTTCTATTCCCACACCTCATTTTACTTTTGACATGCCCCTTTAACTCAAAATTTGTTATTACAAAATGACTCTTGCATAAAAGGTCAAAAAAAGACATTACTTTAGTGGACCTAAATTCTTAATTTTTCTAATTTTCCAAATAAAACTATAACATCTTCAACTTTAATGACTATTTCACAATACTATATAAGGAATATAATTCAAAAAAACTTTTTTTCTCTCTCTTTTCATTAATCGATTCCAATCTTTTTTTTTTTTTCCTGTAAAACTGAAATTTTTTTTTGTTTGAGTTAGCAGTTTCATGTAACAAATATGTTTATGACACTTCTTCAAAAAAAATGTTTATTATACCATACGATATAACATAGAAATACATATGAGAAGTTAACGTCCCATCTACTATGTATATGACCATCATAGATTTTTACCTTTTTTTTCCCTTATGCAACCTTTTTTTTTTTTAAATGTTTTAAGGTCTTTCTTATTCCTAAATAAACAACACAAAACCTAACTATCGGCTATAGAATTTATAATAACTATATATTTTTTCTTTTCTTTTCTTTTCATATTTAACAAACTTTTTACTTGATTTTTTTAATTTAAGAAATGTAGTAGTAAAACACTTATTAAAAAATATTAATAGTAAATGTATTTATTTTTTAAAAGTCCAATTTGCTTTACATAAAAATGGCTTAATGCTTAAAGCTTTCTCAACCAAAAAAAAATGAAGAGATAAATAGAAAAAGAAAAGTATTGAAGTAAACAAAATAAAATAAATGTGATAAGATATTTGAAGTATTAAAATGATATTTATTTTATGAAAATAGAATTAAGGGTATTTTAGATATATATATATACACAGGTGTATAATAAATAAATATAATTATTTTAAATTAAAAGAAGTGTATATTTAGAAAGGAAATAGCTTAATATCTGTGCGCTATAGTGGGAGATATTGGGAAATATTATTATATTGTACAAAAATCATTCACATATTCTTACAACGTTTATCACAATTTTAACGTGCATAATTATAACAGACTTGAAAAATATTTATTATTTGTTGGTTTTTGAATTTTATAATATTATATCATACAAAAAGTAAAAAAATTTTACAATATAAAAAAATTGATATAAATACATATTTGTATATAGGGCTGGCAATTTGGGTCACGACACGACAACACGACACGAAACCTGCACGAAATTAGAGGGTTTAGGTTTTCTTTAAATGGGTTTGGGTCAAAACGGGTCGAACCCGTCAAACACGATTAAATAAAAGGTTGAACCCGCACGAATTTACCAACCCGCAATTGACACGAAATAACCTGTTTAATAAATGGGTCATATATGGGTTAACACGAACACGACCCATGAATTACCCATTTATAATTTTTAATATATATTATATAAAGTTTTAAGTTTTAAAAATTTAAAATTTAAAATTTAAATATAATAATATAGATTTTATACATATATTTTAAAAAAAATTTAGGAAACCCGAAACCCTAATTTCGGCCTCTCACTGCCTTCTTCCCCCTTTCGGTTTCCGCCTCTCAGTCTCACTGCCTGCCCTCTCCCTTTTTGCCGTTTTCGGTTTCCCACTTTCCTTTTTCGGTTTCTGCCTCTCACTGCCCTTTCCCTTTTCGGTTTCCGCCTCTCACTGCCCTCTCCCTTTTCGGTTTCCCCCTTTCGGTTTCCGCCTCTCATTGCCCTCTCCCTTTTCGGTTTCCGCCTCTCAGTCTCACTGCCTGCCCTCTCCCTTTTTGTCGTTTTCGGTTTCCCACTTTCCCCCTTTCGGTTTCCGCCTCTCACTGCCCTCTCCCTTTTCGATTTCCCCCTTTCGGTTTCCGCCTCTCAATGCCCTCTCCCTTTTCGGTTTCCCCCTTTCGGTTTTCGCCTCTCACTGCCCTCTCCCTTTTCGGTTTCCCCCTTTCGGTTTCTGCCTCTCACTACCCTCTCCCTTTTCGGTTTCCCCCTTTTCGGTTTCCCCATTTCGGTTTCCGCCTCTCACTGCCCTCTCCCTTTTCGGTTTCCCCCTTTTCGGTTTCCCCATTTTGGTTTCTGCCTCTCACTGCCCTCTCCCTTTTCGGTTTCCCCCTTTTGATTTCAGCCTCTCACTGTCCTCTCGCTTTTCGGTTTCCCCCTTTCAGTTTCCGCCTCTCACTGCCCTCTCCCTTTTCGGTTTCCCCCTTTCGGCCTTTCCCTTTCTCGAATTCGTTCCTCTTAATTTCCTTAAATGTTACCGTTCTCTGCCTCCCAACCCACCTTCCCCTGAGTCCTCGTTTCAGTTAACCGATTAGTCCGGTTAAATGTTTATGTTGTTGAGTTGCAGCTTAATATTTTAATCTTCATAATCTTATGAGGTAGGTTATCTGTGGACTGGTTTTTTTTTTCCCCAATTTTTGTCTGCTTGCTTTATCTTCTTCCATTTTTTTTTAATGATGCAGATCCTTACATTTTTGCAATTTGGAGGTTATACTCTTGTGAGGAACGCAAGCGACTTGTTCCGAAGTTTTGGGTTTGATACACAGCCAGTACTCATTGGACTGATAATATTTCAGGTACTTACATATAATACATTGAACGACCAGATGGGATAATACATTTCTGTTTGGAGTTGCTCCTTGCGTCAGCATTGCAAAATAGTGGTTGTTACTTGAAGTTTGTTAGTGTTTCCTAAGTTCCTGATATCATAAAAATTTGAAATACATACCATGTTTGGCCTTGGATGAACAATAGCGTCTATACACAGGATCAGAAGTAATGTAATTAGTTCTTGACACAGACGAAACACTCATATTATTTGGTCCTCTTACAACTTGTTTTTCTGTATTAAACAAAAATCCTTGATGCTATTTTCCAACTCCCAAGTTAATGAAATTGTTACTCTGATCTCTTTGGTGGGATATAGAAAAATTTAATACCCATAATGGCCGTGCAACTTATCTTTTTATCTGGATTTGTTAATTGTAGCATACTGTTATACCTCTCCAGTACCTAGTCAGTTTTGGTCTTAACCTTGTCAGCAGATCTTTTGAATTTCAGGTAATTTTCGTGTGGAAGCCACTTGGCTGATTAATTTGCCTTTTTATTTTTTTTTCCCCTGAAAAATGATATAATTATTATTATATAATTATAATAATAATGAATACTACAATAAGGAGGAGGGGATTGTATGTATGTACAGTTTGCTCTTTTCCGAGGTGCAACATGTATAACATTAGAATAATTTTAATCTGTTTTCCCTTATCTCCAAAACTTTGCTCTTCTCATTTCATTGTCGACCACTACTTTAAAACATAACCCCCAAATATTTACCAATTTATTATTAATTACCTTCCACAGCTGCACGCCTCAGTCCAAACACATGAGCGGTCGAGATTCTTACATGACATGACAAGATACACACACACGTAATCTGGGAAAGCTAGAGCAGTGAAAGTGAAAGAGTGAAAGAGTTAAGTCTTTTCTGCTATTAGAAGGGAGAATCTTTGTATATTTGTCTATACTATGACTGCCCTCACTGGTTAGCTATTCCATCCTCTTTTAACCATGGCGTGAATCACGTGGAAGAAACAAGCGACATCATTTTATCTAAAATTTTTGTATTCTTCCAAATTTTATTTTTTATAATTATATATATATTTTTCTCTTTTTTTTTTCCATTATAATTTACCAAGGCTACATTATGTTGTACAATATTTATTTGCGTTAACTAAAAATTAAATTTTCTTTTTACAAAACATAAACTTGCTATGTGTTATATTGATTGTATTTGAATTTGTGTAGATTAAGTTTGCAATGGATATTGATCTTGATTCCATGGAGTCCCAAAGTGTCGACGTCGAAGTTGAGGAAATCGATGGCTCCAGTTTCACTAACCAACGCACTGATAAAGCCTTGAAATAGAAAAGGAAGCTGACTTCATTTGTTTGGAAGCACTTTAAATTGCTTCCTATGGGTGACAACAAAAAACAGAGGGCCAAATGCATAAAATGTGGATCGGTGTATCTTGCGGAGAGCAAATATGGAACAGGAAATTTGAGGCGCCACATTGACAGTTGTTTGAAAACCTCCTACCAAGATATGGGGCAAATGTTGATTGCTCAAGAAACTGTCGGTGGTGCAGTGGCACTTCAAGTAGGTAAATTTAGTCAAGAAAGATTTCATGAGCTGATTATTTCTGCTATAATCATGCATGATTTGCCTTTTAACTTTGTTGAATATGTCGGAATCAGATCTCTATTTCAATATTTGCATCCACAGTTACAGTTGGTTTCTAGAAATACGGCAAAGGCTGATGCTTTGAAATTGTACAAAAAAGAAAAGTTAAAGATTAAAAACATGTTAGAGGATGCACCAGGTAGAATTAGTTTTACCTCTGATGCATGGACTTCTTTGACTAATGGTGGATATGTTTGTCTCACAGCCCATTTCATAGATAAGAATTGGAGTTTGCAAAAGAAAGTGTTGAACTTTAGTTTTATGCCACCTCCACATAATGGTGTTGCTTTGTCTGAAAAACTTTATAGTTTATTTTGTGAGTGGGGAGTGGAGAACAAAGTTTTTAGTGTGACTTTGGATAATGCTGCTGCAAATGCTATTTCCTGTTGATATGTTAAGAGAACAATTGAACTTGAAAGGAGTTCTTCTTTGCAACGGCGATCTTTTTCACATGCGTTGTTGTGCACATGTTCTTAACTTGATTGTGCAAGATGGTCTAAAGCATATTGATGATTCTATTACCAAGATTCGTGATAGTGTCAAATATGTTAAAGGATCCCAAGTTAGAGAGCAAAAATTTTTGGAGTGTGTAAAGTTGGTTTCAATGGGCGACAAGAAGGGATTGTGTCAAGATGTGTCAACAAGATGGAATTCCACTTACCTTATGCTTGAGAGTGCTATTCACTACCGTCGTGCATTTCAGCATTTGGAGTTAAGTGATTCAAATTATAAGCATTGTCCTTCTAGTGCAGACTGGGAAAAAATTGAAAAAATTAAAGCTTTTTTGAAGTTGTTCTATGATGCGACTCTCTCATTCTCTGCAACTAAGTATCCCACTGCTAACTTATTCTTCCCTTCTATTTGGCAATGTTGCTTTCATTTGAAGAAGCTTAGAGAGTCTGCTGGTAATTCTAATGATGACTACTTACGGGATATGGCCGATCAAATGTGGACCAAGTTTCAAAAATATTGGTCTGAGTTCCATCTCACCTTGGCTATAGCTTGTGTGCTTGATCCCCGATACAAGCTTCAATTTGTTGACTTTAGTTATAAAAAGCTTTATGGACCTGACTGTTTGGAATGCATTCGATTGAAGAATAAGTTGTTCGGTTTATTCGAAGAATACATGACAAGGAAAAAGCCTGAGGATGAAAAGACAGCTAGCCAAAAACCTAGCAACTCTGATGCTTGTGCCAAGGAAAGCGAAATGGTGGACACTATTGCAGATGAATTATTCAGGGTATGTTTAAATTTTTTATGTTTGTTTTTAGCATTTTATGAGTCATTATATTTTATAATAAGTTTTTGCTTTTTCTTAACTTTATGTTCTTATTCTTGTTTCAAATATTCATATAGGAATTTGATGAGATGTCTACTTATGAGTTTGGTAGTTTTGGCCAAAAAACACAATTAGAGCTTTATTTGGATGAGCCAAGGATGAACAGGAACATGAAATTAGATGTGCTTAACTTTTGGAACTCAAATCAGTTTCGATATCCTGAACTCGCTGCTATGGCTTCTGATGTGTTGGCTGTCCCTGTTTCCTCTGTTGCTTCAGAAGCTTGTTTTAGTGTTGGTGGTAGAGTTCTTGATGTATTTGTAGCTCACTTAAACCCAACACGGCTGAGGCACTAGTTTGTACTAGAGATTGGTTATATGGTGGAGGAGGTAATATCAAATTATCAATTGTATTAATTTTATGTTATATTTTTCTAATTTGATTTGAACTAATATTAAAATTTTAATGTAGGTTTTGAAGATGAGGTGGAAGACCTCACACAAGACATTTTCAATTTTAGCTTGAAGGATGAGGAGCCCCCCTCTCAAGGTTCAACCTCTGCTGTAGCTGAGGAAGATGGACAATCTGCTTATGCTGCAGTCACTGCTGAATAGACTTTCAGATATGGATATTATTGAACTTTAAATTTATTTTCTGGTTTTTGTCTTGATATTATTGAACTTTAAATTTATTTTCTGGTTTTTGTCTTTTAATTATATGCATGACACTTGAATTTAGATTTATTTACTTGTTTTAGCATAGTTATGACTTGTGTTGTGAACTTAATTTGGTTATAGACTTTAATTTGGTTTTGTGTTTATCTTTTGTGATTTCAATTTAGGTGTATCTTGATTATGAACTTAATTCAGTTGTTATAACTTGATTGTTGTTTGGGCGTCTAATAAGTTTTTTTAATGTTAAAATTGATGATAGATTAGTTAAATTAGTCAATAATAGATTAGTAAAATTGATCAATAACAAGTTAGTTAAATGGATTAATAACGGGTTGAATGACACGTTTATAAACGGGTTTAAACGTGTCGTGTCGTGTTTGGGTTACGTTTTTTGACACGATTATTAAACGTGTCGTGTTCATGTCGAGCGTATTCGTGTCAACAAACGGGTCAGACACGACACAAACACGACCCACCAACATGATTTGCCACCCCTATCTGTATATATGTTTTTATATTGAAAATTATACTACTATCTTTTACAATTTTCTTTCCCCTTTTTTTTTCCTGTTCTTTGTTACTGCAAGATAGAAATAAACAAAAAAGATAAAAAAAAAAAAAAAAAGAAGTTGATAATATTTAAAAATATATATACTATATATTAAATTATTAAAAAGTACTTATATTACCTGGTCATAGGATTTTTTTTTTTATGTATCTGTCATTTTTATTTCGGAACTGAAATGATAAAATTTTATTAAGATATATATTTATAAAATTAATCTTAATTTTAATATGATTCTAATATAAATTAATAAGTATGTTTTACCATGTAGTTACTTTTTTTGGATCTATTATTATACTGACTGGTGGCAAAGGTAGCAGCATTGAAAGTTGGACATCTTCAAAGATCTTTAAAATAACTGTGTAAATCAGAGCACCTTTTTGTCAAAAATAACTTGAAAAATCTTTATTTGTCCTTTTAGTTAATCGATAATTGATAGAATTGTTGATAAATTCGTATAACCTTCATCAATTATTAATGTTGACATGGTTTTTTTTTATAAACATTTGTGTAGCTCATCCAAATATAATGATGGTCATGTCTCTTATATTATCCTCAATCCATATGTTTAATTTGTACCTGTTATAAATATTATAATAAGTAATTAACGTTATTTTTAATTTTTCATAATTAATAAAGTTAAATGAATTTTAGTAAAAATTGATATATAATGTTCATTATCATTACGTGTAGATTGTGTTTATGTGACCGTGGTTATCACACCATCATCTGTTTCCTAATTATTTAACTTGTCGATAGCATATGGGGCATGAATTGTAATACTAACCTTGATCTGTGTGAAATCTAATTTTTGTTACATTTCCAGTAAACTTGATACCCTATGTAGATAAAAAAAAATTATTAGTCTAAATAATAAAATTAATCAATAATATTTTTATGATACTATCCTGATTATTTATTTGATCTAATGCTTTTAAGTCATTGATTGTTTGTCTATTTTCTTATTTTTGTTCTTTTATTGATTGAATTGATCTTGTTGATGGTGGTAAGAATTCAATTTGTTGACTTTGATAGGAAAATCTATGTATGTAAAATTAAGTCAAAATTATGAAGTAAAAAAGGGAAAAAAAAGTTTTGAAAGAAAAAGTTAATAAAATTTTTAAATAATATGTTATTATTTATATTACCTTGTTTTTAATGTTTTTATTTGTGGGATATCTGGATCAAGATAATGAATTATTGCTGCATTGCTTGATACATATGAGTTTCCTATATCATAAAGATAATATTGATTAGTATTATGTTATATTAGTTGTATTTGTTTATATGATTTTAGTAATAAAATTTTTGAAAAATTACCTAGATATTGCTTTATTGACATTGCTACAAAAATTGCTACAACTTGTTCATTAATTGATTTTAAAAAGTTTTTATCGAACTATTTTGCTTTAGTTCCCCACAAAGTAACTTATAGTTAGTTACTCTTGTAGAAAAAAAGAAATGAAAAAATTTAAAAGAAAGAATTTAAAATAATGTAGAAATAGCTTGAAATTGATTAAATAGTTTTTAAAGATAATAATAACGAAATATATTTAGAATTTAATTACCTTATATTTTGTATTATGATAGTGCACCTTGAAGTCATATACTTGTTTGTTTTATAGATTGAACACTTGTTAATATACTAATAACATCTAGTATAAAACAATTGTAATTAACTATTATGAATTTTTACTTATAAATTAATAATGTTTTTAATTTGTTTAAATTAGTAAGGACTATTACCGCTTAAAACGTCATTGATATCAACTCTTTATTGCAACTAATCGAACTGTACAAAGTTGAATTTATGAAGTAAGATATGTGGTAATGTCTTTGTGACTAGGATGAAAGATGTTGCATGTGCAAATTGTAATATTGCATTGTAGGGAATGACTTTGTATCTTGATTTATTTTGATTAACAAAGAAGTTGCTGATATCATAAATTGTGTCAGTTAAATTTGTCAATAAATGTAGTCGGAATCTTGGGCTCGTATTGATCCTTGAATTGCTTCATACTACAAGCAAAAAAATATATATAAATCGTTAGTTATTTTGTTAATTTTGATGTTAAATATAAGATAGTATAATATGATGTGTATAAAAGTTATTACCTCTTCATCAACCAAAAGGCAATCAAGACATATTAAACATCCAGGTTTGAAGTCGTTGTTGTTCTATAATCTATAGATTCTTATTCTAATAGATCCATATACTTAATTTGGTCTTAATGAACGAATAGGTGTTGCCATTTATTCTAGTCGCAAAGAATAATAAATAACTTTTTAGTAACTAAATTAATGATATTATTAAATACATATGTAAGTTATTGGTAATATAATATTTTTATAACAAATAGAAGTATGATTGTTAGGATTTTTATATAATATTATGTAAAATTTCTTCATACACAATGTTTTTTATATGATTTGGATATTTATCAATTAAATTATGAATTAGTATATGTAATTCTTTTGGTGCTGTTACTATTGATAAAGCAACGTATAATTACCCATGTGTAAAAATTTTATTTTCTAATGAGGCGTTTGGTTGTTGTTTTGCATTAAACGCAATATAATTTTCATCCAAACTCAAAAGTTTTGTATTCAAATATAATATTTTTCAACAGTGTATCAAATACATTTACTATTCTAAAATATTTTAAAAATAAATTTTTTTCTATTCACATTATATTTTCTTTCTATCTCGCTTTTTCTATCTACTTTTACTAATCACATCAACTTTTTAATTTTAAAATATAATTCAAATACTTTTTCATCCAAACACAAAATGTATTCAATACATTGCATTCAAACACAATGCGAACACAGTACGTTTATCAAACGTCCCATAAGTAAAGACCAATTTTATTTAAAGATTGAACTTGACTTTTATTTATTGTCACAGCATAATAAACTTTTATTGGAAATTATTGTCTTTTTAATGTAAAAAGCCATTTACCTTCTTGTATAATCATTTTTATTCTTGCAATATAAACTTTTTTATTTGTATTATTTGAATTTATAATTTGTTCTTCTATAAGTTTATCTATCAATTGTGTAATAATGAGTCTTGTTTTATTATATACCCTGTGATTGATTAATATTTCTTAATAACATGATAGGAATTCCAATTTTAAGGTTTAATTCATGTGATAATATACTATTGAAATTTAGTGTGTGTAAAAATTCTTAAGGATATAAAAGATTAAGTCATCAATATTTTCATATGAGGATATTATTGTATCATAATTATAATAAGATTTTGATTTACTAAGTATTAAAAATAATATATTTATTGATATTATCAACTGTTTTATTTTTGAGAGTTGTTATTGTGCGTTGTCTTAGATATCTAATATTATTAAAATTGTTATCAAAGTTATTGTATATTACTTTTGAAATTTTTTCAATTGGATTTGATTCGTAGTGTATTATGTATTTCTCTGATATTTTAATCTATGTGGCATTTATATTTTATTAGGTCTTTTGTTCCTTCAATGATGTTGTTTCCAATAGTTAATATCCAATTTAAGAATTCGGCAATTTCTATTTTTTCTTGTTCTGTAATATTGCGGTGTTTTATTCTCATACTCTCTGTTAATGTTAAAATTTGAAAATATGACCATTAATAAGAAATGTTTATACTTACATTTATTATATGTTCTTTTGTTCCCGTAGGAATAACAGGTAAAATTTGACAAAAATCATCATCTAAAATAATAGTCATTCTACCAAATGGTTATTCAAAGTTATTTCTTAAATCTTGAAGTATTATGTTTAAAGTTTTGAAATAATATTTATTGTTCATAGGTGCTTCATCCCATAATATAAGTGATGTTTTTTCGATTAATTTTGTCAATTAAGTTCCTTTTTTGATATGATAGGTGGAAAATTTATATATAGATAAAGGTATTCGAAATTTAGAGTGCACAGTTCTACTTTTAGATAACAATAATAAAGCTATTCCAGAAGATACAACAGCTAACACAATTTCATTATTTGATCTTATTTTAGTAATAATTGCATTTCATTAATATGTTTTTTCTGTTCCTTCGTGACTATAAATGAATAATAGATTTTGCTTTCTATAATTAAGTGATTCTAAAATTTTTTATAAATATATAGTTGTTCATTATTTAAATTCTATACTAAGATAGTATTTTCATCCTTTAATTTATTTATGTCGTAATTAACTTTTTCTCATAAAAGTTTACTATTTAGATCATCAATTAGTGATCTAGTAGGACGAGGTAAATTAAAATTTGTTAAATTAGACAAATTTAGATTTAATAGCTTTTCTAGTTCATATAATATCTTGTCTATCTTCAGGTTTTTGACCTACAATTGTAGCTAAGCCTCTAGTAATTTCAGGTTATTTAGGGTTATATGTTAATATTATAAAAAGATCCGGTCTTTTATAGTGTCTATAAATTACCATTACGTCCTGATAATTTTGGATCATATATCTAAGACTTCCAATATAGCTAAAAGGAAGAATATTTTTTTTGCCTATTGATTGTGCATTAGTATCTTCTCTTGTAATAGCATCTTAAATAACTTAATAAATTACAGATCTTAAATTATTTTTATTTTTTCTAATATAATCTAATCGATTTTCTTCTACGGAAGCATGTGCATCAATAACATATTGTTGAAGCATTCTTCCGGCTTTAAATAATGTATTGCCTTGAGTTTGGCATTATTGTAATTGATAGTAGTAAAATGCTCTCATAAGAATTTTTTTATTGAAGGTTTTTTATTTGAATGATTTATATTCTAATTTAAATCAATTCTATAATTATTTTCTCCATAAAGGAATAGAATAGAATATTGTAAAGCCATATAAGATAGATGTAATTTTGTAATTTTTTGTAAATGATCTATTTTGTCTTGAATCATAATATCTCTTCTTTATTCATATTCACCAATATAACCAACTATTAAACCACCTATATCATTTGAAGTAGGCAATTCATATTAACTACTATATGTATATCTTCAGCTTATTAGTCTTAGTTTCATTGAAGAGATTTCATGTTCTTGGTATCTATCTTTCACCATTTGAAAAAGTTTTACTAATTTATTAGTTTCGTTAAGCATTTTAATCAAGTTCTGAATTATTGATTTGGTTAAATCTTTTGATGCATCATCAAATGAAAATACTGCTATTCAATTTTCAATTTCATTTTCTGTGTCATATATATTAAGTTGTGCAAATTTTGGACGATTGTTGTTGATTGGTAATAGAAATCCCATCAAATGATGTATTTGTTCACTATTTTTAAAAATATACGAATCATCTAAATTTTTTTGGATTTTATATTAGCTTCAAAGGATGTAAATACAAATATAGAATTAAAAGTTCAAATATTTTTTCAGAAATGTGTATTTATCGATCCTTCATAGTAATTAAGTAAGTTATCCAATATAGGAGGAGTTTTTTTAGTTAGAGACAATTTAACTTTTTCATTTTTACAATATAAGTTAAATTTAGGAGAATTATTATTTTTAATTTGTTCATTTTACCAAAAGAGCACCACATTGTTCATAGATACAAGAATAGTCTCCAAGATTAACATACATGTCAGTGACATCTATAGGGAAATATTAAGAAAAAAAAAGAAAGAAAATACATAAGGTATTAGTGTTATGATAATATAAAGACTTTTTAATTATTTAAATATAATATTTATTACAGGTAGGAAAATTACATTTTACGTTGTGATTTTTGGATGTTGATGCCTGAGTTGAATGAGATGTTTGCCTTTTAGATTTGAAAAAGGCTAATATCATATTAATCCTGAATCAAAAAACGTTTGCTAAAAGAGTATCAAAATTTCTATTTTTTTCACTTGAGCATTCGTTGTTTCCAAACATAAAATCTTGATCCGAATGAGTAAAACTACGTGGCCTATGTTGACAATTTGATATTAAAGAACTTTTTCTCATTCTTTTGTTAATTATCTATTATTAAAAATTAAAAAAAAATTTAGAAATTGCAAATAAAATATTAATATTTGTATTTTTTTTGAAATATCTAATTTAAGAAGTGTCATTTAAATATAATAGTAATAATTATTAACTAACATTTTAAACTAATTTGATTTTTAATTTATATAAATATTTTAAAAAAATTTTATTAATAACAATTTAAAATTATTTTCAATTTAAAATTGTTAAATTTTTGTATTTTGTGAATATATTTATTATTTGTATTTATTTCATTTACATCATTTAAGAATTCAATTATACAAAATTTAAAAATTTCCCCCCACTTCTAATGGTTATAAACATATAGTTTTTATTTTATAAATTCATTTATCCTCAAGTTTTCATAAATTCATTGTATTTAGTAGGTACAGCTACTATTTGTATTTATTTCATCTACATTAGTTCATAATACAATTATAAAATATCCAAAAATTTCCTCCCACTTCCAACGGCTATACATGACTAGATTTTATCTTATAAATTCATTCATACTTAAGTTTTTACAAATACACTGTATTTAGTCGGTGTATCTACTATTTGTATTTATTTTATCTGCACTATTCAAGAATATAATTACACAAAATTCAAAAATTTCCTCTCACTTACGATGGCTATAAATGGTTACTTTTTAACCTATAAATTCATTCATCCTCAAGTTTTTACAAGCACACATCTCATCTCTTTTTCATCTCTCTAATTCTTTCATTTGCTCCACTAAAGTTCTTCTCTTAGTTAATTTTTTTTTTTTGCTATATGGTTAGTGCATTATTATTGATTCTTATTATTTTAATTATCATAAGTTTTATTCTTGTTTTTGTTGCGAAGCTTTCTCAAGAAATCTTTCAATTTTTTATTTTACTTTACACTGTTGTAAATGCTCCATCTTTTATTTATTGTCATATTGATTGGCTAGTAATATAACCATATTTTATGATTACATTGTGATTTGAATTATAAAGAGAAGAAAGGGCAAGTGTTGTGGCTTTCTAGAGAGGAGTTAAATTTGTTGCAATGTGTGAGGAAATCTAGTGATTGGCTATGCATAGATTTGTATGGTTATTGAAATCAAATGAAATGTATATTATTTAACCAAATATATCATATGAAATTGATAGTTTTGAGGATAAATTTCTGCTTTGCTATTTTGTTGTCTTGTTATTGCAACAATATTTTAAATTTATTAATAACTTGAGTATTTTTAAAGTTACTGTAATAATTTAATTTTGTAAAAAGTTAGCCTTACATTATCAAATAAGCCAAAATAGGTTTATTTAGCTTGTGAATATTTTTTTGTCGTTATTATTATCGGAGGCACCATTGTCATCAAAGGGTGGTTCCCCTTTTCACAATAAAACAGCCTAATTCATTTGGGAACAGTGTAAGTTTTTGGTAAAACTACCATACTGACACAACCACTGATAATATCAACATTAACATTAACTTATTAATAGATAGCATTTTTTGTTAAAAATAAAAATAAAAAATTTTGTAAAAGAAAAGCACTATAGCTAAGTGCTAACAGGAAATCTAAGTAAAGTTTAGTTGTTAAGCAAGCTGTCTACAAAACGGCAATAAGAGCTGCTTGCATTAACATATTAGAGACCCATATAAAAATATAGCCTTAGTAGTTTCTAGGAAAATTAGAAAGATATATTAGTATATTAGTATATATATGAAAGAGAGTTTGTACTTTAGTATAAAAGAGTCATCTGTCCTCTTCTATTGCCATCAATGGTGGTAGCTTTCAAATTAAAAATTATTGTGAATATTATCTTTTCTATAATTAATATTATTGTTTATCTTTGTCTTTTCAATATACTTTTTTTAATTTTGTTTCATAAGAAAACTCTTGATTAGTCCAGCCAATGAAAAGAAAAGCTCTCAATAGGGTTTTGTTGTCTTATGCAATCATGTATTTGATTTCTTCTTATCGCTTATATTAAAGTTTTTTTTTTTTTTTGGTTGAAATATGAAGTGCACCTCAATTCATTTCAGGTTGACCAAAAAGACCTTTTCATAATTTTATTCAGTAGCATTATGTTCTTATTGTTAAGTGAATTTTCCATCTGGCAAAGGCAGTCAAAAAAATAAATAAATAAATTGTCTCTGTATATGCAGATACGCTTAACTGCTCATAATAAGTATCCAATGCATTGATTCAATAGTAAATAATAAGTTAATCTTTAGTATTGCTCTAATCAAGATATTAAACATTATTCAAAGTCATATATATCATCTTATATAGTTCCATTTTCTAAATATTATTTAATCATTTATGTTCGTTATGTGCTATATTAAGTGGTTATTAAAAAAATTATGTAGACAATCAAACATAGTTTTTGATTAGTTATAGTAAACAAAATTTTATGCATCATCTAAAACTTTTTAGTTAGTACAGCATTAAGATGCACATGATTTATATATCCTCATTTGTCCATATAATTAATATGGTCCAAGCACATAATGGCTTAATTAGTTATTTAGTACAATATTAATTAAACTAATTAAGTGAGAGGTTTTGATAAAAACAACACCTTAATTATGATAGCCATCAGTAATATTGATGGCTTGGCACACTCTACATCACATGATATAGTAATTAAGATTCTTTTTTTAATGCATTATATTTGTCTCTTTCAGAATTAGTGATTGTAAGTAGTTTTGTGCTGTCAGTCCCATTAATAGTGAGGTTAGTGACAGTAATTATGTTGTTAACTACAACAATGTCATATCATGTATATTGATTAATTTAATTAGTACAAAGAAAAAATGAAAGAAAAAAGAAAGAAAAGAAAAAAATGAATACTATAAAAATGAAAAAAAAAAAAAACAATGAGAAAGTAAAAACAGGTGGGTGGTGGTGGGTAAACTACACTTTTATCAGCTTTGTTTTTTCTTACTCTTTTGTTTTTTCCTTTGTTGTTCTTATTGTTGTGGCTTGGCATAGTTATTGTGATGCTTTGGTTAGATGGGCAAATTAGTCTAGGTTTGTAACTTTCTTTTCTCTGTTGTTTCTCTCTAGCTATGTTTATCTGTCTCTCTTTTTCTTGTATTTGTTTTTCAATTTAACCAAAAGACTTAAATGGATTTCTTAAAAGCCAGATGTTTTAGAATTGAGATCGAGATTTTTTTATTTTTTTATTTTTTATTCAAAATATTTCTTGATTTCCTTTATTTCTTTAGATAAATTTACGTAGTCTTTTTAAAAATTTTTTCCCTTGATTTTTGAACTGGGTAGGAGGGTTGATTTTTGTCGATCAAAGTTCGTCATCTTAATATAGAGAAGAGATTGACTATTTTGAAAAAAAGATTTTTGTTTTTTTGAGGTTTCACTTTTCTATATATGGGTTTCAGTCTTGGTATTTTTACTAGATGTGTAAGGAATATATCTCTTTAATTTTTAGATTTTTTGCTTAGTTGTTCTGATTTCCCGTTTATATTTTTTTGGGTACTTTCCTCTCTCATCCCATGTTCTGTCTTATTTTCATATTATCAACTTAAAAAATAATTACTATAATAAAGTTAAGTTCGTTTGTATGTGAATATTATCTTTTACCACTAAGACGTCCTAAGAACTATGAGACTCTTAGTATTGAAGAGATAATAAGTTTGAATCTTTTTATTTATCTTTTATTTTATTTTGGTTTTTAAGGATATTAATTTTGTTGACATGTTTTATTTTGGCTTATTGTCTTGGTGTTATTGGAGTTTAACCCAGAAAAGAGCATTTAAGCTTCAGATTTGAGTCTAACTCCTCTTGTTTTTTATTTCGATATTTAGAATCTATTTTTTTTTTGTTTGATTTTGGGGTCGTTTTACCTTGCTGACATTGACAAAAATGACACACAAAACAAGAGTAAGTTTAAAAAAAGAAGAAAAAACCCAATCTAATTTGCAACATGGTGGGGTTACTTTTAGACTTTTTGCACTTAATGGGAATAGGAATCTGTATCTTTCCCATTAGATTTTTGAGTGTTGAATATCGTTTACTTGCCAACCTAGATAACTAATATCAACCTTTTAGCCAATTAGAAAAAGATAAAGGGAAATATTTCAGAACCGCGTATGATGGCAATCACATGGGGCTAATATTTAATTTCAATTATTTTTACGTTGATGGTTTTGTGAATGATCAAACCTTGGATGTCTATGAGCTTTATCATTTCATAAAATTTTCAATAAATTTTGAGTTGACATTATATATTTGTATTGTAACTAGTATATATATAATATATATATTATTAGAAAACATTATAAGTATTTTTTTCTTATTTTTTATTATTTTACTTTGAAAATTTTCAATTTGTATCCGGACCCCCGTTGGATTCAAATCTTGGATCCATGATCACTGATCAATATATGTGGGCAAGATTAACCAAATTTATATGCATTTAATTAATTCAGTTAATGTCTTAACTAACATTGGTTTAATTGCTCAATCCGTCCATGTAATCACGTGAGATTATATAAGTACTTGTACTATTCTCTCAAGAGTCAATCGGATTTTGTTTAATATACTTTTAATATAAGAGAACACTTCGTCAGTGAAACAAACAAAAGGTATCATACTCGAGATGTATAATAAAAAAAGAAACTAAAGAGAAACTGAGTTATATGGTTTGTATATAGGCTTTCTAAATATAAAATTTATGTTTAATTGATATAATTTTTAACTTAATATTGGACTTAAGTATGCATCTTGGCAGAATTTCGTGCATAATTTGGAATTTCAGAAATAATTTTTGTTTTACTTGAATATGTCTGAGTTCTAATATGTCTGTATTTAGGTTTTTTGAATTCTAAAATTTATGTTTAATTAGTATAATTGTTGACTTGATCTCTAAAATCCGAACTAATGTCTTAAAAGTTTTTTACCACTTATTCCATTAACACATATATAAGAATTATATCTGTTTATTTGTAAAAAATGTCTTTTATCATATCATCTAAAAATGAAAAGTAGAGCAAATTATAATCAAATAACAAAGTTGTTAATACAATACTCTATCATAAACAAACATAAGTGAAATTATACAAAAAAAATATAATCAGTACCTGAAATTGATTTAAAATTATCTTAAATAACCAAATATCAACCCCATAAATTTCAACAAATAAAGCGTAAAAATTGATAGATATATTTATTAGTATTGATATCCAAGACTGGTAGATAACGTTAAATCATTGAGAGAAATGATTAGGAGTAGTTAGAATTTTTTTATAATGATATTATAATAATATAATATAATGTAATAATAAATATATTTGCGTATGCATGTGTCAAAAATAAAGAATAAGAGGAAGATAAAGAAAGTAATAAGGTGAGGGTGATTAGGGTTGTTTTTGTTTTTTGTACAACGTCTTTTTAACATATTAAATTTTTTCAAGAAATAGTTCTTAACATTGGTGAAGAATATTTTGGTGGATAAGAAAATAGGAAATGGTAAAAAATGAGGAAAAAGACAGGAGATAAGGAAGGTTGGGATAGTTAAGAAAATAAGGAAAGTAATAAGAAAGACGACAAAAAAAATTGAGAAAAATAAAAGTTAAAAAGGTTCTAGAACAGATCAGGATGAAAAGAGAAGAACAGAAACAAAAGTAAATGGGATTGTTAGGAAAAATAAAGAAAAACAGAAATAAAGTTAAAAGTGAAAAAAAAAAAACTAAAGTAAGTGGGAGATTAGATAGGTTTGGGTGGTTAAAAAACTAAAGAAGAATGGAAATAAAGTCAAAAGTGAAGAAAAAAAAAATTAAGTAGAATATAAGAAGTTTGGGGTGGTTAGGAAAATAAGGAAGAACGAAAATAAAATCAAAAGTAAAGAAAAAAAAAACAAAAGTAAGTGGGAGATAAGGAAGGTTGAGGTAGTTAGAAAAATAATGAAAGTAATGAAGTGATAGAAAGTAATGAGAAAAGTGATGAAAACTAAAAAATTGAGGAAAAAATAGTTAAAAAACAACTTAGGGTTCTAGAACAAATCGGAGGAAGAGAAAAGAATAGAAATAAAAAAAGGAAAATAAACAAAGACCACAATTTTTAAACTAAGAATATGAGGGGACCTAAAACCAAAGGCGATAAAAAATTAAAAAAAATTGAGGAAAAAAATAACCTAGGATCTTACAATGGATCGAAGGGAAGATAGAACGGAAATAAAAAAAAGATCAGAGTTTATAAATCAAGAGAATATAAAAAGAGGGAATAACACAAAAAAAAAAAAAGTGAAAGACAGCCAACAACAAACATACCAGTAGTAGACATTAGAGAAAGAAAGGAAGATAAAAAAAATTCAAACTTACTAAATGTAAGAGAGGCAGTTAAAACAAAGTAAAGCAAAGATAAACTCAAAATGTGAGTTTATAAATCAAGAGAATAAGAAGAGAGGAAAAAAAAAAATGAAAGGCAACTAGTAGCAGACATACCAGTAACATACACAAGAGAAAGAGAGGAAGATAAAAAAATTCAAAACCTATTAAATGTGAGAGAAGCAAAAAGAAAGCAAAGCAACAAATAGGAGAGAGAGAGAAAGGAACACAAAAAACTCAAAACCAATTAAATGTGAAAGACAATCAAAAACAAAACAAAGAAGTGTTCTTTATATATAGAATGATCAGATAAAATGATAAAAAGATCACGATAAAAAAGGATTCAAAAAATTAAAATAAAAGATAAAAATAAAAATTCATAAAGAAATTAAGAAAAGTTCAAAAACCCATAATCATTTAGGGTCAAAATCATCATACCAGTGTTGTAAAAATAATGAATAAGTATCGTTTTTTATCTTTATTTTAGAATATATAATAATATAGAGAGATAAAAGAAGTATATCAATCGAATCACCGAATCACCGAATGTATTTGTTAACCGAATGTAGATTGGGGAAAAAGACTTACGTTTGCAAAGCGTAATTAATCGACCTTTTAAGGTAAAACAACGTCGTTTCTTCCCCTTCTGCAGAACCAAGACGACGTCGTTTCTCGTCAAAAGAAAAGCCTCCCTCTCGAGCTCATCACCCCAGTCTCTCTCTCTATTCTGAGGTCCAAAACGGCACTCCCTCTCTGCTCCGCCGGCCCAACGCCGGATTTTAATCTCCCTCGCCTTCACCGTTCTCTCTCTCTTCCGGTCTCTCTCGCCGTTCCGTCGCCGGAATCATACTGAATTGTATGAATTTCTGATTTTTTGTTATTGTCATTATTGTGGATATTGGATATGAGATGAAGTGCATGAATTTTCGTTTCATCTGTGAACGTGAATGTGAACGCGAATGTAAATTGATTTTTTTTCAATTGTTGTTTGAAGTTAGACACTGATTTTCATGTTTCAAAGATTAACATAGTGACATTGTTAAAGGTGAATTAATAAAATTTTTCCTTACAAATATTTCAACATATCTCACTGGAAAACCCTAGAACGCAAAACAAAGCAAAGCATCAATGGCGATTGCGCGAACCGGAGTTTTCGTTGATGACTACTTGGAATGTAAGCCTCTTCGCAATTTCCCCAATCAAATTTTACAATTCACCCTTTGCAATATTAAAAGTTCACTCTTTTTTTTTTGGAGAATCTCTGGTGAATATGATTTTTTTTCCCTTTGAATTCTTGATTTTGAAAGATGCGGGCACATTGCCGGCTGAGCTTCAGAGGCTCCTCAACACGATTCGGGAACTGGACGAGCGCTCTCAGTGTAGGAAACTCCTAATTTTCTTTTCTTTTTGGTTTTCAATAAGTTTAAATAATTTAACAGTTTTGGTTTTTGGATGGAGTGAAGCGATGATAAACCAGACGAGGCAGCAGACGAAGTACTGCCTGGGATTGTCGAAGAAAGGGAATGCCAATAATTACAACAACAACAACAAAGAAGAGGAATCTGGGATTGAGAAAATGCGCAAAGACATTGAAGCTAATCAGGATAATGCTTTGAATCTCTGTACCGAGAAGGTTTTGTTGGCACAACAAGCTTATGACCTGGTAATTTTACTATTAATCGCGGTGACAGTTTTTTAAGACTGAAGTTGAGGCCCACCTGCCCTTTAATCCCGTACCATCTAATGTAAGAGTCGGGGATGAATGATGTTACTCTTTAAGCAACTACCGATATTAAATGACAACTTATTAGAGCTTACGATCTGAATCCTAAAGACTTTTCCGTTATCTTTATTAGTATGAGATTACGTTTTTAGTTGTAGGATATAGTTTGTATAATATTTGATCAAAGAATCTTTGAGATGTCTTGGTGGAACTCAATGACAATTTAAGTTTACATAAGAGATTAAGGTGCTGTATGTTTTCAGCATTCGCATTGCATTCAAATGCAATATAATTTTTACCCAAACACAAAAATATTGCATTCAAATGTCAATCACATCACATTTTAAATCTAATACGATTAATATTCATTATTTTACTTTTTTTATTATTTTTATTAATCACATCACATATTCTCTTTCTCTCTCATTTTTTTTTTTGTCTACATTTACCCATCCTATCACATATTCATTATTTAAATACAATTCAAATACTTTTCATCCCGCCAATATCATTCTGCCAAATGCAAATTACATTCAATGTATTGCATTCAAACGCAACGCATTTACCAAACGGAGCCTAATACATCGTCAGTGGAGGTTTTATCATTTGTGTCTTACTTTTTGAATCGTGGGAATGTTTGTTATCTTAACTCTGCATTATTAAACAAAGATTAGAGCAGTGTTAATGGAGATCTGTAAATAACTTTAATGTATAAAGTTGTGATGAAAAACCTTTGTTGCCATCATAGTTTGAAGCTTTTCCTCAAGTAGTAGCTACCAAAAATTTTGAAATTTAAATATATGTCTTTCTTTTATACACAAGGAGTTTGGGATAAAAGAAAGAACCCGCAAGCAATATTTGTTTTATCTTCAAGTCTACTGAATTTCTTAAATTGGTGAAAGCTCTGTGGTCCACTAGGTTTCCTTTGGACATCTCCTAGATTCTGATTTTCAAGTATCCTTTCTAAGGCATAACAACACTGTGGATATTCTTCTTATGCTGGTGATTTCAGCTTGTAGAAAAAATTGTCTCCTGAAGGAGAAACTTGGTTTGAAATTAACACCTTATGTGATAATTCATAACCGAATTACACAATTAACGCAGCATGATTAAGTTTGCTAATTATGCAATATGGTCAAGAGCCATTACGAGTCTGTTCTTTTCCTTTCAGCTTCAAATGCTATGAACTTTCAAAAGGCATATTATGACAAAAGTTAAATAAGTTCTTATTGTATTTTGTTTCCTCAGATAGATAGTCATGTAAAACGGCTTGACGAGGATCTGAAGCACTTTGCAGAAGATCTAAAGCAAGGTATATGTCTTTAGCCAAAAAAAAAAGGCAAGGTATATGTTTTTTTGTAACTATACTTGTTTTCAAATTTTGATATAGCATGTGATGCAATTATATATGGAAATTTTAATCTTATTTCAAGCCGTAAGGCTGCTGAAACTAGATTAAAGAAACTACCCGTTTGGCATTGCGTTTGCTTGTACTTTTAAAGCTGTAAAAGAGAGGTAAAACCTATAACTTTTCAGTTAGTTTTTGAAGTCACATTTTTTTGAACTTTTTATGGGACGAAAATGATCTTTAGCGTTTCAATTAAGTAAAAGAAATGTTGGATGGAAGTTTATAACATAACATCTAATTAAAGCTCTGGCATAAGTCTCAAGTTTTCTTAAAATAAGCTTTCCTTAGAAGCCACAAGTAAAGTTTACTGGATGCTGAAGAAAATAAGTTACCATGCATGGTCCCTGCTCGACTTAATTTAGTGGACTCCTGATACATACTTAAAGCAGCTGCTCAGTCTCTCATCAACCAGGCAGTTTGCTTTGAAATTCTTGTTGTATTGGAATGGTGATTTAGATTATTATTTCACTAATCAATTTAATATGGACCAACTTTAGAATATACTACTAATGTTATTTTTCTTTTCTTTTTTACCCAACTTTAATCAGAAGGAAAAATATCACCTGATGAACCAGCTATTCTTCCTCCAATGCCCATAGTCCTCAAAAGTGAGAAACGCAAGTTTTATGGAACACCTCAACCAAGGAGGCCTGAATACAGGGACAGGGATTGGGATCGGGAGCGTGACAGGGATTTTGAGCTCATGCCTCCCCCAGGAAGCCATAAGAAGGATTTTGGTACATCTGTTGATGCAGATCAACCCATTGATCCTAATGAACCTACTTACTGTGTCTGCCATCAGGTTCTGACTCATGATCCACTCTTATTTTTTTTTTTTAATAATTTTAAACAGTGTTTTAAAGTCATTGTCTGCCCTACTATCTGTTTATTCAGCTAAGTTAACCCTGAATAATTATGTTGATCATTCAGGTGTCTTTTGGAGACATGATTGCTTGCGATAATGAAAATGTGAGTCTTTATTGCTCGACTGCTTGTCTGTGTAAACATATATTTACTAATAAGTACACACTTAAATTTATATGGCATGATAGAATGCATCGAAGCTCTTACTGATGCGCTTGAGATACATAGGCTGTGTTTGTTTTTGAATTGGAGATTGATTTCACAGTTCCCTAGGTAAATTTTTTGAAGTGGTTTAAAAATCTTGTTTGATTAGGTGAAGTTTTGAAAAAAAAAAAAAAAAAAAAAGAAAATGCTGAGACCATTTTAACCTTTTTTGCCTTAACTTTGAAAACAGTCCAAAGTGGATTTCACTTTTTGCCTTTAAAATGCTGAGACCATTTTAACTTTTAGCTGTTATAGTCATTATTTAAATATTATGATTATTAATTTTCAATTCATTTTTCAATTAAAAATTTTTATTATTTTTTAATTTTTGTTATTCATAATAATTTTTTTAAAAATAAACATAAATATGTTTTCGTAAAATACTTGTGAAATGACTGGTTTTCAAAAATATAACTAAACCCAATTTCATTTTTTTTGTTTATCAAAACATACACTTAAAAAATATAGTCAAATACAGTTTTAGAAAGTTTTTAAAATATTCTTTGTTTTCAGTTTTTTTAAAAATAGAAAATATTTCAAAAATAACACCAAACGTTACCATAGTGTCCTGCCCATTTGAAATTGAAAAAAGTCTTCTACAGGAGGTCTGAAATAATATGTACATATTGCGCAAGAGTCGGTCAGTGAATGTCTGATATAATATGCACACATGGTGTAGGAGTCGGTTTTGGCTGGGTTGCTTTAAAAAGTTCTTAGATATGTACAAGCGTATAGCATAAAAAGTAACTGATGAAACATGAAAAATCTGATTCAAAGGTAATTGTTGTAGCCAGCTTGGCTCATCACATCAAACATGTCCGTGCAGCCAATACCTGTTGCTTTAGCTTTCAATGGGAATATTACAAAAAATTTATTGCTCAAAGTTGAGAATATTGCTATAAAATACATCAGCATTGCTCCAATCAAAAAACTTGGAACTTTGTAAGCTTTAATGGTTTTATAACCATTTCCCATCAATAATTGAGATCCTAAGTATTCATTAACATTTCATGTGTTATTGCTATGTAGTTTTTTTCCTTAATGTATTTGATTCTGTGTCATGTTTATTTTCCTTGTCAGTGCCAAGGAGGTGAATGGTTTCATTACGCATGCGTTGGTCTAACACCGGAGACAAGGTTCAAGGGAAAGTGGTATTGTCCAACGTGCAAATCGCAACAGTTGTATTAATGATTAATCTCACTGTTGCACGGATTCTCCAATGCTTTTCGGGTGGTGTTCATTGTTATTCTACAATCTTTTCAAGACCTAAGAAATCAGGAAAATTATTTTGGTTGGAACTCAATAAAGCTGAGGATTTCTAGGTGTTACGATATGTTCAGATACTTGGATGTTACATACGCCTTTCCAGATGCAAGAAGGATGAAAGCCATGTATATAATTTCTTCCATGCTGTCATGCCAAAAATTAAGAGTTGCTTGGCTTTAGTTGGAAGAGTGTATAAGAAAGAAACAAGCAATGTTTCTTGTATTTTGAACACTTCAGTGAGTTGCAAAAATCGTACGCCAAAAAGGAAAATATGCATAATAAGTCATTTAACACCTGTTTTTAAGTTTAATCTCTTCTAACGCTGCTAGAAATTAAAAAACCTCCCTTCAATTTAAATGCACAAACAATGAAAACAAAGTCACCTACAATCCGACAGTCGTCTATTCTCAAACAAACGAAGAAATGAAAAAGATCTAGAATTTATCACAGCATAGTCTGATAATATTTTCAAGAGCTGCAAGTGATAAATCATGAATCACCGGCAACAAGTAATCAGGTTCAGGGTGCGCAAAGAAGCACTCCGCGTAAAGAAGCAATGGTATTGCGGTCTCACAGCCCGCTGGTGTATCTCTGCAGTCCAAAATAATCGACAGCTACCGTTGAACTGACCAAAACAAAAAGGGATTTTTGATCCACCAAAATCCCACCTACTTTATTTTCTGTTTTTACCTCTTTATCTGTGCATCGTTTGGGAAAAAAAAATGCAGTTTCAAATAACCATCTTTAGCATATCCTTGAGGCGAAAAATTGAAAGGAAAACAACAAGAAGAGTCAACTGGAAACACCCAGTGAAAGATGACACAACTTGTCGGCGACCAGGATTGGTTTTCACTAGTTTAGTAATGTTTCTACTGCTTCAGGTGGTGCTCAAACAAAGATGCCATCTCAATCTGTGGTAGAAAGCAAAATAAACCGTAAGATCACCAAGCACATATGACCAAAAACACAAATGTGGCATTTGGCCAGTACATACAATCAGTTGCCTATCAAAAAGTACATACAATTAGTATCCACACATATGAGAATTTCTGTCTACCCCTCGATATATATATATATATATATTTTTTTTTTGGGTGTACAAGCAACCCATGTGCACCTCCTCTTACGCCGGCCAAGGATTGAACCTTGGACTTATGGCTCCTAAAACCCAAACCCCAAACCCCCCTTCCCTCACTACTGGGCTAGCCCAAGTGGATTCCGTCCACCCTCACATGTTACCCAAATTTGTATTATTATGTGCTCAAAACCAAATTACAATCGCAAGGGAATTTTAAAATCCTTTGTTTCACAAGATTTAAACAACATCCATATCTCTTATACTCCATCTTCTTCTGAGAAAGAGAGCTCCAATCAGAATTATCCTTGTGAACGCCACAGGTGTTAGAGAACTGCAGTCAGTCTCATCTGCGATCCTATTAGGGATGCTTTGGGGTGAATTGAAGGTTTATTTCATCCTCAGGAGACCCATATAACTTTCGGGATTATAAAATGCAATCTCAACTTTATCGTTTAACCATTCAATCCTACCAAGCAAGACATTGTTATACAGGCCGCTACCAGTTCTAAGTGAGCATCACAAGTACCTTGATGAGCAAAAGCCCTAACCCCTTGTATCCCCACTATCCAGCAATTGATATTGTGGTAAAATCATATTGCTCTCAGTATAAGCCATGATAAAATCAAGCCTTTTTAATTTAAAATAGACTTACAGCTGTCAAAGCAGTCTCAGCGCCCTTGTTTCCGGATTTACCACCAGCTCGATTCAAGGCCTACAATATTGTGATGAAAGGCAACAGTCAAAAATGTTACAATTGCCATCCAAAATGCAGTTGATTTAGAATCTGAATGCTTTGAATCATACGGTTTTACCTGTTCCATGTTGTCACAAGTCAGAACACCAAATATGCACGGTACGCCTACACATCATTAAGGATGATGATGCAAGTTTGGTTATATCCAACTAATTGGGCGAAAATAACCAATAAAAAAAATGCTGGAGATGTATGTATGCAACCTGAATTTAGACCGGCTGAAAGCACTCCAGATGCTGCAGAATTAGCAACAGCATCATAGTGGGTTGTATCCCCTCTTATCTATTGATAATAATGTGGTCCATTAATTAGAGAAGTCTTTATCATCTCACAGAGTAAAAATGAATTTGTGAAACTATTTTGGATAACGGGAAAGAAGAAGGTACCACAGCACCGATACATAAAATTGCATGATATCTTCCCGAGTTCCCCAGTTTTGTTGCAACTACACCAATTTCAAAACTACCAGGAACCCATACAACCTGATACAGCAATAGATAGAAAAATCAAGTTATTCTTTTTCTTCTTTTTCTTCTTTTTCTTTTAATTTTTAGTTAAATATTTCAATTGTAAATCTTGTAGATATACCAAGATCAGTGTAACAATCAATTCATTATAATAAGTTAATAACCAAAAGGGTAAACCATTGTTTCTACTAATAAACACGAAAAATTTCTCCAAACCCTATTTTTATTAGCATGCACGTAAATCTAATAGAAAAAGACAAGACCAAGCTCCAAAAGAAATAAATATTCAACAATCTCAAAACTCCTATCAACTTTCTTATAAATTCTTCAATATTGTGATTGTTTGGTCCATAAACCAAGTCCATAATCACAAGACAGGAAGGAAGAAAAAAAGTAAGTGGTCATTGGATGGATGGTTAGGAGGTGGGGTTATATAATAAATACTACATACATCAACATCCTCTTCTGCAACAGAATAGGCCTTGAAAGTGGCCAAAGCTCCCTCTAGCAGCTGCTTTGTGATGATCTCATTAAATCGGGCGACAACCTTGAAGGAGGCAAATCAACCACAAAAAAAAATGTCAAATTTAATGTGTGTTTGGTTTTGTTTCCAAAACAGATTTCACGATTTTCTAGGAAATCGATTTCAAAATTGGTGTGAAATTATGTTTGGTTTGTATTATATTTGAAAACAGATTTCAAAACGAATTCAAAATCTCCTTTGCTCCCAACATAAAATTGAAAACGACTAAAGTTTTCTCTGATTTCATTTTTCTCATTTCTCCCATTTCTCTGATTTAATTATTATAATTAATTAAGATTTAATTGATATAGTAATTATTATGGTTATTAATTTTTAATTTATTTTTCAATTAAAAAATTTTATTAATTTTTAATTTTTGGTATCCATAATATTTTTTTTTTAATCAAACATAAATATGTTTTTATAGAATACTTATAAAATGACTAGTTTTCAAAAATATAACCAAACACAGTTTCACTTTTTTGTTTCTCAAAACATACACTCAGAAAATAAAACCAAACACAATTTCAGAAACGTTCTCAGAATTGTTTTCAAAACGATCTCAAATTCAGAGAATTTGAAAACATAATAAATTTTAAAAACAATACCAAACGCTACTCTATTTTCTAGAAATATAAAGGAATTCGAAAACAAAGAAGCAGTGGGAAAGGGGCAAGGGTAGGAAGAGAGGCTGACCACGGCGAAACGAAGGCCAGAGGAATTCGTGACGGAACCGACGAGATGGCGAACAGCTGCGGTGCGTGCAAAAGAGGAAAGATGGTCGCTGCTATCTCTTATTGTAGCTGCAGTTAGAGGAAGAATAATCCCAAACTCATTCGCTTCAAAATCAACAAATAAAACAAGAAAAGCGGAAGAGAAACCAACCCCGCCAAGACATAGAAGAAGAAGAAACAGAGAATTGAGGCAATCGTGCCCAACTCCGACTCTGAAGGCTTAAAATGGGAGTAGAATCCTCACCCGGATGGTTGGCTTTCGCTTGGCACCGGGGAACCATCCCCGATACTGCCAAAGACGACGACGACGATGCTGCCGTTGCCATACCCTCTTTGGCAGAGCAGCACTAGTAGTTTTAGGAATTGATAGGAGGAGGAAAAAAATTCAACAACGCATAGCTCCTTGGATACTACTATTTTATGTCGTTGGATTACCATAAATGTTTTGATTATTAGCAAATAGTATTACGACAGAACATAAATGATATTACGAAAGATTATGAAATGATATTTGGATGAATTATCAAACAATATTACAGTAATATCTTTTTAATTGGTTAGATTAATTTTGGAAAAGACATCGAGGAGGTGTTTGATTTTTCAGACATTCAAAACTATTTTTTTTTTTCAAAATTTCACCACTTTTCACTATTTACATATTCAAAACACTACAGTAAACTTTAAATTTTAAAAATTCATAACTTTATGTATACAAATGTAAATGAGATAATTTTTTTTTAAATTATATAGAATTTTGAGAGGAACGAAACAATATCCATATTGATATTTTTTTTTAAAATTTTAAAATTTTTTATTTATTCACCTCAAACAGTTTTTTTTTTCAAACACATTTTCTAAAACAACATTTTTCTAACCTAAAAATTAATGTCTCCAAACATCACCCCTAAACACCCCAAAGTGACCTTTTACTTTTCTTAAATAATAATAGAAATCTTGAAATCATTATTAATATAATAGAATTACAGAGATATGTAATTTTTACAATTTCTTTTGGGTTTTTTCTAATATAAATAAAAATTGTGAATCCAATTATTTACTAATAAATATTATTAGCAATTCTGGTGTTTATTAATAAATTTATATTATATATATACCCTAAATATATACTTACGTATTGAAAATAATATATTTATATATGATATTAATTAAATTCAAGTATTTATTAAAAGGAAATGATACTATATAGTATATTTGATAAGTATTCATGAAATATATACAATTTTTTTTAAGTTAGTAAAATTATAACATTTTTTATATATTCTTTTAAACCATTTATTTATTTTCAAATTTATTATATATATATATATATATCTCGTTACTGCATTGTTGAAGAAGCGCGTTGGTGACAAAAGGAATTAGTGATTAAGGACGAGGATGACTAATCGCGACGAATAGCTCGTCTTTCTGTCGAGACCTTACGCAGTGATTCTATGTTATATATTACCTTGAATTATGCTATTAAGAACAATATTTTAGTTTATATTATAATTTTAAAATTATATATTATATTATGTTATTTTGCTCTTTCTCTTTTTTATTATATTACTTACAGAATTATTTGGGTAAATATATTATTTATCCATCTTTTTTTTGATTTTTTATCACATAAATCTGGATATTTATTTTTTTAGAAAAAAATCCGAATATTTACTTGCAATATGATAAATTATTGGTAAATAATAAATCCATTATTTATCTTTTCATAATTTCAAATATTTTATAGAAAATTTAGTATTTTTTTGTTATACAACGGTAAACGTATGATAAAATACAAAAATAATATCAATGTATTCTATTATTTTATTATTTTACAAAAAGTCCATTAAAATTAAATAATTTCAAATTAGTCCAAAAATATATCAAAACTTCACTTCAAACTTAACCCTAATTGCCCAAATCCTTAAACTGCTTGTCAAGTGCCAAAATCCAAGAAAATAACGTGAAAGGGATGTTTGAATAAGTAAAGTAAATCTTAAATTTTTAAGTTTATCAGTTTATTTTTAAAACTATTTATCGTTTTTTTAATAATGTTTTAAAATTATGCTTAAGTAATTTGATTAAACATTATTATTTGAATTTAAAATCTCATTCTGATGTTACGCGATGGGTCTATATTTTCTACTAATATATACTTAGAATAAAATAAAATAAGTTAGAACATGAAAATATAATTTAAAATTTATAATCTCAAAACATTCAAAAGTTTAATTATATACATATTTCCAAAAGCAAATGAAACAATACTTCAGCTCTTAGTCCTTAATCACTAAGTGATAATTCTATGTCACTCGTATCTTCTAATTATCTTTTTTTCCTTAGGGATACCAGTTTCAAAACTTGAGCAAAATGCCTAATAGGATATTTGTAAATCATTTTTAAATATTTTATTTTTACCATCATAATAATAGTAGAATAATGCATTACAGAAATTTAAACGTGCAATTGTGATTATGTAATTTGTGTCCTTAAATATATCTACAGTCGTGTACAATCCTATGAACTTCCTTATAATGCCGAAACAAAATAAGTGATCATCGATGGAGATATGCACTTTTTGTATGTGTGTGTTAGCTCTCAATATATTTTTTTAACGCCCAAATCTATTTTCCAAATTTCTTTTGAAAATACAAATCACATAATAAAATGTATCGTTTTATTTTATCAAATATTCGTATCCAGATTATTTTTCCTTTAATTTTTAAAATCATGGCATTTTTAAAAAATCACAGAATTTATAAAATTTTATAAATTCATTTTTTTTTAATTTTTGGCCTAATCATTAAAAACAAATCATGCTACAAAAATAGGATATGATATCCTATCTCTTTAATAAATTTAATCTACTAATAATTTCTTGTTTGATTTTTGATACGAATCTTCTTTATTGACTCCCGATTAAAGAGTACTTAAAATATAATCATAAATAATTTAATTATCTATTCAAAAATTCTATAATCTTAATTATGATAAATTTAATTAATTAATATAATATTTACGTAAATTTTAAAATAATATTTTATTTTTAACCTTCATAAATTTTCTAAAAATTTAAGTACGATCCATCTTAAGATATGGATTATACAAAACTCCAAAATGCGTTTAGACCTTAAATAAAATAAAAAAAAAACTATTTGATGCTCAAAACAGTTCAAATATCAAATTTTAAAACAATTATTTTTTTCCAAATTACCAAATATACGTATATTATTATCATTATTATTGTTATTTTTATTACATACACATATACATATATGTATATATATATACACACACATTTGAATGGCTTGGACCGGTGGCTCATGGCCAGCTTTCGGCGGCAACAAATCGGCGAGGGAGGCTGGGTGTTTTCGGCGCGAGGAGTTCGGCGAGCTTGGGGAAGGCGGCAGCTGGCGAAGAAGAGAGAGGAAAGCAAATCCGGGCTGGATCGGCTGCTGGCGACTCGGGGAGGCAACATGAAGGCTCGGGCGACGCGGTGGAGAGCACGGCGGCGGCGACAGAGGCAAAATGGTGGCGGCTGGGCTTGACGGCGTGATGACGATGATTCGATGGGGGGGCTCGGTGAGCTCGGGTTGGTTGCTAATTCGGCCAACAGCGACCAAGAGGGAGAGAGGGAAGGGGAAGAGAGAGAGAGAGAGAGAGAGAAAGGTCTAGTAGGGGGTCGGGCCAGTCGCTGAAAATGGAGGAGAGAGAAGAAAAGGGAGGGTGAGTGAAAGAGAGAGAAAACTAAGAAAGAGAGAGAGTAGGTGCGACAGAGACGGTGAGAGGGGTTGAGGAAGAGAGAGTGAGAACTGTGTGAGAGAGAGAGAGAGAGGGAGAGAGAGCTGAAAAAGAAAGATGAAGTGAGGTGAGAGAGGTGGAGAGAAAGGAAAGAAGAGAAAGTGAGAGAGTTTATGGGTGGAGGAGTGGAAAAATGTAAGGGGTAGAAAATTTAAAAAATAAAATTTAACAAAATTTATGAGTGAAATTGTAAAATATTTAAATTTTATCAAAATTTTTAAAATATTTTTAAATTGATATTTAATATATTAAAAATTTTAAATTAAATATTTAAAAATAAAAATTAATTGACATATTAATGCTTGAATTATTACACTTATATATAAAATTTAAATTAAAAATTTTATGGTGTGATAATTTTTTTTTTAATTTCATCCTTAAAATTATAATGATCTAAACTCTTAAACAACTGAGAGTATTTCTCAAATATCTTACTTTCCAATTCCTAAGTGGCATTCTTACTATCGTGATGTTGTTACAAAATCTTAACCAATGCAATCTCTTAACGTCAAATATTTTTGACTTTTCTATTGAGAATTTGAATTGGGGCTTCGTCATATGAAACATCTTCTCGAATTGAAATATTCTTAAGCGAGACTATTATGGTTGGACTTGGTTTGCACTTCCTGAGCATTTTTACGTGAAATACATCATGTACGTGTGACAACTCTTATGATTATACTAAGCAATAATTTACTTTGTCGACGTATTGAATAATAAAGAATGGTCTCACATACAATGATGCTAGTTTCCCTTTCTTGCTGAAACTAGAAACTCTTTTTCGAGGTAAGAACTTTAGAAGTACAAAATCACCCTCTTCAAATTCCAATGGTCTTCATCGTTTGTCAACATAGCTCTTTTATCGGCTATGAGTTGTCTTTAGATGTTCTCTGAATAATTCGAATCTTCTCATTTGTTTCCTCAACAATAGTTGCTCCGATTCGAACTTAGTCTTTAAGTTAGATCTAACATATAGGAACTATACATCGTCTTCCATAAAGAGCTTCAAATGGTGTCATCTTAATACTAGATTGATAATTGTTATTGTAGGCAAACTCTGCTAACGACTGATCATCTATCCATTTGTTTCTATAATCCAATTCACATGCTTGCAACATGTCTTCAAGAATCCGAATAACCCTTTTTAATTGTCCATCAGTTTACGAATGGAAAGCGGTATTGAATTTCAAATCTGTTCCTAAAACTACCTAAAAACTTTTTCAATATCAAGTGATAAATCGAGAATCACGATTAGAAATAATACTTAGTGGTACTCTAAGATACTTGACTATCTCATCGAGGTATACCTTTGCTAAGTTTTTCCTTCTATACATTAACTTGATAGGAATGAAGCGTGTTGACTTCGTTAATCGATCTACCACTATCCAAATAGCATCATAGCCATTCTATGTTTTTGTAGCCCTATAAGGAAATCCATTGTAATTTCTTCCTACTTCCACTATGGAATGGATAATGATTCTAGTATCACTTCAGGTTTCCAACACTCTGCCTTAACCTTAAGATAGTTTTGACATGTCTTTACATAGGCTATCACATCGTTCTTCATTCTTCACCATTAATATTGTCTCTTTAGATCTTTGTACATCTTGATAACTCCTAGGTAAATCGCAAATCGAGACTTGTGTGCTTCATTCATAATTGCCTTTTTAAATTTTGGTATTTGAGGAACGACTAGACAATGTTTGAAATACAAGATTCCATCATTACGGATATTTCAGTATTCTAATTGTTCCTCATTCTGGAGTTTTGCCTAGACATTTTGCTGATGATAGTCCTTATGTTGATTCTCTTTAACTTGCTAAATCAGGTACAGTGAAGTTAACAAGTTGTATAAAGTGAGTGAATCCTGATCCTTAGAAAGTTGAAAGTCAAAATCTTCAACTATTACTGTCTTCTTCTAATTAAGCACTGATAACGAGGCAGGAAATCCTACACCCTTTCGGTTAAGAATATCAGCTACAACATTAGCCTTACCTAGATGATATTCCATACTAAAGTCGTAATCCTCCACATATTCCACCAACATCTCTGTCTCAAGTTCAGATCTTTCTGAGTAAAGAGGTATTACAAACTTTAATAATCAAAGAAATCCAAAATAAGACACTATAGAGATAGCATTTCTAATTTTTTAAAGCAAAAATAATGGCTACTAACTCTATTTCATGCATAGGGTAGTTTTTCTCATGCTTCTTCAATTGTCATAATGCATAAGCCACAATATGTCCTTCTTGCATTAGAACACACGCGAGTCCTTCTCTTTATACATTAGTATAGACTTCACAGGGTTCCTCTGACTTGGGAATTATAAGAACTGGAGCACTAGTCAATTGAGCCTTCAATTCTTAAAAAGCATTCTCACATTTATTATCACAATCGAATCAAACATCCTTTCTTTTCATTTATGTCATTAGGATTGCAATTCCAAAGAACTTTTAAACAAATTTACAGTAGTAACCCAATCAATCCCAAAAATATGCCATCTAGTGTAATTTCAAATTTTGTGCTTCCTTTCTCATTCCAACTGCTTGAGCACCCTAATAAGCAAAAACACAAATAATTAAATATTAATCCAATATACTTACAAAACACACCAAATGATCAAATTATACTAATCAGACTATAATTAAAACCAATTACTGGAGATAACATAATTTCCAGCTTAATCAACTTTATGAATCTATATTATTTTTTGAACATTCATCCACACTTTTGACTAAAATAAGGAAATTAACAAATCCTCAGTCAATTACTCATTTGTGCCTCTAAGATAAAGGTACATGAATAGCCATTTGATCCCCATCAAAGTCTGTGTACCTAGTAAAACTTACAAGTAAACTAGATATAAAGATGACAATGAGCATTACTGTTTCCATTATTATATAGTTTGAAGACCACAATGGATCTATGCTAATCATTTATTTACAATAGAATGGTATACAAAGTCAATAGATTTTAATGAATATAAAATAGGATTTATGGCTACACAAACCGTTGAGGGCAGTTTTAGATCTGGTTCAAGACAAACTAGTATATGGAATTTATTGAAACCTTAAGAGTCCATATGTAAACATAATATCTATTTAGAAACGCTCAAATGACCCCTTCTCATAATTAGAACATAATTAAAGTGTATATAACCTTATTTTGGTTTGGTCCGGTATGGTCCATTTCCGATAAGCAAGCTTAGGGAAACGCACTTTGCTAGGGAAGAGGAAGGGGAGGCTGGGGGTGTAATTAGATAAAAACCATAGAGGAAGATAGTCTACGATTTGATGGAGATGGGAGATCAAGTGAGGTTTATGGCACTAGAACAACAAAATCCATTTCGAAAGCCAAAAAGAAAGGAGCAAGTGGAGGCTTTAGTAGAGCCAGAAAGGGCCAGGGAGGAGCTCATAGTCATGGCGGCAATGGTGAGCAAATTAGAGGAGATGGAGAAAGTGAGAAGGATAAGAAGGTGGCGATCAGGCAGAATAACTATTTGCATATCCTTTTGTTAGGTGATAAAGCAACAGTGTTTTATAAGTTTTATAAAATGCGCAAGAAATGTGTAAGTTAGGCTTAGGCTTTGTGGAATTTACCAAGGGAGACATTTGTTGGGATGGGGAAGACGAGGCAGGAAAATAGGCCGACAATCTTTTCTCGCCTCTTGTACTTTTTTTAATAACTAGATGAGATAATAAATTGAGTTATACAACATACAATTAACCTAATTAGTGACATTAAAACAATAATGAAATACCAAAAAATAAAATAAAATAAAATCAAAATACAGCTTAAAACGGCTAAGTATAATATTACCTTCTCTTTGCTAACTCATTTTAAAAGCTTAATCACGATTTCGATATTCATTTTTTAAAATTACTACCAACTAAAAGTTATATTGATTAGAGAACTAAAACTGAAAAGTCAACTGACAACAAATCAGAGAAGCAAGACTGACGAGTCTCTGATTAGCAAAAACTTAAAGAAATAATTGCTGAAAACACAAACAAAAATAATGAAAAAAAAAAAGAAAGTGATAGAGAAGAAATTAGAGAGGTGATGATTAAAAAGGAAAGAAAATGGGGGTTTTCAAGGAGAGGAAAAATTGCTTACCATTCAGTGCTCATGATTAAGAAGAGCAAAGAAAATAGGAAAACAAAAGAGAGAAGGGAAAAATAAATCATTTTAATGAAGTTTAATATTAGGAATGCCCTAAAAATTTTAGTCATTTTTTTTATGTATTTTATTTATCTTAAATTGATTAATAATATATTTTAGGTTTTTTATTACATCTTTGCTATATTATTTTTGTTATTATTTATATGTTAAAATTAATATAAACAAATATAACTCATTGATTACTTGTTCTTTAACTGTTTAAATATAGCATGTAATGGACATTATATGTAAGAATATAATATTTTATAGTAAGTACTCTAAATCTATAGTTCGTAGTCGATGTGGTTAGGATGAGCATCTAACTCATATGAAGATTATTATATTGTTCAAATCTCATTGGAAAGATGGTTTATCTTGACTATTTGTAATGAGCCCACTCCTAAGTAGAAACATAAATATAACACCTAGTGATAGTGATATTAGATTAGAACCAAAGTATAATTAATTCATAAGTCTGCTTGAACATATTAATTCACTTTTGACATTTATTATGTAATAATCTTAATCATAAGTGAATAAATGACTCTATATTTAAGATTTGTGTACTTTAATGTTCTAAAGGCTAAAGCCTCTAGGAGTAGTAAGTTATTAAAATGATTCATTAGGTATATGACTTATATTCGATATGAGTTTTGCTTATAAATATGGAATCATAACTCTTATAAAGAGTAAATGTTACCTTCTTAACGCATTATACATGATATGAAAATAGACAAGACTTTGGGTCATTTACTTGACAAATAATTTGTTATTCACATTTAGTAAATAATCATTTTTCTATTAGATGTATAATAGATATTTAATATAGAGTGATTAAAATATTAAACGGATTTTAACCTTAAGTTGATTATAGATATCATGTGAATGTGTTACATATATGACAAGGTTTATAGTAATGTGACTTTGAAACCTATATTATAATTATATATATATTATTGGAACCTATATTATATATGTCTAATTGGTCCATTCGCTAACTCCACATAATTCCTTAACGGATGATAATCAATCGAATTATTTATTGTAACTTTAATTCTTAAACTTAGTGAAAAAATAATTCAAGTCACCATTCATTTTGGTGTATGCATATTTATTAGGGGTAGAATTGGAATTTTGTTTCATATAATTAATTGGATAAATATTTAGTTTTGATAAATATTTACTTGAAATATAAGATTTGTAATTTAAATTAATTTTATTTATTTTTTATGATAAATATGAGATTAATTTAGATTAAGAAATATAAAAAAATAATTATTTGAATAATTAATTTAAATATTTAGATAATCATCTTTAAATAGATAATTTAAAACTAGATTATCTATTATTTTATTTGAATTTAAATTAAAATAAAATCTTATTCTACTGTACTTATAAAAGGTGTTTTCTATTAAGATAAGGTAAGGAAAAAGATTTTTTTTACTCCTTTGATTTTATTTAGATAATTATTACTTAATTATTTAATTCAAATAAAGTTGTCATGATTTTATTTTAATTTAAATTAAATTTATAAAATATTATCCAAGCAAATAAAATCATAAGATAAATGGAGACATAAATTTAAATCAAAATTTGAATCTATCATACCTATAGTGGGCAAATTTTATGTGCTAAAAAAGGATGGGAAAATCGCCAATTAGAAGAGAGAGGAGAGGGAAAAATCTTTTTCAAGTGTCCAATTTAAATTTAAATATCACTCAGTCTATTCACTTATTATTATTAATAAGACTTTTATTTTTAGTACACCACAGATTCTAAGATAAAAGAACTCATCGTTATACTACTATTAATAATAATAATAAATTCTAAGAGCTTTTGGTGATTAGAAGGAGAAAGCTACGAACTGAATATAGTTTGAGAAACTAAGTTTTCATACATTCCATCATTCATGAATTAGAGTATATTGAAGAAAACTAGTTGATTAAAGTTTTCTTAGTAACCTTTTTCAGCATTTCTATCGATTCTTCTTTTGAAGGTATGTAAATTATAAAATATTTTATTATATATGACAACTCAAGTTAGCCTCCATTTGTTTCTAGTATTACATTCGCATTCCGTTCAAATGTAATGTAATTTTCATCTAAACAGACAAGTTTTGCATTCAAACGTCAATCACATCATATTTTAAATCCAATACAATCACTATTTATTATTTTACTTTTTCTAATTAATCACATCACATACTCTCTTTTTCTCTCTCTACTTTTACCCATCACATTACATATTTATTATTGAAATATAATTCAAATACTTTTCATCCAAACATATATTGCATTCAAATGCAATACAAATACTTTTCTTCCAAATGCAAATTGTATTCAATGCATTGTATTTAAACACAATACAAATACACTATTTATTATTTTACTTTTTCTAATTAATCACATCGCATACTTCCTTTTTCTATCTTTACTTTTACCCATCACATTACATATTTATTATTGAAATACAATTCAAATACTTTTCATCCAAATGTACATTGCATTCAAATGTAATGCAAATACTTTTCTTTCAAATATAAATTACATTCAATGCATTGTATTCAAATACAATGTAAATACAATATGGTCAAATAAAATTTTAAATTTTTGCCCTATATATTACCTATATTTCCTAAATTTAATTGGTTTTGTTTTTTTTATTAATTTTATTAATAATTAATATTTAGATTTAATTTATTTTATTTAATCTTTAATGAAATGCTATGTCTTCACTTTTGTTATATAGATAAACAGAAGCAGACGTAAAGGATAATTTGAATTGTTTTGTATATGTTAGAATATTTTGAACGGTTTTGATATTTTATGAGATAATATGAAATAGGACATAAAATTTAGGGATATATGTAAAATTAATCCAAGAATTTTAGAATATCTTTTATTTTATTACTTTTTGCTTATTTTTAAAACCTGTTATAATTAACAGGGTATTTTCTTTCTTTCTTTTTTTATTTTTTTGCAATTGAAGTTGGGATATATCACAAAGTTATGGCTGCAATCATAAGGATTGTTTCTCTGTTTTTGGTTTTTTTTTTTTTGGTGATTTTATAGTTGGAACACCCACTTTTCCCCATTAGTGGGAACAAAATTTTTGACCGTTGGACTTTATTTTAACTACTGAGATATCCCTCCCCCTGCCTCCTTGCTCGCCGGAGGCCTACAAGCATCCCTGTCTCTACCAGCCACTCCTCTGGCGTCCCTTGATCTCCGGTCACTCGCTCTCGCTCTACTTTCTCTCTGTTCTCTCTCTCACCTCTATTACCATGGCTACTTTCAAGGCCTGTGATGATGGCAGTGGGAACACCTCCAGTGAGCTTGGATATCTTTAGTGCCCTTATGGCAACAGCATCTCATGGTGACCTTTGCCAATACCCCCTTCTTCGATGAACAAGCTCGAACGCTCAGGGATCTCGTAAAGGAATCTCACAGCGAAGCTTTGTTGACAAACAAGCTCAAATTTACTGATTGTGGGGTTGCCGCTGGCTGTTAGGAGAGGCAATAGGGTAGGTTCATAGCATTCTAGTCCCTACCGTTTTGCCGCAGCACCACTGGCATCATATTGTCGATGAGGGAAAGAAACAAACCAAAATTTTATTTTAAAAAAAAAAATCTATACTTTTGATACGAATTTGGGGGACTGTTGATCTTTTAAGCCTCTTCTGTCCTGCAAAGTAGTGAAATCAATAGTTTCGCTTTCATCAATTCATGTTGTGTTTGGACATACGTGAGCATTTATTTCGTGAAACCCATTTATGTTTGGATTTACATGAGCATTTATTTGTCATGCAAGTTGTGTTTCAGATAGATTTGAGTATTTGTTTTGTGTAATCCATTTCGGAGTGAATAACGTTTGCTAATCACAATCCTAAGTTGAAAGCTTATTCTCATTTCACAATAAAAATAAAATGAAGTCAATGTGTTACAAAATTAAGCATCTCGTACAATAACAGAATAAATAGTTAGTGAAGAACGGAGATTCCTCCGACTAAACCAATTCACCATCCGAGGATAAATGGTACCCCTTAGTATCTATATTGTTTGGATTAATTACAAAAATTCTACTAAACTATGATCTTATTCCCTCCAAAATACAAAACATTATTAAAAAAACCCATTGGAAATTTTTTAACGAAAAAATGGCTCTAAGTAACCTGGTATTTCCGTTATATTAATATCTAATTCAATTTAGAATTTAAAAAATATCACATTTAATAATTATAATAATTAGACATTCTAGCATGCAAAAGTAACTAAACCCAGAGAGCAAAACTCACTCTTTATTCCCCAAACTCTAAAAAATCGGAATAAGATTTAAACAAAGCAGACTCCAATTTCTAAGCATTTGAACAAACAATTACTAGGCAGCATATTACAAACTTTCTTAATCACAAAAACAGGTTCAATTTATAACTTTTTTATCTGTCTCACACCTACGGATCATAGATTCACCAAAGACAATAATAATAATCTACAAATGTAAAGAGAAGATGCCATTGTGGTGGCTGAGCCAGCGGCTCTCGTCGAGACCCACACATGGGTGGTTCTTGTGAGCACATGCGGCGGCTTTAGACTAGGATCTCGCAAGTAGAAAGGAAGCCACAAAGAGGCCACGACTTTGGAGGTTTTATGATTAATTCTTATTATTTTCTTATTAACAGCCTAGAAATGCAACCATAGCAGTACATCCTCAACGTAGTTAGTAACAAACAGTAAAACCCGGCATTCTAATAGGCTGATTACTGTGCCCTTCTCTTGTCGTTAAGATAACTGACGATTGGCTTTCGTTTAGAGAGTAAACAAAAAAGCCAGACTTTAGAAGCACTATTCAAACAAGAAGAGGGGGGGGAAGGGGATAACACTCACTTTCTTGTACCATTTTCGCCTTCAGCCATTGCTTTGCAATTGTAAGAGCAGGAATATAAGTCAACAGAAATGAAAGTTGAAATAGCATTCCAAACATACTTTTTTTTTTTGGCACCTTGAAAGAAAAACTGCAACCAAAATTTATGTCCAAGGAAAAAATGTAGCACCACCCGTATGGTGCAGCTTATTCAGCCTTCCGACAAGTACTAGTTCTCAGGTCACTCCATCACTAATTACTGATGCGGATTGTAAACACAATTGACATGGGGAAGAAGAAAAACAGTGACCATCAAATTCAAAAAATTATTTCCAATTTAGAACCTGCCACAAGCATTTAAATTAAAAGAAACAGAAAGGAAGCTAGTTGATGACGTCAAGAACCAGTTTGCGGGACTTGAGAGGACTCCACTTCAAGCGCCGGTAATAAGCAGCTTGTAGCAGAGCCAGTGAGAGAACAAATATCCACTTGAATCCCATCTGCATTTCCAGACACCCGAGATTCAGAATTAACATATCATTTCACAAGTTATCATAGGAAAAGAAAAATACATCTATAATGCAAACGCACCAGTTTCCGTTCTTCCATTTCTGGTTCAGCGGCCCAAGATAAGAATGACACAACATCTTTCCCCATCTGCACCACCACATTGCAAAAATTGCTTGAGGTCTAAACATCCCAAAGTGGATCAAGGCATTTTCATTTATATGCACAAAGAACAAACCTGAGCCTCTGTGGCCGGAGTACCATCTTCATACTCCACAGCACCATCATTAAGCATCTTTGGCATAGCAATTGCTCCACCAGGAAAATAAGGATTGTAGTGCAAACCGTCACGGATCTAAAATATCATTGTATCTTATCAAGTAAGAACAGTGATCATGGTAATTTTCTACAACTTGACAAATACAGACTAAGAAGATCGCAATGATAACAACAGTATTCTGCTCATATAAATTCATCAAACTTTACAGGTTGACTTTTCACCTAAATAGTAACGCAAATCAGAAGAATCTAAGAACGGAGAAAGAAAGCAAACAAAGGATCAAAAGGACAAGAAAACAAAAAGGTTTAGTAATATCATAAAGAAGAAAACACTTTGTCCAACGGGAAAAAAAATAAAAGATACTGGACCTATCCGTTAGCTCAGATAAATGGACGTGACAATTCTGTTGGCCAAATACAAATGGGGCCTTAAAGAACAAAAACCACATATAAGAATATGAAAAACGTACCAAAAACCAATAGTATTTGAACCATTTTTGTTTTTCCTTTTTGTTTGTAAGATAAAATTCAATCTAGGGATACTTGTCATAATTTAGGTTTCATCCGCTAGAGTAGAAAGTGGTAATACAAAAAATAACTATCAAAGGGTAAAATGAAAAGCAGGAATGCCTAGAAAAATACCATAACACCAGCAGGAGGATCACGGTAACCAGTTAAAAGAGCAAATACATAGTTCTGCCCATTGTGACGAGCCTGAAAAGACAAGGGAAAAATAACTTCAGGAATAGAGAAGAGAGACAAAAGCATAAAGAATATATAGGCAGAAAATGGGATTTACTTTTGTAATGAGACTTAGATCTGGAGGATACGCCCCTCCGTTAGCAAACCTAGCCGCTTGCTCATTTGCATATGGCTGAGGAAATCGGTCACTCAATTTACCAGGGCGAGTGAACATCTCACCCTCATCATTGGGCCCATCAACAACCTCAATCTCAGCTGCCATAGCCTTGGTCTCCTCTTCTGTGTATGCAACACCCACCAAATCACGGTATGATATCAAAGACATGGAATGGCAGGACGCACAAACTTGTTGGTAAACTTGATGACCACGACGAATCCTGCCCAAACACAATTGACCATGAAGCACTAGCAAGAAAAGATCATAAATTGCATTTGAGTAAGGAAAACAAATATATCAATTTATGGCATTCATCTTGATAAAAGCACTCCCCTTACAGTCAGACTAAGGCAAGACAATTTTCATTCCAGTTTGTAGACATTTACATTCCCTGTCCCTCTTATAGAATAAAGCTTTGAACTTTTTGATTATGCAAGTTTTTCAAGGCTCAAGCACTACACAACGTACGAGGACAAAGGAAAAATGGCAGCTGTCAGGAGAAACAACATTGTTAACTGATGACTAAGCTTGTCATGTGATATACTAAGTTCTAGTGACAAGAAATGAACCCCACACAGACAACACACTAACACTACAAGTCAGACGAGAACTCACGATCCATGGTCATATGAACTTAGAATTCCCTTGTGAGGCCAGGGATAGCTTGGACATTCTAGTCCATGTTCAGCCTCATCAGCAGATGCCACTGTTGCAAAACCTAGAAACCCTGAAACTCCTACACCAAGCAGTGCAAGTGCTCTCAGAGACTTCATGCCAGCAGAGTCAACACCCTCTCCCTTAGTTATGAGGGAAGACAAAGATGGAGAGGCCTGCAAATCAGTAGCACAAAATTAATCATTATCGTTAAACGAGAAAAAAATTTATGATATAGCCATTTAATATCGCATAGACACAACCTCTTCAAATAAACAATATAAATAATTTATTTCTTCTTATAATTTGTTTAAGCTTCTATTGTCGTAAACTTTTTTTTTTTTTTAAATTAACCAGCTCTTTGCATTGTTGTGTACAAATCTGTTTTGCCTAGCAAACCAAAACTGAAGTTGCTGTTTTCTGAATCAACCAGTGAATCTATGTCCTTCCCTCGTCTTCATTTTTTTCTTCTCCATTTACCGATGACTATGGTTTCATTCTTAAAGGCAATAACAAAAGACTTTGATGATTGAATTAATCGGAATCAGCTTTCGCAGATAAAATTTTCACTGCCGGCCTTCACTCATTCTGCTGATCCATTTTTAAGCGTTTGATTTCCATATCCTTTGTGATATGTCACCAATTATCAATCTTTTCTTTTCTTCTCTCATTTTATTCTGGATATACATAAATACATACATACATACATTTATATATATATATATAGATATATATTTTCTTGAAACAAAAGGGTTCTGATCAGACAAAAATTGAAATCCTAATATATTTCTAGATGAATCAAGCTCTAACTGAGTTTCTTATCTATGTTTGCGAATTCCTCTCAATTCCCAAAGCTTCCATATTCGGTCTCTAGCCTTATTGGCCTTTGCAATTTTAGAAGTGTTTTTTACGCCTTTCTCATTCTGTAATTCAATTCTATCTCCAGTGTATGTATATACCACAGGGAATTGGTTAGAAGTTTCTCTGAACTTGAATGTAAATAAACTCATTATTTTATTATCTTTTCCCACCAATTTAAGTCCAAGTTATTACTAAAGAAGAGAAATAAAAATTTATGTCAATTAATACGAAAAATAAAAAATAAAAAATAAAAATAAAAGAGAGAGAGCGAAGATTCATACAGTCGATTGAGACTCAAGTTTCTTCCTTAACAACTGGTGGATTGCCGCCCTAGCCATTGCGCTCAAAATTCCTGCTAAATCAATTATTTCGCCCAAAAAAAAGAAAAACAAACTTTATTGTTTCAATTGGTCGATGCGTAATTTGAGAAACACCAGCTTCGAACACATAAATTTTGGAACAAAACAACAAATTCCTTTCTTACAAATAATTACCAAACTTCATTACGCAGCGAAAATTGAGATGTAAAAGGAAGGGAAAAAAAAAGGAGGAAATGTAGGAAACTTCAGACGTAATCCCAGAATTGGGGATCAAGTTAGATACGGTAATTTAAAAAAAAAAAAAAAAAAGAGAGAGAACGTCGGACTTTGGCGGATCCAAGGAGCGCCGGTGAGGTCATAGTCGCCTTTAGCCGGCGAGATCGTCGAACGCCGGAGAAGGATAAAAAAAAAGGCAGTAATTTTGAAAGATAAACAGATCGTGAAAACTCCCAAAAGTCGGCTTCAACAAAGAAAGAAGAAGAAGAAGAAGAAGAATACCTGAAGAACTGGCGTAGCGGATGAAATGAAATGTGGACGAGGATGCTCGGTTTCGTACTTAGGGTTTGTATGGTCTAAAAATCTCTTTAGAAAATTACACCCACGAAAAAAAAAAAAAAAATCAAATTTCATTTTTATCCCTTAACTTTGTACTATTATAATTTTATCCTTCAAAACTTTGAAAAATATGCATATATCCTTGAAATTTTAAACTGTTAGTATGAATACCTCTTGAACTTTGAAATGTTAGTTAAAACACACCCATTATGTCATATCTTAGTCTTATAAAACTATATAAAAAAAAAAAAACTTATTTTTGCCTATTTAAACTTGAGTATATTTGTAACATTGACTCCAAACATGAAAAAATAATGTTCAATTATATCTCTTGAACTTTAAATTATTATAAAAACTCTCGTCCAATTATATTTTATCTATCCAAGATTGATGCAATACTAGTTTAGATAATTAAAAGTTAATTTGGCCTAAAATCTTAATGATTACAAAAATTTATCAAAATTCAATATTTCTAAATATGTAAGTTCCTATAATTTTTTCTTTGTTACTTAAACTTTAAAAACAAACAATACGTTAGTATTTTCATGCTTTAGTATATTGTTTTTGTATTTTTTGTATTTGTCTCTTATATTTTCCAATAGCTATTAGCTTATTTGATGTTTTAGTTTGTTAGCGCTGTTTTTATTTGGATTTTTGGTTTAGTGAAGTTGAACTTTTTAAAAGAAAAAGAGTTGTGCTTGTTTTGTTTTCTACCGTACCAAATAAATTAATTCAGCTGAACTTTATTTTTTTAATAAAAATAATTAAGATAATTATTTATAATTACACATGTTGCAATGTTTTTACACGACGTTGTCCCTTTTTTTTTTTTTTTTAATGTTATAACTAGAAAGTTAATAAATTTTTAAGGGTTATATTTGTATTTATAAAAAAAATTATTTTATTATTAAAAACCTATGTCACATTAGTGTTATGCAGATGAATTGTCACAAAAGAAATATGTATTTTTTCTTTCTAATAATTAAAATTTAAGAAGTGTAAGCATCAATTTTCAATATTCAAAGGGTAAAGTTTTATGTTCTACTTGAGTTTAGGAGTAAAAATAAAGTTTTTCTAAGTTTTTCATAACTAAAATACGATAGAAGGGGTGTTCATCTAGGTTTCCTTCCGACATCTCTTATATTCTGATTTTCAAGTATCCTTTCCAAGGCATTACAACGCTGTGGATATTCTTCTTATGATGGTGCTTTCAGCTTGTAGAAAATATTGTCTCCTGAAGGTGAAGTTTGGTTTGAAACTAACGCCTTATGTGATAATTCATGACCGATCAAAAGCAAGATACATGTCTTCAGCCAAAAAAAATGGCAAGGTATATGTCTTTTTGTAACTGTACTTGTTTTCTTCTTTTGATATAGCATGTGATGCATTTATATATGGAAATAATAATCTTATTCAAGCCATAAGGCTGCTGAAACAAGATCAAAGAAACCACCTGTTTGGCATTGTGTTTGCTTGTACTTTTAAAGCTGTAAGAGCTTTTCGGTTAGTTTTTGAAGTCACATTTTTTGAACTTTTGATGGGACGAAAATGATCTTAAACGTTTTGATTAAGTAAAAGATATGTTGGATGGAAGTTTGTAACATTACATCTATTAAAAACTCTGGTATAAGTCTCAAGTTTTCTTGAAATAAGCTGTCCTCACAAGTTAAGTTTACTGGTGGTTTAGGTTTTTATTTCACCAATCAATTTAATATGGACCAACCTTAGAATATACTACTAATGTTAGTTTTCTTTCCTTTATTTCTCAATTTTAATCAGAAGAAAAAAAATCACCCGATGAACCAGCTATTCTTCCTCCAATGCCCATAGTCCTCAAAAGTGAGAAACGCAAGTTTTTTGGAACACCTCAACAAAGGAGGCCTGAATACAGGGACAGGTATTGGGATTGGGATCGGGATCGGGAGCGTGACAGGGATTTTGAGCTCATGCCTCCCCCAGGAAGCAATAAAGAAGGATTTTCGTACATCTGTTTATGCAGATCAACCCATTGACCTAATGAACCTGCTTACTGTGTCTGCCATCAAGTTCTGACTCATGATCCACTCTTTTATTAAAAAAAAAAAAAAGTTCCTCTAAAGTCATTGTATACTCTGCTATCTGTTTATTCAGCTAAGTTAACCCCGAGTAATTATATTGATCGCCCCGGTGTCTTTTGGAGATATGATTGCCTGCGATAACGAAAATGTGAGTCTTTATTGCTCAACTGCTTGTCTGCATAAACATATATTTATCAATAAGTACACACGTAAATTTATATGGCATGATAGAGTGCGTCGAAGCTTTTACTGATTCACTCGAGATACATAGTGTCCTGGCCGTTTGAAATTTAAAAAAGGCTTCTATAGGATGTCTGAAATTATATATACACACGGTTAAATTCTGAGATAATATGCACATATGGTGCAGGAGTCGGTTTTGGTTGGGTTGCTGTAGAAAGTTCTTGGATATGTACAAGTGTGTAGCATAAAAAGTAACTGATGTAACATGAAAAAATCTGATTCATAGGTAATTGTTGTAGCAAGCTTGGCTCATCACATCAAACATGTCCATGCAGGCAATACCTGTTGCTTTAGCTTTCAATGGGAATATTACTAAAAATTTAGTACTGAAAGTTGAGAATATTGCTATGAAATACATCAGCATTGCTCCAATCAAAAAACTTGGAACTTTGTAAGCTTTAATGGTTTTTTAACCATTTCCCATCAATATTTGAGATCCTAAGTATTCATTAACATTTCATGTGTTATTGCTATGTAGTTTTTTCCTCAATGTATTTGATTCTGTGTCATGTTTATTTTCCTTGTCAGTGCCAAGGAGGTGAATGGTTTCATTACGCATGTGTTGGTCTAACACCGGAGACAAGTTTCAAGGGAAAGTGGTGTTGTCCAACGTGCAAATTACAACAGTCGTATTTATGATTAATCTCTCCGTTGCACAGATTCTCCTATGCTTTTCGGGTAGTGTTCATTGTTATTCTACCATCTTTTCAAGACCTAAGAAATCAGGAAAATTATTTTGGTTGGAACTCAATAAAGTCGAGGAATTCTTGGTGTTACGATACGTTCAGATACTTAGGAGGTGTTTGGAGAAAAAATTTCATTTTAATTTTACTCAAATACAATACAATTTTATACCAAACACAAATTTTGCAACATTGTTACAAAAATAATTACTATTCAAAACATTTTTAAAACAATCACATCAACTTTTCAACTCCACTATTTATCTCTATTTTTAGCAATCACATCAACTTTTCAAATTTAAAATACTTTTCATCCAAACACACATTTCATTCAAATACAAAACAAATACTTTTCAACCAAATACGACATTTAAAAAACAAATTTCATTCAAATACAATCAAAATGCAATACATTTACCAAACGCCCCCTTAGATGTTACACCCACCTTTCCAGAAACAAGAAGGATGAAAGCTTTGTATAAAATTTCTTGTATGTTTTCATGCCATAAATTAAGAGTTGCTAGGCTTTAGCTGGAAGAGAGTAAAAGAAAGAAACAAGCAATGTTTCTTGTATTTTGAACACTTCAATGAGTAGCAAAAATCGTACGCCAAAAAGGAAAATATGCATAATAAGTCATTTAACACCTGTTTTCAAGTTTAATCTCTACTAACACTGCTAGAAATTAGAAAACTCGCTTCGCTTTAAATGCACAAACAATGACAAGAAGTCTCCTACAATCCGACAGTCATCCATTTTCAGACAAATGAAGAATTAAAAATGATCTAGAATTCATCACAGCATAGTCTGATAGTATTTTCAAGAGCTGCAAATAATAAATCATGAGTCACTGGCAACAAGTAATCAGGTTCAGAATGCACAAAGAAGCACTCTGTGTATCTCTGCAGTTCAAAATAATCGACAGCTAGGGTTGATCTAAGCAAAACAAAAAGGAATTCTTGATCCGCCAAAATCCCACCTACTTTATTTTCTATTTTTAACTCTTGTGGTGTGGTTTTAAATAACCATCTTCAGTATATACTTGAGGTAAAAAAATTAAAAGGAAAACAGCAAGAAGAAGAGTCAACTGGAAACAACCAGTGAAAGATGACACAACAACTTGTCGGCGACCAGGATTGGTTTTCACTGGTTTAGTAACGTTGCTAGTACTTCAGGTGGTGCTCAAACAAAGATGCCATCTCAATCTGCAGTAGAAAGCAAAATAAACCGTAAGATGACCAAGAACATATTACCAAAAACACAAATGTAGCATTCGGCTACCACATACAATCAGTTGCCCACCAAAAAGTACATACAATGTTGGAGATTTAGTCATTAATATGTAATATTTAGCTGTCAATTTTATTTAGCTGTCATTTTTCTTTTATTAGCTGATTTGGTCAGATTAGGAAAGTGTAAATTAGGGAGATTTGATTAGGCTATTTTTGGGAGATTGATTCCCGTTTTTGATTGCCAGATTGTGGCACACTAATTGTATATATTGTACTACTGCTTCAATGAGAAAATTAATCAAGAATTATTACTCAAAAATTCTTGTTTCATGGTATCAGAGCTACGTCGAACCTGGTAACCTTCAAACTTCAACCTTCAACTTTTTTCTTCTTCTTTTCTGTCCATAAGAATGTCCGGAGAACAGCTGAATTCGACCACCGAGGCGTCCTCGACAGCGGCGGATCAAGCATCTCAAGGAACTATGGCAGGATCTTCAACAAACAGTTCGTTTGACAGCCACTCTTTACAAATTACGCAGCACAAACTCAATCGACAGAATTTTCGCGAGTGGTTTCAGTCCGTTATGCTGGTAATACGTGGAAGAGGGAAGGCTGGTTATTTGACTGGTTCTGTTACGGCACCACCGAACACATCACCAACCTACAGCACTTGGGAAGCAGAAAATTCAATAGTCATGGCTTGGCTTATCAACTCTATGGAGCCAAGTATTGGAAGGACTTATCTCTTCTACAAGACAGCAAAGGAGATTTGGGATGCAGTTCAAGAAATATATTCAGACCTAGAGAACACATCTCAATGTTTTGAGATTAGATCTAAGATTCGTAACACTAGACAAGGGAGCCTTATGGTCACCGAGTATTACAATTCCTTGGTTGAATTGTGGCAGGAGATGGATCTCTTTTATGAGATCGAATGGAAATGCTCGAATGATGCTGCGAAGTACAAAAAGATGGTTAAGAAGGAGCGTACTTTTGATTTCTTACAAGGTCTTAATTCTGATCTTGATGAAGTACGAGGACGGCTACTTGGAATGAAACCATTTCCAACCCTCCGAGAATCATTTGCCGAAGTTAGGAGGGAGGAGAGCAGAAAACGCGTGATGATGAATCCTACCAATCCTATCACGACCCCTCTAGTAGAGTCACAAGGTTCTGCACTCGTGGCAAATAAGCAGAGTGGTGGTCGTGGTCCAGAGTCCAAGGAGAAAAGATGGTGTGACCATTGTAATAAGCCTTATCATACCCGTGACACATGCTGGGATTTGCACGGGAAGCCAGCTGATTGGAAATCGAGGAATCAGCGTGGTCAGCGGAATCAGCGTAGTCAGCCTAAAGCAGCACACTTGGTGGAGTCAAACACAGAGAATACAGCTGGTGCTAGTCTCTCGGCAGAACAAATGGAGGTGCTGAGACAACTTTTCAATCAATCCACGCTTGGAGCAGGAACAGAAAATAAAAATCCTACTGCAGCCATGGCACAAACAGGTAAAACACATCTGAAAAATTGTTGGATTGTTGATACAGGAGCTTCGGATCATATGACTGGATCTTTGGATGTATTTGATGCATATGATAAGTGCAAGGATCAGATTAATGTGTGTGTTGCTGATGGGAAGACATCACCTGCTATAGGAAAGGGCACAGTTCGCTTGTCCAATATGACTTTGAAATCAGTTTTACATGTGCCTAAGTAAACCTATAATCTTTTGTCAGTTAGTAAGTTAACAAAGGACATGAACTGTGTTGTAACCTTTTTACCTACTCATTGTGAATTTCAGGACCGTTTTTCGGGGAAGATGATTGGAATTGCTGAGAAGAAAGATGGCCTGTATTATCTCAAAGAAACTCGAGAGTTTGTTAGGGAGAAGCCAAAAAATAAAAGTTCTCTGTTTGTTACTTCTGAGTCTGAAATTATGTTGTGGCATTGACGTCTAGGACATCCAAGCTTTTCTTATATGAAAGTTTTGTATCCAGATCTTTTCATTAATAAAGAAAATCTTTCTTTTCAGTGTGAACATTGTGTCCTTGCCAAACAAACCCGGGTTCCTTATCCTGTTCATGCTTATTCACCCACAAAGCCGTTTCAGTTGATTCATAGTGATATCTGGGGTCCTTCTAAAACCATTAGTTTGACTAGAACTCAGTGGTTTATCACCTTTACTGATGATCACACAAGGGCTTGTTGGGTATATTTGATGAAAGACAAATCTGAGGCATTTTTCTGGTTCAAACAGTTTCATAAATTTGTCCAAAACGTATTCCAATCTGCTATCCAGATTCTACGAACTGATAATGGAGGGGAATATTTTTCAAATGAGTTTAGTCAATATTTGGGGAAACTTGGGATACATCACCAAAGTTCTTGTGTGGATACACCCAAACAAAACGGGGTTGCGGAGAGAAAAAATCGCCACTTGTTAGAGGTTGCTCGATCCATAATGTTTGCAAGTTCAGTTCCTAACTCCTATTGGGGGGAAGCCATTCTCACAGCCACTTACCTAATAAATCGTTTACTCTCAAAAACACTAAAATTTCGAACCCGCTTGAGTGTTCTTCGTGGTTGTTTCCAAAACATTAATATATTCAATCCTTTGCTCCCAAAAGTTTTCGGATGTACCGTGTTTGTCCACAACAACCAACCTACCCGAAGTAAGCTTTACCCCAGGGCCTTTAAATGTGTTTTCGTAGGCTATTCCCCGACAAAAAAAGGTTATAAATGTTATTCTCCTGTCCTTAAAAAATTTTTTGTGTCGTGTGATGTAACCTTTTTTGAGGAATAGCTTTACTACCCTAATAACCTTTCCAAAGGGGAGAATTCAAATGAGAAAGTTCATTGGGATCCATCTGTGTCTTTTCCCATCACACAAGATATCCCTCGTTCCCCTCAGACTACAAATTCGATTGATCAAATTATTTCAGTTCCTGCAAACCCTCCTCAGACTACAAATTCAATTGATCAAATTATTTCAGTTCCTGCAAACCCTCCTGCAAACCCTGAAAATGTCCCAAATCTGATTTGTTCTGATCCTGATAATATTCCAGACTCTGAAAATTCCAATCAGCAAATATCAGAACCAAGTCTAAACCCATCTGAACCCTTTTCAACCTCTTCACCTGGTCCTCATAGGAAAGATTTTGTGACTGAAACACCATTGCAGGTTTACTCTCGCAGGCCAAAAACTCTTCAGCAAGATCAATTATTCAGCCGAGATTCGGATAATGAGATGACCAATGACCTGGACTTGCCAATTGCAGTTCGAAAAGGGGTAAGAGCCTGTACCAAACACCCAATCTATAATTTCCTAACCTGTAAGCAGTTGTCTTCGGAATTTAAGGTTTTTACAGCAAAAGTTGATGAAGTTGAGATTCCGAAAAACATCTATGAGGCCTTAAAGGACCCGAGATGGAAAGAAGCGGTGCAGGAGGAGATGAGGGCCTTACAGGATAACAGGACCTGGGAGATGATTAACTTACCCGAAGGAAAAAAGGTGGTTGGAAGCAGATGAGTGTTTACTGTGAAATACAAGGCTAATGGAGAGGTTGAAAGATATAAAGCAAGGCTTGTGGCACAAGGATACACACAAAAATATGGGATTGACTATGATGAAACATTTGCTCCTGTGGCAAAGCTCAATTCCATACGTGTTCTCCTATCTATTGCAGCCAACCTTGATTGGAAGCTCCACCAACTCGACATTAAAAATGCGTTCCTAAATGGCAATCTTGATGAGGAAGTGTATATGAAGGTTCCACCGGGGTTTGAAGTACAGGAAAGAAAGGGAAAAGTTTGCAAGTTGAAAAAATCATTGTATGGTTTGAAGCAATCCCCTCGAGCATGGTTCACTAGATTTAGCTCTACCCTCACTCGGTTGGGATACCATCAAGCAAGAGCTGATCACACCGTGTTCATCAAAATAGGAGAAGCAGGTAAGAGAGCTGTTCTTATTGTGTACGTAGATGACATAATACTCACAGGAGATGATGAAGATGAGCTTCACAAGCTTAAGGGCAAGTTGAAGGAGGAGTTTGAGGTTAAAGACCTAGGGCCGTTGAAATACTTTCTGGGTATGGAAGTTGCAAGGAGTAAAGAAGGTATTTTCATTTCTCAAAGAAAATACATTCTTGATCTGCTAAAAGAAACAGGGAAACTGGGCTGTAAACCAGTAGGAACTCCACTTGAGAAAGCATGGAGGAGCAAATTTTCAGGAAAGGAGGAACCTGTGGATGTAGGCAGGTATCAACGCTTAGTCGGGAGACTGATATATTTGTCTCTTACACGGCCAGATATTGCCTATGCCGTGAGTGTAGTCAGTCAATATATGCACTCACCTACCCAAAGGCATTTAGAGGCTGTAAACCATATCTTGAGGTATCTCAAGGGAACGGTTGGACAGGGGCTAATGTTTTTTAAAGACTGAAAACAGGAGTATTGAAGGATATGTCGATGCAGACTGGGCTGGCAGTGAAGATTGCAAGTCAACTTCAGGATACTGTACAAAACTGTGGGGTAACTTAGTTACATGGAGGAGTAAAAAACAAACAGTTGTACCCAGAAGTAGTGTTGAAGCAGAATTTAGGGCGATGGCACAAGGAGTTTGCGAAGTAATCTGGTTGGAAAGATTGATGCAAGATCTACAACTTACTGCGAGTTCTCCTAAGTTGTATAGTGACAGTAAATCAGCAATTAGCATAGTAAATAATCCTGTTCAGCATGATCGTATGAAACATGTAAGAATCGATCGGAGCTTTATCAAGAATGAGATTGAACAAGGAGGGATTGATCTATGCTACATTTCCACTCATGAACAAGAAGCAGACGCTCTGACCAAAAGCTTACTGAAATCGAACCATGAAGGTCTTCTTCGCAAGCTTGGAATGCGAAATATCTATTCCTAAGCTTGAGGAGGAGTGTTGGAGATTTAGTCATTAATATGTAATATTTAGCTGTCATTTTTCTTTTATTAGCTGATTTGGTCAGATTAGGAAAGTGTAAATTAGGGAGATTTGATTAGGCTATTTTTGGGAGATTGATTCCCGTTTTTGATTGCCAGATTGTGGCACACTAATTGTATATATTGTACTACTGCTTCAATGAGAAAATTAATCAAGAATTATTACTCAAAAATTCTTGTTTCATACAATTAGTATCCAAACATATGGGAATTTCTGTCCACCTTTATATATATATATATATATTTTTTTTTTTGGTATACAAGCAACCCATGTACACCTCCTCTTATGCTGGCCAAGGATTGTACCTTGGACTTGTGGCTCCTAAAACCCCAAACCTCCCTTCCCTCACCATTGGGGTAGCCCTAGTGACTTCTGTCCACCCTTACATGTAACCCAAATTTGTTTTATTTTGTACTCAAAACCAAATTACAATCACAAAAAAAAAAAAAAAAAAAGAAGGGAATTTTAAAATCCTTTGTTTCACAAGATTTAAACAACATCAATATCTCTTATACTCCATCTTCTTCTGAGAAAGAGAGAGCTCCAATCAGAATCGTCCTTGTGAACACCACACGGGTTAGAGAACTGCAGTCAGTCTCATCTGTGACCCTATTAGGAATGCTTTGTGGTAAATTGAAGGTTTATTTCATCCTCAGGAGACCCATATAACTTTTGGGATTATAAATTGCAATCTCAACTTATTGTTAACCATTCAGTCTTATTTAACAAGACATTGTTATACTGGCCGCTACAAGTTCTAAGTGAGCATCACAAGTACTGAAATGAGTAAAAGTCCTAATCCCTTGTATCTCCACTAACAGATGAATCCAGCAATTGATATTGTAGTATAATCATATTGCTCTAAATATAAGCCATGATAAAATCAAGCCATTTTAATTTAAAATAGACTTACAGCTGTCAAAGCAGTCTCAGCGCCCTTGTTTCCGGATTTACCACCAGCTCGATTTAAGGCCTACAATATTGTGATGAAAGGCAATAGTTAAAATGTTACAATTGCCATCCAAAATGCAGTTGATTTAGAATCTGAATGCTTTGAATCATATGGTTTTACCTGTTCCATATTGTCACAAGTCAGAACACCAAATACGCATGGTACGCCTACACATCAATGAGGAAGACAAAGCAAGTTTGGTTATATCCAACCAATTGGGAGGAAAAAACCAATAAAAAAAAAAAATGCTGGAGATGTATGTATGCAACCTGAATTTAGACCGGCCGAAAGCACTCCAGATGCTGCAGAATTAGCAACAGCATCATAGTGGGTTGTATCCCCTCTTATCTATTGATAATAATGTGGTCCATCAATTAGAGAAGTCTTTATCGTCTCACAGAGTAAAAATGAATTCGTGAAACTAGTTTGGATAATGGGAAAGAAGAAGGTACCACAGCACCGATACATAAAATTGCATGATATCTTCCCGAGTTCCCCAGTTTTGTTGCGACAACACCAATTTCAAAACTACCAGGAACCCACACAACCTGACACAGTAATAGATAGAAAAATCAAGTTATTCTTTTTCTTCTTTTTATTTTATTTTTAGTTAAATATTCCAATTGTAAATCTTGTAGATATTCCAAGACTGATGTAACAATAAATTCATTATAATAACCAAAATAGAAAACCGTTGTTTCTACTAATAAACACGAAAAATTTCTCCATACCCTATTTCTTATTAGCATGCACGTAAATCTAATCGGAAAAGACAAGACCAAGCTCCTAGAGAAACAAATATTCAACACTCCCAAAACTCCCATCTCCTACGTTATAAGTTCTTCAATTAAGTGATTGTTCAGTCCATGAACCAAGTCCATAATCACAAGACAGGAAGGAAGAAAAAAAGGGGTCATTGGATGGATGATTAGGAGGTGGGGCTATATAGTAAATACTACATACATCAACATCCTCTTCTGCAACAGAATAGGCCTTGAAAGTAGCCAAAGCTCCCTCTAGCAGCTGCTTTGTGATGATCTCATTAAATCGGGCGACAACCTTGAAGGAGGCAAATCAACCAAAAAAAAAAATGTCAAATTTAGCTTCTAGAAATATAAAAGAATTCGAAAGCAAAGAAGCAGTGGGAAATGGGCAAGGGTAGGATGAGAGGCTGACCACGGCGAAACGAAGGCCAGAGGAATTCGTGACCGAGCCAACTAGATGGCGAACAGCAGCAGTGTGTGCAAAAGAGGAACGATGGTCGCTGCTCTCTCTTAGTGCAGCTGCAGTTAGGGGAAGAATAATCCCAAACTCATTTGCTTCAAAATCAACAAATAAAATAAGAAGAGCAGAAGAGAAACCAACCCCGCCAAGACATAGAAGAAGAAGAAACAGAGAATTGAGGCAATCGTGTCCAACTCTGACTCTGAAGGCTTAATATGGGAGTAGAGTCCTGACCCAGATAGTTGGCTTTTGCTTGGCACCGGGGAACCATCCTCGACGCTGCCAATGACAACGATGATGCTGCCGCTGCCATGCCCTCTTTGGTAGAGCAGCGCTAGTAGTTTTAGAAATTGATAAGAGAAGGAAAAAAATTCAACAACGCATAGGCTCATTGGATACTACTATTTTATGTCGATGATAATGGAAAGTAGAATGCTAATACCACTTTCTTTCCAAATTCACAAAAGTTGTTGGACGGTACACAAGCAGAATGCACGCCACGAATCATAGCTGACTCTTTTCTACTATATATTAATTATACTACATTCATGTTCACAGTTTTGCAAAGACTAGTAAACTACTAGTCTCTCTAGACGACTATGACTTATCTGTTAAAACTAAGCTATATTGCACTTAGCTGTTCACGAAGGTTAAGACAAATTAAAGATGCAGTTGAAAAAATCCCACATTAAGAGACACAGTAGAGAGATGCAGTGGAAGGGGTATAAATAAAACGCAATTTTCATGGTTTTTTAAGCTATCTTTTGATTTTGATTTTTTTGTATTTAATTTTTGTAAAGACGTCTCTAATATAGTTCATTGTTTGTTGAGATAACTCAATTTATTTATTGAAATAAAGAAATTTTTATTAAAGGAAGGGGAAGGACAGAAACGGGAAACAACAGAGGATGATATGTCCTCAGAAAAAAAAAAATAAATAAATAACAGTGAAACAAGAGACCAAAAATGAAACAGGAGAGGAAGAAGCTAAAACTAAACAACTAAAGCCCAGCTTCTAAAAATGTCAGATAGCAGAAAGCTGCTAAACTCTTTTTCTTTATGAACCCACAGAGCAACAAAAAGCTTAATTTTATCGCACTCCGCTGCACTCTCTCCCTCTTTTCCTTCAAAGATTCTGCTATTTCTTTCCAGCCAAATCCCCCAAAAACTTGCGAGGATCACCACCTTTCTCAATATTTTCCTTCTGGTATTTTGGCCAAACCCGAAGTGCCCTTCACAGAGATCTCTACAAATTCTTTGGGAAGACCCAAGACTAGCCTAGCTCGTTTAACAAAGAGCTCCAGACATTGTAGGAGAAGTAGCAGTGCAGGAAAAGGTGATTAATTTAGTCCTTGCACATGACACACCAGCCTGGGGAGAAAACCACATGAATTGACATGCCAACAATAATTCCCATTTGGCGCATGGGAAAAGACTCTTTTGCAAAGGTGAGCTAAATTTTAGATAAACAAGATTATTTGCTAGTTGCTACGTAATCTCACCCTTCAGCAAAATGCGGGATTTTTTTTTCCTTTTCTTTTCATTCATAATTTTTTTTCCTCCTCTGTTTTGATTGACAGGCTAGTGAGCTTAATTTGCTTTCTCACTTCTATTGAACTGTTGTTTGTTATTCTTAATATTATTCCAAAAGATTACACATCTGATCCATAGTTTTTTTTTTTTTTGGTCATTTCCAACTACTCTGCCTTTTTTTTTTTTTTTTCAAATTTCAAAACCCACTAAAAAAAAAAAAAAAGCAAGAGCGCAAATGATTGAGATGTAAAAGGAAGAAAAAAAAAAAAAGAGGAAATGTATGAAACTTCAAATGTAATCCCAGAATTGGGGATCAAGTTAGATACGGTGATTCAAAAAAAAAAAAAAAAGCGAACGTCGGACTTGGGCAGATCCAAGGAGCGCCGGTGAGGTCAAAGTCGCCTTTAGCCGGCGAGATCGTCGAACGCCGGAGAAGGAAAAGAAGGAAGTAATTTTGAAAGATAAACAAATCGTGAAAACTCCCAAATGTCAGCTTCAACAAAGGTAGAAGAAGAAGAAGAAGAGAAAAAAAAGTACCTGAAGAACTGGCGTAGCGGATGAAATGAAATGTGCACGAGGATGCTCGATTTCGCACTTTGGGTTTCTACGATCTAAAAATCTCTTTAAAAAAATAACACCCAAAAAAATATAAAAACAAAACAAAACAAAAACCAAAAAAAAAAAAAATCAAATTTCATTTTTATCCCTAACTTTAGTACTATTATAATTTTATCCTCCAAAGTTCAAAAAATGATGCATGCACCCCTCAAATTTTGAACAGTTAATAAGAATACCTCTAGAACTTTAAAATATTAGTTAAAACACTCATTATGTTATATTTTAGTCTTATAATACTATAAAAAAAACTTATATTTTCCTTTTTAAACTTTGATACATTTGTAACATTGACTCCAAACATGAGAAACTAATGCTTGATTATAACTCTTGAACTTTGAATTATTGTTAAAAATTCTCGTCCAATCATATTTCATCCATTTAAAGTTGATGCAACATTAGTTTAGATAATTAAAAGTTAATTTGGCCTAAAATCTTTATTGTTACAAAAATGACCTCAAAAATTTATCAAAATTCAATGTTTCCAAATATGTCAGTTCCTATAAGTTTTTCTTTGTTATTTAAATTTTAAAAACAAATAACACATTAGTATTTTCATGCTTTAGTTTATCGTTTTTGTGTTTGTTCTCTTTGTCGTTTATATTTTCCAATCGATGTTAGCTTATTTGATGTTTTAATTTTTTAGCTCTGTTTTTATTTGGATTTTTGGTTTAGTGAAGTTGAACTTTTCAAAAGAAAATGAGTTGTACTTGTTTTGTTTTCTACCCTACCAATTAGTTTAATTCAGTTGAACTTTATTTTTCTTAAAAAAATAATTAACATAATTATTAGTAATTACACATGTTACGTTGTTTTTACACGAAATTTTTTTTTTTTTTTTGATGTTTTAACTCAAAATTTAATAGATTTTTAAGGGTTATATTTGTATTCATAAACAATTTATTTTTATTACCTATGTTTCGTTAGTCTTAAGCAGATGAATTGTGACAAAAGAAAAATGCATTTTTATCCTAACAATTAAAATTTGATAAGTGTAAGCATCAATTTTCAATATTCAAAGGCTAAAGTTATATGTTCTACTAGAGTTTAGGAATAAAAATAAAGTTTTTTAAGTCTTTCATAACTAAAATATGACGTTCATCTAGGTTTCTTTTGGACATCTCTTATATTCTGATTTTCAACAAAGGAAGAAGAAGAGTACCTGAAGAACTGGCACAGCGGATGAAATGAAATGTGCATGAGGATACTCAATTTTGTACTTAGGTTTATATGATCTCAAAATCTCTTTAAAAAATTATAACCACAAAAACAAAAACAAAAAACAGAAAAAAAAAATCAAATTTCATTTTTATCCCTTAAACTTTAGTACTGTTATAATTTTATCTTTCAAATTATGAAAAATGATGTATATACCTCACAAACTTTAAAACGTTAGTTATAACACCCATCTTGTCATATTTTAGTCTTGTAAAACTACAAAAAAACTTATTTTTGCCTTTTTAAGCATGAGTACATTTGTAACATTGACTCCAAACATGGGAAACTGATGCTTTATTATAGCTCTCAAACTTTGAATTGTTGCAAAAACTCTCATCTAATCATATTTCATTCATTTAAGGCTGTTGCAACACTAGTTTAGATAATTAAAAGTTAATTTGACCTAAAATCTTTATTATTATAAAAATGACCTCAAAAATTTATCAAAAATCAATGTTTCTAAATATGTAAGTTGACGAGGAGGTTGTTTATTAATAAATTAAGTGTTTTTGAGTTCAAATATTTATTCTTCACAAAATCAATGTTTCTAAATGCACCGAACAAGTCATAAAATTAAGTTGGCATAATCCAAACCGTTGGATAACAAGGAGCTACTAATATAAATATGAGTGATGTCTTTGAGTTTGCATTAAACTAGAAAAGTGAGAAATAAAACAAGTAGCCTCCTTCACAAAATCTATTGTTTTTCTTCTAAGCTTTTAGCCTTTTTCTACTTTTAAAAAAATCTCTCATTCCAACAATGCCTCCATCTTCAAACCATTTCTGAAGCTTTTTTTTTTTCCTTTTTCTTTTTAAAGGAAAATCCATCTCTGATGGTTGATCCTTTGAAATGATGGTATCTTATTTGATTGAGGATGCCATTTGCTATTTGGTTTTGGATTTCGTTGATTCTGTTTGGAACTTGGAGAAAAAAGTTTCAATATGGTATAGATATCATTGATTTTATGTGAAATTTCTCGGGGTAAAAGACGACCAAGCAAAGGCAACTTTTTAATTATTTTTTAAAATGTTTTTAATTACTATTAAATTCTCTCTAATAAAAGGAATTTTAAGTTTAGTTTAATCCATCAATTTTTTTGTAAATTTAGTTTTTGTTTGCTTTTACTTAAATGCCCTTGAAATTGAGCTTTTTTTGTTAGGGCGTTTATTTATAGTTTTACATTCATATTATATATAAATACAACGTAATTTTTATTCAAATACAAAAGTTTTGTGTTCAAATATAATATTTTTCAATAGTACCTCAAATATAGTTACTATTCTAAAATATTTTAAAAATAATTTTTTTTACAATTCACATCATATTTTCTCTCTATATCACTTTCTGTATCTACTTTTATTAATCATATCAACTTTTCAACTCTAAAATACAATTCAAATACTTTTCATCTAAATACCAAATGCATTCAAATGCAAAACAAATACTTTTCATCCAAATATAAAATGCATTCATTGTATTGCATTCAAACGCAATGTGAATGCAATACGTGTACTAAACACCCCATAAATTGTTTCAATCAAAAAACATCAATTGCTTCTATCCACGCAATTTATGAAATGGAATACATAACCCCTTTTTTGTTTTTAACATTATTCTAGATAAAATGAATTACTAATTAATCGTCTATATAATCACATAGAATTACCAAAATTATGGCTCAATGAGCTAAAGTATATTCTAATTCTGAATAAAAAAGTAACCAGAAACACATGGCACTTAGGCGTTAAATTTCGCTATTTAATAGGAAACAACTCAATGAGAAGAAGAAAAATAAAAAATATAGGAGGTGTTTGTTTTTGTTTTCAAAAATACAAAAAATGAAAATGGCCTTAAAATGACATTTATTTATTTAACGTTTTCAAAATTATTTCAAAAATATCGATTTCAACTATGTTGTTTTTTTAGATTTTTTGAAAATGAAAAAAAGTTATTTTCACTTTTTGTTTTCATTTTCTCCCTTCATCTTCTCTTTCTCTCTCTATGCCTATGTAACGCCGGTGACGATCATGTCTGACGATGGCATCCATCTCCGACGAAAGGCGACGACCACAAACTAATAATGATGGCGACGACTCCCTAGCAACAATAACTACTAACTCACGATGATGATCATCATTTTGTGACATAAATCTCACCATTACCACCACTTAGAACTCAGACCGCTAATGTCTTCTACCTCTACCTTTTATTGCAAAACATATTACCAAAGGTTTTTTTTTTAATTATGACTAATAATTTATTTTTTATTATTTTTTTAAATTAAAAATAGATATATATTCATAAAATGCTCACTTATAAAATAGGTTTTCAAAATATATAACCAAACAAAATTTCATTTTTATGTTTCTCTGAATATTTACTTAGAAAACATAACTATACATAGTTTCAGAAACGATCTTAACATAATTTTTAAAACATTCTCATTTTCAGTTTTTTTGAAAACAAAATACATTTCAAAAATAAGACCAAACGCTACCATAACTTCTAATATAGTATTCACATTATGTTCAAATATAATATAATTTTCATACAAACGCAAAAGTATTATATTCAAATGTCAATAACATCACATTTTAAATTTAATACAATTACTATTCATTACATTTTTATTGTTTTTATTAATCACATTATATACTCTATTTCTCTCTTTTTTTTCTTCTTTACTTTTACTCATCACATTACATATTTATTATTTAAATACAATTTAAATATTTTTTATTTAAATAAATACAAATTACATTTAAATGCAATACAAATTCAATACATTTATGAAATGAAGCCTAAATTTATTAGAAGGTGAAAATTTACAAGCGTCCAAAAGTTCCAAGGAACGCATATAATAAATTAAAATTCAGAAAATACTTTGCAATTAGACTTAAAACTCAAGGGGAAAAAGTGAAATTTATCCTAAAACAATTTACAAAATAGATACATGTTATGCAGTTTGGCCCTCTCATGGTATGCATTTTATTTTATTTTCAATACTTAAACATGTTTGGTTGTCTTTCAATATACACTTTGCATTTAAGTAACTACTCTTTTATATATATATATATATGTATATATATACACACAAAATCATAAATCCAATATCATATATAATCCGACACATTAATATAAATGTAAATTACAATTAATAAAAATGTGAACTTACATATAAATAAATGTAAACATGAAAATTTCATATTTATAAGATGTTTTTCAATATCTCCACATTTATGTTTCTTTCTACGTAAGTTTATATTTTTAGTAACTAAATTTTATATTAACGGTAGTGCCAGATTACATACGATACCAAATACGAGATCATATTTATATATATATATATAACAAAGAGAAAAACAAGTCTTCCATAATATATCTCTCATCTCCTATATATATATAAAAGATTCACTACCCTCATAAATATTGGTACTCTTTTCTTTCTCTTTTTTTTATTTAGTATTTTTTCTGATGCAAAACCCTATATTTGGTATGATGATACAAATTCTTCATGTTACTCTTTTGTTTTTTGTTTTTTTTTCCATATTTTAGAAAAATTAGGGTGGGTGGTCTACCTTAATTACTTAATCTAATAAATAGCCTAACCTTTTTTTTTGAATAAATGGTCTAATGAACATATTTGACTCAATTAATATTCATTCTCTTCTCCAAACTCCCCACTTTCTCTGCCTCTTTCTCTCTCTTCTTTCTCAATCCAACAACTAAAGGAAGCTGACGTCGGATAAGTTGCACGATCAAAGCTGTCGACCAACCAAAGTCGACTTCAGCCCGAATCTCAATCTGATGACATCACAGCTTCTAGTTGCTAAATTTATGGAGCTCCAGTCTCCATCGAATCCACTGAGCTTTGTGTCGTTGGATCTCCTCATCTGCTCAACCGTGATTAGAGTTGCAGCACAAGCAATTCGAGCTATACAAACGTAATCTTGGGTCGCTCTAGAGGAGTCACGATCCACCGTAATCATGAGATCTATCAGAGAAAGCTGATTTGATTATAGTGATCAACGATGATTGAGGTGACACCTACGATACCTCCGCTCGACTGCCCCTCCTACTGTTAAGTTCTCTTCCATGCTCATTAACCTTACTGCTAACTTTTTTGACAATCCCAAGAATGTTGACAAGGTGTGGTCAGAGATTGTCTCCGGTGACACCATGGGAAAAGATAGGGGGTTACTATTACAAGTTGGGGGAAGAAAGAGAAACTTATGATATATATTTTTTAATTTTTTAATAATAAATCAATTATTGATTATAATTGATCATAGACCTAAAAATTATTAATTTTATTTATGATCAATCAATAATTGATTATAATTAACCAGTATTCGACTATAAAAATTGATGATTTATATTATAGTTAATTAGTGATTTATCAATAGTCGATCAGTAATTGATTATTTACAAAATTTGATTGACTAATTTTTAAAAAATGTCTTTTAAATGATTTTTAAAAACTAATGAGGTGTTTGTTTTTTGTATCGTGTTCATATTGCATTTAAATGTAATATAATTTTCATTTAAACGTAAAAGTTTTACGTTCAAATACAATATTTTTCTATAATGACTCAAATACGTTTACTATTTCAGAATATTTAAAAAATAAAATTTTTAAAATCTATTCATATTATATTCTCTCTATCTCATTTTTTCTATCTACTTTTTTCAATCACATCAATTTTTCAAATATAAAATACAATTTAAATCTTTTCATCCAAATACACATTACATTTAAATGCAAAACAAATACTTTTCATCTAAATATAAAATATATTTAATATATTATGTTCAAACATAATATAATATATTTACCGAACACCTCATGAAACTTTTAATTAACTTTATGAACTAGAGCATTTATTAATAAAAATCATATTAAAAAAAAGCTATTTAACCATAAATAACAAAGCTTTCTTTTATGTCATTCAAATTTCAATTAACCGACATAGTGCCCGCTAAAAAAAAAAATCCATGCTTTTTACTGTTGTACTATTTTGTCTTTTTAGATTTCTATTTTCTTCTTTTCAGAAACATAATAGTACTTTATATAATTCATACAATTCACATACATTATTTTTTTTTTTGAATTCACATATAAATTTCGCATTCTTATTTCGTACCTTTCAGTGCTAGCTTCTGTTGTTCTATGTAAGGTGTAATTTTTTAAGAATTCAAATTTCTAATTTAATATTCATGTCTTTAACAAAAAATGATAATTAATTTTTCTGAAAAAAAAAAGCTCTCAACATTTTTTTTTCAAACATTCCAGCATATTTTAACAGCATGTATTTTAAAATTAATGGCATTAAACTTCTTTTTTATATATTAGATTAGTATGTATTTTTGAATACACATATTTTTATGTTAAAGGTTTAATATATTTTTCATTTAAAGATGCAAATTACACAAGCTCATAACGCTAGATGAATAATTGTTAAAGGACTATTTACATAAATGTCTAAATTGAAAAATTGAAGATGTTGAGATGAAAAATGTCTATTTTTATTTATTTATTTACATGTGTGTAGAATAGTAGTTTTAAATACAACATTACCCTTTATAATGAGTTGAGGATTAACATATATAAATTATTAAAAAAAAATGGAAAGCAAAACATTAGAATAAATAGGTTAAGATTAATTTTATGATGTTAGTAATAAGACTTTATATAAAAGGAAACTTTGATTTTTATAATAAAGAAAATTTTATATCTGAATTATCATAATTTTTTATTTCATTACAAATGGTATAACACTTTTATAATAATATTGTGATCTTTATAGTTTTTTGTAGTAAATTTGGGTTCTTTATGAGCATATTGGATATGATATTTTGATAATTAAAATGTGCTTTTCTTGGAAATTACCGATTTATTATGGTAATTTTGTGTTCTTTATGATAATTAAATAGAAAAAATGAATATTAATTATAGTTTAAAATGTGTTTGAGTTTATTAAAAGTAATTCGCATTTATTAGCAAAAATTAAAATTATTAATTTCAAAAAATAAGGGAAAGAAAAAAAAGAATATAAATAAAATAGGAATAATGATTAGTTATGGTAATTTCTGGGTTTATATGAGTATATTTGGATATGATATTTTGACAATTAAAATGTATTTATCTAAGAAATTATCGATTTATTATGATAACTTTGTATTTTTCCTAATAACTAAATGTAAAAAATATATACAAATTATGATTAAAATGTATTTGAACTTGCTAAAAGTAATTCATATTTATTAGTAAAAAAAGTCGTTAATATAAAAAAAGAAAATATATGAATAAAAAAGAAATAATATAAATTATGATAAAATAGTAAAATAAATAATATATATTTTTACTTAAAAATATATATTTACGTAGTATTATAAAAAAATAGATATATTTTAATATGCTATATTTAAAACAGAATTTTAATAAATTATACATCGATAAGTTTTACAAATTAATGACATGATAACAACAGCTTTTCCATAAACAAAAAGACAAATGAGTCGGATAAAACATAAACTCATTTCAACATATAATATATATATATATATGTACATATTACACAGCAAACTATATTTGCCGTGCACGAACAGTGGCTTAGGGTGACCGTTAGCTGCAAAATGTGGAGTGCTGACGAGAAAGTTGGAGAGAGAGTGCGCGTGGTGTAGTGGGTTGTATCCGGAGAGAAAGGGTCGCTAGAGTCGATTCGTGGCGGATTGGGTTGCTTGGGCGCAGAGGGAGTCACCGGAGGAGAGAAGGAGGGCGGTGATGAGAGAGAGAGAGAGAGAGAGGGTGGAAAGGACTGGTGGTCGCCGTTCGTCTTGTGGCGGGACTGGAGGTGGCCGTTAGCTGTAGGTGGCTGACTGGAGGTGATCGTTCGTCGTGGCTGAACAGCAGGTGCACTGTTCATCGAGCACGAACAGGCGTTGCGCCCGTGCTTTTCGCCGGCGAATGAAGTCCCATAGTCGCTGGGGGAGATTTGTGGCGGGTTTGGCCTTGGGGCAGCCCGTGCTTTTCGCCGTTGCTGAAGTCGCTTTCTGTTTTGCTTTGTTCTCTGGTTTGATGCTATTTAAGGAGATGAATTGCCAAGTCAAATTGCAGTTGTCTCTCTCTCTCTCTCTCTCTCTCTCTCTCTATGGGTTGTGCCATATAGGACGGACCCTCTGGCCACCAGACAACAGAGTGATCCACACACACACACACACACATATTTATATCTTTATAAATAAATAAGTCATAATCTTAAATCCTATATAAAAGAGACAATACGTGTCTAGCGTATCACCATACCTTCATATCTATAAGATGTGTTTATGGAAAAGCTAATAGGGTTACTTATTATTTAAACTTTTAATGTTAATTGATAAAAGATTAGCTTTATCTCTAAAAACTGTTATTATATTAAATGTTTCCTATTTATGATAACGGATTCTATATATACATATATTTTTTAAAAGAGAGACAATGTGTCTTTTTGTGTTAGTCAAAACTCAAAAACGCACCTTATGGGTGCTTCCCCACACACACACCCACCACCACCACACACCACCCCCCCCACACACACTCCCCCCCCCCCCCCCCCCCCCCCCCCAACAAAACAAGACAAACACCCCTTTTTTTGGTTGAAAAACCATTTAAGTTTGTTTTCATGAATCGTTTGGCGGTTCTTTTTTTTTTTTACCCTTTTCCCCTTATTTTACCTTTTTGCCTTGTCAACATTTTGTTTTCCTTTGTCTCCTTTCTACTATGCTTTTTTTTTTCCAATGGATTTTTTTTCAAACTTTTTTGTTTTTCTTTCAAAAATTTTGTTTATTTTTTCTAATTTTTTGCTTATACTTCTTTCTGTAACTTTTTTCCTTTCTTTTATTTCTCTTTATAAGAAGATCAATGTCTCATTATTCATTCATAGAGATTTCTTTTGCAATCTCTAATATCAACTTTCGCACTTGAAACTCTAATAGTATTACCTGTGATCAAATCTAATTGTGGTGGGTTTTCTTTTCTTCTTTTCATGAATCAAATTTTTTGTCTTTCTGATTTTCACAGTGGATTAAGGGAGGTTTTAAATGCCTTTTGGTGTGTTTGAGGGAGGTATGTAGATTGGATAAAAACATTTAGATGAAAATATTTGAAATGGAAACTTTTAGATTGTCATTTTAAAAGACATTTGGATGTTAATTAACATTAAAAAAAATGTTTAGATGGAAATATTTGGATTTATGTTTAGATAGTTGGTGAGGAACTTGAATTGGAGTTAAAAAGTGTAAGAATTTGAAATGTATTTAAAAAAAATTATCGATACAGAGTTTGTATCATTTATTTCAAAATTCTATGTAATTTTTTTAAAAATCTCATTTGAATTTTTATATATAAAATTACGAATTTTAAAAATTTAAATTACAAAGTTATAATATTAACTGTAAATAGTGAAACTGAATTTAACTTTTCAGAAAAAAGACAAAAAATTGAAAATTGGACAATTTAGATGTAGCATTTCAAATGGAGAAACAAAAACACATATATAGATTAATCCTGTAGATGTAATAGTTCTCTATTTGCAAAAATGGATGAAACAAGTGAGTGTTCTATGCTTTTTCTTTTCTTAAAGGATAATAACTATATTAATTTTATTATTCTAGATGATATTTGCATGATTATTTCAGTTTCTCTGTTACGAAGAATAGTTTTCATTTTCTTACAATATATTTTCTCCTTTCGTATTTAACGGAAGAGTACTACTTAAGTAATCAAATTAACATATGATGAGATTATGCTATTTTTGACTAATCGTTTTCAACACAATGGTATAACCATTATTTTTTATAACATAATATATATAAGTTGCAAATTTTTCAAAAGAATATTTTGATTATGATGTTTCATGTAGTAATTATTTTATCATCCTTGTTCACTATCGAAATATAACTTTTAGACTTAGATTATCATTAATATATATTCTTTTTTAAGTTTACTTTTTAGTATCCTTTCTGCATATTTTCTGTTGTTCATATTATTCATTATAAAAACTTCAAATACATCTTAAAAAGTGCATAGCATGTATTATAACTATATAAGAGTTAATTGCTCTTTTGGTTGATACCTATCAGTTAAGGGGCTGTTTGGGGCTGTTTTCCAGGCATCAAAATTTTACTTTTTTCCAAAACTTCTTTATTTTTCATTATTTACATCTCCAAAACGCTACAGTAAATTCCAAACTTTAAAAATTCATAACTTTATGTATATAAGTCCAAATGAGATAAATTCTTTTTTAAATTGCATAGAATTTCGAGAGGAACGAAACAATATTCATATTAATATTTTTTTTCTAAAAAAATTTTTAAAATTTTTTATTTTTCACCTCAAATAGTTTTTTCTCCCAAACACATTTTCTAAAACAACTTTTTTCCAATCTAAAAATAACATCTCCAGCCTCTTCTCCCAAACTCCCCCTAAATCATTGTTATGTACACATGGCGGTCTACGTGATAGTCCAATCAATATGTTATATAACTTTTTTATTTTTTATTTTTATGTGGGTGCTATACAACTAGATAGTATATGTGTATATGTGTGCATTAATGAACATCTACTTGTGAAAGAAAAAAAGAAGGGAAAACAAGAAAAACACGAGGACAACCACATAACTCGTGATCACCGTTAACAATAAAGCCAAAATTGCTTAGTTATCAAAAATATTACGTACAGCAAAAACCACAATTAAATATAGAATCAGCCCAATCAATTACAGCTAAAGATATATCAGCTTTGTGCAAATGTGTGGTGAAGCAGTCAATATTCTTTATCGTCCGTTTGTCCATGCACCAGTATTACTCTCTTTCTCTTTCCCTCTTTCTCTCTCTCTCTCTCTCTCTCTATATATATATATATATGCATAAAACTGCAAATTAATTTTCTTACCATCCAATCATGACCTACAACGCTACATAAACTCCAATGATTTTCCCTCTTCCTTTCCAAGAAAGTTTTTTCTTTTAGTTTTTCCACCTGGAAAATTAGCCTTTTACGATTTCTTATGCGTAGTTTTTTCCCCCCATGAACATGCGTCAAGTTGGGCGTTTATTTAGTTGCGTGTAACAACTTGTCATTTTGTTAGGAGAAAGTTTTGACAAAATAATTTGTCGGGTCTCTTTCAAGATAAACTCTACAAAATTGCTGCACTTGGCTCCAGAAAGTTTCTCTCGAATTCTCATTCGACAAGGATGATCAACAAGGGCAAGAACATTTACAACAAAATGCCATGGAGGGAACCGATTCATTACCGAAAAAATTGTAATACTAAAAGTACTACTATTTTGGATTCTTCCATGGATGTGAAATCCTTGGACTCGGTGAAGGAGTCGTTGCTCGCCGGAAAGCTGTCTGACGGCGGATTGCCGGGCTCAGAGAGCGCACAAGTGCCCAAGGGGCATGTTGCAGTTCACGTGGGGCCGAAATTAAGGAGGTTCGTGATTCCGATGAGCTACTTGTCGATGCCAGATTTTAGGGGGTTGATGGATAGAACCGCTGAGGAGTATGGATTTGAGAAAGAGGGTGCAATAGAACTATCATGTGATGAAGACGATTTCCTCAAAGTTTTAACGAGGTGTTTATCCATGGACAAAAAGAAAAATGGGATTAAGATATAGAGGGAAATTATGCACGTGCATGTCTGTATATATGTTGCACCATGGTCGTTTTAAAACATGGTTATTTTTATTTTTCCTCCTTTTTGTATTGACCTTATTAGTTCTTTTACTAGAATTAAATAATGTTTTCGGTGAGTAAATTTTTCAAGAGTGGTAATTTACCATTGAATCATGACAATACACGGACTTCGTTGTTTTAGTTTTTGTCATTTTCACTTTGAGTCTATTTTGAAGATTATTTACCATTTAAAGAATAGAGGAAACACTGAGTAACAGCCTTTTTAGTACAAATGCTTAGGATTTTGCCCAGCATAATTGATTGTTCGGATATATTTATCGTGTTTGACCACTTTTATTTGACATTGTAAAAGGGAAAAAATCCTAAACATTATACATCAAGTAATATTTCAAAAATATACTCTTCTTGAACATTCCTAAAAAACCATCAAAAGACTATATATAACATTTCTGTTGGAGAAATAATTGAAAGGAATCATAACTGTATCTATGCTTAAATGACTCCTTTAAAATTACCTCCATTTGAACATATTGTACGTAAAATTGCCAAATGGGGGTAACAATTTGATTAATAAATCGCTAAGTGGTTTCAATGTTGTCAAGTTATGAAGTCTAATTAATAGCTTATGAAAAAATGTCCTAGCAACATCAATATACGGATCAATTAGGGGGCGCTGTTATTAGGGATTATGATTAGAGAGATCAGAGAAAAACATAGTTTTGAGAGTGAATTTGATTAATAAATTGATCCGTAAAATTGCCAAATGGGGTTAACAATTTGATTAATAAATTGCTAAGTGGTTTCAATGTTGTCTGAAGTTTAATTAATAGCTTATAAAAAAATGTCCTAGCAACAGCAAATATACGGATCAATTAGGGGGCACTATTATTAGGGATTATGATTAGAGAGATTAGAGAAAAACATAGTTTTGAGAATGCAATTTCTGTTGTAAATTTGTGGATCATCATAGTGAATTACTTTCAAATGTACTTTACACAAACTACAATGCAAATATTGTGTTTGGTAAAAGTATTCAAAGATTATTTGTACAAATACCAATTTATTATAATAGTTATTTGGAGAAATTAGAATTTCTAACTTCTGCTTTTATATTATATTTTTTTTTCTTTTACTAGAAGTAAAAGTAGACATTAGGATAAAAGCACAGCAACTCTAAATTAATCTATAGTTTCACGTTGAGATGAACCTGTATAAAAATTTATATGTTTTATAATTGTTTATTTACTTCTAAGAATTTTATTGTTAGGTGTCAATGACATAGAATTAAGCACTGCTTTCTTAACAATGTGATTAACATGATCTCAAAAAAAAAAAAAAAGCCAATATGAGGTAACAAAAGATCCTAAAACAGAGTAGTTGACCAAAACCCAAAACCCAAGAGCCAAAAGCCAAAAATGACAAAAGACTACCAAGGTTTTAAACAGATATTAGAATACGAATTATATGTGATTGACTTGAGTAACTCATTATGATAATATGAAACGCTCATTAGAATTAATTATACTTAATTAAACTAAATCAGTATTAATTAATGTGTAAAAATGTGTTTACAAATAATTAAACTGTGTTAAAATTTTTAAAACTTAAATCTGAATATATTTTGTGAAATTATATTTTTATCCCTGAACTTTTTTAAAAATACCACTTTGCCCTTATTATTAATGGGACAAAACCACCTGTTGATCGGACAACTACCATACCACTGTCTAGGGGTGGCAAATCGTGTCAGCGGTTGTGTTCGTGTCGTGTCTGACCCGTTTTTTAACACGAATATATTCGACATGAACACGATCCGTTTAATAATCGAGTCAAAAATCACAACCCGAACACGACCCGTTAATAAACGGGTTGACACGACACGACACGTTTATGACCCGTTTATTAAATGGATCACAAACGTGTCATGTCGTGTTGTGTTTGCTAAACTCACTTATTAAAAGGGTCATTAACGGGTCGTTCAATCTGTTATTGACCCATTTAACTAACTTGTTATTGACCTATTTAATTAACCTATTATTGACTAATTTAACTAACCTATCATCAATTTTAACATTAAAAAAACTTATTAAACACCTAAATAACAATCAAGTTATAATAATCAAATTAAGTTCATAATCAAGCTACACCTAAATTTAGATCACAAAAGATAAATACAAAACTAAAAATATACATATAAAAACTAAAATATATATTTTATATTTAAATTTTGAATTTTGAATTTTAAATTTTTAAATTTTAAAAATTTATATAATATATATTAAAAATTATAAATCGGTAATTCATGAGTCGTGTTTGTGTTAACCCATATATGACCCATTTATTAAACGGGTTATTTTGTGTCAATTGCGGGTTGGTGGGTTCGTGCGGGTCCAACCCTTTATTTAATCGTGTTTGACGGGTTCGACCTGTTTTGACCCAAACCCATTTAAAGAAAATCCAATCCCTCTAATTTCGTGCGGGTTTCGTATCGTGTTGTCTTGTCATGACCCAAATTGCCAGCCCTACCACTGCCCCTTTTTTCAACTGTTTTTCCTTGGAGTTCTAAATGACATTTTTCTAAAAAACTACTTCACCATGATCGATGTACTTTTGCTTATATAAATCCACTTTCTGCTTGGATTTTTCAGTTTTTCATTTTGCCTCCTCTCGACCTCACACTTCCTTACTCTCCTCTCCTCTCTCCTCCTTGCCCATACACTCTTCCACTCTTTCCTCTCACCTTCTTTTCAATACCCATTTGAGAAACCGTAAATCCAACATCGGAGTTTCAATCCACCAAAGTTAGAACCATTTCTAATTTGTTTTAAAATATTTCAATATAGCTTGAATCTGAGTTTATTTTCAAGTTTTTATTAAGTTTCAGGGAATATTTTATAACGATAGATTTTGAGTTATAAATGTTGGATTTCTATGAGCTCGAGTTTCAACCTACTTGTTTAGACTCTAGGAACTATTATTTTTTGTTTTGAGATACTAGAAACTGTTAGAATTAAAAATGGTGATGTTTGCAGCTCAGGCAAGAGTCAGGGAGTCATGGTTCTACGACAGTTTGGTCAACTGGATGGTCCAAGAACTGAGATAGACAACTGGTGGCTGTTTGATCAACCGAACCTGTCAGTTTGACCATACCAGAACCTAGATTGGTCAACTAGACTACCAGACCGATTAACCGTATAAAGGAATATTGTCTACTTATCTCTTGGTTTGACGCCTTCTCCCTATTTCAATATTCTGAATCCCCTATAATGCTATTTTAATTCATAACCTATATTTGTATATCATTTGGAAATATAAACACATTTTAGAAAATTAATTAACGAAAGTTATAATATCAAGAAGCATATTAATTAGGCCTGGTATTTAGTTTGATTAAGACATGTGTTGTTATGGATAATTAAATTATCTATGTTGTCTAATTTAAAAAATTCAGAGAAGTCTCGGTTTATGTGAAGCTCTCAGTAGACTTATTTATCGAAAGAAATATGGATATACTATTTCCTATTTAATTAAATGACTGTTACTTTTTATATATATTTGTTTTGAAAATCATTTGTGGAAAATAAAATGGTGATGTAAAAGTGTGTTAAATGGAGAATATATAGAGTTACATATACAAATGTTTTTAGTCAAAATAATATATATACATATAGATATATTATATTGAGAGATTTAAGTGAGATTATATGAGACTTGGATTGTTATGTCTAAGTGATATAAATGAGATTGCAAACACTGTTTGGTTAGATATCAATAGTTGATATTTTTGCCTTGATGTCCTGTTTAGATACTTAGACAATATATTGTTAATGATTGGCTCACTTTGATGGCATTAATATTAGTTTGTACACTCTAAGTATATATTATTTTTAGTTATTTACATCATTACTTTAATTGATTTATGGTATATTCTTTACAATGTTATCGCTCTCCTTTCGTGATTACTTTAATATTATTTTATTTTAGGATTTTTTCCATTGGTACACCCTAAACTTATTGTAAAGTTATAATTCACACCTTGAACTTTTAATCTTGGTAATTTGCACCATGAACTTACAAATTTGTAGCAATTTGCATCCTATTGGTAAACAATGTTGATTTTGTTAATGAAAATTGATACTTCACCTGCATATAGATTGTCAATTAAGAGCATAAAATTTTCTTTTTAATCAATTTCAATCTAAATTTAAATTTACAACAAAGCTAATTCAAATTTTCTACTTTGATAAAAATTAATTTAAAATCTTAACCTAAATTAATTTGAGTTAATATAAACAAAAATAATTATTCATGTTATGAATTAATAACTCATGTACAAATCATATATTAATTTCTTTCAAAAGGTTAATATTATTACTAATGGGGTGTAAATTACTACAAATCTTTAAGTTCAAGGTGTAAATTGTAACTTTACGATAAATTTAGGGTGTACTAATGCAAAAAAAAAACCCCCCACTATTTTAAGTGATTCTTAGTATCTTCTTGAGCTAGTAGCTCACATTTTAGTGTCCCCCTAGGAGGTGCCAAGAGTAGTGCTAATTAAACATTTTGCTCCGAGGCGAATGCTATTTGTTTGTATTTTATTTTCAGTTTATTTATCATTTCAAGACATGTATAATTAAACTCTCTATATTGGGTTTGATGTCTGTCTTTTCTTTTTATTTTCCTATGATTTTTATTTTGTATGTCGGATTCGTTGAACTCTGATAATATTAAAAGTGAATTTTCACTAAACCTATTTTTATGAATGATTTGGAAATCACAGATTCTCCAGTGTGTAAAATAAAAGCTACTTGATTATTTTCATAAACTAAAATTTGGTAGACCTAGGAAGCATGCAAATGAAACTAAAAGAAAAATTTATTTTATAGGGTGTGGCTAAATCGGAATTTTTCTAAAATGGTTGGTAAATTTTGTAAATAATACATCTCTTTTTTAATTTGTTTTCAAATCCTTGTGATTTTATAAAAAATCATGTAATTATTTTTAATTAAACTCATCTATGTCACCATTTTGATCTCGGGAGTCATGAAAGATTTGGTATGATCAGAGCCCTAGGTTGTGAACCTTGGGAAACATACAAAACAAACATTAGAAAACCACTAAATAGTCTAATGTATTTCTTTCAGTGTTAAGAGAATGTCACCACATCGTCGTATTGTGAATACCCCACCTGTAATGAATAAGGAACTTATGAATGCTATGTGCGAGGCTTTTTAATGAACTGCTACTTGAGCATACAACAGAAGTTTTGCTAAGGAGCATAAACAAGAGTAGTTTTGGGAGTTTCGTCGATTGTCTCTTTCAATTTTTAATGGCGAAGGAGGACTACAAGAGGCTGATGACTGGATGGAGTTGATTCAAAAGCACCTAAGTATGATAGGAGTTCAAGAGGAATACAAGATTTAATTTGCCACATACAAGTTTGAGGGTCATGCCAACTTTTGGTGGAGAGATATGAAAAATGATGTTATTGATTTTATTGCCAACTATATAACTTATCTTCGAGTCAAAGCTAAGAATTAGAAGCCCACTAGAAAGTTACAATCTCTTCTGATACTAGGTTGGAAATAGGAGCATATTATGATAGATTTCCTGACGGGTTTATCTAACAAAGACTACACAATTTGTTCCATTCTGAGAGACATAATTTAGGTGAGTTCTAGTAGAGTTTTATATGACTAATATTGTCCGACTTCATGAAGTTCCTTTGTCTATTACTCCAAATCATGACATGTGTATCAATGCAAAGTAATGGAGGAGGTTTAAGAGGCCTTAGGAACTGAATTGAACTTTAGCACGATGTTCCATCCACAAACAAATGGTCAGTTTGAGAGAGCTATCCAAATCTTAGAAGATATGCTTTAAGCATGCATTTTAGATTTCAATGGGAGTTAGAAGAAACACCTGCATTTGGCTGAGTTCGCCTACCACAATGTTATCAATTTGGTGTTAGTATAGCACCATTTATGGCACTTTATGGTAGACCATGGAGATCTCCAATTTATTGTCTTGAGCCTAGAGACTGACCTTTTACTGGACCTAAAGATATAGTAGACAACGATGAAAAGATCACCATCATCCAAGAATGCTTGCGGACCTCTTCAAGTCATCAGAAAAGTTATGTTAATCAATGGCATAGACCTTTGGAGTTCTAGGAAAGTGATTATGTAATTTTGAAAGTTTCTACACTTAAGGGTGTTATGAGTTTGTAGTTAAACGAAAGTTAGCTCTGAGGTACATTAGGTCATTCTAGATTATATAGCATGTCAATGTCATAGCCTACCTACTTGCCATGCCGTAGGAGTTGTCTCACCTACATGATGTAATCTACATGTCAATGCTTGTAAATTTCAACTTGATTCGAACGCCATTATCTAGTGGAATGATGTGCTGATTTAAGAAGACATGACTTACGAAGATGTTCCTATTCAGATTTTCGATTGGAAGATGAAGGGATTACGCCATTGAGAGATTTCACAGGTCAAGGTGTTATGGAAACACCATGGTGCCAAGGAAGATACCTAGAAATTAGAGTCTTAGATGCATGAATGTATCCTTTATCTTTTTAGTAACAAAGGTATGTTTTAAATATCGAGGATGAAATTTCTTTGATGAGTGAAGAGCTGTAATACTTATTAGAATTAATTGTGCTTAATTATGCTATTGATATTAATTAGTGTGCTAAAAATGTGTTAACAACTAATTAAACTATGTTAAAATTTTTAAAACTAAAATATAAATTTTTTTTTTGAAATTATATTTTAATCTCTGAACATTTTCAAAATTACCACTTTGCCCCTATCGATCAACTAGACAGAAGCACCGGTCAACTAGACAACTGTAATTCAACAGCCCCTTTTTCTGCAACCATTTTTCCTTGAAGTTATAAATAACATTTTTCTAAAAACTACTTCGACATGAAGTACTCTTGTTTATATAAACCTATTCTTGCTTAAAGTTTCAATTTTTCCTTCTACTCCTTCTTGACCTCACATTCCCTCACTCTTTGTAGCTCAATTTTCCTTTCTCCCCCTCATAATTGCACGTTTCCTTATTATTTGATGTCAATTCTCCTATGATTTATTAGGTGTGCCTTAAGCGGTAATGTATTTTTCATTGAATTTTTGAACTGATAAATAATATAATTTAGAGGTTATTCATTACATTACTATTATCCTCAACATATTTACATGTTAAAGTAAATATAAGCAAATATAACTCATTGACTGTTTGTGTTAAACTACTAGAAAATTGCATGCAATGATCTCTTATATGTAAGAAGACAATTTTTTAAATTAAGCACTCTAAATCTATGGTCAATAGTCTATGGGGTTAGTATGAGCACCTAATTCATGTTAAAACTATTATGTTGTCTAAAGCCAATTGGGTGGATGGTTTGTCTTGACTATCTAGAGTTTTGACTCCTAAGTATAAACATAAATATGTTGCTTGGTGGTGACATATTGGATTGGGATTAAAGTGTGATTGATCTGCATAGTTAGCAATGAGTAGATCAATCTACTTTTGACGTTCATTATATGACTAATGTGCTTTTATGTTCCAAAGGCCAAGGCGTCTTAGTGGTAGCATGTGAATGGACCTGTTCGTTGAGTACGCAGTACACATATGATTGAGGGATTGCTTATAGATAAGGAATCATAACTCTTATATAAAGTTAAGATTATTCTCTTAAAGGCATTATGTTAGATTGGCGAGAATGGACAAGACCTTGAGTTATTTGCTTGACAAACGGCTTATTATCTATATATGGTAGATAATCATTCTTTTATTGGGTGGATAATGGATCTTTAAGATAGCATGATCAAAATATTGAATGGACTTTGACCTAGATTGACCAAGGATATCATATGAGGGCTTTGTATTAATGACAAGGTTATTGGACGGTGTCTTTTCTGAGGGTTGCATAATTTATAATATAATTAGGAGTTCAGTTTCAGATATATAGTGGAATGATCCTAAAATTAGTGATCATGCGATTAAGTTATTTGGTATAAAACAATAATTACATGGATTTATGGGAGTCCGATTATATATGTCCAATCAGTCCCTCTGCTAGCTCCTATAGTTCCTTAAATATGATAGTTGATCAAGGTATTCTTACATAACTTGTTGTTTTATATTTAGTTATGAGAAAAATCTGGATCACCTTTCACAAGGGTTTAAGCATTTTCTTCTTGTGCTGGAGGGGTAAAATTATAATTTTGTATTATTCAATAAATATGATAAATATTTAGTTAATATTTATTTTTGGATGATAAGATTTAAAATTTAAATTATTTGTATTCGAATTTGAAATTCAAATATGTGATTAATTTAAAATTTTAAAATCTTATCTTAGAATAAATATTTGAAATTAATAAGATTATCCTATTTGAATTTGAATTGAACATTATCCATGCATAACCTAAGGTAGCGTCCACTTTTATAAGGATGGAAGATAAGATTTTTTCCTATTTGAATTTGAATTTGAATTTGAATTTGAATTTTATTTTGGATAAGAGATTACACAATTATTTGAATTTTAAATAAAGTTATTATGATTTTCTTTAAATTTAAATTGGAGTTGTGGAAAATTCTCCTGTGGATATAATTCAAAGATTTGTGGAGTCTAAAATTTGAATCAAATTTTGATTCACAAATCCCACACAAGGCCGAATTTGTTTGTAGATAATCCCATGAGGAGGAGTTGGTTATTGTGGATAAGGGGGAAGAGAAAAGTCTTATTTGAATCCTATTTGAATTTTTAAATTATGCAAATTATACATAAGGGTCATTCCACTTCTATTTTCTTCATACCACAGACTCTGAAATGGGCAAGCTTATTGTTGCACAAATTACCATAACAATAAGTTCTTAAAAAGATTTGGGTGATCAGAAAGAGACAAGCGCGCAGAATACCGATCAAGGTAATGGGTACCTACATACTCAACCATCTAGGAATTCACTCTGGTAATGGGTGTCGATCAAGACTAGTTGGTTGAAGCCCTTTTTGATGTTGTCCTCCTAATTTTCTGATACTTACTCTGGTATCCTGTTGTTTTCTCTAAAAGGTATATTTGATTGTTGATAATTTATTGTATAAAGTAATATGAGTTCTAACGATCTTTGAAAAATTTTTAAAATTCCGCTGTGTATATTTTTCATTTTTCCAACATGATTTAGTCTTAGTTTCTTAAGATTTTTAGAGTAATTGTGTTTATTTTGTAGCCCAATAGATGATTCGGAGTAAAAAATGATTAATTTAGAAAAGATTTGGATAACTAAAAGTGGAACAATGCATAAATAGGTGAAAAAACAAAATTCCTAGGCCACAACCCCAAAATGGGCATCTACGGGGAAAAAAATAAAAAATTAGGCCAAATTTGAATTTGAAGCTATAATGCATCATTTTATGACAAATTTAGAGAGCTTTTTTATCAGTTTTAGAATACCAAAAAGAAAAGAGAGAAAGGGGCAAAAAGTGTGGCTTGGTGAGGATAGTCTGCATAAAGATATTTGAAAATCATTATTATTCTTCTTCTCTTTCTTTCTCTTGGATTTCCGATGTTGGTAAATTGTGTTTTTGTGTTTTTCTCCATTATGTTAGGCCAGATTTTCCTCTTGGTTAAAAGGCATATCAAAACCCTAAACATGGCCATGTAATTAATTTTGATATATTATTTTTTAATTTTCCAGTTGAGATTATTTATATTCTTCAATTATTATTATCTATGATTATTTTCTTGTTTTAGTTGGAAGTGCAATTAATAGAACTTAATTATTTTCTAAATTATGAGTTTTGATTCATAATTGTCTGAATTTCCTTTTCATTAGAAGTAGTTGTGGTAATTTATTATGGGATATTTTTTGTATGATTACATATAGAACATAATCTAGGTTAAATACACCAAGATTGTGTATTTATTACTTATATAAACCTATTTTTCTCATCTTTATATTTTCATTAGATTAAATCTAGAGAGCTTGGTCTAGGTTGTTTAGTGGGAAGGGAATTAGAAAAAGAGCTTGCTTTGCTTAACAATGATATAAGGAAAGATTGTGGTAACAAAACTTGTTATTATCTAAAGTTGATAATTTTAACAGAAAATTGAAGATAATATCTTAATTAATAATCTATCATTGTCTAGCGGTATAGATTGATCCCTTAATCAAGTTTTCTCATTATTGCTTTCGTCTTTGATTTATATATATTTTGTTATCATTAATTTTTTTATTAGCGTAATTTGTCAAAAACCTCATTTACATTATTGTCTTTTAGTTTATTTAAAGTTTCAATTGCTTAGAGTTATTAGGTTAGCATAGGTAATAAATTAATTAAACTCAATCCTCATGGGAATGATCCTTACTACCACTATACTCGTTAATAGCTTAGTAATAGTAAGGTTTAAATTTAGTATGGTGACGATATGCTATCAATTTTTGACGCCATTGTTGGGATTGAGTTCTAATTGATTTATTATCTAGTTTTTGTTTTTGTTTTCTTTTGTTAGTTTTACTTGGTTTTCTTTTTGAGTTTTTTTTAGGTGTTTATGTTCGACAATGAGATAGATCAATGAGCGCAATACATCAAGGATTTCCTACACTCATCGAATCCTAGGCAAAGAGAGTTGTTCGCACCCATCCCACCGTCACCACTACACTTAATCTACACTCCACCACCCGAGCTCAACCTTGTGATTCACGCTCCACTGTAGTTCTTCGTCAACTGACATTGAATGAGAGGAGATGGCGCTAAACAATCAGACTCTTAAGGAGTAGGCGGCTCCGGATTTGGATCGACAACTACCATGCATTGAGTATCCCAACCTTGAGGTGGCTTTTGAACTTAAAGATGATAGTTCCAATTACTGGGAAGAGCTAGATTACAAATGATGGCATAATCTTGTAGATGCAATGGATGCCTCATTGCATCATGAAAAATTTTTCTAGTACAATATATATTTTTATATATAAAATATATATTATATTATATTATGTATCATTCAAAACATAATGTACTTCACAGAGCACTTGGAATATAAGTGTACTTCACCGAATCCCTAATTCATGGACAACTTGGATTTTAGTTTTGTTATTGTTTCCTCTATTAATATACATTGCCCATTTCCCACCGATAGCTTGGTTGGAACAACAATAAAGAGTTCTTACAGATATCTTGGTCACATATCATCACCAATATTTCTGGGATACCATACACTGGGGAAAACTTTAAATCCCTTTGGATCAGTGCCAAATGGTTCTTTTCAAACATATATTAACATCTAAATATTTTTCTTACGATCCTCTCAATTACTAAATTAATTGAGACACTAAACTATTTTATGCGCGCGTGCTTTTCTCCCTACTCCATTGGTAATATTATCATATATTCCAGTTGTTTAAGACTTAATTGCAATTTGCATATTTAAAAATTGTCTAATAATATTTCGGTATCAGATGTCACGTTAATTGTGACAGAGGAAGTTAATTATATATAATTATATTTAATTGTAATATTAAAAGTTGCCCAACAATATTTCAATATCGGGTGTCACGTTAACTGTGACATGGTAAGTTTCAAATAAACTTCGTTTTACTTTTTGGTAATATTGTCACTCATTCCAATTGTTTGAAACTTAACTGATATATTATATTTATATTTTCGTATTATTATGAAGGGCATTTATGATGTATAACACCCAAGTTGAAAAAATAAAATTCTCGTAGAAAAGATTGGAATAATAATAAACTTCAAAGAAAATTGTTAAGTTGATTGTATATCAAAGTCATTTGGAGCGCTTTACTTTTCAAAATACATACAAAATGTTAATATTTGTACATGCTCGTGCGCAACCGTCAAGTTTTGAATGTGGATGTAATACCTTCAGGTATTGAAGAATCTCATTGAAGCACACAACTATACGGACCATGTCAAGGGTGTGTGAACTCATCTTATTATTATACTAAATTTGTACTTTTGTAATATATTATCGCCATATCTTTCAGTTTTAATAATCTAACCTAATAATTGTTTCTGGTTGCAGTTTGTGGGCAAGCAAAGCTTTACAATTCAACAGGTGGACATCATTTCGTAATGAATGTGTGGGAGAACTTATGCGGTTCGTGAGTTTAATTATTATAATTAGTACCTTAGTGTTACTTTTGGTTTCTAGCTGGAAACAATAATCATGTTAAGCTTTAGAAAAATAGTTGCATGGAACTTATACAATGTCCATACTTGTTTTAGTTTTAGATTTGGTTTTTTTTTTTTTTCTTTCTTATACATGATTAGTGTAGTTTTCTACTGACTATGTTGTACTCTTTGAACAAGTCTGCAGGTTTATGTGAACTATAAATGTGGATGGGTTAAGCTTGTTTAACAAATTCTGCAATGTGGTAAATCTTGAAAATTATCACAGAAGCAAATAATCACGAAACAATAAAAGTAATATGGTGAAAAAAGAAAAGAGAATATGGAGAATATTCATTGTGTATGATACGGCTACGTCGCTTGGGTGTTTCGTTATTCTTTGGACTGGAACATGGTTTCTTTTAAAGGGTCTTGATTTTTGAGTTCTTATTACAATTTGTGCTCCTTTGCCTTTGGTTGTATTGGATATTTCGTTCTTATTATTTATTTATTTTTTAATCAATAAACTAGAGTAAAGGATTTGATACGGGATGTTCTTCCTCTTCTTAATGTTAACTATTCCTTGTCTTAATTTATCTAAAAATATTGGAATATGCTTTTAACTTTTTTTTTTTTAATAGAGAAAGATTAACTTATTCATTGTCTTATAAGTCCATTTATTACAGCTTTTCATTTTTCAAGTGGCTAATCTTAGTCAAAAGTACAATTTAAATAAATCTCCAAATAATTGGTTTTCCAAGGTGGGACCTAAAGTCAAGAAAATGGCACAAAGTAAAAAAGCAATGTACATGTGCTATGCATCAAGAACGCATAAAAGATGCTTCTTCTGCGCATATATTCAAAATAACAAAGCCATTGGGAGTTGGGACAATCAATAATTCAATTAATATATGATAAGTAGTACACTTTTTTACCAGCAACATAATTAAAGGTAATTTATTTATTAGAGATTTGACCATAGACATGTTTAACATTAATTACACAGAGGTGGGAGGCACATGCTAGCCTCTACCCCGCAGATTTAGTGGAAAATATGCTTTTACTTGGGGGGAATGAGGTTAGAATGGTACATATAACCTAATTAGGATCTGATACCCTTCACAGCTATATACACAAAGTATTTGTGCCCTTCCCACAATCTATAGCACATCAAAAAATTTTTTTTAAAAACTGTTTATCTGACAAAGAGTTACAGAACTTGTCGGAGCTTTATTTTTATTTTTAATTGGTAGAAAAAGAATAAAAATTTTGATTTTTCAATAAATATTTGAAATCAAAAAATTTGCGGAGTTAAAATGATTTTGGAGTTTTTTAATAAATTAATAATATAAATATTAAATGAAATTTATGTTGAACTTAAACTTTATTAAAATTTTGTTAAAAGTTTTAAAAGCTTACTCAAAAAATTTCTTTCTGAAAGTCATATTTTATAGTTTTAATAAGAAGCTTTTTAAAACGATCATTTACATATTTTTGAAAACAACTTTTTTAAACATAAAAAGTTAAAAATAACTTCTAGAAAGTTATACCAAACATTACCCGTACTTCAATATCAAAAATACTAAAAATTGTCATGTCCGTTTATATATATACAAGAAAAAAATCTATATTCTGGGGACTTGAACTTCGGACTTAATACATTGAAAATAACGTGTATGTCCAATATACATCAATTGAACTAGAAGATAGGTTCAACGGAAGGACTTTACCCGAAGCTATATATACATATATATATGTATATATAGCTACGTATATCATGTTGGTCAGTGGAAATTGCTCATAGTAACCGTAACAAAATGAAATTAAGTAGGCAACTCAGTATGTGGTATATTGTGTTCAGTAATATGAAAAAGGAGTTTCCTTTCCATAAAAGTGATGGTAGATAATAAAAAAAAACAATTACTTGGAGCAATCACATAAACTTGATGATCTCAAGAAATCAACTATATAATTTTCTTCAATTAACAGGAAAATGTTTTTTGTTTTTTAAATCCACCTTATTAATATTCAAGTCACTAATCCTGGCCTCTATTCTCACTCTTATAAGTCAATTCTCTTTTTCCTCCCGTACATATTTCATTCACAAAACAAGAAAAACAAATCCGAGAAAGGAAAAAATGAAAAAAGAAACAGAAAAATTATAGAAAGTTTGGAAGGTAGCTAGCTGAGAAGATCATCTGCACATTTGTGGGTGATGAGGAGTGAGATCACAATCAGATGCTGGTGATGAGCAGCAACTAATGATGTCGTTGTCCGCACTGAGTCCCAACTCATGCAAGAAGAAAACCTCTTTCTTCTCCTCAACCACCTTGAGAATCTTCTCGAACACAGACACTTCACAAGGAATCTTGAGAACTCCCTCTTGCTGAAACCCGAACTCTTCCTCGGCTTCCCTCAGCAGAATACCAAATGCTTGGTGTCTCAAATACTCAGTTGGGATGATGAATCTCTTCATCATGCTCTCCTTCTTCCCAACACAAACAGCAAGAAACCCTTTTGGAACGGCAGCGTCGTTTGAGTAATTCGCGCCCGAAACGTCGTTGAACGACAGAGTTCTCTTGAGGAATTTCATGCTCTTAGAAGTAGTTGTTGCTGTACTAGTAGTAGAAGAAGTTGTTTTTGTTGTTGTTGTTGTAGTAGGAGAACTAGTGTTTGCAGTAGTGGAGTTCTTAGAAGCATTTGCCATCTTCTTCCACTTCTTTAGGATCTGTTGAAGCCTGACAATGTCTCGGATCTTGTTAGACTTCTTTGAATGATCCATGATGTTAGTACAATAACCAGAAAAATAAAATTTTCTTTTCCCTCTTTCTTTCTTTCTTTGTTTGCTTTATGGTATAGGCCTTTTTTCTCTGAGTGAATTTAAAGAAGATGGGGATGGTGGGGTAGTGAATTTTTTAAGAATATTAATCTCTAATTGTGTATAAACATTACTTTATAAATTATTTTTGTACATAAAAAAAAATCACTAAATTAGTTTTGGGTACGTCGGTTGCTGGAGCAACTGCCTGTCTATGGAATCAAATCACAACCCTATCAAACGGTAATCCCAAGGTGTAGTGATGGTCAGCACTCACTAGTTTTACTGATTTCTGAAGCCTGACCTCTCTCGATTTCTGCATCATTTTTTTAATTATTATTCCGGTTATTTTCATAAATGATTCATGAATTATGCATTCGGTTTTTACACATCACACTATTATTATTATTATTAATTTACTGTGTGTCTGTGTGTATAAACATGTGACTTGAAAAAAATGAGATAATTAGTTCCAAGAAGCATAGTACTCCTTTTTTTTTTTTTTTAAATAAAGAAAACTTGATGGAAATCGTATATAAGGAGGAATTTTACAATAATAAAAATTGATCATATGACAAGTGATCAATTTTTTCAATATTCTATCAAATGATGAACAATGATATTGTAAATATGTATATAGTAGCTTCAGTTTTCTTATTGAATCAATATATAGTTGTTTTCTTGTTTATTTTCTGTTTTTTCTCCTGAAAGGATTACTTTTAGTTAGTGTAAGAGTTAGATGTGGAGCAGTTTTTAATTAATAAGGAAAAAAAAAAAACACTTACCAAGACCACACATTAATAAATCCATAATATCATATTATCGACCAGATAGATGCCACATGTGATATATAAATACAAAACAATAACAAAAGTATTTGTAAATATTCCTAATAATATAGTTAGGGTGGCAACTAGGCTTGGTCTTTGTAAATCAAAACTAGGTTTTTTTTTTTTCTATTGCAATTTGCGCAAAGAAGCAACTACTGTCTTGACAGTAAATAAATATATATATATTTATATATATAGGCATCCGATGCCCTCTAAAACTAATAATTTTCTTAGCTTTCCCTTAAAATATTAAACTATAATGTTGTTTATTAAAATTCGGTGCTTTTTTGTTTATTAGATTTTTGAGTGGCGTTTAGAAGATCGTGGAAGATGACACCTATCCAAAAATTCCATGTGAAACCCCTATTTAATATTACTATTATTGTTTTTAATGAGCAAAATGAAATATAAAGAAATAATGGGCCCATAAGTTGACATCTTAGTACACAGATTAGAACATGGATGTCCTTTTCGTTCAATTATATCCTTGGCTTTTTTTTATAATAATTTTGACTAATAATGATATGATATGATCATGTATTAGTTATAATACATATTACATCAAGCATACATATGTTAATATGAACTCTCCAAATTAATCGAAAAAAAAAAAGTGACCTCTTTCTTTATTATTATTTTTTAAATATTGTTTGGTACGGGTGTATTAGAGTTCATAAATTCAAATGAATTCAAATATATGGTGCAATTTGTGGTTGCTAATTATTCCATTTGTCCATCAACTTTGTGTACCAAAATAACATGGCCATATCAATGTTATTTAAATAGTAAATATGAGTGTTATTGATCATAATCAATGTGACAAATAATGGCATAATGTATATCTACGTACGTACGTTATACAGATGATAATTAAATTTATTAAAAATATTAAGTACCACCGTACACAGTTTAGGCTTCAATGTGTATATATATTTTATATGGCCAATATAGTTGACCTTAATTATAAGTTGTTTTTCAAAATAATGGCACAAGCTCCCACAAGCACCATGGATATGATATAGGAGTGAAATTTCATTATGAAATTAAAGAAGCTGTAACAAATAAGGAAATAAAATGTGGGTAACTTGGCCAACTTGTATTAAAATAGGAATGCATTATAATGGAATCCAATTGTTTGGTCAAGAATGAGAGAAGGGACAAATCGTACAATTAGATTTAAGAGTTAATTTACTGTTATATGGTTAACTATAGGTTAAGGCTTCGGTTATTATTTTATTAGTATTGATACGATATTGGGAAAGGTGTATTCATTATGTTAACTAATGCATGATTGCTAAGCACATGAATTTCCAAAAGGCTTGCATGATCCATTGGATGACTATGGTTTTTCTATTTGGGAATTTCGTTTTCATTTCATTTTTATTTTTATTTTTGTTTCTTAGTCACATGAGCCCCATTACTTATGCAAATTATAATAAAACCAACCCAAAAAAGTAAACCGTTATTTTTGCATATTGTTAAGAAGCAATCTCACATGCACATATGCAAGAGGGCCACTGTAATCCAAATCAATAAAATGGATACTTGCTTCGTAATATTGAATACACACACACACATTTAATTATGTTTTTTGTCTTTAATAAAAAAAAAAGTAATATGGTTATGCATAAAAATTAACCATTAGCCATGTTATTTAATCTGCAAAAATATCCTCCGCAAAATTCCACATTAAAAACAAACTCGCCTCTTAAAACGAAGTTTGCTTAAATACTAGATGAGAAATCGTATCAAATAGCAATTTTATGGAAATAACTAAAGTAAATAAATAGAAAAATTAACCAGATGAACTGTAATATAAATAATAACATGTTTACAAGAAGTAAATGTTCATTTACCTGGCAATTTTTTTATTTAATTTGCTTTATTGAAATATTTTAAATGAAGTAAAGCCAGCTATTTACTTCATTTATTTATTTAAAAAATATTATTTACTTCTTCCTCTCTAAATAAATATTGGGGATTTTTTCATTTTCATTTTGATGTTGAAAATCATAACTTGTATACCAAATTATATTTTGATTTCGAAATTTATATGCAATCCTAAAAAAAAAAATGAAGTACATTTTTGTTTATAATCAAAATCAACTTTTGCCGTAAAAAAAAAAAAAAGTAAGGATTTAACATGAATTTAAAGCTTGATGAAATAAATATGATACAGTCTAAAACATAAGGTATGGATTTTTTATTAACCCCAAATTCAAAGGAAAAAATAAACCTAAATGTCATATGCATCGGGCTTTTCGTATACTAATATTAGACACTCCTTGGAAGTAACTCAAGAAAGGAAAAAAATAACAAACAAACAAAAAGTAGTAATTGAACATGGAGAGAAAATAATTGATAAATTCATCCCATTCCCAATGATGAGAAGCAACAAATGTATATTTTCTTCTTCTTTTTTTGTTTTTTGTTTTTTTTCCTGTCAGAGTAAAAGCACGCAGAGAAGAAAGAAAAAATGAGTACAAGTGACTCTGTAACTTTGCAGCCAAGGCATACCATAATAATATCAAATATGCATGCAAAATGGGCAAAAGGAGACGCATCGCTTTCTCCTAGGAGGAAACCAAACTGAAACAACAAATTAAACCCACAAAGTGAACCGAATTGGGTCACTTCTCATAAAATTATGTCAACCAAATAATTATATGACTGGTTTTCTGACTCCCAATTATATGTATATAATACACACACATGTGTAGTTATGTCCTCCTGTAAATGATATGGCTATGTAGATGTGTGTGTGGGTGCGGGTGTGGCTACTATTTTCTTTGTAAGTGTCAGGAAATCTTCCTCATGGGATATGCTTTTATATATTTGTAGCGTATCGCAAATGGGCCCTTTGCAATCATATACTAGAATCATGATTAGTGGGGGAAATACGTACTGCATGTTCAGAAGTCGATAAGCATCCCATATTGCAATAATGGAGCGACAGATAAATATTCTCCAAGCACTATTTGGAAATAAATTTTACCTATATATATATATTAATAATAATATCGGAGGAAGATTTCAGGGCAGGTGATTATTTGTAGTTACTCTTCTTAATATAAGCACTACAACTAACTAAATGGTTTGAGAAAGATGAATATAAAAGTGTTTGAATGGAAGCAATGATTTTCTTCTTCCATATGTGTGTGTGTGTATTAGTACGTCCATTATATTAGTATAGCAAGTAGACTTTTATCAATAATATTTTTGCTCAATAGACGTAACCTTCAAGAGAATTCGGTCAACATCATTATAACGAGTGATATGTGTTCTGAAGATAGTTTTGGCATCTAAATTTAGTGGTAATGGAAGTTATAAAACTGATTACCAGTAATATTTGGTGTATTTTCAGCTTACAAGCCAAATCTAAGAGGGACAAAAACTAATCTAATCAGTCACTTTCTTTATTACGATTCTCTCTCTCTCTCTTGATTAGATCATCCTAGATAGAAAAGTTGATGACTCCAAATTATGTCTCAAGCCCGAAAAAGAAATCCGGAATTGCTTGCCCAAGACTTGTGATAATTTGAGGCTTGAGCATTAAAATAATGCAATTGCAATACTTTTTTATTTTTATTGTTAATGGAAACACGTCACGTACGTTGGACAAAAAGGGGACATTTTCACTCTCTTATGCAAAGGAGATGACTCTGTTTGGTTTGAGAGAGAGAGAGAGAGAGATAGAGAGAGTGGAACATGTGAAGGTCACATGATTGTCTGATAGAATTGCTTACACCACAAAGATAACGTTTACAAATAAATATTTACAATTATTTAACTCGGGTGTCTAATAAATTTTGCTAGTTCCATGAATTTTGCTAGTTCTTCATATTTTCAAGTTTCTCGATCCTGAACCGTGTACTAGCAAAACGAATTTCCAGTTACTAACTGATCAAAGTTCAAGGCATTAAAAATCCCAACTATATCCAACCAAAAACACGATTGTTACATATGTCATGTGTAAAAAATGTGCCTTCTACATGTATTTAGATCTGTGAATTTGTGCTTGGTCACCTAATTCATAGTAGGTGGGAAAGCATTGAACTATCAACATTATGTACAAAAATACCATTTACACAGCCCAAGAAAACAAAGAAATGAGTACACAAGGGTACACCTTACCAAAAGTATGACTTCAACTCCCTGATATTGCATTCTATAACAATGGAGATGAAACTTTATCATCTCCATACACTGGCGACAAAGTTTCCAGGGTGATCATGAAGTTCCATTCAAATAACAGGTAAGATGAATGATTGTACTTGTACTCACTTGAATTTCTTGTTAGCACGATAATGGTGGCAAAATTTTCTGGGAAAATAAAACATGCAAAAAGAATATCAGATGAATCAAATAAACAAACAAGACAGAATGCTGAACCATAAAGAATCGAAGCTAAGAAAAAAAAATTGCTGAGAAAATTGAATTGACAAATTTTGTTCAATGGCACTTTGATACGGAAAGGTGCAAAAATGTGTCAAGTCACCAGGAATCAGATCTAGATACCTCTAACGACATCCATGTTTGGGAAAATATTTTCTTTCTTGAGCAATCGCACAATTAGCTTCATGGGTCATCAAAAGAGGTTTTTTAGAAGTAATTATAGTTTTCTTTATGTACAAAGGACAGGCTTCGAAAAGAAATGCTGGTAAACATGTACTGGAAGTTTTGGTCATCAATATTACAATGCTAAAGCCAGAAAAATTATACCTGATTAAACAGTGTTAGTATCTTCTTGTCTTAGGTGGTTTGGGTGGTTTAATCCCAGCACCAGGCGTTGATGATGAAGAAGAATGCTTTTTGGCAGGCTGTGGTTTGGCTGATGCTTCAGATTTCTTAGAAGGAATAAGAGCCGAGCAAAGAATAGCATCTACATCTTCACGCTGCTTTTTTCTTTTTGCAATTAGATTGGAAGGACCAACTTTATTTGGATCTCGATCATTTGAATCTCCCTCTCTAGGTCTAGCTAGGGCAGAGGGATTTGAAGCTTCGCGACTACTCCCCTCGCTCACATTATCCCCTGAGGAAGTTTTCGGTCTTTTAGGCATTTGTGAGTTTGACATCTTATCACTCACACCATGTTCAGGTTGATCCATGGTTTTCTTTGATTTTTCTGATTTATCTTTTCTCTTACTCACATGAGAATTCTCCAATTTGATTTTTTTTCTGTCACTCTCGTCACCCTTGTATTCACCATGTATGACAAGTTTCCCTGCTATCAGAGACTTCATATCCTCTGAAGTTTTGTTGTCAACACTTGTGAAAGCTACAGACGATGAATCCTTCACCAGAAAATCAAGTTTATCCTTAGCACTCTTTTTGTTCGTCCCATGTTCATTTCTAGTTGCTGAAAATTTACGTTCACCTCCATTATCTCTGCTTTTAGCTCCAAGACTGACGTAGTTTGTCCTCCTTCTAACGTTTTCTGTAGAGGTCCTCTCATGCTGATTCACATGCCGTCGAGCATCTTCAACCTTTTCAATAGATTTTGTATCAAAGTCTTTAAACATGGATCGATAGGGTCTTTGAACTGGTTTAACCAGATTTCTCTCCTTAGCATCCTTAATAAGAGCAGCCCAGTTTATGTTCGTCTGCAATGTCCTTGCATTACCCATAATCCAAAGTGAAAGCTTGGCTCTTGTCAGTGCAACATTCATACGTCTTACATCAGCAACAAATCCAATATTGCTCGAGTTAATCCCAGGTGCAACAGAGTTTTGCTCAGATGCTCTTACAGTAGAAAGTATCAAAATATCAACTTCCCGACCTTGGAAACCATCGACTGTATTAAAGTCTATCTCATCTATGATAGAAGATCCAAAGACACTTATGAATCGAGAACGCAATATTGATAGCTGCAACTTGTACGGGGTTATAATCCCTATTCTTCCAGCAAAATATTCAGACGGATACCTACAGGCAAATTTTGAATAAAGAAAGCACTTCTAAGGTCAGTGGCTAATGGAAAGATGAATGCTAGTGACTAGTGAGGTGATGTAAAGGTGGTGTGTGATTTGCAAGAAGACCGCAAAATGTTTCAATCAGTTATTTCTTTCACCGTGAACTTTCACAAAAAGTATGGTCATGGTTCCCCAGGTAGCCAGAATTGAAAAGGGAGAACCAGAGATGATGAGTTAAGATTGGGTACAATGGTTTATGAATGATATTACTCCTGAAGATGATATCTACAGAAAGACTTTCGACAAAGTGTTTAAGGACGACATATGTCTTCGGGAAAGAATCACGTTCTGTATTTCCTTATCTTCCATTCACAAGGATATTAGGTTCATTCCATAATAAATGGTTCAATCAAACTAGAACGTTTACTAAAAGGTTTTAGATGTATATAGATTTATATTATTTGCAGAAACAACTCTCTTGTAGCATTTCCATTTTCCCACTTAAATTTACCGTTTCTTTTTTATTTTTTTTCTTAGGCATAGACGAGATAAATACCTATTCTTGAAAAACTTAAGCACTTGGACTGCAGCATCAGCCTCATGCTCGTTGTAAAGAGATAAAGCACCAGAATTCTTACTACGAAGCTCCCGTCCATCAATGATGTCATAAAAAACATAGGGCCCGAAGCCCTCAGTCACATGAAATGGTGCTGATTTGTTAGACATTTCACCGTTCAGCAACTTCCTCTCATAAAAATGCAAAGAAGGAAACTGACATATCTCTGGGTGCATTCTATACTGCAAAAAGTAATAAATCACTGTTATGTGAAGATTCCATACAAATCCAAGGAGAAGCACAAAATCCCCCTTCTATCCCAGAAATAACAAATAATAAATTGGAGATTTTTAGAGAGAGTGAAGAATTGAGAGAGGAAACTGAAACTGTTTTTTTCTTCTACATTTCAAACGACTGTACAGCAGTATATATAGGACTAGAAATCAGAAAAATTAGCCTACTAACCTAGGGATACAGCTAACACAGTTCCTATAATTAGACAACATAGGATAGAAACTAAATCCTAGGAAATCAGGTAATTAACCATCCGAATCCCTTATTTACAGCCTATACAACCCAGCAAATTACAAGAGAAAAAAAAAGTCCCATAATATCCGAGAACCAAATCTCAGAAATTCTACACTCCCCCTCAAATTGGGTGACAGGTGTTAATCATTCCAAGCTTGCAACTGAGTTTTTCAAAGGTGGTTCGAGGTAATGCTTTGGTGAGGACATCTGCAATATGAAGACAAGTTGATGTATATAGGAGGTCCACAATTTTTCCATCTAACTTCTCTTTGATGAAATGTCGATCAATATCCACATGTTTGGTTCGGTCAAGATAAACCGGATTTCTAGCAATTCTTATTGCTGCTTGATTGTCACAATACATACTGATGGGTTTGGTGGTTGTGATGTCAGTTCAATGAATAGTCTTTTTAACCACATTCCTTCACAAATTCCATGGGCCATAGCTCTAAATTCAGCTTTTGCATTGCTTCAAGCGACTACTAACTATTTCTTACTTTGCCAAGTTACGAGTTTCCCCAACATGAATGTACAATAGACAGTGGTAGACTTGCGATCCACTGTAGAGCCTGCCCAATCAGCATCTGCAAAAATTTCAATTTATCCTGTTAGGATTCTTACTGAAGTACAATCCTTTTCCTAGTGTCATCTTGAGACGCTGTTCATGAATTGACTTACAACACTAACTGAAAAACCAATATCCAGTTTAGTGTGGGATAGATAAATGAATTTTCCTATTAGTCTCTGATAACAGCCTTTGTCCATAGGTGCACTATCTTCTTTGATTCCAAGCTTTACTACGGAGTCCATGGGAGTTTTAGCCGTTTTACATCCCATCATACCCATTTCTTTGAGAAGATCAAGTACATATTTCCTCTGAGAGACATAGGTACCTTTCCTAGTCCGGGCCACTTCCATTCCTAGGAAGTATTTGAGATATCCTAGATCTTTGATCTCACATTCCTTGGCTAGGAATTCCTTGAGTTTATTCATCTCTGCTGTTGAATTACTTGTCAGAATAATATCGTCTACGTACACAATTATGATAACTATTTTGCCCGTAAGGAAATGCTTGATGAAGAGCGTGTGATCTGCTAGGCATTGATTGTACCCATATTTCTTCAAAACCTTAGAATACCTATCAAACCAAGCATGTGGAGATTGCTTCAATCCATACAAGGACTTCTTAAGTTTGCAAACTTTATTGATTGTAGCAGGAGATTCAATTCCAGGAGGAATGTCCATATAGACTTCATATTTGAGATCACCGTTGAGGAATGCATTCTTGATATCTAATTGGTAAAGAGGCCTGTCCAATTTAGATGCCAAGGAGAGGAGGACACGAATGGTGTTGAGCTTTGCTACAGGTGTGAATGTTTCCTAATAGTCAATCCCATATGCTTGAGTGAATCCCTTAGCCATAAGACGAGCCTTAAATCTTTCCACACTTCCATCTGCTCTATGTTTGTCCGTAAAGATCCACCTTGATGGCAGTTCTATGAGTTCCTAGGTCATGTTTTACTCTAAGGCACTAAGTTCTTCAAGGATGGCTGCCTTCCATTTAGGTACTTAAATAGCTTCATGAACGGAATTAGGAATCTGTATCCGATCAAGATCACTGAGAAAGGCCTTATAACTCGGTGAGACATCTTTATAGGAAACAAAGTTGAAGATGGGGTGCTTTGTACAAGATCTTACACCTTTTCTAGGAGCAATTGGCAAGTTTGAAGCATTAGAAGGCAACTCAGCAATAGGAGGTTCAAAGATATTACCTTCGGAACTGTCAGGGTGGCCTGTACTCGGGTTGGACTCCTAGACTGGCTCAAGATATGCTATGTTCTATGTCCCCTCTTGAGTTCTTCTCTTCCTAGAATAGACATGGAAATCACGACTTAGGACAAGGGGAATTTTGGGGACCTATTGGTAAAGGAGTCAAGGGTTCAATGGGATTATTATTGGGAGCAATTTGAGGTTCTATTTGAGATGTTGACTTACTCTCAGGAATTTGAAGGATATTACTCTTGGGAAGTTGAGGAATATAATTTGAGATAGAATTTGTGGGAATGTTATTCCAAAGCTAGTATTCATTGTCTATGTTCTCCCCCTAAATGGCAGTTTTGGGATAGTATGGATTTTGTTCAAAGAAGGTGACATCCATCGTATTGTAGAACTGTCTTGTGGTAGGAAAGAAACATTTGTATCCTTTTTGGTTTGGTGAATACCCTAAGAATATGCATTTGATGGCTCTAGGATCAAGTCTACTTCTATGATGCATATGGACATAAGCAAAACATTCGAATACTTTTAAGGGAATGTTAGACATAATTCTGAAATGTGGGTATGACTCAAGGAAAGTATTAAGAGGTGTTTTGAAATTTAGAACACAAAAGGGCATCCTATTGATAAGGTAGGTAGCCGTAAGGACAGCTTCTGCCCAGAATTGTTTAGGGACATGAGTTGTGTACATGAGAGATCTAGCTACTTGAATAACATTGTCTATTTTTCCTTTCAGCCACCTCGTTTTATTGAGATGTGTCAACACAAGAGCTTAGGTGAACAATCCCATGACTTGACTGATAATCACTAAGGATTGAAGCAAAGTATTTCCTAGCATTGTTAGTTTTCAATATTTGGATTTTTGTTTAAAATTGGGTTTAAATCATAGCATTGAAATTTTTAAAGAACTGACCTGCTTCAAATTTTTCTTTCATGAGAAATAACCAAGTGATCTGAGTATTATCATCCACAAATGAGATGAACCAATGTGTCCCTACTATGTTTTTGATTCATAAAGGTCCCCAAATATCAGAGTGAATTAGTGTGAATGGATGCAATTTTTATGTGGAAGATTGGGATATAAATTTCTAATATGCTTTGAAAATTGACAGACTTCACATTGAAAAAACTATGAATTTTTATTTTTGAATAACAAATGGAAAATTTTTCCAAATACAAGAAATTGGAATGACCTAGACGATAGTGATTCAACAAAATCTCACAATCGTTATTGGACTTAAACATTTAACAAAGCTTTATTTTGACACTTGATCTCTGACACAGCTTGAGGGACTTGTCTTTTTGGAAGATCTTCACCTTTAAGGAGATAGAGTCTCAAGCATTCTCTAGCATTGCCAATCGTCTTCCCTAAATCCAAGTCCTTAAATTCACATAGGTTATGAACAAATTTAGCCACACAATTTTCTTCCTAGGTGAGTTTAGTAATTGATGAGAGATTACAATCAAGAGTTGGTACAAGAAGGATAGAATTGAGAATAAGGGAATTTGAAATTTTGGCTGAACCAATCCCTGTCACTATGAATACGGATCCATCGGCAATTCTGATAGTGTGCCATCTTGATAGTTTTTAAGGTTCATGAGAAGAGAGGCATCACCGGTCATGTGGTTTGAAGCACTTAAGTCAACAATCCATGTTCTCTAAATCTGCTTTACATTAAGAGCTTTGATGGTGTTACCTGATTAAGCCAAAGTTGCAGATGATGTTGGAGTTGGCAAGGATTGTCCGAACATTCTTTGGAAAAGCTTGGTTTTTTGCTAAACAGGGTAGATTCGGCTGAAGCAAATCCATCAATTGTGGAGGTAGTATCTCCATGGCATTCTTTGTTGGTGTGTCGTGCAGAGGATGGCTTCCAGTCAGCAGGCTTGCCATGTATTTTCCAACAGGTTTCCTTTGTGTGACTGGGTTTATGGCAATGATCAAACCAAGGTCTTCCTCTTTAGGGCCAGTTGTCACCATTTTGAGATTGCTAGTGTCCTCGAACAAAAAGGGCAGACCCTTCTCCGGTTACTAGAATGGTAGATTGAGGACCCATCATCACCTTTTTACGACTCTCCTCTTGGCGAACTTTGGAAAAGGCTTCACGGATGCTCGACAAGGGCTTTGTTTCTAGAACTTTGCCCTGTACTTCATCGAGCTCTTTGTTGAGCCCCATCAAAAATTTGAAGACCCGCTTCTTATCGACAATTTGTTTGTACAAGGTTCTGTCTTCGGGACACTTCCATTTGTGAATCTCAAAGAGGTCTAGTTGCTGCCAATACCGAGTGAGAGAGTTGAAGTATTGGGTAACCGAAGACTCACCTTGACAAAGATCATGGAGGGTGCTTTCAGCCTCGAACAATTTGGATGTATTCTCAGAACTAGAATAAGTTTCTCAGGTAGCATCCTATATTCCTTTGGCAATTTTGTAGAGGAGGAAATTTTCTCCGATCTCGTTTACCATGGAGTTTATCAGCCAAAACATCACCATATTGTTCTCGGATTTCCATGTTCTGTATTTCGGATCATCTTTGTTTAAGGCCACTACAACTCCGGTGAGATAATCATCTTTCATCTTGGCGCATACAAACATCATGACAAATTGGGACCACTGAAGGTAATTCTGCCCATTTAATTTGTGACTAGTGATGGGCAGAGTGTTGTTCTCAGTTCCTCCATAGGAGCTTGTCGTCGCAGTTTCGAGATTAAAGTTAACTTTGGATGAGGAGCTATGTTTTTCTATGGCCATACCATATTTCGTCATGTATGGATCTCTAAATAGCTCTAATACCATTAAGATTTTTAGAGAGAGTGAAGAATTGAAAGAGGAAACTGAAATTGCTTTTTTCTTCCATACTTCAAAAAACTGTACAGCAGTATATATAGGACTAGGAATCAAAAAAATTAGCCTACTAACCTAGGGATACAACTAACACGCTTCCTATAATTAGACAACATAGAAATACTAACTAAAACCAAGTAAAGCAGGTAATTAACCATCCGAATCCCTCATTTACAGCCTGTGCAACCCGGCAAATTACAAGTGAAAAAAAAAATATCCCTTAATATCCAAGAACCAAACCTCAGAAATTCTACATATATACTTGAGCTTGAAAAGAATCGCAAACCAGAAACCATAAATCACAACACATTAGCGGTATTGACGAATCATATATAAGATACAAACAACATAAAAGAAAATAATTTTTTGCATGCCCTTTTTTGGGTTAAGAAAGAAAAATATCTACTAGTTGACATTTGACCAAAGAATTTCATGGCTTTTCATCACATGTTAGCTATGATACACAGCAACAAAAGAATATATTCATGCAACCATTCAAAAGTAATTCAATATGGACATGTGGAAAACGTGAAGAACCTTGAATTAGCGCATATCTACGTGCATACAAAACTTTGGACGCATCCCAGTTTTGAATTGTCTTTAAACATTCAGTTCTCAGGTGAAAATGATGGATTGCAGCTAGATAATAAATTCACAAACAAACACGCAACCATACAGCTCAAAGTGTGGACGGGCATTATCCCATAAAAGCAGATACTTGCAATCATGAATAAAAAGGCATACAAGACAAATAGGAAAGGTTACAGTCCCACTACTAGCAATAAGGGAGTAGGTCTCCCGAAACCGTCAAATCCTAAATTTCTCAAGGGGAATATCTCAAAAAAGCTTTAGAAGTATCAGAAAGATGATGAAAATTCTAAAAGAATTCTGTTCAGCTTCAAATAATGAGTTATAAACCTAGACCATTAAAGGCTGTCGCACAGAAAACATAGGTATAATAACTTCATACCAGTGAATTCCAACCCATGTAAACTGAAACTAGATAAAGTAATCCTATCAAAATAAAAAATAAAAATAAAACACTAAATAAACTAAAAATCTAACCCACACACCGACCTGCTCAGGCAAATATAATGCAACAAAAGTTTATTAAAAATATTAATTACAGAGAGAATAACATCTAGGCAATCTATGTAGATAAAACAAATACATGACTCTTTGACTCTCTTGAATAATAATCCCTTCCCTAAGCAACCAAGCAAAATCAAAGTTTCACTGCAGTCACTGTTAATTTCATTCTTCATCAGATTGTTATCATTCTTATATATATATATATATATAGATATATATTTTTAATAAGTATCAGGATTTTATTGACGTGGAATTGTTTCAGTCATATTTCTTGGGTGTATTTTAGTGTAACTTATGTACTTTAGGAATGTTTGGAGATATGGAATTAATTTCCAATATCTCATTTAGGTAGTTTCCTATTTTTGTGTAAGTTAGTTTCCTTATTTGGTGTGTAACAATTTTCTTGGCTGCCCTATATGTAACGTGAAAAACTGCATCCCGGAAGTGCAGAAAATAAAAAAAAATTCTCTTCTCAGAAAACTTCATGGTATCAGAGCCCCTTCTAATCCTTTATCCGAAACCCTAAAGATCCATCTTGCTCTTCTCCCTGATCAGCTTTCCTGAGACCCTAAACTCCCTTCAGAATGACAAAGTATGGCATGACCAGTCAACAAAGTGCCACTTCAGATGTCACATCTTCACCAGAGGGACCGTCCATAACCGGAAGCACCGAAGGCCACCATCTTTCCATCACTAGACACAAACTCAATGGCCATAATTATCTTCAATGGTCACAGTTCATGATGATGTTCATACGTGGCAAAGGAATGGATGATTACATCACTGGAGTTTCGGCTTCTCCAGCTGCCAAGGATCCAAAGTATCGGGCTTGGAAGACTGAAAATAATATGATTATGTCATGGCTAATCAACTTCATGACCAATGAAATTGGAGAGAATTTTCTTTTGTATAGGACTGCCAAAGAAATTTGGGATGCAACCAAGGAGACCTATTCCAAGTTTGACAACTCATCCGAACTCTTTGCTGTAGAGAATACGCTTCATGACTTGTGCCAAGGAGATCTCACTGTGACTCAATATTTCAACTTCTTGACAAAAAACTGGCAGCAACTAGGCTTGTTTGAGGAGCACAATTGGAAATGTCCTAAGGATGCCCTTAGATACAAACAAATTATTGAGAAGAAAAGGCTTAACAAATTTCTACTGGGCCTTAACAAAGAGCTCGATGATGTTAGGGGAAGAATAATGGGATTGAAGAGTTTGCCTAGTTTTTTGAAGTTCGTATGGAGGAGTATAGGAAAAGGGCAATGCTCGATTCACCAACCACTACAAACAGTCTTGAACTTTATGCCCTTGCAGTTCAAGGCAGTCAATCCTACTCGGGGGACAACAAATCAAAGAAAGGGAGACCTTGGTGTGACCATTGCCGTAAACTAGGGCATACCAGGAAGACATGCTAGAAAATTGATAGAAAACCAGCAGATTGGAAGCCTACTCAGTTTTCTAAGTCCAAGGAAGGACGTGGAGCTGCGGCCACCAAGGAAGAACCCGCCCAATCATCCGAAACCAATCTGTTTAGTAAGGAACAGATTGAATTCTTAAAAAATCTGATCAATCCTCAACCATCGAGTACATCTGTAATTAGAACCGGATCTCTAGCCCACAAAGGTAATTCTTTGAAAACTTATATGGTCACTAGAGGAGTACATAGTGTTTGGATAATTGACTCAAGGGCTTCAGATCATATGACTGAAGTCTCAAGGGTATTTTAGACATACAACCCTTGTCAGGAGGATATTTCTGTCAGAACTGCAGATGGCTCACTCTCTTGAGTGATTGGAAAAGGCTCGGTTGTATTATCTAATGGCCTTACCCTGAATTCCGTACTTCATGTTCCTAACTTAGAGTGTAACTTATTATCTGTAAGTAAAATCACCCAAGAACTTAATTGTGTTACTAAATTTCATTCAAACTTGGTAGAATTTTAGGAATTGAGTTCGGGGAGGACGATTGGTAATGCTAAAATGTGCTCGGGACTCTTATCCTCAAAGGTGAAAGTCTTCCTGAACAACAATCTCCCATGGCAGATCTGGTCACACAACAACAGCCAAAAATTCGTTCTTTGTTTCCTCTTTAAATAATGAAAGTGCAATCATGTTATGGCACTATAGATTAGGACATATCCTTTTGGTTGCTAGATCCCTAATGTTTTTTACAAATGTACCCAAACACTTCTGGGGGGAAGCCGTACTCACAGCTACTTACCTCATAAACAGGATGCCATCTCGTACCCTAAATTTTCAAACCCCAATACAAAAATTTCTCTTGGTTTATCCTCATAACCGAACCATCTTAACCATACCCCTCAAAGTTTCTAGGTGTACTGCATTTGTCCACATTCACACACAAAATTGTAGTAAGCTAGACCCTAAAGCACTGAAATGCATTTTCTTAGGTTACAATCCAAACCAAAAGGAGTATAAATGCTGTTCACCAATCACAAAACGATTCTATATCTCAATGGATGTCACCTTTTTCAAGAATGAACCATTCTATTCCAAATATGGCATTCAGGGGGAGAATGAACAAGAATACTAGTCTTGGGATCAAACTTGGGATGTCAATAATGTCACCAGCCCTGAACCTGTCTTATCCAATCCCAGTACCGGTCACACAAATAATGGGAAGCCTGTCTTTGTCCAAACCCATGGTTCACCCTTACCAGAGTCAAAATCACTCAATCATGAGGAATCTGCTCCCATTCATGAACTTGTCCCTGAATCAAATCCGCAAGTTCTAAATCCTGTCCCACACCCAAGACCTGCCAATGACGATGAGTTTATTGTATATTCAAGGAAGAAGAAAACTCAAGAGGACCTAGAGCATCGAGCATCATCAAAGCAAAACCAAGAGTCCAATCCAAATGAGATTTCTCACACCTCACCAGGAAGTGCAAGTCCAGAGAAAGCTGTTGGTGAACCGATAATTGATGATCGCCCTATTGCTCTAAGGAAAGGAGTTAAGTCATGCAACAATCATCCTTTGTACAACTTTATCTTATACGAGGGATTATCTCCAAGTTATCAGGTGTTTGTTGCCAACTTGGACAATACTCAGGTTCCAAATACAATTCAAGAAGCCATGAACATTCCTGAGTGGAGGACAGCAGTATTAGAAGAGATGAATGCATTGAAGAAAAATGGTACATGGGAATTGTCAGAGCTTCCAGAAGGGAAACAATCAATGGGATGTAAGTGGATTTTTACTGTCAAGTACAAAGCAGATGGGAGCGTGGACAGGATTAAGGTCAAGCTGGTGGCTAAAGGTTTCACTCAGTCTTATGGTATTGACTACCAAGAGACATTTACACCAGTTGCCAAACTCAACACTATTTGAGTACTATTATCATTGGCTGCAAATCTCAACTGGCCTCTTTATCAGCTTGATGTCAAAAATGCTTTCTTAAATGGAGAGCTAGTTGAAGAAGTCCACATGAATATCCCCCCAGGCTTTGTGACCTCAACAAATATGAACAAAGTGTGTAAACTTCGTAAATCCATATATGGCTTAAAGCAGTCTCCAAGGGCATGGTTTGATAAGTTCAGCAAAACCGTACAAAAGTATGGTTATTGTCAATGCCAAGCAGGCCACACATCTTTTGTCAAGCACTCCTCAAATGGGAAGTTGGCTATCCTGATTGTGTATGTGGACGACATAATACTGACAGGGGATCGTGAAGATAAGTTGATCAAACTCAAGGATGTACTTGCAAGAGAGTTTGACACTAAAAATCTCGGAAGCCTAAAAAACTTTCTAGGAATGGAAGTAACTCGATCAAAGAAGGAAATTACAATATCTTAGAGAAAATATGTGCTGGATCTTCTCAAAGAAACTGGAATGCTTGGTTGCAAACCAGTTGACACTCCTATGGATTCCAGTATCAAACTTAGAGCAATAAAGGAAAGTCCACCTGTAGATAAGGGACAATATCAGAGACTTGTGGGGAAGCTCATTTACCTATCGCACACACGGCCAGACATAGGGTTCGCTGTAAGCGTTGTAAGTCATTTTATGAATGAACCCATAGAGAAACATCTTAGAGCAGTAAACCGAATCTTGAGATACTTAAAGATGACTCCTGGAAAGGGTCTATACTTCGGAAAGACTACTAGGAGGAACATTGAAGTATTCACTAATGCAGATTGGGCAGGCTAAGTAACTGATAGAAGATCCACTTCTGGGTATTGTATCTATGTGTGGGGTATCTTGCAACATGGCGAAGCAAGAAACAACCAGTGGTTTCTAGGAGTCACGCTAAGACAGAGTTGAGAGCTATGGCACTAGGTATTTGTGAAAGAATGTGGCTAGATCGGCTATTGAGAAAACTGAAGATTGGGAATCCTAGTCCTATAAAGGTGCATTGTGATAAACAATCTGCCATCAACATTGCAAAAAATCCTGTACACCATGATTAAACAAAGCATGTTGAGACAGATCGCCACTTTATAAAAGAAAAATTGGAGATTGAGGTCATCAATGTGGTGCACATACCTACTAGTCAACAAACTGCAGACATCCTCACCAAGACCTTACCAAGACGAAACTTTGAAGAGTTGAGTTCCAAGCTTGGCATGATTAACATCTTTGCCTAGCTTGAGGGAGAGTGTGGAATTGTTTCAGTCATATTTCTTGGGTGTATTTTAGTGTAACTTATGTATTTTAGGAATGTTTGGAGATATGGAATTAATTTCCAATATCTCATTGAGGTAGTTTCCTATTTTTGTGTAAGTTAGTTTCCTTATTTGGTGTGTAACAATTTTCTTGGCTTCCCTATATGTAACGTGAAAAACTGCATCCCAGAAGTGCAGAAAATAAAAAAAATTCTCTTCTCAGAAAACTTCAATTAATAAAGAAATAAGTTCAAACAAATAAGGATGAGATATCCTCTTAAGAACGAGTTGACTTCATCGAAATATACATGGTACTCCTAATATGGTATGCAGTATAGCTCATCACTAAATATATTTAATGAAATCTCACTTTGAAAGTTACAGATTATAATGCAACTTTAATATTAAAGTGTCAGGTAAATTTCCCTCATCTTTTTCTTTCTCAATAAACAAACTTTCATTAAAAGGATAAAAATTGTCAGGAAAATTCTCGTTTTTACTTTACCTGTCTGGTCAACATAACAACTGGGTGACCGGCCTTTTGTAAACGTTCGAACATGCTACATTCAAATAGAAATTTACTAGCAACATTTGAAAGTACAGTTGCTGGAAGCTGCTTTGGATCACCAACCTTCAATAATAAATTTCAAACATAAGCACTATTTTCCAACACAAAAGTAAAAAAAGACAGTAAAGTGTTGATTCTCAGATTTTTCATATGTCATTACCATTATACATTTGACTCCAGTAGACTTTAAAAGCTGAAGAGGAATCAGAGTTGCAGGTTCCAGAGCCTGTAGTAAGGAAGAAGCAATAGTTAAAATGCAGATGAAGCATCATCAGTACTGATAAAGATTAAAGCCTCAATGGAGAAAAACAAATTTTACTTGAGCAGCTTCGTCTATAACAACAGCATCAAAAAGAGTGTGTTCGGATGGACTGCCAAACTTATGTGTCGATATGGATTCAGAACATACTCCATACAGGTCACCACCACAGCCACTTAAGGTAGCTATTACTATTTCAGCTTCTCTTAGTATGGCTTTCCGAAGCTTATGTCTGAGTCCTCTAATTTCTTCACTGGTTTTCTTCTCTTGTGCTTGAGCAACACTGAGATCTTTATAAATTTGCTTCTTTTGCTCATAAAGCTTTCTTAGCTTGATCTGTACATCTACGTCAGACAATTCCTTCGAATCATCTTCCTTGTGAGCATCATCTTCCAAGGATTTCTCAAGGTTAGAATTTCCATCACTTAAGTTAGCACGCTTGGCCTCGTTCAATCTAATACGATCAACTAATTTCTCTAGCTTAGAACGCAACTCTGCTGAAGAGTGTGCAACAACATCGTTCTTTGCATCATTCAACTTCATCATCTCATCTGCCAGACGATTTTCAACAAGCGTATCAATAAAGAAAGGCAACGAGTTTGGATGCACTGTTTTCACATTTCCGACCCTCACAACATATGGCTTATACATCCCATCACCACGATAAAGGCCTTGACTAGATATTCTTGACACCAATTCATCAACTGCAGCATTAGATTGAGCACAAATGAGCACTCTTCTTCTGATAGAAGCATCAGTAGATTTTGGATTCATTTGCACATCCTTGTTCAATTGTTTAGCCAAGGCAGCATCCTGCCATGCCCTTGCAATAGCAGCAGTCTCACTAATCTTAGGTAATGAAGAATTACTCTTTTTCAAACCACCATAAAGAGAATTTGCAGCTTGATCCGTCTTTTGCAAAGGGGAGGCGAGTAAACCACTAGCAATAGCCAGAATAGTTCGAGTCTTACCAGTACCTGTTCACGAGGAAAACAAGGATAAATTATGAGGAAGATCAATATGATAAAAATATAAAGTAGTATTTGGACTAGTATCATGTTCAATTCCTAATATTTTATTATAGTTTAATTAGTTCCCATTTACTGATAATTGGGTAGTTTTCATGTTCGTGTTAGTTTCCTTTTCTTCTTTATTTACTTCGACTTGATAGTGACATTGAATATTCAGATACTCTCCCTATTGTTCATCTTTTTCTCTCCCTAAATTCTAAACTCGCTCTACTTGATCTAATTTTCTAAATTCAGATTCCCCTTTCTCTCTCATTGTACTACATCATCCACGCAAATGGCAATTCAGAGCAATAAATAAAAGAATAAATGATGCCACAAATATAATGAAATTCGAACAAATTAATCAGACACCTGGAGGACCCTGGATAAGAGATAATTCAAATTTCTTCGAATTACCGAATCCAGTTGCAACACTGATAGCCTGAAGCTGACTATCATTAAAGGATGACTTCAATATCTGCTGCAATGGTTGAGATAGCTTCCTTAGATCTGCTTTTGGGGACTCATTAGAACTAGGAGAATTATATACTGGATTCAAAATAATTGGAAGCAAGGGGATCTCCTTTATGCATGATAATGCCTGAAATTCGCGAAGTTGAGGAGTAATGCTCATAATGCGACTTGCATGCCATTTACTACGTTCCAGGAGATTCCTTCTAGCTTGATTTAAACGTGAAGTACCATTTTGAAGATAAAACCTGATGAGTAGGATGCTTAACCTTCTTTTATTGTCTCTCTCACGCCTCTCCACCTGAGAATTGAATGCATTTACTTTAGGAAAATATACATGCATTTTTTCACTTTTAATAAGTGAGACACATCCATAACTCATCTCTTTTTTAACAAGGTAAAGAAAATAGCAAGAAAAAAAAATAAAAGAAAAAAATATTAATAAGAGAGCCTCGTCACTAATGCATAAAACACACAAATGTGTGTATGGAAATTATTATATATATCTTACCAATTCAGGAAGTAGAAGAGAAATGAAGATATTTGAACTCCTAAAGGAAGAAGCCCCCATAGATGCCAAAATTGCTCTCTTCCCCGTAAAGAAGCAAGTTGAAACTTATCCAGATGCACATGTAACTTAATGCATATTTCAACCACAAATCATATACAAAGTTTACATAATTTTTGTCTGCTTGAAAGTAATTGAATGTGAACTCTGTCATATTGAGAACTTAAAGGTAAAAAGAGAACGCAAGATAAAGAAGACAACTCCTACTTATTCATACGTATATAAACAGACAAAAGATGATTAACATTTACATAAATTTGTGAGCCGGCCATGTTTATAGGAATTTATGTACTTGTTCTAGTAAGGAGGAAAAAATAAATAAAACCTTTATTCAAAGGAAGAAAAACAGAAAACCGAAGAAGAGGGAGACAAGTTGTTAAGAAAAAGAAGGTGCCCAAAATAGTAGATGAATACCTTTCCAACAACGTGAACATCATGAGATGGTTTTTGCAGGGGTTCTTTTGTAAGCAAGACAAGGTCATTTTCTGCAAAGCTTTTTGATGATGTAGAATCATTTTCGTCGTGAGAAAAGCGAACAAGGTGAAAATCATCGATTCTTTCAACAGAAAGCACCAACAAGGCACCAAAATACATCTCTTCCCATGAGGGCATTTCTAGAAAAGAGCTCTGTAACTGCGCCTTGAATTCCTCCAAAACCAATGGTCGGAAAATCTCAATATACTCTTCAGGTGACTGAAAGCATAAAGGAACCTCCTTGAATTTTCCAATCGTACGGCGATCATCTTTGTTTGCCAGTACTAACCCTACTGTCGCAAAATAATCCATTTCTAAAATAGGTTTATACCATTCATCAAGTCTTGGTGGTGTGAACCTTCTTACTCGTGCTTCCAGCCTCTGAAAATGACCAGATTTGTTTTTTACGGGTGTTTTGAGCTGGATAAGTTGTCGCTTGGGAAGAGAAATGCTTGGTTTTGCTAAAGATGATGGCTGACATTTCATAGAATTGATAGCAGCTTCCAATGGATCATCTTCTGCATCACATACTATGTCTCTCAATATGTAATCATTCGTTTTCAGACCCACACTGTCATGAGGTTTATTCAACTTTTTCAAACTAACAGCTCCATAAGATGAGTTCTTTGAATCAACCATCCGCTGAGATATTAAAAAGTTACTAATATTGCGCTGAGTGACCTTCTCTTTCTGTGTATTATCTACATCTTTTGATGTAGGAAAGGTAACAGATGCTATTTTTTTTAATGTATCAGAGCCCACTTGAGAAGCGGAACCATCTGTAACAACTTCTTGCTCTAAAGTCTTTGACATTTCCTTTGGAGTGTCGGTGATTTCATCAACATGACTAGCCACTGTTTTATCAACATCAGATAACATAAACTCATTGGTTGAAACTTCATTTTCATCATCAGAAAGAACAATCAGATCATCTCCATCCTTTTTGTGGATTGTTGTAGCTGGGTCTAGAATTTGAACAACTTTATCTTTGAAGCGCAAAGGCTGAACATCCTGAGAAGACTCTTTCATCTTCAAAGACGTGCTTTCAGTACTGAAGTTCTTTTTAATATCTGAAGCTTCCTTAGATAAAGTAACTGAGAGGCGTGATACTTGTTCTGTTAATTCATCCATGGCGACACTGTCTGAATTAGAAAACACAGCATGTAAATAATTGATGTTGATGATTAGGATGAAGAATTATTGCAAAGAAAATGAAAAACAAATTTGTTTGAGTATTGGGTATAACCGAATAAAATACTCACCACATGATATAAGATCTTCAATGGCCTTGATAGTAGTTGCAACAGTACTATTACACGAACCCTTTAGCAACTTCAGCAAAGAACCAACTGTTTTTTTCCAATATACAACTACAACTTTAAGCGTTGACTTCCCCCAATCCACAAGATCATGAAGCATAGCGAAGTCAAATGCACTTTTCGATATTTTAAAATAAACAGACTGCTTTACACCAGAAGGATAAAAGTTCCTTTCAAATAAAACAGGAAGTATCTCAAGCAGGCGAACACAAGTCATCTGAAATTACAGAGAACAAATAAATACCTCAATGATAAGACAGCATTATGATGCTTCATAAAGGGTGCTTAGGCCAAGCCAAACCCTTTAAACCCTTTGATAGGCATAAACTCAGCAATCACAAAGACCATGTTTCAGTAAGAGAAAGAAAACAAGGATGAAAGCAAGATATAAAACCTAGGTGAGCAAACTGGAGAGGAAGGGAAGACCTTTATCTTATTCTCTTTGTTATATATTCCCTCCTCCAATCCCTTCTTATTACAAGAGATTAAATAGGGATTATTTGGAAGGATATGAAATCACTTACCCAATCTATTCCCTCCTTTATTCTCTCCTACCAAACAACCATGGATTGCGAAATCCTTCCACTAATACCCTCACCCTCCCCCCCTCTCCCCCCCCCCCCCCCCCCACTTTTCTTTCTTACCGAGCAAGCTCTAAGAAAAATATAACTGCAATAAAAGAAATAACAAGTTGACAATTTATAAGCAAGCAACGTTCAATATGATGGATATGATATGCCAAGCATGGAATTCATTATCAAGACTACAACCATGTACACCAAATATGCATCACCCACGCGCACATGTCAGAGAGAGAGACTACCATGTTGACTATACTTATTTTTTTAATCCGATAAATCAAAACCAAATAGATACTTATAATCAACCCTTGCCATGACAAAGCTAAGTAAATCCAAGAGAGAGAAGTTCTTGACCCATTTCTAGTCTGAAAAAAAAAAGAAGAAATAAATGTCTAATGAGTTGAAGGACTGTAAAAATACCTGACAAGTACTAGAGTCAATAAATGCCTTTCCTTCAATCAAGCACCTCTGAACACAAGGCCAGGCGGTTCGCAATAGCAAGCCACAGAATTTTTCTCGTACATTTATGTCAATTTCAATTGATTTCCCATCAACACCTTCAGGGAAGGAGTCAAAAACGGGCTGCCTGAGAAATCCACCATCTGCAGAAAATTTTGTCATACCTACATAATCAGAGGATTTTTCTGGCATATGAGTAGCAGGCAATTCCCTTTCATCAAGCAATTTGCGAAGGACAAAGAAAAAATGTTGTAATGTCTGAAACTTCAATATGACAGTATCCACTTGGACCTGGAATATACGACAAAAAACTGTATAAGCCAGAGAAGAAAGATGAAAAACAAAATTGATATAATACCTCGAGATTAACATCCTTCTAATATATGAAGGGCCACGTGACTTTATTTCCAATAACAAAAATATCCAAAAATGGCACATGAATATCTTCTACAAACCATGAAGTGAACATGAAACAAAGAAAAAACAGAAAGAGATAACAACGCAAGACTTTACTCAAGAAACTTACCAGTTTCACAGCATGTTTCAAGCCTAACAAAACAGCAGATAACGAAGACCCACCGGACGAACAAAGAAAGTTCAGACCACAAGAAAGACCCCTAGTGTCAGAAACGTGTTCCAAGATGCTCTTTCCAAACTGCCTCACAGTCTGGATAAAATAATTATATATTAAAAACGTTAAAATGCTGGATCTAATACGAAGGCACGGAAGAGAATGGGAGGAAGAGATGGAGGAATTCAACACAACAAGGGTAAAAGTAATGTCATACAAACTATAAATAGACAATTCTACATAATTACATCATGGGCATCCAGAAGTGAAAGAATCAAGCTCTCCCCCATTCTTGGTTCCCAAGTCCACTGCTTCCGAAGTTCCCCCTGGCCCACCTGAACTAAGAAATGTGCTGTTAACCTGTATTACACTAGAGACAATTGTCAGTCAAAAAAAAAAAAAACACAGATCAAAATCCCTATATGACAGGCTTATAGCAAAAACACAGTTCTCCAGAATTCTTAAATTTCTTCCAAATTATTTTTTAGGAAACTATGATGTTTTAAAAAATTTAGGTATTTGTCTTGCATAGAACCTAATTGAATTGCTTTTCTATGACCAAAGACAAATAACACCAACTGTGCTTTTCAATAATAATGTTTGAAGGTAAAGATACCCCCTAAAAATTATTCAACCAACCAAATACAGTTACCTGTTTAATGCTCGAATTAGAGGAAACAACATTGTTGACACTTTTATAGAGTTTTTTTGGTCCTTCTCATCTCCACCGTCATCAGAACCAGTTGGAACCTTCCACCCAAATGTTGCAGCAATTTCACAGGAAGAAAGCCATGTTCTAACTGGAAGTGCCATTTCTGGACTTATTTCAGGTTCTACCATAGAAAAACGAGACCTAGCCCAAAAAACAGCCTTGGAAAATGATGTAGGAAGGACCAAGGGATTGGTGTCAACAAGGACGTCAGTCCATAACATTGGAATGCACACCCATTCCCTAAAACCCTGAGATGCAATTTTGCTCTGTATACTAAAGTCCTTCCAGGAACTTTCATCTTTCTCTTCAGTATCCACTGCGAGGAGTCTAACATCATCTTCGTCATCAGTCAACTCATGGGATGTGCCTCTTGCAGGGCTTGATGGTTGGCAGCAACTCAGTAATGAACTTACTAGGGCAGCAGCATCAGATACTAGAACAATTTGAATCAAATCTAAGGCAGGTTGTCTTAGAGAATTGTGAAGAGAGTAATCCTTCAGAGACGAGACAAGAGGAGGGCCCCTGCCCAGTGCCAATTAAAATGAGTTTGCAGCTTCCTCAACAATAATAAAAATACTAATAATAAATAATATTAATGATAATGATAAAGTTTATATATGTTTAGACCTTTTCAAGCTACCCCATCTGCATGGACCAATAAATACTAAATGTTTTTTTCTGTTAGTAGGATCCCCCAACAACAAAGATGAATTCAAAAAGATAACTATGGAACAGAAGTTGATAAAGAACATAAGTTCAGACTTTTGTTAATGGCGAAAAGAAATGGAAGAAAACCAGAAGATTTATGTCAGTAGACAAATTTTTTCCCCAATCACTTCAGAAGCAAGATGGTGGAACAAACTACATTAACAACATTTGTTTCATCTTCATCTCCGATTTCAAACTATACAATTTTTTTCCCTCCAAATCCAAAATAAATTAATAAAAAAAAGGACAACACGCCAAATCCAAACCCTGATGATGTTAAGAGTTTAGTGAACTTAGAAGATAAGGAAGGGGAAAAAAAAGTTCACAAGTAAACCAACAGTGTGCACGTAAAAAACCATATCAGGCAGTAGTAAATTAACTTACCACATGTGTGCACACTCAGAAGGGGGACATGGTGGGTCCATTGAATAGCCACGGTGAACAATAAGAAGAGCTATCTGAAATTTAAAAAACAAAATAAAATAAAAACACTCGTTAAATAATAACATTAACCAAAAAAAAAAAAAGATATTTTATATAGGGTTTTGGCACAGCAAGACACTGGACTATTTGAATTGTTACGGTTTGGTCCTTAAGCTCTTTTTTTTAGCCAACTAATCCTTGAACTTCAAGCTGTGGCAGTTATGTTTTTAAATTAAATGGAGATAATCAAGTGCCCAACACGTGAGAACTTGAAATTTTACAGAAACAGTCACATAAGAAGCAAAATGTTCCCTTCAATGGCTTTAATACCTTTGAAATTTATAACATTTTGCACCTCAAGTGACTTTATTGTTAGATAGTTAAATTATTATGCAATGAATAAATGACTACCTTTGTCAAATGTAAAAAATATACTGTAAATTATAGGAATACGGACCAAAATTGCACCAAAAAAAAAAAGTTTGGGACTATTAGCCAAAAGAAGAAAACAAACTTTCATTTCTTGAAACGTCATAAATCAATTACATAGGAAAGAGGTTGAGGGGGTCCTTTAAAAGAAAGACAAAACAGAGGAACTAAAAAACAAAAACCAACCAAGGATCCTCAATAATCTGATGAACAAAAACTGAAAATTGAAAAAATAAAAAGCAAAAGCAAAAGCAAAAAATAAAATAAAATAAAATCTTTAACAGCACGGAAAAAACTTAAGTAATAAGACTAATAATCCAAACGAAAAAATACAAACCTGACGAGCCTTTTGCGTAGATAAAACACTGAAGTTACTGCTCACGGGCACCTGATAGAGGAGAAAATAGAGAAAATGCCTCCGTTGCTTTTCATGTTCCCCATCCTGCAAAGCTTCAAGAGACTGCAACCAAACTATAGTCAGTAAATCTACAAAAGTCCACTCAACAGAACTAAAGGAACTAAAAATTGAACGGACATGGGATAATTTGTAAATTTAAATAAAAATGAATATTCACAGAAACACAGACATGCCTGAAGAAAAGGCTGAAAAAGATCAAAAATGTCTTTATGGCTTTTCTCATTTCGAGTATGAAAACACTGACCCAAAAGAGTATTGCGCATCACACTTGGAGACAGCGTAGACCTCAACCAAAGTTTACAACCTTAAAGCAATCCACAGTGACAAAGGAAATGTAAGAACAGATTAAACAATTTAATTACTCCTATGACAAAATTGAAAGAAAGTTCTTACCAAGCATTTCAAAGAGGAGTCGCAAGCAAGCAACTGCCTGAGAGAAATCTAAGGAATTGCCACTAACATGGTTGAGTACGATATCAAGGAAAATGGGATATCGCTCCAATATCCCTTCTTCAAATACTGGAGGTTCCAAGAATCCAAGCCTTCAAAAAACAGACACACGAAAGCATTAATAGCTGGACTCATAAGATGTGAAAACAATTCTTACAGAATGAAATATTGCATCCACCAGTTCCTACAATGATTTGATGCCAAGCCAAATGGAGACACGATCCAGCTCAGCTCTTGGTCTTGAACTCTTCGTGGCTGATGGCAAACCTTCGGTCTCCAAAAAGCCAATAAATTTCTTAATCAAAGGCTGTAAAGGTTCCAAGTCTGCTGCACTCCTATGCAGAAGGAAAATGACATTTAGAAACAAGCACTATGAAGTATAAATGCAGCAGCGAAAAAAGATGATAAATACTAAGACATTAAAATAAGTGACCCCAAGAAAGAAAAAAACTGGCCCCCACAATGTGCCAGAAAAAGAATCCAAAATAATGGAAAACCTTCAGCTGAATATAAAGGCACAAAAGGAAAATAAAATAATGACCACAACTACCAGAAAACAGTACCTAAATTTTCCCATAGATCCAGCTAAACGATAACCAACTGATCTTACTCTTCTCTTGAAGAAAAATAATGCATATACACCCTGAAAAAATAATCATCTTTTCATAAGCTAAAAGGAGGACAAGAAAAGGAAGTACAACTATAAATTGAGATCACAAAACATATGGACCAACAAGATACCGGGAAGTGTTGCTGCCCATCCAGAGCAAGTTCATGTATGTTATCAATGGCTTCAATAAATTTTTCAAATTCAGTAAACAAAGACTGATCATCTAACAGACGAGGGAACATCAAAACCTGTATAAACAAATGATGATCAATTAGATGATTTGATGTTTCTCCTATCCAACTCAACAGTGAATCTTTTAACATATAAATAATAAATGGAGCAAAATAAAATATAAAAGGAAAAAAAATAGTTTTGTGCATAATTAGACAAGTTACGGCAAATAACTAAGAAAAATTCCAGCACAGTTTAAGTTTTTTTTTTTTTTTGTAATATAAGAAGCACAAACTTTGTTAAATTAAAAGGATTACAAATAAACAGAGAGACAAAGGAGTCCTACTAAAACAGGAACAGCATAAAACCAGGACATATTCGAAACATCGACCCAAAATCACTTTTATGCTATGTTTGTTTAGGAGTTCCATTTTTGGAAAATGGAAAATTTTTCGTTCTAAGAAAATGGATCTTTCTAAATTTCCATACCTAAATATCCAAAATTTTTCATTTTTGAAAAATGAAAAAAGAGCTCTTTAGAAAAAGAAAAGTTTTTATCCATCCAAACAACTTTTCACTTTTAAAAAAAATCCAAACAACTTTTTATTTTCCAAATCTAAAAATTTTCCATTTTCCAAAAATAAATCTCACATCCAAACATACCATTAATCTCAAAGCCTAAAAGAGCCGCATAGCCAGACCAGACCCTCAACAAATTGGAATACAGAAAGTTAGGCAAAGTCCTTGGTTTGGAAAACAGACAAAGCTACTCAAATGCTTAATTATTTCACAAACATCCCCACCATCTGCCTCCACGTCTTCAGAGATGCATTTGTTACATTTTAGCCAAAGCAACCATGTGACAACTAGTACAGACGCATACCAAAATCTCCTACACTGCATCTATTATTTCTTCCAAACATTAAATAACCACTCAACAACTCAGCCCCTTTACCTGGAACTATCCAAGAAATTCCGAACTCCCTCTAATACTTCATGCCAATCTTATGGAGAATGGGCAATGAAGAAAAACTGAAAAGGTGATCTAAAGATTCATTATCCCTCCTACAAAGCGCACAACATCCTCACTAGAATAAGCCACCTTTAGCATCAAATATACATAGGCTCAAATAATTGAAACTGGGTGCCCCTACTTTACATTACAAAACTAAGTAACCACCAATAAAAATTAATTAATTAATGATATTATACTCTTATGTTTGAAAAAAAAAAAAAGGAAAAAGAATAAACGCAAGTACATGATTAACGTTTCTTTTGAGTATGCGTTATTGTTTTAGGGTAGGGAAAATAAGAATCCCCATCGATTCAAAAATAAAAAATAAAAAATAAAAGATTTTTCTCTTTTATATCTATTATTTTATACTATAATAACATAACGAACCGCTGACATCCACGACAGGGTAAACCACTACCTCTCAACCCCCCAACTGATTCTACCATAAAGGCGCCGCCCCCGCCCCCCCCCCCCCCCCCCAAACACAACTTACTGGTATGTTTATTAGGCATATCCATTTTTATAAAATGGAAAATTTTTCATTTTAAGAAAATGGATATTCCTAAACTTCCATACCTGAACATCCCAAATTTTTCATTTTTGGAAAATGGAAAAAGATTTCTTTCTAAACAAAGGAAATTTTTAACCCATACAAACAACTTTTCACGTTTAGAAAAAAAAATCCGAACAACTTTTTGTTTTCCAAATCTAAAAACTTTCCATTTTCCAAAAATAAACCTTCCATCCAAACATACCATTCAACTTTCATTATACCGTACTCTCCAAAGAGCAACTCTTCCCAAAATCTCAAAAGGTGAGGAAAAGGAAAGGATATATAGGATAAGAAAACAAGTGAGCCTCTAGTCAACACTCAAAAAGGTTATCATTTTTACAAATGACTAGAAGCAAAGAACCTAACATTCTTTAAATACTAAGAGTCCGTTTGGTTCGTCGATGTAGTTTGATATAATATAAAAGTTAAGTTAGATCGTATGTTTTGTGATTTAATTTAACTTAACTTAAAAGTTAAGTTATATCAGTCGTTTTGTATATAGTTTATCTTAAAATTTTTTCAACTTCATCTTGGAAAGTGTACTTGACTGGGGAAATGAAAATTGTTAACAAGTAGTTAAATTGAATTTCTACTTACATAATTTTTTGTAATATTAATAAAAAAAATAACTAACTCCAAGACTCATCTTTTTTCCTTCTATCTAGCAGATTGTACACAAAATAATAATAATAATAATGATGATGATGATGATGATGATGATAATGATAATAATGATAATGATAATAATCGTCGATGTTGTTAATGTCATGGTTGTTAAACGCCAATACGGGAGACCATGGAAAGGTAAGACAAATTTTGTCCTTCTCACATTAGCTAACATGTTGGATTTAAAAATACATCAGATAAAAAAAATCTCACCCCTACTTATCTCACCCCTATTCTCTGAATCTAAATATGTAATGATGAAAAAAAAAGGCAAAAAAAATTTTGTTTAAGCTATGAGGGGCTGTGTAGCTTAAAAAAAAGGTTTATTTTAAGCTATGAGATACTGTTTAACTTAAAAAAAATAAAAAATAAAAAGATTTGTTTTAAGCTAGACTAAGTTAAGTTAGACTGTCCCAAAATGATCAACGTAATATAATTTAAAAGTTAGATTAAGTTAGATTTGTTTACCAAAGATGCACTAAAGTTAAAACAAGACTTCATGTACCAACAATTGAATCTTGAAGTCTACTTATCGACGTCAAACCAAGATTCCATTACAATTACCCTCAAGCATTCCTCTCAAAGCTGTAAAGTTAACAATTACATTCCACGCATGGATTTAGATATTTCATTTTTTCCACATTTAAGAATTAATGAAACAACAAGACTGTAATATTCAAATAATACCTATGGGAAGAAAAATGAAATGGAGATTGACATACCTCGTACATGACACTAACAACTTCAGCATTACCACAAGCTAGATCATAATCATCTTGCACTAGTTTAGCATTTATCTCTCTCAAGTGCATAGTCACCCTTTCTTCATCAAGAGTTTGCAACACATCAAGAAGTGGACCAATAGAACTCAACTCATACTCCATGTTATACAATTCTTGGGCTTGATGATGCTGGGTAACACATTGGACACATTGCCGCATTTCCTCGGAGATTCTCCTCCGAAGACGTCTAAGCGGAGAATCATTATGCTCATCTTTGAAGTAGTTGTAAAATGTCTCCAAAAGAGGTCCCATTAAATCCCATGAGCCACACCAAATGTGGTTATCTTTTGGCAAAGATATCAAATAAGTAAACGCATCAGCAAACCTGAGACATAGCAAAAATATGATACTGCATTAAGTGTCTGGTACGAGCCAACAATGGTTCAAGATAATAAATCATCAAAGAATCAATGTCAAAATAATGAAAGAAACAAGCAATTTCGATTATGCAATACGTATCACAGCTCTGAAAACGCCCGAGGAAATTCAGGGAAAATAAAATGAAACAGCACAGAAAAGGTTTTTTAATTACATTACAACAAGATGGATTATCAAAGAGATCCTAGACTCTTCATTTTTCCACTATTTACCCCAAAAAGAAGAAGTCGAAATTAATTCCAAACTGGAAAAATTGGTCATATTTACTGTTTTAATACAATTAACACTTCTCATGTAATAATTATATACGCCTAAAAATGCATTTCTCACTACTGCATAAAAGCTTGAACATTAAAATAGAAATGAAGAACAAATTAACGCGGAAAAAAAAAAAAAGGAAACAAAGTGAACACCTTCAAATGCAATCAAAAAATGCCAAATGTCATTGAAATGATTGTCTCAAAAACATAACAACTTGACGTTCATCAAAATTTCCCTCAAAATTTTTTGAAGGCATCCAAGAAAGCAATATTTATTCGAAGCAATGATGACCAAAATTTTAATGGGAATCAGAAATGAAAAAGAGAGACGAAATAAGATTTGGGAAAAGAAAAGTTTAACCATTGTTCTTTGTGATGGTGAAGACGACGGCTTTTAGAAGGATCAACGGAAGCGTCGTCATCGTCTTCTTGGTCCTCAATGTCTCTCCAGCGCTCTAATAGTTGTCTTCTTGTGTCCGCCATTGATGAATTGCTTCACAAGTGATTTTAGGATTTTTTTTTTTTTTTTAATTTCTTGATTTTGCACTTGGGATTTTGGTGATGACTTTGAATGGAGATTGAGAGTGTCGTGAGTAAGTGATTTAATAGTTTTTGGTTTGAGGGTTTTGCTGTAGATGTAATTTGTTTAGTACATACATACAAACATACATACAGGTTCTAATACGTAGGTTTTTCGGCAAGGCGTTGGGTTCTGATGTAGACGAAGGAAGGATGGTTTTTCTTTTTTTTTTTTTTAAGGCAGGAACAGTAGGAATAATGGGCTAGATTGTTGGCGGAAAATTTTTACTATTGTCGTATTGTATCACAGGTCTAAAGTTATTGTGCATAAAGTTGATATATATTTTTTTATTTATATCATTATTTTTATTTTTTACTCATATTATAACATGTGAATAATTAATTTATTTTTTAATTAGTGTAACATAAAATTATAATTAATTACATATTTTTTATTAATGTGTTATGATATTATTACAGAAACAGAAATAAAAAGATATAGAAATTGGTTTTATATGCATTTGGTAAAAAAATTTTCGAAGTTACTAATGAATGTCAAAAGTATAATTTAGGTGTTTAATAAACTATGAATGAAATTATTGAATGGACATATAATAACCAAAATGAACATATTATGAATGAGATATTGTAATGATAATATTTTCCCATACAATCAAAATACTATTTATATTATATCACAAAAATTTACAAAAAAATAACAAAATAAATAAATAAAAATGTAGATTTGCACCACCCTTTTACGGTGACTAGAAAGAAGATTCGTTGATCAATATCAGGGTAATCAGTTGCTGCAGACATAGTGGAGATAGAAATGAAAAGGATGAGAAATAGTGAGGGGGAGAGAGACCTTAAAGCAGGACTACATGTATAAGAAATCATGACAGTGAGTTACGTTCGTGAATCACGATGTGACAGCATCAATCCAACATGGAGATGTTAGTATAATCTTAATTAAAAAAATTTTGATCACCCTAACAATAAATTGTAGCACTGTCATTGTTGCCACATTTTCTTTGCTAATGACAATCTTCTTTTCGATATGGTTAATGTGATAATTTTTTAAAGATTAAATTATTCCCAATATGAGGCAGCTTTAGGTCAATCTATTAACTTTATGAAGTCCACAGTCACTTTTAACCCTAATGTTAAGATTGAGATGAGAACAACCATCCTTGATTTGTTGGGCCTTTGAGCAGCAGCTTCTTATGGTAGATACTTGCGGTTACCGACCTTGATTAGAAGAAATAAAAAGGCTATTTTTGCTACCATGAAGGAAAAGTTTTAGAGGAAGCGGCAGCTTTAGAAAAGGTGTAAGAAATAAATCAGTAAAAACGTATCAGAGTGGCGCAGCGGAATAATAAAAATTTTTCAAGATCGTTAAATATCTCATGATGCCATATATAATAAACCAACAACAATTTAAACTCATACCTCAAGGACGCCAATCTGCAGAAGGAGAATGATCGGAGGGCTTCAATCAACTAGCATTCTCTACTATTCTCCAATTCCCAAACGGCTGAGTATGTGGGCACTCTGAACCTCGATCGATATGCTAACACTACTAGTCTTCTTCCGACCACCCAGATCTCTAAAGAACTTATTGTCACGGTGAGTTGTGCAACAATAAGCCTACTCACCTGAGAGTCTGTGGTCTGAGAGAATTGGAGTGGCAGGACCTCTATTTATAGACTTGCATGAGGTGATCATTTGAATTCGAATTGGATTAGGAGAAGATTTTCTCCATTATCCACTCACAAAATCTGAATTTTTCATGGCCTTATCCAACCAAAAAATTCGTCCACTTTTGGAGATTATCCAATCCAAATTTAAACAGGATTTTAACTAGAATTTTATTTCTTCATTCCCTCATAAAAACCGATTCCCTTTTGTGCCAAAAATATGACTAGATTCGGTTATTAAAGTGTGAGGAGAATTAAAATCTAAATAGGATTTTCTAACTTGAATTTTATCTCATCCTTATCCAATTAAAACCGAAAATCTCCCTTGAAATTCACTCAATATTTTCGGCCACTTTTAGGGAGGAGAGAACCCAAATTCAACTGGGATTGAAACTTGGATTTTTCCCTTAATCTTATCCATAAAAATTTTGAAAATTCTATGAGGATATTCCTCAAAATTTTCGATCAAGTTAGTTAAGATTGGGATTCAAAATTCAAGTAGGATTCAAACAAGATTTTCTACTTCATAATCCAACTCAAATTCGAATTCTAACCTTATGGAATTATTCATAAAGAATTCGAATTCCACTTGGACTGTGATTCAAAATTTGAATTTCAAATTTCAAAATTCAAATTTCAAATTCAAATTTCAAATTTCAAATTCAAATTTCAAAATTCAAATTTTAAAATTCACAAACAGTTGTATTTCAAATTTTTTGTTCTCATGGATAATTTTCTACAACTTCAATCCAATCTCAAATAAAATCATGGCAACTTTATTTAGAGTTCGAACAATTATGTACTCTATTATCCAAAACAAAATTTGAATTCAACCGGAGAGAATCTTGTCCACCATCCTAATCCTATGTCAACACCATCCATGCATAATCAACTAGTCAATAGCATACTCAAATCAATTTGCCAATCGTTAAGGAATTATGTGGAGCTAGTAGAGGGACCAATTGGACATATATAATCGGGCTCCCGTGAATCCATATGATCATCATTCTTTACCGAATAACTCAATCATATGATCACTAATTTAAGAGTCATACCACTATAAACCTGAAACTGAACTCTCAATTATATACCGTATTATGTAAGCCTGTGACAAGCTATTATCTAATAACCTTGTCATGTATGCAGAACCCTCATATGATATCCATGATCAGTCTTAGGTCAAAATCCGTTCAATCCTACTGATCAGGTTATCTTAAAGTTCCATTATACTATCGAATAAGAAAATGATTATTCACCATATGTGAATAAGAAGTCATCCACCTAGCAGACGACCCAAGGTCTTATCCATTTTCACATGCAGTATAATGCCTTTAAGAGGATACCATTAACTCATTGTTAGAACTATAATTCTGATATCTGTAAACAAACCTTTCATCGTATACAAGTCATGCACCCAATGAACTGGTTTATAAGCTTACTACTTCTGAGACGCTTTAACCATTGGAACATCAAAGTACACAAGTCATATACATGAAGTAGTTCATTCACTCAGGATTAAGGTTACTGCACAATGAACGTCAAAAGCAGATTGATCCACTCATAGCGGACTACGTAGATCAATCACGCTTTAATCTTGGTCTAATATGTCACAACCAAGTAACATATCTATGTCTCTACTTGGGAGTCAATGCTCCAGACAGTCAAGACAAACCGTCCCCACCATGACTTTAGACAACATAATAGTCTTAACATGAGTTAGATGCTCGGTTTAACCCCATAGACTATAGACCTTAGTTTAGACCGCTTACTTTAGAACATTGTCTTCTCGCATACAAAAAGTCCATTGCATGCAACGTTCTAACAGTTTTAACATAAGCAGTCAGGGAGCCATATTTACTTACATTTACTTTAACATGTAAATAGAATGAGAACACACAGCAATGTAATGAATAATCTCTATATATATAATTTTATTATCCAGTTCAAAATAAATACATCAAAATATCTCTAATGCTTAGGGCATTTCCTAACAAAAAGAAGCTTTTCTCTATCAAAAGGCAGGAGATTCTTATCAAAATAGTTGCACTGGCATTCCTCACATACTCTATGGGATTATTCAAAATTCCACACACCATTTGCCAAGACTTTCAAGCTATGGTTGCTTGTTTTTGGTGGGGAGGCAATGAGAGCTTAAGAAAGGAGGCAATGAGAGCTTAAGAAAGATTCACTAGTGGTGTTGGAAGTGATTGTGTTTGCCCAAGAAAGAAGGAGGTATGGGATTCTAGGACATAAGCACGTTCAACCAAGCGTTAATGGCAAGAACTTTAAAGACAAGGTATTTTCCTACAAGTTCCTTTTTTAGTGCTAAATTGAGAAGTAGCCCATCGTATCTTTAAAAAGTGTCTTATGAGGAAGAAAAGCATTGGAACAAGGGATTCGATGAAGGATAGAAGATGGCTAAAGTATTTAGGTATTTGATGATCTATGGATCCCACATCTTTCAACTTTTAAACTGATAACCTAGCCATTGGAAGAAAATAGACAGTGGCTAGTGTCTGATCTTCTAGCAACAAATGGTGCCTACTAGGATATGGATATTATTACTAATAAGTGACTATTTCACTCATAAATCAAGTACTTTTGAGATTAAATATTTATGAAAACTTTAGGCTTTTGTGTTATTTTGATGGGTTTGTGTGTTTTGTGAAGGAAAACAAAAATATTGGACCAAAAATTAATTTTAAAATTAAAGAAAAAAGGGCCTCAAATTAGCCCCCAACTCAAGAGACACACGTGACCATGCCTCACAAGCATGCGACCATGCCATAAAAGAGCCCCTAGGCTAGCAGTGCAAGTATGGGAATGCCTACTGGTGCCAACCAGCACGGCCACACCCAATTTTGACATATGGGTATCTAAGCGCAATTTTTGGCCCTTGGATGAGATTTGATGGACTTTTAGGGCTAATTTGAGGGTCAATGATGAATATATGATGGAGTAAATCCTAACTCCCAATTTGGAGAGGAAGAGAGAAGGAGCTTTAGGGGCAAAAATTCCAAGATTTACTTGAATATTCTTAAAGAAGTGGTGGATTCAAGTCTTAAAGGTCATTATTCTAACATAATACTTCTTTCTCCCTTTTTCTTTTTAGTTTTTTTTTTTAATTCTAAACTTTTAATTTGGGATTGCTAACTAATAGATTACTGATATTGATCAACCTAGAATCTCAAAAGGTATATTTATGAATGGACTTGAATATCTTGTGCCTTGGATTTAATATATATTGTGAATGATGATATATATACACACACAATATATATATATACATATTTGAGCCATAGCTTAGTAATGTATAGTTTATTTTTATATTTACAAAACATGTGTGCATTGGTTTTTGTATGCTTTATTTATTTTTAAATACGATGGTGTTTTGGACTATGATTTAGTGTACTCTAGTTTAAGCTGATCTAAATTATATTTATTTACATATGATTTTTCATTTAGCATATGCATTACATGAAAACTACATTGGTTACGGTTTCCAACAAGTGACTCCACACCTAAAAGCCTCGTGTTGCATTTTAACTCTGGGTTACTGTTAAAAGAATAAACCAGAATAAACCCTTGAACTCTTTTGCTCGAGTCGAAGTATAGTAAAATGGTAAGTGAAAAGCTCATGAACAATATGTGCTCTAGTGATTGGATTTATTTTTTTTATATCATTTTAAATTTTTTGCAATTTATATTTCTGTTATTGGCCATGCTGGACAAATTTACCTATTCTGATCAGACTCATTTTACCCTATAATAGATTGGGAGAATAGATAAGTTATTGTAAGGTTTTACGGTTGAATGGTCATGATATCTCGTTTTTCTTTTATTATTATTTCAAGAAATTTTCAAATTGGTTTAAAGACTTATTAAAGTACAATCAAGCATGAAAGTGCAGTAAGAGCTTCAGAATACATGTTTGCCCCTTGCATGTCCTAACACACATATCATGATTTATGGACGGTATTTGTTATAAAAGCATTGTCATGTTAATGATAAAACATGCTTGTGCCTTTTTCTTGTTTTGGTCAAAGTTATTGACTATGATTATTTGAAGTCATTTCATATGTCGTCATCTCTTAATCCTCCCTCCTAAGCATTTGACTTGCCTCTTTTTATGTTTTTCTCCCTTAAAGATTTAGCAGCAGTTGATTTAGCATAACAATATTTAAGCTGTAGTAACTTGAAGGCTTAAGAGTCAGTTTGTGTTGATATTTTATTATTTTAAATTTTGAGTTGTGTTGTAAATATATGAGTCAACACCATTCTTGAATTGTAATATTTTGAGAAATATTATAAATTATAGGTTGTTTTATAAATAAGTATTGTTTTAAAGACACCATAATATACTATTATATATTTTCGTGAAAAAATACTCACCGGATTTTGTTAATATATCTTGAATTTAATTTAAATTAGTCATGTTTTTTCCTATTTAATCACAACTCTTGGGTTTGAGTTATGACAAAACATCTCCACTTACTCTTCGACAAGTACTAAACATTAATCTTCACCTCTTTATTAGTACGAAATAATTCATTTAATATTCAAAAAGTCCTTCTATTCATTCCCAATTAGCTCACACATGTAGCATCACTATCTCTTATTAGATTATTTATATATTTCAATCGTATCTGATGATTAACTAACATGGGATTATTGATATATTGCAATAGTGTCTGATGATTACTGTTAAGCACATATTTTTCATAGAGTATTACTATAAGATATCAGTGATGTTAAATACCATCTACTAATAAAAAGTGATGTGGGATCCTTTTTTTATTAGTGATGGTGTATGACACCAGCGATGCCTCTAAACATTTTTCTTTCTCATAATGCCTATCATAGACCAAAATCTTCTTCATGCTCATAATGTCATATTGCCACCCACTTCCTTCGTTTACCCAGAGTCCTACACTCTCCACCTTCCCAATGAACCCTGAGTTTTAAACCTTCTCCATGAACTCAAAGTCTCCTCACCTTACTCCCTCATGAACCTTGTGTCTCAAATCTTCTGTTCCCCCTATGATACCCAGACACACTACCCAACTCTTTTGGAATCTTAAGCGCTAGTTAGGTCCTTTCTCTATTAGCGATAACACTGGGTAGGTGATCTCGGGTTGGTTGAGTAGGTTTTGGGGATTTTCAACCCACCCAATGAAAATTAGATGAGTTAAAAAAAAATTTTATCCATTGAGTCAATTCACCCAATTAAGGTCAGATTGGATTGGGTAGGTTATTCATTTTATTAAAAAATGATAATAAATGGCTCTAAAAATTTAACCATAAATGAAAATTTATGGAGGAAAAGAGAACTAAACTCATGACTTATTTGCCAAAGTAAATTATATGACAGACTTTATATAAGGAAAAAGTTCTAATATAATTTCATTAATAGTCCAATTTAAAATAAATATAAGTTATGAGTATCATTAAAATATACAAGAAAATTAAAGTAAATAGTGGTATTTTTTACAAAAACCACAAAGAGTTACATCCATATTATATATTTATGTAACACAAAAACAAAAAGTAATATATTTTATATATTCAAATAATTTAAACAACACTTAGAGAGGAGTATCATTTAGTAAAAAAAAAAGTAGGGTAAATATTGGATGGGTTGGGTGGGTTTTTGAAATTTTTTCAACTCACCCAATTAATCTAATATAGAAAATCAACTCACATAATTAAAATCGAGTTAGGTAGATTGGGTAAGTTCATTGGATCACTGGGTTTTATGGTCACCCCTGGATGACAAACTGATAGTTTCTTCAATTTTGTTATCGTTTGATTTTTTTTCCTTTTTTTTTAATAATTTCAACAAAGTTATAGTTTCTCGCAAAATATTTAAGATTCTAATAAGAAAATCTATATTTTAAATTAATTCTTTAATTTTACATGAATTGAAGTTGTTTTTAATCGCAAATTATGTCATAATTATGTAATATAGTTTTCTTGTATGCTTTGTCTGGTAGAGTGGAAAAGGGAGTGAAAGGAAGTTAAAGTTTTAGAGAAGAAAATGAAATATTAGTTATTTGGTAGAGTGGAAAGTAGGAAGGAAATGAAATTATAAATACATGGAATCTATCATATTTTAATCCTTCCAACTTTAAAAAGAAAATAAGAGAGAGAAAATTTTGATAATAAAAAGTAATGTAAAATAACTATTTTTAATCTCTTATAATCTTCTAATTTATAAAAGGGTATAATCATAAATTGCATTTAATTTAACTTTTTTATTCCTTCTTTTCTATTAAAAACATGAAGGAAATCCCCTCATTCTTTTTATTTATCTTATTTACGAGTCCGTTTGGATGAGTATCCTCCGTTTGTTTGACACCTCTAAATTTGAAAAATGAAAAGTTTTTCATTTAAAAAAAAATGAACCTTCTTAAATTTCTATATCTAAACATTCAAAATTTTTCATTTTTGAAAAATGGAAAAAGAGCTCTCTAGAAACAAATAACGTGTTTGGTTCTGTTTTTAAATTGGTTTGCACGAATTCCAAAGCAAATGTTTTCTAAAACATTTTGAAAATTTGTTTGGTTAGCAGTGTTTTTAAAAACTAATCTTGAAATCAATGGGTTAAATCCCAAATATTTACATTTAACACAAAAAATGACTAAAGTCCGTTTTCTTTGTTTTCAGAAGCTCAGACCGTGTATACACAGAGGCTCACCTCTCCCGACTCCATCATCTTTCTCGTTCATCACCGTCGACGGTCTCTCACACAAAGTCGTCGACAGAAAAAAGTAGCGGCTTCTTCTTCTTCTTCTTCCTCGTTTATGAGAATCGCTTTCGGTTTTATTTCCTCAGCCCCCCGAATACACAAACCCGCTACTCCTGTCTCGCCTCCACAGTGTCGACTCCAGCACTCTCTCTTTCTTTTTCTTTCATCAGCGTTGGCGTAAGCAGTCTCTCCTCCCCTGGGGTCGAGTTCGCACCGTCATTGTTGCCTTCATCGACCTCGACCCGAGCTCTCAGCCTCGTATTTGGTGGTGGTTGCAGTCGGTCGATCCGTCGGTCGCCATCAAAACTCGCTCGTTTTGGTCGTCTTCTTCACGAAAGGTAAGCTCCTCCTGTCGATTGATGTGGTGAATCTATTTTGTGCAATTATTTGGAGTGGTGATTGAAAGTGTTTAGGAACCCTAGAATTTGGGATTTTTTTCTGTTTCATCGTCGATGAGCTAATCAGGAGATGATTTTGTTATAAATGCTTAACAACAAAGATTAAACCCGAATTTGAGCTGGTTTGACCGATGTATAGCATGGTTTGTTGAACTGTTTTCTAGGTTTTGATTGTAAGTTTTGACTCTGTTGAGAGCAATGTGCCTTGTCAATATTGCTAGTGTTGAAGAAAGGATGGCTACGGCTTGGTATGTAACCGAATATCAGAATTAAATAGGAGATTGCCTTACAATAACTATAATCCACTGCCGACTGCTGACTTAGATCTAAATGATGGAATTCATTCATTAGATAGTTAGAATTTGTATCTGAAATTAAAGATCGACTCCTATGCACTCACTCGAGAATTAAGTGGTGGGAGAAATGTACACTATTTTCTATTGAATTTTCTCGCCAAACATTGTTATTTTACATTAGAAAAATTAGGTTCTTTAGATATAAATAACTGAATTTTTTTTCTGTATTTTGGAAAATAACCTTTAGTAAGAGTATTTTTCCTTCTTTCTTTCTTCGTATATATAAGAATTTCGTGGGTATGGTTGGTCCTTGTGGCCGCAGATTCTTTGGAGATACCGAAGGCAAGATGGACTCTATATCTCCATTACAAATACACAAGTTAGGGAACCATTGGTTTTATTATTCACTGAAGCATTACTACTGTAGGTAATAATAATAGATAGAACAAGGCCAAACGAGCAACTTGAGCAATCCAATCCTTGAAACGTCTCTCTCTATCTCTCTCTGTTTATTACGCATTTAGTTGGCAAATTTTCTTATAAGAAAATATTTGTTGCTTTGATGAGTTAATTTCATTGATTTATGTTATACTAGTAGCATTTTTAGTGAAATTAGAGAATTTATCCTTTTTATTTCATCCCAATATGATAAACTTTAGACTTAGCTTTTTATTTCATTCTTTTTAAGGAATATAGAATTGGCTTTGACAACCAAAGAAATTTTTACACTGCACCACTCTACTAGAGTTTGCTATGTCTAGTACTTGAAAAAAATAAAAATGTGTACTGTAGTAGTTATTTTAATCTGTTTGATTATTAATGTTGACAACACTTGATATGTGATATAAGGACAGTAAAATTATACTATGGATGTGACTGAGGATAATACTATTGAGGAGCATGTAACATGGGGTGAAAATTTGGATCTTTTTTTTATCGAGTTGCTTCATGAAGAGGCACAAAAAGGACTTCAAACATCCACTTTAGACAAAAAAACTTGGATGAAAATTTCAAATGAAATACATAGCAAATTCAATAAACGACTTACAATTGCATAACTTAAAACCAAGTGGAATAAGCTTAGACGCAGCACTAGAGAGTTTGAAAGCTTGGTTCAAACTATTAGATTTGGATGGGATTCTGAAGCAAACACAGTCACAGTCTCAGAAGAAGTTTGGGATTCCTATCTACAAGTAATGTACCTGTTATTTAATGGAATTCAAATTTATCTACATAAGTTTCTAATCATTGGCATAACTAAATTTATTTTCGTTGTGTAGCAAAATCTAACATCTAAAAAGTTCTAGAAGAAGGGGCTTGCAAACTTTTCTTTGCTAAAGAAGATCTTTGGTGGGAGTATTGCAACAGGTCGTCATGGCATTGGTCCGCAAACAGCTGCCAATATGCCACGTGTAGCACCACCAGACTCGGTGAATCTGGAAGCTGAAGGGGAAGATACGGGAGACTCGCATGAAGTCCAGAAAGACCGCAACCCTATTCGAAATGCTAAGGCTAGCAGTGGGCGTTCCAAGAAAAAGATAAAAACTACAATGGAGTCAGCAGTGGAGCTATTAGCAAAGTCTGTGAGTTTGCGAAATGAGGCATCAGTGCAACACACTAATGACTTGCAACAATATCTAGCAGCGAAACGAGCACGTCTTGGGGACACTAGTGAGGCAGAGACGTCGGCTGAAGATCCCAGTAGCATTGAAATTTATATTGAGCTGTTGGATGAAATGGGAGACTTGGATGACAAGACATACAGGATGGCAATTAAGACATTATCAAAGGACAAAGATTTCAGGAGGTCATTTGTAAAGATCAAACCCGAGCATCGTCATGGTTTCATCCTCAGCTTAGTGGAGTAGTTATTGGTTAATTATTGGTTTTAGTTTCTTAAACTTATTCAGTTTGTTTCAATTTGTTGTCCTAGTATCTACTGACTGGTTTGTTGAGTTAGATTATTTTATGTTGTTTACTTTCGTGATTTAAGTCATTTCTTACACTTTGTAGTAGTGATTGATTTGTTGAGTTTGCTTACTTTATGTTGTTTGCTTTTACGATTTTAGTTTATTGAACTCTTATATAATGACTGGTTTATTAATTTATATTAAATATTAGATATTTGTTTCATTGTGCTATTATTATTAGTGGCAAATGGATATGAATTAGTTTGATTATCTTGTTTAGGGTATTATGGAATCAAATGGTTCAGATACTGATGAAGAGTTGGCTTTTTTTGAGTCATTTGAGTCATCTGACGATGAGGAAGAGATCTTACAGTTATTACTAGATCTTATACCAACTATTATTAAGCAACCTCGACATAATGATGAGCTAACAGGATGACAATATGTATTAAATATGTTGGAAGGGCATTCTGAAGTATTCTATGAAATATTTCGTATGTATAAAAAACCTTTTTTGGCATTAACTCGGCTACTTAAAGAACGTCAATTATTACCTAGAAGTCGACTATCAGTGGAGGAACGGTTGATGATGTTCTTGAAGATTATTGGTCATTCTGATCGAAATAGAGTAATACAAGATAGATTTTATCATTCTGGAGAAACAGTGAGTAGACATTTCGATAGTGTTCTTAATGCAATTTGTGCATTGGCTCCAGAATTTATCCGCCAACCAGACCCAAATATCGTGCCTCCGGAGATTTAAAATAACGAAAAGTATTGGCCGTGATTTAAGGTATAACTCGCATTATTTTTAAAGTTTAAAATAGGTGGTTTTTACTTTCATAATAGGGTTTAATAAAGTTTAGGTTCTTTACTTGTGTAAGGACTGTATTGGAGCTATTGATGGCACACATGTGATGGCTATTGTCCCAGCGGCTGAGTAAAGAGTTTATCGGGGAAGAAGACATACTTGCACTCAGAATATAATGGCAGCATACAGTTTCGATATGAGATTTACTTATGTTTATAGTGGATGGGAAGGTTCAGCTACAGACTCTAGAGTATTAGTACATGTATTACAAGATCAAGATAATAGATTTGTTAGGCCACAATTGCCTAAATATTATGTTGTTGACTCTGGATATAGTAACATATCAGGATTTCTTACATCATACCGGGGTCAAAGGTACCATCTATTAGAATTTAGAAACAATGGACAATCAACTGGGCCTATTGAACTATTCAATTACAGGCATTCATCATTACGCAGTTGCATAGAAAGGTATTTTGGTGTTTTTAAAGCATGATTTGGTATTTTGAAGAATACGTCCAACTTTCCTTTGCATAAATAAGCCCAGATAGTAATTGCATGTTGTGTTATTCATAATTGTGTTAAAATGTATGATGCAAATGATGATTTGTTTAGAAATTATGGCGTTGATGAGTCTGTAGAAGATATTGAGAGGCGACGAGAAAATCACCAACATATAAATTACCATGAATCTGGACCATCTTCTGATGTTGGTTCCACTAATAGGGACCGACAACATATGAGCCAATTCAGGGACCAAATAATACAAGTAATGTGGGAACAATATGTATCTTAATTGTTATGATAGTTAGCATTTGTAATTTCTTAGTTAAATATTACTTTTACTATTAAGAATTATTTTGTAATGTATTTGTAACTAAATATAATGGTTAATTATGTTTTAATTGATATAGTAAATATTTAAATATTATGGTTATTAATTTTTAATTAAAATTTTTATTAATTTTTAATTTTTGGTATTCATAATAATTTTTTTTAAATTAAACATAAATATATTTTTATAAACTACTTATAAAATGACTGGTTTTCAAAAATATAACCAAACACAGTTTCTGAATTATTTTTTGAAAACATACACTTAAAAAATATAACCAAATACAGTTTCAAAAATAATCTCAGAATAATTTTCAAAACGATTTCATTTTTAGTTTTTTTGAAAACATAAGAGATTTCAAAAACAATACCAAACGCTACCAAAAAGTTTTCAACCACTCAAATAACTTTTCACTTTTAAAAAAAATTCCAAACAACTTTTTTTTTCATATCTAAAAATTTTTCATTTTTCAAAAACAAACCTCCACATATTTTATTCTTCTTTCCTTTCTATTTACCATCCTACTCATCAAACACAACATTAAGGAGTAATAAAATTAATTTCTCATAATGATATTTTCTTAAAAACTTTATGATTATATCTTATTTAGTTAGTCCAACACCTCACCCAACAAAGGATAGGATATTATAATTCAATCATGATTTCCTAATTTTATCCAACCTAACGTGTCAAAATAGACCCTATATGAACAATTTTAGGTTCGAAATCAATAGTTTGGTTCTTTTGTTTGCTTGTAAACTTTTACAATCAAACCAATGATAGTAGTTTGAGCAACCAATGAATTAAATAAACATCATTATGTGATTAATATGGTAGATCACGTAAATATAAAATGTATTTGTTACAAGGCACCAATCCTAGCCATGCACCTAGTCGACTGAATCCTAGTATATATTGTTTTCAAGTACTTTAAGACAAGAAACTTTATAAATCATCTTTAGTGATTGAAGTAGAGAAATCTTGCCTATTTTCACTCAACATTTTACTCCTTCATAAATCATATTCCCGTCTTACTAATTTGCAGTAATCTTAATAATCCCATAATAATGACATTTATAATTACAAATATTGTAGGAAATCATTAGCAGTAATTAAGGAAGGAAACCACATTTTAACAGGCATCTTTCCGCACATTTCAAGTAGTTGTCATAATCTTTTTGAGTGCAAAACCAAAACTTGACACACCGAGCAAAACCACGCGGATTTACATGCAACCAAATAGTTTCAGAAGTTGTAATATAAAGAGGTATTGGGAGTGTGAGAATATGTTGATGAGAAATGACCAAAGAAGGATTCCTGATATTATTATTAGTTTTTATTCCCATTGAAATTTGCAAAAGATACACTAGCACCATTACACCAAATCCAAATGTCTTTAAATATGACATTTTCCTGACGCAAATGTTTTGCCTTTTCTTTTATGAAACTATATTAATGTGTGAATATGAAATATATATATTCAATGGAAACTATAGATATATATATATATATTCAAATGTGTGAATATGAAAAATGAAACCATAAATTACTTAAGAATTTTTTTGTTTATCTATAAATAATTAGTTCAAAGCTGTAACTTACACAAAATAAATAAATAAATAGTCTACCATTAAACAATATGTATTATATATATGCTCACTTAACGTAAACCATTTTACAAACTATTAAGAACAGATATAAAAGATATGAATTGAATATTCACAAAAAAAAAAAAGATAGTAATTGAATATTTATTTAAAAAGGCACCTTTTTTTTATAGATATAATAGAATCTTAGATTTATAAATAAACTTTCCCAAATTTGATCTTATAAAAATAATTATAGAAACCTGTTGAAGGTATTCAAATGAAATATAAATAATAATCGATATTTTATTCTACTTTCTCAATTATTTTATCTTGAAATTAAACAATGTTATCATTAGAAATTAAACCAGTCTTCTTTATAAATTCATATAAATAGAATATCATTTGATTAACAAATAACTATATGATCAAGATTTGTTATGCTTTTCATCGCCCCAAATGATATCTTTAAGATGATAACACTGGTTACAGATTCCATACATAGGAGCTTGCTCTATCATTGATAAGTCATGTCTCCAACGTTCAAGTTTGTTGTAAGTCTATAGATATTTGACCTTTTATTTATATTAAATAACACAAGTCATATCTGGCAAAAAAAATGATACAAGTCACAAACATAAAATCATGAACATGTATTTATGCTCTTAATTAATAATTTATGTTAAAGTTAAATGTTAATTTTCATATAAAAAATTCAACATTATTCTTAATAAGGATAAATTATTACAGGTTTATAAATTTAAAATAGAATTTGCTAAAAAAAGGAAATTCATAGTATATATTACAACAATACCATAAGTTATAATAGTAAAATAATTGACTAATTGAAATGGAAATTTTAGGTGGTGTTTGGTATTGTTTTTGAAATATATATTATTTTTTAAAAAGTTGAAAATGAAAATGTTTTGAAAACGGTATTGAGACTATTTCTGAAATTGTGTTTGATATTATTTTTTGAAGTGTCAATTTTCAAGATATCAAAAAATAAAACTATTAAAAAAATCCTTTCCTAAATGTGCAGCCATACAAAAAAAAAAAAAGAAGGGGAAAAAAAACCCAAATATCAAAAGCTCCTTGTTTTCATCCATAACCGCCTTTAGGTCCAAGCTTAAGGTCTAGATTTTTTTTCATTTCAGAAACTTTCGTAACAATCACAATCAAATCACATTGACTTAAAAGTTTAGATTGATGACAAAAATTCTTCAATTAAGCAAGAATATACAAGCGTAGATTAAGATATCTTTCATTGATTCAAGCTTCAGATTCCCAAAAAAATGGCGTCTTCCTTCCATTTTCGTTTCGTTAGAGCTCTCTGCAACTTGAGAGCTCTAACGAAACGTACATTCCTTGCCCATGGCGTTACTCTCGTCTGCTTCTTGGCCAATTTCAGATCGAGGTCGAGTTCGCTTCCCCTACTCGCCGATGGAGGTCGCAAGTGGAAATGGAGCATTGAGAATAATTAAGGTTGAGAAGAAGAACTAAATAGAAGCTGCAAGAAGAACATGATCAAGGGAGAGATTTGAACAAGGCTGGGGAGTTCACTTGCGTGATGAAGTTCGGAGGCTCGTCGTTGGCTTCTATAGATAGGATTAGGGAGATCGTTGACTTAATCCTCAGTTTTTTTTAAGAACGTCCCATTGTTGTTCTACAGACATGACTTAAAAGAAGAGTGGTGGCAAGAGTCAAAGATGATGATGGTAATGGAGGAGAGGCAGATGTCGACAGTAAAGGAGATAAAGAGGTCATCGTTGAAGAAGACCATGAGAGAGAGAGAGAGAGAGAGAGAGGAATTTGTGCTCTGTAGGGTGGGATTAGTGATTAAAAAGCATTTTCTGAGTTTTGTGTAAAAAAATGGGATTGTTTTTTTTTGTTTTCATTTTTTATTTTCAATAAAAGAGTAACCAAACATGATGTCAAATTTGTTTGGTAAACATTCACATGGGAAACGTGAAAAACGACTCAAAAACTAAACCAAACACATAGTCAGATTCCAATCTCGTCTTAAAAGAAAAAAAATTTAGGTTTAGAATCAGGGGGTGAACAAGAAACCTAATAACCCGACAAACTCACCTAACTCAACCCATTATAACTCGAATCTGATCAGTCTTATCAAAAGATTAACCTAACTAGACTATTAATTGGGTAGGTTTGGGTTGTGTTTTTCCAAACCCAACTTAACCCAAACCTACCTCATCTATTAATATGTAAAAATAAATATTTTTCGTACCTCATAATATATAGTATTTGTCTTATATTTTATATTAATTACTTAATAACCTATTATATTTCATATTGTACGAGTTTGTATTATAATTTGTTTATTAGTTTACAACTTTTATATTTAAATTTATTTTACATATATTCTATTTTTATGATGATTTTCTAATTTATAAGATAATTTTAAAATTTTATAATATTAATATTATGTTAAAAGTTAATTTATTTTATATATTTCTTATTTTTGATTAAATAATTAATTATATTTATTTTTTATTTCTTAATTATGTTTAATCTATTAATTTACATACCATTCAAAATTTAATTACATTTTAAATTTTAAATTAATTAAAGAGATTTAAATTTATTAAATAGGATGAAAATTATCAGAAATCGACTCACCCAGTCGATGTTTGCCTTTATTTCGAACCAAACGCAAGCTTAAAAAAAAAAAAAAAAAATATATAGGAACCACGACTTTATGGTTCATGTTGGTTGCTCGGCTTCATTTCCTCCTTAGAGTATCTCGTTCGCTCAACTCTTTCTTTCTCCGCTGCTTCATATCAATTCCATAGACCGCCATAGAAGGTCAGCTCCAATTTTCTTCACTTCTTCTTCGTTTCTCTCCGCAAATCAATTTTAAGCCCTTTGAGATTTTCGGTTACTGGTGGTTTTGGCCGTAGAAAATGGCTTTGACGGCGTCTCTGAAGCGGAGGGATTCGTTGGCGGCGAGAGAGGAGGACAAGCTCGTCATAACTCCTTTAGGAGCTGGTAATGAAGTTGGCCGCTCTTGTGTCTACATGTCTTACAAGTCCAAAACCGTTTTGGTACTTCTTCTTTTCATTGATTTCTGATTTATTTTGTTTCTCTCTTTTCTAGGTTTTTTTTTTTTTGTAATTTTGTCTATGATATATATATATATGTATGTATGTATGTATTTTCAGTTTGATTGCGGAATCCATCCAGCTTACTCAGGCATGGCTGCTTTGCCCTACTTTGATGAGATTGATCCTTCAACAGTCGACGTCCTTCTCATCACTCAGTATGCACCCCTTCTTTTATTTTTATTTTTTTTAATTTCTGATGAAAAATTGTAATTATTTTGCAATAGTTTTAGTAAATTAGATATATCAAACGAATTATCCTTCTGGCTTTGTAATTTTTTTATTTTTTTAATTTGCTTATTGTGTGAAATGCTTGTTCTGAGTTTAATGTAGTACAATTGGCTTAGTAGTGGTTAGGGTGCTTCTGTTTTTCATTCAGAAATCAGAAAAATTGACACACACACACACACACACACACACACACACACACACACACACACACACACACATAATGGGTATATACATACAATCCTTTGAAGTAGACCATTGGATGTAAGGAATATACATGCAACTGAATTATGTTTGGGGCGTTTGTTTTTGTTCTCGAGAATGATTTTCCATTTTCAAAAACACAGAAAATAAAAACGGTTTCAAAATAGCATTTATTTATTTAACGTTTTCAAAACCGTTTCGAAAACACCGTTTTCAACTATATTGTTTTTTTGGGTTTTTTGAAAACGAAAAAAAGTTGTTTTCACTTTTTGTTTTCATTTTCAAAAAATATTGTGTTTTTTGGGTTTTTTTGAAAATGAAATGGGTTTTGAAAAAATATAATCAAACAAAGTTTCATTTTTATGTTTTTCAAAATATACACTCAGAAAACATAACCAAACACAATTTCAGAAATGATCTTAACACAGTTTTCAAAACATTCTCATTTTCAATTTTTTTGAAAACAGAAAACATTTCAAAAACAATACCAAACGCCACCGTTATAATCCTATAATCAATCCCACCAAATATGATATTGGTCTATAGGCTACAAGCATGAGACATGGACACAGAGTAGGTTCAATGTAATGTGAACATGGATAGTATTGGAAAAGCAGGATTAAGTGTGACTATGATATGGACAAATATTGATACGAAGTTTCAAAATTTATGACCTGACTTGTGATAATGCGTGCTTGTTGTCTTTGGAAGTGAAAACACTGCATGATAATAATGATTGCACAAGGAATAGAAAGCATGGTGGGTTTAATCAAAAGTTGCATTTTTTTTTTTCAATTAATGTGTAATACAAAGTAATGGATATCACTACACATGTGTGTTAGTTTCAAGTGAAACGTTATAGACATGTAGGTTTGCTAAAGTTTTCACTTCATCTTTATGAGGATTTCTTTCATCAATCATTTACAGCTTTGTGCTTTTCGTTTGCAGCTTCCACTTGGATCATGCTGCATCTCTGCCTTATTTTTTGGAAAAGGTTATCTCACTTTCTTGGTGAATTTCTTCAACTACCCTGTTATTTTTATTGGTTTATTGGAAATTAATTTTGTTTTAATTATTCTTAGACCACATTCAAAGGGCGTGTTTTCATGACTTATGCGACAAAGGCTATCTACAAGTTGCTTTTAACAGATTATGTAAAAGTGAGCAAAGTTTCAGTTGAAGACATGTTGTTTGATGAGCAGGATATAAATCGCTCCATGGACAAAATTGAGGTGTGCTGTTTCTAATGATTTCATCATGCTTTATACACAAACATTTAGTTAATTGATATTAGATTTATTTTTTCAAAATTTTTTTTAAATGCTCTAATTATAAGGAAATTGTTTTTACCTGTACATTTTAATGTTTGTATATAATTCTCATTTTCTCAGTGCTTGTATATTTAAGCTTTGATTTCATATGGCAAGGTAAACTTTTATACATCATAAGATAGAGTATTTTAGACGTTCTGCCATTAATATCTAGGACTATAAATATATAGGATGTGTTTAATTTCGGATTTCTGGTTACTAAGCATCACGCATTACCAAAGGCTTGTTTCTGATTTAGATATTATATGGTCATTATGCATAATGGTTAGGTCCCATAGAATACAATCATTTCATCTCTCTTTCTCTCTCTCTCTCTGCTCATTACTCTCTTTCCTAGCTGCAGCAATTGAAATGGTTTTTATGGTAGTGTATGTTAGAGTGTGTGACCCAAATTTTGTTTTGGCCCAGCCCGAAAAGCTTACGGTATGACTTAATATGAGAATTTTTTGGGGCTTAGTGGTGGTAGCGGAAGGATTGAGCCCATGGGGACCTGTTTTATTTTCACACTATATATATTTGATTTAGTTTAGGGTTTTGGATTTTTTGCTTTTGAGCCGCACATGTTATTCTCACCCTTGTACCAATTTTCGAATTGATGAATTTTTAATTGTCTACCTGTGGTTTTTTTTTTTTTTTTTTTGGTCTAAGGTTTTCTACATAAATCTGTGTGTTCTTGTTTTTCTGTTTTCATTGCCTATTCTTGCATAATCTTGTAACAGTGTAGGAATTCAATCTTTATGTGCAGCCCAAGCATGTAGAATATCATCTTAGTTGCAAGCGTGGACTAGGATTTTTATTGTTGTCATTACTAGCATTCCTTTGTGAGTCATAATCCTTGATCTTTTCACACACAAACACGTGTAGGTTTTTTTTTTTTTAGCAGAATGATTGCTTTTGAAAAATAATGCATCCAGATTTTAATCCGGAATTTTCATTGTAGGGTACGCCTTAAAAAATGTAAGGTTTCAATTTTGTTCACATACCAGCATGATGAAATTCTTCACATGCACGGATGTTTTTCAGACATTTGTGTTACACTTGATTAATCTCTTATTGCATCGTCCTCTTCAGCATAGGATATTAATAGGCTTCTTAACATGTTGAAATATAAAATTATTGTTGGCCTACATCCTAACAGCTTAAGCTTTTAGGATAGATTGGTAAATTAAAATGGTATCAAAAGGAGAGGTCCTGAGTTTGAATCCCTTTATTCTCATTTCGTGTTGTGCCTTTAACATGTTTCAGGTTTCTTCTTAAATATTTGTGTTGGACAAATTAATATTTGTCCGCACGTTTGCTCATTGTCTGGCATGCATGTGAGGGAGAGTGTTGAAATATAAAACTATTGTTAGCCTATATCCTAACAGCTTAAGCTATTGATGAACTAAAATAACATATTGCCTTTAGAATGGAATTGGTGCTCTCTTCTCATATTCATTTATGATTTGTCCTTGTTCACTTTAGTTTTTGAGAAAATGGGAATTTGCTAAAAGGGATTATAACTTTTGAGGAAGTTGCACTAGAGATTTTCATGCAAGGTGCCAAAATTTTAATTGAAGAAAAATGTACATCTTTAGCAACTTTGCTATGTTTAATATTGATAAATATTGTGGTGGCTGATGTGAAACTAGAGATTGAGCTTGTTTTTATTTGTTTGTTGATGAAATCTTGGCCGCCTTCTTTCCCTATTTTGTTCAATAGTAATCTTACTTATAGAGAACACAAAGAATTCATGGCAATTACAAGATTTTTTTTTTTTTTTTCTGTGACAATCTTTTTACAATTCATGGTAATTGCAGGTTATTGATTTCCATCAAACAGTTGAAGTGAATGGCATTCGATTTTGGTGCTACACAGCTGGTCATGTCCTTGGTGCTGCTATGTTTATGGTTGACATAGCTGGCGTTCGAGTCCTCTATACTGGAGACTATTCACGTGAGGAAGATCGACATCTCCGTGCTGCAGAGACCCCACAGTTTTCTCCTGATGTATGCATAATTGAATCCACTTACGGTGTCCAGCATCATCAACCTCGGAATATCCGAGAGAAGCGGTTCACTGATGTAATACACTCTACCATTTCTCAAGGAGGTCGTGTCCTGATTCCAGCATTTGCCCTTGGTCGTGCCCAAGAACTCCTCCTCATCCTCGATGAGTATTGGTCAAACCATCCCGAGCTCCAGAACATTCCGATATACTATGCTTCCCCCCTTGCAAAGAGATGCTTGTCTGTTTACGAGACATACACTCTTTCAATGAATGATAGGATCCGAAATGCAAAGTCGAATCCCTTCATCTTCAAGCATATATCTCCACTTAAGAGCATTGAGAATTTTAAGGACGTGGGCCCATCAGTTGTCATGGCCAGCCCTAGCGGGCTTCAAAGCGGGCTGTCAAGGCAACTCTTTGACATGTGGTGCTCTGATAAGAAAAACGCCTGTGTTATTCCCGGTTACGTGGTTGAAGGGACTCTAGCCAAGACAATCATCAATGAACCGAAAGAAGTCACTCTCATGAATGGGCTGACTGCTCCTCTCAACATGCAAGTTCACTATATTTCTTTCTCTGCCCATGCCGACTCTGCTCAGACAAGTGCATTCTTGGAAGAGTTAAGGCCTCCTAACATAATTCTTGTTCATGGAGAAGCTAACGAAATGGGGAGGCTCAAACAGAAGCTCACGACTCAATTTGCTGACCGTAACACGAAAATCCTCACCCCAAAGAATTGCCAATCCGTTGAAATGTATTTCAACTCACAGAAAATGGCCAAAGCTATAGGGAAGCTGGCTGAGAAGAAACCGGAAGTTGGCGAAATTGTGAGTGGTCTACTAGTAAAGAAAGGATTCAGTTATCAGATAATGGCTCCCGATGATCTCCATGTATTCTCGCAGCTAGCAACGGCGAACATTACTCAACGAATAACCATCCCATATTCCAGTGCCTTCAGCATTATAAAGCACCGGCTTAAGCAGATATACGAAAGCGTGGAGTCTTCAACAGATGAAGAATCCGGTGTACCAATGCTGCGAGTGCATGACCGCGTGACGGTGAAGCACGAATCGGAGAAACACATTTCACTGCATTGGGCGTCTGATCCCATTAGTGACATGGTCTCAGATTCCGTTGTGGCTCTGGTTTTAAATATCAACCGAGAAGTCCCCAAAGTAGTCGTAGAATCTGGGGATACCAAAACCGAGGAAGATAATGAGAAGAAGGTGGAAAAGGTGATATATGCCCTTCTTGTGTCTCTCTTCGGAGATGTGAAGCTCGGAGAGAACGGAAAGCTCGTGATTAATGTGGATGGGAATGTGGCACAGCTTGATAAGCAGAGTGGGGATGTTGAAAGTGAGAATGAGGGTCTTAAGGAAAGAGTAAGGACAGCGTTTAGGCGAATACAAAGTGCTGTTATGCCAATTCCGCTCTCTTCGTCTTAGCTCGCTTCTCGGTGCACACTCATTTTGTTTGTTGTTAGATCCGTTGTAACGCGAAACATTGTATTTTGGTTTCTGTAGTTTGTATGCAGTTGCAACTACCAGATCATCAATTTGAGTAATCTTAGGACTAATCTTTATCTTCATCTTTGGGGATTAGGAAATTATATGATTTTCGATGATTAGGGTTCTGAATCTTTGTGCAGGGTGCCTTTTTGGAAGAAATTTAGCCTCTGCATACTTTAATTAGTAGAGCATTTTTGCTTCACTTTTGTGGGATTTTGATAAACGTTTAATTTAGAAGCACTTACCGATGGGTTGGTGCCTGCTGTAAATTGTTCCAAAGACAAAAAGCTCAACCGCGTGGGTTTTGGGTCAACTGCGTGGGTCTCGGGTCGTTGAAGATTTGTAACACGGAGAGAGCGTTTGAAAGTTGTATTACGTATTGTCTTGATTTCATTTAAATATAAAAATATTATATTTAAATATTAATTATATCATAATTTAAATTTAATATAATTAATATTTATTATTTTATATTTTGTATTACATTTATTTTCTTTCTTTTTTTTCTCTTATTTTTATTAAACACGTTATATATTTAATATTTAAATATAATTTAAATATTTTTCATTCTAATAAATATATAAATATTATATATGAATATGAATGAAATATAAATATTTTTTATCTAAACATATATTATATTTAAATATGATATGTTATTTAAATATACTCTTAATTTTTGTTTGTTGTGTCACTTCATTTCCATTCAAAATTTCAATAATTCTCTTAAAAAAAAAAAACTAAATTGACTTACAACCTTGTTTTGTTGACTTTAGAGGCTGTTTCTAGATTCCGGGAAAATAAAATACGAAGGAGTCATCAAATTCTCATTAAAAATAATAATATAAAATATTAACTTTCTCTACTATAATAAAGCTTTAAAAAAATTGAGATAAAAAAGAGATCATAAAGAAAAAACAAGCACAAAAAACCGACAAATATTGAAACGAAAGATACAGCCAAAGTGAGAATGCACAAGTGGCAGGTCTAACTTTTTGAATGACGGTCAGAGGTTGAAAGACTTGAAAGCTCCTCTTCGGTCCCATTCATTTCAAACTCCCGCCAAAAAAAAAAAAAAACCCCCCTTTCTAATCACCGTATAATGCAAAAGAAAGCGATAAGTTTGAATTGGTTTTTTTTTTTTTTTTTAAATTTGAGACTAAAGGATTTAAATTTATTTTTTATAATGAAATTATATGGAAAATTATTAATAGACTATATTACAATCATTGATAAATTGATAATAATAGATTTAAATAAATTTATCTATATTTATGTATTATATATTATAAAAGGTTAAACCCATTTTCGAAATTGTTGTAAAATACTATTCCTTTTTTTTGTACTTATACTATTTCTCTATACTTATAAATACATAACTTTGTATTTAACATAAAAGTAGTCTCAATTTCTTTTTTCCACCTTTTTTTTTTCCCTTCTAGAGAATTCCCATTTCTTTCTTGTCCGAAACCTTTTTCGGTTCCTTTTCTTTCCTTTTTTTTTTTTTTTAATGTTTCCATACTTGTATTTTGCTCTTCTATAAAGTATACATTTTTTTTTAACTTTATGTTTCTATATCATCAAATTATGTTGAATGTATAAATTTATTCGCCATCAATACTTAATTTGGATCTAAAAATACCAAATATCCTTGAAAAGAAAAATATAATTAAATGTTTATCTTTTTATACATGTGTTTTGTTTTAATTCAAAAAGTATATCATTCGTTTTGAAGATTTTTATTTTTATACTATTAGAACATGTTCATTACATAAATCTATATTTTGTCTCAAATAAAAACTTATTTTGATATTAAAAATCCTGAAAATACCCTCAAAATTAAGATTAAAAATAATTGAAAAATTTCAAATTAAGGGTATAAGCATTTTAAGGTCCAAATGAAGAGTTAACTAAAAAAAAAATATAGATTTGTGTATTATGTATAATAAAATGTAGGCATACTTTTTTAATAATAGTAAAATACATGGTATAAAAGGTGAAAAATATTTTTTTTAAACTTACTTAATCCAAATTTTAGTTTTCTTTTTAAGGGTTTTTCTTTTGTATTTGTAGGTCAAAATTATTGACCAAGACAAAGTATATAATTGTATATTAAATATAACTGAGGGTATAGACTGTAAAATTTCAATTTTATTATAACTTTATGAATAAAATCAACATATACGATGTAAAAAAGGGGAATGTAGTAAATAGCATATTTCATAAAATAATTAAAATAAATAACAGATTTTTAAATAACATTTTTAATATATAAATAATTTATTTATATTAGATTTATTAAGTAATTAGTACATTAACAAACCAAATAAATAATTTATTTACATTTATAAATTTGTCATCTATTTAAATAAAATTTATATTTATCTAATAAAAATATTTTTTATCATAAACATTTTTAAAAACTAACTATTTGTTTCGATCATTGTAATTTTCCGTATAAAAATATAAATAACCCTCTTTGAAATGGTCCATATGACCCCCCAACTCGTGTACGGAAGAACACCCCAAGAAAAAGGCGGAAAAGAAAAAACGATGTGGGCTTTGGGTCACCGACTAAGACCCTTGCTACTGATTTTTCTTTTGCTTTGTCACTTCATTTTCATGAATATATATATGTATATACATATATATGTATGTATATACTAACAATTCTTTTTAATCATCATACAAAAGAAAAGAAAAAAAAATCTCTAATTAGACTTAACAACGGAACTTTATATGAGTAGTCAATTTAATTAGAAATCCACTAGTAATAATTTAAAAAACTAATGGATTTTCAATTAAATTGACTGCTCGAGTTCTTGTGAATTTATATATTAGATCATGTTAGATTGGCGAATCAAATAAATTTTTATTTTTGTGTTCTTCAAGAGAGAAGAAGTTTTATAATTTTGAACAGATTTTAAGAGAATCAAATAATCAAGACAAGTGATGCTTGTTGGATAAATCTTTCAAGCTGATACTATACGGTCTTTATTATTTAGTGCATTGTTAATACGAGGGCGTGGCACATGAGGTAGGTTTTAATCAAAACTAAGTTAAAATTATGTGTATTCTTTTGCTTTTACAATTTTATTGATTAAGAAAGAGTTAAATTTGATAAAACAGATCAAAAGATCTAACAATTCTCTATCTAAGAAAATGTGTGGTTTTTTTTTAAATTTACACTATTTAATACAAAGTAATAATAATTATTATTTTAAGAAAAGAAATAAAAAAACTAGAATATAATTTGTTTCTCACATTACATATGTATTGAGTTTAAATGTAATCCTTTATTTAATAACAATTCTCTACCTAAACAATTCAAGACAACTCTAACAATTCTCTACCCAAAAAAATGTTTTTTTTTTAATTTACACTATTTAAAAAAGAGAATAATAATTAGTTATTTTAAGAAAAAAACTGAGACATTGTTTATCGCATTATATATATTAATTTTAATTATTATGTAATTTTTATTTAAATATAAAAATATTATATTTAAATATTAATTATATTATAATTCAAATTCAATATAATTACTATTTATTATTTTATTTTTTCTACTCATTCTATTAATTATATCACATATCATCATTATTTATTATTTTTTTTCTCTTTTTTTTCTATTTTTATCAATTATATTACATACTAAATATTTAAAAACAATTCAAATATTTTTTATCTAAATAAATATTATATTTAAATATAATAAAATACTTTTTATCTAATTATATATTATATTTAATATATTATATTTAAAATATAATAAAAACGTAATATGTTATTTAAACTCCTAAGACTCTCTTGCGCCGTCATGAAAAAAGAGACCCTTCTGCGGTGCTCCTGCTTTTTCCTGTTTGTTTTGTGAATTGTTTATGAGAAGAAGAGAAGGGCCGAACCAAACCCAAAATGCAAAAACCCTCCGCAGCAGCCAAAGCCTTGGTTTTTTTTCAACTTTGACAACCCAAAAAAAAAAAAAAAAAAAAAAAAAAACCCCACGAGAAAACCATTATTAATTTCTTGAAAAAGTCTTTTTTACTTACAAGAAGAACGACAACCCAAAAAAAAAAAAAAAAAAAGAAGAAGAAAAATCTCCCTCCAAATCGAATGTCTCCAAAACCCCAGTCCCTCTCTCTTCCTGAGGCATGTCTATTCCAAAGAACCCCTCCTCTTTTCCCACGTTTTTCTTTCATTCTACAAATATATGTATATTGCAAAAGAAAAAAAAAGAAAGAGTTTATTTTTAAGCATTGCAAATTGTTTCTTCTTGTCTATGATAATCTGTTTGTAAAATTCTGATAAAAAAAATAATGGCTTTGGGATCACAGACGATGAAGAAGAAGAAGCTGAGTGATGGGGTTTTTGGAGACGTCTATGGAGCGACGACCATGCTTCTTCCAAAGGACCTGGAGCTCGACAAGCCCTTTTTCTATCCTTTCGAGCTCCGATTTCAACCCCCGGATTTTGGCCGAGCTTTTCAAGTGAGTCTTTTTTCTTTTTTTTTTTTTGGGATTTTTTCTTCTTCCGCTTCTTCTTTGTTTGTTTGTTTATTTACCCAGAAAGGAAAAAGTTAAGAACATAGGAGAAATTTTTTTTTGATCTGTTTGGTTACTTGTAAATTATACAAAAAACCCAGCTTTTATTTTATTTTATTTAAGAGGTTATAAATGTCGAATAATGTACCTTTCGATTCACCTTGTTATGGCTTCAAAGTTGAGTCTTTTGTTCTTTCGTTGTGTGGTCAATTTTGTCTCCGTTTGTTTCCTCGGGAAGAGAAAAAAAAATCAACTTTATTTATTTCCTGACGATCCAAAAACAAGAATGTGTATTACCCAGTCTTAGACTGATGCCGTCTTGGTGCCCTTTTTTTTTAATTTAAATATAAACGACATGACTGTGTATAAAGGAAGTGGAGTGATGAATTGTTTTTTGTGTGGATTTTCCACAACACTGATCTTTTCGGTTGCTGCTACAGTCTAGTGAAAAAGAAAATAAATTTGGTAAGGTAATCCTACATTGGTTGTGAGAGAGATGTGATCAGTGTATAAGTATGTGGGAAAACCCTCAATTCTTGAGTTTAGAGTGGTGGATTGATCGGGGAAAACCGATTAATCCCTATTTAAGGAGACCTATAGTTTATTGGATTAGGAATGGATTAAAACCTAAAGAGATGGAACTCTTGTTTGTTGGAGAGCAGGAAATCCTTGAGCAGACAGTAATCCATTATTGGATTAAAATGTGGCTTCGTGGTATAACTCTATCAATCTAATGCATGAAGCTTTTGGGGTTGTGAATGCCCAATACCACCCAACACTAGTATTGGAGCCAAGTTAAGCAATTTATCTCGGTCCAATCCGGGAGAAACGAGTCAATGGTCATGTGACTCATGCCTGATGTGTGATGGGGCAGATTGTTGAGGTAATTTAACATTGGTTGTGGAAGGGGCAGGTGGTTGGTTTATAAGTGTGAGGAAAAACCTCACCTCTTGCGCTAGCTTTTGGGGTTAAGAAGGCTCAATACCACCCAACACTTTTGTAGTGGTTTAATGGATCTGCTTTCAATTTGCTAGAATACTAATAGTTGTGTGTTATTTTCAGTTGACTTTCTCTTCAGTCTTGGTTGCATGGTTAGACAATGTCTGTATGACATTTATATACTGGAGTGACTTTAATTTATATCTTAAACCAATATTCACCGGTGTTAATATGTTGACATTTAAATTCCTATTGCCTTGTGTGGTAAAAGAATGGTAGTAGTTGTCGACCACTTTAATGTGGTTTTGTTATCTTTTACAATTTACTCATTCTTTCAAACATTAAACAGTTTGTTAATGTTTCTTTTTGTACCAATCTCACCTTTTTATAACAAGGATAAGGGGCATGTGATTTGACGTTATGCAGGATTTTTGGAGAACAAGAGAAGTTGCTGAGTTCCTTAGTGGGGCTTTAGCTGGGGCTATGACAAAAGCTGTTCTTGCACCTCTTGAGACCATCAGGTTGACTTTCCTCAAGTTTCTAATTGTTTTATCTTTATCTTACTAAAAAGCCATATTTAATTGATTGTGCTCAAATAAAATGGATATGTTAGTTTAAAATGCCGGACTGATGAGTATACTTGTCCATAATTTCTAGCTTAGCCAACTTCCGAAGCTCATTTTAGGTTTTTTATTAGTTCAAGTTTCTGTCGATGAACATCCTTAAAGCTGGTACATTTCCTCTACCATATCCATTATGGATGGGTTTGAAGCTTCTTGTTGGAAAAGTGTTTTAATGTACTGAATCACAAGGTTGAAAGTTCCAAATCAGTCTAGGAATTTAAAGATTCACTGAAGATCCTTTTTATTGATTTTGAATTTGTAAATTTACAATACTACATGATTTGCACAGGACTAGAATGGTTGTTGGTGTTGGATCCAAAAACATCAGTGATAGTTTCCTCGAGGTCATTGAGCAGCAGGGTTGGACAGGACTTTGGGCTGGGAATGCAATCAATATGCTCCGTATAATCCCTACACAGGCAATTGAGCTTGGTACATTTGAGTGCGTGAAACGAGCAATGACATCAGCACAAGAGAAGTGGAAGCAGGATGATGGTCCAAAGTTACAAATTGGTAATTTCAGTTTGAACCTACCACTCTCTTGGCTTTCTCCAGTTGCTGTGGCTGGTGCTGCTGCTGGAATTGCTGGCACGATTGTGTGTCATCCCCTTGAAGTCTTAAAGGTATATTTAGCGCCCTGCTCAAGGAAGTGTATCTATTGATCGAGTCCCTATTGTAATTCTTTCTCGTGGAGTTTAAGTTATAAGCTGTTCACTTTCCGCTGGTTTTAAATGAGTGTTTCTACTTGTTTGTTACTCTCAGTAACTACAATATTATTGAAAAAATAGTCTTGGTTTTTGTTGCATGATGCAGAATGTCTTTCCACTAGATGGTATATTTGCTCCAGAAATGATTGTTTTCTCTTCTATATTCTTAAACAGGATCGATTGACTGTAAGTCCTGAGGCATATCCTAATTTAAGCATTGCAATCAGCAAGATTTATAAGGATGGTGGAATTGGTGCTTTCTATGCTGGCATTTCGCCTACGCTGATAGGAATGCTTCCCTACAGCACATGTTATTATTTTATGTATGAGACGATGAAGAAATCTTACTGCAAATCAAAAAATAAAAAGTCTATAAACCGTCCAGAGATGCTCGTGATTGGAGCCATTACAGGTCAGAACTTTAAGAAATAAGACACTTAAGGTTCATATTCTAGAAATTGGGCATGCAAAGTTTCTTTTCCAAATCAGAATTCCTTTTCCGTGGAGCCAAAGGAATTCGTGATATGGTAAAATACCGTTTAGAATTGGCTAATGAGTTTCTTTCTACTCGATGCACTGTCAGGTCTGATGGCTAGTACGATCAGCTTTCCACTGGAGGTGGCTAGGAAACGGCTGATGGTGGGTGCATTGCAAGGAAAGTGTCCGCCACACATGGCAGCAGCAATTTCTGAAGTAGTTCGGGAGCAAGGTCTTTTGGGACTCTACAGAGGGTGGGGAGCAAGCTGTTTGAAGGTCATGCCATCCTCTGGCATAACATGGATGTTTTATGAAGCTTGGAAGGACATATTGCTTGCGCAGAGACATCCTTTGTAACGGGTTGGTTCGGAGAAAGGTTTCATAAATAAAAGAGCGCAGGTTAAAGTTTTGGGGTACTCTAATCCACATGAGTGTCCAGGAAAAGCCTCTAGGTGATTTTAATGGTATACCTGAGGCTAAATCTTAACTATTTAATGGCCCTCAGGTTGGGAAATTTATTATGGCCAGTGTCTTTAGGTTTGGCCTAAGAGCATCATGAAGATTTAATATGTAATTTCAGGTTCAACCCATATAATTGATTATTGATTATTGATTTTTTATGTGTTTTTATTTTTTTGGTGTAAACTCCAAAGAAAATTTTCTTACTGATATATCACCAAAGCTTTTCTCAGCTGATTTATTTTAGTAGCAACACTTGCTTCAGTAACCAAACTAGTTTGTCTGCAAGAGCATATTTGGTCCATCATCTGCAGTCACCCAGGACATAACACCAATGAATGTCAGCAAAAACTTTGCCAATTGAGAGCAAAATTAATCCGTAAGAACGAACCCAAATTGCTCATGATTTCTGAGCAGTCACTAAGGAAGGTAAATGGCTTGCAAAAAAAGCAGTCCATCCAAAGGTCTTCTGATTGTTCCGTAAAATATTTTTTAAAACAAGTTTTCTAATTGTCCATCTTTGATGTGATTTGCTCAAACACATCCCCAACTCTTTATTGATTGGTAAATTTGTCTCTAATAAATTTTTCATTTTAGCAGTTGGGATCCTAAATCTGACAATCTTTACTAATTACAGTATAACATGTACATTACTTCTTTCTTGGTTAACAAGTTAGACCTAGAACTTTTTGCAATTTTTGCATTTAGAATGCTAATGACCATCCATTATTAGCTGCTGCAATTTTCAAAGATTTTTATTTTAATGTTTTAAATACGCAAAGTTAAAAATTTTCCAGCCACAAAAATTTTGAATGCCTTCATTAAAAAAAAAAAAAAGGAAAAAAATTAAGATGCATTTGTGAAAAACCCCTAAAGCAAAAAAAAAAAAAAAAAAAGGATGCATTTGTGAAAAACCCCTGAAGCTTGGTCTTTTAAGACATACCCACCCCAAAGAGAAGATGACAATATTATTACAATTCTCGAACGAAGGGATGTGAATACCATTGATTATTTTTAATTAGCCCTCAAATCATAATTGTATTAGATGTTTGTATTAAGAATCTAAGTAAAAAATTAAAAATTTAGAATTCATAGATAAAAATAGATAATTCAAGAATGAAAACAGTTTAGTTCGATATAATTTGAAACATTAAATAATTCAGACAACTATTTTACGTTATTTGAAATTCTAAACCAAATCAAACTATTGATATTAGAGGTTTGGTGAAGTTTGAAACCAAACGGTTTAGGTTTGATGTGGTTGGAAATCACAGTTTGAAACATGAGAACTAAAAAAGACAAAGAAGAGTATGCACAAGTTAAATATACTTCAAACCCACTTTGTTGTTTTATATCTTCTGGCTATAATACCATAAGAGCATTGTTAAACAACTCGGCCATCAAAGTCGACTGACTTGGGTTGTGCATGGCTTTCCTAATTATAAAATAACTATAAAAAATTAAAAAAGAAATAAAATAACATCAACAACTACAAGTTTAATATTATATAAAGATACACATACGAACATGACATATATAACCTATAATGGCAGGATTAATATAAATATCATTATGATTTTGATGGTGTAATTAAAATATAAAAAAATTATGAAAGATAAAAGTGTAATTATATTATTGTAAGATATGACTTTGGTGTAATCAAAATATTAACTTCAATAGTTATATTTTACCATTCGTCTAAAACTACACTTATAAAAAGAAAAAGAAAGAAAGGAAAAAAAAAAAAAACTATAAAAGTATTCTTTGATAGAAAAAGCTATTATGTTCATTAAAACAACATGATTTCCCGCCAAATCCAAACACTCCTCAAGCATTCGAGCTCCACTACTTTTCTCCAACTGCACTCTCTTATACTGAAAACAGCTCTCGATCGCGACCCAAACTTGATCTCCAACTACGTCCTCTCCGCAGCTTCCATCAATTCCCTCCATTTCGCCAAATGGGTCTTCGATTACGCCTCCATTACTCCTCCACTTTTCGCTTGGAACACCATTATCAGATCCTTCTCCAACAGCCCTCTTCCTCTCGAATCTTTGCGGCTCTTCTCTCTTCTTCAAACAACTCATCTTAAACCGGACAATTTCACCTACCCTTTTGTCCTCAAAGCCTGTGGTCGATCTTTGATGCTTGCCTTCGGTGGGTCCCTTCATTCCATGATTTTCAAGGTGGGTTTGGATTCGGATCGGTATATAGGACATACCCTTGTGAGAATGTACGGTGGATGTGACTCGATTGGACTTTCACGTAAGGTGTTCGACGAAATTCCCGTGAGAGATGTGGTTTCGTGGAGCGCTATGATTGCCGGGTACGTGGCTTGCGATGCGCCTTTAGATGCCTTTAAGATGTTTCAAGACATGAGGAGAGCCAATGAGAAGCCGAATTCGGTGACGTTGGTGAGCTTACTCTCTGCTTGCATGAAAATGCTTAATATGGACGTAGGGGAGTCCATTCACAGCTATATTATTGCTAATTCCATTGCGATAGATGCTGCTCTTGGGACGGCATTGCTTGAGATGTACTCGAAATGCGGGCACGTTGAGAAGGCCTTCAGGGTTTTCTATTACTCGATGCGCGAGAAGAATTTGCAGTCTTGGACCGTCATGATCTCTGCTCTTGCAGACCATGGCCTTGGGAAGGAGACTATCTCTTTGTTCAATGGGATGCAACGGAACGGGCTGAAACCAGACAGCATGTTGTTTGCTGCAATCTTGTCGGCGTGTAGCCACTTGGGCCTTGTGGAAGATGGTCAATGGTATTTCGATCAGATGGTTAGAGTGTATGAGATCAAACCAAGAGTTGAGCATTATGGATGCATAGTGGATATGCTAGGAAGAGCTGGTTTAATTGAAGAAGCTTATCAAGTCATCAAGAGTATGCCTGTGGAACCGAATTCGGTCATAATGAGGAGCTTCTTGGGTGCTTGTAGAAACAGTGGCCGGGTTATTTGTTTGGAAGATGAGCTTGGGAAACTCTTGCTTAAATCCGAGCCCCACCTCGGAGCTAACTATGTGCTCACTGCTGGCGTGTCATCCCTATCCGGCCAATGGAAAGATGCTGCCGACTTGAGAGTCGTTATGAGGCAGAAGGGCTTGAAAAAAGTACCGGGGTGCAGTTGGGTGAAAATTTAGGGAGGAGATTGTTTTGGCAATCTACTCGACTATTTTTGAAAATGAAAAGGATAAATATTTGGTCAAGAGGACGGTACTTTTTTGTTTTTATTTTATTTTTTATAGCAGAGCAGTCCAAGAGGACCGTAAATTGTAGGAAATGAAAGGGCTTTTCTTTTCTGCATTTGCTTTTTCAAGTTTTTGTAAATAGGCAAAATGGTCCTTCAAATTCGAATTTTGACAATGTAGTCCTTAAATTGACAACGTTTGTAATATTTTTAGGTGGAAAAATAATGTGCTTGGCACGTGAGGTGTTTTATAAATGGTACATGCGTACGAATGGCATAATTTTTTATCTTCCAACCACCTAATTAGGGATTCTTGGAGTGGATTCATTTCACACACTTCATCCAAATAAGGACAGCTGACCAAAATTAAAATTTTAGAAGAGAATGTTGACAATTTTTGAAGCCCTGTAGAAGAAAGGATTATTTACCATGGACCCCAAATGATTAAAAGTAGGGAAATCTAATAATTCTTTCAAATATGAACTGCTTTTTGAATATCTTTCGACAAGACTTACTTCCCCATCTTTTGATGTGATTTTAAGAGTATATTCAATGCAATATTAAATTATTATATTAATGATAAATTTTGATGTTTGGATAGAAAAATATTTTTTTATATTAAATTTATTGTGTATTAAATTTTTTAAAATATAGTAAATGTAAAATTTAACATTTGATTTTTATCAGTTATTGTCTTAACTTTTTTATATAATTATTACAATATTTTTATTTTTGTTTGAATAGACATGTTTAGTTTTACAAATTTTAAAACATAATAATTATAATAAAAAGCAGAAATAGTATTATATAATAAGATAATATAATTTTCTGCATGTTTATAATAAATATAATATTGACATGCACACGTGTATTTGAAATGGTCTAAATGAAGCTTTCTTAGTTGAAGTTTTCACATGTCGAGATTAATGCCCTAATTGGGACTACAATTGCATCCATATTACATCCCAATACACTATAAAATATGTTTAGATTCCTGTATTTGTATTCAAATACTTTTAAATATTAAATCCAATTTAATTACATCATATACTCTTCCACTCACACTAACAACTCAAAACACATATTACATTTGAATATAATATAATTTAAAACATTTTAATGAATATTGTATTCTATTGCATTGTATTTGAAGATAATACCAATAAATAGTTATTCCAAGTAGACCATAAGATCACCATACACTTATGTGAAATGACTTTAAGAGCACCCATAAATTGACTTTAAACAAAAAATTATTTGCAAAAATGACTTTGGCTCGATCCTTAGAGACTTCTAACATTGTGTGACCAGCACGGGTTCGCTCACTGTAGGAATGAAAGGTCATTTTGTTATTTTAACCTTTTGAGGCTGTCATATTTGTATACTCCTCCTTACGAGCTAAACTTTTCACGGGCGATTCTGCCGACTGTTGCTAGTTTCAACCTCTAATTTGTGGCTCTGTACGATTTGCTATCTGAAATGCTCTTTTGCATTGATAAGAGTACCTAATTTTGATCTACTTTTGTTTAATTGTCAACTTTGGCGAGTTATTCAACAGCTCCCTTGTATAATTCAATAATATTTATATCAATATTTACAGGCTTGGCCTACAAATTTCTCTAGTTACTTCACACACTTCAACAATGAGAATTGAATTCCCCCATGGCCCACACCCAAAATTCAAAAAAGAAAAATTTGATTATCATTCTCTTCACAGACCCCACCTCATCGCTAGTGCAAAAAAAAAAAAAAAAACAATTTCCATGTCCCTTCTATGAATAAAATTCCAGAGTCGAATCGATAGCCGCCAGTCGGTCAAATCCACGATGAAACTTGGTTTTCTTCAGTAGTTATTAAACTCATCACATAATGATCTACAAACAATTGAAGCTTGTGCGGTCGCATTTGCTGTAAAACAAATGGATTCTCTCCTTGTAGCCAAAACATTATCTCTCACCTCTAAAAATGGCACAAAAAGAAAAAAGTTTTTCACTTCTAGGAAAGATGCAATTAAACAAGTAACTACTGCCATCAAGTAGGCCCTGACTAAATGATCCACTTGAGTTATACTTTCCTTGGAGAAAACAACAAAAGGGACAAAGTTATAGCATTCCTAAGCGTTAAGCATCTGGAGTGAGAAACTTGGCTCCTACTAAACATGCTTGAAAGGGGGAAGGATTCTGCGTCTCCGTTGCGGAGTTTCTCGCTTCACATACAGTTTCTCTATTTCATTCAGCGGACGGCTGGAACCATCCGCCTGGCTAACAAACTTCCAGCCACCACCACCTCCACGCTTTCCATGTGGACCCAGCTTCTCGACTGTGAAATTCCACCCGTTTGCCGGTCGACGCCTGCTATACTTGTGGCGGAAGACCTCTCCTGCCATCTGCGTGCCAACCACATCAAATGATGAAATTAACATAATATTAATTGTTTCTTAAAGGAGAAGACAAAAGGGGACTTATGTAATATACATAGAACTTAAACTAACAAGGCTGGACCAAAAAGATGCGATGTGAACCCTTGATTTATACCACTATATATTATTCTTCAAGGCAAAAAACGCCATTGCACCGGTAGTAATTCTCCTAAAAGTTAAAAATAAACGACTGTAATAATGTGTTCCCAACCCCATAATGTTGGCCGTTCTCCCATCAATCTATTCTATATATGCAAAGTTTAAACCTTTAAAGCAGTTAGTTAAGATGGACGATATAATTACGGGCCATTTAACATCAGTGATATCGCTTGATTATCAATCACACATCAATGTAACAGCTTCATCCTCAACTTAATTTGCTGAATGTGAATTACATCCCCAATAAAATGTCTAAACGGCAATTTACGCTACAATTATCATTCAAACTACTAAAACAAATCACCAGAGAGCAAATAGCTCATACTTCATAGCAACAAGCGCTCACCATAACAGAAGCCAAAAGTTTCATTTTCAATTATATTTATAAGATTTAAATTTGATTTCACTTTTATTTTCCCAAGGAGAGCTCAAGAGGAACTTACTTTCTTTTTATTGAACTCAAATTTCAGGAGGAAATCTTGATAAAGCATTTCATCTTCTTTTTGGGATATCTCGTAGTGGACTTCATCCATATCCTTTGGGGTACCATCCCAACCCTCTGGCATAACTTTAAAATCAGGTTTGTAACGAAGAGATGCCACATGGAATTCCCGGTCATGTGAAATAAAGAATCTGCAAGGGGAAAAGAGTTAGGTGCCGCATGGATGAAGGGAGTATGAGAAATCATCCAAGCCGGAAAAACAATGTTTCCTTAAAAAAAAAAAAAAAATTGGGGACGGTAAAGTACGTATAAAATTAAAATGAAATAGTTTCTTTTTCAGCCATGTAGACAGACAGTTATTTCCATGTAAAATTTTGCAAAAATTGAAATTAGAACAGCAGTGCTGCCTTGCTACCGTTCTCACCACCCCAATCTCAAACTCTGAAAACAAAAAGCGAAGAGTGTAAAAGAACTCTAAAGATAAAAGACGGTCATAAAGTAACCAACTCTGAGCACAGAATGTCTAAAATTCAGATAAATGATAAGTGAAATAAGGAAATGAGAAAATGAAAAAGGTTGGATATGAAAATTCACCAACTTATAAACTTAAAATCATAGAATCTATTCATCAATTACCACTGAAAGTGAAAAAAAAAAAAAAAATGTGTCAGAATCATACCAAGTTTTTCAGAGAGAGAGGAATGAGAGGGAAAAGCAAAATTTTAAAGTGCATGATATTAATACCCTTCTACTTCACATAACATGGAAAATTAGAAATATACTTATGGTTGAAAAGAAAACCTTTCGTTTTTAACTCTATAAAGAGTGCTTCAGAGTCACATAAAATAAGGAGCAACAACTATTTTAAACAACATGAGAGTAAGCCTATAACTCTCAAATTACAACTCAAGTGCTGCCATGTTGAAAAAAGAAAAATAATTCAGCACAACAAGGAATTTACTGGCAATTATGTAAAATAAGAAACAGTAAACTTCTTAGACTATAGGATATTCTTTCAGTATTAAGATGACGCAACAACTTCCAAACATTGATAATATTCAAAGAAATTACATATTTTGTAGTATAATACCAAGCTCTAGTTATACCTGAAATTCTAGGCTGGAGTAATGCTTCATTAATGCAATTACACTTGGTACGTATGATGAGCAGGCTAGGAGTACAAAGCTCCCAAAAAATATTTTTTTGTTACAAAACATGACCAAAGTATAAGTTCTCTCTCTCTGTGTATAATCACATTGCAAAAAGCAGTGTAATTCGAAAATCAATCCGGTATTCTATCAAAAGCTTCAGTGCTCATAAAATAATAATCATAGTGCTGTATCTGGATCTTATGAACCACGAAGAAGTAAACCTAGAAAAGAGACAATCATTTGAAAGTGGAACTAAAGGACTTCTAGTTTGCACATGCTTGATTTTGCTTGGGCCATTGGTATTAATGAATTTTTTTAATATATTCTAAGTTCTGTACAAACATGACAACTGGTCTAAATTTCTCAAACGCCGATAGAATGGCTACGTTTGATCGACCGTTATCGTCCAGGTGGAAGCATGGTATTTAGTATTTTAGATTACTTCCTGTGAACTTTGAGGTAAACCTAGCTTTAAGGATCCTATAAACAAGTTAATAACATGTAGTAATTAGTGTAAAAGCACTGTATCATAATTATAAATATAATTACGTACAAATGTTGTACCACATTCAACAATATTATTGAAATTAGATCAATTTCTTACTCAGGGAAGCTATCAAGCAAGTGTTCAACAGAATCATCTAAAGGATGACCAAGTTTCTTTTCCATCTCCTCCTCGTCCTGCTTGAGATAAAGAATGGCATGCACTCTTTGCCTCATAATTCTATAATCCTTTGCGAGCCTCTCTACTGTGTAGACTTCTGGGTTTTCCTTGTGCAATCGATACATCTCGGCCTTTTCTGAGTCCTTGAGATACGACCCTCTGGCACCTGGTTCTTGTACTTGCTTCAACAGCATACTAATCTCCTGCATCCGTTTGGGCGATTCATCCACAAACTTCTTACTTCTCCAGTACTCACCCTTCATTTCTTTTAGCTGATCATCAAAATCTTGTACCTTAGCTATCTCTTTAGGTTGGGCTGTGGCACTACCAACAGAGCGATGGCCTGCGACCTCCCCCTCAAAATGCTCCTTGGTCAATCCAGTCGACCATGAGGACACCGAATCCCACCCCAGATCCTCTGATGGAGAACCACCAATTGCTCCTGCCTTGGAATTTCCCCAGTCAATGTCCACGCCATCATCATCACCACCACCACCAGCTGATGCCGAAAAAGCTCTGGAAACAATAAACCGACAAGCTTCAACACCATTCTCGACAGGAATCAAAGTGCCGCCGAGAAAGGCACATTTGGTTTTCTCATTAAGAACTCTTGTTGCAGATGAGCTTGCCGATAGTTGGGTTATAATCCGGCGCAGATTCAGCATGACTCTGGTATTATATCCTCAAACCAGAAAATCTTAAAAAAAAAAAAAAAAAAAGTATCTTCTCAACATCCAAAAACACTTTACGACATCCATTAAACCAATCAGGATTAACAAAACAAACACAGCCGGCTCCAGTGTCAAGCCATCAACTTTTAAGTAACTATCCATATAAAAAGTCTAAAAACATTGAAATTAGATCACATTAATTAGGTTTTGTCATAATTAATCCTATTAATTAGGCAGTTTGATTCTACGATCTTTACAGAACTCATACACACATACACACACCTTGTTAGAGCATGAACCAAAATTCAATTCAGGTTTTTATAAAACAAGAAAAATAATGAAGGAAAATCTCGATAGGCCCATTTCTAACTACTGAGTACTTCGGGATTTTAGGGATTTTTTTTTCACTATTTTTTTAATTTATCAGAATGAGAAAAGAGATTTAATCACACTTAGAATTGAAATCCAAGAAGGAAACAGCAATTGAATAGGGAAATTTCAGATTAAAGCCATTGAAGAGATAAAACACCAACCTCAAATGCAACTTGGCTCCAAAAAGTTCCGCTGCTGAAATTCGCCTTCCCTTCTACCCAGCCAAGCACAGAGATGTGCTTCCGTTGAAGAGAGAGAGAAGTTGCCTGTGAGTGAGGAGGCCGACGCTGGTCGACCGGTGGCGGATGGAGGCTTCAATGCTGGTGTGAGCGTGTGTGTGTATACATATATATATCGCTTGTATATATATATATATAGCTAAATAACCCTCAAATGTGTTGTCTTTGGGAAACCAACCTTGTTTTAAATTTATTTCTTTTTTCTTTTTCTAAATGATGATATAAGAATTAAATTACATATTTATCCTTCTTTTCTTCTTTACCTCAAGTCTAATCCTTCTTCTTCACTTAAAATAAAAAAAAAAAAAAAAAAACATCCCTTACATCCCTCTCTCTCCTTTCTTTACCTCTCTTCTTAGTGTCTATTGGTCTATTAAAGGGTAAAAAATTTACACGATTAGTCGAATGAATAAAATTAGTAATAATTGATTTTTTATTTTAAATGACTAAAGTAGTTTAAAAAATAATAAAAAATTAAATATATTGTAATTGAATTTTTTATTTATTTAGTTAAAATTTTTTACAACTTTTACTTTACGGTTGAGACATTTGACTAAGGTAAAATCATATAATTAATAGGTCTAATGAGGTGTAGAAAGTTTTTATCATCAATAAAATAAGTACAACTTGTTATGATTGGAATTTTTATTTTAAATAGTTAAATTAGTTTTAAAAAACCATAAAAAATTAAATATATTGCAATTGAATTTTTTATTATTTAGTTAAATTTTTTTATGACCTCTACCATTCAATCGAGATATTCGATTAGGGTAAAATCATATAATTATTGGGTCTATCAAAGTATAAAAAGTTTCTACCATTAGTAGAATGAATAAACTCGTTATGATTAGAATTTTTTTTATTTTAAATGATTTTAAAAACCCATAAAAAATTAAATATATTGCAATTGAATTTTTTTTATTTATTTAGTTAAAATTTTTTACAACCTCTACCGTTCGTTCGAGACGTTCGACTAGGGTAGAATCATACAATTACTAGGTCTAACGATGGTATAGAAAGTTTCTACCGTCAGTTGAATGAATAAAACTCATTATGATTAGATTTTTTTTAAAAATTTTAAACAGCTGAATTAGTTTAAAAAACCATAAAAAAATTAAATATATTGCAATTGAATTTTTTTATTAGATTTAGTTAAAATTTTATATAACATCTACCGTTCAGTCGAGACATCCAACTGAGGGTAGAATCATACAATTATTGGGTCTACTGAGGGGTAGAAAGTTTCTACCGTTAGTAGAATGAATAAAACTCATTATGATTTAATTCTTTTTATTCTAAACAAGTAAATTAGTTTCAAATATCATGAAAACACTTGTATTAAAGGTATTCTCTTGATTTATCATAAATCGATAGTGTAAAGTTTATCATCAATATAATAATAATTAAGATGTTACGAATATTTTTTGTTCGACTTTATAAACTTTATTTATACAAATTATGTGTCAACATCACTTATGGTTTAACATTTTATTTTGCCTAACTATTTAACATAAACGGATTTTTTCTTAGATTGATTTAAAATTTGAAAGACCTCTACTATTTGGTCGAGATAATCAACTGGAAGTAGAAATCATACAATTACTAGGTCTACCGAAGGGTAGAAAGTTTCTATCATTAGTGGAATGAATAAAACTAGTTATGATTGGATTTTGTTTATTTTAAACAGCAAAATTAGTTTAAAAAACCATAAAAAGTATATATATTACAATTGAACTTTTTTATGACCTATACTATTCGATTGAAACATTCAACTAGGGGTAGAATCATACACTTACTGGGTCTACAGATGGGTAGAAAGTTTGTACTGCCAGTAGAATGAATAAAAATCATTATGATTTAATTCTTTTTATTCTAAGCAAGCTAAATTAATTTTAAATATCATGAAAGCACTTGTAATAAAGGTATTTTCTTAATTTACAAAAACTAGTTAAATTGACAGTGTAAAGTTTATTATCAATGTAATAGCACTTAAGGTGTTACGAATATTTTTTATTCGACTTCCTAAACTTTATTTGTACAAACTATGTTGACTTAATATTTTATTTTGCATAGCTATTTAACATAGATGGATTTTGTCTTAGACTAATTTAAAATATGAAAGACCTCTATTGTTCGGTCAAGACATTCTACTGCGAGTAGAATAATATAATTATTGGGTCTATTAAAGGGTAAATGTGTCACCATCAGAATAATACATCAAATTAGTTATGATTTGATTTTTTTTTATTTCAAACAGTTAAATTAATTTAAAATAGCATAAAAATTAAATATATTACAATTGAAAATTTTTATTATATTTTGTTAAAATTTTTTGCGGCCTCTACTGTGTCTACCAAAGGGTAGAAAGTTTCCACCGTTAAGACAAAGGGTATTTTTGGACATACAATAAATTTCATTAAAGTCAAGGTTATGTAGTAAAAATTCTAACTTTTAAGGTCATGAAACTAAAACATTCAACTTTTAAGGTTATATAACTAAAATACCCAGGAAAATTGGAAGAAAATATGTATCAGCTTGGATTTGCTCTTCTGTCTCTAGGGTTTATTCTCTTTCCTTTTCTTTAATTTTCTGATAGTTTTTTTTAGAAATTATATTTTACATTATACATATGAGAAAATCATGCACATTTGAATCAAATGAGCTCATAAAATGGTGTTTGATTTTAAATGAGTGGTTATATTTACACTTTTATATTGATAAATACCTTCATTAAATTATTAAGGTCAAATTTCAAACTTCACCCTTATGTATATATATGTCAATACACGTTATTAGAGAGTACAAGAGGAATCGCAATCAAGCAACCTTTATAGCACAAAACAAGCTTTTAAACAGTTTATTGCACGAGCCGTAGATCAGTCTTAGACAAGCTGCCAGATTACTTACTCAATCAGTCACCAAAACGCCTTTTCGACAACTTCGAGATTCTTAGGATTACATGGATAATTGCCATAATTAATCCATGCACAATTATAAGGATTATGGATAATCCTTCCAGCCTAAAATATATTTGAATTTAACTTCCTAATTCAATTATATAAAATTCAAATAAAAAATCTACTCACAAGAAGATTTTGATAAACCAAAATCTTACTCAAATTCAAATTTTAAGTTAGAATCCTACTCGTGATAGGATTCATTCGTCGCCACTAGGCTCTATAAATGATAATCCTCACTAAAAACTAAGGGCATACTCATGCATATACAAGGGAATACGCCGCCAACATTATTCACCCATAATTCTCCAATAGCAACTTGCTGTCAGCTCGTTAGCGACCTGCGAATATAACCGTCTTCCCCAGATTTCTTGTGTCTACGAAAACCCTTCTTCTTCTCTATCCCATTTTTGCTTACAAGCTCTTATGTATTCATCATATCATATATAGTGAAAAGTATCAAAGCAAAAATTGATTGTAACTCACGAAATTATGGGTGAACTTCTATTAAAATCTATGTCACTTTATTAATTTTTCACGCGTTACTTTCTTTGTTATTGTGTAATATGCTAGATCAACTCTAGTTGATGAATTGCACTAACAATCAGCGTCAAATCGATCAATGGCCCTAAAAAAAAAATGATTGTGATTTCACTCTCTACAGTTTGGCGTCATCACGGGACCTTTGGTCGAAAAATTAAATGTTAAATGTCCTGCAAAATTCGTTGCCATGAACGAAGACGCCAATAGCAAGAGTCTCATGCAAAACTCTTAGGGCCAATTATGATGAACAAGGAGTAATAGCGATGGCATACTGCATCTCTCGTCGTTAACAATTACTATTATCTAACACAACTACTAAGAGGTTCACCGACAACCCACCATCTTGGACTCGTGAATTGACACCACGACTAGTAACTTTCACTAGTTCTGCAACTAGCCACAGCTCGGCATCATTTGTTCTAATAAGTCTCTTGCAAGTTACACGGAATGACTCATCAACCATAAACCAAACACTTGCGAACCATCAGTTGTATTCAATCGACAGTTGTCGATGTCCTTAGTCACTAATCGTTGATGTGCCTAATTATCAGCCATCGTTGAATGGGCTCCACTAAGATGACTTCATAATCCTTGGTTGTTTTTATCATGCCTTTATTTATTCATATTACGATGTTTTCCAATTTGATAATTTTTCTTTTTAATATTTACATTTTTAACTAGTGAAGGAATCATGTTAGGAGAACACGATGTCATAAGAAGCCCAATAGGCTCTTCTAACAACTCCTTAACAAGAGGTCAACATGAGCCACTGATGAGTCATAATGATTCACCTACCACCGATGAATCAAAATGACATAGGCCTAAACAATGGATTTATACTGCTTAGAGTTTACAATTGCTCTTCATTGGAAGTGTCAGTCTCTAATTCCTTATCAACGAGAGCCATGTCGTCACATTGACTCAATAATGTTACAACTTACTTTAGTTTGACATTTCCTCTTTCATATATTTTATATTTTGTTATGATAATACAATGTTCATGATTGTCTCACTAGTCTTTTGACATTCAGCTCACAAGTGACTTATGAATTTTTTGACTTACAAGTTGTAATAGCGAATCTTAATCACCTCGACTTGCAAGTTTCATCGGCAACTCTCGGTCACCTTGACACACGAGTCTCATTAGTGACCATCAATCACCTCAACACATGAGTCTCATGAGTGACTCTCGGTTACTTTGACATATGAGTCTCATCAACGAATCACAAGTCCTGTGACTCAGAAGTTCCACATGAATTCTCAAGTCTTATAAACGACTACGAATCACAGGATATATCACATTATTCATAGCTCTCTCTGTTAACTCATGACTTGACCATTTGATACAAAGCCGTCAACTGAGTTGCAGCAGGTCGCAACAAACACAAAAGCCTCCTATTTGGGAGCAAATGTGATGCTTTCCCAACTTAATCATACCTTTAATGTACAATTAAACTAGGTGGTATCAGCTTAACATAACATCACTTAATTTACCATGCAAAATACTAGGCAAATTTGAATTTTTGAAAACTTTAATAATTTATATTTAGCGATGGATCCATATGAACCAAGTCACAAGTATAAAAAGCATGCTACCCGACCTCCTAATAATAACAACTACTAAGATGTGCCCTCATTGCATCACAAGAACTACATGAACTGCATGAACTAATGCCTAGTAAGTCGAAACTATGTAAGTCAATGAATATAGCATGTTATATAAGCTTATCAAATTTTTATTGTACTTACCATTTAGTAAAATTATTTAAAAAGCATTCATTATTATGTATATCATGAGCTGCCTACTTAGGTCTAAAAATTAGCATGCATATATATTATTGAACCTCAGCTAGTAAGTGCCTGAATCTAACTTATAAGATACAATAGTTCTCCCAATCTTAGGAACTACAATAAGGTCCAAAAAAGTCTCAATCTAACCCATGAGACAAAATTAAGTTTCCATCTAACCCAAGGAACTAATTAAGGCCACTTACAAGCAAATTACACAATGTATACAAAAAAAAAATCTCTTTTTTATATTGTACGATGATCATTTTATAAAAATATGCAAATATCATAATGCCATACTTGCAAATACTTTAACAAATCGTATCATATTTCTTATCTTGTGATGTGGTTGGAACTACTTTCTACTTACCTTGCCTCCAAATAAACACTTAGAAGTAGAAGGTGTTAGCATCCTCATCAGGCCAGATGTGCTAAAGTCTCATGATAACATTAAAGATATTTTAAGTTTTAGGATCTTGTATCTCGATAAAAATGAGAATGTTTCTGTTACGTGACATTATTTCCATTAATTTTGAGGTTTTAGTTAATAAACACTCATCCTGAACAGCATGTTCGGGAAGGAAGTTATATTTATGATATCAGAGAAATACATTTTGGTGATATAGAATGTCATGGGATAACAACCTCAATCAATATTAGCATTAGAATTTGCTAGAATTATTGCTTAAGAAATATTGTTTCATTAGAGATACTTGCATCATTAAATTTTGAGGATGAAACTTTTATATAAGAGAAAGAATTGTAACACCCAAAATGTTTAGCTACTTGCTAGTATATAAAAGTTAGATTTTTTTTTTCACAAGAACTATAATTATATTAGCCGTATAGTGAATTATATTAGCCAATAGTCATTGAATATAACTATACTATTATTGCTTAAAGTTAATTGATTTATTAGCTTTGTACTACTCTCATTTTAGTATAATACTAGCAAAGGTGCATGCAGTGTTGTGTTGTATTTGTTAGTGATATTTTATAATATTTATATAAACATACTGTATTATATTTATATTTTATTACAACGCTATGCAATTAGTTTGAGATATTATACAATATTTATACATTATTACATTTATTGGATATGTTACGCTATTTATTATTTGAAGAGATTTGTAGCTTGTTGCACCTTTTTGAAGGTTTAGTACTAATTTTAGATAATATAGCTCTCCTAAATTTAGATGAATATAAAAAAAGTCTTCCAATTGTATATCCGGCTTGTTTAGGGTCCAAATTTTATCTTTATTATTCTATACCCACTTAGTTGGGAATTCTATATATGATAGTTATCTAGTTTCAATATTAAATTTGTTTATTTTTATTCATTCAGTCAGAGTTATTATATAAATTCCTGGTTATCTTATTATGTTACGAATATTTTTATAGCAGTTTAATTACAATACACCACATGTCACGCACACACACCCTGATCGTCTATGTACATAAGTCTCCTCTTAAGATTCATTAAAGGATATTTAAGAATTATTTCCAGAAGCCAATAAATTCTTAAAGAATTCAACATCTTTTGATTCTATTATCACAGTAGACTCTAAATTCAAGAGTATATACGCCTTGTTACTTTTAGCATATCCTACAAATGTATATTTAATCCCTCTAGGACCCAACTTGGTCATTTTAGGATCCATGTTCTTACAATATGCAAGGCACCCCCACACTTTGAAATACCCTATATTGGGTTTTCTTCCTTTCCGTTTCTCATATGGAGAGATCTTATTTTTCTTTAAAAGAATTCTATTAAGAATATGACATGCAATAAGAAGTGCTTCCCTCCAAAGATTAAATGACAATTCTGCATTTAATAACATGGAATTTGTTATCTCTTGAAATATTCAATTTTTCCATTCTGCTAAGCCATTTTGTTCAAGTGTACACAATGTAGAACATTGATGAATTATTCCATGTTCTTCACAATAATCATTAAACTCATTAGGGAAATACACCCCTCCCTTCAGTAGTTTTAAGAACTTTAATTTTTCTGCTTAAGTGATTCTTAACCTCTACTTTATAACATTTAGACACATTAAAAGCCTTATCTTTATGCTTTAATAGATACACATGGGCATTAAAATATACCCTAGCAGTTTTAAGAACTTTTTAATTTTTTTGCCTAATTGATTCTTAACCTCTATTTTATAACATTTAGACACATTAAAAGCCTCATCTTTATGCTTTAATAGATGCACATACACATACACATACACATACACAGTGATGAATAATATCATGTTCTTTACAATAAACATTAAAATCATTAGGGAAATATCCCCCTAACAATTCTAAGAACTTTAATTTTTCTGCCTGATTGATTCTTAACCTCTACTTTATAATATTTTGATACATTAAAAGCCTCATTTTTATGCTTCAATAGTTACACATAGGTATATCTAGAACAATCATCAGTAAAAATAATGAAAGATCTATTTCCATCTTTTGTTAACATACCATTCAGTTCCCAAATATCTAAATGTATAAGATCTAATAATTGAGATATTCTATCAACATTATAAAAAAAGGTTTCTTTACCATTTTCGGTTTAAACATAGATTTCACATTTTTTTAAATTTATCAGCATCATCAGAAATTAAACTACATTTAATCACCCTTTTCATAGTGCTAATACCAATACATGCTAATCTACTATGCCATAAACAAACAGAGTCAAACATATAAGTAGAAGAAACATTCTCATTATTATTGTCATCGATACAAAGCTTGACCATTACTTTACAAAAATAGCCTCTCCTAATAAAAGAACCATTTTGGGATAGAATTAACTTGTCTAACTCATACACAGATTTAATCCCAAGTTTTCCCAAAAGATTACCACTTGCTAAGTTCCTATTTATGTTAGGAACATGAAGTACGTTGGCTAGAACAATTTTCTTTCCAAAAGTGAAAACAAGTTCAACACTCCCTCCGTCAAACACTTTAGAATGCACTTAATTTCCCATCTGAATCTCTTGTCCATCATTGACTTTCTGCTAGGTTTTAAGTAGTGACTTATCATAAGAAACATGGACAGTGGCACAAGTATCATACCACCAATCAGGAACCTTACCTTGGATAGCATTAATTTTGCACACAATATCGACAATCCCTTCCTCTTCAACAAAGTTAACCTTTGCCTCTTCATTGGGCTTCTTTATAAACCTGAAATAATGAGCATAGTGCCCTGGTTTGTCATAGATGAAGCATCCCCTTTTCTTCTTATTCTTGAATTTCTCTTGATCCTCTTTAGGACCCAGAGAATTTCCTTGGTTCTACTTACTTTTATTGGAATTTTTGGGCTTGTTCACAGCATTGGCCTTTGTAGTGCCAGCATAAGAACTTTCATTCTTATCTCTTGCCCTCAACTCTTCTTCAATCCCAAGATGTTTCTAAACTTGTTCCAAAGAACAATCCTTGGAAATGTTAAAAATCTTTTTCTTGTAACCCTTCCAAGTTTTAGGAATGTCCAAAGTATGAAAGATATTTTAGATGTATTTCATTTATTTTAAATTGATTAATAATATATTTGAGGCTTTTTATTACATCTTTACTATACCATCCTCATCATTATTTACATGTTAAAGTAAATATAAGCAAATATGACTTATTGATTACTTGTTATTTAAATTGTTAGAATATTATATATAATGGACTTTATATGTAAGAAGATAACATTTTAAAATAAGTAGTCTAAATTTATAATCCGTAGTCTATACTGTTAGAGTGAACATCTAACTCATATGAAAATTATTATATTGTCTAGATCTCATTAGAGAGATAGTTTGTCTTGATTATCTGAAGCGAGCTGATTCATAAGTAAATACATAGATTTATTATCTAGTAGTGGTGATGTATTAAACTAGGACTAAAGTTTAATTAATCTATAAGTTCATTTAAATAGATTAATTCACTTTTGATATTCATTATATAATAACCTTAATTTTGAGTAAGTAAATGACTTTATGTGTATGACTTATGTACTTTGATATTCTAAAGGCTAAAGTGTCTCGAACTAGTAAGCTATTAGATTGGTTCATTAAGTACAGAATTTATATTTGATGTAAGATTTGACTATAGAAATAGAATCATAGCTCTCATAAAGAATAAAGTTATCCTCTTAACAATATTAAAGGTATTACATATATGATAAGGTCATTGGACTGAGATTACACACAAGCTTTTATAATACGATATATAATTAGGAGTACATTTTCAAGTTTATAGTTTTGTGCTCTGAATATAATAATTATGTGATTAATTATTCGATATAGAATAATTAGTTATATAGATTATTAGAGTCTATATTGTATATGCCCAATTGGTCCCTTCACTAGCTTAATATAATTCTATTAAATGATGGTAATCGATTGGATTACTTAAAGTACCTTGATTCTCAGTTATAGTGTGATGACATGCTCGGTACACCCTCCCGGTATGGTGTAGGCATGTTCACTATGTAAGAAAGAGAGTGAATTTTGTTTCATTTAATTATTAGTGATAATATTTGGTTTGAATAATTTTTTATTTATTAAAAAGTTATTATATTTGTTTTGAGATATGGTTGGTGATTTAAATTAATTATATTTATCCCTCGAGATGAATATGGAAATTAATTTAAATTAATAGAGCTAGATAAATTAATTTAAATTAATTATTTAAATAATTAATTTAAATATCTAAATAATCTTATTTAAATAAATATAAGAAACTAGATATGGATAATATCCTAAATAGATTTGAATTGAAACAAAATATTATCCTTCTCTATCTATGATAGGTGTTTTTTATAAGAATAATGCAACGAAAAACTGTTTCTCTTCTTGATTTTATTTTAGATAACTATTACATAATTATTTTATTCAAATAAAATTGTTATGATTTTATTTAAATTAAAATTAGATTTATAGAATATTATCTAGACAAATAAAATCACAAATTTCAAGATAATTGATCATTGGGATTTGAATTTGATTTGAATGCTTTATCCTATGATAGGCATTTTTTAAGGGAAGAGGAAAGAGAGAAATCTTTTCAAGTGTTCTATTTAAATTCAAATACCACCTAATTAATTTTTTATAAATAGGGGTTAATGTTTTTATTTTCAGGTTAGACTATAGACTCAAAAGAGAGCTTATTATTATTTTCCCTTTAATAATAATAAGTTCAAGAGCTCTAGGTGGTTGGAAGGAGATTCAAGCCACACACCAAGTAGTGATCGAGAAATCGAGTACCCACACACTCCACCGTCTAGGAATTCAAGAATAATAAAGAAGTCTAATTAGTTGTAACTTTTGCATGTGAAGTTCTCAAACGTTCTTGGAAGATTCGACATACAAGGTATGTAGATTATTGTATTATTTATTATATATAACAACCTGAGTATGTTCAATCATATAAAAAAATTTTAAAATTTCGCTGTCTTATGTTGTGCCTTTTCTACTGCTTATTTGCACATACAATTTTTTGTGATATTAATATTGCATGCTTGTTAGAAACATGCTAAGAACGCCATATTTAGTAGATCCATATAGAATAAAGATTAATACATTAATAACCTCCTCCTATGAAGATTTTGCACATAAGATAATTTAGAGTTGTTATCAAACGATCGTAAGTAGGAGATGATTTCAAACATAGCAAAATTTCAATCTTACAACTTATATGAAGTTACAATGTCTAATTTAAATTTGTGTGGCAAAATAGAATATTGTGTATGCTAATATATACAAAGATGTAATTATTAAGAAAAAAAAACTATTATAAGGGTTTAACCTTAGTTATAAGAGAAAATAAAAAAAAATTTCATTAAGATTATATAGGTGATAAATCTCTTTAGAAATTTTGTTGCAACTTTTTAAGTGCAAAATTCTAATCTCTCCTCCACGAGCTTAGAAAACTAGGTTCTTGTAATTGGTACATTTTTTTGGATATTGCCGTGACAATTGTTTGTTTAAAGAAGCATTAGAAGTAAACGTGTGAATGTCGCTACATTAGTTTTCCTATTGGATCCAAAATTAAATGGAAGTATTAGAATTAGTCTTGATGTGTGTGTAACGACTCTTCTCTATAATTATTTTATTACTTAAACTTAATCTTTAAACTTTGATTACTTATAAATACTTGGAACTGAGTATTGAAAATTTTTTAACGACCCTACTACATAAGCCATTACTTTATTACTTAAACTCAATATTTAAACTTTATTTACTTATAAATAATTGGAATTGAGCATTGAATATTTCAGAATAATTTTTTTATAACCTAACATAAAAACTTCTTTATAAAAAAATATTTTCATATATATATATATAAGAGTAATTTCTCATAGAGTCTTACATGTTAGAAACTCATTGCTATATGCATAATTATATATTCAATCCTAAAATAACATAATAATATTCAAAAATATCTTTTGCAAAATAGTCTGCATAGTGGTATCCCACACCGTTATTTGTTCTCTTCCATCAACTACAATGCCTATCATACTTAAGTTGCAAGTTCCTTACCTGTTGTATGAAATAAATATATATATATATTGATGAGCTTATACTCAGCAAACACATACATTTTCTCGCAAAGCATTGCATGCATAAAATAAAATGCATGCTTTATTTATGATTCATTATGAGAAAGGAAATTCATGCTCCCATTATTCTCAATTACGAATCTCTTATGCTTCGTTATAGTATTCCTATTTTGCTTAACATATGGGCCTTTAGTGTACATATCAGGTATGCATGATCGATCTACGAGAAGTTAGGTTTGTAAGGTCTCTAACAAATAGAGATCATAAATTGGACTCACTCCAAATTGAACAGAAGTTAACCGATTTCTTCTCTCATAGTAGGTTATATTGGCATCACATGACCCTTCCCTCATGGAAGGTTATATCAGTATCACATGATCCTTCTCTCGTGGAAGGTTGGTATGACATCTTATTTTTCTTAAATTAGTGTTATCCTTTATTTAACTGAATTTGAGTATGCCTATTATCACACTTTAAATGTAAAGTCTTGTTCAGAGACTTGGTCTAAGATTGAAGTTCCTTAATTATGAACCTTTTAGTCATGATGCATATGCAATGACATGATATATAGATCCATGACATAAATTGAAACTATTTCTACAAAGTATAGCATTTACTTAAATATGGTATACTTGTATATCATGTAACTTTCATAAAACATGTATTTTGACATATATCCAAGTCATGACACATCACATGAATATATTTTATTTGAGAATATTTAATATTTCCATATTATAAGCAAGGTTTGTACTTACCTTACACATAACTTTTCCTCTTGCTAAATTAGTTTGAAATCAAAATCTTAATGCCTAAAAAACATATATAAAACATGTATTAACTTAATACGCCTTGGATACAAATTTATCTAAATTCTTTTGATAAAAAGAAATTGGAATTTGATCTAAACTATTTTCTTGGTAAGTATGGTTTTATGATTATGGTGTTTCTAAATCTTGAAATAATTTTTCTAATTACTTCAACAAGATTGGATTAAAATATCAAATTCCATTTTCTTAACTTTGTATCAAAATTATAATTTTGATAATCTTAATTTTAAAATTCCTTTTCTTTTTTTTTCAAATCATACAAAATTTTCCTCAAAACTTTATTTTAAATTCCTTTTTTTAAACAACAAACTTTTTTTAATTTAATTTTTTCAATGGCTAGCGCTCCAATGCAGACAATCGAGTAAGCTGGAGCTATAGTACCAGAAAGCTTCAATTTTTCCAGTTTTCCCCTTTTTTATCAATTTTCTTTGAAAAATCATATCTTTCAAGTCATAAGGATTTTAACAAAACTATCTTCACATATTTTGTTAGTATGTATTATTTATGACATAATATTATGAATGTGAGAAAATACAGGATGTCACTAGACTCAAAACTCGACCTTGACTCATTCTTGCCATCCAACCTTGACCTTGGTGCCTTGACCCCAACCCTGATATTGATTCCTAACCTCAATATCAAAAGCCAATCCTGGAACCCAATCTTAGTTCCAAATCTGAGTCTAACTCCAATCTTGGAAGATGACATTGGCACTGAATCTCGACTACAATTCTGGTCTTGAAACCCAACATCCACGGCCTACTCCAAAAACTCGACCTCGACCTTAGATACTAGCGGTGAAACTGCAGTAAAGTGTAAAACTAAACAATGTATTGTATAAGTACAACAACACAATAAAATATGATGTAATACAATATATAACGCAACACGGCTCATCAAACATATCTTTATACATTTATAACAAGTAGTCTTTCCAGGAAAAAAAAAATGTAGTTCATAACATCAAAACAATTTAGTACATTAAAAATACTAGCAATCTTTTAGAAGATAAACTGTCCTTCTGCCAATCTATATAAAGACCTTTTTTTTATATTTTTTTAATACATAAGATCCTACAGTAATAACATGATAAAATTCAATACAGCATATCGGGCAAACAAAAAACGATTACTGATAGTAATCATCCTGGTCCTCATGTCCAAGAGGAATGGAATCCAGAAGCAATAAAGAGGCACAATCTTTTGTTTTGCACTGGTATTGAATACCAAACCCATCTCTTCCATCGTAAAACCACATTGTCATCCTAGCAAGATTAGTACAAATGTCCTTGAATGTATGAGAGAAGGTAGAATTTTCGGCTCGATCTTTATTCATCTGCTTCCATGTCTCATCGATAACAAACTTGATGTATTGACGAGCTTCAGCTTCAGTAGCACCAAATTCATTCATGTAGCACTGGATGGATGTTGGAACGTTGCCCTTTTCTAATTCAAACTGAAATAGGGAGAAAAAAAATTGATGAAATTGTATACGCATTGTAAAAAGCAATGGAAGTTGAGTAATGTTCATGGTCCTACTTGGATCGTTTGAAGAGGATGCTCTAAACAAAGATTGAGCTACACTAGGTATAAATTTTTTTTCTTAGTTAAAAGTATTCAATTTCAAATGAACCACAAAAAGGATTTAATCTCCAAATAGGGGTTTGAAAATGCTGGGGGGACACAAGTAGTGCTAAGCACCACCACCAAAAGAAGTTGGATTCCATCTGTGAATTTTAAATCATGGGACCCACATTTTATTAGTGAGTAGTGTTTCAGTGTCCTAACAAAGATAATGTAAATGCGCGTGCTTACTGGCAATGTGGCTAGATCGTTTGTAAGCCGACCAATTATTGATACTTGGCGGATTATGCTTGGATACTGTTCCATGGCCAATAACTTCATGGCCTCGTCCGTTAGATGATTTGTTACACAAACATAAGCAATCACTAGTACAATGGGAGCTGCAATAGAAACCCATCCATTCTCTACATGTTCCTGGAAGGTTGGTATGTTTCTCCCATAGTACCACCTTGCCTCTTGTAAATAACATCTACTGAGATCTGACCACTGTACATGTTTTGGTTGAAGAAAAATTATAATTTCTTTTCAGTGAATAGAAGATAAACAATAATTTTTTAAATGAATAATTCAATCACATATTGAAAAGAATGATAAAAATAAAAAATAAAATGTCAAGGTATTAAAAGAATGATTATGAAGGTACCAATTTTTTTAGGTATTTAATGGCGTGGAAATCTTTTTCTTTTAGAACATCATATGCCAATTCGTTTGTGGTGTTGAACACGGCAAGGAAACTTATTTTCATAGTGTCTGATAATGCATCCATTGCATTGATGTCCCACCTGCAATGCACACACACACACACACATGTAGGAAAAAGGATGAGTATACATAGCCTCATATGAAAGCTTGTATAAAAAATGAAAACAGTTATTTTGATGTTTAACTTCCAAGCAATTAAAGTCAGACCTTTGAAAAGCCTCTGTAAACTGCTCGAGTTCATCTAGTGTGCCATAGGAATCATATGTGTCGTCAACTACCGTCAACAGCAAAAATATTTTGGTTGAAATGTTCCTACAGTATCTATATTGTGGTTCAAATACCATTCCCACGTTCCATAAGACATTCTCCACCAGCCTATCTCTGCAAAAATTCATTATTTCTCCAAGGCCGCTGTGTCTCCACCACCTTAATGTTTTACATATATAGATGGAAAAAAGAAAGAAAGAAAGAAAGAAAGAAAGAAAGAAAGAATGCACTAAAAACAATTAATTAAAGTCAACAAAATAACAAAAGAAACAAAAACTAATTAAGTGCATAAAAAGTTGTTCATCCAACAGACATTGAACTAATATATATATATATATATACACACACATAAAGCATATTATATTTTGAACAATTCTAGTTAGGGACACCAAACTTCATTATCAATATCTTGAACAGCCTAAGTGCATGCTTTATGATTTTTCATTTTTTAATTGCTAAGGCAATTAAATTACTATCACATCAATTAAAATTAAAAAATTACATCTATCAATAAAAAAAAAAAAGACAACTCACTATCATATAAATTGAAATTAAAGTTAGTGTCCCTAATATTATTATATTGTATATATTATATTATATATCATTGTTTCTATCTTCTGTTTAATGTAATTCTTTAATACATCGAGAGAGAATGATATTAACATTTTTATCTTTAAGTTTAATATTCAATTTTTTACAAAGAGAGTTCAACTAGAGTTGCTCATACTTACCTGTACAATTCTTTCAATTCTTGCTGGTGGGTTGATTGCACAATGTTAAAATCTAATATCGCAAGCTCAAGAAAAGTAGGGTTCAAGTCAGTACGTCTTTTCCTGCATAAATCAATAAACCACCTGGCCTCTACCCTAGGTACTCTCCAGTGTAGTGGGACTTCCAAGGCGTGGCCAACTAATATGGAAAGATAATTTTCTTCATTGTTATTCTTGACAAAGTCTTGGAGATGTTTGGAGGTGAAATCTCTTGCTTCCTCCAAAATGGTTTCACCTTGTATCAAAAGGAAGGATGCTTCATAAAGCGACAAAATCCCCATCACATCGTTACTTAGATGCGCCTTGAACTTTCTTGTTTCATCCATGAAAACATCAAAAACCTCTGTCAAATGCATCAAAATTACACATTATTGTCGATTAACTTTGCCACTAGTTTTTTTTTTCCTAGATTCTTTTTTTTTTTTTTGTGAAAAAAATAATGAAGGATGAGATGATCTTTGTACCTTGAGGAATCCAATATTGGTGTTGTCGTAGAAGTCTAAATTTGAGAGATGTAGTATGTAAATTTTCCTTCCATTTATCCTTTCCAAAAGTAGTAGTGTGTATATCCTTCAATATATTATTTATTGCGTCCTCAAAATGATATGATATTCCAAGTCTTTGCAGCATATCGATATGTTCAAGCTTGACCAAAGGATCCATGTCCTGGTCAAGCACTACCCTAACCTCCTCCTTCAACATGTTACATTGGCTGGCATATGGTTCACCCTGTGTGGTTATTAAATTCAAATATAATGCTCACTAACGAAAACAGTACTTGCAAAAATTGCGCCATCGATCTCTAATGTAAATGTCATATTTGCCACAGAAAAGTGTTAAACAACATATTTGATATGTTTATGTATCCTACTTTATATTTCATTGCATGATGCTATCTATAATGTTATATATACAGCTTTTGTAACTATCATTTAGTTTTGAAACTTGTAAAAAAAATAATGTATTTAAATAACTTTGAAACAACAATAATAGAAATAAATTAAAAAAGGTCAAGAGATAACCTCAAAGGCTAAAATATAGCAATTGCTACACTTGGTGAAAAATTTGCCATCAAGTAGAGCAATTGCCAAAATTAGCATTGAAAATAGCATTATGTTCTAGAGAATTGGTTCTCTAACTCAAATGGTAAAATTTGGCTTTGGTACATGGACTTGGAATTACATTAGAGATGCTCCAATTAAAAATATTCTTTAAAAAAGTTCTGTAAAAGACATGCATTTTTTAATCCTTGCTTTCATATTTTTACTAGAGAGAGAGAAACTTTTATAATGTCCCAAATATGTTGGGACGTTGTATGAAACTTGTCCTATATGGAACCTCTCACTTTAATTTACTAATAAAAAAAATGCATTCCCAAGGCTGACAAAACAACTAAAAAAAAATAAATCCCACCACTGAAAAGGATGACATCCGACGACAGATTCCCTAAAAATATATGATTATCCTCTAATCTTTCAATATTCAATTACTAATGATAGAAATTTACCCCCGTAAATAGACCAACAACGGATTCTTTTCTATTTTAGATATTAGTTTGCTCACTTTGTAATGTTAAAATAATAATAATAATAATAATAATAATAATAACTGTTGGCGGCTTCTATGTTTGGTATGAGGATCGCTTCGATACAAGTGCATCCTGATTTTATATTTTAAGTCTCTCGCCATAACACGCCAAGTAGAAGTTTTAATAGTACACAAGAACATCCTGTCCTTACGTGTATTTTTTATGGAAAAAATATTCGTAATCCTTTTCTCTTATTACAGACCCATTTGCATCTTTATCTTTTTTGGTTATCGTCACTCTCTCTTTTTCCCTCCCCCAACAACTGTCTTTTTCTCCATGTCCTCTTGCCTATACTCTCGTGTTATTTTATTACTCCTTTCTGTTTTTTTGCTTTTCCTTTCCTTTTCAATTTTTTTATCTTCCATCAAGAACTATTGCTGCATGCATACATACGACACATATTTACGCACTTATATATCTTTACATATACCTACATTTGTATATATGCATATATATGTAAGTAGCATTAAATAAATATATATTCATACACATATATTAAGGGCAAATTGTCCTACTGTGACAATTATGATCACGTAAACAATTAACGCCAGTAGAGCGAATCTAACTTAAACAATCTAAAAACGAACAAATCTTCATAATAATCAAATAATTGTTTCTATCTCATGCCACAGTTATTATAATATCGTGATATTATCAATATTACATGTCCAATTAAATATTATTTATTATGATAACTACTACAATGATAATACTATAAATGATGATAATAAGATAAGTGAGATAGATCCATATTTAATGTACGTGTTAATATACATGTGAACATGTAAACATATCCATGTATTTTTATGCGCATAGACAACAATCACAATTTGCATATCCCTGTGTCTTCACATTATACGTGCATTCACAAAACATAACCCGTCAGTTTCTGCAATATGTGTGAACACCAATGCGTATATAATTGGCCCGTTGCGCAAACAGCATTATTTACCAATAAAACAAAATGTACCCGCAACGTGGCTTACAATTTGCTTATAACAAGTTGAAATTTTTTCATCAAAAAAAAAAAAAATTTTTTTGGATTTTTTCATATTTGATCTTCAAATAAATATTCAGGTACAATCTCGATCATTTATAATACTTTAATTTCAAAAAACTAGTACTAAAGCTTTAAAAGGCCGTTTTAGGGGCCGGTTTTGGAGAACAAAACCAATTTTTTTTGTACTTTTTTTTAACTTCACCACCATTTTTTACTATTTACATATCCAAAACTTTACAGTAAACTTCAAGCTTTAAAAGTCCATAACTTTGCGTATACAAGTCTAAATGAGATTATTTTTTTGTAAATTGCATCGAATTGCAAGATGAACGAAAAAAGATCTATGTTAATAATTTTTTTCTAAATAAATTTTTAAGATTTTATATATTTTCACTCTAAATAGTTTTTTTTCCTAAACACATTTTCTAAAACTTACTTTTTTCCAACCAAAGAAAAAAATCTCTAAAACTCATCCAAACGGATCATAAATTTCTCTCTTGAGCTTCTTTTAGTCCAAAACACTACATAAAAAATTTATAGATGATAATTATCATGTAGAGACCACTTGTAAATAATGGATTTTAATTTTGAAAACTATTATTTCTCAAAACGCTTATATGCTAACATCAAAATAATAGTTATAATACATCATATATTTATCATTATTTGTTTCCTATTATTAGTAAGTTTCTTATTTCTAGCACTTAAGTGCAGTTTTATTAGTCTTTTCATGTTTTTTTAAGAAGTCTATATAAACCTTTATTTAATGTATTTTTTGATCATTGATTACAATAAGAAACCCTAGTTTTTTCTTGTTCTTAAATTGTGTTCTAGATTTTCATGTGGTATTAGAGCCACCATCTTATGTATTTTGATCTTGTTGGATAACATTTGTTTTCAATCATAGTTTTTGCAAATCATCCGTATAATCTTCCGTACAATCATCCATACAAAAATGCCTTTTTGAATGGTGATCTTCATAAAGAAGTTTACATGATACCTCCTCCTAGTGTTTTTCATCAACCTGGTGAAGTCTACATGCTTAGAAAAGCCCTTTTTGGTCTTAAACAAGCTCCTCGAGCTTAGTTTGAGAAATTCTCTATAGTGATTACTTCACTTAGTTTTCATCCTAGCTATCATGACTTAATTTTATTTGTCAAAAGTACTTATACTAGTCATATTCTACTCTTTTTATATGATGATGATATGATTATTACAGGTGATAATGTTAATGGGATTACAGCACTAAAGTTCGAATTAGCTCGTTATTTTGCAATGAAAGATTTGTGATTTTTACCTTGTTTTTTGGGTATTGAGGTTACCTCTTCTCTAAAAGGTTATCTTCAATCCTAATCAAAGTATATAACTGATATATTTAAGCGTGTACATCTTACTGATAATAAGATTGTTGATACACCTCTAAAAACTAATGCTTGGTACTTTCTCTTTAATGGTTCTTCCTTGTCGGATCCCAATTTATATTGCACTATTGTTGGTAGCTTGGTTTATCTCACTATTGCTCATTTAGATATTGCACATGTTGTACATGTAGTTAGCTAGTTTGTTTCTACGCCTACTATAGTTCATTGGGTTACTATTCATCGCATTTTGAGGTATCTTAGAGGTACTTAGTTCTTAATTCTTTTACTTTCATCTACTTCATTCTTAGAGCTATGTGTATACTCTAATGTTAATTGGACTAGTAATCCTATGGATCGCAAGTCCACCACTAGCTTCTGTATTTTTCTAGGTAATTCTCTTGTTTCTTGGAAGAAGAAGAAGCAAAATGTCATTTTTAGGTCCTCCACAGAAGCCGAATATCATGCCATGGCCTTTATTACTTGTGAGATAGTTTGAATACGTTAGTTGCTTTCAAATATGAGTGTTTTTCTTGATCGTCCTACTCCCTTATATTATGACAATAAGAGTACTAATCAAATTGCATGTAATTCAGTATTATATGAGCAAACCAAACATATTAAGATTGATTGTCATGTCACTTAATATCACTATTAGCTTGGCACCGTCACATTGCTTTTTGTTTCTTCTTCCATGTAGATTGTTGACATGTTTTCCAAGGTGCACTCCACTTTGCATTCTGATTCTTATTTGGCAAACTCTCAATACTTTTTGTAGCAACATTGTGAGTTTGAGGGGGAATATTAGAATATATCTTATATTTTCTTATTACTTATTTCATGTTATTAGTAAGTTTATTATTTTTAGCAATTAAGGGTAGTTTAGTCCTTTTTTTTAGAAAGTCTATATAAACCTTTTTTTGATATTTTCATGATCAGTAATTTCAATAAGAAACCGTACTTTTTTCTTGCTTTGAATTGTATTCTCGATTTTCACAATAATAAACTTAACTTGATTAAACATGCATGACCTTGGACATTTCGAAATCTATAAACTAAAATAAGATTCTTGTACCTATGATTAAGGAACTAAAAATGAAATACATATGTTTTTTTTTTTTTTTGGTTTATAATTTCCTCTCATTATTATTATTATTTTTTTAATCTTTCTACACTGAAGATAAACTAAATAGTTTATCTAGCACAAACATGAACTTATTTAGTGATAATAATATAGAAAGAAGCCAAACACTGCTATGACTAGCTAGCTCACTGGGTGAAAAACGGGAAATTTGGATTGGAGCTTACTGATTTAAAACTTAGGAGTTTTTTTTTTTTTTAATTAAGTTAGTCATAGGCGTCATACCGCAGTAAAACACTAAAACAAAAAAATAAATAAATAAATAAATAAAGTACAAAAGGTAAATAATGTAAAAGAAAGAAGGCACGTTCAAACTTTACCTCATTGTATTCGCTAGTAACTGACTGGATGTAATCGAAGTCCCAAATCGCTGGGTAACACGAGTATCCAGACGACCGAATAATCTTCTCAGCAGAAGATCCGGCGTTGTTCTCCGCCATGCTTGATTTCTCAACAGACTGTTTTCTGTTCTCAACTGAAATCATATGTAGAGAAGAATAATTTATACATGCTGAGTAGATATTTATATTCACACTATTCTATTTGAACAAATTACTTCTACACACACACACACATATATATATACATGCATATACATATATAGTAAGCATATATATGTATGAAAACCGCTACTGTGAACATAATTATGATATTTGTTTATTACCAGTAGCAAAAGATAAATAAATCACCTTATATTCTCTGTCGTAGGTTTGCAAGTTTTTTTGCTTGATTTGAATTAAAATGATGCAGAGCATCTACTTATATACGGACAGGACAGGGAGAAATATTCTTTAGAGTCGTGATTAACAAATCCACTTCGTCAAAGTGGTTCTCATTTCTAGAGAGAAAAGACAATTTAGCTTACCCCTTATGCAGTGCAAATGCCAATTTATATTTCCAACAATTTGTTATTCTGTTTTATATTAATCTTATTTTATAATTTTAATTTTAATAATAATTTTATATCTAATTTTACATCTGACTCTATTAAAAATTTAAAAATTTTATGTACTAAATTCAAAAAATTTAAATTTTATTAAAAATTTAGAGTGTATTTGTCGCATAAAATTAGGATTAAGAATAAGATTATTTATCCTAAAATTATATTTGGTGGGAGAATCGAACAAGATAATTTATCCAAAAGTTTAAAAACAGTCTTATTAGATAGATGATCCCTCAAAAAACATGGTTTATCAATCCATGAATTGGATTAGAATAAAGTATTGCTAGGCCAACCATCACTTCAACCAAGGAAAGCTGGCGGTTACGTTGTCTCTCTCTTAACCAAGACAGGTGGATTTTGCAGTAGCCGTCTAGCTACGACAAAGAACCACTACTGAAAGAGATTAGAAATGCAACTGAGATCAATAGAATCTTATAAAAGTTCTGTCGGCGAAAGTACATCATGTCACTGGCCAATACCCCCAATTATTGACCCGTGACACGATGCTATGTACAAAGATGGCAATTAAAAGGACGTGTCGTTAATTATTCGGAAGTCGTGTATGGTTTTGATACGAAAATGGTTTGGAAATGAATATTATCTTGACCTTTATTGAGCATATTTTGAAAATATCTTAAAACAGTGTATGTTTTATAGAAATTAATAAAAAACTTAAAATGAAAAAACCTTTTATTTAGATGATACTAGCAAAAAATACCTGCACGTTACAACATTATTACATTATACAAAAATCATTTTTATGTTTTTACAATGCTTATTATAATTCTAATATGCATACTTATAACAGATTTGAAAAATTTTTAACATTCGCCAGTTTTTGAATTTTTTAACATGTAAATCCCCTAACATCTTAAACTAATTTAATTTTTAAGTTGTATAAACATTTTAAAAATTTTTTATTAATGACAATTTAAAGTGATTTTCAATTTCAAATTGTTAAATTTTTGTATTTAATGAGTACATCTACTATTCATATTTTTTTTTACATCATTCAAGAATTTAATTATATAAAATTTAAAAATTTTCTCCCACTTCCAATGGCTATAAACAGTTAATTTTTATTATATAAATTTATTCATCCTCTAGTTTTTACAAACACATTGTATTTAGTAAGTACATTGACTATTTGTATTTATTTTATCTACATCATTTAAGAATACAATTATACAAAATTTAAAAATTTCTCTCCCCACTTCCAACGGTTATAAACAGTTAGATTTTATCCTATAAATTCATTCATCTTCAAATTTTTACAAACACATATCTCATCTCTTTTTTATCTATCTAATTCTTTTATTTGCTCCACTAAAGTTCTTTTCATAGTTAAAAAAATTTACAACATGATTAGTGTATCATTATTACTTCTTATTATTTTAGTTATCATAAGTTTTATTCTCTTTTTTGTTGTGAAACTTTCTCAAGAAGTGTTTCAATTTTTCTTTTTACTTTGTACTCTTGTAATACTCCCTCTTTTATTTATTGCTGTAATGATTAGCTGGCAATGTAACCATATTTTATAATTACATTGTGATTTGAATTATAAAGAGAAGAAATGGCAAGTGTTGTGATGTTCTATCGAGGAGTTAAATTTGTTGCAATGTGTTAGGAAACCTAGTGACAGGCTATGCATGGATTTGTATGGTTATCGAGATTAAATAAAATTTACATTATTTAACCAAACATATTATATGAAATTGATGGTTTTGAGAACGGATTTTTGCTTTGCTAATTTTTTTTGTTGTTATTGAACAACATTTTAAATTTATTAGTAACTTGAGTATTTTTAAAGTTACTATAATAATTCAATTATGTAAAGAGTTAATTTTATGTTGTCAAAAGAGTCAAAACGGGTTTATTTAGCTTGCAAACATTTTATCTCATTGTTGTTATTTGCTAATATTGTGAATTTTTACCATTTCAACTCAACAGTCATAGCTACGCAACATAAAGAGTTTTTTGATTGGCATATAATTTGAGATTTGCTTTTCTGACGATTTGAGTCGAATTAAAATTGGAGTTTGAATTTGTTCATGTAACAAATATTAAAGTTTGGTTTTTTATCATTTGGGTAATAAGTTTGAAGTTCTAGCTATATGATCTCTTATTATATATAGTTTTCTGAGTGAATGGATCAAAAGTTGTTAATTTTAGAAGTTGATCATTTAAATAATATGTTGATCAAGGAATTCTTTTGAGGCATTATAAAACTATTAAATAATGTTTTACTGGTAGCATGTGAATGTGGGTATCACATCCTACCAATTTCTATGAATGTGTACCAGTAACAAAGGGATGGCAAATTAAAATATTATCACTTCTTAAAATTGAAAAAACTAAAGAACAAAAAAGAGAAGAAAAATCATAACTTAAATATATGGTGAAACAAATGATAGATCAAATAAAACCCAAACAAAATAGTAGTGAAAATTTTAATTTACTTCTTCTTATAAATTTATACAAATTATACCAATTAAAATAACGGTAAAACAAATGAAGATAACTTTTATTCATTTGGCATCCAAATGAATAAAAGCACCGATAACGATAAAAAAATTTGTATTAAAAACTGTTTAGAAATTGTTCATTACATTTTAATCGAACAAAATCCACTTAGTTGATTACAACAAACAAAAAATAAATACCTTTAATGTCAGATTGAGTTAGAAATAATATTAAAAGAAACCATGTGTGAATGAGACCTTTTTCTTTATAACAAACAACTTTGTCTTTATTTTTTATAGTCTTTTTTCTTCTTCTTTTTTTTAATAATTTATGACCCAATAGATATGGTAATATGTGAATGAGACCTTTAGATATAATGCTTTTGTTAATAAAATTATCATCAGCTCTAATTATTGAAACCAGTAAGTTTCAAATTTTAAAAGTTATTGGAACCACTATTCATTAACCTGCTCTATACTCCTTGTTTTTCAATACTATTTTTGAAGTCAACATTCATCTTTCTGTTTATTATCTCTATTTTTAAAAAAATTAAATATTGTGCAAAAGTGGTGTTTCTTCTTCTGTTTTCCCTTCTTTTTTTTTTTTAAACATGACATCAATAAGAGACAAATGAAAAGACAAAATTGTACATTAAATTAGTAAAGTACTAAACATCTAACTGGGTAATTGTAACTTCTCTTTTAATGATGACTCTTGTGAGTTAAAATTCTTAACGCTGATAGAAAATCATCATGCTACATGGAATTAACTTTGTCGTTTTTTTTTTAATTTTATATTAATGTTTTCTAACATTCAAAACTTTCATTAACTCCGATTTAATTTCTTTTTTTTTTAAATAAGACCAATTTGGTTTTTTTTTTTTTTGCATAATAATAACCCTAATCTATGTATTTTCTATTGCAGGCCAGCCAAAAAAAAAAAAAAATTCTCAACCCTTTCAACCTCTCCCTCATCTGTTTTAGTTTTCTCTCACCCTCTCAATCTTTCCTTTCCTCAGTCGCTCTCTCTCTCCCCCCTTCTCGATCTCCATACTCGTAATTTTATTGTTTTTATTCATTTATTCTTCTATAAATAATAACTTCTAACAAAACTAGATCCAAAATCAAAAGAGAAAAGAAAAAAAAAATCCCTACCTTAAAATTCCAAGCTTTTTTTATCAGACAAATCTTTTCTCTCTAGTAATGATGAAGTCAAAGTTGTATTTTTCTTCTAATCTTTTTTTTAGAAAATTTTTTTTTCTAATCCCTTCTTCGCTATTCTCTAACTCTTTTTCTTTTTTTATTTTTATTTTTGCTATCTCACTCTCTTTCTTTCTCTTTCTGTCTCTCAATTGTTTTCTACTTTTTTTTAACTTGCTTTGAGTTTCAAAGAAATGGCAGAATTTGCGAAGCTAGAGAGAGAGCTATGCTATTCTCGTGTAGTCTATCAAAATCACTACTATGGTTTGTTTAGAGAAAAGAAAGGTACAAAATTAGTCTTATGCATCCACCTAACCAAAACGTCAGAATAGCCATACCAAACAACATCAACATCAAAGGAAAAAATGAAGGTGTGAGAAAAAACAAATATGACAAAAAGGGCAGTTTACCAAGCCCGCCCACCAGTTTTTACTTTCTTCCTGTTTCTCATCAAAGGAAAAAACGAAAGTGTGAGAAAAAACAAATATGACAACAACAACATCAAAGGAAAAAACGAAAGTGTGAGAAAAAACAAATATGCTTTTACCAACCCCGCCCACCAGTTTTTTCTTTCTCCCTGTTTCTTTTGCTTTCATTTTTTTTTTCTTTTCTTTTTTAGATTTTTTTTTTGTCTTATTAGTTATGCTTTTTGTCCTTGCTTGCCCATTCTTTTATGCCATTATGTTATTGGCCGTTTGCTTTTCAAGCTATGTATTTATACACACACGGGTATGTATAGCTTTACAAACCTGCACATAACGCAAATCACCTATTCCTTCATCTTCATCATAAGGCTCAATGCTTATTTCCCTGACACCTAATAACCATACAATCAACCTATTTAATTCAAATTCTCAGAAAACCCAAAATCAAGCCATTTATACAATAATACATACACGTAAATATAATATTTCTGAATTAATATAATATATATTCAGGGAAATGTGGATAAACCTTGTTTCAGCAACTCCACGGCTGCATAAATGTTCGGATGATGAGTTGACATAAACGAATAAACTATCAATCCATAAAGACAATTATAAACCAAAAATGATGCTTGAAAATTGACACCAAAAAAAAAAAAAAGGAGTTTTTAAGTTGGTACTTTTGCAATGGAAAATATCAACGGCATTATGAGTACCCTCCTGGTACAATTCTCTCAGAGGATTCTCCGGCGAACCACGAACCGCTAATTTTGCTCGGCACCTCCATCCCCACTATATATATATATATACATATATATATCAAAACCAAAGAATCATCTCAAAAGCAGACAAATTTTTTTTTTTAATTTCTACGAATCTAAGTGGAGATGCGATCATAAAAGAAGTCGTTTAAGCGCCAGTTTCCAACTGTCGAAAGCGAAGTCGGAGACGCCGAAATTCTGGAAGAACTCAGAAGCTTCGTCGACAATGGCCAGCCGGTGAAGATCGAACTCGTGAGTGCACTTGGAGCACCTGAATTTTCCCAGGAAAACCGACAAAAAAAAAAAGAAATTTACAAATTAGATATTATTGACGTTGAAATTCGACACCAACACCACGTGCAATGGCGTACGGTGGTTGTCAGTCTGACAAGTCTTAACATCATATACGGTGGCTTATGATGGACTCCTGATAGAGAACAGAATCGGGTTGCCGACTAGTCGAGCAGGAAAGCGGATCAACCAGGCAAGGCGGGTGGTCAGCAGAGCAGCCGAGTAGGACTGCGGACTAGCCGAGCAGCCAAGTAGGGCTGTGGACCAGTTGAGCAGCCGAGCAGGGCTACGGAGCAATAGGTCATTGGTAGAGTGAGGCTATGGACTGGTGAAGCAGCTAGGCAGGGTTGGGGACCCGCGAGACAGCTAGGCGGCGGACCAGCCGAGCAGCCAAGCAAGGTTGTGGACCTGCCGGGCAGCCAGGCAGCGGAGCAGCCAAGCAGGGTTGTGGACCTATTGGGTAGCCAAGCAGCAGAACAGCCAAGCAGCCAAGCAGGGTTGTAGACTAATAAACGTATACAAGAGAAGAGCGGAGCCTAGGAGTGAGGGGGCACCGGTGTGGTGTTGGCCAAAGGCAGTCCGACGCTCAAGTTAGAGAGTTTGCCGAGCAGAGTTGAGTTGGTTGGGAGAGAGGGAATTGCTTACCTTTGGCCTCCACAAGTTTGGCATTTATAGGGAGTCAGTTGGATAGGGTTCTAGTCGGGTCTTACTCGGCCAGATCAGGCTGCCCCACCCATGAGGTTGACCCGAGGACGAGGTGTCTTTTTATGACTTCGCCATGTGTCTTGGGTCGGACCAAGAAGTTCGGGCACCGTTTCAGGGAAGACGAACCAGGTGTTGGGCTTCGTCAGACTAGGCAAGCTATGCTCTGCTTAGCTACAGGGCAGCCGGGCAACCGAGCAGCCAAGCAGCTGAGCAGCAGGGTAGCGGCCAAAATCTTGCTCCACACCCTATAAGCAACCAGGCAGCCGAGCAGCTGGCAAAATCTTGCTCTGCACCTTGCACTTTCTGCTTCGCAGCTCAAGAGCAAAAATGAGTTAACTAGCCCTGCCGAGCAGCCTACCAAGTAACAGCACGGACCAGCCAATCAGGTTCGTCGAGCAGTCTACCAAGTTACAGGAATCAAGGTCACCGGATAATAATAATTTTAAAATATGATGAGGATTCCCCCCAACAGATATCACTATTTTACTTTGTTCAGAAGAAAAAAAAGTTTGGAACTTTAGAGGAAGAGAGAAGGAAGGGGGTGCGCACGATTGGAAGTGGGGGCAGTGGACACGTAGGTTAGCGGGGACGGTAAGGTTGAGTTAAGGTTGAGGGAGAGAGAGGGCAGAGGAGGTATCGGTGAAAGGACGAAAAACTGTCAAAGGCGAAGTCGGAGACGCCAAGGTTCTATAAGAACTCAGAAGCTTCGTCAACAATGGCCGGCCGGTGAAGATCGAACTCGTGAGTGCACCCGTAACACCTGAATTTTCACAGGAAAACAGACAAATAAAAAAAAGAAATTTACAAATTAAATATCACTATTTTACTTTGTTCAGAAGAAGAAAAGTTTGGAACTTTACAGGGAAAGAGAGGGAAGGGGGTGCCATGATTGGAAGCGGGGGCGGTGGAGGGTGCAGGTTAGGGGGGGTGGTGGAGTTGAGTTAGGGTTGAGGGAGAGAGAAGGCAGAGGAAGTGCCAGTAAAAGGACGAAAAACCCATAACATATCACTGTTATAGAAATAGGGATTTCTCCCCTAACTTTAATATATATATAATAATGCCTAATTTTATAAAAAAAAAATTTAAGAAAAAGTGTTTTTCGTTTTTTTTTCTTTTTTCTTATTTTAATAAAAGACAAATATTTTATTGTTAAATTTATTTTATACAATATTTTTTAAATAAAATAAATAAAATTTTTTTAAATTTTCTCTCATCACATTATCTCTAAAATCCTATTTTTATTTTAAATAATTTTTTTATTTTTTAAAAAAGTAAATTTTTTTATAAATATAAATATCATTTAATTTTTAAAATACAAAAACTTTCTTATTTAAAATAAAATATATATTTTTTTGAAAATAACACCCATTGAAATATAGGTAAAATTTTACGCTTGGTTTATAACCCGCCGTTGTTTGCTATGCGGCGGTGACGTGAATGCTAGCAGTATGCCAGGACAGGTGTTGAAATTGTGAAATCAGTTGTTGGGTGCACAGAAGTGACAAAGTCAAGGAACCAACTGGGGGGAAAGCGACAAATGAATTTCTTGAAGGGCATGCATTGGGATAATTGCAATATGAAAACTTGGATTCAGACCGCATGTTTTTAGTTCATCAGTTGGACGTGTAAAACGCATGCAGACATGTGAGGACAGGGTAGATACTACTAAATTTCCTTGCTTGGGTTTCGTCGTCATGTTTCAAAAAAGAAAAACTAGAAAGGAAAAAAGTTAATGGAACTGAAACTGTACATGCTATTCAAATTTACAAGTTGTGGGGCCTAAATTTAGATATGACAGAACGTTTAATAGAGATTGTGAAAACGATATCGTGCAATAAGAGCAAATACCTTGCAGGAGGCGTAAGACTAAGGAGGCTGCCACGCTAAATTATAAACAGAAAGCTAGAAGAAAAAGAAAGATAAGTGTCACTAGTATAGGAGTAGACTCATGTTTATTTGTTTATCACATTACATTCATATTATATTTAAACGTAATATAATTTTCATCTAAATATAAAAATATTATATTTAAATATTAATCATTTTATATTTTAAATCCAATACAATCATTATTTACTATTTTATTTTTTCTACTACTTTTACTAATCACATCACACACTCTTTTTTTTTGTCTGTCTCTCTCTCTCTCTTTTTTTTTCTCTCATCACGTCCCAAAACCCAAGATGTGACGTTTTAAGGATGAATAAATAATGAATCAGGGAAAGGAAGATCGTTACTCCTTAGGTCTACTGATTTTATCTTAAAACCATTTACTGTTTCTTTTAATTTTATTTCTGATTATGATTAGGTAAATTATATAATCATTATCATTTGTATTTTTAAATATTACGACAGGTTTCCCATATCCCACAAATGCATAGTTATTCAAAATAAAATAAATTACATACAATAAATAGAATTTAAAGTTTAATGTCTCGAAGCATTCAAATCTACATATATGATTATATGATAAAATAAACAGACTTCTCGTCCTTAGCCTCCAAACTATGAATTCACATAACTCTTATTTTCTAATCAGCTTCCTCTGTTAGGAGTTTACTGATTTTTAAAACAATCAGCGAAAGGTCTAATAAGATATTTTTAAATCATTTTTTTGAAAATTTTATTTTGAACCAGATTAATAATATTATATCAATGCAATACAGAATCTTAAATGTGAAATCGTGAATATGTAAATTGTGTCCCTAAATACATCTAAGTCGTATACCATCCTTATAAGCCCCCAACCACAAAATTCTATGATAAGTTATCATCGATCGATATGTGTGCTCTTCGCATGTATGTGATGGCTCCCGGTTCTAAATTTTGACAACCAAATTCATTTTTTAAATTTTCTTTGAAAATATGATTCATATAATAAAATATGACGTATTATTTTCTCAAACATCTCTAACTGGATATTTTCTTTTAATTTCTGAAATCGTGATATTTTCTAAAATCACAAAATTTATAAAAACTTTATAAATTCATTTTTCTTTAAATCAACCCATTGGGCCAAATCACTAAAAAATAAAACTGGCTATAAGAAAAGGATTAGAAATCCTACCATTGGTAATATATCTTCTGATAACTTCTAACACAGTTTTAGAGACAATTCTTTTCTCCAAATTCCGATCAACGTATACTTAAAATAAAAATCACAGATAATGTAATTAGTTGTCTAAAAAATCTTATTGTAATTACGATAAATTCAATTAATTAATGTGCTATTCACGTTAAATTTTTAAATAACATTTTATTTTTAACACAATATTTTAAGACAATTTTTTATTTTTTATTTTTTTTAATTTTAGATGAACTGTCTTAAAGTATTAACTACTCAAAACAATTTTATAGTTTAAATTTCAAATCTCAACTCAATTTAAAACATTTATTTGAAAGCTGTTATTATTAATATTGTTGTTTTTTTTAATTTATGTTTTTGTTGTTGTTAATACACGACACATATATACTTAGTTATAAATATATATATGTTACTTTATTTTATTACTATTATTATTATCTTTTTATGCACATATATACACATACATATACATATGTACCCATATATATACACATATATATTGTATACGTTCGAGGGGGGATGGGCACAGAGGCGAATCGGCGGCGGGGCGACGAGGAGGTGGCTTGGGTTCGGCTGGACTTGACAGTATTTGGCTTGGCGTGGCTCGGGCGCGAGTCGGGGACGCGAGAGAGGACGAGGCTCGACGGTTGGGCTCGGGAAAGCTTGGGTCGCGGCATGGCTTGGCGATGGCTCGTGGTGTGAGTCGTTTGGGCGAGGAGGCGGCACGGTTGGGCGAGATGGGGACTTGGGTTGCCGGCTCTCGGCCGGGTAGCTGGCGGACGGCGACGGGCTGGTGGCGGCCGTGGGTGACTGGGCACGGCGAAGGCGGCTGGCGCGGTGGCTGGCGGTTGGGCAGCCGTGGGGAGAGACCGAAGGAGAGAGGAAGAGAGAGAAAGAGAAGGAAGAAGAGAGAGAGTGTGATCAAAGAGAGAGGTGAGAGAGTGAAGAGAGGGTGAGGAGAAGAAGGAGAAAATGAGAGTTACAGAGAAATACGGGAAGCAGTGAGAGATTGAGAAATAATGTAAGAGATAAGGAGAGAGAGAAACGTTTATGGAGAAGAGAGAGAGGGGGCGGGGGGTTGGTGTGAGAGTTAGACAGAGAGTGTGTGAGTAATTGGTTTGTAACGGTGAGGTTGGAAAAATTTAAGAGTGTAAATGAGATATACGGGTGTGAGGAAAGAGAGAAAATGAGGGAATTTTTGAGGCAGAGTAAAAGAGAGAGAATGAGCTTGAGATTGAGGACGAGGGTATCACTTTTCTTTGGGCATGTGAAAGTGAGAAAACAAATGCTGAGAAAAGAGAAGTTGGAAAATTTAATAAAAAGAAGGGCGAGTGATCAGGGAAGGAAGAGACAGAAAATGATAAATTTAAAGAAAATCATCGACGGAAGGTGGGAGGCAAAAATGAACTGGGAGGTGTCGGGTTGGGTTTTGTTTTGTTTTGTTTTTTTAATTAATTAATTAATTATGTATTTGTTGTTTTTATTTTATTTTATTTTTTAATTAATTAATTTATTTATTATATATTTTTTAATAATTTTATTTCATAAAAGTTGGTATAAAATTATAAAATATTCAAAACTTGTAAGATAATTCAAAATATACTTAAATTAATATTTAATATACCGACAATTTTAAATTAAGCTTCTAAAATAAAAATTTATTAGTATACTAATAATTGAATTTTCTATATTCACGTACGAATTTTAAACTCAAAAATTTTGTAACATGACAATTTTCCCCTCCAACAAAAGAATTTCATCCTCAAAATTCGAATTATCTAGACTCTTAAACAAATGGGGGTTTTTTTCAAACATTTCACTTTCTAATTCCCATGTAATGTCTTCACTATCATGATGTTGCCATAAGACTTTGACTAATGCAATCTCCTGTCATCTAATTCTCTTGACCTTCCTATCAAGGATATGAACTGGCGCTTCATCGTAAGATACATCTTCTCAAATTAAAATGTCCTCAAGCGATACTATTGCAGTAAAACCTGACTCGCACTTCCTTAGCATGATACATGAAATATATCATGCACATATGACAACTCTGATGGCAATACTAGGTGATATGATACTTTGCCGAACACGTTGAATAATAAGAAACGGTCCTACATATCGTGGAACTAGTTTCCCCTTTTTATCGAGACAAGAAATTTCTTTTCGAGGTGAGCTTTTAAAAGCACAAAATCACCTATCTCAAATTCCAAGAGTCTCCGTCATCTATTAGCATAGCTCTTTTATCGGTCTTGAGTTGCCTTTAAATGCTTCCGAATAATTTGAATCCTCTTGGTAGTTTCCTCATTAATAGCCGCTTCGATATAAACTCGGTCTTTGGGTTCGATTCAACATATAGGAGATCTATATGGTCTTTTGTAAAGAGCTTTAAACGGTGCCATTTTAATATTGAACTGATAACTATTATTATAGACGAACTCTGCTAACGATAGATTATCAATCCATTTGTTCTCATAATCCAAAGCGCAACATGTCATTCAGAATCTAAATAACCCTTTTAGATTGTCCGTCGATATGCGGATAAAAAGTGATACTAAACTTCAAATACATTCCCAAAGCTACTTAAAAACTTTTTCAATATCGAACGGTAAATCGAGGATGTCAATAAAAAATGATGCTTAACGGTACTCCACGATATTTTGATTACGTCGTCAAGATATATCATTGCTAAGTTCTTACCATATATTGACTAAATTATCAATCCCATAACACTCTGTGTCACCAAAATCTTATTATTCAAATACCATGATTGCAACACCTCTCCCAAGCTGGTAGCTTGAAAACTACATTAACCAACTAAAATCTCAAAATTTAAAGAAATAATACCACGTAACAGAAAACATCTCATTATTAATGAGACAAATATTTTCATTATATCACAAAATCCTAAAACTTAAAATACCTTTAATTTTATCATGAGACTCTGAAATCTCAGACTAAGTCAAATTCCTGATGATAAAAAAAAAATCCTACTAATAGCATCATTTGAACTATATGAGTGAAAATTCAAGAAGTATACTAAAGAAACTTTTTCATAATAAATAAACTTCTTTTAACTTTGTCTTTAAAATCCTCATGTATAATGCTAATCTCGTGTTATTAGAACCCCTTACTTCCTGAATGACCTCCTTCTTGGAACTCTCCTTCACAAGGAATCTGACCTATACTTTATCTGAGCTGGTTCAACTAACCACAAGACGTGACACCATACAAAATAATTTCTTTTAACTTTATCAGAGTACTAATAAAAATAACTGAACACATGCTTTAAATCATACTGTTCAAGTGACGTAATGGAAGGATATACTTACTTTATTCAAATTCTTGCTAAAGATTAGAAGCATTTCCTTCTCTTTTTTTTTTTCTATTTTTTCCTCTATTATTCTTTTCTTCTTTTTTCTACTATGCCTCACGTTTATACTACTACCTATAATAGTTGCTACACTATCTATATATAAGTACTTGTATTGCTAGAAGCTTCAGGTTATATTTTCTAATTCCCAAAAGGCATTGTAATTACCATGATGTTACCACAAAAACTTAACCAATGCAATTTCTTGCCATCGAATATTCTTAACCTTTCTATTGAGAATCTAAACTGCTGCGTTACTAACGAAATTAGACTTTTTCAATAGATTATCTTTGATCTTACCCACATGATCACTATAATCTTCCTACACTAATAATTTATAGCATCTTGGTCCTTTGTAAGCAAGTCCATATTGAGTATTACATCATATAAAATCATGGGTGAATAGCTAAATCAACCTTTAGTTGCTCACCCACGTGTGATATTACATGACCAATGAACATGCACTACTTATACATAACTTGTACTAAGTGCATAATAATCTAATTGAGTCTCTTAGGCTCCACTCCTAAAGCACTCATGAATGAAATAAAATTAGAAAATGTATGACCCTAGTGGCTTCTTCATTGTCCCGACCTTTGTTCCAACATCTTCCCATGTTTTGCTAGGGTCCACCGAATCCGTTATGTGCATCATGACTATTGAAAGTCTCTGTTATCCTTCTGAAAACGTGTTACCATTGCCATCATTGTAGTTATGAACCCATAAGGCCATGAGCGATTTTCAGATTTTGCCCTTGAGACCATTTTGGAACATGATGTACTACAACAACTCTGTTTACAACTGTCAGAGCAAAATGGGGTAACTGACTAAACTGCATTACATACTCAACACTGACTTATCTCCCTACTACAAAGTTAAGAACTTAACAGCCTTCTGATCACAATAGCTCTGTGGAAAGAATCACTAATGGAAACGCTTGAATTCAACTCAAGGCATGTAGTTAGCATTTCCTCGTTGATGTGCATATGACGAGCTAGCTTCCACCAAATACTAGCTTTACCATCTAAGCATTTGGAAATGATTTCAATCCGGTGTTCAATCTATGTCCGTATGGTATCCATTATCATCACCGTACCTAGAATCAGTCGTCAACTTCTTGGGAATTGCCTTCTCTAGTGAAAGCTGGGATTCTAAATTGTTGAAAATCCCATAGGCGTCAGTTCATGTCATGTACGACCGGTTCATTCCTCGCATGAGCAACTACGCTCTGAAATGCCTAATACACGGCTTCTGCGACGTTATTCGCCTGTTCCAGCTCTAACGTCAATGTTGTCGTCAAGATGTTTCTATTTCTACATTGGTGGCATTTAAGAAAATAAAAATCCGGACTGTAAGTTTGTATTTTATTTTACTTCAAGTATGCATATAATTTCTATGGAATCCCAAATCATGCTTTGATACCAAACAATTGGAAAGTTATGTTTTGCATACGTAGTAAATGAATAGATAATCGCTGTATTGTAGGATTTTTATGGTGTATTAGATATTCATATAATCTCCATATAGTTTCGTACAATGTTATGCATAGATAGTTAATATAATTTTTGATTTGGTCGACTTCTTTATAAATAATCTATCTTAAATTTGCTCTATATATATTGTCTTCTATTATTACTCTTCTATTTGGTCTTTTTGTTAAGTATTTAAATAAATATTTTATAAGTATAAATTGTAAGCATGCTTTAATGTTTACATAAGTATGGTATTTTAAACATAAGTCTTTATTGTAAGGAATTAAAAATCTGTTATCTAATTTGATACTTTCCTTTTGTACATAAAAGGTTGTATTTCTATGTTTATAATTGACAAATTTCCTTTCTTCTATTATTGTATTTAAGTTATATTTAATTCTACATATTTTAACTATTAACTGTAACTTAAATGATTTAAATAAATATGAAACAGTTTTTGCCACAAATTGTCGCTGTTTAATATTTATTAAAATTTTGTATATATTTTTTGCTTCTGTAAACACGGTGTGTGTATTTAATAAGACTAGTTTCTTCCCTTCTTTCTTTATTTTGTTTTTGTTTGTTTTTAATCGTTGTTTGATACCATAGTTTTTATATAAATGATTTTATTGTCTCCTTTTTGTTTGCTTGTTCTGCTTTTGTTTTTGTTTTTTAAGCGCCAGCACCCTTCTCTCTTCTGGTCTTTCTGTCTCGCTCTCCCCCTTCTCTCCCTTCCCTTCCTTTTTTTTTTTTTTAAGTAAACATTGGTGATGTAGGCAGTGTTCATCCTCTCCATATCGGTATTTCTTGTTCTTCTTCCTTTTTCCATTAATTAAAAGTTAAAAGATAAAAAAATATTTAAGAAGTTTTGATTAATTACATATTTTTCATCGATTGTTTAGTTTGTCTTTGGATCTTTCTCTTTTGGTCCATCAATTTTGTACATGCGTGTGCAATGGTTTCTTTTTTTTTTTTTTTTCCTTCTCTTCATTTTTTATGAGGGATATAATCCAGGCTCATCTTTCACTTGTGTTTATTTTTATTTTTTTACGCATCCAATGCTATTTATATCGTTCCAATAATCATATTGGTAGCGTTTGGTATTGTTTTTGAAATCTGTTATGTTTTCAAATTCTCTGAATTTGAGATCGTTTTGAAAACAATTCTTGAGAACGTTTCTGAAATTGTGTTTGGTTTTATTTTCTGAGTGTATGTTTTGAGAAACAAAAAAGTGAAACTGTGTTTGGTTATATTTTTGAAAACCAGTCATTTTATAAGTATTCTATAAAAACATATTTATGTTTGATTTAAAAAAAATTTATTATGAATACCAAAAATTAAAAATTAATAAAATTTTTTAATTGAAAAATGAATTAAAAATTAATAACCATAATATTTAAGTAATTACTATATCAATTAAATCTTAATTAACCATAATAATTAAATCAGAGAAATGGGAGAAATAGGAAAAATGAAATCAGAGAAAACGACTTTTAATCGTTTTCAATTTTACATTGGGAGCAAAGGCGATTTTGGATTCGTTTTGAAATCTGTTTTCAAAAACAATACAAACCAAACACAATTTTACACCGATTAACAATACAAACCAAACACAATTTCACACCGATTTTGAAATCGATTTCCTAGGGAATCGTGAAATCAGTTTTGGAAACAAAACCAAACACCCTCATTAGCAAATTGTTTTCCTTTAGAGCTTTGCAATCATTTATTAAATGGTCTAATTGCATTCTTTATAGAATTATTAATTTAAGCACTGTTAAATATTTTAATAGTGTGTTTGATACATACATTTAAATTACATTATATTTAAATACAATATAATTTTTCCTTAAATACAAAAACATTTTATTAAAATACCAATCACATCACATTTTAAATCCAATACAATTACTATTCATTATTTTACTTTTTCTATTATTTTTATTAATTACATCATATGTTATCTTTCTCTCTCTCTTTTTCCTCTCTACTTTTATCCATCACATCACATATTTATTATTAAAATACAATTTAAATATGTTTTACCTAAACATACATTGCATTCAAATACAATGCTAATACTTTTCTTCCAAACACAAATTACATTTAATACATTGCATTCAAACGTAATGTAAATACAAAACGTTCACCAAGCAGATCATAAATAATAAATTATTGGATGAAATTATTGTAACCACGTTTTCATTAACATCATGTATGTAATAACTAAAGTAAAAAATATAAGTGATTAATGTAGTAACAAAAACATAAAGAAAGATTAAATTTATTAATTAATATATAATATTAAATTATGTTACAATAATCTCGCTCTGAGTAAGTATGAAATTACAAATTCATTAATTACAGAGAAATTGTGAAGAAACATATACTGAAAAATCTATAACATTATTATCTTAATTTAACTTAATATAGTAGAAACAACAGAACACTTATTCTCTCTCCTGCTCCGATGTGCCTACACATGTGTTCATGTCTTTATCATTACTGCACTCACTATCGCCATCATAACTATTGTTATTTTTATTATCATTGTTTTTATTACTACTATTGTCACAACTATTATTATTATTTTTATCATTATTTTTAGAAGAGCGGAAAAACAACTAGTAGTAAAATCGGACAAATTTCCAAAAAAAATATGTGAGAGAGAGAGAGAGAGAGATTCCAAACTGAGCAAAGGTTTAGAGGAGTTCTTTGTTATTAGCTTAGATCATTCATAGATTCCGGAATAGGCAACAAATATTTCAACACACATTTTTTAAACCGTATTATTATCATCCAATCAAATGTCTTTTCAAACATTGGTGGCAATCATACGATGTCATTAAATGTTGTCAAATTTATAATTTGTTGCATATATTATGTTGTATAAATAACACAAAATCGATCAACACCCAAGATTGTTATATTCTTATTAAAAAAGCTACCAAGTGGACGGGGATATTAAAGAGGGATAGAAACTTTATTTAATAGGTCGCTGCAAGACTACTACAAGTAAGTAAGGGCAGGTAGACATAAACAAAACAAAAAGCCAAGGCCAACACCAATTTTAATTACATGGAGGAGAGCAGGATGGACAAAGCAATCCTAGAAATATGCCAGGGAAAAGCAAAAATGGAGAGTGAAGCAAAAACCAACTTTAAGAAGAAAGAAAAATCAAAGAAGATAAAGGAAGAGAAGTGGCAGAAAGGAAAAAGAAAGCATAAAGAAGAGGCGGCCATGAGGTAAGGGGGAGCGGCCACAAAATCCCAAAAATTTCACAACCTTAAGTTCACATACCGAAACAACAAACACACCCCCACCAAGGGAAGTAAACAATGCAATGCATCAAAGGTAGCTATGACAAAGTAGCCAACGGCTGTAAGATGACCAAGATGACCCCACACGAAGGGTAACCCAAGAAGCAAATTAGGGACGACATTGTATAGTGAAAAATCGATCCCACTAAATGGATCTTTATGAAAATCATAATTAATCAAAGGTGATAGCTACAAATTTTCCATCCACAACAATTTTTGGATAGAACATAAAGCCTTCAACATTATCAACAGACAATGATCATCAACGCCAAAAGATAACAAAATATACAAACGAAACAATTTTAAATAACCCCATCCTACCTGCAGATTGGGGTCGGGCGGGGGGAATCTAATAAATTTTTTAGCAAGAAAGAAGGCAGATAAATAGGAATAAACAAAAAGCTAGCAACAAAAAATAAAACTCCTTAAAGTATGTGAACACAATGAAACAACTTCGAAAAGAGCCTTTTTTTTTTTAATGGTTATAAATTGATCCATTTTAACATTGAAGTAGCGAATCTTTATTTGTGCTCTATTGAAATAAAATTCGGAGTTTGTCATGTACAACTAGTGTAACCATTATTTAATACTAAAACTTTGGTTTCTATCTTCCTCACCAAAAAAAAATCTCAGTAATTATGAGAGTAAAAAATCAAACTATGTATGAAATAGATTGGAAAAGAAGAACAACAAAAACAAAGCACTTCATGCTACTTTACTATACTAATATCAAAAACATGAAAATAAAAAAAGATTTTATGTAAATTTATTAGAAAACATGTAGTAAACAAATAGAAAAAGAAAAACAACTCCATGAAGAAACTATATAAATAGGAAAGCAGCAAATTCTAATAAAAAGCTACTGATAATAGGAACATCTTCTATAAAAATTAACTATAATCAATAACATCAACCATAATACTATCATCACAACATAATAAGATTACTATCAATAGTAAAATCTAAATCACTATCAATATGAAATATAATTCCACCATTAGACTATATTAAATTGATCATCAATGATAGCTAGAAGAAATAAATAGAGGAAGTACCTTAATTAAAGTATAAGCATCTAGCGAAATTTATAGCCTGAACAGTTCAATTCTTATAGGGTAACGGAGAAGAAAAAAAGGACTTGCAGTTGCAATAAAGGAAAAAATACACAATATATTTATTTATAATTAAAGAGATAATAAAATGTAAAATGTATATTCATCATTTTCAATGAAATAATTAGATACCAAATACTATAGATTATGTATACAAAAAGAATTATTAGAAATCAGTAAAAAAATCAACAATAAGCAAATAACAGAATTACAGCTAAGAAAGTATAGTATAGTAACATTTAATGCAAGGGATAGATCAGCAAATGCAACCAATTTCATCTCTATGTAAAAGCTATTGATAATAAATAGGCTGAAAAATCTAGTACCCAAAAAAAATAAAAAAAGACAAAACCTAACAATTAGCTCTATTTTAACTAAATAACAAACAAACAGTTAAACAATAAGACTTTAACAAACTGAACTGAAAACTTGTTGCAAATCTGATGCCAAAATAAAGAGAGAGAGAGAGAGAGAAAGATCAAGCATTCAACACAGCAATATCAGAACATCGTCCAAACAAAAAAGCGAAAAATTCCTATGTTGACACTAACCTAAATAACCCATATAATGAAATAAAAGGTAAAATGTAGGCACCCAAAACAATAGAAATCCATGAATACAAAGATTCAAACAAAATAAGCTAGAAATAACAAAAATCCAACAATATATCTCCAATCACCAAAAAATGTCAAAACTAAGTCATCAAATATTGTGCTCCAAGACCTACATCCAATAATGACAATAGCCATATTCTTTGGGAGAAAATATTTACAAAGTCAAAATCGATTAAAAAGTAAATCTGTAAGAGAAGGGAAAATGAAAATAAAGAATGAAATAAGAAATATAGAAAACGAAAAATAATATCAGAGAACATATCATAAATATCTTCCATTTTATTTTTCTGGAACAATTGAGCATCAAGGCAAGCAAAGAAACAACAAATATTGGAAAAAAAAAAACCAAAATATAACCACAAGGAGAGGGGGAAAATAAGAGGAAAAAAGTGGGTTAAAAAAAACAATAATAATAATAGAAAGCAAAAACAGATCAAACCCGAAACAAAAATGCAAAAAGAGAAGCGAGTTGGAAGCCAACCATGACGTGAGAGAAAAGGCCACAAAACAAAAAAAAAAAAAATTGCAACCCTAGCTTCTTTACACCGGAACGACAAAAAAGCAACATTATAACAACAACAAACAACAGCAAATGAAACCCAAAACAAAAGGCAAAAAAAAAAGAGAGAAAAAAAGAATAATATAAAGGCTGAAAACAGAAATGCAGGGTTCGGGAGAAGAGAGTGGTGAGGAAGTAAAACAAAAGATAGAGCAAACATCCAAACAGAAGCAAAAATGGAAAGTGGGGCAAAAATCAACGCCAAGAAGAAAGGAAAAATTTAAAGAAGATGATGGAATAGAAGCAGTAGAGATAAAGAAAGATAGCAAAGATAAGAGGTGGCCATAAGACAAGAGGGAGAGCATAAAAGCCCAACGACATTGCAACCCTAAGATCCCCAAACTGGAATGGCGAAAATGCCCCTATCAGGGGAACCAAAGAAAGCAATGTAGTAAAAGCAAAAAAGACAAAGCAACCAGTGCTGCAAGACCCCCAAAATGCCCATCCTAAGCCTAATCCAAAGGGTAAATTGAAGATGGCACTATATAAGGATCAATGAAAATGTCCCTAATTTTAATTATTATAGATAATATCTATACATATATATTGTCGGATATATATCTATAAGATATATGCTAGAAAGAAGAATTAGGTTGAACCATTTGTACTTCAGCCTTTCAATCCAATAGTTAAGAATTTATTCTTTGTTAATTTAATTTAATAAATAACTTATATTAATCCACATAACTATTTATTTTGTTGACATCTTGTATTAGAAATTTTTATTTTACTCTATTTTTATCTTTTCTTTCTTTTTTTTTAAGTAATTTTTGTCTTTTCTTTTACAATAGCAAACAATATACTTCAACTTTTTTTTTAAATCATTTGTATATGTTTATATATATATATATATATTTTTTTTTTTTGTTTAAAAAAATATTTGAGTTATAAATTTTCTTAAATATGCCTCTAAAATAATACTTTTAAAATATGGTTCTATGAATACTTTTTTTAAACTAATTTACTTCTATTGAGATTATTTTTCTCAAACGTGTCTATTTTTTAACTCTTATTTTTATTGTGTTTGCAAGTGCATATTTCACCAAACACAATGAAGAACATATGCTTGCTTGTTTGTCCCCTTTTTTTTTTTAAATAAACCTTCTATATTTGTTAATGTTCCACGTTGATTTTTCCCCCCCTACCAGACTATACTGCTACATGTATGGAGGACTTTAAGATTAAAATACATTGATGGAGGAATATGAATATGTTATCCTAAATTCTCAATAGTCATGATATTCTCGTTTGAGATTTTAAAATTAAAATGGTGATTAAACAATGACTTAAATATATATTTTTTAATATTTTAACTTGTGAAACTTATAATATAGTATTTTATATCTATATCTATAAAATATAAAATATAAAGAAGAAAATATGCATTTGTTTTTACTTTTTACTTTTTTTGTTTGTGTTTAATATCATTAGTATATAATACACTTTCAACCAATTTTTTTTATTATAAATTTCATAACTTTTAAATAAGTTTACATATTTTAATAAGTACATATTTGATATATTTGCCTCCTTTCAGCTCTATTTTTCAAAAATTCTTGTAGCTTTATATTTGAACAGTATAAAATATTATCAAATATGTTTAACAATTTAAAATAATATTTTTATAAAACAAATACTAAGAAACGTCCCTTTCCACAAGCTAACAGTAAGAAAAGGGGCATGCTTTCAGATTTATCTACTACTTGTCTTCACCTATCTTGTTCATATTAGCTTCAGATAGAAATTATCACTACGTCAACAAAAGGGGATGCATTGAATTATAATGACACCTTATGCATGTCTATTCACGCGTGCAAGCTTCCTTTAACTCCACCTTCTAGTATTTGTGTTAATCATCAATAGAACAACCTAAAGTACAGAAACTCTTCAGCTCCCACTAAAAGCCTTTAGCACTTCACATAAAGACCGACTTTTCATATCTCACCCTTCTACCTTATCAAACCACAATCGAAACGTTCACCGGTCGCTTAAAGAAATAAGAAACGATATATACATCCCAAAACGCTCAAGCGGTGATAGGCAGTTATGGCATTGACGGCAAGGCATGGTTAATTTATTTAGTTTCAGTTTGAGTTCTTTTAGGAGCTTGTGGATAGTGACTATTTATTAACTGAACATATATATATATATATTTTAAGTTATCAATTTGCTGCCATTGAGCCAACTTATAGTGTATATATATTTACATTAATATATGGCTGGGTTGGGTATGTAAGTTTAGGAAATTAGGAAGTATGTGTATGTGTCCTACGGATTATAAATGAGTGATGTTATTGAATAATAGAGGTGGAGAATTCTTTATTACGTGTGTTCTATATATACTTATAGGTGAGATTACTTTGCGGTAGCATGTGAAAGTACATGGATAGAACCCATTCTGTTATGATAGTTTAATTATTATAGTCAGGAATGATGTCTTACTAATTAGACTATCTGCGTATTGTTATTCAACTAGGAATAAATTTAAGGATTCTACAAATTATCAGTTTTTTCAGTACAATATTTATTACTAGACGAGATATATATATTTTCCACTACACCACTTAAACAATATTATAATTTTGAAGCATGTTTTTAGTTATTTTATTGTTATTATTATTGCCATACTTCGATGAAGATAAAAGAAATTATTTTGGATGGTGCGCAGTCTTATATTTATTAAAACCAACTTAGATAAAGTTTAAAAGGGCCAAATCCTTTTGGAAAAGAGTCTTAAGAAGGGGCATAAGAAAAGTAAGGGGTTTTAATAACACGAGATTAACATCATACTAGAAGGCTCAAAAATTAAAGTTAAAGATATTTATTTATTGGGAAAAAAGTAATTTGATATACTTATTGAGCTTTTGCTCATACAATTCTTGTGATGCAGTTTGCAAGGATTTTAAGATTACCAAGAGGTTAACTGAACCAAAAATTCCAGAGTCTCATGATAAGATTAAAGACATTTTAAGTTTTAGGATTTTGTAATATAAGGACAATATATGGATTGAAAATAATGAGAATTTTTCTGCTAGATGATATTATTTCCATTAATTTTGAGGTTTTAGTTAGTTAATGTGCTTGGGAGGGGCATTACAATGGGAGAGACCGTAATACATAAACCATTGGCACAAAGTGTTAGATTCAAACAAAGCTACACTAGGGACTAGTCTCGGTGAGACTCCCCAAATATTGAGAACCCTGCCATCGTGTGCAAACCTGTTATGGGTGATTAATCACCCCTTATCGGTATGGGTCCTGGTCTGGGTATTCAAGCCTGCGGCAATCTAAGGGTGACTATGCCCTATGTAAAAAGTGTATATTTGCATAGTATTTTGCAGCATGTCAAGAGCACCCACTACACCAATGTGGTAACAATGGCAGTCCCTGTACAAGGATGGGGCACCTAAGCATGGCAGGTGCCTAATTCATATATATTTTAGGTTGAAAGGATTATCCAAATCCTTAAAATTATGGGTGGATAGGGCAGCTGGCTAATCAGCTATTTGGGGAATAGTCTAGCAACTGATCTGATAACTTGTCTAGTGACTTATCTTAAACTGATCTATGACTTATGCAATGAGTCATTCTAAAGCTTGTTTTGGACTCTAGAGGTTGCCATATTGTACTTCATTCTGTAATCTCTAATGAAGTGTGTTGACACATGTATGTTGAGAAATGAAGTACGAAATCTGACCTTGATACAAATCATAAAAAATTATTACAATTTCACTCTATAATAAATTTATAGTGGTTTTTTTTAATTTCACTCATACCTTTCATATCATTATAATATACTAAAAAAAAAAGGGAAATTACTGTATATCATACAGTGTCTTTCTTCTCCAACCCTTAGGAGGTACTTTGATAGAATTGTCTTTTTTTTTTTTTTTTTTATGGCTAGCCTTGGTTTCTGGCACCATTTTTCTGGTCTTTTTGTTGTCCCCTATGTAATTTAAGTTTTTGCCCTCTTTGTTTTCTCCCTTTCTTTCTTCTTGCCTTTGGGTTTTTGGTCATTTAAGGAGAAAACCTTAAGTTCTCTATTATCTTATTCTGGATTCTTCATTTTGCTTTGTGGTATACTATACAAGCCATCCTCTCTCTATGTATCCCCTCAACTTCTCACCACTTTCCTTTATGGAAACCTGAAAGTTTGCTCAATTCAAATTTGTTTGTTGACCATATTTGCTCTTTTATTTGTTGTTGAGTTTAGTTTGTAGCACCAGTTTTTATGTCTTCTTATTGTTTTTAAGAGCTACTTTGATAGAATTGCCTATTTGTTTGTTGACCAGGTAATAGAAATACTTTTAAATTATTTAATTTACAATTATATATTAAAATTATTAACTTCCCTCATTTTTTTCTTTCAACTTCTATCTTGCAATGATGAAGAGTAAAAAAAAAAAAAAAACAGAAGTTGAAAAAGACAAATAAAATTTTCAATACAAAAAATACATGTACAAGTATATATTTATATTAATTCACTTTATGTTGAAAAAACTTTTATACTTTTTGTATGATGTAACAATATTTCTCGCAACAGTGTGCAGATTTTTGACTTGTAATTATATATAAATAGAAATAATTATTTTGATAAAATAATTAAAAAAAACATACCTAATATTAACTATAAATAAAAATAGTATTATTTAAAACATTTAAATAAATTTCTCAAAAATTTGATTAAAGCTAATTTCACTTTATAAACCTTAATTATATTGTTCTCATCAAAATCCTTTTTAAGAAATCTTTAAAGGGCATGTCTATGGTAAGGTTGGCACATTTTCCCTACTGATAAGGAATGTTATTCATTCGTCTGATCTGCATCCAACAGTGACAAATAAACAATTTCACCTAAGTGAAATGAGACAACACACACCAGATCTATAAAATACAAAATAAAAAATTTTGATGAGAACCAAAAGTACAAGAAAAGAGGAGATTAGCTTCAGAGGCGATAGAGAAGCTCCGAGGTTGTTGGTGACCCAAGGATCTAAAAACCTGGCATCGAGATCTATCGCAGCCAGCAGGGATTCCCTTGCAACTCAATCACGATTGCCGCCCCAGCTCGCCTACATCGGACTCTGGGTAGTGTTCGGCTTGTACAATTAATCTCTCTCTCACACACTCGTTGGGAGAATATTGCAAGTATAAATATAAACTCTCATTTACTAGTTGAATGTACGTGCATATTTAATTGTTATATGTTTATGTAATTGCATATTAGATAACAGTTAGATAAATTATATAAAGAATATTCATTGGAAGGTACTATCAAATTAATATATATATATATATATATAAGATGGCTGCGTGAAAAATTAAATTGAGAATTGGATAGGATATATTTGACTAATTTTTTATACAAATTTTTTATTTGATAAAAAATTAACCAAGAGGTATTATAAAAATAGTAAGTATGGAGAGGGTTGCAAATAAAATTTTAGTTATACATTTGACAAAAAAATATGTAAATGAGATAAAGAAACAAAAAAAATGGAAGAAAGGAAAAAAAAAAAAAAGTGATTGCAGCGAAATCAATTCATCAAAAAGTGAAAGTTCAAATCCCCTAAGTCTCAATTTCAAAAAATAAAAAAGAAGTTGACACATAATATGCAAATGACTCATTTCGTATATGAAGAGAGGAGTATCGAAAATGTTATGGACTCTTTTATATATGATATTAAGATAAGATTAATCAGATATTAAGGTTTTTTTTTTTTCAAATGAGATGTTAATATAATTTTGTTACGTTATAAATGAAAATGTCATTGGAATTACCACAAATTTAACAATTTGAATATTAATTTGCTTAATTTATTCATGTATATTTTGTTTAAGGAATTTATATCACTAATTTTTCATTTTTTTCACTTCAAATTTGTTAAAAGTTTTTTTTTTAATTCAAAATTATCTATCTGTATTCAAAATTATCTATAAACAAAAATATAACAAATCAAGTCAATTTCATGTCAATGGTGTTAGGCTTAGTCAATTGTTAGGTTTACTGTTGTTGTAAGAAATTCAATCCATATTAAACTAATTTTAACTTTTTACAGTATTTTTACTCTACTAAATGCATCCATGATTATCTTTTTTCTTTTACTTTCTCTTTCTTTTCTTTTTTTTTTTTTTTTTTGTCACGTAGCGATATAGTTGATAGCATGTAAAAATATGGTACTTCGTCGGAAAAATTCAGCGCAATACTGGGCAAAAATATTATATGATGGTGACACAGGCTACAAGGATATTATGTGTATTTGCAAATACACAAGAAGATAATGGTAAAAATAGTTTATACGTCAATGCATATCTGGAGACTACTTATGTATCTTCTATTCAAGTCGTTATAATCGAAATTTATGGACTTAACTATTAAGATATGTAATAACCATTTTGTTTATACAAATCATATCATATCAGCTTTTGTCAAATATCTCAATATCCATGTTAATCATATCTTTAGCATAAAATATTAATATTTAACTTTTTTTTTCTTGTATCTATAATAGAGAAAGTAAACTGCTGGACTAATAATAAACACGATAGTGCTGACTAGAAAATATTTTGGTTTATTGTACTTATAATATCCCAAGGTTCTTTTAATTCATTTAAAATCAAATTTATAACACGTAAATCAAACAATGGAACAATGAAAAATGAACCGTATGGAATCATCATGAGTACATGTCTAATTTTGTTCATATTATGTACATATATATATATATTACAGCATATTGTATGCTCTTAATAGCCAAGACATCATAAACATCTCACGTTATCGCTTTTATTTCATTTTACAATATATGTACCCTTATAAATGTTGTAGATTCATGTCGAAACTTCATATGATTGATAGATTACTTGACATTTTCAAAATAATCGATAAAAAGGCTGCATTTAATAATGTAAATTATCATTTTATGATTATTTGTGCGGAGGGGCGGGTCATATACCGCACTAGATGCGGGGCAGAACCGGTTGCCCTAATCCGTCCTGCTTGCAACTACCTTAACCAAAAAAAAAACAAAAAAAAAAAAAACTCAACGAACCCATATATCTAGTTTATTTTATTGAATTTTTCATCCCTATTTTGTGGTTTTTTCAGGTATTGTATCCACATTCTTCTCTTTACTGCTACTTTGGATATTATGAACAAGAGCTGACCGTTGCTCCTGAGAATCAGAACCCAAATAACTTTGGGGTCACAGAAGCAGATGTGTTATTTAATTAGATGACGACTAAAGTTAATACGTATTTTTTGATGTCGTGCAATGCCTTGACCTAGTTCAATATATAAATATACATACATATAAATATATAAATTATATTTAAATATTATATACCTGGCCCGTAAAATTGCTACTTTTGTTATTCTGTTTTTTTCCTCTCATGTCCTAAAACCCTAATCATAACCCAAACTCTTTCAAATTTAAAAACTCATCGTACCAGCATTAATTGTAAAAAATTAGTTCTCGGATAATGTTAGGGGAACATTGATCGCATAAATAGATACTTTCAATTGTTTGCGTGTTTTTTTTTTTTTTTTGTTTGATTTCTTTAAGATTAACCGTCTTGTTCTTTATTTCTTGTTTCTTTTTTTTAGTGATTGGTATCATCTAATATATGCATGTTTAAAGAGGCTATATTATTATTTCTGTTTCAAATGTTTTCAATAAATGATTCATAAGAATTATTTTTAAGTGTAATGAAATTAATCTAACTTTGAGATGAGTTAATAAAATAATCTAATGAGAAATGTATATCGTAGGTATGCTTATTTTCAGAATTTAGTGTTTCTTTATTGTCTATTCATATATTTCAGATATTTTTTATTTTTTCTTGAAAGATTAGCTATAATTTATTTGTAATATTTTATTCCTAAAATTAATAAATTTTCTACCACTATACAGGATTGATCAAGAATGGCAATGCTCAAAAGTGATAGTATCAAAATACAAAATAGAGAGTGTATATATATATGGATTGAAATAAATTAAAAAAAAAAAAAAGATTTGTTTCACACTTCAACTCAAGTGTAAAAATATATTTATAGGTCCTCTCAGTTGTCCGGTAGCCATTTTTGCTGGACAAGAACGGCAAAATGCTTGTGGCCGTTGGATGCGAAATTGGAGAGCTTTGATGAGAGGGAGACTGAGAAAGAGAGAGACAGAGAAAATGGATTGATACAACTTCGGTTATCTGAAGAGAGAGAAGAAGGAGGGAGAGGGAGCTGCCGACGTTCTCAATACTTCTAGAACCCTCGTCGCCTAGAGAGTCGCCGACACTCGTCCCTAGGCCGTAAAAGAGCCAACGACAAAGAAGTAGACGACGATGTCGTCTTTGAGCGAAGGGCAGAGAGCTCCTTGACCTTGTTGTGGGTGGCTATGGAGGTAGATTAGGATTTTGGCCATTCTCGGAATCAGTTTGGAAAAGACGACGACATCTTGGCATAGAGTGTGGGGAGCTCGTTGAGCTTGTGGTTGTGGACGGCTATGGAGGCAGAGGCGGGGAGCTCCTTGAGCTTGCGGTTGTGTGTGGCTATAGGGCTCTCTCTCTCTCTCTCTCTCTCTCTCTCTCTGTGTGAGCTTGCGGTTATGGGTAGCTATTCCTTGAGCTGGCTGTTGTGGGTGGCTATGGGGCTTTCCTTTCTGAGCTTGCAGTTGTGGGTGGCTACTCCTTGAGCTTGCAGTTGTGGGTGGCTATGGGTCTCTCTCTCTCTCTCTCTCTCTCTCTCTCTGAGCTTGCAGTTGTGGGTGGTGACTTTTTGAACTTGCGGTTGTGGGTGGCTATGGGTCTCTCTCTCTCTCTCTGAGCTTGCAGTTATGGGTGGTGACTTTTTGAACTTGCGGTTGTGGGTGGCTATGGGTCTCTCTCTCTCTCTCTCTCCCCCTCCCTCCCTCTCTCCCCATCTCTCTCTGAGCTTGCGGTTGCGGTGGCTACTCCTTGAGCTTGCGATTGTGGGTGGCTAAGAGGTTCTCTCTCTCTCCGAGCTTGCGGTTGTGGGTGGCTATGGGGCTCTCTCTCTCTCTCTCTCCACCCCTCCCAGCTTGCGGTTGTTGGTGGCCACTCCTTGAGCTTGCAGTTGTGGGTGGCTATAGGGGGCTCTCTCTCTCAGCTTGCGATTGTGGGTGGCTACTCCTTGAGCTTGCGGTTGTGGGTGGCTGTAAGGCTCTCTCTTTCTCTCTCTGAGTTTGCGGTTGTGGGTGGCTACTCCTTGGGCTTGCGGTTGTGGGTGGCTACTCCTTGAGCTCATGGTTGTGGGTGGCTCTCTCTCTCTCTTTCTCTCTCTCTCTCTCTTGTGGGTGACTAACTTTCTCCACTGAGTTTTTCGCGGGTTGTCCGCCAGTCCGTCCGACTGCGAGATAATGTAGCGATTCATAACTAAACAAAATATTTTTAATAAATTCACAGCCTTAAATTTTAAAAATATTATTTATATGTAAATTTTTGATTTATTAGTAAATTCTTTATTTACGTTTATATATATTTTATTTACATATAAATATTTTATTATTACTCGTGTAACTAAAAAATTTATCAAATAAATATAATATTTATTATTGTCAATAAAAAATTTATCGATTTTGATCAATTATGATAAATCAAAATCTGATAAATCATTTATTTATAAATTTTATTAAAGCATCATCACTCAGCAAATTATTTATTTGTCATATAAATAATAACTACTTTTATTTGTATAAATTTTTTTCTTGATTTTATAAATCATTAATTTATTAATCTAATTAGTTGTAAATTCTTCATTGGATGGTTCATTTCACACCTCTTTTTTTTCTTATTACAGAAAAGGCTCTAAATAAAATGACAAAAAAAGACACATATTTGATGAATTAGAAAATATTATAATAATAAAAGATAAAAATAAAAGTTGAGAAAAAAAAAAGTAATAAACCATGGGATGGAACGGAATCCACCCCAAACAAGCTCTCAATTTTCTTAACTATTTTTTTTTTTTACTTTTTGTTTTTTGCTTTGTGTTCGTATTAGTTTGCTAAACAATTTTTTAAGCAGATCATCTCACTTTTTTATTTAGCTTTTTATAATATCAGACTGGTTTTTCCCCTTGTTTTTTTTTAAATGCTTCTTGTCTCATGAGGTACTGTCTTACTGCACTTTTGTTTGCTATCTAGTTCGATTAATATTCAATGAGTATTATGCAATTTAGTTTACAATTTTTTTATTATTTATTTTATTTCTTCATTTATGATTTTTTTCCCTATTGAACTAAAAAAATGCTCCTACCTAAAGTTTTAACTAAAAATAATAATAAAAAAATATAAATAAAAGATAATATCGAAGCAACAAATTAATTTACATGGGGTGTGCAATTTAAAGAGGGTGTGAAGAGTGAAAAGGTGGGTGTGAAAAGAAAAGATAGGAGTGTAAATAAAACCATCTTTAATAATTTTATGAAAGCAGCTAGGGTTGTTTTGGAATAATAAGAGTGTGTAGAAAGAAAATTTAATCATTTGAAAATTACGTGGGGTGTATAATTAAAAGGGGAGTATGGAGAGTAAAAGGAGGGGTTGAATAGAATCACTCTTCTTCATTTTACTTTCATTTTGTTGATGTAAATTATTAATTTCATAAATCATTAATTTACTGATTTTAGTAAATTATTTATCATCAATTTTGCAAAAAAATCCAAAATTGAATAAACCCCCAATTCCAAGCCTCCAAAATTGACCCAAACATGCCAATCGCCCCCAAATCCGACGCCGACCTGCCACAACCGTCCTTGTAGAAGCAACATTATTATTGAACTACCATTGTCGCCATTAGATAGCTTAAGACCAACCACCGTCTCTCCCAAAATATACTCCCACTGCCCAACATTGCCTCCATCAGAGCAACACCGACGAAGCACCTTCCATCACCCAACCTCATCGTTATTAGAGCTTGGTGCGGTGGTCTTGAATAATCACATGGAGATCTCAGAGATTCACACAGATATTGGCTATCTGATCACGACTTGTTCGAGGTTGCGAGTCCCGCCTATGTTGCCAAGGAGAACGCAAACAACAAGCATTAAGGAGATTGCTCTAAGATCTCCATGATTGTGAATTATCAATCATTGGGAAATTGCGAACCTCCAGTCACTAGGAGAACAGCAACGTCATCCAGAGTAGTCCTCGTCATCATTGCTGGAGATGACGACTAGAACGCGTGAAAAGAGGGCAGAAGGAAGAGTGAGACTCGGAGGGGAGAGAGAGAGAGGGTTTTTAGACTCTAAAAAAAGTTAGATAAAAAACATATTTCAGATATAAAATAGGAATATTACCTACACTAAAATTATACTATTTTTATTAATTTTCAAAGATTTAAAATTATGCTTTACTTCTAAAACACATAAAAGATGGCCTCACGACAAAAAAAAAAAAACTCTTGCAGTCATTTGAGTTCTATAACCACAAGGAAAAAAAAAATGGATTGATACATATATATACACACACACACTAGTCTTAAGCATGTGCGTTGCATATGTTGGATATGCAAATGGACCAATACAATAAAAAGGACTAAAATTAAAAAAATAAAAAATAAAAAAGGGCTAGAAGGAAAGAAAGAAATTGAAGGACCAAAAAAAAATAACAAAAAGGATTATAATGGAAAAAATAAAAAAAGAATGCTTGCAAAGGAAAATAAAAGAAAACTAAAGGACCAAAAAAATAAAAAAGGACTAAAATGAAAAAAAAAAATAGGCTAAAAAATATTTAAAAAAAAAAACAGAGAAACCAAGAAGCAAAGAGAAAAGTTTTTTGTCCAAAACACACCATTTTGGACGAAAGTGAGTGCACTTTCACACTTTACATACATGTATAGATATATCTGTTAAACACAAATAAGTACACACGGTATAATATCGCCTCATGAGTGCTTTAGCACAAGAAAACAAAAAAACAAAAAAAAAAAAAGAAAGTTTTCAATTTCAGATTCCAAGATTATTAGAATCACCTTTGTGCAATCAAATCTCTTCAAAGCATTTTTAGACGGTCAATGGCTCATTTGTTTCCAGTTTTGAAGACATCTAAAATCAACTTTTTTTTTAAATTTCACCACTTTTCATTATTTATATCTCTAAAATATTACAGTAAACTTCAAATTTTAAAAGTTCATAACTTTGTATATACAAGTCCACATGAGATAATTTTTTTTTAAATTATATAGAATTTCGAGAGGAACGAAACAATATCCATATTGATATTTTTTTTTAAAAAAAATTTAAAGTTTTTTTTTTTCACCCCAAACAGCTTTTTCTCCCAAACACAAAACAACTTTTTTCTAACTCAAAAATAATGTCTCCAATCTCCTCCGCCAAACACCCCCTAAATCATTTCATACTTGCATCAATTTGAGTTTCCGTTTTAAGTTGTCATTCTTTTTCTTTTTTAATTTTGATTTTTTTTTTTGTTTAGGTTCATCTATAGCTCCCACTTGGGAAATGAGAGATCATACCCCTCATTAAATACTAGCCATCCATTTAATAATTTTGGTTAAATAATAGTGGAAAATGATGTAATGAGAATTGACAAGGGTAGTAAATGGTAAAAAGTGATGAAAGAAAAATTTTAACCGACCAGTCCGGTTTGGGAGATAGCAAAGGAGTACTCATTCAAGAAGAAGAAAAAACACAAAAGTGAAAAGGTTATCTCTAAAAGCCTACCATTCAAAATTTGAATTTCAGAGTAGAGCTCAATACTTTCTATGAAATCTGACAACTAAATCACCAACTTTGGATAGTTGTCTGCCCACCGCGACTTCCTCTTCCTCGTCGTGCTCCTCAAATCACCACCACCATCGTCACTACTACTATTGTGATTATCAAATTCCGACTGTGAGTCCGAGCAGCAGCACCAGCAAATGGTCCCCCCACCCAAACTCCACTAGCGTCCTTTTTTTTTCCTTTACACATGTACCTTTGTATTTTCATTCTTGTGAGGTTAGCACTTAGCTTTTAGGCAATTCAGCACTTATTTGCCACAAATTTTCCTAAAATATCACTCCAATTTAATTACTACATTTTGAAAATTTAGTTACCAAAAAAAAAAAAGCTATTGAAGGAGAGGCAAGTGTTAAAAATTAAATTACTACACAAAAACTGCCAAAAAAACTAATGAAGTTATTTAAAAGCTCTAATGTGGATATGTTGAATGATTGTTGTTTTAGCAACAAAAATGACCCAACAGGAAGGGAAGAGGTTGAGCCACTTTGCTAGGTTAGGTCAAAATCTTTTCGAACACTAACCAAGTGTGGTGCATCTTATGCTTCTGCCAAAAACAACCACACAACTTACAATTTTTCTCTTGTGCAAAATTCATTCCCTCTAGTTACATCATTATATTATGACTCCCCACGTAACTTTTGTGCTCTACATATCTATTATTTTATTATTCAATATACTAATTCACTATTCTAACCAAAAGTTATATTCTTTATCCTTCACTTTTCAACCATTTATTGTATGATTTTACCAATATACCCTTCATACCCTAATGTTATCACACCTTTTTTTTTTCCCCCCACAATCGGCTTTTGCAGGTCACACGTCCTCCTCATTCTCTCCTCTAGAACCACATATGTGATGGGCTTGTCCCTCACAATATGGTGTTGATCTATAGACTTGGTCTTTTTGTTTAGATTTGCAAGGAATTGTTTCTTTTCCCATTTTAATATATATATATATATATTTTCAGTTCCCACTGCCTGAATTTCTTAAAAGGAGCAGAAGAAATTAAAAAAAAAAAAATAGTAGAGGTCTTGCTCTCGGGGAAAAAAGTTTTGAGGATTTCTTGCTCGGCATCTATTTATAATTTCACATTTTCACTACCTATTATACTTGTCCCACATTAAAAAACAGTAATAAAACTAAATCAAAGTAAAACCTGTAAAATGGGACTAAATTACATGATGTCACTTGTTACGGGTCGATGGCAATAGGAGTAATGCGTCTCTTGGCAGGCTTATTCCCAATGGGAGTACTAGTTGAGGATGTTGATGTTTGTTTTCCTTCATTCTGTTCGGCTTCTATTTTCTCATCGTTTGCTGCAACAGGACCATCTTTTGGTGTTTCTTCAACTTCCATGTCTTCCGGCTTCTCAACAGGACAGCCGCTCTCGTCACCCACAATTTTCTTTTGTTCTACACACGAGATCAAGACAAGAACTTAAGGAAACAACTAAAAGATGAGATGAACAATCAGAAAGTGATAATAGTTTGCATGGGAAAGCCAACCTGATATAATTGGTGCTCCCAGTTCACCATTTTCAAATTCTACCAAGGTGCAGTAACCATCTTGAGAGGACAATGCCAAATAACGAGCATCTGACGACCTTTGAACAGCAAGCATGACAGCCGTTCAGGCCCAAAACACATATTCAGCTCTCATAATAGAATTATGAATAAACTAAAGTATCATTGTAACTATAACAAGTTATTTATTCTTACCAAGCAATGTCAGTTATTGCTGCATAGTGAAGACCAGCCAACACTGCAATAGGAGGGATACTCTCCGTATCATAAAGATACAAAGAATTCAGAGTGGCCACCGCAAAGATGAGACGATAAGGGAGCTTAAAAAACCCAGCTGCACAACTCATCATAGATTGTTCGAGTTACTACAATCATATATCAGTCTAGCTAGATCCTTATCAGAAAGAGTTTAGTATTATTAGTACATGGATTTGTTCCCCGAAGGCTGAACCGCAGGGGGCAAAAGCGAACTGCTATTACGGGTTTACTGGCACCAGGAAGCTGTAAAGCTGGCCTGCAACAGAACGAAATTTGGGAGAATAAACATAAGAGCAAAAGGACTTTCTAGCAAATTCTGTCTGCCTGTTTAACCGTAAAGTTACGTTATTGAAAGATAGAATACAACCTTATAGACAACATCAAAATGATTTTTTAATTAGTGCCATGATTATCTTGTATCTCAAATGCATTATGATATTTAAGAGGAAGCAAATTCTTTTTTTTTTTTTTTCCTCTTATTTTTTTATATATATTTTTTGTAGAATACACCAGGCTTTCATTTTAAGACAACTAAGGCGGCATTTGGATAAATATTCAATTTTAATTTTACTCAAATACAATATAATTTTACACCAAACATAAATTTTACAACAGTGTTACGAAAACAATTACTATTTAAAACATTTTTAAAACAAACACATCAACTTTTTAATTCTACTATTTATCTCTACTTTTACCAATCACATCAACTTTTCAATTCTAAAATACTTTTCATCCAAACACACATTTCATTCAAATATAAAACAAATACTTTTCAACCAAATACAACATTCAAAAAACAAATTTCATTCAAATACAATCAAAATACAATGCATTTACCAAACGCCCCCTAAGAATTTAATGCTGAAAACAGATAGCTTTCTCTTGCCTTGAAAAGTCTCTTCTGGAAAAAATGTAAGCGGTGTTTATGGCTTCAGATGCTGGCGAAACTTTATAAGATCCTGAAAGAGGAAAATAATCAAGAAAAAAAATTATTATACTTCAATCAAAAAAAAAAAAAAAGATTAATATATAAACAGAATTGTGAAGACAGTACACAGGGAATCAAGCTCACGCATGAAACTGGTTTATAATACGATAAGATCATCAAGTGAGAATTCTTAGGAACAAAACTAATAAGAAAAAAATATGCAGGGTTCCTCCCTTTATGTTCTTTCTCCCTCTTGCTCATTGGTTGTAAATTTGAAAAGAAGAAAAGATAGATTGCACTTTCCATCTAAAGCATTTAAAATCAAAATTTTCTTCTAATGCATAATCATCATGAAAATTCCTGGAACACATCATCAAGCATTGGGTTCCTAACGAATCAGATCCAGCATTGTGGTGTGAGTATCATTTCTCTCATATTATAGAATGAAAGATTAATTTACAAAAACAGCTGTTAAGTTACGCATATATTTTTTGGTACTTTTACGCCTGTCAACCTCCACCTACTAGTGCATTGCTAGCCATTTTGAACGTAATAAAGTTCGTTTTTAGAATGTGGGAATTTTTCCAATAAACCCTATCACTGTCAAAACTGTACAAAATAAACATTCATAGAGAGTATTTGATCTAGCGGAATCTAATTAATTCCTACTGGCATTAGTATTCGATGTACAAAAATTTATTAGCTCATTATTTGTGTCAATACCTGCTGGTACAAGCAAGAATGATCCATCAGGTGACCAGGCTAGTCTTCGAAAAAAGGACGGCAGAGTCTCATCATGAAAGAGATGGCTTTTTGTAGACTGCATGTCCAACCATACAGAAACTTCAATAGCATGCAACACAACTAGTAAATTTAGTGAATAGATTGTATCTATATGGTCTACTAACCTTACAATTATCTACTGATGGTTGTTCTGCCTTTGAAATTACATGCTGACATACATAGTTTATCTTTTCAGTTCCTTTTGCTTTAGCTTGAGGCTTATTGACGTATATTCTGCAAGTTCTATCAGAACTAAGAGAAGCAACATACTTGGCTAATGGATCCCACGCAACGCCTTGAACATAATGGAAGTGGGCATCCAAAATCTGATGGACAGAACCTGAAAAGTAAAAATAAAAAATATTAAGGTGAAATTTCTAAGGCATTTTAACTGACATTTTCTATCATTATGTTCTCACTCTGACCTTTGTTTGTGTCCCATATAAGGCAAGAATTATCTACTGATCCTGATATAAGAAACGCACCATCAGTTGACCATTGCAGGTCCAGCACATCCTTGCGATGGAATCTGGAATAAACAAGGTCCAGTTAAGAGTGTAGTCTGCATAGAGTCATGCCAATATAGTGACTAAATGGTGGAACGTGGGCCAAAAAGGCCATGCAAAAGCTATGTTCAACTTCAGGCCCATACTGCTTTAGAAGACAGTACATACCGCAATTTTACTAAACTTATTTTGTTCATTTTTTGCGGATAGCAAATATTTCTAACCACTATCATATTTGCGTATCTGTCCAAGTGAAACCCCAATAAACACATCCATACAATTATAACGTAGTCAAAATCTTTTTTATCTCTCATTTTATGAATCAGATAGATCCAAATGTAATCAAATCTGTGGAGTTGTGATGTAAACTAAAGGACATCTGTGTGTGTCTCTGCATGTACATGGTGGACATTTTGCTCTAGCTTAGCTAATAGAAGCCAAATCCAGATTTTGCTTTAGCTAAATGAGCGTAAGTCTAGAGTGCTCCCAACTGTAGACGACCAATCTGGGACTAATATCAAAGCTGCATTCTTAAAAAGATCAGAGACATACGCTAATGTCTTGAAAAGCTTCCATGTTTGACTAGACTCTGTGGAGTGTAGCTTCCATATTAGGAGCTCACCTCCTGAAAAGAAAGAATATTAGGATCAGGAGAATATTTAATTTATCATGAAGCTAAACAAATGTTCTGTTTAGTCCAGATCATGTTGGGAATAATTTCACATTACAAGCCATACCATCTGCACCAGAGGCTAGTTGTTCTCCTGCATAGACAAAGGAGTAGTTCCACAATCAACATCGGAATAAACATCGATGCAAATAAGCTATATAAATAAGCAAAATTACATAATAATTTTTATGAAACTACTGCCACTGACCAGAACATGTGGTTTATAGTTCTTGAAAGAGTAAAATTTCAAAGATTCAACAAGAATAGAGAGACCAGAAAGAAAAATGACATGAATTTTCACAATTGCTAGGCATAACTGCATAAGTTTTAATTAACTAACTAGCGACCTTATAATACCCCGTTTCACTTCTTAATTAAGAAAATGACATCAGAGAGCCTGGTTGCATGGAGGAATTCCGTGCCATAACTATGCCACATCTCAATTTTAATATGTTTATTGACAAATAATAGCTATATTTGGACTTCTACTAAGGCCTCTAAAATATCTACTCTCACATAGCAAACGTTCACATGCAGATAATGCCATCCAACTATATGAGAACAAAACCCAACAATTTGTTTTTTCTTTTTTTATTTTTTTTTAATAAATTTAATTTCGCTAAAAATATTAATTAACATCTACACCATAGTTAACACTATTTATTTCCAGTAAAAGAAATGCTATTTAGTGTTGGTGAATACGTCATTACCAGATGGAGAGAAGCGAAGGGCATTCACAGCCGAACTATGATGAGAAAGGCTACTTTGATAGGAAGCAGTTGTTAGTTTCTTCTCTGTATCATCTGAATTTATGGTCCAAAGCTGGTAAAATGGAGGATTTTGACACAATTAGTCCAAATTTCTCACTTAAAAATCTCAATAACATCATTAATTCTACATTCAAACTAGTTTCATTTGGTCACAGTCAAATCCCAAGTACAAACTAAAACAAACTATAATATTTTTACTTATTTTTATTTTGTTATTACTTTTTTGCTTAGAAAAAAAAAGGAGATCAATTGTGTGTTTATGTCCCTGGACTAATGTCACTACGGGAATCTACTTGTATCACAAGCGGAACGGAAGAAGGCCTACGCTTCTTGCCCATTCCAACTTGGTAGGTCATTGGAGAGGCATAATTGGAGCCTCATAACGGACAATGGGATCCAATCCTTGGATGTTGGACAGGGGAGCCTAGGTAGGTCATCCTCTAACCGCTTATCAAATGGGCGTTACCACCTCTGTTCTCTTTAATTAATTAATTTAAATTCCAACTAAACTAAAAGAAATGATAATATCCAAAAACTATCCCAAAAAATTGTTTCAATTTTGGAAAATTTCCCTCTCTTCGTCCATCAATGCCTCCCAATCCATTTCTAGTTCAATTAAATTTTCTCAGTAGCCAAACAAAGGGAAAATCTTCCATCAAAGCAAACTAAAATTGATGAAAACAACTCGAAATCAGAGTACTCAAATTAAAGCAGCAAAAAATAAAAATAATAAAGGAAGCGAAGCAAAGATTGAAGAAGAAAGGTTAATGAAATTTCAATGGAGGAAGATATAAAAAAAAAAAAAAAAAAAAAAAAAACCTTGATGTCGAAATCGGCGCCACCGGTGGCGAGAGTAGAGGAGAAGGGGTGGAAATCGAGGGTTAAGATCGGTTTCGTCAGGTGCCAGTTGATCTGAACCGTCCCCCCCTTCATTCCCTTCTTCCAATTCTGAATCTGCTTCCTCTTTCTTTTTTTTCTTTTTTTTTTCCTTCTTTTAGGTTTCGATTTTTTTTGTTTAAGGTTTCAATTTGGAAAAATAGAACAGATCTAGGGTTTTTTTTTTTTTTTTTGGTGTCAGAAGAAGAATCGCAATGAGGAGGGAGGAGCCTCTATCTTTTTGGCGCGATAGTTTTCTATTAGGCGGGAAATAATAGTATTTTCTTTCTCAAAGGAGGGGAGCATTTTGAATAATTTAGAATACGTGGAATGATTTTAAAAGTTTAGAACTAAATTAAAATAGAATATGTAATTTAAGGAAAATCTGTATAATTATTATTTTTTTATTTATATGTGTATTAAAAAAAATCATACATACATAATTTAATATTAAGATTATATTTGACTCCACTTGAAATAAAAAAAAAATTTCGAGTTTTTCTTACTCTTAAGTTTTAAAAAAAATTGTAAATCAAAAAAACAACTATGAGATATTTTAATAAATAGTAGTTGAGAATTAAGAGAATTGTAGAAAAAAAAATATTTAGGTAAAAATACATTTGAAACAAAATAATTTCAATAGAGATAAAAACGAAATGCAATTATTAGAGGAATGCAGAGGAAAAGATGAAAAAATGTCACCAAAATGAAAAAATAGACCAAAAGGAAAAGGAAAAAAAAAAGGATCAAAATGAAAAAAAGATATATTGATAAGGATCAAAGGTTTATAATAGTGCGTTGAGACGGTGTATCTAGATTATGGCAGAAGCTAATTAAGTACCGAATTTTGAAAATTAATAACTTAGCCAAAGTCGGATTTTCACTCATATTGTTGGGATAGGTGCCTTTGAAGTCATATTTGTAACAACATTTCTTTCCTTCTTTTTCTTTTTTCCTTCGAAAGAAGGCTTGGATTTTAGTAAAGATTGCGACAATAAAAAAAAGCTCCCAAGAATCTGGGAAGTAAATCAAGCCATACAAAAACACCAGAATTTGAAAAGGCAAATTTAGAGGGCATTTGAAGAAAGTATTCAATTTTAATTTTACTCAAATACAATACAATTTTACATCAAACACAAATTTTACAACAGTGTTACAAAAACAATTACTATTCAAAACATTTTTAAAACAATCACATCAACTTTTCAATTCCACTATTTATCTCTATTTTTACCAATCACATCAACTTTTTAATTCTAAAATACTTTTCATTCAAACACATATTTCATTCAAATACAAAACAAATACTTTTCAACCAAATACAGCATTCAAAAAACAAATTTCATTCAAATACAATCAAAATGCAATGCGTTTACCAAACGCCTCCTTAGTCAAGAAGTGGATTATGACATTTCCTCCACGGATGTCGTAACAAACATTGTCATTTCGGGTTTGAAAATAGACATCTCGAATATCTGAAATAACATCGAACTCAAACGGAAAGAGAAGCTGGACTATTCATCACCTGGACCACATTTACTGTGTCCGTCTTAGTAACCCTGTTTTGGTAGCCCTGTGCTTGCGCGAACCAAGCTCCCTTATGAACCGTTAAGCTCTCCCCTAGGTAGGGCGTAAAAGATCCCGTAATACATCGAGCATAAGCCCCCAACACTACGCCAAATTCGTCCTGAGCTACAACCCCCACAGCTATGTAGTCAATAGATTCATTCACTGTTGTATCCATAAAAATCTTTCACATAAGCACGTGGAGTAGGCCGCAACTTAGGAGCAGGGGTTAGGCGACGCAAGGCATGTCCTAGACCAATCCCATTTATGAGGAGGTAACCACCAAGAATCTTCCCTTTCGAGAAACAACATCTGCAGGAGAGTCACCCCTTCCATCAAAAACCCATCTATTTCTGTCCAACAAAATCGCCCAAGTAAGCATCAGGAATACTGGCAAATAATGCTTGGAGCCTCGCAAAGCCATGAAAGTGCAAAATGCACTAGAAGGACCTACTGGGAACCTATTCAAAAGCTGCCACTCCGCCAAGTTCTCCCAAATCATCCTTGCGCCCAGACACGACCAAAGGACACGAGTGGTGTCCTTTCCATACTCGCCACATCTAGGACACGTTTGATCAACCGGAATGCCACGTCTGTGAAGTTGCACTCAAGATGGCCGAGCATTATGAAAGGAGTGCCAAACATGAATCTTCACTGTATATGGCACATGAGATGCCCACGATTTGTTCCACCAAGGCAACAGCGTCGTCGAACTTGATGAGCTCTCCACAACCCTACAATCCATCTCCACCTTATACCCGAATCTAACCGAGTAAACTCCCTTATTATCATAGTGCCAAATCAAAACATCAAGCCTCCCACAAACACTTGGCAGAATCCCGAGAAAAAGCTCATGATCAATAAGGCCATAGAACCGAACTGATTGCTCCCTTATCCCATCCTTTCTCGGTCATCAGCTCGTCCATAATCCTAATATTTTCCCCTAACCCTATTCGCCAACGCAATCCAGTCTCTAATAATCCTTTCGCCAAGGGTCTTTGCAATCCTATTTCAGCTCATGTGATTAATAAGTTGTTCAGGGTGATTCTAATTATGATATTTCTCATTTATTCATTTAAATTCCGAATAGACTTGTGTTGAAAGGTCAGAAAAAAAAAAAAAAAAAAAAAGGAGAAAAACGTAATCATGTACTCATTTGTATATTAGTAGTTGGAATCTTGTACTTCATAAGTGTGGAGTGATTATATATTAGTTGGAATCTTGTACTTCATAAGTGTGGAGTGATTATATATTAAATTTGTTAAATATCTTTTTTTTTTTCATAGACATAAATATTAAATTTTTCGCTGATATAGATAAATCAAATGTGTTTTTTTAATAGTTTACTATCTATGTAATCAACTAATAAAAACAAAATTATTAAATTATTTTTGTTTTTAATAACTTTTATAAAATTTGATCAATAAAAAAATTTGCGCATACCCACGTGCGTGAATTATTTATCATTGAGCCATGTAACTTTATAAGCAAATAAGTAAGAAATGTAGAGAAATAAAATAGATAAGGAAAAAAAAAAAGCGAATAAGTAAGAAATGAAGAGAAATAAAATAGATAAGAAAAATAATGTAAATAAGGGAAAAATTATGCGAATAGCATATTTAACTATGAAAATGAATAATTTCAAAAATAAAACGAGAAACTAACTTTTTTTTTTTATCTAAGGATTAAGACAAAATTAAACCTAATTTTCGTAATTGTGAAATTATTAGTTGACTTTTCTTCTATTATAATTGTTTTCACGCCAAAAATATGCTTCCAATTTTGAAAAGAATTGTTTCCTAATATGACTTCATCATTCCCCATAGGATGGATAGAATTCGTCCTCGAATTCGAAGTAGATTCAATTGGTAAGTGTGGAGTTGAGGTGGCAATTTATCTTGGCAGGTTGGGTTCATGTCATGTTTGACAGGTCTATTGGCACAATAATTTTGGATACGAACATGATCTATTTAATGATTATGTCAAAAAATAAAACTCAAACACGATCTTTTAATAAAAAGATTGACACAAAACGACACGTTTATGACCCCTTTATCAAATGGGTCATAAAACATGTAAATGGGTCTAAACGTATTGTGTCAACCTGTCAAACTCACTTATTAAAAGAGTCATTCAACCTGTTATTGACCCCTTTAACAAGCCTATTATCAATTTTAGTACTAAAAAAACTCAATAAATACCTAAAAAACAACCAAGCTATAACAATCAAAGTAACTCAATTATAATCAAACTACACCTAAACTTAGTTTACAAAAGATAAATACAAAATCTAATTGAAGTCTACAACTAAATTAAGTTTACAATACAAGTCACAATCAAATTAAAACAAGCAAATAAGTCTAAATCCAGATTATACTATGCATATGATTAAAAGACTAAAAAAACAAAAGAAAAACTCAGGTTTTCTTTTCTGTATTAAAAAAAATTTAAATATATATATAAAATATAAAATATATTTTATTTTTGAATTTTGAATTTCGAAAACTCAAAATTAAAAATAGTAAAACATTATATGATATATATATAACAACATAAATATGTTAGAGATTATAAATGGATAATTTATGGGTCGTGTTCATGTCAATACATATATAACTCATTTATTAAACGAGTTATTTTATGTCAATAGCGAGTTAACAAGTTCGTGCGGGTTTGATCTTTTATTTAATCGTATTTAATAGGTACGACTCATTTTGATTCAAACCAATTTAAGAAAAACCCAAATCCTTTTACTTTGTATAGATTTTATGTCATGTTATCGTGTTGTAACTCAAATTGCCAGCCCTAGTGTGGAGAATAATATTCTTCATGAATTATGAATGAGTTATCTTGGAGCAAAAAAAATTGTTGAATTCACTAAAAAGATCCTTTTCCAAAATGGGTAAAATAAAGTCAATGTTATCAGATTGAAAGATTGTTTTGGGAACCACCTCCTCCAAAGTCTTGTTGTAAAGTGTGCATGAAATAAAAAAAGCATCCTCAATCATCAATGAAAGCTTGTCATCGACAGTGACTTCACTAAAATTGAAAACTAGATCTTCAACATAACTTTCCTCAAAGAGTAGCCCAAGATAAAAAGTTTCGTCAACTTCTTCTCCTTCGATGTTTGATTTGCCATTGTTAAAAGGTTGTGAAAAGTTATATCTTCAATTTTTTTTGTGCTTCCACATAGGTCCTCGAATTTAACACTTGGAGCAACCTTTCTTTCGGGTTTCTTACAAACTTGCTCCATGTGAACCGGTTCTCTAAATATGACCATAGGCTTAGGTTGTTAAGGTGGTGTCGTTGAAGCGTAAAGGTTATTGACATTTATACGGTTGATGTTGTTACCACCACCAATTCCTCTAATGTATCGCGATCTTTGAGGCTGATTCTCTAATTTTTTTTTACATTAGCTATACATAATTGTGGGGCAAAAACATTGCATGCATGTGTCTCTTCATCTTCTCCCATTTGTCAATTTTTGACTTTCCTAATTTGTTATGACTAAACTTTGTCTGCTACTACCAAGTGCTAACTCGTCCTCTAAGCTTGTTTATCATCAACTTGACTTTTTGGCCTTCTGTGACTCTTTTAAACTTCAAAAATTCTTTAACGTTGGCAATCCAATCTAGGAACTTTTTCAGTTGGAGATTGTCATAGAAATCAGGAATATCAAAATGAATTGTTACGTCCCATCAACTTAAGTAGTCTCGCCTTTGGTTATCTTGTGTTGTTAGCCTCCATCTTGGACGTTCACAATGTCTTGCCTCAAGTTCCACGTCCTCTTCTCAAAATTCTTCTCCACATATCGTGGTTTTGGGTTCCAATTCAGATTCAGATTTCCTAACTGTGCAATAAGCATGGTGAATTGGTCTTGCATCTATTGAAACTGCTCCTCAAGTACAGCAAGCCAGTCTCAGTCGTAAACCTCCTCTAAGGGTGCTTCTCTTCTAGGTGGCATTTGTAGGAGCATGAGTTTAACTCTAATACTAAATGATGTAGCAGAAGCAAATGTTAGAAAAAAATAAAATATGAAAAGTAAAATTCGTTGATTCATATAGAATGTCAGGAAAACTCTTCAAAATCTATTAATTCATAGAGAATACAGGGAAATTGGAAAGAAAATGAGTAAACACTCGAAGTTTCATTCAATTTAACTAATATATTTTATATATAAGTAGGCCAACATATTTATAGACTGTCCTAAACATGAAACTAGAAATAAATTATGAAAATAAATAATTTTAAAAATAAAACAAGAAACTAACTTTTTTTAACCTAAAAATTAAGACAAAATTAAACTAACTTTTCTAATTGTGAAACTATTAGTTGACTTTTCTTTTATAATCGTCTTTTAAGTCAAAAATATGGTTTTCAATTTCTACACAAATTGTCTCCTAATATGACTTCATCTCCCTTTCTCCACACCAATGTCCCTCCCTGCTCCCTTCTTGACTTTCGTTTTATAATTTTTTGGATTTTTTTAGAAGTGTTTATTTTTTCTAATTTTGTATATTCTATAAATCTAGTTTAAATTTACGGTGTTATTAAAAAAAAGGTAAAATTAGGTAAATAAATAATTTTTAAACACTTACTTTAAATTATCGAAATTTTTATATCTAAAAAAATGATTTAAATTTCTGTGAATACTTTATATTTATATATTTTTGTAGTAGATATTTTAGACAAGGATAAACATAGTAATTCAAAGAACAGAAAGCCATATTTAATTACGGATTTTTCCTTCTTTTTTATAACAAAATTTGAGTGCCTCATGCGTTTGCCTTGTTGCACTAACACAATCTTCAAATCTAGCTAGTGCTTTACATCTGCAGTTTTCTAATGGTATTAGTCCCAAAATTGGAAAGTGCCAGACATATAAACATGAACTATATTTGTTTGGAAGTTCCATTTTTAAAAAATAAAAAATTTTTCATTTTAAAAAAATGGATTTTTCTAAATTTTTGTATTTGAACGTTCAAAATTTTTCATTTTTAAAATATAAAAAAAACTTTTCAAAAAAAGAAAAATTTTGACCTATTTAAACAATTTTTTATTTTTTAAATCTAAAAATTTTTTATTTTTAAATCTAAAAACTTTTATTTTTAAAAAATAGACCTCTGTCTAAATACACTCCTTTAGTTGGGTTAAATAGTCAAATTTTTGGTTAAAAAAAAAAAAGGAAATGAGAAAACAATCACTGTTGTTATTGGGTGTTGTTATTGTGTCCTAATCTTTGACCTACTTTTTGGGTATATTTGTGCCTAATTAAGTAGGCATAATAGGCTATTATATGTGTGCATAATAGGCTATTATATGTGTGCATAACAGCCAAATACACCTATTGATTTAAAGGCCCTGTGAAATCAGCCAATTCATTAAGTATTCACGCATATTCACAGTCAAAAAACTTAAAAAGTGGAAAATAATAATAATAACACTTTTAATAAAATAATAATAATAACAACAATATTAATAATAGAGAAAGAAAGAAGATAATTGAGCACTTCAAAAGGTCCTTCCATCTGCAAAATTCCAATCTTTCCTCAACTCCCTACCGTGGAGTTCAAATTTAATTTTCAGGGACTACTTTGAAAGAAAGACACATAAACAAGGGAAACAAAAAAAGAAAATATTATTATGGATTGCTAATCTTGCGAGTATGATCAATATCTATAATTAAATGTCAAATTACAACATCCATTTAAATTTTAAAAAAAAATTTCCGAAGAGCTATAGTCTTGCAAGGATTTTAATAAAATTTGCAAATGCTAAAAAATTTACTCATCAACATTAATTTTTATACAATAATATAGAAATTTAAAAGACGAATACTAAAAAGTTTGTTTTCTGTTTTCATCAACTTTTTTTTTTTAATAAAAACATAGGCAGTAAGCAAAATGTAAAACCATCAAATTGAAAAATCAACAACACTACTTCTTTTGCAGAATAATAGTAATTCAATGTGACATCCACTAAGCACCTTACCTACTTAATTAGTCCCGCAATCTGCCATGCAAAAACACTAAAACATGAAATTAAGTTAATTCGATTCCACCCATTTCCGCATGCAACAAAAACTACTACATTGTTTGAGACACATTTGTTGCTGAACAACAAATTTAGACACACGCACACGCATATATATATATATATATATTTATATATATAATATCACCAAACAAGAATATTATTAATAATTTCCAACACCACATCACAAATACGCTTCAAATCATCCTCTCTACGCGCGAGCTCAGGCAGATAAGCCAACCCCGGATACCTCCTGAAGGCGTTGTGGCAAGAATTTGGATAATCCGCAGCCGCAGTGACGCTCATGGAGGCGTAGTCGTAGTTCTCCGCCGCCAAATCCTGCGCGGAATTCTGCAGTGCTTCGGCGGCATAGCGGTACTTGTCCGCACACTCTTTCAGCACCGCCTTCTTTGTAGCAGTGGCGGCTGCAGCCGTGGTGGTGCTCGGCAGTTGGGACGAGAGGTAAGCGGAGGTTGCGGTGGAGTTGGCGACTCCGATGTTGATCATGACGATTGCGAGGCCTTTGGCGTCGGAAGCCTGCCGGCTGGCTGGGTTGGAGACGAGGAAGGAGACGCAGAGGTCGTAGTGTTGGGTGGTTTTGCAGATTTGTTGGATGAAGGCTGTGTTCGCCGCCGCCGCGAGGAGACGGCTATGGTGGGGGAATGAGAGGAGGAGAAGGGGAAGGAAGAAGAGGAGAGCAGTGGAGGAAGGCATTTTAGAGATTTTTGGGAGTGAATTTGGTGCGCTTGGGACTTTGGGAGGAGAAAGAATATATAATTATAAGGGAGAATAATGGTCAAGGTTATGAAGAGTATGGACACACGAAGTTCTGTTCTCTAACTCTGGTTAAATTCCTTTCTTCCTTTTTTTTTTTTTTATATTGTTTTGGGTCTTGGATTTTGACTTTGTGTTCCATTGTGATTAATTATTTTGGAGAATAAACGAGTATGCATTTGACGAGAAGTTACTTATAATCAACATTTTTATTCATTTTATGAGTATTTTTTTAGTTATTTGACGACTATACATTTTTCAATATAAACTACAAAGTTTGTGTGTTTCTTGACATTTTCATATTTTAATCTTGGAATAGTGCTATCAATCCAAAGCTTTATACTATTTTTTTTTATAAATCTACTCGTTCACAAAATTAACTTAATATTATAAACCATCGGAATGAACTAAATTAGAATCGTAATCAACAAACATGCCAAATAAACATCATTTGTAAATGCAATAAGTTACATGTAAATATAAAAGTTTGTATTTAGTAGATTTAAAAAAAAAAAAAACCCAAAGTTGACTTCAAACTTAAGTATTAGTATTAACACAAAATGTGAAGTGTGCTTTACACTATAGATTCTTAGAGATTTTAAATACTAAACTCTATTACTGTTGATATAAAATTTAGAAAAATAATTTGTCACGATTTCACACAAGCCAACTAATGACAAACAAACGTAAACAAGATGGTTTTGCTAAAATGAAAATGCTAAAAATTGGCAAATATAGCTAGGTGCATGCTACTAATAAAGTATCAGTTGGAAGCTAGCATGGAGCCAAAACATGAGTCACGGGTCACAACAAAGAACAGACAGCAAACTCAATCCAATGTCCTGATCTGTCCTCTGATTTCTGATAGTGTTGTGTATTTCACAAGGTTCTTTATAGGATATCTTGAACCACCATATTATTGGGTGACTAAAGTTATCTGCTATACATGTATATATATATATATAGTAAATATAATTTCTGGCAAGTCGACGATTCGCATTTCGATTTTACTAGCAGTTTCGGCATGTGAGTACTATAGTTCTCCCATTCCACTTGTGTCGTGTCGTGTTTGATTCATCCAATAAAAAATGCCAAATATAATCTATCATTGGCATCCTTTATCTATTTATTATTATTTTTTTTTTTTTACTTTCTACTACAAAAGAAAAAAAAAATGGACATCATATTTGAAATTAAAAAAAAAAAAAGGGGGACATCACATTTTCGTTCACACTACCGACACCGAAAGAGGGTTAAGTATTTTTTTCTACAAAATATCCAAAAATTTATGTAAAAATATTAATTTCATAAAAATCGGAATTTCCGAGGAAAGCATGGTGTGATCGAAACAAAGATCATGAAAATTTTGGGCAAATATCAATAAATTTTTTATAAAGAATATATTTTTTTATTTTTACTTTTAAACGTGGTCAAAATAATTTTTTTTTTATTTTTATTTGCAATGCAGGTGGAGGTGGGTTGTGGGGTGGGGCAAGTACAGGCAGTGTGTGTTGTGGGAGCTCAAATCTCACAAGTTGGGGCGACTGCCGGCCAAGGAAGGCTGCTGGTGGGGGAAAGGATGCTGGTGGATTTCAGAATTTTTGTTTTTAATTTAAATGTTTTGTAAAACATATAATCAAGTGTGACTAGTTTTATGATTTCTTGATGTTCTCTTTTTATCTAGATTGTTGAAAATCAATATGATAATTCAAAATTTTGTCCCTATTGATAAGGAAAAGTGGGGTGTTCCCTTAAGGTTTTTGCTATATTATTTGTTTCTATTAAAACTAACATGTATTTATGAATCATATTAAAATTATAGTCTTTGTTTCTACACTAAAATAATATAATTGTATTTCATATAAAAAAAATTATGCTATCATGTCATAACAGAATTCACAAGTTTCGACGATATATATTTAATAAGATCTAACAATTAAAACGATACAATTAATCATAAATATTGTTTCGTAATCTAATTAAAGGGAAGAAAATCATTTTGTTTATAACATTGCTTTCCGCTGTAGCAATTTGTTAGGGTTATCTTTGTAGGTAAAACAACAATTTCGGCAGAATGTCAATTTCTAAGGCAATTGGTTTGAACAGACGTTTATATTTTGAGAGATATGCTAGTAGTTATCTATTTACAAAGTAAGTAAAAATATATTCTTGGATATGAAGGCGTTCTAATGAGATGAGCATTTGAGAAAATCTGTATTTTAGACTATAGTGTTTCCGAAGAGAATCAATTCGAGAAAAACAAAAAAAAAAAAAAACAAAAACAAAAAAAAAAAAAGGGTGGATACAAATATAATAATTTATATTCATTTTTTTTGTTTTTTTGTTTTTTCAAAGATAGATTGTCAATTAGTCTTTATGGTTTAAAACCTAAAGCACAGTACTACATGATAAAAGAATAATTAATATGGTTGTGTGTGGGTCTATGGTTCTTCCAAGGGCTAAGGCTTTGAGTTTTCCTTTATTTTTTGAAAGGAAAGAGGTTTGGAGTTAGTTACTTGACCATCATTCCTTTTATGACTTCTCTAATCATGACTGGAAATACCCAACTTTACCGTAAATGCCAAATCTTTGAAATGTAAAAAAGTCATAATGGGACTTTGATTCGTTAATGGTGGAAAAATACCTCCATAATTAATCCTAAATTGATTTTTTTTAATTGAATTTGAGTTAGAATTATTATTTGTTTGGTATATAGTTTAAATAATTGAAATTTAAAAATTTAAAATATTTTTGAAAAAAAATATTAATATAAAGTTTATTTCATTTATCTCAAAATTTTATATAATTTAAAATATATTATCTTATTTAGATTTGTATATATAACTTTATATACATTATAAGTTTGAGTTGGAACGGTTTAATATTTGCTAAATTCAAGAACGGCATTTTTTTTTTAAGATGAATAAATTAAAGAACAACTCATTAGAAGGGGGATATTGTCCTAATCATCTGCACCCCAAACTCTGCAAAGAAAAAAATAAAATAAAATTAGCAGAAAGGAATAGATTCCCTTCATCGCATGATAAGTTTAAGTATTACAGTGGTGACATACCATGCAAATTAATGATCTCTTTAATTGCTTTGAAAGCTCTTAAAAAATTAAAACATTTCACAGTCTTTATAACTATTTCTTTATTTGTTTTTGTAAAATTTCAGGTTACATTGCAGCAATCACGTCACTACCTCATTTGAATTTCAGAAAAATATATATATATATATATGGTCACTTTTAGAACAAAGATCCAAAATTGCTAAAATATAAGTTCGGGAACTTAGCGACCAAGAAAAAGTTCAGGAACAAATGGTGTGAAAAACTCATTTAAATTAACTTGGCTAGGTATTCTGTGGAGCAATATTTGCTAAATTGATAATGGAAAAGTTAATGTGGTTTCTTATTAATAGATAGGGCATGTAACGCAGAGTGAAACTTAGAGAGGTCAGTTTTCTCTACTGCGGATCTGATGAGGAATTCTGATTCATCTTTGTACCACTTCCAACTTCAAACACATGAGCTGGGCAGCTAAAAAAAAAGAACTGAGATCCTCTATCTAATTTTAATATCCCAAATCATGTCTAACTAATTGTATTATGATACATCAATAAAAGAAGTTAGATCTTAAGATATAAAAAAATCAATTATATTGGCATTTCAAACTTTTTAAAATGATGTAATATTATACTATTGGCTAGATAATATTTGAGACACCAGTTTTTAGATATAAAATTTTAATCCAAAAAAGAAGGAACAAAACTGCCTAACTAGAAGCAACATTAGTTGTGATGTTCATGTTCACGAGGTCTTGCCTTTAGATGATATGTTGCAGATATATGCAACAAATGAAGCCCTTTATTCTTCTGATAGCATGTTAGTTAAATTTGCGGAATGTAACAACTAAGTAATTTCCAAGACTTAACTCCTCCATTCGAGATAATTACTAGTTTGAAATTTCCTTTTGTAATGGTAATTTTGATCAAATGTATGAATAGTGATAATGAATATAGGGAGTTTCACAATTTCTATACCAGTTGTCAGTTAAGCACTGGATAGTGCATCAAGACTTAATACCATTACACTGAGCGTAACACATGACGAGCAGACCCTAATTCACTAAAAATAGGGTTAGCAATTCTCATTTAGTAAATAATTGGATATGCAAGTTACCAAATGTTCAAAATAGTCTATCTTTAGCATAGTGTGTGTAGAATGCAGTATCGAGTTAAGGATTCACAATACGAGGTCACACCGTCTTAAACATTGAGTAAGAAGACATTTATTGAGTTCACTCAGTGGATAAATAAGTATCACATGCCCATATATATTAAAAGTACATATAACTTCTACTATGCATTGTTTCGCGCTCAAAATCGGTGTACTATGTACAAAATAGTGCATTGATCCGCATTGTGGATTTCAAGACTGATATAGAAGCATGAAATTGTCAAAATATTTATTTAAAGACAATTTGACACAATTAGTTAAGAATCATGATAAATTTTGACAATTCAAACCAATAAGTACACAGTCAAAAAAATTATTAAATTGTGTTTTTGGAGATTAGAGTGCACTAGGACTCAAATGTTAAATTTTAGACTGGGGAACACCATTTACAGCAGCCATTCTTAGCCATTAAGGCTTCCATGACAAGTTTCCTCAACTTAGGGAAAAAAACACCAAAAAGAATTGATTTTATAATGGGATTTTGGAGATAAGTTTGACAAGTGACGTTGAATGGTACTATTGGAAGCAAAATTTTATCTTCCACCATACTTCATGTCCGGATGCCTCAGGGAGGGGCTGATTATATCTTTTTGAAGTATTAAGCATGTTTATTATGCACAAGCTAAGAAGAAATAATTAGTGGAGTGATTAGGCACAAGTCTTTATAAAGCCACCTAGACCATAAATGTTTATTTTTCTCTTTTTCCTTCACTAAAAACTCTTTAGCTTTTCACTTCATTTTCTCTTCTTCTTTCTTGCCGTGCCCTCCACCAAGCATCCACACTCAAGTTTTCCTTTCAACCAACACAAAAGATCAAAAGTTTCATCAAAAGTAAGAGCTCTAGAAACTATCCTCTTAAGTTTAGCTTACCAACTTGATGTTTAGTGATGTATTAAGCCTCTTTGTGGGATGTATTGGTATAAGTTTATTTTCTTTTAAACTCATGATAATATGATGATGAATGATAAGTAAATCTGGATGTTGTTGATATATATGGACAAGTTTTTATTGGGATTAAGCACAAAGAGTCATGTTTAAACAAGATTAAAACAAAATTAAATAAAAATAAAGAAAACAACTTTGGTTTTTTTTTTTAAAAGGCATGTTAATGACCTGGTTTGTAAAATGTTAAAATATGAAAATTTTAGAATTTTTCATTATGGACAACTTATGTGAAGAAAAATTTTTCAAATTCATAAACTAAAACACCAATTTTGGCTAATATTCAAAACAAGCTAGTATTGAAATTTTCCCCGCACCTATACAAAAACTGTTTTAGTTTAAATTGGCCCATTTAGGTCTGATGGCCGAACACAAAGGTTTTAGATTTCAACAAGATCTAAAGTTTCATTTTGAATACTTTTTCAAACAAATTCTTTATGATAGAGTTTTACATGTTTGGAAAATTTCTATCATAACTGAAAAATTCCTAACAGCCACGGTTTTTTAAGGAAACATGCCACTTCTAGGCCAAATCGAGCTTTGAACCGAACACAAAAGTTATAGGTTTCATCGAGATCTACAAGTTTCATGAAGAAAGCGTTTCAAAATTTTGAACCTAAGGCAAAGTTTTATGTGATTTTAAAAACTGTTGTGAATATTAAATTAACTTTTTATGCATTATTCATAGCAGTCCCACTTTTTAAGAAAACGAGTAATTCCAGAGGCGAAACAAATTTTTCCTCAAAACATGAGAGTTGTAGAACTCATCAAAGGCTACAACTTTTGTGAAGAAAAATTATTCTGACAATACTTATAAAATAGTGGTGTTGACAGAGAAGTTTTAATCATCAAAACACTCTTCTAATGGCGTAATTGATTTTCGGATGATATGACTAGTAGAACACGTAAAGCTACACATACATGCAATTAGACGTTTTCCCAAAATATGCACTTATGAATTTATAAATAAAAAAAATGTGTTCGCAAAATTGATGTCATAGAAAACAAAGCTAGTATGATTCCAAAATCGATACACCATAAAACGGGATTAGGAAATACTGTTTTATTCCCAATCACTTAGAAATGACAAACAAGTAACAAAACTAATTAGCGAAATTAATTAAATTTTAAAGAAGAAATTTAATTACTTTAGAATTTAATTAATTGGAACCAAGTTAAATCCTTTTTAAAAGGAAACCAAAAAAAAATGATTACTACTGTGTTTTATTATTTGCTAATTTAATTAGCAAAATAAGTGAGTGGCTTACATTTAAACATTTATAAGCAAGAATAGGTCCTATTAGCTTAAACAAAGGCTAAAATTCGTGCTTATATTGGAAGACAAGTATAACTCCACTTATAATATGAGTAAAAAATATTTACATATAATTATTTTACACAAACATGATAAGTATAATATATTTAAATCAAACATGATTAAATAATATTATGATAAAAATTATGTTGTGATATAGTTGACTTATGTTCACCATAATACACTAAGTATGAATAACATAAGATATGTTAGGAGTGTCATACCAACTTCCCGACCTAAGGAGGATTCATGTTCATGCTCAAGCTATGGAAAATATGAACTTGGTGTCGTTAGGACCTTACAAATCCTAACTTGTTGATGATCACATGCATTTGGTAGTGACACATGGACCTTTACAAAACATATGATAAATCAAATTAAGAGAGTGTATGTTAATATATCCATAATAAAGCATAATCGGTATAAGCATGATTTATTATCTCTTATATTTACGGTTTTACGGGTTAATGTTGTAACTCATTATATAATTTATGCAGTAGGCAAGATGCTTATGGGTTCAGCTTAAGTTGGACAGTGTGAGTGGTAAGACAAATGTAAAGGATGGATTAATGGATACCATCATAAGTAAAGCTTCTAAAATATTTATTTAAGTATTTTAATAAATCCAGTTTAATTATATTTTGTTATATGCATGTCTTATGGACTCCACAAAGTTATGATGTAAATATAAACTTATCTATGTATTTTTAAGAATGATAGGGTTATAAGTAAATATATATATTCTAGAAATTATGATGTTAAGTTTAAAATTAAGATTAAGTATGTTTTGGTAGGTTGTTACATAGAAAATGTAGTAAATAACATTTTTATGAAAATAATTCAAGTAAATAGTAAGGTTTTAAAATATAAGTAAAGTAAATTATAAATTTACTAGGTAAATAAAAAAATTACTAGGCAAGTAATAAATTTACTAGCTGAATAACATATTTACAAATAACTAAATAAATAAATCATTTATTTGATAAATTTGTTATTTATTGTTATTTATTTTAATTATTTATATAAAAATGTTATTTATTTCTTTCTATTATTTTTCAATTATTAATAAGGCTGGCTCTTTGCAAAGTGTTTTTAAAATCCTTTTATCTATTATTAAAAAGGGTAGGTAGACTAGAAAACCCCCCAATAATTTATTGATGTAGAAATTTCGCTCTATTTTAGAAATTTTTTTTTTTAAATAACTATAATTGAAGTAAAAATTAATGTTATCTCGCATGCAGAAGTTCCTTGAGATACTAGAAAACAACAGCTGCGTAAACCCCTGCACCATCGCACAAGAAAGAAAAATAAATTGAGCCTGAATTTCTAGCTTTAAATTATTTTTCTCCCATTTAATTCAATTCTCCTATCATCAGCTGTTTGGAGTGACAATTAAAATTCAAAAAAATTTAATTCCTTTTTCCACAAAGTTAACTTTTATTTCACTATTTATAATTATTATTGATGCAAACTATGGCACAACATCAAAGGAACCAGTTCGAGTACCAGTTGGGCCGGTTACAAGGGCACGGGCTAAGAGGTTCAAAGAAGCACTTAATGGATTAATTCAAGAAGTGTGGGCTCAAACGAATTCGTGGAGGCCCATTGAACATGATCCACAAGGAAACTTCAATTTAATTCAGGTCTTAGAAAATCCGGACCAAGCCCAATAAGAGAGGACGTTTTTGAACTACAAATTTTCGGTTTCCTTCAATTGACTGAATTCCTTCCTTGGCTGAATTGGAACAAAAGTCATATTTTCCTTTTTTAGGCATGTATTAGGTGTGAAATTAAGTGTAAGTTTTCATATTTTCATTCTAGGAATATTCGGAGAATATTCGGGGAATAAGTGTAAGTTTCCATATTTTCATTCTAGGAATATTCGGAGAATATTCAGAGAATATTACGGAATATTCCATTTAGCTTCAATTTTATTTAGGGTATATTTTGAGAATATTCTTGTAATTCATGCCTATAAAAAGGCATCCACAAGTAATGAAAGACATCATCAGTTTTATTCACAAATTTGAGAGTTAAATTTCTCTTTAGTTCTTTGAGAGCTATTTCGAACTTATCAGAGTTTTCCGTGGCGTTCACCATCGACTTATCAAGCGACTTTTCCATCACCGTTTGTGGCGTCTTCGTATACCAAGGTTCTTGTTTCACAATAAGCAACGGGTTGAGGTCATCCTATACCGAGATTCTTGTTTTTGTTGAAGCAACGGGTCGAGGTTCCACCCAAATCCTGAGTCTTAGAACGTTCTTGGAGTCCTAATCTTGACGGGTCTCGTTATTCTTGGCGAGGTTCGCATCATTTGGTATCAGAGCTAGACTCTAAGTCAGGTTTTCCTATCCCATTTAATTTTCATCCTTTTATTTTTTCGAATTTCGTTCATCAAAAAAAAAAAAATCAAGAGGATCCGAAAAAAAAAAAAATCACCTTACCCCATAGTCAGAAAACAACATTTTTTTTTGATCTTGTATATTTAGGTTCCCAATAGTCAGAAAATCACCTTACCCCATAGGCCAAAATTTTTGGGTAAAATTTTTCGTATTTCCGAAACGTTGCTTTTAGTTGTCATCTTTGTTGTCTATAACCCAGTTGCCTTAATATAGTCCTTTGTGATTTTGTCGCAAAAAAAATTTTTGGTTCTGATTTGAGTAGCTCCATAAGAACCGAGTGAGAAATTAATACGAGAGGAAAAAGGCAAGAGTGGAAAGAGTATTAAAGGGTAAAAGCCAGATTTGTAGTGTGAAACACGAGTGGAATTGAGTGAGCCCATTCCTCGAGTGAAAACACGTGAGGGAGTGTGTGAGGTCCTATTATTTTATCTAACCTTGTTTTGCAGCCAAAATGTCTCATAACAGTGAAAAGAGCAATACCGAAGGAGTTAGGGGAATGCCAGATCCCAAGGTGTTTATGGAGGCCATGATAGGGGAGATGAGACGCATGATGAGGGGAGAATTAGAACAGATTCATGAGAGGTTGGACCGAGTAGAAACTTCACGTGCGGAGCCACCCCAACACATGCCACAAGCACGTAGGATGGGTAGATTACCACCTAGAGAAGTTAGGGTGGAACATGAAGAAGATCATTATGAGGAATATGATGAAGAGGATGATTACGGTTCGATAGCGAATTATAGGAGACATGGTGGTTGGGAGGACGAAAGGAGACGAGGTGGTCGGTTTAGAGAAGTTAGGAAACGGAAAGATAATAGTTTGGGTAGCATTAAGATGAAGATCCCGTCATTCCAGGGAAAAAGTGATCCTGAAGCTTACCTCGACTGGGAGAAAAAGATGGAGTTAGTGTTCGACTGCCACAACTACTCCGAGGTAAAGAAGGTAAAACTTGCTGCCATTGAATTCTCTGACTATGCTATTGTTTGGTGAGATCAGCTAGTTTTGAACAGATGGCGAAATGGAGAGCGTCCGATAGAGACGTGGGACGAAATGAAGGTGGTCATGAGGAAGCGATTTGTACCTGGTCATTATTACCGGGAGTTGTATAAAAAGCTACAACGGCTTAGACAAGGTAATCGGAGCGTGGAGAAATATTACCAAGAGATGGAGATTGCGATGATCCGGGCTAACGTCGAAGAAGACCGGGAGGCTACTATGGCAAGGTTCCTGAATGGCTTAAATCAAGATATCCATGATCGGGTTGAGATGCAGCATTATGTAGAGTTGGAGGACATGGTGCACATGGCAGTCAAGGTAGAGCAGCAGCTCAAGAGGAGGGGAGGCACCCGACCATCCTATAATCCAAGCTCTACCCCATGGAAACCAAAGAAGGAGGAGAAACCAGCTGCAAAACCCAAATTCGATCCCAGACCGGAGACGACTAGCAATGTGTCTCAAGGTAAATCCGACCCTTCCAGTTCTCGTAATCGTGACGTTAAATGTTTTAAATGTCAAGGCAGAGGTCACTTTGCAAGCCAATGCCCAAACAAGCGCATCATGATCTTACGCGATGATGGAGAGTACGAGACCGAGGAGGAAAGTGAGGAAGACGAAATGCCACCATTGGAAGATGCTTTTGATGTTGAAGAAGAAGAAGCCGAAATGGGAAGGTTAGCGGCAGTAGTAAAACGAGTCTTAAGCGTGCAGGTGAAAGAAGAGGCAGAGATGCAACGTGAGAATATCTTTCATACGAGATGCTGCATCGGAGACAAGGTCTGCAGTATGATTATCGATGGAGGTAGTTGTACTAATGTTGTCAGTTCCTTTCTCGTAGCGAAGTTAGGACTCAAGACCACGAAACATCCCAGACCATATAAGTTGCAGTGGTTGAATGACAGTGGAGAGACCAAAGTGAACAAACAAGCTATGATCTCATTTCGCATCAGGAGGTATGAGGACGAAGTGTTGTGTGATGTGGTCCCAATGCAAGCTTGTCATGTGTTGTTGGGAAGGCCATGGCAATTTGATAGGAGGGTGATACATAATGGCTTCTCAAACAAGTATTCATTCGTTCACAATGGTAAGAATTTTAATCTTGCACCCTTAACCCCTAAGCAGGTGTACGACGATCAGTTGCAGCTTCAACAATCATTTGAGAAACAAAGGGAGAGTGAAAAATTGAGAGAAAATGAAAAAGAAAGAGAGAAAGAAAAAGAAAAAGAAAAGAAAATTGAAAATCGAAAAGAAAAGGAGAGGAAGGCCGGAAAAAGTGAGAGTGTCCAAACCGAAAGGGGTTCTGTTTTGGTGGTGAGAGAAAAGGAGAGTGCGGCCTTGCAAAAGGAGAGCTGTGTGGCAAGAGTGAACATGGTGAGAAGAGCGTTAGTCTCAAGGCAGCCTATGCTGTTGTTAGTATATAAAGAGGCGTTTTTGAATACTAACGAACTTCAAGATTCTTTGCCTAGTTCTGTTAACTCTCTTTTGCAGAATTACAATGATGTGTTTCCCGAAGACATTCCAGCAGGTTTACCACCTATTCGGGGAATCGAGCATCAGATCGATTTCGTACCAGGTTCCACAATCCCTAACAGACCCGCTTACAGAAGTAATCCGGAGGAGACAAAGGAACTTCAAAGGCAAGTCCAAGAGTTGATGGACAAGGGGTACGTTCGAGAAAGCATGAGTCCGTGTGCAGTTCCAGTGATTCTAGTGCCAAAGAAGGATGGGACATGGAGAATGTGTGTTGATTGCCGAGCTATCAACAACATAACGGTAAAGTATCGTCATCCTATTCCTCGCTTAGATGATATGTTAGATGAATTGTATGGCTCTTGTGTGTTCTCTAAAATTGATCTGAAAAGTGGCTATCATCAAATCAGAATGAAAGAAGGAGATAAGTGGAAAACTGCATTTAAAACAAAGCATGGTTTGTATGAATGGTTAGTTATGCCCTTTGGCTTAACAAATGCACCAAGCACTTTTATGAGACTTATGAATCATGTTTTGCGATCATTTCTGGGTAAGTTTGTTGTTGTGTACTTTGATGATATACTCATTTATAGCAAAAACTTGGATGATCATGTTGTACATTTGAACTTTGTTTTAGATGTACTTAGAAAAGAAAAGTTGTTTGCTAACCTCAAGAAATGTACCTTTTGCACGGATAAGCTTGTGTTTCTTGGTTTTGTGGTTAGTGCTCAAGGTATACAAGTTGACGAGGAGAAAGTAAAGGCGATTCAAGATTGGCCTAGCCCAATGAACGTCGCTCAGGTAAGGAGTTTCCATGGGCTTGCAAGTTTTTACCGTCGTTTCGTGAGAGATTTTAGCACGATAGCAACCCCATTGACGGAGGTAATAAAGAAAAATGTTGGGTTCAAGTGGCAGGAAGAGCAGGAAAAGGCTTTTGCGTTGCTAAAAGAAAAATTGACTAATGCTCCTTTGCTTGCTTTACCTGATTTTGATAAAACATTTGAAATTGAATGTGATGCCTCTGGAATAGGTATTGGTGCTGTTTTAATGCAGGGAAGGAGACCAATAGCGTTCTTCAGTGAGAAGTTAAGCGAGGCAGCCTTAAACTACCCTACGTATGACAAAGAGTTGTATGCATTGGTCTGAGCCTTGCAAACGTGGCAACATTACCTTTGGCCCAAAGAATTCGTGATCCACACTGATCATGAGTCATTAAAGCACCTAAAGGGCCAACACAAGCTGAATCGAAGACATGCGCGATGGAGTGAGTTCATTGAGACCTTTCCCTATGTCATTCGGTACAAACAAGGTAAGGAGAATGTGGTTGCCGATGCACTTTCACGCAGGTATGCATTACTCTCTACACTTGATGCAAAATTACTGGGTTTTGAACAAATTAAAAGTTTATATGTTAATGACCCTGAATTTTGTGAAGAATATCGGGAATGTGAGAAACATGGTAATGGTAAGTTCTTTAGGCATGATGGGTTCTTATTTCGAGAAAATAGATTATGTGTGCCTAATTGTTCTTTGAGGGACTTACTAGTTCAGGAATCTCATGGAGGGGGATTGATGGGACATTTTGGAGTTGCAAAGACTTTAGCTGTTTTGCAGGAACACTTCTTTTGGCCACACATGAAGCGAGATGTCGAGAGGATTTGTGGTAGGTGTGTCACTTGTAGACAAGCTAAATCAAGAGTGAAACCAAATGGTTTGTATACCCCTTTGCCCATTCCTAGTGCACCGTGGATTGATATCTCTATGGATTTTGTGTTAGGTCTGCCTAGGACTAAACGGGGAAGAGACTCAATTTTTGTAGTCGTGGATAGGTTTTCAAAGATGGCACATTTTATTCCATGTCACAAAACAGATGACGCGAGCCATATTGCAGATTTGTTCTTTCGGGAGATTGTGCGATTGCATGGTATGCCCAGGACAATAGTGTCAGATAGGGATGCGAAGTTCTTAAGTTACTTTTGGAAGACTTTATGGGGAAAATTAGGCACCAAATTGTTATTTTCTACTACATGTCACCCCCGAACTGATGGTCAAACAGAAGTAGTTAATAGGACTTTATCTACCTTGTTGAGGGCTATCATTAAAAAGAACATAAAAGTATGGGAAGATTGTTTGCCGCATGTTGAATTTGCTTATAATCGTGCTGTTCATTCTGCTACTAAGTTTTCACCATTTGAAATTGTTTATGGTTTTAATCCATTGTCACCATTGGATTTAACATCATTACCCGTTTCTGAACGTGTTAACTTGGATGGAAAGAAAAGAGCTGAATTTGTTAAACAGATACACGAGAAGGCACGGCTCAACATAGAGCGAAGAACGGAACAGTATGTAAAACAAGCCAATAAAGGGCGACACAAGATGGTTTTCGAACCCGGAGATTGAGTATGGTTGCACATGAGGAAAGAACGATTTCCCATACAAAGACATTCCAAACTACTTCCGAGAGGAGATGGTCCTTTCCAAGTCCTGGAGCGCATCAACGACAATGCTTACAAGCTCGATCTACCTGGTGAGTATAATGTAAGTGCCACTTTTAACGTTACTGATCTGAGCCCTTTTGATGTAGGTGACGATTTGAGGACAAATACTTTTCAAGAGGAGAAGAATGATGCAAACTATGGCACAACATCAAAGGAACCAGTTCGAGTACCAGTTGGGCCGGTTACAAGGGCACGGGCTAAGAGGTTCAAAGAAGCACTTAATGGATTAATTCAAGAAGTGTGGGCTCAAACGAATTCGTGGAGGCCCATTGAACATGATCCATAAGGAAACTTCAATTTAATTCAGGTCTTAGAAAATCCGGACCAAGCCCAATAAGAGAGGACGTTTTTGAACTATAAATTTTCGGTTTCCTTCAATTGACTGAATTCCTTCCTTGGCTGAATTGGAACAAAAGTCATATTTTCCTTTTTTAGGCATGTATTAGGTGTGAAATTAAGTGTAAGTTTCCATATTTTCATTCTAGGAATATTCGGAGAATATTCGGGGAATATTCGGAGAATATTCGGGGAATATTCGGAGAATATTCGGGGAATAAGTGTAAGTTTCCATATTTTCATTCTAGGAATATTCGGAGAATATTCAGAGAATATTCGGAGAATATTCAGAGAATATTACGAAATATTCCATTTAGCTTCAATTTTATTTAGGGTATATTTTGAGAATATTCTTGTAATTCATGCCTATAAAAAGGCATCCACAAGTAATGAAAGACATCATCAGTTTTATTCACAAATTTGAGAGTTAAATTTCTCTTTAGTTCTTTGAGAGCTATTTCGAACTTATCGGAGTTTTCCGTGGCGTTCACCATCGACTTATCAAGCGGCTTTTCCATCACCGTTTGTGGCATCTTCGTATACCAAGGTTCTTGTTTCACAATAAGCAACGGGTTGAGGTCATCCTATACCGAGGTTCTTGTTTTTGTTGAAGCAACGGGTCGAGATTCCACCCAAAGCCTGAGTCTTAGAACGTTCTTGGAGTCCTAATCTTGACGGGTCTCGTTATTCTTGGCGAGGTTCGCATCAATTATCATAACTTTATAACTCAAATTTCAAAAATTCATAACCTTCCAAATAGGGGTTCCTACTGAAATATGAATCCAGTACGTGGCTTTGTATCTAGATCGGAAAGGCTTATGACCCCGAGGGTAGCTTTCCTGTATAGTTTCCAGCCGATATACTTGGTCGGTCTAGAACTTATCAGAATTATAAGTTTACATAGGATCTTAGTAATCCGCTAGTCTGCCTTAAACGCCCTCTTGGCAAACAGGCCTTACGACTTTCTGGGATTACTGGCGGATCATATGCTGGCTTATAACACTCATAGATTCTATTCCTTAGGATTCATATTTCAGTAGTAATGACTACTGATGATCGAAGCACATGTTTTCGGAATATTACAATTACTACTACTAGCTCCGTAAAGAGATTTAGCTGCTCATGATTTTTGGGAAACTGATATTTTATTTTCTAAAGACTCCGTGTCGAAAGTTACAAACTAAGAGCAAAGACCTTAGCATATATAGGTCTTTCTCGAGGAAAAGTAACTCTAGTTAGAAACTTAACTCTAGTTACAAACTTTACTCTGATTAAAAACAGAAGACAAAAGAGTCATCTTATCCGGATGACTTTTACAGAGCAAAAGATAAAGATAAAGGAAACGATAAGATAAGGCTAAGGCTTTCTGGCAAAGAAAATACAAAACATAATAATAAGGACTAAAGTAGTCAGAACAGCTTTTTGACTACTTTATGATAGGTTCATGATCCGGACTCAAGTTTGAATTTTCCCATTCCATTCCTAGATTATCCAGATAACCCCAAGAGTCTTGAGAATCTTGGAACGGGTCGTCCGGTGATTGGGTAGAGGGCTGAGTGGGTCCTGCTTGGTCAGTGACTGGACATTTCGTGTTGTCTGGTTGTGACTTCTGAGGCTGAGGAGGACTTTTGAAAAAGTGGCCCGGCAGCTCATTGTACAGGTGGAAGAAATCCAGCGCTTCTTTGATGGCTTTTTCATATGATGATGGGAATTGTTCCCATGGGGCATCATCTTCGGGCAGGGGCCATAATTGCTTTGGAATGGTCCTGTTTCTGCAGAAAAGCTGTTTCTGGATTTCCCTGTATTCAATGCCATCTCGTTTGATGGGGAATCTGCTAGATGAGTAGATCTCCACCGTTGGGTTACAAACAACTAATTTTCTTTTTTTCGTCTAATCTGGCATTTAACGATAAAAAGAAAATAGTGTAACCTTCATGTGGCATGATTACAGATGGTGTCGTTGGGTATACGTACATGACTGCCTTGTTGCCTCGGATTTTTTCCCATTGATCCGTGAGTTGTTCATCCCATGTTGAAAGTGGCTGGAACCATTCAAGCATGTCTATCAGACTTTGGAAAACTGGTCTATATTTTGCATGGTTTTCATAGCTTCTGATAGTGGTTCTAAGCTCTTCGGTTTGGACTTCAATGGCTATAGTGAAAACACTAGCCAGGTTACAAAGGACATGGGTGAATTGTGTGGACAGATACCATTTTTTTGCTCGAACCGGGAATATTTTGGAAAATGGATAGGTTGGATGGAAACCTAATTCTTTTAAATATTCTTCTCCGATATGCTTAGCTAGGGTGATCTGCTGGTGCATGGCTTTTTCAATTGCTTTTTCTTTTGGATTTCGGGATTTGAAAATCTTTATGGCGTCTGATGGGCAGGAGTTCATAAAGAAATCGGTGTTGGTGGAAGAAGGATTGGACGAAAAGGCCATCATGTAAATAAGTGGAATTTGAAACTGGGCAGTGATGATCTGAAGGGCTGGACTTGGTTCAGTATTTATAAGGGGGGAATGTTTTCTTGATAAGTAATCTGAAATAATGTTTTCTTTTCCCCGAATATGCTTTATTTCAAACTGAAACTGATCAAACCACGTTAGTAGTCTAATCATTTGGGGATTTTTTGTTTTCGTCATGCTTGGATTAAGCATACCTTTAATGGCTGAACAGTCTGTCTCCACTGTAAAGTGGTGTCCAATCAGATGGAATTCAAACTTCGAAATCCCCATTTTGACAGCTATCAATTCTTTCAACGTGGAGTGATAGTGCAGCTGGCTTCCTTTGAACTGTCCACTCTTGTATCCACAGATTTTCCTCTTTCCGTCTGCTTCTTCAAAAAGCACTGCACCCCAGTGACTGTCACTTACGTCTGTCTGCAAGATTCTTTTTCCAGAGTGTGGAATAGCTAAGAGTGGCAGGGTCTGCATGACTTTCTTCAGCTTTTTTACAGCGTCTGTCTGGGCTTGAGACCACGTGGGTGGTTTCTTTTTCAGCATCTGTGTCAATGGCTCTATCAAGACAGATATGTTTGGGATAAAATCTCGCAAATAGTTGACTATACCCAAAAATTGTTGTATCTGTGTCTTGGATAGGCTTTCGTCTGGGAATTTCAACAGTTCTTGGGCTATGTTGGGTTGGGCCTGGTATTCGCCTTGTATGATCTTCATTCCCAAGAATTCAATTTGTGGTTGACCAATGATCATCTTTCTCTCAGAGAGCATGATTCCATACTTTTCTGTTAAGTCTGCGAACTGGGCCAGAAGGTTTTGATGGGCTTGCTCATTTTCTGAGAATAGTAGGATGTCGTCTATGTATATGAGAGCATGGTCAAGAATTGGGCCATATATGCGGGTCATGGCTTTCTGAAATAGTGATGGGGCTGTTTTTAGGCCGAAAGGTAAAACAGTCTATTGGAAGTGATGGTTTGGGATACAGAAAGCTGTTTTGGGTCTGTCTATCGGATTAATTCCCAATTGCCAAAATCCTGCCTTGAGATCAAACTTTGAAAATAGTTTTGCATGGGCCAGGTTGGAAAATAAAACTGATTTATTTGGTAAAGGGAATTTATTATCAGAAAGGAATTGGTTTAAGAGCTTGTAGTTTATAACAAGTCTTTGTTTACCTCTTGTCTGTTCTGACCTTTTGTTTACGTAGAATGCATGGCATGCCCAATCTGAACTTGTTGATTCGATGAGACCCTGGTTCATCAGTTCTTCGCATTCTGTGATGGCCATCTTTTGATGTTCTGGATTCATCCCCGGATGACTTGCTTTTGTAGGGTTGATATCTTCATTTAGCTTAAATGGTAAACTGATGAAGAAGTCTTCGTTCTTCCAGAGGGGATGATCACACTTTGTAAGGAACTCTGCATGAGAGTTGGCACATGAGTTTTGTATCAACCTGTTTTTGAGTTGTCCAAACGGATCCTTTATTGCCTGGAATTGGTTCGGAAGGGACTCCCATGGAGTGAACTGGTTCTTGAAAGCAAGGCCGACTGGAAGGATTCTCAGTCCTTTACATTTTTTATAGACATCAAATCCAATAATAAGATCTTTTCCTGGAAGACTCGATCCAATAACTTTATGAATGACCGAGCATTCTGGAAAGAACCTGATCTTTATAGGCTTGCTAACCAAATCTGTGCTGAAAATATCTCCATTGCCAGCATGAAAGAATTGTTTCTCTTTTTTCCATAATGTTGATGGAAGAATCCTTGGATTCATCATGGAATAAGAGGCACCTGTATCAAAGAATGCTGTTACTTGTACAGGTTTGGAGTACTTGCTGGGGAGTATCGTCACCTTCATTGTAGGCTGAACTAAAGTGGCTGAGTGAGCTGGAGGAATGTTATTGCCTTCAATCAGGAGTTGTTGGATTGCACATAGCGTCTCAGACCCGATTTCATCGTCTGTTGATACTACGGATTCCAAGTCATGATCTCGTAGATCAATCTTCGTAAGAGCTTCAATGTGGGAAATGAGTCGGGCAGACTTTCCTTTGGGACAATTTTTTGCAAAATGACCCTTATTTCCACAGATAAAACATCTATCTGTCTTTTTGTAGGAAGTTTTCCTTCTTAAGAACTTCAGAGGGCCTTTTCTCCTTTTACTCGAGAATCTGAAGGTCTTGAATCGTCTGTGCTTTCTAATTGATCTCCTGTCTGGGCATTTGCATTGGGATTTTCCTTCCTTACACTTTATTGTTAGGTGTTTGTGGCTGCAGACCTTCGAAAGCTTTTTAGATTGCTTAATGTATTCCTGGAGAAATTTGTTCTGTGAACACATTTTTTCTAAGGCTTTAAGAACAAGTTGGAACAATTCTCCAATGGTCACCGTCTTTAAGTCTTTGGAGGTTGCTGCAAGGAGCCTTATGGTTTCTTCTCCCAGAGGTTTTGGAATCGAGGACAAATATGCCTGTTTTAGATTAGGATCATTAATCCCACCGATTTGATAAAATCGTTGAGTGATCCTTTTATGGTGTTTCTCGAGGTCACGTCTGTCCATGGAGCAGCATTTTAGCTTGAAGAATTCTGCTCTTAGTCTGTCAGTGAGCTGATCATCTTGTCCACAGAATTCAATGTAGATCTGCTGCAACGCAACTTCTGCTGAGTCTGCTTGTAAATATTGGAGTTGTCTGTATTCTCCCAAGCTCATCCACCAATCTTGTAGAATTCCTGTAAGTCTTGACGCAAAACCAAGCAGCACACTCCTAATATCCGATCTAGGCTTTTGTGATTCCAGCAATATCCATGCTTTGAATTCCTGGAATCTTTCTCTCCATCTGATTGGAGGAAGATCGTCTATGGAGAAGACTAAAAATTTAGTCTTGTCTCCACTTTTGGGTGGTCTGTTGTTGTTGGTCTCCTGAGGTTGTTGTTCTTCGTCAAGGACTTCATCTTCATCGTCTGGTGGTTCCTCATACACAGGGGTAGAGGTACTGGGTTGAGCCATCATCAGTTGAGGGGAGTCATCCTGATCAGTTGAATCGGATTCAGTCTCGGTAGGAGAGTCACTGATGAATTCTTCAACAGGACTTAGCTGTTCGTTTGAGCTATCAGATTCTTCTTGTTCATCTGAGCTCCATGAGCTGTCTGTCTGTAGCTCCTTTGGGCTTTCAGAAGTATAGTGTTGTAGGCTGTTAACCATCATCTGGCCTGGTGAAAAGGCTGGGTCTTGGATCTTCAAGGCTTGTTGGTACGTCTTTTCTGGCACTTGAGGAAACTGTTGCGGCGTTCGGAGTAATTCAGATGGGGTTGATTGGATCATCTTCTCCTTTCTCTTTTCTTCTCTTCTTTTTCTTTCTTGTTCTCTGTCCTGTTCTTCAAGAATTTTCTTGAGACGGAGAATTGAACTTCCAGAAGAGGTTGGAAGAGGTTGCGGTTCTTTGGCCATCATTGTGAACTACCAAGGAGTGGGTGGTTCATACAATTGTCTCCATTCTTTTGTTTGGAGAGCTTCAAATTGATTTTTTAAATCTTTCATCTCCCTCTCTTTGTCAGCAAATACATGCATCGGGACTGTATGGTTTTTGATCATCCACATCAGTTCTTCATGAGTCTGCTGGATCTTTGCTTCTAGTTTCTTGAGAACAGAAGTCTGAGATGCCAAGGATGATGTTTGCTTCTCAATTTGTTTTAGGGTCCGTCCTTGGGCTATTAGGGCTTCTGTCTGCCAATTGAGAACTCGTTCAGCAGGAGAAGTTTCTTTCAGGACTCCATCAGCATCTCTAGTAGTCGAATCTAGGATCTTCGGCTGATGATTGGAGGTTCCCTGTTCTTCTTTTTTGGAGAACTTTTGGAGAGGAGGGAAATCTTGTTCGTATGCCGCAGGTTGCATCATAAGAGCTGGAACAGGTGTTGGTGCTTTCATTGGCACGTGTGGAGCTCTTCTTTGTACTTGTGGTCGGCAGGACTCAAGTGGCATCGTTGTTATGAGAACAGGGGATTCTGAGAAGACTTCAGGAGCGTCTTGGAAATCATCGTCAGGAGCATCATGGAATTCATCTTTGTCATCATCACTATTGTCCTCCCATCCTGTGGGTTTAGGCATGGGGCTTTCATAATGAGTTGGAGCTGAGTATTTAACAATAAAGTCAAATTTCCCTGATGGTTGTCCAAGAAGACCAACTTGAGGATCAGAATTCTCAAGTCTGGTTTTGAGAAGTCTTTCTGAAGAACTTCTTTGGTTGGATCGTCTGGGAAGATCACCTTGTTGAATAGCTTGCATCATAAACTGCGTAGGAAAACATTCTGGCGGCTTTGTTTCCTTTCTGTCAAAAGTAATCTGGACAGATCTATCTTGAAGGGTCTTGTAGTCTGGCTCGGCAGTTGTTTGAACCGACTGTTGTGGTTGTTGTATACGCTCGTAATCTGAGATCCATGAGCTGGGTAGAATCTTTTTCAATTCCTCTGTTGCAATCTGTCGAGGAATGTAAGTACAGGTAGGAACCTGTTGAGAGTCGACGTGGATCATGAGAGCATCTGGTGAGGTTGGAATCGCCAAATCCATTGCATGATCTTGAAGCCTGTACGCCATTTGATAATGTAAAGTGGAACCAATAGAAGCTGGATCTTGATCTACTCCGATTGTTTGGATCTCCACTTTGAACACATCTGTCAACCTACCATCTTTGAGAGACATGTTGAAATTAGGATACAGAGTATAAACTGCTGTTCCTGCGTTTAATGTAGTCTTCATAGTAGCAATACTGGCATGTTGGTATTTTTTCAGCCTAGAATCTAAAAGAGTTATTCTAGCACTTATGGGAAGGCCTTTTTGTGCATGATAGGTCAGGGCTAGTCGTATAGCACCGAAGTGGATATGGGTATATCCTTGAATTATATAGAATAAAAAAAACTCCATATTTATTTATTTTTCTGAACATATTTTAAATTTTTTTATTCTTTTTTTGAATTTAATTCAAAATCAAACCCGTATACCAAATGCTTACCAACAAATTGAACAACTTTTCTACCCTTTTTTTTTTTTTTTTTAATTTCCTTCCAACTACCAAACAGAGACAAGGGTAAAGTTTGAAAGGTCACCGAGACACGGACATTGGATAGGGTTTACACTTCCATCTTTCATCTGGGAATTTCCCACAAAGACTTCCTCATAAAGCATCTTTTTAAGGATAATAGAAACACGAATTTCTTCCAATCGATTGAATCAGGAATTATTTTTTATTTGAAAAAGAGGGGGGTGGTGGAGGGGAACTTTTCTGATAGATATGTGCTCACCATAATCACGCAGATTTTAGGCATTTGAGAGAACTTTTTGAATAGTATTTATCATATAACAATAAATGAAAGTGAGAGAGAAGCAGAACATCTTTCAGGTGGTCTTTTTCCGTTTTGGTATTGAAAGGGGCTCGGAATGGTTCTGACACCCCTACGAAAAAAGTTTTAAAAGCCTCGAACTAGCTCACGAAAGTGAGGTCAAAATAACAACTAAATCATTCTCACTAAAATACGCAGTCAATTAGCGTCTCTTTTATTCAGGATTTAAGTGAAGGAATCGGTATATGACTACATCAGGCACCCTCATACTACTTCAAACACCTATCTGTATATTTGCAAAACACCTAAGTTATCATGAAAAATGGGTGCGATATGCCGGTGATACAACTCAAAATATAAGCAACTCACAGAAAGACAGGAGCCATAACGAGGGTTATTGTCGCAAGCATTTTTATAAGAACATGAAGAGAAGGACCGGCTGTGTCTTTAAATGGATCTCCAACGCTGCAGGACCAAATGGTGGAAAATAGATCAGTTAAAGGAACAATAAGTTAAATCAAGTCTAGGAATAGGATTAAAACACACACACACAGCGCAATTTAAAGGTTAAATAGCTGAAAGGAAATTCTATGTCTCACACTGGCATCTGTTAAGGAAACATTGTTGCCAATATCTCAATTTCCTCTTAAATAGCCATTGTAGTTTAGTGAAAAGGTCTAAGTTGTAGGTGCAAACTGTAAAATAACTCAAAACCTAAATGATCCACCAGCTAGCTTGTATACCCTGATATGTTATTGGCCAGGAACGAAAGGTAGGATATGCATAGAACACAAACACACAGTTAGACCCTTTTAAGATGTAAATTTTTTTTATTTTTTTGGGTGTGTATGTGCGTGTGAAGCGTCTTATCTTTTTTTTTTTTTTTTTTGGTTGGTTGGAGGGGGGGTGGGTGGCGGGGGTGGTGGGGGTTGCTCCAGTCCATTTTACAGACCATTGAAAAAGTGACTGAAACTCTAAAGACACCTCCATAACTTAGCCTTTAGTGGAATAAAAGACAAAAAAAAGCACACGTGACTCCCAGCTTTAGAGATTTTGGGATATAAATTTGCTAATGTTTTCCTACTCCTAGTGTAATTGTAGACAAAGGGGAAAAAGAAGACTTACGTATCTCCCGTTACTGCAGCTTTATGAGAATCACTTCCTTTACCACCAAGAGCACCAGTCTCTATGTACTTCTTTGCGTTGTCCCAGGCACCACCGGCTGTGTTAAGGAAAAGAGCCATAAGAATACCTGAAACTGTTGCAAACATCAGCATTGCGGCGACAACTTTAGCCCCAAGAAGAGGATGTCCAGTATAATATCCCAAAATCCGGAACAGAAATCCTGCAAGTAAAATGAGCAAATAATGATATCCTTCATGATATATAGGTATGTTTCCACCTTGTAAAGAGAAGAACAAAAATAAAATTAAGACACCCAGATGAACACCAGAATTGTGTAATGAACTTAATATAAGTTTAACGTTTCAGTATCAACATTGTGAGCAGAAGGATAAAATTTTTCAACTTGGTTAACTCACTTTTACACATCATCAGCAAAAGCGCATAATGTCTCAGATTGACTCTTTAAAGTGCCGGGCAGTTCATTCCATCATTTGTATTTAATGGTCATTACTTATTTAAACTCCACATAAAAGTAGAATTCAGGATATTAATCTATGACTGATCTTGATTATTAAAAACTTAAAGCTCAACTTAGGTAACATGCAACACAGTAAAACACTAACAGTAGGCAAATTAGGATACTATGAGGCAAAAAGTGACATGTAATAAGGTATTTCTGATTCATGAACACTCAAATGAAAATTATTTATAAGACATTATGATCAACTTACCAACTGCTATAGGTGAAACAATAGCCAAGGCACCAGGTTTTATCATTTCTCTCAAGGATGCAGACGCTACAATAGCAACACAACGACCATAATCAGGCTTCTCCTTGTAGTCCTGCGGCAATAATGTCGTTAGAAGTTCCATATTATGAGAGGATAATGAACCAACAAGTAAAATCAAATTGCGATTCAGGAATTTCTAGGGGCGAGGTGTTGAAGAAACTTAATACTTACCATTATACCAGGCCTCTCAATAAACTGTCTCCTAACTTCATTAACAACTTCTTGAGCAGTTCGGCCAACAGCTGAGCAAGCCCAAGCACTAAATAGAAATATAAGCATAGAGCCCAATAACCCTCCAATGAAGACTTCTGGAATGGCAATATCAACCTGGAAATCCAAAGAAAGGTTTCAAATGAAGAGCAAGGCTCAAAAAGTGGCCCGAAAATTTTTTTTTTCAAGTACAGTTCTCTTACCTGTTTAAAAGGTTCACGAGCAAATGTGGCAACCTCATCCATATAAGCACTAAACAGAAGGAAAGACGCAAGTGCAGCAGATCCAATTGCAAACCCTTTAGTTGTTGCCTTTGTGGTGTTCCCTACTGCATCCAAGATATCCGTGATCTCTCGAACACTTTCTGGCTGAAAAGACATATTTGCTCAAAGTTATATAAGCTAAAAAGAAAAGGAAGCATTATATTCACTGCAGGTAGTTAATTACTGAAAAAAATATTTAAAGAATTCACTGATCGCTAATTCATGGTTACCTGCTGGCTCATCTCTACAATTCCACCAGCGTTATCAGCTATGGGACCAAACATATCCATAGTGAGAACATAGGCAGCAGTGCTGAGCATTCCCATTGTTGCTACAGCTGTACCAAAGAGCCCACCGGTTGGATTTCCAGCTTCATCTACCAGTCCAGAGGTGTGACCAAGCCAAAAGGCAGAGATAATAGAAACACTAATAACGAGGACAGGAAGAGCAGTTGACTCGAGGCCCAAACTCACTCCAGCAATTATGTTTGTCCCGTGACCCGTGGAGCTAGAAAGAGCTAATGTGCGTACAGGTTCATGCTTGTAGTCAGTGTAGTACTTGGTAATCCAGACAAAAATATAGGCTGTGATGATACCAACTAGCCCACATAAAGCAAAGTTAAACCACGCGGAAGGCGCTTGTTCAGTGTAAAGCAGCCAGCGGGTAGACTGTAGAGTGATTCCAGAAACCACACAATTTACAAGGCATCAGAATAATAATAATAATAATAGGCTTCCAACATCTGAAATAAACTAAGATATAAAAGTCTAAAGCATTTCCAGATAACAATAATAATAACAATAACAACAACAATAATAATAATAATAATTATAGGCTTCCAACATCTGAAATAAACTAAGATATAAAAGTCTAAAGCATTTCCAGATAACAATAATAATAATAATAATAATAATAATAGGCTTCCAACATCTGAAATAAACTAAGATATAAAAGTCTAAAGCATTTCCAGATAAATTGAAAGAATATAAAACAGAGCAGATAACCAGCTGTGGTTCTTAATAAATTAAACAAGCTCTAGTTGGAGTCATGGATGACTAATTACCAGACCAAATGTCAGTACAGCTAGCACTATAGTTATGGAATATCCTTTTTGGAGAATAGCCATTGGATCCTCTATCGGGGCCTTAACACCAGAATCACGTGTACTCCTTATTGAAAGAATTCCAACAGAAGATATAACCAAATCAAACGAGTGAACAACAAGAGGGAACAATATGAAGCCAGATGGATCTGCACAAACAAGAATACAGAGCTGAATCTTCCAAAGCAACAATGATCCTACATGAACCATACTAGTGACAAGATCAAAGAAAAAGATCCAAAAGGCTCAAAGCATAGTAGCACTTATCTGTGTGACAATATCAAATGAAATTTAAATTGAAAAAAAAAAAAAATGCCTACCTTCAATTTTACAACGTTGAGCCATCGTTCCCCCGAGGATCATAGCACTGATTATTTCAGCTGCAATACTTTCAAAGAGATCAGCACCTCTAGCTGCACAGTCTCCAACGTTGTCTCCAACCTTCATGTGATTATTTCAAGGACCAAAGTTTGATCAACAAGTTTGGAGCAACAAAACCATCAAAGAAAAATAGTGGAAAAGTAGCAGAATCTGTTGGACTTGGAGAAAAGTTTTCAACTATATAAAATAGGATTAAACCACATTTTACGATTCTAGCATCCCCACACCATTATACAACGTGGTTTATGCATATAATTATGCAAACTTAATTTAGATAGTAGAAAAATAAATAAATAAATAAACAAATAAAAATAAATAACTACAACAACAACAAAAATAACCCCAAAAAAAGCACCATTTCATGGTTTTGTGATGTTTTTTAATTCCTTTCTCTTTATTTCTGTCTAAATTCAAATTCAAAAGACACCTATCTACAAGATGAGCCAGCGATTAAAAAAATACCTAGAACCTCACAATAATAGATATATTCTTGCTGTATGACATAGAACAAACAAAGTACAGCATTGACCGATTTAATATCTCCTTTTCCATTCAATCTAAAGCTTAAGTGCCTAACTTGATGAATAAGTCACAACGTTGTAATAATTTTAAAAAAGCTGCAGTTATTAAGGCAATGGCAAACTAATAAAGCCAGAATAACATCACTAATTACCAGATCGGCAATCACTGCAGGATTCCTAGGGTCATCTTCAGGAATTCCCTGTTCTACTTTTCCAACAAGGTCCGCTCCTACATCTGCTGCTTTTGTGTATATTCCACCACCCAACTGTGCAAACAGGGCAACAAAAGAAGCTCCAAAGCCATATCCAACAAGAAGAAGAGGCACTGGGAGTCAAGTACATTAAAAAATAAGCACTGGATAGTGGGGGGAAAAGAAAGACAAAAGCAAATCCTAGAATAAATGCAATACCAAGGAAACAAGCATTTTTTTTGTTTAAAAGGGCTTTATAATGGAAATATCTAATCTAAAATACAAAGAAGCACAAATCAACACATCTTTGCAATGGAAGCCAACATAGCAGCAAGTCATTACACCCTATGATAAAGTTAAAGCTAATAACGACAATGGTGATAGAACATTAAACACTAGGATGATAAAAGGACTCTAGAAGCATAGGATGGAAAATGTTGTGTACTCAAAAGTCTATATGTTTAAGATAGGACTGGCAATTTCAAGCACGGCACGATAAAACAACTCGAAAGCGACACAAACTAAATAGGTTGGGACCACACGTTTAATATTTAGGTCATAATTGGGTTAGCACTTATAACACAAAATTAAACTAGCCGGAAACATGCTAGCCTGCTTAACCTGTTTAACACGTTTAATTGTATGAGTCATAAATGTGCCAACAAGACACGGCCAGTTTATAGCCCATAAATAAAAATAAAAATTTTATATTTTTTAATTGAACAAACCTCTTTTATATATATTTCATTAAAAATCCTTCCATTTTTATTTCATATTTTAAAATCTATCCTAACCCTAACCTTAGCTCTTCCGCCCACAACCGCCTTACAACATTTTTTTAATGATTTTGTCAGTTAATTGGGTCATAAACAGGTCATTTTCGTGCCAAACCCGTCACGACCCATTTAATTATCATGTTTGCATGTCTTATTAGTTGTGTTTTAGGCATTTCATGTTTGTTTTTGGGTTCTCAATATGTTTATTAATAGTGTCATGTTCATGTTTACCCTAATCGTGTCGGCCCGAACACAAATTGCCAGCCCTAGTTTAAGATTCAAAGCACTTTGTCAAGACAACAAACACAGATACCTAATGGCTGCCCTTAAGAGCGTATTAGTTCAATAGGTTTTTTGTTGACTTAATCTGCAAGTTACCCTCTTTACAGCTGCTCCACTCAATTTTCTATGCCTTTGGCCATTAGGTTTAGCATCACGTGTCAAACTTGAAAGAAATAGGAATAATGAAAACCAAAACACCTTAACCTATTTTACTGCTGACCTAGTACACAAACAGGAATTATATTATCTGACAACACAAAAAACAAAAACAAAAAAATCAAAGTGCAGTTTAAATTGTAGCAAAAATCACAAAACGAATACCATGATCAGATGTAGTAGAAAATGAGACGAAGATACCAACACACATAACAGAATAGGAATAAGACAAAATTATAACAATTCAAGTAACAAAAGGAAAGTCGACACCTACAATCAGTAACCTTCATTGAACCAGATGAATCCAACCCCAGCCAAACATAAAATGTGGAATACAAAATGGCTATGCCAATTACAGCCATACCAACAACAACCATAGCAGAAAAACCACCAGCCCGAACGGCTACCTGCACATAATGTTTTCTCTTAAAATGCAACCTTAAAATTGCTGCAGAAAAGTAACTAAATGAGACACAAACCTGCAATGCCTCTCTTGCAGATCTTCTCGCAGCACTAGAGACGCGGACATTTGCACGAACTGACACCCACATCCCAACATACCCTGCAATCCCAGAACACAAAGCTCCCAAAAGAAATGAAGCTACAGTGATATAGGCAGAGGTAGACCTACATCAGCAAGTTATAACCGTGAATATGTATTGACCAAAAGTCTAGGCGGAAGAGACGAAGAAGGGTGCAAAGGAGAATTATATTATCACCTCCCAATACCAGAAGCTTCTTGTTGAGGAGTTGTACTGCGAAACAAGTATATGCAAAGGATGACAAGAGCTAGTAAAAAGGCCATCTTAGAGATAGTCCCGTACTGGGTCCTGAAGAAACCTTCAGCTCCATCTCGTATAGCCTCTGAAATCTGAAAGAAAGCACAAGGAGGCATTTTATACTAACATTTGATTACCTGCATAATGAATTCTAGAACACCCAGCCCATTGAGATCCAAAACATTAATTCATTCGTACACTAACTCTACAAGGAAAAAATATTGTAGTAGTTGTACCTGAACCATCTCAGGAGGCCCCTCATCCTTTGAAAGTACCCACTTTGTAAGGTATACTGACAAAAGAAAGCTGACAATACAAACTGAAAAAACAAACACGATGATGGGAGAAGTTTTTGCTCCAATGAAAAAGACCACTCCAAACCCCAAGAGCAAAAGTAGTAAAAGAATCCGGAAATTTATCCCCAGTAGGATTCGAAAAATCTGCACAAATAAATTTCTATTGTCAGGATTCAGCACATAGAAATCAGCAAAATAGAATTAGAGTTAGAGAGGCCAAAACAAAGGTGCTAAGTATTTCCAAAATGAAAAGAAATCAAGTAAAAAGCATACAATTAGACCCTAGAAGCATCCTGAAGATATCAAAATAAAAATAAAAACACTAAAACAACAAAGGTGTCACCAAAAAGACCAAATATCTTAATCATACTGACTTGCTTGGATCATGAAAACAGCATAATAAGAAAACTAGACCTTTGCAAAACAATAAAAAATGAAATATAAGACAATATTTCAAGCGTGAACAAAGCTTGAATTTGAAAAAGAAAAAAGAAAAAAAGAACACAAGTTTTCACCAAAATAACAACATGAAACAAAATAGCAGCTACGATCCTTACCCATGGGGTGTAAGATTTGCTGCGCATATTGGGAAAGGTCCTTGGCCTGTCCTGGTAAGGCCCCATATTACCATCCTCCAAATCCCCATCCATGAGCATTGTATGGGCGGAATTCACCCTCCGAGCCACAGGAAAAGGGTTGTACTCGCCGCTTTGGGGCAAGTCACCCCCTGAACCCGGTCGCTGAATTTTGAAGATTCTTCTTTAGCCAGCAAAAAGACAACCACTGCAAGTTCAACTCATACAAGTGTAGAATCAGTAAAATGTCACTGACTGGCAAACCTGCTTTCCTATAACTCTTTTTAGAGTCTAAACTTTATCTTCTCTGCAAACCCAACTCCTAGAAAATCGACAAAAAAGAAAAAAAGAAAAAAACGAAGTTTTGTCAACTTCAACATTCAAATGTAATGTGACAGAGGCAGAGGCAGAGGCAGAGGCAGAGGCAAATGGATTTCTTGCAATCATATTGATCAGCTCAGCAAAACAACAATATATATAGCTGCAGCTCTTTAGATCACCACACCCATATGCGTGAAATAAATCCGGAAAAAGTTTCTTCATTTGGATATTAACAAACGTAAAATCCATGGCAAAAAAATAACGAAGAATTTCAGTAATTCCAACATATTTTTACAAATTTCAGTAATACAACAAAACAAATAACCAACTTACAATTCCGAAATTCCAAAATAAAACCTTCCGAAAAACGGAATTCGAAGAAAATGCTAGAACATAAAAAGGATCAACAACAACGGAGAGCTCTAACCAAGTATAACAAAGAAATCGAAGCAAATCCAAATGATAGCAGTGCAAAATTAGAAGAGATCCGGAAACAAAAAGCCCTAGAACTTCAATTATACAGCAAGAATCACAAAAAAGGGAAATCAAAGACGAGAATCGCAGAGAGATCAATGAGAAACACCGAAATCTGAGGGCATTACCAGGGAAAGTTGGAGCGGAGAGAGATCTTGCTCTTGGGCGCTCTCTCTCTCTCTCTCTCTCTCTCTCTCTCTAAGTCGTTGCCTTTCTCTCTCTAACTCGTTGGCTTTCTCTCTCTTGTCCGTTCGTCTATATCCGAATTAGAAGAAGAAGCAGAACGCAGAAGAGGAGGTGCAAGAGAGAGACACACACGCACGATGACTTCTTCGCACGATGACAGAAAGTGGGAACATGCCAAATGCTAGAGAGAGAAACTTAGAGAGAGAGATTATTAACGGAAAAATGTACCCAAAAAAAAGTTTTCATAAATGTGGATTTTTTACCCAAAAATCAAATCAAAACAATAAAGAAAGAGACAAAAAAAAAAAAAGAAAAGAAAAGAAAACGTGGGAGTTTTCTCGCACGATAGTGTCCTTAATGTTATATTTAGACAATGTTTAACAAACGTATTTTATTTTTATCATATTTGAATAATTTATATTAATATTTAAATAAAAAATATTTATATTATATTTAAATATAATATATATTTAGAAGAGTCATATTTATATTATATTTAAATAATAAATATGTGATATTATTTAGATAAATGTTATATATTTATCGAAAATGTTATATTTAAGCAATGTTTAACAAATGTATTTTATTTTTATCATATTTGAATATTATATATTATATAAAATTTATATTTAAAAATATATATTTATATTATATTTAAATATAATATATATTTAGAAGAAATAAATTTGAACTATATTTAAATAATAAATATATAATGAGAGAAAAAAGAGAGAAATAGAGTATGTAATGTGATTAGTAGAATTAATAAAAAGAGTGAAATAATAAATAATAATTGTGTTGAATTTAAGAAGTGATGTGATTGATAATTAAAGACAATACGTTTGTGTTTTATTATAATATAAATGTAATGTGGTAAACAAATATTGCATAAAATTTTTATCTATAGCAAGTATTCATCATTGATACTAATGTTAGTGCTTATTTGACAAATATTTTTTAGTGTTATTGTATTCAAAATCAATGCAATTTTACCCCAAATGCAAAGTTTTACATTCAAATATAATCTTTTTCAACAGTACTACGAAAACAATTACTATTCAAAAGTTTTTTAAAATAATCGTATCAACTTTTCAACTCTAATTTTTTATCTTTATTTTTATCAATCACATCAATATTTCAACTTTAAAATACTTTTCATCTAAATACGCATTTCATTCAAATACAAAACAAATATTTTTTAATCAAATACAATACTTAAAAAATAAATTGTATTCAAACGTAATTAAAATGTAATATGTTTACCAAACGACCCATTAATTTTTGAAAAAAAAATTAACATGTGATTTATATATAAGCTATTGGTTAATAACATGAATGAACATTTTTTTTTTATTTTAATTCAAATTTATTAAGATCAATATATTTAATTAAGTTTTATTAAATTATAAAATTTTAATTAAGTATTACTGATTTGAGTTAACATGAATTTTAAAAAAGATCTTCAATTAATGATTTATAAGTAATTCAAACGTCGTTAGCTATATATAAAAAAAATTTTGAAATCAACTGGGATAGATTATTGAAAATTTATAAGTTTAATACATAAATTATTTAAATTGAAAGTTTATAATGCAAATTAAAATTGTACGATATGTTTAAAGTGTACCATTATAAAACAACAACATTAACAACAATGAAAAATGACTTTCGAGTAAAGGGTGAGGTAGGAATGGTAATTGGATGAGTTGGGATTAGACTGCTTCCCTCGTCCGTATACCCACCCCCCTTTTCCCCTAATGCCTGCCTAAATCCCTTCAAAATACTATTTTCTTAACTTATTTATTTATTCATTAAGAACGATAATTTAAAAAAACACTCAAAATGAATTCCACTAAAGTTTTTATAAAATGTAGTAATATAATCACCAATATAATCAAAAATCTGAATGTTATAAACAAATCCAAACTTCAAGAAATAACAAACTAAAATCATAAAGCAAACTAAAATATTAGAACACTAAAAAAAAAACTCACATTTATATAAATATAAATAAATACATTAAAGTATATATTCTTTTGTAAGTGTAAATATAAGCAAGAAATGTGTGGGTGTGGGGAAGTTTCCCCATCTTACGCTCCACAGTCGTGTGTGGGTTTGATCTTACCTATATCCTTATACTACAATAAAACCTCTATAAATGAATATTGTTAAGGCTAAGAAACAAATATTATTTTAAAAAGGTTATTTATTTATCAATAAATGAATAGTTTATTAATTTATGAAAAACTTTATGTTTTAATTATTTTTATATATGTATCTTTTTTTTATCAAGATTCATACATGAATTATAAATAAAAAAGATGATAGTATGTGATAAAAAAAACTAATATGTGTACACAAAAATTACAAAAGTTATCATGTACATTGTTCAAAAAAAATAATTATTGTTATGTTGTTGCGTGTTTTCTCATTTATGCTTGCAAATGAACGAGTTACCTCAAATAATAAAATGAAAAAACTATAAAGTATCGTGTCACTAAAATTAAATTTAAGAAATCAACAAAATATCACAACTACGATAATTCAATTTCATCTAAGGAATTAAAAATAAAAAAGGAAATATAAATTAAACAACTAAAGTAAACTAGAAACTTAAGAAATAGTACCAATGAAGAAAATGGATTGAAGTGAACTCTATGGATTAAAAGGCTAAGGGAGTATAACTTCGTTTAACTAGGTTATGCTTATCCGATTTAATAGTTTATCGGTTGCTTCTACTCAATTTCTTAATCTTAGACTTTCTATTGTTATTTCACTCCTACTCCTGAGTGTCGAGTAAAACAATATGTAAAATTAAGTAGATTAATATCTCCATCTAAATTATTTAATTAAACACCCATTAACCAAACCTAATATGTGATTACCTAAGCATATTGACCTCTTAAACTCAATATCCTATAGGTTGTGTTTCTCAAGTCTCAACATATGAAAATTACTTTTCCAAATCAATTTCCACACATCTATATTATTAATTTAATGTGTAATTAAATTGAAACCATAAATAAAGAGAGACATAAATGAATTGATATGAAAAATCAACCAACATGTATTTAAATCATCAAAACATAATCAAATATCAAACTACATCATATTCCATGGCTTATATGTTTCATTACACATAGAAGATCTCATATCCATAACCACATATACACCAAACAAGTAGTGCATTGTTCAACACAAGTTCAGCACAAAATTACAAGAAAAGGAGATAAAAGAAAGAAAAAGGAAGAAGAAGTGAAAACTAGTTGAATCAAGCTTTCAAGTCTTCAATCTCTTAAGAAAATCTCCAAGAGCTTGCAATTTTCGGTCTTTTTCTTTAGGTTTATGGGTCTCCAAAAACTATCCTTTGGTTTCAGCCCTTTTTCCTTTTATACTCTCCTAACACATCATGTTTTTGCATAAGTTCTATTACTCAACATGTATTTGGTGCTTCAGGAAGGCTTCTATGGCTACAGTATCGTAACTATTAATTAGGGTTTCTTTAGTAGTACTGCAGCAGGTTATGTAGGGTTACGGTGCCATAAAACACGATAGAAATGGGCACAGGTTGGCATTGCAGCACTACAAAAAGAGGAACAAGTTAACATGACTGGCCCGGGCCTCTATGAGGTTGCGTTGCAACGCCAAGTATCACACTGACATGCTCTCTGCGCTACAGCACATCATCTGCGCTGTAGCATTACATTAGGTTACTTTTTGGACTCTTCTAGCACTGCAATGGGCCTTTTATGCCTATAGCACCATTTCTTCAATTTTTTCTTATTTTACGCGTCAAAATTCTTCAAATTTATAACCTGTTTGAAACCTACAAAAACAAAATAAACACATAAAAATACTAATAAAAACCTCTAAAAATAACAGAATACTAACAAACATATATTTAATAAAAATCAATTTATCATATGTATATGAATGGAAGCCCAAAATTGATATACATGCATATACATTTAACATGAAAGTTAATAAGTACTTGTAAATGCAATCAATGACTCTAGATGTATATCTTGTAAAAGAGTTTGAATTGAGAAAAAGATAAGTTGTCAAGGAAAAAAAAAAACTCTTTAATATTATGAATTATTTTTTTATCAATTATTAATTTATATTATTATTGGCCCTAAAGGATTTTAAAAAATATATATCATCATAAATATTTAGCAAAATTGTTAATTTAGTATATTACCCTGAGTGAAGACTGAAAGTGTTTATTATTTAAACAAAGTTTTTATTATTTAAATAAAGTTACTATTTTATCCAACGTTCATTTATAAAGGTTTTACTACATCCTTGGACTTAATCATTACCCACGGTAAAAATACCCACCTTAAAGTGTGGCGTGGGGAGAAAAAATTGCAATTGATGATGAATTGACGGGGATGATAAATATTATTACTATTAATTGTTAGTTAACAAATTATAACTTGATTTTTTTTATCACAATCAAAAAGAAAAAACTATAATATAATAGGTGACTTTATTGAAATTATTGTAATATTCTTTGTTTAACTAATCAACATAGTAAATTGTTACACATTCATTTGAAAAAAAAAAAAGTGTGCATTTTTTTAATTACTCAATTTTATCTTGTCTTGTATTCTATTATTTTTCAACATGGTATTAGGATTTATTATGCTAATGAATTTAAGAAAATAAGTTTTTTGTAATTCAGAAAAGATATTTAAGTTAATATTTTTTTTTTCATAACTCAATTTTATCTTGTATCGTGTTTTACTATTTTTCAATATTTAAGACAATAAGTTTTTTTTTTTATTTAGAGAAAATATTAAGACAATATATATATGTATTTTTTTTTAGGTGGAGACAACATCCGTCTTTCCCTCCTTCCTTATTTATTTATTTTGGTTGGCGGGGTTTTTAAAAGAAATCGATTGTCAACATAACAATCAAAACAGCCAGCGTTTAGGGGAATTTGCCAGCACAACTTCCCCAATCAAGAACGACCACGTCATTCTAGTGGACAATTGGTGTCCAATAGTATCATTCTTTTGTTACTAATTTTCTAGCTTTAAATTAAATTTAATTCTCAAGCCAAAATTTTGGTGCACTACACGTTGCAGTCAATGCAATGGCAGACTATAGTCCCATTCTCTATAGTTGACTTTAATGTTGTGCCTATTTTTAAAAAATAAAAAAAAAATTTACTTTTACAAAATAGTCTTTTAAATTTTTAAATTTAAATATTAAAAGCTTTTTATTTTTAGAAAATGAAAGGTGAGTTTTTCCTTAGAAAATAGAAAATTTTTTCTATCTAAATAATTTTTTATTTTAAAAGAAAATTCAAACAACTTTTTATTTTTCAAAAATAAAAATTATCTATTTCTAAAAGTGAATATCTTATCAAAACGGAAGCTAATATTTCATCTTAATACAAGATTTTGAGTCAATTAACAGTTCTTTAGCTTTTGGACAAAAAATAAATAAATAACAATTTACAGATGGTAAGGGTCTTCTATCTTTAACACCATGTTTGATAGAGATGAATGGAACGTAGAAAAAAGAGAATAGTAAAATAAAACGTTATTTGATATGGAGTAATCTCAAGAGTGGGAATAAGAACATGCAAGATTCTTATGTTTGGTATAAGAATTATAAATTTTATATTCTTAGGAAAGTCAATCGATAGGATTCAATTTATCCCATTTTAAGGGAATATAAAACTCAACTAACAATATATTATTCAAATTCCTAAGAATCTTAATATTATAGAAAACTCATTAAAAATACATAAAAAAAAAAACCCCTCAACCATCACTATTCCATCCTCATCCTCAACACCAAGACCAACAATCAAATCCATAGCCTCTACCACTATAGCAACATGTGCTTGCTGTCACCTTATCAGATGTTGTCGTGACTAGACTTGAACTCCATCGAACCCCGTCACTAACCAGTACCCTGTCATAGCACCAATCTCTCCCACGACCAAAGGCTTATAGCTCCAACTCGCCACCACTCACAATCATAGCTCTGCCTATCCACTTCTCACGGTCACAGCCTCAAGTCCACACACAACCTTAGCTCTATAGTGTTGTTGCCCCCCACCCAACAAAGCTCGCAATCAACTTACCCTTTCGTTGGAAAAGGCCAATCACATCGTAGCATCACCTCTCCCTACCGGTGTCCCCCTAATTGTTGGATCATCCTACCTAACGAAGCCCACCTCCGTGCCTAGAATTGATCTAAGCCTGAAAAGGGGAGAAAGAGAGAGAGAGTGAAAGGAAAGAGGGAGAAAGAGAAGAATACCAAATCTGTTTTGTTTTTTGTTTTTTGTTTTTTCTTTTATATTATTATTGTATTTTTATTGGGAAAGGCTATGGTAAAGATCTCAAAGTAGTATCTATCATAGGTATTCTTTTTTAAACAATTCAGATGTAATTATACTTTTGAAATTTGTTTGTTATGATGCATCATATTTCATACAATTATAACTAATAAATTAAAAAAATAAAGATGAAAATTAAAAAAAAAAAAAACCTAAACTTTTCTTGAATGTCAGCTTCCCTCCCCAATCGCCAATGAGACCTCCACACCCCTTCCCTCATTGACGACCCCCTCAACCGACGGTGACCTCATGCTCACCCACCCCTGACCTTTTTTGACTCCTGCCTACCAACACAACCACCAACTCCTTTTCCCCACAGCAAAAATCCCAACTATGTGATGTTTGACATCTCCAAAATCCTAGTCTATAAGAAACCCGATCCAAACAAGTCGTACACTCTTGGACCAAAAATCTTCGATTGGGATAAGCAAAGGTCAGAGTGGCTAAAGAGTAACCTAGATTTCCCCAATTTCCTTGCATTGAACAAGCCTAGGGTTCTCCTCTTCACTAATTTGTTGCTGAAGCTGTGCGAGAATCCCATCAGAGACCATTACCTTATCAAATCAATCAAGAACAAAATCAATTACTGTAGACTCTACGAGATCGAGATCTTCTAAAAAAAAAAGATCAAATCTTTTTTTTTTCTTTTTCTGGTTTGATTTTTGAGCGAGGACCGCTGATGAAAGGTGGGGGGTGCGGTTTTCATCGGCAAAGGAAGGTCACGAGGAGGGGGTGGTTTTATAGATAGGGGTGGAGGAAATGTAGATTTATGCTATTGTTGTTGTTCGCTGCGTTGGAGAGAAGATTAAGGGGGGTGATGCGGAGGTAATGCTCAGTGGCAGCATCTTTCGGTGAAGAGAAGGAGAGGAGGTGGGAGACGCATAATGGTGGCAGCAGCAGAAGAGGGACAGGAGATGGCGGTGGCGGTGGCGGTGGCGGTGGGGGTTTGGCTAGGTTTTTAGGTGGGTTATTTTTATTTTTTTTTTTGATTTCTTAGTGTATAATTATATGGACTAAGGTGCATTGTAACTATTATGTACATACAACATCTTAACAGTTTAATTACATCTGAATGATTCAAAAAAGATTACTTATGATAGGTATTATTTTGAAATTTTTATTACAGCCTTTCCCATTTTAATTTGCTTATTCTAATTTTAAAATTTTATTTTTAATTATTTTTATAATACATTGAAAAACATATATTCCCTAAAACAGAAAAAGTTTTAAAATATAAATTATATATATTTTAATAATATTAAAAAAAAGTGTATTCCCTAAAATACAAAAACTATAAAAATATATAAAATAATAATTACTTAATTTAATAAGATTTAATTATTTTTAAAGTTTAAATTAATTGATTTTATAAGAAAAATACATTAACATTACTATGTATAACCAAACACAACAAAGTGATACTTCTAGAAACGTTAGAAAAAAATCATGAACTTAACTAAACATGATAATTTCTAATGCCTGGAATCATGTTACCCACCACCACTTTCCCACTAATATGAATCCTACTAATTACTGAATACCAAATGCCCCCTTATGTGATGGTAATGAAAAGAAAATAGGAAGTTTTTCGGAAGGAAATTGAAAGATCGTTACTAATCTAATACATTTCACTTTGACAGATACATCAATGTTTCTAATGCTTTTTTCTTCTTTATTTATTTATTTATATATTATGTGTCTTGAATACTTTTATTATTATAAATTCGTTATAAATAAACCAATTTATACATCTAGAGTCCACGATCGTGAATTAAAGATGAGCGCTTTAACTTCAGTAAGATTGTAGTACTCTTCTGCCTCCACTCTTGTGGAATGGTTTATTAGACCACTAATTTAAAATATAAACACAATATATTGTTTCATGTAATATGTATATAAAAAGGATGGATTAAATTGGATTGGATGTTTTATCGGTAAAAAGTACATCTAATTTGATCCAATGTAATTGAGATCATCAATAAAAAAATATATCGGATCGGATTAAATTTGTTGGTTTGGTTGGATCTAATGAACACTCTAAGTTATAGACACTAATTTTAATCTTAACGTTTGAGTACTAACTCATGTAGAGGTGAGTTATTATCTTTTTACTAACAGATATAATTAATATATTATGCAATCTTTTAAATGTTCACCAATAAAAAAATGACAACCGGCGTCCTATACATGTTGTTGGAGCATATTTTGAAATTTTCTAGTTAGATTCAAAATTTTCTTGGAAAGCTTTCATTAAATATTAGAAAACTTCCAGCAAAAAAAAAAAAAAAAAAGGAAGAAAGAAAAAAATTGTTCCCTAAAAGAAGGAAATTATTGTAGGGTTAAGTGTACATCAATTTTAATCTTAATATTTGTATATCAATTTATGTGATAGTGATTTGTATTTTTTTTACTAGTAGACACAATTAATATATGAGTAGTATTAAGGATATCAACAATAATATCAATTTTTTTAAGTACTAACTCATATGTCATATTTTTATTGGTAAATATAATTAATTAATGTGACACTACCTTGATATTTATTATTAAAAGAAAAACAACTCATACATCATATAAGTTGATACTCAAGTTGAATTATAGTTGATGGTATTTTTATTAATATATATATCTATATGTGCAGCAATCTTTTAAATACCTAATAAAAAAATTACAACTTACATATTATATAAATTATTATTCAAAATTTTTGATTAAAGTTGATGTTTATAAACCTTTTCTTTTAATATTATTACTTCTAAATATTTTTGTTTCAAACTTAACACCACTTTTTAATATCTTCTTTTGTAACATTGGCATACAGATTTTGTGGGTCTCACACATGCATAATAGAAACCCTGCACCAATTTTCCTTATTTTTAATTTCAACAATAGCATTTCAAAAAAATTTTGTTTCAAATCTAATATCACTTTCAATATATATATTTTTATAATACTGCTTCATCAAAATTTGTGGGTCCTATATAGTTAAAATGTTGAAAATATTCCAGAGTTTACAGCTCAAAATCTAATGATAACAATTACTATTACTAATAATTATTATAACTCATATGATAATATTCGTAATTATCATTAGTAATTATGTTGTGATTAAGCATAATATATTTTTAATAAAATAAAAATAATTAGGGTTGTTTACATTTTTACACCATATAATATGTTTTTATTCTGAAAGTATAACTTATATTTTGAAATTTTATATTTTTATTGTTATATTATGTATTGTGTTTTTATTTAGAAAGTATATTATATATTTTGAAGTTCTATATTTTTGTATAATCATTTTATCTACATAATAGTAAAACTAAGATGGCTCGATTCATTTAAGGGTGTACAGTGAGCGGATTAGGCAGTATTAGATCGTGTTGTTTTACGGCGAATTGGAAAAATTCCAAATAGTAACCATTCAAGTTTTAGGTGGCTTAGGTGGATTTTTTGGCTGGCAAATGAGTGATGTTTTGAGCGGTTTACTTTTTATATTTATCTTTTTTTTTTCTTAGAGATTTTAATAAGTTTAAAAGTAATTAACTATAAAAACTTAAGATGATTATAGATAAATAATCTTTAATAAAATGATTTGAACTTAAAAACGCCCTTGACAAGAAAGTGATGTTTGATATTAGTTTTAAAAATATTTGTTTATTTTCAAAATCATAAAAAACAAAAACAGTTTCAAGATGGCATTTGGTAATTTAAAATTTCCAAAATCATTTTTAGAAACACTATTTTCAACTCTATTGGTTTTTTTTTTTTTGATTTTTTGAAATAGAAAAAAGGTGTTTTTTGTTTTTTGTTTTCATTTTCTTCGTTTCTCTCCCGTTGTAGACTTTGGCAATAGTTTACATCTCCAACGAAGGGAGTTGACCACGGATTTGTGATAACAACAAAAAGCTCTTCGTGACAACGACCATGGACTTACGACGACGACTACTATCCCTTTGTGATGACGACCACAGACTTGCGACAACCTCTATCTCCACCATATCTCATGAAGATGGTCCCCTCTGTCCTCCTCTAGTGATGACTTGTGACCAGATGTCTACAAATTCATCGATCTTCATCTCCATGACATCAGCCGTCTTCGTGAAACTTGCGACCCTTCCATCGTAAAAATTATTGATGACAAAATCCATTGTGATGACCTCCATCTTCGATAGTGATGAAGACCATCAGGAGACCTATATATCTCAACGACTATATTCGCGAAAATCATGGCTTGCTTCTTTGGTGGTGGTATGGCATCATAAGCAACTTTCAAATCTAAGGGATTTGGTTTTTTTTTTTTTTTCCAAATTAAAATTACAAATAATAACTCAAATTATTGATCATAGTTTTTAAAAATAACACTTATAAACAATACTAACATAATTTTTAAAAATAGTTCCAGTACAATTCTACAAACATTTTCAATTTGAATTATTTAATAAACAAAAACATTTAAAGAACAATATCAATCGTTACCAAAAATTATAATTTGGATTATTTACTTTTTGAAGCTATGTATTTTGTTTTTGGTCAAAAGTATATCATGAAATTTATATTAGTATATCATATTTAACAAATAAATCAATAATTTTCCTCTTTGATACTTTATCTTGATCTAAAAATTCTCAAAATAATCTTAAAAAGAAGAATGATAAAACCTTGAAGCCTTGTTTGGAAATTTTTTGAAAACCCCTGTTTGAAACTTGGATTTTAGACATAAATAAAAAAAAAGAAAAAAAATGAGGGAGTTTTATTTGCCTATGTCTAGAACAAAAAAAGGGGTAGAAAGAAAATTTGAGGAAAACAAAGGGGGAAAAATCATAAAGAAAATGCTGAATTTCATTTTCCGTGAAAATAGGTCAGCAAAATCAAAATCTATTGGGCTCTCTTCCTCATACCCACCGTCTACCTCTCGGACCTCGCCGTCCCTCGCCTTTCTCTACGCCGCCATTGGAGCTGAGCCCTTCGCTCTATCGTTCGTCTTCGCCAGTGTAGCAGTTTATAGTAAGTTCGCTCAATCTTTTTCTCTCTCTCTCATTCTCGCTCTTTCTCTTTCTCTCTCTCACTGTCACTCTATCTCTTTGCTTGTGATCTGTATCTCTCTTCTCTTCACGCAAGCACAGCCCAAGCTTTCGTTCCTTGGCTTCAGCACCGTGCTTTCCACCGAGCACAAGGGCCATTTCTGCAGCGAAAGCTTTTGGGGCAAGGAGAAATTGGAGGTAGGGTTTTTTTTTTTTTTTTTTTTTTTGAATGACCTTAATCAGAAATTACAAAATTGATTTTTGAATCGTTGAAGAATTTAGGTTTTTCTGTCTTTGTGAGTTTGAGATTTCTGAATTTCTGTTGTTTGAGTTTGGATTCACGTGTAGTGATTGAAAATGGTGAATTTGGTTCTTGTATTACACTGACTTTGTCCATGATTAGTTTTTGAATCTGTTCATTGCTGCCTTATTGCTTTTTTTATTTCACAATGTTTTGATTTTCTAGTTCGAATGATGTTTGACAAGATTTCTACTGCCATGTTGCACATTAACTTTTGATATTACGTACATTTGTTCGCCATTAAAATTGTTGTCGAAAATTCGTGAAACTTCAAATCAAGTTAATCTAAAGATGAAATTTGTTTAGGCATTTTTTCTGAAGCAAACCGAGTTGGCCAATAGTGCTTTATATGGTTTATTTTGTTATTTTTGGCATATTATAGCTCAAATCAAGGTCCATAAGGTCTTTGGGATTACCGAATTGGTCTGAGAAATCACCTGTGAGCAAGTTGTAGCTCAAGTCAAGGCGCGCCAGAGAGGTCTGGTCTGGTCAGTGTAGGTTTTAGTAAGTGTTGTTTGGGTTCATGTCTGTTATTCATAGGTCTCTTCTGTGTGTGTTTCTTTGCTTTTTGCATGTGTGTGTGTGTGAGATAAGACATGCATTTGCAGTTTAACATTTCTTATAGTGGGAGGTGTAGTTCAGCCACAGGCAGAGATAAGACATGTATCTGATATTGGATAGCTTTAGCCTCTAGTCAATTTCTTCTTTGCTATCCTCCAAAGTTTATATCTGTTGCAAAATAAATCACCATGCTTACAATAATTCTTTCAAGGCCTAACCACTATTGGCCTAGTCAAGCTCTAGTCAATTTCATAACTTAGTTGAAGACCTTTCTTTAGTTTATAATGACGGCTTTCTTTTAGGATTGGTATTTTTGGTCTCTTCTCTCTTCGCCAGTGCAATTAGTAACCCCTCTTTGGTTGCAACTCCAATTATTTCCGTAATAGTGTTTCATGACAACATGAATGGAGTGAAGATAACTGCTATGCTCATGACAATTTGGGGTTTTAGCTCTTGCACTTGCCAAAACTATCTTGACAATTCTAAGGGAAGAAAAAGAAGAGTGGCCTTTCTTGTTGAATCACAAAATGGTTCTTTCTGTGATAAATGGGGGCAAAGTCACTTAAATGAATTGTTTGAATAATCAATTATTTGGTTCCTTTTGCTTTAAATTGATTCCTTTTGTGAGTGGTCTCCTTTTGTGTCTGCCCTCCTGACTTTTCCAGAAAGGTTTTAATTTCTGATCACAGCAAAGTATAATATAAGAAAACAGAAAACAGAGATAGTTTCTGGGCTTTGGAATCTGATAGGGTTCTGTAGCAAGTAAATGGAAAGAACATCCAAAGAGAAAAATAGGAATGATATTGTTTGGCAAAATTTACAAAGAAAAGGGTGATAGCAGATTCGAGAGTGCTACCACTCTCCCACAACTAACCAGAAAATTCCCTGCTACCACTACACCCCTACCCCTTACTTATGCCCTCCCGAAACCGCCTAACTAACTTCTAATTATTACAAATAATATCTATAATATTTGTCTATGCTATATTCTTTAGTCACCACCAGCTCACGTAAAAAGTATGCTCCCACGAATCCCTCCTTATGCCACCTGTCCCATTTTATCCTTCCTTTTCCTTTGGTATGTAAATCTGATTGGCGGTCTATCAGAATCCTGATAATCAGAACTCACAAACACTCGCACTAGGAGGTTGGTTTGGTATAATATATTAAGTATTTGATCATGGAAAAGTAAAGGGAAAAAGTATTGGCTTTGGAGTTGTAATCTCCAAATTGCAAGAGTGGGGTAGCTGGTGGAGGTTTTGGGTGATAATGGAGAGGCGGAGCAGTTCTAGAGGAGCAGTGATGTATAAAACAACAAATTTCTAGCTATGCCTTGAATGGAAGAAGTATAAGAGAACTATAATTTATTAATTATTCTGTTTTTGAATGGCTTTTAACACCACCTCATTTTTGGTAATTGTTGGTTAATTCTCATGGGAATTCTAACATAACCCTTTACCTGCAACCCGTCAACCTGCCAAATGAATGCTGCTTCAACCTAAAACTAGTATGTTCTGTGTGCTTTGAAATGAATAGAGTAAGGAGAGGGAAAGTGATGGGAGAGAAAGTGTTTAGAGAGAGTGAGGAAAGAGAAAGTGATAAGAGTGATGATAGAAAATAAGAAAAAAAAGTGAAATTTGATTTAATTATTTTTTTTCTTAATTTTTTCAACATCCGAACACAAGAAAAAAATTATCAAAGAATTCCACTTTTTTTATTTTTTCTTAAGAAGATTCTTTAAGTTCTAAACACAAGAAAACTTTTTGCTTTTCTTCCACACACCACCCCCCCCCCCCCCCCTTTTTTTTTTTCCTTTGCGCTTTTTTTTCAAAATTTTTTTTTTCAACCCTAAATTCTGGGTTCCAAACAGGCCCTTAGAGGCTTGTTTCTAACATGTCTGAGTTTGGATCCATAATTTTTGTTAAACAGATAGCTAGAGCGAGATGGGTAGGAGGATACTAAATGATGCGTTGAGATCAATGGTGAATGCTGAGAGAAGAGGCAAGTCAGTCGTCGAACTGAAGCCCATCTCCAACGTTATCTCTTCTTTCCTCAAAATCATGAAGGATCGAGGTATGTTTTATCCCAACTTTCTTCATTATTTTCATTGTTTGGGTTGGGACTATGTTTTTCTACAATTTCTTAGCAGCTAACGGCTCTTTAGTAGATCTATGAGAAATTCCCCAGAGTGACTTTATCATTCAGTAAGGTAAATGTTAGATTGTGAATTTGTCCCACATCACTGGGCTGTGATAAGGTTTATTTATATGTGCTTTGGACTCCCTCTCCCATTAAGCTAGCTTTTGGGATGAATTCTACCCAAGCCCAGTTAACAGTAAAAACAAATTTTCCCAAATTACAAGCCTAACACCACAACACAGCCTTACAAATTCTCACAAAAAGTCCACAAAGACTGATAAAAACTAGCGGTGAAGGTGATAAAGATGTGCAAAATACTTTGCAGTTATGTTCACATTAAGTTTACCGAGTTGTGAACTACTGTAAATGAGTATTTTAATTTGCACTGTGCGGTGAAAGCTGACCGTTCTAGAAAAGCACAAGGACTCTATGAAATAAATTCCTTTAAGGTTGGGGGACATAAGAGGATTTGCAAAGAAATGTGGCATGAATGGCATGCTTCTTACTACAGAATACTACAGCGATGCCAACGTGGAGGTCGAGAGGTTTTGCAGAATATGGAATAAAATGAACTATGGGGAGCAGAAAATTCTTGCCATCTAAAGTTAATTTGTAGCCATACATATCTAAAGAAGTTTCACTTATTTATCTTGTGAGTATGCACTTCATACCTTAGTTGTTTTTGGCGAGGTGCAACTAGTTGTGCTGCATCTCTTGGCAACAGGAACAACAAAAGTAGTTGTGTTGCTTGTTTGAGAGCCTATAAATCTCTAATAACTCATTCTCTATAACTTTATTTACTGCACTTTAAAGGCCATGTAGAAACCTTATGAGTGGAGCCTAATTTCTTACAGCAAAATCTTTGGAAAGAAGAGAAGATCTTTATTGAATGCAAATGATGAAATGAAGAGACAAGAAATATGAGAACAATAAGCTTGCAGTACTCGATAGAGATTGCAAACCCTCTCTACCAATTCCCACAAATTATACGAAATTCCCTAATTCTCTATCTTTACAGTTTATATATTCTCCTACTCCCTACCGGACTTGGTGACTTGCAACCTTTAACAGAACAAACTAACTGCCAATGCACTCCAACTGGGCCTAACAAAATTTCTAACTGCCCTTCTCAATTCTCATAATACAAGAGCCAACAAGTTAATGCTAACAACTTGCATATACATATTCACACATTAATATTCTCTACTCAACTTTTGTTCTTTCCTGCAGATGCTTAGTGAATTGGAGACTTAGCACACTGGCCTGAATGTTTTTGGAAATAAACGTAAAATGCTCGTTTGTCCATAGATGATCCCATTATGCTGCTGCCCTTTTTATGATAAAATGAATCATCCGTTTGATCCAAATATAACAAATGAATCTTTTTATGTACAATTGTGATTTGTTAATTTGTTGCATGAAAGTGTCCTTGACTCATATGCATATGCATATATCCATCTAGGTTATATCAAGGATTTTCAAGTATATGATCCACATAGAGTGGGGAGGATAACAGTTCAGCTACAAGGCAGGATCAACGATTGTCGAGCTCTTACTTACAGGCAGGACATCAAGGCAAGACAGATCGAAGAGTACAAAACACGTACACTTCTGACACGTCAGGTTTGTTTACATCTTGATTAATGAAAACCCGTTAATTTTTTCTCTCCACATCTGTCTTTCTCCTTGTTGAAAAGGGTTTTTACCATTAGGTTCTCACAATCTCACAGAGGGATAAGAATATAATATCCTGAACGTCTCCCTTTGTGCAGTGGGGTTATGTTGTGATCACAACTCCAGATGGCATTTTGGATCATGAAGAGGCTCTTCAACGGAAAGTAGGAGGTCAGGTTCTTGGCTACTTTCACTGATAAAATCCATTCAATCTCCTCTCAACCCTTAGCAGAAAGAATAATTGCAACCGGTTTCTTTTTGTATGTTGACGATGCTAGTATGTTTTTCACAAGAAAAATGGGTTATGGGAGAATAAGAATGACAGAATTTAGAACCTAATTGGGTTTTTGCTTCCGTGAATCCATTTGTCCCTTTTCCTTTGAATCGATAGACCAAGCATAAGCAGGATTTATCATTATAACTAGTAAATGCAAAACCAAAAAAAAAAAAAAAAAAATCTATAACATGCAGGACTGTATAAAAAAAAAAAAATGAAGGAATTCACTGCATAAGCAGGATTTATCATTATAACTAGTAAATGCAAAAAAAAAAAAAAAAATCTATAACATGCAAGACTGTAAAAAAAAAAAAAAAATGAAGGAATTCACTGTAAACCAAATTGTTGAACGCTTAGATCAAATATTGTTTCTCCAATTAACACAGTTGATTATGTAATAAAATCAAAGCTGTCAAAACTTGGACGAATAAAACCTGTAGTTTGGGTTGAGCAGGTCGGAGATGAGGAAATTTCCAAATCCTAACGCAAAATAGCCCATCAACATTGGAGGCTTTTTGAGGAAGGAATTTTTTTATATTTATTTTTTTTTAAGGTAAAGTTTGTGCCTTTGATTATATTTATACATTGATGTAGGGCAAAATACAAAAAAAAAAATTAATTAGATAGTCATTGCAAGCATAGAATCATTCACAATAGCATCAAAACTAAAAAATATGTGTCTCAAAGTGGAATCAAAGGTCCCACTAGCATCAGAACCCCACCAGAGCTTTCTCAAATGGAAGCCAAGAGAGAATTAACTAAACTTCCAACAAGCAATCTCAAGCATTTTTTCGATCCATCGAAAACTTCCAGTCATTCGTGACAGAACAAAAGAAGGAAATAGGACGGCTGGTCCTTAATCCTTCTGAAAAACGACACTCACTGAAATGGATTTAGAAGTGGGTGCTTCTACTAGAGAAGATGGATGACTTTTCAGGAACATTAACAATCTACATTTAAACAGAATGAAGTCATCCACAAACATGTCACGAGTAATTTCAGGCACACCTTTGTAAATTTAGATTTAATGTTGGCACCCTTCTTTACAAGACTTTTCAACAATTGGTATAATTGGATTTCTTGGATTGTTTCATCAATCACTTCCTTACGTAGTAACCTACCCCTATGTGCTAATCTACATTGCAGTATTACGATGGCAATAAGAAGCCATCTTCCATTTTTTTTTTAAAAGGGAAAATGAAGATTTTCATAGTACTTATGTAAAAATCAGCTGGTATGAATTTTTTTTTCTTTTTTCATTTCTTTAAAAATCCAGCATACTTATAATTAACACTAATCTATAATGTGTTTTTTGTGAAAACATTAGAACTGGCGAACTTTTAATATTGCAACATGACACAGTTTTTGGCCATACTCTGCCCGGGCGGTATCCATATATTTTTATTGCTAATTGTTTAGCCCTTTTCCATTTTATTTCTATATATAAAACTTTCATCATTGCTTGAATTGCAAATTATAACCCGTTTAAGGATAAATATAAACATAATATGGAAAGGGAAGAGGTTTCTTAATTGGCACAACTTTGCACCAAGGCCGCAACCAATTGGTCCGTAGTGATTCCAGCGTTGCACATGTTGGCTATGGCTCGTGTGTACTTCATTCCATACCCTGACAATCTTCCACAATATTTATCGTATGTCTTCAACTGCGATTAATATGTTAATGATGTCAATTAGTTGTAATTTTGCAATAAAATGTCATATTTAAAAACTCGTTTTAGCAAAGTTTAGTCAAAACTTAAATTGTGAATAAACTTTTAACAATCCCCATAACACCTTAAGATTTGACCAAATTGATCGACTTTGTGATTAAAATGGTCTTTTCACACATAATTAAAAACTTAGGGATGGTCGTGGTATTCTTAAAAACACAAGATAAAATTTGACATGCTGGTGAAATACGTGAGGGTTTATGCACTTAGTCTTATTTTCAAACCAACATTTGTGTTTGTGTGTGTGTATAATAGATATATATATATATATACATACATACACACATATATGTATACGCGCGAGCGCGTGTGATTCTTACATGTATCTTAAAGCAGTCCCAATCATCCACAAGTGTTTGCCCCGTTGGCCGAACATTGTTAAAGACTTTTGAGCTTTGCCCATGTGTGCCAAAGAAAAACTTACCAATCTGATGCATGGTATGGTCAATACATTTCCTTTGAGAAATTTCATAATTGAGCTGCCTTTGAGCTTCAAGCTTCTCACGAGAGCCAGTGGGAGCGTTGTAAAACTGCAAAGTCACATTATTATTTAACTAAACAATACACTCTTATAATGTAACCTCATTCTTAGCATACAATCCGTATGGTTTTTGTTCTATTTTATGTTTTTTTTTTTTTTAAATTTAGAAACAATAAAGTACAACTAGTATTAAAATGATCTAGTCCATAAAAAAAAAAAAAATTAAAATGTAGTACATTCTAATTAAGTTGACACTTACATATATAACGATATATATATATATATATATCAGTTCATTGATGCTATACATCTAGAAATTAGTTGACACTAATCAATTAATTGATTTATTGAAATTATGAAAGGAGAGTTACTATCTGTGTATAGCAATGGTAGAACTTAAAAACCTTGCGCCGAAAATAGAGGAGATCAGCATCACGTTGGCCGACAACCGTTGAGTGCGGTGCTGATGGAGAGGGATCACTCTGATCATCATGATTAATAATGGATGTATAGTTTTCATTGGCAGGATTTGAGCCCAGGTAAGAGGAGAGTGTATCCTCTTTTTGCGCCGTATTTCCAAATTGCATCACATGAGAACTCGCCGACGCTACACTATTTGCTGTTCTCCTTCTAACCTGTGTAAAATATTGTGTTGCAATTCATAAATTTATATGCACAAACTAAAGAATCAAATACAACGTTGATGATTATTTCGCACGTTACGAACAATCTCCACCCTTGATTGTTTCACTTGTAAAAATCAAAAAACAATAAAAAAGCACAAGGGTAAAATTGCAAATCTAATAAGAATTTCCTGAATATAGAAGTTTTGATTTTGTACCACTTCATATTGATGTCCCAACGTTTCTTTGCTCAAGTCAATTTTGTCGCTGTTGATCACATGCAATATTTCACAATGAAATTAGTGTATATAATATAATTTGTGTTATGACATAATTTTAAGACATAAGTAGTGAGTGTGTATTGTGTGTGTGTATATACATATATATATATATGTATGTATGTATGTATGTATGTATGTGATTAGTAAGTAAGAACATACCAGTCTTTCATCCAAGAAATACTGTACATGTCTCCCAAACAAACATCAAACTCAGGAGGAGAAGAATATATATTACCAGGACAATATGTACCAAAACTACTCTCTTTTCCATTTGCTGCTGTTGTTGCGTATATGCTTATATTCTCCGGAAGAATCCCCTCAAACATACTTCCAGATTCACACGCCTCTATGTATATCACCTTTATTTTTTTTTATTTTTATACATACATCGTTCACCAATATAAAAAAATGTCGGAAATTAGTCTTTGGAAACTAATGATACGAAAAGAAAAAGAAAAAAAAAGGAAAGAAAAACAGAAAGTTGAAATAGCTGAAACATAAACAAAGTATTAGCTGGCTAAACATTACCCTTGAAAAATGTATGTGTATATATATATATATATATATTTACCATGCTTTTGTAACCTTTAGCCTCATGTTTTTTCTTCAGTACATCTATAAGATCTTTCGCAACGACAGAATCACCATCCACCGGCATTCCTGAATATATATATATATGTGAATAACAAATTAAAAAAATATATTCCTCCAAAGAAATTACATCAAAAACACATTAGCTGCACAACAGTTTAGAGAACATGTTTCCGAAAATACAAATGTGTAATTTCTAATTTCGATCAAGAAATTAATTATCGACTAACCAAGAAGCCCCGGAGAACCATGACCGGCGTAGTAGATGAAAATGTAGTCGTCGGGGCCGCTATCAAGAACCTTGCCACTACCTCCGTTGAGAGCACTTCTATTCCCAAGAATAGCAGCATAAAAATTCCCAGAGGTAACATTATCTCCTGTATAATCCTGCATATAAAATATACACATATATAAATCATCAATAGTAAATATCTATCTATATATATATATATATTTGATTAATAATATGAAAAGGAAGACCTTGGGAGCTCCTTGATAAACATCAGGGCCGTCAGGCTTGTTGATGATGACACCAGGCATAGGGTTGTGGATATGGAACGCAATGTCGTCGTACATGAAAACTATTATGTTTTCATCTTTCAATCCACCTTTCTTCAATATTTGATATGCATGGCACACATCAGCCTGTCATTAAAACCAAATATTATATTATATTATATTTTATTACAATTAATATTAATATTATTTATTAACGAACAAATGATTTTTAATGATCAAAGTATTAATTTTATGTATATTAAAGTTTACATATATTTAGATATACCTGATGCCTATAGTTGAAGTAACCGTTGGACCCAGCAACCAGAACTGCCCACTTTGTTCCACTCACAACTTTTGCTTCTGATTCAATTGAGAACAATCTTATGGATACTGGAAGGAACACCAGAAAATACTTGTCCCAATCCCAGTTCATCTTTGAAATTACCAAGAATATAAAAGAAGTATGTATACATACAATTCTTGAGTGTCTTGCAAGCATATATATTGACGTTCTAATTAAATTGATATTCTTTTATACACTCGTCCTAAATATTAATTTATATTAGTATATAAGCTGTTATTCTTTAAATATTATTATTATATCAATTACATAAAAAGTTTATATAAATTAGTTACAAGATGACAACTGAGTATCATATAAATTAATATTCAAAAAAATTGAGATTGAAATTGATATCTTTTGCATTACTCATTGTTTTGTTTTTGTTTTTGTTTTATTTTTTCCCTTTGTGGGTTCGAAATATGAGGTGGTCAGATTAAATGATTCACGTGAAACAGATTAGGAATGCAGTCTGATTACACGTGTTGAAGGTTAAACTTTATTAAGATGATAACTTGAATTTGGAAATTAGTTATGTCTGTCATTATGAGTTATTCGTCATCAACCACTAATGAGATCACTCCGACCTCATTGACCAAAGGTTGCCTGCTAATTTTAATAAATTTTGAAAGAGCGTTCATAAATTGTTAAAATTCGTACATAATTAATATTCTCATACTCATCTTGTAAGTTTGTTTGAAAGGTAGAAAAAAAATAATAGTTAAAACAACATTGTAATTTATTATTATTTTTAAAGAGCACATAAAAAAGAATACATGAGTATTCTTTTTTGTTTTCAAACTTTAGTATATGTCTTTTAATAATATAAAGGATTCCATAATGTAAAGGATGATATATAATTTATTACAAAACTTGCTGGCTAAGTCACTAGAAATTGTGGAGTTACAATTTAACTTGTTGATTAACCAATGAAAGGCCGTTTGTTGTATAGATGGACACGAATTGTCAATTGTGCTTGGATTATGGTTTAATTTCCATATATGATCATGAGATGTCATACGCGCTTTATATATTAACTATTTTTCGAGAAATTTCCAATTGTACATGACATGAATTTATATGGTTTTCTTTCCTTGTATTACCAATAGATGTCGTATGATTAATATATTGATAGCGATTGACACGAATTCCATAGAATGGAAAAGAGTTTTTTTTTTTTTTTTTCCTCCTCTCTTTAGTGCTATTCAGTCTTTTTGGAGTTGGTGGAAGCCGCTGGTCGGCACGTGACAACCCATTTGGCTTTAAAAATCTACCTAGCCAGTCGTCTTCCTCCAATCTATGTCTAATGGGAGTTTGTGTCGACAAAGGTCACGTGGTGGAAGGAGTTTATCGGTTAAGGTCTTTGCTACTCGGGGCAAATCCAGAGAGTGGCACAGCGATCGTAAGCTTTACCAGCAAGAAGTTAGCTCGATGGCGAGGAGCATTTTGGGGAGATCTTCTTGCAAATCTGTGGGTCGCCGACGTTGAGAAACCTCATCAAAATGGATGGTGGATCGGTGACTTGTTTAGGTGTCTTTTATTTGTTTTATTTTTTTGTTATTTTATTTATAATAAGAGCAGTGGTCCCCCACCAGACCCTATTTTGGTGTGTATTTTGAATTTATTATCGTCCTTTGTGCGTTTTGACAGTGTGTCTAAGATTGTTTTAGTTCCGTTTGAGTTGTCTCAATGCGAATTTTTGTGGTGGCCTTTGTGTTATGAAATTTTTACTTTCAATTGATCAGTTTTTATCGATTGTAAAGGGTTTAAAAAAGAGCTTGTGAGTGCATGATGTGGATATACCAAGATGATATTGCCTTCCTTTCAACATCATTAAATTTTATAAGTGGATTTGATCTCATTTGAGGGTTTGGTTTTTTGTATTACAAGATTATTCGCTTGTTTTTGTAACATTTATTGTTTTTTTTTCTTGAATGAATATTCCCTTCAAGAAAAACAAATCCATATTACAGTTTTCTTTCCATATTAAAATAATAAAACTTGCTCACTGCCAAAAAAAAAAAAAAAAAATCTTGTTACCATGATGACAAATTCAATATTTCCTCCATTTCTTGTATTTATATTATATTATATTATATTATATTATAAAAATGTGAATAGCCTTTTCAATTTTTCACATCAAATTTCTTAATTAAATATTTAAATTTGTTCTTTTAAAATTACTCTAAAACCAATCATTTAGCCTTAATTCACATGGCTATCTTTTTTCTCTCACACGTCAAACTTTTTTTTTTAACCTTTGTAATTCCACAATTATTTTTTCCTTCTATGAATTAATTCAACTTTTTTTTTTCTTCCAAATTTGCTACTTGAACTAACACCTCACACCTTTTTTTTTTTTTTTTTTTGATAGTGTTTATCAAAATATTATGGTCACACTTAAAAATGTATGAAAAAAATATTTAAGTGAGGATATATATATTTTTTGAGAAAGTGAGATTATATTTAAGAAATATTATTTAAAAGATAAATTAAATATTATAATTTAATGAGAAATTAAAAATCCGTAATATCTAAAAAAAATCTAAAATAAAAAACGAAGGGAAATTGACGTATTAACATGTAGCATATAAAAGTTGGAAAATAAATAATTAATAATAAATAAGTATAAAAGATATTTCCAACTCTAAAAAAAATATTGCTTTTTGGTTGAAAATACTTAAAAAGTAAGATTTTTTAAAGAAATTAAAAAAAAATTAATAGGAATAATGTTTTAGAAAATTGTGTGAAAAAAAACTTAAGTGGGATCATATTTAAAAATTTAGGAGTTCTACGGGAGAGAATGTACTTTTCTACCACCATCTGATGTACTTTTCCACCCATCGATAGGGGAAAAAAAATTTAACCATCTAATTAAGAATTTATGATTTAAATTAAAAGGATATATTAAAAATATCATAAAACTTGTCACACTTAATTATTGTTTTTATAAAACATTTCAAAAAATTTAAACAAAAAAACCGAAAAAAAAACCTACCCGCCTCTCCCTTACTTACACCTGTACGAAGGCCGAGCTTATGAGATCCCAAAGGCTACAAAAGTTGATGCCAAAGGCCGATCTCGTTTGTCGTGGCTAGGCTGCAAAAGTCATGGCCAAAAGTCGTGGGTCACGTTAATCTCCTCTATCACAAGTGCATAGAGGTCATGACCACTTAGCATAAGCAACTCACGACCTCCATCATGATTTTGCCAAACCATGAGGTTGCAATTAGAAGAGGTGGGTCGTGCCGCCAAAACAATAAGAGGCTTAGGGTGGTATTTCATGGGATTTGATCAGGGTGGCATATGGCCATCAATGATTGGTCTACCCTAACCACCTAACTCTAAACTAGATCTAATAAGCTTCTTCTTCTTTGGTATAGTTGTCTTGCAATTGGGAGGTCAAAAGAGGCATGAAAATGGAGGTGAGCTCTTGGAGAGTGCTTATTGGGGATTTTGGTGTTGACAGAAAGGCCGACGGAAAGGATAGTAGAGGCCGGCGAAATGAATAGGAAGAAGGAAGATTGATTTTTTTTTTCCTTGCAATCAGGTGTAATGGGATACATGATAATTTTTTTAAACTTTCTTCAAATTAAACAAGACTACTAGACATTTCCCTATCTATGTGGTAAAGGGGGCTTACCCTAATGTAGAATCAAAAGAAAAGGAAGAAGAAAAAAATTGACAAAGGAGAATGTTGATGGTGTTTCCAGCATGTGCCAATCATGAAGACCACTACCTGGTCTCCTTGGTCGACTATGGTAATTAAATTGTTGAAAGGCCATTTTTGACATTAGAGAACACATTAGGGGACCTGTACAATTATGATTGTGCCAAAAAAAAAAATGCTCCTCGAGGATAGGACGACCAACTCCAATCATTGTGGATGGAGAACAGCGGTGATCAACTTTGCGGTATTGAAACGTACCTGGTTACCCTAAGACTACGACCAACTGACTATTTAGTGTTAGCATCGCCTATGAGATCTAGTTCGAGCTCCACTGACTAAGAAAAAAAGGATGGTCAAGTCCTCCAGACCTTCACCTACTTACCCATGATCTTTATCAACCAGCCCATGTAACCCTTACTCTACCAGTGTACCATGCCCGTACTCCCCCACTAATTTGTATCACTTGACATCTACACCTAGGCATCAATGCCTACATTCCTCCTACAGCTCTGCATCATGTGACATTGGTATGTGCACCACTACTTGTACTAACCTCCATTATAAAGGTCATAGGGCATGTGGAAGCAGCCCAATGGGCACCAAACACTTTTCATCTGATATGGGTTAGCTCACTGGGACCACCTTGGGAGACCTGAACTCCTACGAAACATTTATAAGTGAAGGAGTGCTTTACTGTCTTAGGTATGGACTGCATTGCCTCTTTGCTTACTCTTCACTGACTTAAGTATCAGAGTGTTTTTGACAAATACCTCATTAGTGCTATTCTTCATTTTGTAGGCGATTAGGCACAGCACAGTGGTGCAATGCCAATCACGCTTAGTGTTCCATTTAGTGTTGTGTTAAGTTTTTGGCATCAACAGGGAACATGCCTCAGGCACATTGCTATCATTAGGGGGGGCATTGGATTGAAACCAACTTTTTTTTTTTCATTCATCATCCAATCTAATCTTTTCAAATCCAACCAATCTAATCTAATTTATTTTATTATCCAAATCGATCTAGTTTAAAATTTGTTAGATTGGATCGGGTGATTGAACTATGCTTAAGTTTTCATACAAACTTATTAAAACTAACTCAAAAGGATAATGCACATTTTGTAGGTATCAATGTAATTCTCAATCATTCATTTATCATATAATAATAAACCAAAATCACTTAACATAGCAAATAAAATAAAAACTTTAAGTTGATATAGCATAATCCTTATCCAAATATAAAACAAAACAATAGGAAATAGATAATTACAAAAACAAATATCATATCACAATTGACATGACATTCATATCAGCGGAGAGCTTATTATAATTTGTCAATCTATTTTATGTTATTCAATTCTAACTAAGATATTTACAAAAATTAAAATGGAAAACACACAAAAAAAAAAAAAAAGGTTAAATGGAAAGAGGTTAAAAAAATATACATATAAAAAAAAGATCAGAAATAAATGAAATAATATATTATATTTATATACATATTATGTAATATAAAATTTAACTATTTTTATACAAAATATAAATATATAGATTAAATTAGATTTATTGGATTTTCAAAATTGATACCCTAATTCAATTCAATCTAATTAAATAAGTCAAATTATTATCCAAATCCAATCATAATGTTTGGATATTTGATTTTTTTTTTAATGGGTTGCATTAAATGAACGGATTTTGTGCCTACCTTGGGTCTCACGCTAGTGTACGATGATTAATCTTATAAAAAAAAAAAAAAAAGTACGTAGGCAGATAGATATCAAAACTCAAAAGCGTGAAATCCAAACTAAAGTTGAGAGTACTGTGGAAAAAATATGTTTGACTAGGGGTGTATTTCAGAAAATTTATCTCAATAAGGGCAAAAAAAAAAAAAAAAAAAAGGAGAAAGATGAAAGATAAAAATTAATTAAATGGTTTTATCTATGATATAATATAAAATTAAATGGTTTTATTTATGATATAATATAAAAAGGAGAATAACTTTTGGACTTTTGTACTTCAACCTCTTTGATCCAATGGTTCAAAATTATTCATTTTCACGTAACTTAAATCCGATAATTTTCTTTTGGTCCTTCTTTCACACCTCACACCTTACACATTAATATATACATAAACTTCTTAATATATCATCTTATCATATATACATATCTATTATTTTTTAATATACATATATAAATACACTTTTCTTCTAAAATATCATCTTTTTTCACACAACCTTAAAATTTTATTTTATCAAATATCAAGTTAACAATTTACAATATGAAAAAAAAAAGCTATTTTCAAACAAGTCTAAATGATATCAAAATATATTATATTTGATTTTTATATGTTTCAATCCAAATACAAAACTTTTTCCAGTAGCAATTAAAATAAAACTTTCCTTAAAAAAATAAAATTAAACTAAATTAAAAAGTTTGGTATTTGATATATAATCTAATAAAAATTATGACTATAAATATGATAAAGATTTGATATTTCAAAAATAAAATAAAAAAAATTTTGGTATATTTAGATGAGAGGTTTATTTTTGAAAAATGAAAAATTTTTAGATTTAAAAAATAAAAAGTTATTTGGATTTTTTTTAAAGTAAAAAGTTGTTTAGATGAGTAAAAACTTTTCTTTTTCTAGAATGTTCTTTTTTTATTTTTTAAAAATAAAAAATTTTAGATGTTCAAATATAAAAATTTAAGAAGACCTATTTTTTTAGAATAAATTTTTTATTTTATTTTTCAGAAATAGAATCCCCAAACAAACAAACATAGAGCTTTACTTATTTTTAAAGGAAATAATAATAATAATAATAATAATAATAAAAGAGTTTACATACTGTACGCGTGTCTTAGGCACGTGAATCAAGCTAGTATTTCATAGATGTTGACAAATTAGACAGAAACTTATTAATAGGTACCAGGAATAGTATTTGAGAGGGCCGCATAAAATAAAAATTGAATAATAATAAATTTGAGTATTTGATATAAATTTAATTGGGAGGTACTATAAAATAGTAGTTGAGAGTGGCCAAAAAAAAAAAAAAAAAAGAGTATAAACAAACTTGATTATTATTTTTATAGTGATAAAGGAAATGAAAAGAAAAAAAAAATTAAACAAAAAAGATGAAAAGAAAAAAGGAGAGACCCACGGGGAGGGGGTTAAAGACCTTTGCTTCTTATTTTTAACTTTTAATATGAAATAGGGAAAATTGAAACTTAGCACTAAATTTAATATGAAATTATTTTATACATATAATCAAGATTGTGTCATATATGTATAAACGTAGATTAACAAAACTTGATTTTGATTTCTTCTCCAAAAACAGACTAGGAGCAGCTCCACAATGTTGAAAATAAAATCCATGAAAAAAAAAAAAAGACAAAAAAACGTGTAAAATTATTTTAGAGCTCATTTAAGAGGGTGTTTTCAGACAATTTTTACACTTTTTTTTTTCTACACAATAATCAATTTTTTACTTTTTATAATTTTAAAACTCTATATTAAACTCAAACTTTAAAATTCATAACCTTACACATAAATATCTAAATAAAATTATTTTTCAAAAAAATTTATATAAAATTTCTAAAAAACATGAAACTAAATCTATATTTAACTTTTTTTTTAAATAAATTTTTAAAATTTAACAATTTTTCACTCCAAATAATTTTCCTCACAAATATATTTTTTAAAATTTGTTTTTCTCTGATCTAAAAAAAAGTCAGCAGACACTCCCCGAACAGCCCCTTAATCAATTGAAAAGGAAAAAGAACTGTCTTTATATTCTTTCCCGTAGTTCATAAGTATCTTCAATCAAGTTTTCTAGCTGCTTCTGAATTCACAAATTATGTAAATTTTATAACACAGACTTTCCATTAATGAACTTAACAATTACAGTATCTGCAATATGCTCAAAAGAACATCAAAAGAGAGAACAATCACGGGGCTTAAAAAAAAAGGGGGGAACTCTTTGAATCCCAACAACGTCTAAATTCATTTGTTTTATGTGATCATAAAAAATAAAATTTGAATATGGCATCCGCTTTGAAATCTGATCTAATGGCCAAAAAACTTAAAAACTTTTTTTTGTGGAACTACAGTCAAAGATCAGCTCTCCCGGGGTATCTGGGGAAGGGAATAACATCTCGAATGTTATCAATGCCAGTGGCAAAGAGAATCATTCTCTCGAATCCTAAACCAAATCCACTATGTTTCACTGTCCCATAGCGACGCAAGTCAAGGTACCACTCATAAGGCTCGGTAGGCAGCCCCATCTCCTCGATTCTGTAACAATGGAACGTGTTACATCAATCACTAAAACCTTGAAGAGGATAGCGGGGAATAAATCTACTAGCAATACTCTAATAGAGATACATGGGGGAAAACCTCAGAAGAAAAGTAGAACAAGTGAAAAATGAAAAAGGGGATGCCTATTGTTGGAATTCAAAAGAGAACAACGTTTTCTCATACCTGCTTTGAATGATATCATAGCGTTCCTCCCTTTGGCTTCCACCGATCAGCTCCCCTACCTGAAAAACAAAGTACAACAATCGATATGCATACAAAGGTCTCTACATCATCATACGGCTTAATGGTTGAACTCTGTGCAAGATGCAGTGTAGAAGTGTAGAGGAAAAACAGCCAACCTTTGGTACAAGGACATCCATAGCGGCCACGGTCTTACCATCATCGTTCACCCTCATGTAAAACGCTTTAATTTCTTTAGGGTAATTATATACAATAACAGGCTTTTGGAACTTAACCTCTGTCAAGTATCTGTACAATTAGACAAAAAAAAAAAAAAATCAACAACCTCTACTAATAGCTAAACGATAGCAAGGTCGAAAAGAGTAAGAAGAGATGCAAACCTTTCATGCTCAGATGCCAAATCAATGCCCCACTCCACTTTATTCTCAAACACCTTTCCATTCTTCACAGCCTCCTCTAGAAGTTCTACGGCTCTGGTATATGTGATCCGTTCAAAGGGGGTTGAAGCAACCATTTTAAGTCGCTTAATGCAACCCTTATCAAATTTGTCAGCCATAAATTCCATATCATCGTAGCAATTGTCAAGCAACCACTGACATAAAAATCTCACATATGCCTCTGCGCATTTCATATCATCCTGCACAGCTATGAAAACATTAAGGTCTCATCCAGAAGAACCATGTTTCAAATAGACAGAAATGCAAAGCCAAAACAAATAATGTTCAGGCTAGAGTATATTCCGGTTAGAAAGTGATCGACCTAAACATTTTGAAAGAAAAGCTGGCATAATTGCTCAAAAGTTTTAATAGATGACGATGCATGAAACATTATCATTAATATAAGTTAAAGGTGAGTGTAAGAAAGGAAGAATAGAGTTGAGGACTAAGGATAATCCAAATTCATAAGAGATCCTCCATTGCTAGGAGGCTGGCAAGACCTGAAAGAAACAATTTTACTAAAATTCTCCCTTCTTAAAATCCCACCTGTTTTCCAACACAAGTAAATAAACAATTTCACTAAATTCAAACTAATATACATACCTCCAATCCAAACCGTCAACAATGGAAGATTTTGTGAGGAGATGTGACCAAAAAGGACTGAGACAATACATCACAAACTAAATATGCACAGTTATGCTGTACGTTAACAAGTGCGCTAGATTTAAGCATCATATACCTCCAGTTCAGCAAAAGCTATTTCAGGCTCCACCATCCAGAATTCCGCCAAATGCCTTGAGGTATGAGAGTTCTCAGCACGAAAAGTTGGCCCAAATGTGTACACGCTACTAAGAGAACACACAAAAGATTCAACTTGTAGTTGGCCAGAAACTGTCAAAAAGGCTTGACGGGCAAAGAAATCTTGGGTATAATCAATCTTTCCATCCTTTTGGGGAATTCCCGGCTTAAGCTTAGACCTCTCCTCTAGCTTTGCGAGATTCTCCTTTGCTTTTTTAAGTTCAGCCACAGAAGCACCAATCTCCTGTTTAGTTGCTTTAGCTGATTTCAACTGGGCAACAATATCTCCTTTCTCCTTGACAACAAGCTTTGCAGCTTCTAAGTCTGACTCTGTCGGAGGAGGATTCTTAATAAGATCCTTCTCCAACTTTTCAGCCTCCGCAATCAAAGTCGTCACTTGAAACATTTCACCAGCACCCTCACAATCACTGGTGGTGATAATTGGAGTGTGCACATAAAGAAAGCCGTGCTTTTGAAAGAACGTATGGGTCGCATATGCAAGTGCATTTCTGATTCGAGCTACTGCTGAAATCTGAAAAAATGTACAAAAGAGATATATATATATATATACCAACACAGTGCAAAACTTTCTTTTAAATTGAATTCTACAACCTTTCTACAACCTTTCCATCAAAAGACTAATTCACATCTCTTAATAAAAAACGAATATCATCTCCAGTCATCAATTTCCACATTAGCAGGCAATAATGCCACTGATTTCACTTCAGTGCAGATAAATTTAGCACAAACAAATTTTATTCAAGATCACAATTGAAATCCATATCAATAACACTATTTGTAACGTCACCTACTAGCGTTCAAAGTTCACTCTTTCAGAAGTTTAAATTAAAATCTACAACCTTCCCATCAAAATACTCATTCACATCTCTTAATCGAAAATGAATAACATTTCCGCCGATCAATTTCCAAATTAGCAGGAAATAATTCCACTTATTTCATTTCAGTGCAAATAAATTTAACAAAAACAAATATTATTCAAGATCATAATTCAAATTCATATCAGTAACATGCACAATCAAAACCCACAATTAAGCAAACAAAAATTTCCAAGTTTTCACATTCCAACATTACAACAACAACAGCTCAGTAAATATACAATTCCTACACATATCCAAGATCAATCAACTTCCCAAACTTTTTAAATTAAATGTAAGTTTTCAGATTCAAATGCAAATTTTCTTTTCAAACATAAATTAGCACAAACGACAGTTGTATTAATCATAATCAAAAAAGCATAATTCGACAAATATACATATATATATATCAAAACTTTACCGTATTGGTTCTGGGACGGAGATGAACAAAATCTCTGAGGAACTCAAGCGTGAGCCTGGTCTTCGGCAAGGGATACTTGGCGGGATCAACGGGGCCCAAATGGACCAGCTTCTCGACCCGGAGCTCCACCTTCTGCTTGGTCCCGGCCGGCGGAAGCTTAAGAACTCCGTCGACGGCGACGCAAGTGCCGGTGGGAACGAGCTGGGAGAGATCGGCCTTGTCAGCGTCGACGATGACCTGCAGATTGGCGGGGCAGGAGCCGTCGTTGAGGTCCAGGAACGCAAAGGCGTCCTTGTCGGCCTTCCGACCGGTCTTGACCCAGCCGCCAATCCGGACATGGTTGCCGGCGAGTCCGGCTCCGCCGTCGGGGCGGGAGAGGATGGATCGGATCGGAACGCGGTCGGAGAAATCGGCTCGCAGGAGGTCCGAGCTGGAAACGGCGTCGCTTAGGCTCGCTTGAGAGAGTTGCTCAGTCGGCGGCGTCGCGTCCGCCATTGCTGAGCTCGCTTGTGGAGATGGTCCGTTTGGCTGGGGGTAGAATAAAACCCTAAATGATGCAAAAATAGAAGTAGCCAAAAAAAAAAAAAAGGAGGAATATTACAAGAGATAAAAAGCCGAAAATGCCCTTGTAATAAAGGGGCTTTTCGGACCCAAATCCAAAAATCGAATCTCTGTCGTTTTTAAGAAACTCGTCGTTTTAAGAAGTATTCGTAAAACCCAGGCATCAAATGGTAAAACTAACGCATCCAATCCCTCAAACATTGATTTGACATAAAAGGCATTTGCTTTATAAATATGGAAAAACCAAGATACTCATGTACTCACTGAGTCTGAGTGGGCCGACAAGAGGCGCAGCTTCAGATGGGCGAGTCCGGCGATGAGAGCTCCGGTTAGGGGATGGAGCTTGGAAGGGAGTGCGGCTGCCCTTTCTTCCCTTGGCTGCTGGTTTTTTTTTTTTTTTTTTTGGCAATTACTTTCCCTTCTTAATTTAGTTAAAACAATTAAATTGATAAATTAAAATAATAAATAAATTATTATAATTTAATTTGATAAACTTCAATTTAATTTAATGGTGGGATTTATTGGGATGTTTTAGTAAAGTTAAACTTAAATTTAAAAAAAGTTAGTTTTCGTTCAGCTCTCCCGGTTACCTTGGTCTAATTTATATTATTTTTATCTTTTTTTTAATTAATAAATATATATTTTTTCCAAAAACAATCAAAATTTTCAACTTAAACTAAATTATTGTTCCGTATGAGACTTAAGAAAAGGAATATTGGTGTTATTAGTTCTGATCAGCTTAGTATTTTTATAATATTAAGCCTTTGCTTATTTCTAATATTATATTCGTATGTAATGTAATTTTTATTTAAATAAAAAATATTATATTTAAATTCTAATAATATCATAATTTAAATTTAATATAATTATTAGTTATTATTTTATTTTTTTTTATTTTTTTATTAATCATAGCACATTCTCTTTTTCTTTCTTTATTTTTATCCATCACATTATATATTTATTATTTAAATACAATTCAAATATTTTTCATTTAAACATATATTACATTTGATATTATTATTTAAATGCAATGTAAATACTTTTTCCTCCAAATACAAATTATATTTAATATATTACATTCAAAAATAATACAAACACAATATGTTTCCCAGACAAAACCCAAAAAAACATAAAAGGTGTTATTATAGCTCTCTAAAAAATTTATGATAACAATAATGATATTTATTAATATTATAATAGCTTTTTGTGAGTTAAAGAAAGTACATGATGTGATATAAAAAGTAAATGTGAAAAAGAAATGTATGAACAATATAATGAATGGGTGTGCCTAGTAATGAATATAAAAATAAAATTTTAAATTAAAATAATAGATTTATATGGATAAAGTTTAATATTTTTTTATTGCAAAAGAATTTTACTTTTTTCATGTTTATTAATATGTTTTGATTATTACATATCGTTTTTATATTTTGGAAGCATTAGAAAATTTATTCTTGAATTTTTATTTCACATTTTAGTTTCATGATACAAAATATAAGTTTGTAGCTCATGACATTTTGAAAGTTGTTTGTTTGATTATTTTTTTAAACTGAAAGTTAATGGGACGTTTGGTAAACGCATTACATTTTGATTGTATTTGAATAAATTTTTTTTTTGAATATTGTATTTAGTTGAAAAGTATTTGTTTTGTATTTAAATGAAATGTGTGTTTGGATGAAAAGTATTTTAGAGTTGAAAAGTTGATGTGATTGATAAAAGTAGAGATAAATAGTAGAGTTGAAAAGTTGATATGATTGTTTTAAAAATGTTTTGAATAGTAATTATTTTCGTAGCACTGTTGTAAACTTTGTGTTTGATGTAAAATTGTATTGTATTTGAATAAAATTAAAATACAAAACAAGTGCCAAACGACATCTAAGTTTCGGTTTTATTTGTTTTATACCGTTCCTTTTTCCCCTTAAAAGGTGAATTATTTATACTACTAAATAAAAACTTACTTAAACCAATATTTTAATTGTTGGAAATTTTAAAGTCAATGAATCTTTTAAAAGCCAAAAAATTTAAATATAATGCCAGAAAGAAAAATATATAAGAAATTTAGGGGAAAAAATTAATTAAACATTTGTTATGGTACTAAAATATAAGAATTAGCTATGTGGTGGCATATTTAAAAAAAAAATTTGAGTGGGGGAAAATTACAAATATTTAATGAAGAATGGGGAGTTAATTTGAGATTCAAAAAATTGAGGGGGGCACTTGTGGTTGTCTAAATTATATAACTAAAATACTTAACACACATATATATATATGTATGAAACAACCTAATAATTTGTCTTATATTAACAAGTTCTTAGGGTAAAGTTAGAGTTGAATAGGGATAAAAATATAATACGAGCGAGATATTATGATAGAAGAGATGATCATTTCTAGTCACGTTAACAAGTTCTTGGGGGTGAAATTAGATTAGAATAGGGATAGAAATACGACATGAGGGAGATATTATGATAGAAGAAACATTCATTACCAGTCGCGTTCATTAAAGGACATAGTGTTTTTGTTGTCATCAAAAGGGGCATATCATGAGAAATTGTGAAGAACAACAAAACACCTTAAAGAGAAGAAAAAGCAAAAGGCTCAAGAGACGGAATCTGTAAATGTTGTTGGTAACAAATTTGACAGTGAAGATGATATTTATTTTGTTATTACTGATGAAAATAATTCCAACTTTTGGATTTTAGATTCGAGATATTTGTTCCATAGGTGTCCACATAAGGAATGGTTTGATTTTCATAGGCTCTATGATGTTGGCACTCTTTTGTGGCCAATAATTTGAGCGTTAAAACCATTGAAATGGACACTATGAAGGTCAAGATGTTTGATTTAGTTGTGAGGATATTGGCATGTTAGGCATATTTCTCAACTAAGAAGAAGTTTAATATCTTTGGGTGCCTTGGACATTCTGGGTTTCGATAATTTTGTAAAAAGTGATTTTATGGAAGTTAAGAGAGCTGCTTTGACTGCTAAGAAGGGTGAAAAAGTGAAGGATCTATAAAAGTTGATTGGGAAGACAATTGTAGGTAGAGCTATAAAGGTGGAGCCATGTTGGGAAAGGTCTTCATTTGTTGTGAAAGAAGATGTGAGAGTGAAAGCGTGTAACAAGATGATAGTGACAATTGACAATGACAAAGGGAAGATGATGAAGATTTGTGCAGGTGAAGACAGATTATTAAAGAAAAAGAAATCGATTTCTCGTGTCAAGTTTGATGAGAGTTTGAACTTGACAAATGTTTATTCTTGTTAAGCGTGAGTATGAGTTGGAGAGAATTTGAGTCAAGGTAAAAATTATTATGTATTTTAGTTATTTACATTTCGACTCAAATTAGGATTAGTTTAAATATTGTGGCTTATTAAGAGTTTATAAATAGGTTATTTTATTTAGGATTACGGGTGGTCAGAAAAACATAGAGAAAGAAAGAGTGTCTCCTTTATTGAGAAAGAGAGAAGAGAGATAGGCAAAAGATGTAAAGGGTTTTGAATAGAGAGAGCATTTGATGAGTATGTAACTTTTAAGTTGTTGGTGAAGATTTTATCTTCCCTCTTTTGTAGACATAGATAATTTTATTGAACTATGTAAATTTTTTGTTTTCTTTTTGTTTTTATTTGATTTTATTTTGTTGCTGCATGTTGGGTATTTTCCCCAACATGTATACACCCAAGCACATGTATGTAAGATGGTAAAACCAATATTAGAGTTAGGATTTTTTTTCCCCCTCCTTCAGGAGGCCCTAGACTAAACCTAAATTTGGACCTAAAAACTGCATAACTATTTTCTTTTATTTATTTTTTTGTCTATCTCTTTTACCTTTTTTTTTTAAATTTAATTGTATATTCTTTCATGAACGTGTTTTATCTAATCTACTATAAGAAGTCCAAAAATTATGAATTTAAATAGTCATGTTTAAAAAAATAAATAGGGCTATAGTTGGAGATTTTCTGGGATTTATGGTCAGCCAACCAGAGGGGATATGAAGCACACTTGGGAGTTGTTCCATTGACTTAAAACGGTTTATGGTCTTCCTTGGGTTTGTGCTGGGGATTTTAACGAAATTCTCTGTTTTTTTTTGAGAAAAAGGGAGAAATGAGCATACACTTGGTTCTATGGCACAGTTTCATGTTGTTCTTAGTGACTGTGAGCCGCAAGGTCTTGGTTTTTCGGGCCATCCTTTGACGTAAGATAATGGGAGAGAGGCTGCGGCAAATATTCAAGAAAGGCTGGGTCGTAAACTGATCACTGAGAGTTGGAGGGCTCTGAACCCAAATGCTATTAATAACCATCTTGCATTCTGGGGAACCGATCATAGAGCTTTGTTATTGGATTTCATACCTACTCGTCAAAAGAAGCCGACGTGTGGTGGTGTGAATTTCCATTTCGAGCCATGTTGGATGAAGGATGAGGAATGTGGAATGTTGATTGAAGAAACTTGGCAACATTACTATTGTGATGGATCTGTCAGTAGCGTCGTTGATGGACTTGAAAAATGTGTTGTGGAGCTTAAGACATGGAGCAGGAAAAAAGTTTGGAAGCGTATCTATAAGGTTGGCTATCCTTCAGGAGGAATTAGAGGAATTGTATCATGGAGATCTTTCGGCGTCGGGTTGGAGGAAAATTCGGGAGTCGGAGTAACAGCTTGATCGTTTTCTATCACTTGGCATTAACGGGCTCGAGTGATTGGCTAAGTGCAGATGATAGCAGCACAAAATATTTTCACAAGAATGCCTCTCATAGGAGCGCTTGATTGGTTCTTAAATGTAGCGGATTCGGTTGTGAACCCAGAAATGAATTCTTTTTTGTCTGCAAATTCCACGGCAGAAGAAGTCAAGAAGGCCCTCTTTGATATGAAGGGTACTAAAGCCCCAGGGCCGGGTGGGTTCCATGTTGCATTTTTCCAAAAAGACTGGAGTATTGTTGGGGGTCATGTCACTGTTGTTGGCCCAAAAGGTTTCATTAACTTTAAAATGATAACAAACAATTTGATTGATATCACTATTAAGCTTCTCTTAAGTTTTACTTTAAGCCAAAATTGCGTGATTTGCTTTTTAAACTCAAGAAGTTGGATTAACGAATTGTCAAAGAAGGATCAGCTTATGGACCAAAATCATGTGAAGATGGATTAGAGCTTCAATACAAGAATCAAGACTATGCTTATATGGGTTTATATTTTCTTATTTAGTTTTGTAATGAGTTTTGTATGCACTTTTAAAATTGTGAATTGAAGTTGGCTTATGCATACATACACTTTGGAAAATATCATGTCTTTGAATTGCTTAAAATCTTTTGAGTATATTTGTCTAAAGTAGTGTGAGAATTATTTTAACATCAAACATGCCTTAAAATTGTATTGAAACTATGTTAGCATTATTTTAATATTAAAAATAGGAAAGATCAAGGCATTGTCTCTGTCCGATTGATCTGACAAGAAGGTTTGGATGACATTCTCAGTCAATCTAATTGATTAGAGGACTTTTCCGGTCAACCGGATAGAGTACTTTTTTATCAACAAAACAAGATTGTTCAGTTAATTGGTACTGTTCAAATGGCTCTATTTCAGACCATTGAACAGAGAAGAATTTCAGACTTCTTCTCTCCCTTTATTGTTGAATGTTTAGCCTTAAGGGAAGTTTCTCCTTTTGCAAAGCAAAATGGCTTAGGTGTTTTACAGGCTGAATGTGACTCAAGTTCTGTAGTGAAAGCTGTAAACGAAAATTTTGAATATGCTGCAGAGAGTCCAATCACTTACGACACCAGAATGCTGATGGAAGAGGCTGGTGGTGGAACTTGTGGTCATATTTCTAGACAGTGTAATATGGCTGTCCACACATTGGCTAAGTTTGCTTTTAGTCAAGGGAATGATAATATTTGGTTGGATGCATATCCACATTTTCTTGCTGATATTGTAAGTGCCGAATTGGCTTTTACTTGTTAAATAAAAAGCATCCATTTCACTTTCAAAAATAAAAAATAAAAAATAAAAAATAGTCATCTACTTGATTTTTGTGTTTTGATAAATCATTTCAATAGTTATTATTGGACTCTAATAAAATATCTATTTAGTTGGTCAACTATTAGTGAAATCATTTGACTATTTTATTATTTTATGATAATTTAACTTAAACTCAAATCTAAAAATTTACTTTTTATAAATCCATATAACTTTCTTTTTTTTTGCCTTATATTTACACTATAAACGTTATTTATAACAAAAACTATCCAAACACATATTTAATTTGAATGGAAATTCAAATTCAAATTCAATTTATAATCTAAATGAACCTCGTACTTGAGATTTAAAATTGAAATCCTAAGTATATTTAGAAGTCAAATATTGAATATAATTAAAAGTTTTAAAAGGAAAATACGTTAATTTAATAAAAGCACAATTTCATGGGGCAATTTAAGAACTAAAAGAACTTTTGAGTAAGTTGGGAATCCCACGACCGAGTGTGACTCTGTCACGGATAGAAAAGCCATGAGAAGAACCTCATTTGAGAATTTTTCTTAAGACTTGCCATTCTTCGTTGAGATTGCAACTGAAAACAGATATTATCTGAGAACTTTTTGGACTTTCTTGCATTAACTTACAACTTTCGTGCATAGTTGTATAATTTGTCACTTAAAAACAAAACAAAACAAACAAAAAGGCATAGTTATAGCCGATCTTCATCGACATTATCTAAATACTACAGCCATAATTCTAATATTCCTAGGTCATCCCAAGATTGGCCATATTGGGTGTTAGTAATAGTGGTTCAATCATGTTTATAGCACTTAAAAGTTGTGTGATTGTCAATATATGGTGCCTCAACAATAGTACGGCTCATGCATCAAAACTAGATTTTCCAGATTTCATGTTTGGTGGCCAAAGAGCCACTCTCACCACCGAGGCATCCAATTCCAACAGTGGGACCAGATGGGCGATCCTGGTTGCTGTATCATCCGGTTGGGGGAACTATGTGCATAGGATAATGTACAGATACCATCTTTGGTATGGAATCTTAACTGGTTATGAATAAAAATTTAAGAAGACCCATTTTTTTAAAATAAAAAATTTTATATGTTTTAAAAATAGAAATCCCAAACAAATATAACCTTAAAAAATAAGAAGCACAATTGGCAAAATCCAGCATTTTCTCACATGCTTTGAAATATCATTTCTTAAAATGAAAAATTTATCACATTTTTCTCACATTTTCTCAAGATGAAAAGTTTTCCATTTTCCAAAAATGGAACTCCCAAAAAACATATTCTTAAAAAATAAGAAGCACAATTGGCAAATTCCAGCATTTTCTCACATGCTTCGAAATATCATTTCTTGAATCATACAAAAATAATTAGTTTAAACAATATAGAATCCTTACATACATCTAAAGTGTGTTTATTCCTGTACTGCTAAACAAATTTATCTAACTGTAAGAATAATTTATTTCACTTTCCAAACGATGAACTTTTTATTTTTATTTTTATTTTTTGAGGAAACCAAAAGATGAACTTAATAGGAAAAGTTTTCATATATTCAATATCGTCTATCATCAATGGCAAGCTTTCTAACGGCCAAGTAGTAAGAATCCCGCTGTAAAACTCTGTGCTGTCCCCTACATTAAATTTAGTTCGGTGGCAAAATCCGCAAACTCAAAATGAAGCAGAAAACCAATCCAAGATCTGCCCAGGAATACAGCTTAGGCTTTTATTCGTGCAGACTCTCCCACAGCATTCTCCATTCTTGTGTACCAGTCTCCTATACGTGTGTGTTCCACCATGTCTCGACCAGACCTCAAATAGCGGATTGGTCTTAACACCCCAAACACCGCAAGGTCAGCGAAATTAGGCTTGGAGCCTCCTGTAACATGAAAAACACAAAAGATGAAATTGGGCACAAAGACAACAGAAATAACAAGTTTAAACTTATGTACGAGACCTTTCTATACAATCCTGTTCAAGACATGACATCAATGCACCGAGGACAGTTCTCTCTCATGATCAAATGTTATTAATATGCTTAAAAGCCAAAGCTTTTCTTTTGTTAAAGACGTAATCTTTGTCGTTGATTTCTCACTATTAAAACATCTGACAGTGGATAATTCAAGACACTAATAAATTAAGGTAAAGAGGATTTCACAAAATGAATAATGCACACATCGATGAATGAGAGGTGGTCCAAAGGATAACCATTTTTATCTTCACTACGGGAATACAAGAATACAAATATAAACAACATGGCTTTATTAGTTTAATCGGACTAAAAGTAGACAAAAAAAAGTTTGACTTCATAACACATGTCAACAGTGTATGTGTGCTATTTTTCCTTGCTATAACAAAATACCCATGTAACGCATGAGCATTAAGTGTGCATTTATCTAATATCCCAATACCATTATTTGATTTATCAGAACCAGGGATGCAAATCTTAATGCAATACCTAATGCATATATAGTGCACCTTGAGATTGCATACCTAGAAAATCTCTGCCATTTAGTGCATTTACCCATGTTTCTGCAGCTTCATACAGGGCTGCACGTTCATCCGTGATGTTATATTTCTTCTTCAGATTCTTCGAAACAAAATACATAGCTGCAGCCCCAGCATATTTTACTGTAATCTTTTCTGTAAAGCTAAAATTACCTGCAGTTATGGAGCCCAATGTTAGAATTCCAATAACAAAATTAAAACAAAATGCTTAATTTTGTTATAGAGCATAATGAAGGGTTAATTGCCTTTTCTTAATCAGTAAAACAATAGGATAGGGGATCATTGAATGATCTATTTACAAATTCAGGGGAAAGAGGGTGTTAGAAAATTTTATTTAACCATTGAACAACACTTCTGAAATGAAAAAGAAACATACAGGAATACTTTGGAGAAAAGAGAAAAACTTAATCAAACTGTGAGATATCTTTGACATGGTGGTGTAGCGAGTGTAAGAGCAATAGAAAATAGAGTAAAGCTTCCTAAACTCCCTTTATTACTTACAACATAAGAAAATAGAGAATCTACTAACCCGTTGAATAATTGGAACAAGCGCAGATTCGTTGATTCTAAGGAGTACCAAAATTGATGCATGGATGTTTATGAAAATTCTCAAAAAGTTTTTAGTCATGAATGAACAAGACTCCATAACAAAATGACCAAATAATAATAATAATAATAATAAACCTATCATCCTGATCCTATTCAATTATAATAAAATAAAATCTAATTAAATAAATCAAATAATTCAAATTGCTTCTACCCGGCTATAATGTGCAGCTTGCCAGCTACCAGCATCAACATAACCAAAATATAAAATAGAACCTTAATAAGACCAACTGGAAAAAGGAAAAATATTCCACAAGCAATTAAGATATCATTAATGGCAACTGGCAAAGTGACATTTTATAGACAAAATAAAGCAAAAGGCCACATTAAGGGGCTTTTGGGTTGGGGTGGGGGTGTGTGGGGTTTGTGGTGTGGTGGGTGGTAAAACAACTTTCAAGTGAAACAAACTACAAGCTACATGCATACCATTGCTTGTGATATAGTCAAATGACTCGAGGGCCTCTGATGTATTTCGATAGATGTTGGGTGATAAAACATGCACCAAGTGATTATCGACCCATCTATACCACAAAAATCAGAAAAGGAAGCAAATGATCAGTCAGGAGTAGATCAAATGATAGCTCTACAATATATTAACGTAGCATATTGTAATGATTCAATTTGCAACACTCTAAAGATAATAAGGTGTCATACAGTTACATAACTAGAGCAAAACCAAATCAGTCTTAAAATTTCAGTCAGAAACATATAATAAAATAACCACTTACATTAATAAGGAAATGAGTGTTAACTGCATCTTTTCTACCAACACACAAACAAAATACCACTAGCCCAGGCAATTTGGAATTTTATGAAATTGGCAAAAAGTTTTGGTTTCTCGCTACTTTGGACAAATATATTATAAATTTTAACCGTGAATCCTAAAGATTTATGCTTTCTTCCTTGGCACAAATTAAATAAATTGATCCAGTAATTAGACAAAAACACAAGGCATGGAAGGGAGGACCAGGGTTCATCTAACAATAAAACAATAAAGCCAATCAAACAACATTCTCCTTATCTAAAAACATTAAACGGAGAGGAACATCCCTAAAGTTTTTGCTTATAGATGCCCAATAAAAAGCCCAATGTACTCTGTCCTTAAAAAACTCCATCCTGAAACATCTAAGGGACCTTCTCCGCAAGACCTTGACTCTTGTTTGGAAGCTGCACAAAAGATGGAACCTTCCTAATAGAAAGACAAGCACATTGAAGAAATCACCCAAGAACAACTAACAATATTGAATGAAGAAAACAATAAATTTATGGCCACTTGACAATCTAAAAACAAGTGGTCAATGTTTTCTTCACTTTTTTTCCGATGAATGGACCAATTTCAATAGTAGATGGCACGAAAAAGACCTTTTCCTTTGCCAAAAAAAAAAAATGCAGGTATCAAATATTAATCATCCTCTGGATGCAAACAAGAAAAAAGTATAACTTTAATTGGAGTTTTTTTTTTTTTTTTTTTAAATTGAAGCAATGGATGTCCGGGTGAAGCGAAGAGACTTGGAATCTACAGAAAAAAGTACCGCCAATCACCAATTAGAAACTGTAAGAAGGATTTACAATAGAAAATACGTTGACTTAATGGTCAATCTATAAATATCTCTCCCAAAACTCTAAACATACACGAGCAGGCCGTGAAGTTATGGCTCCACTTTCTCAATCAACCATGTTCATGCATCGTAAATCATACCCAAATCAATTTATCTATGTATGATTTTTATTTGGAGCAGCTCAAGTCTGCAATGTAAACTATAAACATGCACATGATAAACAAGAGGAAGAAAAGAAACATACTGGCGCCACTTCTTCTCTTCATCCTCTCCTGAGGAGACTGCTTTTCCAGGGTGAAGTTTGTCGCCCAATTTATCGATAATAGCTGCAAACAACAACATACTTTTATAATAGAAATAAAAAGCTATATGCTTATAACTATAAGTAATAGAAAGACAACAAAACAATTCAAACAATGTATTAACAAGGATAAGAACCTGATGAGTCAACTAGCTGTTCACCATCAACCATCAATACAGGAACCTTCTTGTAATCAGACCATTTTATCTCTTTTTTACTAAGTGGGTTGACCTCTATAACTTTGTAGGGTATGTCGTAATAGTCCAAGAATGCTGAGATGGAAAGAACATACCAACAATTCATTTACAACCAGGCGATAATTAAGAGAGCAGCTTATAAAGTCGATTAACAATTATCAGTGACCAAGTGAGTAAGTAATTAGACACATGAAGAAAAATTACATGAGTTTTCTCAGTAACTGCAATACACGAACATAATTCAAATATTGAAATGATTTGTACACAGTTTAAATTTGTCAGCGAAGACCCAAAAATTGATGGAATGATATATCGGATAAGTTAAACCTTGTTACATTCCTTTCACCAAATTCCCATACTTGTTCACATTAGAATTTAAATTGAACTTTCCAAATTATTGAAAATTATACGTTATTCACTACAGTCAAAAAATTATTCTTATCATTTTTCCTATCATGCAATTCACTGTTAAATTGCGGAGAATCAAAACAAATTGGAGGGGTGAAAAACATTCAACTTTTTATATTTTTCTTTGAAAGAAAATTGAACTAAAATTACACCACCAAAGTTTTTCCTCCATTTCCCTTATGAGAAGTGTAGGGAACCCTTTTTTTTTTTTTTTAGTGATTGATGAAATCCCTTAACACTGATTGACATGATTATGTTTTAACATACTTACCAATAAAAATGGAAATTTGGCATTAAAATGTAGGGATTAGAATTATGTCACTAGCATTATTCTTTCCCTTTATTATTTTTTTTCAGACTGCGATTAGTAACCAATTCTTAAGCCAAACCTCCATTTTTCCACATGACGTCTACTCTATGGGGCCGTTTGAAACAACCATTGGAGACGGAACTTTACATATTCAATTCCAGAACTCCCAAATATGCATCCCACTCTCTCTCTCTTAAATTTTCATGAAATTCAAACTTCAAAAGTACATGATTTTCTTATTTCAGGTCAAAATGAGATAATATTTAACCCAAAAAAAAAAAAAAAAGAAACAAGATCCATATTGTATTTTTTTTCCCCGAATACATTTCAAATTTTAACATTATTTCCTACATCACAATTCATTTCCAATTTGCACCTCAACCAAACACACATTTCAATTCCAACCTGCAAAACTCCAACTCCACCAATTATTCCAAACGGACCCTATCAACTTTTAGTCTGGAACCAAATTTAAATACAAATACAAGCGTCACAAATTTCTAATGAATCAGAATGCAGCAAACCTTTAACTTTGTTGCAGAAGGGGCATGCCTCGTACTGGTAAAGAACCACCTCCTTAGGGACCACCTCCGGCGGTAGCGGCTCCTTTGCATAGACCTCCATGACTCCGGCGGCAGCAGCCATGGAAGCCACGATTCCAACGACACCAGTGGAGACGGTCCAAGATGAATTAAAGGATTCGAGGATGGGAGAGAACCACTGGCAGCGGTGATTGGAGAACACCTTGCCGTTGGCGCTGGTGTAGAGCGCCACTTGGAGAAGGCGGTGGGAGGCGGAGGCGGAGGTGCCTCCATAGGCAGTGGAGAGAGATCGGGAGAGAAGGGAGGAGAAGGCGGAGGCGGAGGCGATGGTGGAGGAGGCCCGTCTCATGGTGGTTTGTAATTGAAGAGACAAGAACGAAGCGGATCTCTGTCGCTTCTGGTCCTGGAGAGAATGTTGGAGCTCAGCTCAGGAGGTTTATAACGCTACTTGCGAATCTCAGATTCTCAGGAATTGTGGGTTTGGGGTTTTGGGTTTTGGACTTTTAAAAAGTGTGTGTGGTTCTCTATGTGACATAAAACCCAGTCTAAAAAAAAAAAAATAAAGTCAAGTCATACATACCTTAAAAAATAGGAAATGGGCTGAACTAAAAATATAAATAAACCACTACCAAATCACAGTAATCTTGATGCAAGACAGTGCTCATCTTGACAATGACAACGAAAATGGATATTTGGAAGACGTATTATATTTTAATTGAATTTGAATATAATTTATTTTTTAAGTATTATATTTGATTGAAAAATATTTATTTTATATTTGAATAAAATATGTATTTGGATGAAATATGTATTTGGATGAAAAATATTTTAGAGTTAAAAAGTTGATATGATTGGTAAAATATAGATAAATAGTAGAGTTAAAAAGTTGATGTGATTGTTTTAAAAAACTTTTAAATAGTAATTGTTTTTGTAGTACTGTTAAAAAGAATTATATTTGAATGTAAAACTTTACGTTTGGTGTAAAATTACGTTACGTTTATATATAATTAAAATATAAATATTTCACCAAACACTCCTATCGAGAAGAAATCCTAGAAACAGGAGCTACTAACTTAATAGAATGCTATAACTCATTTAAGATAATATAATAGTGAAGCAATTACAAGATAAGGAGACGACAATATTGTAAAAAATATATCATAATAAAATTAAAATAATTATGTACTCATAATTACATAAATAAGTGTTAATAACACCTTGGATACATTTGTGGACTTGTAGTAAAATGCCACTTAAGTGGACCAATCGAAAAAATAAAATACTCTCTCAATATCTAAACACACTATATAATACAAAACTATAAACTGTTGACATATGATCGAATAGTATTTACAATCTCATTTAAACTACTTGGATAAATATAAACCAAATTTCAAATCATTTCACTTAATTCTTTCAAAATAATATATTTACATTTATATTATTTTGATCAAAACGTATTTATATATATATTTATATATATCCTTCATTTAATATACTTTTATAAAATCATTTTATTTTTGAAAATAATTTTTAAAATAAACACGTATAAAAATGACAGTTATTAAGTAAAATGAGTATAACAAATTCCTATCTCTTTTAACAAATAAATATACTGATAACTTTTAATACAAATTTTTAAATTAATCCTTTTTATCAATCCAAATCTAAAGGTATTTAAAATATAAATATAGATAATTTAATTATCTATCCAAAATTTTATAATTTATATTACGATAACTTTAATTAATTAATATTTTATTTATTTTAATTCTAAAATAATATTTATTTTAAAATTTGTAAAAATTTTTAAAAATTTCGATATAACCCCTTTTAATCTTTGAAAACGCATCTAAGTGAAAAAATATTTTTAATTCCTACAATAGTTCAAATATCAAATTTCAAAATAATTAAATATACATATACATATGCGTATACATATTTATCTATTGTTATTTTTTTTTCGTATTTATTATAATAATTATTATTAATATATTACACACACACACATTTTATTTTTCTGGTTTATATATATATATATGTATATATGTATTTCTCTAGGGGATGGTTCGGAGCTCACGGCCGAGGGTGCAGCTCGGCGCTACTGGCTGCTTGGCGGAGGTCCGGCTGGAGAGCCGAGGCACGGCGGAGGAGGCGAACTAGGCGGCGCAGAGGCTCGGGAAGATGCGGCAGCGAGGGTGGCGGCTTTTCGCGAGCTTCGGCTGCTGGGTCCGTGGCGTCGCGATCTCGGCGGCGACGGGCTGGGCTGTGGCATGGCTGGGCGAGCTCTGGAGGCTGCCGCTGGGCTTGGGTCTGACGGCGACGGGGAGAGAGAAGGGAAGAGAAGAGAGGAAAGGGAGAGAGAGGACAAGCGAGAGAGAGAGATCGAGAGTGTGAGTGACGGAGAAGAAAAGATAGAGCAGGCGAGCGAGAGAGAGACGGTGAGGAAGAGAGAGAGTGAGCGCGAGAATTGAGATAGAGAGATCGGTGAAAGAGTTTGTTTCATGTTGAAGAAACACAGGGAGGGGAAAGCATTTTGTAGGAATTAGGTTTAAAGTACTTCAATACGGAGCAAGGTAAAATAAGATACTAATATAATTTTAAAAAAGTTTAGAGGTTAAAACATAATTTTTGTAAAAATTGAGGAGTATAAATGTAATCAAATTTTAGCAAACTAATTAATCCAGCTTAACTTAATTAAACAGAATTTAATTTTAATGTGCGTTACACAATCTGAACTTTCATGTTTCAAAAGAATATGCTAAGATCTTTTTTGAAAGAAGCACTTCTTATAGACATGTGTCTTATAAATCGCTGACCTTAGTCTTCAATGGAAATGCTCTCAAAATTCTATCCTGACCTAAAAATCACAAATAACATTGTTCTTATGATAGTTGGGTGTACGTCGTTTGTCCATGTTCATAATCAAAAAAGAGGGAAACTGGATCCGAGGGCATTAAAATGTGTTGTGGGCTATTTTCAACTCAAAAGGAGTATATGTTACCATTGTATATCAAAGAAGTTTTATGTTTCAACAAATGTTACTTTTAATGAATAAGAGTCCTATTTTAACACTCCTTGACTTCATAGGGAGAATTCTGTGATAGAAGATAAGGATTGGGATTTTTTTCTTGTTGATCTTCAATCATCATCCTCACTTCCTTCCTCGAGTCTGAGTTCTCAACCAGTTTCGGTTTCTCTAGAAATCAGTTCCTGTTCTTGACCAATTTCATGTCCTTCCCTTGTATCCTCAAGTCAGTGTCCTTCTTTACCATGTACCTCCATGCCAAAAAACCCTCCAGAAAAGCCAAATTATGCTCTTGAGGATGTGAGATATAATAAAGTGTTTTTGAGGAAGAAGATAGTTGTTCTTAAATCTATGCAAGCCCAAGCGTCCAATCTAAATTCTAAGAATGAGGTAATAATTTCTAAACCTTCATTGCAAACTAAGACCGAACCTCATGTGAGTAACAATGACCAAGACTTTCCCATTGCAGATAGGAAAGGAACTAGAGAGTGTACAAAATGACCTTTATATCTTCTCATACTTTTTATGTCTTTCAAGAAATTTTTACCATCTCATAGGACCTTTCTTGTTAGCCTAAACACCACTGCTATCCCTACCACTTTATTCGAAGCTTTGTCCAATGAGAGATGGAAACAAGCTATGAATGTAGAGATGGAGCTGTTGGAGAAAAACAAAGACATGAGAGTTGGTGAAATTGCCAAAAAGAAAGAAGCCCATGGGGTGTAAATGGGTTTATACAGTAAAGTATAGAGTGAATGGATTAATAGAGAGATACAAGGTTGTCTAAAATGCATCCCAAAATGCTGTTTGTTGTTTGCTTTTTTCTTTTTTTTTTTCCCTCTGCTTCCTTTTAGTAATCTTTCTAGTTTTTCGCTTTATAAATATCATTGATCGCTGCAATGTTTAGTTTGTTAACTAATATGGCTTAGTGAATTAGAGAAGAGCGTTAAAATCCCTCAACTGCTGAGGGTGTGCTAGTTCATATCCTGTTGACAGCACCTTTGCCATTTTATTTCCTTATTTATTATTTTCATAAATACTCCCTAAAGTATGCATCATTTTTTAACCAAAAAAAAAGTTAATAGGCTTTGATATAAATTCAACTTGAAATTAAAAACATTCCAAAAAGTACAAACATGGATGAAAAATTAGGTTAGGTGGTCCATTTTGATCATCTGATCTAATAGATAGCAGAATTTCTTTTTATTAGTAAAATGGTTGTTTGCCAATTTTTTTTTTATATATTGTTAATCAAATATTGCTTTTAATTAATTAGTGATTGACTAAGAAAATTGATAATTTATATAATGGTTAATTAGTAATTTTTCAAATTATGATTAATCATTATAATCGATAATTAATTGATCATTTAAAAAAAATAATTAAATATTTAAAAAAACGACATTTAAACTAATTTTTAAAAACTTGGATTATTTGTTAAAATTTAAAAAGGTTACAAATACCAAAATTTATAATTATTTTTGGTTGCGTTAATCGTGTGGGTTTTAAAAAGTAAAAAGTAAAAAAGAAAAAGAAAAAAGAAAAAAAGAAAAAAGAAAAATTCTATGTTAAGTTTTATATTAGAAAAATTAGGTTGGTGGCTGAATTTGACGACCTTTTTTATTAGATGACCGAACTTTTTTTTTTTTTTGCTTTTTTTTTTTTTTAAGGGTGATGGCCGATTTTGCATTTGTCTAGTTAATCAAGCCGGAATGTAGAAGACGATGAAATCTAGTCTTTCCCATGCAGAAACACGTAGGCAAAAGAAGAAGTGAAAATTACATGTCCTGCCGTTATTGTGCCCTATTTGGATGTTTTGCCACTATTATAAAATTTTTTCCTTTTCTGACAGGGTGATAGTTTTATTTTTAAATTTTTTTCCTTCGTTTATTTGCTTTCGATTTTGCCCCTGGATGAGGGGTATTGTCACTGTGAAGATGGTAACTTAGTTGCTGTGCAATTCAACAAGGAAACTTGCAGGAAAGCTGTTGTAAAGTACTTAGGGTTCGTTTGGTGAATGCATTGCATTTGCATTGCGTTTGAATGTAATGTATTGAATGTAATTTGTATTTGGAGGAAAAGTATTAGCATTGCATTTGAATGCAATGTGTGTTTGGGAGAAAAGTATTTAAATTATATTTTAATAATAAATATGTGATGTGATGGGTAAAAGTAGAGAGAAAAAAAAGAAGGAGAGAGAATATATAATGTAATTAATAAAAGTAATAGAAAAAGTGAAATAATAAATAGTGATTGTGTTTGATTTAAAATGTGATGTGATTGGTATTTGAATGAAATGTTTTTATATTTGGGGGAAAATTACATTGCATTTAAATGCAATGCTAAAAAAATTTGTGTCCCAAACACTAGCTTAGTTTTAAATAAGTTGCTGTTTGATAAGTGCATATTTTTCTATTATTTAATGCTAATTCTCCTATGATTTAGTGTTAATTTTTTGAGATTTTTAAAGTAATTAATGTTTGTTTTGTATTTGATAGGTGTTTTGAAACTTTAAGAACGATTTGTAGTAAAAAAAGATCAATTTAGAGAAGTTTTTAGAGGATTCAAAGTGAAATAGTGTGCAAAAAGGTGAGAAAATGGAGTTTTCAAGACCAACATCCTAGAGTGGGCGCCACGGCTCTCACCAGTAGGAGCCGCTAATCAAAATGCTCTAGTTAGACTATTGTTGTTTCTATGGTAGACATTAAGCAAGTTTATTTTATTCACAATAAATTCACTTTCTTTCACTATTTTTTATCATTCTTTTTTTTTTTTTAAGGGCTTCTAACTGTTTAAAAAACAATCTAGTAACGTTGGCAGCTTGTTTGACTGGCCACATTTCTTAAGGTTTCTGAGATTGACAGCATTGATCCCTATCGGGTAATTCAGTTTCTAAGAATTGCTCTTTTCAAAGCCCATTCGATTCCTCGAAACAAAAAGGGTAAGTGACGAAACGGCCTAAGTTTGTCTCATTTAGTATGTTCACAATGTTCTATTTTTTATCTAACCTGCTAGGGTTTATCATTTTGTCAAAATCTTTTTTGTTGGTATTTTTGCGTGATTATTGGTAGGTCATTTCTTTACATCTACTTTTTATTGTCATTATTACTGATTTTTTGAGTTATAACTAAATTTTTGTTTTTATTTGATTTGGGATTTCAGTGAGTTCGAAACTGACGTTAATGAGCATCTGAATTTTTGTGCTGTTTCCTTATATTGGAGCGTGTGTGAAAAGGACATATATAACTTTCAAAATATATTGTTCGACTGGAGACTTGTGTTAGAACGGGAGAGGGAGTTTGCTGCGTAGAATTGGGAACAGCTAAAAAGTCATGTTTTCGTGTGGTTACATCAATCTTGGAGGGCTTGCATTGAATGGGAGTACTTAAAAAATAAAGTTGGTGAAAGCTTAAATTGAATGGGAATATTTATAAACAAAGTCAGTGAAAATAAAGATAATTTTAGGATTCATTTGGTTCATGAGTTGAGTCAAAATAGAATGAAATTTTTACGTTTAAATTAGTTGACATAGTTATAATATTTGTTGATTTTTCAAAAAAACACAAAATTAAACTCAAAATTTTGGATTTGGACTCACAAACCAAATGAGGTTTTTTACTGATTTTTTGAGAGCAGGAAAAAAAGGTTCAAACCTTGTAAATATAACGTCATGGTTTTGCACTAGATTTTGGCTGAAGTTATAAGATTATGTTGGACTATTGTATTAGGGTAACGTTCCCTATCCAAAATTCTTACATTTTCTTGTTTTTATTATTTTAATGATACAGCCTTAGCTTTTAATAACTACATCGTAAATTTCTCTTTATTTTCTTCCTTTTTAATTAGTTGTTTTCAGCACTACCTGGTGGACTGTATTCTATGGAGCCAAACGACATTAGCTTCACCCCTGTCAACATCGTTTTGTTTGCATTTTAAATACGTTCTCGAGGGCATGCAGGAACGTATCCCCACTCAATTTTTTAAAATTATTAATTTTAACTTATAAGTTTACTTAATTGAGTAAATTACATTGACATTTCTTGTGTTTTTTAAAATTACAGAAACATCTCTTTAATCAAAACTAAGGAGGCGTTTGGTAAACGTATTGCATTTTGATTATATTTGAATGAAATTTGTTTTTTGAATGTTGTATTTGGTTGAAAAGTATTTGTTTTGTATTTGAATGAAATGTGTGTTTAGATGAAAAGTATTTTAGAGTTGAAAAGTTGACGTGATTGGTAAAAGTAGAGATAAATAGTGGAGTTGAAAAGTTGATGTGATTTTTTTAAAAATATTTTGAATAGTAATTGTTTTCGTAGCACTGTTGTAAAATTTGTGTTTGGTGTAAAATTGCATTGTATTTGAGTAAAATTAAAATGAAAAATTTTGTCCAAACGCCCCCTAATTACGTCAATCTCTACTATTTTTTTAAAAAATTATAAAGACACCTCCTCTGTTAGTTAATTGTTAGTTTGACTATTAATTATACTCAAAATACCAGCCTTTTTTGCTTAAAAAGTCTTTAGCCATATATATAAAGGCATAAAATAACATTTTTACCCTTATTTAACACCAAAAACAATATTTTAATTGATTTTAAAAATACTTTTTCCTCAAATATGACCCCTCTTAATTTTTTTTTAATATTTCTTGAACCAATATCTCAACAATCATCACTTAACTAAAATCTTAGTTCTATCCTTGCTCAAGAGTGGCTTGGTTATTCTTAAACGAAAACCTGTCTCTAAGTTTTTCAGCAAATGTTGTAGCTAATTGAGTCGTTGGAATCATCCTTTTATTGCTGAAATGAAATGCTTCCCATTGTGGTAGCGACTACCATTATATTGTTCTGTTTTGCTTCTTTGTTCGAAACAAGATTTTAAACAATAGATCAACCTATCAATTTTTTTTTTGTCCAAAAATCTATTACCACATAAATTTTTTGGCCAATATCCATGGGATAGTGTAGAGGTTATTAGACCTTTTTTCTTATACTCTCACATGGACTTCATCTGGTGGAAGTGAAAATTGGACTTATCATATGACCATTCTGAGTAAAATTAGATCGTATGTGTGTGTTATTATTGCTTCAATGTTTCTTTTTTTTTTCACTGTTCTTATTTTCTTTAACCTGCTGAAAATTTTAAATTACAACATTCGTAAATTCGAAAATAAGCTATAATACTATATATGTAAATTCTCTAATGTATGAGACTTTAAAGTTAAAGTGAAACTAGGTTAAAAGTTTATTATATTTTGGGGAAGGGAGAGTTTGTTAAAAGTTTATTACATTTGGTTGTTTTTGTTTTTGTGGGGTGGGGGTGGGTGTGGGTGTGGGTGTGGGAGGGAGAGAGAGAGATGGTTAAAGAGACAAAGAGTTAAGAAAATATAGTTGGATTGTATTTTTCTGGTTAAAAATTTTGGTTTGTTATGAATAATTTGATAATTTATTAGTATGAATGTTCATCTTCCAACTCCCTTTATAAATTCCATTTTCTCCACTTTGATTATGCATGATATTTGGTGGTCCATAACATTCATAAACTCATAATAATTAAGGGTGGCAATTCGTTTCAACAGGTCGGGTTTTCGTCGGGTTTAAGCCAACATGAATTTTTAGAATTACAACCTGAACACGACCCGTGATTTGTCGAGTCAAAAAAGCTTCGATCCGAACCCAACCCGACGGGTTGGAGGGTTGACACGACACGACCTGCACAATCGACCAACCAGTGTGCTTTCGGGTTAGTTGACATGACACGACCCGTGGATCTGCCAGAAAAAAAGATGTCCCAAAAAAAAGGAAAAAGAAAGAAGACTTAGAAGAAAGCTAAGATTAATATGTCGAGTTAGATTGATATGCAATACTTTCATCTAAAAATGAAAATGAATTGCTTATTTCTTTAGTCCAGTGACCATTTTATCAAATTATTACAATATAATAAATGCTTAAAAAAATTACAGCTATTTTGTACATTAATTAATTATTGAAAATAAATTAGGAAAAAGTTGGAAAATAAAAAACTAAAATGAATGAATATACATGCAAGTAGCAGAGATAAAGTACGTGAGTTTCATTTTTTCTTTCTTAGTCATTTTTCTCCCTTTGTCTAAAGTCTTTTTTTACCAAAACAAAAAAAATAGGTTCTCAAAATTCAACCACAATCATTGGTGTAGTTGAAATATCATATTGTTAGATATTAAGGATGGATCCAATGCATGCATCACACTACTTGTTATTGCGGGTCAATTTCGTGTCGAACGGGTTGACCTGAACCTAACCTATTTTTTGATCATGTCAGATGGTTTCGACACAAAATCAACCCGCACCCTTTTTTTCCAACCCTAACCCGTATTTTTTCGTGTCGAGTTCGTGTCATAATCCGAATCGTCAGCCCTAATAATAATCACCCTAATAGTGACATTTTATTGTTGTAACTCAAGACTACTGGCTTTCCTTGCTTTAAGATCTTAGGCTTATATAAAGAGCTCTTGTGAGAATGTAATACACATACAAATTCTACAATGAGATGTATAATATTAATTTTTCTCTCTATTTATCTTGTGTCTCTCTTTTACTTTTGTATTAAGTTTACCATTTTTGTTATTTTCCATTTGTTTTATAACATGGTTTAATCTCTTTTTTTTACACGATTTTTGGTTTGATTTATGATCACTAAAAAAATAAGGGAAAAAAAAGGAAGAAAAATAAGGCGTTCAATTCAACATCTCGTTTGGGTTTCATTATGTCATAGGCCACTGATAGATATGAAAAATGACTAGATGACATCAATGATCCTTTTTAATTAATTCAGAAAACAAAATGAAACAGATATTAAAAAAAAATAAAACACTGCAGGAGAAACAATTGAAAATAAGAAAAAAGAATAACACACTCGCATATTATATAGAAATCTACCATATTATCATGTTTAATTTGTTTCTAAGCACCTATATACATATATATATATATATGTGTGTGTGTGTTTCCTTGTAAATAGAACAATAAAACTAACTGTAAGAAAGGAAAAAACCAAGAAAAAAGAGACAAATCAATCCATAAATAGAATTTTCCTTCTTCATGACAGCCGATTGCTAGCTATCTTTGAAGGTGCTTTCTTTGCAACTTCAGAACATAGCTATTCTCGATCGACACAACGTAGTTTATGTTGATAACATCGACATTATTATTAATTAGGACTGTTGGCTAATTGTTATTATCTACAAATGTATAAACATATATATATATATACACACCGTACGTGTGTATAAAAATGTACTATCATCACTTAATTATCTGATATTCACCTAAACTAGACTACTAAAGTTATGGCTAATTTTCATGGTTCAGTTGCGCTTCTTGCATTTGTAAGTTGTCTGCTGATACTACAAAATTGTTGCCAAACTGTAAATTCATCAAGATTACAACCACCATTGTTTGCAAACTTCTTGACTGGTAGTAAAGCCACTGTCGATGACACTGCGACTAGTGGGACAAGATGGGCCGTTTTAGTTGCCGGGTCAACTGGATGGGGGAACTATAGACATCAGGTATATACACACACATATGCATATGCATGTATGTGTATCATTAAGCTATTGGATTTTTTTTTTTTTTTTTGGTGTTTATATATGGCTTGTACAACTTTTTTAGCTAACTTTCGCGATTGAATGACACGATAGGCGTGAGTGAGGCTGTTATAGCTGTTGCGGTGTTTATCTTTTTATTTTCTGGGGATAAATAATATATAATTCATGAATGTAAGGGAACTTGCATAAATGTATTTAGTTGGTATATCTAACAGTTGAAAAACATTTACTATTTGGGTAGATTTTCTTCTTATTGTTCTCTATTGTAGAATTCTCTATGCAATACATGATATAATATTAATATAAAAAATACTTACGTTCTATTATTGATTAAAAAAAATGCTTTCTAATTAATAAGTGAGTAAATAAGAATGATAACTAGTGTATGTGTTTATATATAATGACTAATAAAAATGCAGCGTAACGACCCACATTATTACTTAATTAAAAATACTTAATCTTAATTTATAAGTACTTATATTTAGGTACTAAAATTTCAGAATAATTTTTTTTTCTTTTTATAACTTAGAATATAAAGCTTCATCATACATTAATTATTATTATAAATATTTATAAACATAGTTGGAATAATTTTTTTAACTTATATTTATCTTAGAAGACATATATATACATATATATAACTAACCTTAAAATATGATTATCATATTTTAAAATAGTTTTGTGGAAAAACTACATAGTAATATTTTACACTGTCATCATTTGCTTATATCTCCGTCCAAAATTGTCTTCCAAACATTATGCTATAGGCTATTTCCCTACATTATGAATATAACTAATAAGTTTTCACAAATATATACACATGAATAACATGTATGGACGCATGATTCAGTTATATTTTATTATAGAATTAAGATGCAATTCAATTATGGATGTCTTATTTTCCATTATGAATTTATATATCTTTACTTAACTTGCTTATCTGTGGGCTCTTATATGTACATACTGGATACACGCAATCCATGAGAGGTTAAGATTCGTGAGGCCCCTAACAACACTGAGATAATAAATTAGACTAATTCCATAACATAACATAAAATAATCTTCTACTGTTTACATGGCAGTTGGTATGATACCTTAGTTGTCTTAAATTAGTATTAGCTTTTACTTAATTGAATTTGAGTATGTCTAATACTCTAATGTAATCATCTTATTGAAGACTAGGACTAAGACTTGAGTTCTTTAATTATGAATTTTTTTATCATGATATAATTAGCATGACATGAAATAACATAAATAATAAAACATGGCAAAATGTCATGTTTAGCATACTATATGCATGATTGTAGTGTATATATGATTGTGATATAACATGGTATAATAATCACATACATACACAAAATATATCTAAGATGGCATGTGCCTGATGCATAATTTGAAATAATACTATTTGCACACTATAAGCAGGATTTATACTTACCTTATTTACAATAAAAATACATCCTTTAAACCACAAACTAAAATTCCATTCTTGAAATGTATCCAAATTGAGTATTAATTTTATACTCTTAAATAAAGTTTCTTCTTAATTTTTCCTAAAAAGAAATTATTATTTATTCTATATCTTATAATTATGAGGCTACGGTGTATCATCATAACTTCTAAAAATAGAAAATTGGATTTCAAAATTTAAATTCAAATCCTTAATTAGTTTAATATCTTAAAAAGTTTGTATTTATTTCATTTTTCATTCATTATTTTTTTTAATACATCATACTTTTCTAAAAATACCTCTTAACTTTAAATTTCCCTCTTTTCTTTTCTTTTTCTCCCTTTTTTCTTTTTTCTTTTTCTCTTTCTAGTTTTACTCTTGGTTGGGCACTGCAGCCAATTCCACTGGCACTACATTGCCCATGGCCGTGCCTAGGTAGCGCGCCTGGCCTATGCACTTAGCCACTGCTCGACCCAGGCTGGCACTGCACCGCTGGGCATGGGTGCTACAGTGGCCATTTTTTACCCTTCCTCACTGTTTGCAATTTTAAAAAAAAAAAAATCATATCTTTTAACTTGTTGAGGATTTGATAAAACTTTATTCATGAAAAATTTTTATCCATATGTTATCTAACTTTTTCATGTTTGTGAAAAATTTTAATTTTACCTATAAGGCCTTAATTTTTTTCATAAATCCAAAACTCAATAGTTTTTGTTAATTTAACTCAAATCATCTTCTAATATCATTATTTTCTTTCTAAAAATTTTGAAATACATACGTATACGCCATAGTTCATGTTTCATAATATTTTTAACATGTACTATTTAAATTAAAAACATTCTACATATGTTCATAAACTTATTCATAGTATGAATTCTATCATAATCTAACATTGTCAAATTACCATTCTAAATTCATACTAGCATTCTAATACTATGAATTTGAACTTAGAAATTTTTCAGAAAACTTTGAATATCTAAATGAAAACTTAAGTTTCAACCCAATGAAAAAATTATAAATTTAAAGAAAATTAATAAGAGCTTTGGCAAGAAAAATACTTCGGTAATCGGTTTTTTTGTCAGAAAATGAAACTAACACCTCTTGGAGGGCACATCTTGGAAGAGGCTTGAAGCACTTTATAAAATTTTTAGAAGACTAAAAAATGTTTGGGAGGTGGGAAAGTGGGAGAGAAAATGCAAGAAAATTTAAGAAAATTTTGTTTGGGTCTGGAAAAGGCTTATTTATAGGCTTGAGTTAATGACAAACGATTAAAGTTATCTAGAAAATTCTAATCATGCTTAGGATTATCTACAAGGCTCTAATCATGCTTAACATAAATTTAATCCTAGATGACAATATATCTTATCTTGAGTTTGACATATGCATGAGATAGAAGAGATAAATTCAAATTTTGCTTTTTAACTCCATCCCTCGATCAAAGTAGTCATAAATCCTAGCTATTGTATCAAACTTTATGTTTTTCTTATTTAAGATAATTAAAGATAATTCTAAGATATTATTTTTAGAAGATAGTTTTTAGATTGTTAACAAGGCATAACAATATTTTTCTTCATCTTCTACTAACATAACTCCTAGTATCCTATATTACAAAAGTTTATCTATACTGAAAAAGTTAACTTATACTAAAAAAGTTAATCTATATTGAAAAGTTAACTTATATAATAAAGTTAATCTATACTAAAAAACTTAACTTATAAAAGTTAAGCAGCATAAGTTTTAACTGTATTGAAAACTTATCTAATAAGTTTTTCTACTGAAAAAAGTAATCTGCTTAAACTTCATCTGTCAAAAGCTACACAGTCCAATTTTCATTCGTCAAAAAGGTAGATATCAATTTTTGTCTTGGAAAAATTTTAGATTGCTAATTCCTAATACTGCTAAAATTATTAAAATATTGCATTTGTTGATTTGACTTTTTATAATATTTTATCAATTGTTCATTTTTACTATTTATACATTTGAATATTTAGTGACCACATACTAACTGACAAAATAATTGTCACATAATTATACTTTATATTATAAAGTTGTCTTATCTTACTTTTTATAGTTAATAGCATTTTTATTTTATGACTTTTAATTTCACTCTATGACATTCATTTTTAATTTTGCCATTGTATATATATTATAAAATCACATTTTAACTATAACTATATTTGTGACATATAATTAAATTTTCATATTATAAAATTTATTTCTTAATATTAGGTTGAAATATAACCTAAGCTTTTATTTATATAAGGAAATTTTTATGAATTACTCGTTTAATGCATAAAAATTCTTTATCAAAACGTTGGTCATTACATGCAGGCTGATGTATGTCATGCATATCAAATACTAAAAAGAGCTGGATTGAAAGACGAAAATATTATTGTGTTCATGTACGACGATATCGCATACAACAAGGAAAATCCTATGCCTGGGATCATCATCAACAAGCCTAATGGTTCCGACGTTTACGAAGGAGTTCCCAAGGTCTATACTGATATGTGTGTGTGTATATATGTATATATAATCCTTTTTTTTAATTTTTTTTCGTACATTTTTTTTATTAACATGGCACTCTAAATTTCAAAAAAATTAAAAATTAAAAAGTATCTGATAATTATATCATATATTGGTACCTTCTTAATATAATTGAAAAAAAGACATGGTACTAACAAAATAACTATTCATTATAATTATATGCACATTAACTTTTTTTTGGTCGACGGAGAACACAGGACTACACTGGAAAGAACGCTACTAGGCATAACCTTTTTGCTGTGCTTATTGGAAACAAAACTGCACTCACTGGAGGAAGTGGCAAGGTTCTGGACAGTGGTCCTGATGATTCTGTTTTCATCTACTATACCGACCATGGTGGTCCTGGAGTTGTTGGTAATTATATATATACTCATATATTTATATGGTTTTGATCAATATATATGTACATATATGTCTTTTTTTATTACTTTTCACTATTATTAAAAACATGAAAAGTACATGATTTAAACCCTAAATTTTATACAATTGGTAAATATATAGTAGACAGAACTTTTATAATTAACCTTTTATTTTTTTTTTTCCCTTTGGTGGAATACTTATTTTGATTAATTAACTTCCAGAGATGCCTGACCAACTTCTGTATGCCAATGATCTCATTAACATTTTAAAGTGGAAGCATAAAGTTAATGCTTATAAAAACATGGTAAGTTATGATCAAATCTACAATTATGTCTATCATTTTCCTTCCAATCTATGATGATGTTCAAAGACCAATATTACCGGAAGCGATTTGGAAGTTTTCCACCATTCCCGGCGGTGCTCTATTCTTGCTTAAAAGGGACATGTTAGATTGTCCCTTCCGCCTTCTTTAGGTTTTTAAGGAAGCATAACTTGTAGCTCTCTCTTATTTTGAGTAGGCTTTACTGTTAGTTTTGCCTATTGATATTTGTTTGTCATTATCATGCTGTCATGGATTCACTTTTTATTTGTAATATTTTCTTTCTGTTTTAATAAATTTTACTAAAGGCTACTTTCATGGAAACAACACTTTAAATAATCCATTTGAGAACATATATATATATATGTGTATGTATGTAGGTGTTCTACCTTGAAGCATGCGAGTCTGGGAGTATGTTTGACGGGCTTCTTCCAAGTAATATAAATATATATGTGACCACAGCATCAAATGCAACAGAGGATAGTTGGGCTGAATATTGTCCTGACTATGGTGCTCCTGCAGCCTTTGATACTTGTTTGGGAGACTTGTATAGTATTTCTTGGTTGGAAGACTGGTATATTTATTAATTTTCCTTTTCTCATTATATATATTTTAGAATATGTGGATAAATGGTCCTTTTTTAAGCATTTTTTTTAAAAGAAATGTCATAATTTTTGTTAAATTAAGAAAATAGTTATTATTTATAAATTATCAATCAGACTATTAATAAATGGTCAATCACTAATTGATTGAATGGATCAATTTAAGGCTACTAACTAATTTTCTTAATTAAAAACGAAAGTTTGGTCAATTTTTAAATTAAGTATCCAAAAACTGCCTTATGTCTACCAAATTTCTCCATTTTTCTAACTACCTATTCACTTGTCTTTGTGGTGTTTTTGGGGTTACACAGTGACGTAAAGGATTTACGTAATGAAACTTTGCAGCAGCAGTATGAAGCAGTAAGGGAATATTGAAAATTTAGTCGTATTTACATATCTAGGATATAAATATTAGATTCTTAATCCTTGTTAAGTAATCACAAACAAAATTTAATAAAACAGCTTAGATGATTCAGAATATTGATGTTTTAGGTTCGCATTAGAACTCTGGAGGGAACCAAGTTCAATGGCAGTTCTCATGTCATGCAATTCGGAGACCTGAGTTTAAGTGCGGACGTCCTCTCCTCTTACATGGGAAGTAATCCTCCTAGTAGTAGCCATTCTTCGTCAGAAAGTGATGCCTTACCGCCATCTGTATCAGTTCCGCAACGCGATGCTGATCTACTTCATTTTCAACACAAGGTCTTCTCAAAAACCAATGTTTAAATTTCGGAATTCACGTCCAAGTCCAATATTTAACCTTCAAGCTTGTCCTTACTTGTCATCACTTCTGTTCCTGCAGGTCCGAAAATCAGCCGTCGGATCTCAAGAGTATCTTGAAGCTCAGAAGAGACTACGCGATGAAATCGCTCATAGGGAGCATGTTGACTATAGTATAAATAATGTCGGCGACCTCTTGTTCGGAGTCGAAAACGGCTCCAAAAAGTTGACTAGTGTTCGCCCGGCTGGCCAACCTCTTGTCGATGATTGGGACTGTCTCAAGACACTTGTAAACCTTCTCTACTCTCCATGCAATGTGACTTTAGGAAAAAAAACATAAAAAACATCAGAACTTACAGAATCTCTCTCTATTTTCCTACACAGATTTTGTACCTAATTTGAAGTTGGTTGGCTTCGTTTGGATGCAGGTGGCGACCTATGAAAAATACTGCGGACCTTTATCGACTTATGGACTGAAATATATGCGACACATTGCGAACATCTGCAATGCTGGGGTCATGGCCGATCAAATGGCAGCTGCAGCGATTAAAACTTGTTCGTAAAGAACATAGTTTGTCCTTAACTTTCAAAGTTTCTAGCTTTTCCAACTTACACTAGTAATAAATAAGCAGGCATGACTTATCTGTATGGTCAATATTCTGATATATTCTGCACAAAAGACTTAATTTTCTATTACCATCTGGTTAACTTCCTTTTTAAACCTAAGGTTTCCGAGTACGTAATTTCAGTGCCTTTTTGGGCAATTATACAAAATATCACATTTCAAGAGATTAGCAAATCAACTTCTTGAATGTGTTTCTATGACAAACCATAAGCAATATTTCAAGCAGGAAAAAAAAAAAAAAATTCAAGGCCAATTGTGATAAAAGTGGAACATTTACTTACACATTGATCATCACCTAAGTCGCCTCCGCTTGAAAATTTTTGCCCCTCTTCCAAGGTTTCTTGCATTCATTTGTTGAAGTTGTCTTGACCTTCTTAGTCGATTAGAGCTGCCTTTGGCACGTGCAGACACTCGCCTAGTCTTTAACTTCGCATGGTGGTGGCGGCAAGAGACATCAAACCCACTTGAAGTACCAAAAGAATTCAACCACTCTTTTCTTCTCCTTCTTCCTCTTCTCCTCTTAACGGAGTAGTTCTTTCTAGTAACATTGACCGAATCATTATAATCATCCACCGAATAATCAATATCATCACTTGAAGTCGAACCGTACCCTTGTTCAATGTCTCGAAAATGGTGCCTACGTCGACGGCGGCGGCGGTTTATCCTCTTGGTGCTGATTAACTTGTGCCACAAGAAACAGGTAATATCTTCTAGTGCAAACCAATATACCTCGCATGCAGCCCAACACATCTTACAAAGGCTTCTACCAATGCATTGGCAGATCCCAACTTTAAATAATATGTACAGGAACAATAAAGCTGGAAGAAGAAAACAAAAATAATCTTAAAAAAAGGCAAACCAAAAAAAAAAAAAAAAATTCAAAGAGTTGAACTATAATTTAATGAGCAACAAGTTTAATAGAATAAAGGTGATGAAAGAAACTTACTTAGGTAGCATAAGACCAATATCATTAATAATCTCAATATATTGGAGACACATAAATGCTCAAGGAAACAAATTATATCCCATGGTCCAGAGCAGATCCCCCTGAAAATTTAACCAAATTAAATAATCTTATCACTAGTGAAATAAGGAAATCAATTACTTAAGCACAAGACCGTAAGTCTAGTGGCACCGGGGGTGGGCGGGTTGGGTGGGATTATACTTTGAGAGGATGTTGCGGGTTTAATCCCGTCTTGCAGTTAGTTAATAATAATAATAATAATATGATAAAGAAAAACTTACTCGCAAGATTGACCAAAAACAGACTTAATGGGAGCCATAAACGCGTTCCCTAAAATACCTCCAACGCCATCCGCAGCTTTGCTGATCACAGTCCCCATTTGCAAAAATTGCACTTTGAAATCTCTCAAGTACACTTTTACTGACGAAAGAAAATTTACAGACAGCATGAGTAAAGAAACCGAGATGTGTGTTTAATAATAATTTCACATCTAACTAACCACACTAAATTCAAAACAACATTAAATAAAGATTTTACTGTTAAACCGTTAATAATATTCTTCTCGAGAAAATATACAGGAAGAGGAAAAGAGATAAATACTTGCAGCAAAAGTAAATTTAAATAAAAAATGAAATCCGAAAATAAAAGAAAGATAGAAGTCCGCAACCTTTGATTTATATATAAAAATGATGATAAGGTGAAGAACCCGATAATGGAAACTCAGAATTACGCCATTTCCATTTCTTAAATCAAATGAGAACAATGGACGAGTTTGAGAAAAACGGTTTCAACTGCCAGTTGCCAAGTGAAGGATTATGGGCCTAGATTGAGCTTGGGTAGAGCCTTGGGCTTCTGATGATGCTGGGCTGCATTCCTATCTTTCTGATGTTGGGCTTCCGATGATGTCTTTTTTATCGATCCTATCACATACTACCTTTCTCTCTTTCTTTTTTCTCTACTTTTACTAATTATATCACATACAATATAATTCATATATTTTTCATTCAAATATATATTACATTCAAATATAATATAAATACTTTTTATCTAAATACAAAATATATTCAATGCATTACATTCAAATACAATACGAATATAATGCGTTTATCAAACATCTCCTTATTGCCTCATTTATTTACCGCGTTATATTTGTATTGCGTTCAAATACAATATAATTTTTATCTAAATACTAAAGTATTGCATCCAAATACTAATTACATCATATTTTAAATCTAATATAATCACTATTTATTATTTTACTTTTTTAAATTACTTTTACTAATCACATTCCATACTTTCTTTCTCTTCCCTTTTTTCTATTAACTTTTACCTATCACATCATATATTCATTATTTAAATACAATTCAAATATTTTTCATCTAAATACATATTATATTTAAATACAATGCAAATACTTTTTATTCAAATGCAAGTTACATTCAATACATTACATTCAAACATAATACATTTATCAAACATCTCCTATTCGTTAAAGGAAAACTACAACGCATGCCAACTTGTATATAGATATGAAATTGAAATATAACAAGTTTTTGTAGAATATTTTAAGGGATTATTTATATTTTTATACCTCATATTTAAAAAAAAATACCTTGTATCTTGAAGTTTTCATTCGAACAGAAGGTTCATTATTGAAAAAGAAAAATTTTCTTTATTTTAGATGAGAAAGTTTTTATTTATTTATTTTTGAAAATAAGATGATGTTTAGATATGTAAATTTTTTTTTTCTAAAATGTAAAATTATTTAAAATAAAAAAAATAGTATTGAAAAATATGTATTAAAAAGTAATTAGAAAAAATTCTTTTCTTTTTATAAAATTTAACTATAAAAAACATGTTTAAAAAAAATTACCTTTTCTTTTTTGAAATGAGAAAAAAAAAACGTATTTTTTCATAATTTTTTTGAGAATAGATATATCATCCAAATATAGGTAAAATTTTACAATGTTGGACTCTCATATTATAATTAATAAATAAATATACATCCTTTCTTAATCAACACACTATTGGGATGTTTGATAAACGCATTGTATTTTAATTACGTTTGAATACAATTCATCTTTTGAATGTTGTATTTGATTAAAAAGTGTTTATTTTATATTTGAATGAAATGTGTGTTTGGATGAAAAGTATTTTAGAGTTGAAAAGTTGATGTGATTAGTAAAAATAGAAATAAATAATGAAATTAAAAAATTGATATGATTGTTTTAAAAAACTTTTAAATAGTAATTATTTTCATAATACTATTAAAAAAATTGTATTTAAATATAAAATTTTATATTTAATATAAAATTATATTACGTTTGAATATAATTAAAATGTAAAACACCCAATATCCAATATACCTTTTAGATATATATATATATTTTTTCGACACTGGAATTCGAATCAAAACAAACAAAACCCACTCAATATTCCAAAACCAACCCTCATGTTATGTACGGGTGAATATCGGGTGAGTTGGGTGAGTTTTTGTGAATTTTCAAATTGGGTGGGTTGATAATTTTTTTTACCCACCTAATCAATCTAATGTAAAAAATTAACCCACCCAATTAATATCAGATTGGGTTGGGTTGGGTGTGTTATGTATTTATTAATAAAAATAATAAATGATATTAAACATCCAACAACAAATGAAAAACTTAATAGGAAAAAAAAGAAATTAAACTTATGACATAGTTTTTAAAATAAATTCTATCATAGATTTTGTATAAATAAAAAAAATTTCTAATATAATCTCGTTAATAGTCAAATGTAAAATAAATATAAGTTATAAGAATCACCAAAAGATACAAGAATAGTACAGTAATTAGTGATATTTTTTATAAAATTACTAAAAATTACATCCATATTGAATATCAAGTAATGTATTTTATATATTTAAATAATCTAAATAACGCTTAGGAGTGAACATTATTTAGTAAAAAAAAAAGTAAGTGAGTGAATATTGGGTGGATTGGGTAGGTTTTTGAAATTTTTTCAACTCACCTAATTTTTATTGGGTGGGTTAAAAATTTTTTTTACTCACTTAATTAATTAAATATAGTAAATTAACTTACTTCATTAAGATCAAATTGAGTAGGTTTTAGATTAAATTGAGTAAATTGAATGAGTTTGGTTGGTGAAGGGGGTTTTTTGTTCACCCCTGTAATGTCATGTTTCTCAAGCCAAGCCACACAACACAAACCATGTCTCCGTTTATCCCCTAATCCTCTCCTTCTCCACTCACCCCGACCTCCCCGCCGGCGTTGAGAACGTCAACGACGTCGGCAACTTCGGAAACATCCCCATCAACAACGCCCTCTCCAGTCTCCAAGTCCAACCTCCCATCATCGGCTGGTCGACTTCTTCCACGGCTGGACCCACCACCTCGCCTGTCGGATCCACATTCTGCGTCTCGCCTTCTTCTCCTCCGCCGCATAAAATCAGATTCGCATTCCTTCTAAATTCTAGTTAATTAATATGATATCGAAATGGTAAGGTCCTCTGCGAAGCACCCTTCGCCGACTGCGAAGCTATTGCTGATTTGCTTTGCTCTTTTGGGTCTCGCTCTCATCGCCGATTTCTTCTGGGCTTCTTCTTCTTCTTCTCCTTCTTCTTCTTCCACTTGGATCTATCACGATAAACCCCAGACTTCCTTGCCTTTTCCCAACCACCCTCCAAAACCCACCACACAAGTAAGTTTCTTTTTCGTTATAAGTAACATTTGTATATAATGCACAGGTAGAAAAATATGAGTTGAATTTTTTAAAAGTGAAAATTTGAATTTGGATTTGAGTTGAATTGCTGTGATCAGTGAAACATTTGAATGATTTCAGACATTTGGGATCCATCTTAGTGTATCTTGGGATTTTCTAAGATTTTATTTTCATGAACTATTTAAAGTTTGATGGCACTAAGTTTAGACATTAATTATGCTAGTTGTACTGTTTTATGGCAACACAACATTGGCCAAATCAAAATTAAAAAAAAAAAAAAGCGCTAAATAGATAGTCTATGCTTTCAGCTTAATTGCTTTAGACAGATTGGTTGAATTCCGTTTTGATTTTATAAAAGCTGATGTGTTTCTCTCCTATGTAGTTTATGGACCTTAATTGGTATGTTAATGGTGGAAGATGATGGCTGATGGTTAAGTCCTTATGATAGTACAAATTTCAAATTGCTTACAGGGAAAAGTTCTTAGTCATAAGAATACAACTCTTTCTGGGAGAGTTTTGTCAGCAACTTTTGCAGATCTGCCCGCACCCGAGTTAAAATGGGAAAAGATGGCTCCTGCGCCTGTGCCTCGTCTTGATGGAGCTGCAATTCAGATAAAAGATCTTCTCTTTGTGTTTGCCGGATATGGCACTATTGATCTTGTGAGAATCTTGTCCTACTCCGCTGAGTGCTTTAGTCTATTACCTTGCCATTACATTTTTAATGAAGTGTTATTTTTTTGTTTCTGTTTTTATATACACACTATTTTTTTTCATGTCTTCTCCAAACGATTTGGCTTGTTGCTTTTGTTGTTGTCTACATTGTAGCTCTGGATATCATATTTGCCGCACAAACTTTTTCTTGCAACCATGTGCCTGTTTTTCTAGTCTAACTTGATCGATATAGTGTAAAAAGGTTTGACAGTGCAAATATTTTTTAAGAGAAAATCAGCAAATCAGTATTGAATAGCTAGTAAAATAAACACCCGGTCTAAATTCTACATGTTATGGTGTTGATTCATCATGTATGGTTGTTTTGGTAATCCGAGTATGATGATAAATAACTGATGAAGATTCAACTGCTGTGGTCATATCAACTACTGTTGTTAGGCCAGAATAGCATTTAGGTATTTTTGTTGTTCTCTTCATTTTTTTACCATATATGCCATCTTATCTTCTCTATCTGCTCTTTGTATGTTGATATGGAATAGGTGCATTCACACGTGGATATCTACAATTTCACGGACAACACGTGGGGAGGAAGGTTTGATATGCCTAAAGAAATGGCGCATTCACATCTAGGAATGGTAACAGATGGGAGGTACATTTACGTTGTAACAGGACAATATGGTCCACAGTGCAGAGGGCCCACAGCTCATACATTCGTGCTTGATACAAAGACAAAGAAGTGGAGCGACTTGCCCCCTTTACCGATTCCTAGGTGTGTGCTTGATCAAGATATATATATATATTTTTTATCTCAACAACCTTTAGCACGTTTTCATTGTAGCAGGACTTTGTTTATGGAATGAAAAGGTTTAGGGCTAAAATATGGTTTAAGAAGGTTGAGAGTATTTTAAAGCAAAATGAGCAACTAAACCTGAACTTATGCTTCTATAAGTGCTAGTGTTTTGTAATATATAATAATGATGTCATTGTTGAAGTTAACCATACCCTTCATATTTTCTACATGTGAAAGACAATCATATGGATGTTGAATTGTTGATATGGGATGTCATCATCATTTTGCTCGTGGAAAGAAATCCTGTATGTCTATCTGCTTCTTGGCATCTAATATTGATTTGATTGTGTAGATATAATTTTGGTTTCTTCTTACAAAATTTGGACTTAAACAACTTGATTAATCTAACCACTTCTGTATTTAATGGCATAAAATAATTCAGTCCTTTTATGGCAAGAATTAGAAAGTTAAATGCTTTAAACTTATGCTCTTTCAAATTTATTGACTTTTGGTTTCTAAGATTTCATTCTTTCTCATGTGAACTTCGTAAAGACTAAAACTTCCTTTACTAGTTTACTTGATTGCATAGTTGATTTCTCTTTCATCCTCATGGTACATCAGGAGGTGAAAAATTGGCACATTTGATTTTGTTAAATTTCTTGAAGATTACCATTGTAATTTTTTTTTTTTGGAAAAAGAAACTAGACTTTATTAAAAATCAAACAATATCTACAAACATATTGGAGAGAGATTTCCTCATTTGATACCATCTAAAGCTACAAAATATTATATTATGACATTAGAATTAGTACAATTGGACTGCGCCTGAACATAAAGGTATCGGGGAGTGCTTTGTTTTCTCTATCTTTACTCATATCAACATGTCTATAAGTTGCATTACTGTTATTCTAGTGCCTAGAGCCATTGTTTACTGATAATTCTCTATTAATTTAGCTAGCATCATTTGCTAAAAAACTTTATTAAGCTAGTAAGCCTATTATTTTGAGACGTAATGCGGCTCTAATGATGATGCTTCAACAAATATGCTTTAGTGACCATCCATGCTTTTTCTGGCTGAGGATAGTTTGGTAGTTAGTTAAAGATCACAAGAAATTGAAAAGCGGAAAAAGCCTTTTCGTCAGCTGTCTGGTTTGTAAGAAAATATTTCTGGAAGGGTAGTTTATTGTCTCAATGGGATGGTATTATTTACTTGTTGGTTTCACATGTCTTATTGAAGTTGTATGTTGATGGCGACCAGTTTTGTCAAGCAAGAAAATGCTTGTATGGTTCTGAAAAGAACTGATTGGAGTTTTGTTGGTACCGAGGTTGAAACTTTGTTTTAATAATTGGTGGTGACATGATTCAGTAGGTGCAACTAGTTGGAAGTTTATTGACTTTGAAACTTTAATTTAAGGGTTTATACTTTTCAGGTATGCACCGGCAACTCAACTATGGAGAGGTAGACTCCATGTGATGGGAGGTAGCAAGGAGAACCGACATACTCCTGCATTAGAGCATTGGAGTCTTGCTGTCAAGGATGGAAAAGCCTTAGAAAAGGAATGGCAGAATGAGATTCCCATTCCTCGTGGAGGACCTCATAGGTTTGTGTGAATGTGAACTACTTCTCTGAAACTAGTATAAATCTAGTCATCATTTCTTTTGCAGATTTATTCAACACTTTTTAAATGTAATTAATTAATTTGTTTATGCATAGGTGGGACAGGGATGTAATTGTTTTTTTAGGGACTTGAAATATATTCATCTTTAATGTTTCTTCTTCATTTCATTTTTTTTTAACTGAACATTATTATCTCCTTGGAGTCTCTTGAATCTGATTTGCTAAGGTTTTGCCACGGGTCTAAAGTGTATCGGAAGAAGACATAAGACAATTTGTTGTTCTGATGGTGATGATATGCTTTGGGGATCTAGTCCTCATTTACCCATTTCTGAAACATGCCGTGTTGGAATTCTTTCAAGAAAAATGTTGTTGTAAATGGTGGCGAAACTAAGATAGCAGTTCTACAATTTCTTTCTTTCTTTTCTTTCTTTTTTTTTTTTCGAAGGAAGTGTTTTTATTTTTTTTCTATGAGCGCTGTCGTTCATGTTCATTATGTTTTTTCTAGCAGAGCTTGTGTCGTTGTTGATGATCGTCTTTATGCTATTGGTGGTCAAGAAGGTGACTTTATGGCAAAACCTGGGTCACCTATTTTCAAATGTTCTCGAAGGAATGAGGTAAGCAGTTTGTGTGCTTTATAATTCTTTAATTTTGTGGATCGGGTCTGACAAAATTACTAATATGTACTTAGCCTTGAGGAGAGGGAAAAGACAAAAGAATAGGAAAAGGAAAAGGTTTTCATAGAGTTTTTTGAACACTTGATGGATTCTCTCTTTCATCTGAAATTTCATCAATATGTAAGTATAGAAGGGTACAGTAGAGGGAGTTTTTGTTTTATTTTATTTATTTATTGTCTCAGATTGTATATAGTGATGTTTATATGCTGGATGATGAGATGAAGTGGAAAGTGCTACCTCCAATGCCAAAGCCGGATTCCCATATTGAATTTGCTTGGGTGGTTGTCAACAATTCTATTGTCCTTGTTGGAGGCACAACTGAGAAGCACCCTGAAACCAAAAAGATGGTTTTGGTCGGAGAGAGTTTTCAGTTTAACTTAAATAAACTGGTACTTTTCTCTCCTTTTCATGATTAAACAAATGTGTATGCAAACATGTCGCATTTGTGTTGGCACACAAATATTTGAATGAAATGCTCTGATAAATTGATCTTTTGGTCCTCCTCTGCCTCGTTTTTCAGTACTTGGTTTGATCTTCATTTCATGTGAAAATGCAATGTTCTTGTTTTTCCAAAATAGGGTCTCGTTTTTTATGGCCTGCAAATATTTCCAATGGACCTTAAAACCTCGCAGGAAGTTGTTTCTTTCAGTGTTACCGTTGCCCTTGGTTTCTTAGGGTTCGTTTGGTTCATGGTTAAGTCTGGAATGGATTAAAATTTTAAGTTCAAATTAGCTGACCTAATTATAATTTTTATTGATTTTGTAGAAAAAGATAAAACTGAATTTAAAAATTTGGTTTCGGACTCATGAATCAAATGAAGCCTTAGATTTGAGTTTGTTATTTTGTTACAAGAATTCAATGTGGTGCTCATATGCATTTTTCCATTCCTGCTTCTCTTTTAATACGAATTTTGTTGCACGTCTTACCATGATGTTGTTTTATTGTAGGAATGGTCAGTAATTGGAAAACTTCCATTTCGAGTGAAAACCACACTGGTCGGTTTCTGGGATGGATGGTTGTATTTCACTTCAGGGCAACGAGACAAGGGACCAGATGATCCAAGTCCCAAGAAGGTTATTGGAGAAATGTGGAGAACAAAGTTAAAATTGAACTCATGATTTTTTCCCCCCCTATCCGTTGCTTTTCTTTGTATCCATTCATTTTTTAAAATCAGCCAAACCAAAGAGTATCATGATACCATTTTTTTACTTTTTTATTTTTTTTTCCTCACCGATTCAATTTTCTGGGTAGAAACAAAATCGAGAGAATAGAAAACATTTCGTTCACTTGCATGTAATCTAGTGCACCATTTTATTTCTATAAGTCTGTTTGCTGCTAGTGTTTTAGACAGTGTTATGAAACGCTGATTGTAAAATGCAATTATGAATGTTCAGCTGAGTTCAACAAGAATGATTGAAACTTTCCTTCCTTTAAATTATGGTTTTATATTATTTGTTCAGACTCATCGTTACTCCGTAGTTCAATATTCTTATTTGCTCTTTTCCTGGACCTCGTATCATCCTCTTGACAATTATATATCTGCATCCGGGTATGATGCGGGAAGTAGGGCTGTACATCAAAAATTCACCGACCAAATTCCTCGGTTCTTTGACTGACCATATGAAAGTTTTTATGAGAAATCAGAAATCATCACCATTGACGGGAAAGTTTTCACCGATCGATCACCGATCAAAAATGCTAGGTTTTGTTGGTTGGTGAGTCTCGATTTTATGGCTAGAAGGAAATCAAAGCAGAGACTCTGGTGCTGATGCAATTTTTCAAGCAGTGGTTGGTGGCATGTAACAAAGAAGAAAGAAGAAGAAGAGCAAGTGATTAGGATTTAGCATTAGTTGAACGACACTGTTTCCAGTAATAGGTGTAGGATTTAGAATTTTCATTTTGGCTTAGAGGTATTAGAAGAGGCTTTGGGGTTAGATGGGTTTCTAGGCTTGGACTTGGGGCTAATATTCAACAATTGTCAATCTTTAATCTTCTGCTGTAAAACGGAGAAAGATGAGGCGGAGAGACGCCAGAGAACAAGAAGAAGACGCCGAGGGGAGGAAGAAAGTTTCTAGTGGGAGGAATCTCGGTCGATTTTGGTTACCGACCAAGCCCAAAATTTCAAAACTGCAAACCACTTGTCCTTAACTCGTCGGTTTCGATCAACTGAATGCTGCTGCTGCTGCTAACTTGTCACCGAGTCTTCAGCCAGTTTCGGGCTATCGCCATCGGCACCTGTTGAGCTCGCAATTATAATGTTCAGCCCTAGCAGGAAGTGTAACCATGGGTAAGAGGATTCCACCTTACTAAAACTCGTTTATTCGCACAACATTTCTAAAACCTATTCATTCACTCAGAATATTAGATTTTATAATATCTATTAAGCAAACTCGCTCACAAATACTAGAAACTCGATGGCAACCAACAAAATTTATTGATCAAGGGATATCGAGATTGCGTACAAACATTTAGAAATAAAACTCTAAACCGTAAAACTTTATGATCAAACAGCTAAAATAAACTTGATTAGGAAACAAACCTAGTTTATAAATACGACCAGGTTGTATTTGTTTTTTCTCACCTAGGTTATGTGCCTTTTTTTTTCCTTCTTATTTTCTTTTACCCTTTATCAAACAAATACAGATCCTTCTAAAACAAAAGTCGGTCCACTGGTTAATTTAGTTCAATTTGAAAGCATTTTGTTGTCAATATTCTCCTTTTATCTTCTTCATTCTTCTAACCTTTTTGATCACATTTCTATGAAGCATGTGTAGCATCTACTTTTAATCCGACTCGCAGTTTTTTACTTGCCTTGGCATGACATCCTGCTGCCTTGAGGCATTAAACACTTTAAATCAACAGTGACTACATATTTGTGATGGCTGAGGCTGACAGTTGACTTACAATTCGATCTTGCAACAAATTCCGCCAAAGTATGGCAATTGCCTACCGGTCATCATCAATATTTTACGCATTCTATCATGAGGCAAAACACAAACATGCGGCAGATAAAAGGCAAACCTAACATTTTCCATTCCTCAAGCGGTTCACAAAAACATGGACGGTCAATTACAAGCAACTTCATATGTATGTTTCAAGAGCCAGAAAGAGAGGGCGGGGACTGAGAGGGGACACCCACCCACTTGGGCTAACAAATCAGGTAAAGGACTAAATCGAAATTATCTGAATTATGTCAAACAAATTGGTAGAAAAAAATCACATGCACACAAATCTCACACAATCAAAATCCATAGGGTTCTAGACATACTATAGACAATTGTCTGCCCTGAAGTTGGATTCGGGATTCAAGGCACAAATGATATATCTCTGAAGTATTCATGCTCAAGAGCACTCCTGGCCGTAATTCTTTTGCTCGGATCCAAGCAGAGCATTTTCTGTCATGAAAAAAAAAAAAAAAACACTTAGGACATAGATAAAAGAACTGGTAGTAGATGCTCGATGTTATGTAGCATAAACATTGACAACATTGACATAAAGAAATCAGATATGATCTTACAGAAAGCAGGTCAAGACCAGCTGATTCAAGATTTGGAACAACAGTTGCCAAGTCCTGCAAAGGGTACATATCTTAAGATTTTCAGCAGCATATGCCCTTAGGATAAAGAATTAATGGCAAGCAAATGCGAGGCATACAAAAAATTACCTTAGCAGGCCACTTAGGAAAGGCATTTTTAAAATCAGGCAAAGAACTCACTCCCGGCCATTTATCCTCATTTGGGGTGCCCAAGATTCTTCACCAAGAAAACAACCCTGTGAGGATATGAAACTTTTTGCAACTATTTCCTTCAAAAGTTCTATTAAGAACCAGAAGTCCGGGCATTAAGGCATGGCCTTTGTAAAGGTTTATAAGAACGGGTTTTTCTAATCTTAATGCTAATGATGCTGTATTCCAATAGAAAGTGGACAAAGAAAAAGAAAAATATGAAGGACGAAGCAAAATACTTGGCCGGAAATATATATACACCTGAATATCTTGAACAACTCATCAATTTCTGAGTCTCCAGGAAATAACGGTCGTTGATTCACCATCTCAGCAAATATACAACCCACTGACCACACATCAACCGGGGTGGAGTAATGACGGGATCCAAGCAGTATTTCTGGTGCTCTGTACCAGAGGGTCACCACCTAGATAGAGTCAACAGACAATTATTAACCCAAGCTTGGTAATGATTTGTTGACAGATGAAGTCACCTCGGTAAAGACAACTTTCTTAAAACAAAAGGCATTAAAAACAACACTTATACCATTAAAAAATTATCTGCCAAATTTTTACTGAGAACCTATAAATTCCATGAGAAACCCAAACGGTTCTATTTCCTCATAGCAATAGAGGAAGGTGCTACCTAAGATTCCACTCCTGGAAGAATAAAAATAGATTTACAGTGCACCTCCCCTTGTTTGAAAGAACCACGATTAATTAAGCTCACAAGTCGATCTCATGGATACCACCTGCATTGAAATTACACCAGCTGCCTGGATTCCTTTTTTAATGCAATATGTAGCCAAGCATGCTATCATGGGAAAAAATAAATAATAATAATAATACATACCCTAGAGTGTTACTGCTTATTTTAAATTTTAGGAAGAAGAACATTGAGCATATAGAATTTTAGATACCAATTCAATAATCAGCTATTGGGAAAGAATTAACAACAGGAATGGAATTTAAAATCTTAACATTCTAATACCTCATGAGTAAAGGTCCGGACAGGAATACCAAATGCTCTTGCCAATCCAAAATCTGCAAGCTTTAGCGCGTTGGTGCGACGGTCTATCAATAAATTCTGAGGCTTGAGATCTCGGTGAAGAACTCTATGAGAATGACAATATGCAATGCCACGAAGAATCTGATAAAGAAACATCTGGAGAAATGCAATAACCATATGAAATTCATTTGCCAAAAGTCCTACTGCATCAACAAAATTAATTAAAGAACAAATAACAGAATCATTCAAGCATAGAGTACCATAACTTTATTATAAGCGACAAAGAAAACTTGAGCATCAAACTAGATTAAGGAATGAGACATTAAAAAGTAATAATATGTTTTTGTTTATGTTTTTTGTTTCTTGTTTCTTGTTTTGTTTTTATTCCTTTTTTTTTTTATTGTATAATAGACAACACTACATTAAATAATGAAACTTCATTTGAAGTTGTCAATGAAGTTTAAATCATATAATCTTAAATAAAGACCCGGTAACATCATCAAAAATTAGAAAAGTAAGATATCAAGAAATAACCGGCAACTTATGTGAAATAATATTCATTTAGGAGGCTGGAAAGCAAATCGTAAGTACGTAATGGAAGAGAGGCCAAAGGGAAAAAGGCAAAAATCACTTTTATCTGATGTAGATCCTTTGAGAATTCGGGAGAAGAATCCATGTGCTTCTTCAGATCCAAGTCCAGATACTCAAAAACCAAATACAAGCGCTTTTCACTATGCACTACATCCTGTAACCTGTCGGGGAAATGCCCATCATAATTTGTTACAACTCTCTCTCAACATATATGGCAGCAATAAAATAATGTCGAAATCCAAGATGATTTTGAACTAAATTGACTTTCTAGGTTGGAAATTGGAATTTAGAACAGTATAGTTTTATGAAATAAATACGTTCTTCATCAAAATATGCAGATAAGCAGTCATGCCTTGTTGGATTCCAAAACCGAGTTATTCATTCACACACAGTTTGGATCTTGACCTTCTTTAGTTCTTTACATGGTCGACTTAGAAAAATGTATGGGCCCAAGGTCATAATTATTAACCCACCACAAAGTCAAAAGAAAGCTCAAAGAAATAATTATAGAAAATAATTAATGCAAATGCTGAAAAATAGAACTGAAAAAATATTTGGATGGTTCTGCATAAGGTTTATATGCTGTCAGCATTAAGAAAGTTGGAAAGTGATTTAGGCCAGCCAAACAAGTGAAAATAAATAAACAAAGAAATAAATAAGCAACTCTGTAGGTATAAGTTAAGGCTCCCAAACAAATTCATTTTAAAAACTGCATAAAATAGCGGTCAAGTTAGTATCATGATGTTGTGGGGCACAAAAAAATATTTGTCACAACCACTTTTTGCTACCATTTCTGTTCTCATAATAGTCCATACATATTTCTTTGGGATGCAAATTAAAAATATCTATCAACGAACACAAGGAACCCAGGGAAGGGGGGCAGACCAACACGCCACTATTAATCTCTTCAATATGCAATACAATAAACTTCTTAATTCATACCATAGAAACTAGGCAAGTAAAAGAATTTAGCAATCTTCATACCTAACAATGTTTCCATGCTGCATTTCCTTCAAGAGGGAAATTTCCCGTATAGCTGTGCTTGGCACTCCCTCATCTTCCTGCTCCAAACGGATCTTCTTCAAAGCAATTGTCTCATTAGTTACACGGTCACGAGCCTTGTAAACCACACCATAGGTTCCTTCACCAATCTTCTCAACTTTTTCATACTGAGACATCAATAAACATCAGCAATTAGAGCAAAAAAACAAATGATATATGTTGAAATTGTGTAGAGAGAAAAAGAGAGAGATACACTACTAACCTGGTCCATAGTCAAGCTAGCCTCTACAGAGTGTGAAGTTTTAAAACCTAAAAGAAGGAAAACAATCAGTACATATGATATGTGTGCACTTTTTGATTTCAATGCAGATGTGAATATATATGAAAAAACTCACTTCTTCTAATTAATAAGATCGGACCTTGATATGAACCAACAAAACCACTTATTTTACTACCTAGCCAAGATTCAAATGTAACCGTCACACAATACAACAATCAAAGAAACAGCTTAATTGTAGTGGTTTCTTTTTCGGGGAATACCAAACACTCGATTCTCCTCACTAATATCTGATCTCAATTACGAATCTCATTTACCATCAAATGCTCCCAAACCAAGTTTAGTATCCCAATATCTCTTGAAGTCCTCGGGTCCTTCCCTATGTTTCATTGAAATTTGCAATTTCCATTTAAATATGAAATAACCAATGAACCTTCCTCAATCTCTAGGACAATTCAATCAGTTTCTAGACATACTTGTATGCGAACATATGAATTCTTCCTTACAAAAATATAGAACCAATCCATACAAGGAAAATTCCATCAAAACCAATCCATCAGGAGAGAGAAAATCCAATCCAATTGTAGAGAGAGACAGACAAATACATGCCAATTCATTGATACAATTTAAATTCATTTGTATTAAGACCATTTTATGCTAAAATTTTGCATTTCTCAGTTATAGATAGAAAATACAAAATTCAAAGAAAACAGTAAAAAAAAAAAGTTAAAAAAAATCAAAATCTAGTTGCTTAATTCTAGTAAATATGGCCTAAAAAAATCTAAATCAACACAAAATTCGAAATTTTACATATTCAAGGAAATTTTCAGGATCTAAAACAAAAACTATAAAATAATTAAAAACTAAAAAGAAAAAAAAAAAACCTCACATGACACAAGAAATCTAAATTATTCCGTAATGTACTACATTGATAAGTATATATGTGTATGTATAAAAGATTAGCAGAATTGAAGCTATACAAAGTGAGTCCAAATTGCTAAGATCTCGTGCAGTGAGCACAGAAGCTACATTCAAACAAGAAATGAGCAGAGAGAGAGAGAGAAGTTGCCTGAAAGTGAGGAGGCCGACGATGGTCGGCCGGTAGCGGATGGCGGCTTCAACGCTGATCTGACTGTGTGTAGAGAGAGAGAGAGAGAGAGAGAGAGAGCAGAATAAGAGGAAATTGGAAGAAGAAATGTATGCGTTTGGATTGCTTATTTGTCTTTAGGGTTTAATTTCTTTTTTTTTTTTTAAGCTTTTTACTTTTTTTCTGATAATTTTTTTTTTCTTATTATCTCTTTCGTTGTTTTTTTGCATGAAATCTTTTGTTTACATTTGAGAAAAAAAAAATTTTTTCCGCGCAATTTGAGTCAATTGGGCTCATAAAATGGTATTGATTTTATTAAGGGTGTCAAGGGTGACGTTGGAGACATTATTTTTAGCTTGAAAAAAAATTGTTTTGAAAAATGTGTTTGGAAGAAAAAATTGTATAGGGTGAAAAAATAAAAAATTTTAAAAATTTTTTAAAAAAAAATATCAATATGAATATCATTTCGTTCCTCTCGAAATTCTGTACAATTAAAAAAAAATTATCTCATTTGCACTTATATACAGAAAGTTATGAACTTTTAAAATTTGGAGTTTACTGTAACGTTTTGGAGATATAAATAGTGAAAAATGGTGAAGTTTAAAAAAAAAAGTTAGTTTTGGATATCTGGAAAACATGTTCCAAGCACCCCCTTAGTTGTGTGGATCACTATCTAAAGGATTTTTTATGGATATTATTTAAAAAATCGTTTACAGTCACTTAAAAATTTAAATTTATTTTCGAAATTTTTTTTTTCTAAATCTATGATTAAAATGATAAGTTTATACTTGTATCACTTATTAAGAGAAATCGTCATTTAAATCAGTATTTTCACATTAAATTTAACATTTTGAATATTGATTTGCAATTTAATATCTCTTTCTATCTCTTTCTTCCTAAGCGTGCCCTAGGGTTTGTCGTGCTTTGCCATAGTTGGGGCAGGAGTTCCTTGGCGGCATCCAGCAACCGTTAGACTCCTAGCCCCAAAGATGGAAGTCTAGTCCTGCAAAGATGGCACTAGGAGCAGGGTGGGTCGCGATGCCATTGGGATAGTGTTTTTGCGAGGTGATCACAGGGTGTTAGGCTCGTGGGAAGTCTGGTGGTCCTTCTCCCCATGGGTCTTGACTTTCTCGTCTAAGCGATGCTGGATGCAAGTTGTGTGGGTGGGTTGGGTTTCGTTGAAGGAGAGGATCTCATGGTGGCTCGATTAGACTTAAACGGTGGGTGATGGAGTCTGTTTGTTTTGGGAGCTATGATCCCTGTGTTGTGGAGGTTTTAGTAAGGTGTGTGGTTCGAATTGTAATATCCAAAATTTTTGAGGGGAAATTTTAATAAATTAATTATGCAATTCATAAAATTTCCAATGAAAACTAAAGTTTAGGTTGTGATTTTAATCCAAAGTAATGAAATAAATTATTTGGTGTGACAATTAATTTTATGTCACAAAGTATGGTTGCAAAATTTTATGGTGTAACCTTATGATATGTGTGTCATAATAGGATTTATAATAAAATCCTATGATATGACAATTAATATCACAAAGTTCCTATACTTTATAAAAAAGGAAATAAGATGGCTTTATGGTATAAAGTATACCAAGATTTGGAAATTTAGTATAATGTGACAATTTAATGATTTGTCACATGTTTTTAAGTCATTACCTTATTCAAAGAATTGAATAGAAAAAATGACCAATTGATAAAGTTAGATGTATCGCCAAATCATCAATATAGTATTTCAATATCTTAACAGTATGGGAATTAACAATTTTAAGTTTTTCACATATAGGACTTTTTTGCATATAAAAATGTAGTATTGAATCAAAATCTACACATATCAAAATTAGATTGTCATCTTTTTGACAGATAGGAACTAGACTGTTATACTTTTCCAGTATAGACAATTGGAAGATAAGTTTTGAATACAGAAAATATTTTTATTGAATTACTTTTTGAGTATGGAAACTTGTAGATTGAGTTTTCAATGCAATATAATTTAATACTACTTAGCTCATTAGCAGTGTAGCACATTGAAAATTGTGTTGGGAGTAGTTAGGGAAAATTATTATTATGTCTAGTTAGCATATCAAAATTTATCTCTTTGGAATAATATCTAGATGAGAGATTTTGATCTAATGGCCAGGGATTTCCAAGTACAAAGATCAATGGTCCAGGATTTAGCTAAAAACTTTGGATTTCATTCTAAACTAAACAACAAATAACTAGACTAAAACTAGCAAGATTTTCCATCAAAATAAATAATTTAATGAAAATAGAAAATTTTGATCTAATGGCTAAAAATTTCCAAGTACATAGATCAATGGAAATTAGCTAAGGGTTTTGGATTACCTTCTTCCACACACCAAGATGACATGATCAAAGTTAGTGGATTTCTCCATCAATTTTAGCAAAGAGTAATAACACAAGATGACATGAAAACATAGGATATGACCTAAAAAGCTTATGTTTAAATTATGTTAAGAGAGGAGGTTAAATGTGATTAAATGCTCTAGACAACATTAAGCTTCATTGCAAAGTTGTCTATAAATAGGATGTCATTCTCTATCATTTTCCACACCATTTCACCAAAAAAAAAGGCTCTCTGGTTCTCGTAGTAGTTCTCTTTACTTTAGTTCTAAGTTTTCTTAAGCTTCTTTAAGAAACTTTCTCTTGTTTTTCTACATTTTCTCTTCCATTTTCCACTTCCCATACACTTTTAAGGTCTTTTAGAATCAAGAATTTATTGAAGTTTAGAAGTTGCTCTCAAGAGGTCCTAACCAAGTTCCAACGATATTGAGGTAGTTTTTCGATCAAACCTTGGGTTTTCTTTTAGTATGTAATTTTTATGAGTTAGAAAATAAGAAATTGTTCACATGTATTTTTAGCTTTCCAAGGACAGTTAGAGCTCAAGAAACTTCAAAAAATCAAGTTGAGGTAATTCTCTAAAGTCTAGATTGTTGAGGTTGGAATTGTTAGAATGAGTTAGATTTGTTGATTTGACAAAAGTAGAGGTTATGAATATGTTTGTACTTTGATCATATTCATTTTGAAGAAGTTGAATTTTTTGTTAGTAAGAAAGTTTTGAAAAAAAACTTAAATCGACAATTTTAATTTGCGATTCCATTCGTTAAAAAGTTAGCAACAAAAATTATTTTCATGAGGTAGAAAACTCATAAGGAAGTTGGAAAAGATATAAGAAGCATGAGATATGGTGCATATATGTTTTAATAATTTTTCAAGAATGAAATCATGGTTTTGAAATGATAAAAATCAATGATTTAATAAGAAATCTCAAAATTAATGGATTGCAAAATTTTGGAAAAATGTAGTTTATGTGGACAAAATTAGACTTTGTCATAAACATAAAATATGTAGATTACATGAAAAGGAACATTTTTCATGAAGGAGATTTTGTCAAATTCTAAATGGATTTGGAAAAAAAATAGTGCTCCAACGTTGTTGGGGGCTATAACGCCTGGCCAAGGCCCCGGGCAAGGCCTGCCGAGGGGCTAGAGCACTACGATGCTGTCCAGGAGCACCACGGCATTACTGGGCCATAAGGCTAGGCACTGTAGTCCTCATTTTGGGGGTTGTAGTGCCAAAAGAAAAAAAAAAAAAAAAGGAATTGTCAAAATTCAAATTTGGAAAATTTTCTTAGAAAGTGTAATATATATATATTTTTTCCAAACATGTAAACTTTTTACTTTTAAGTATCAAAGGGATTATTTAGTCAAAAAATAAGCAAAATAAATTTAAAGTTCTAGATTTAAATTCTATTTTATTTAGAATAATAATAAATCACACTAAAAATATTATGAATTAAGTTTTAAATATACACCATAACCCATGAAAATTTAATCTTGAATCTCTTTTCATATGAGGGAATTAAGAGACTTTTTATCCAATGAGTACATGGAATTGATACTTCATATTGGATATACTTTCATGCAATAAAACTTAGATTGTGGCTTAAGTTGGAAGTGAGATTACTATAAGGAAGATAAGTACAAACTTCGTCTATACTATGAAAATATTATTATTATTATTTTCAAACTATAGGCACATGATAGGAATGAGTTGAATCTATTTAGGATAATATGTTTAATGCCTCCTGTGATGGATTTGTGTTTGGTTACATGAATATATATACTCTAAGATCGTTCTGTCTAACTAAATTGATTTTTAAATGAGATCTTTGTAACCCCTCCAGTTTTTCCTAAGAACTTCTTAGATAATTTAAGATCACTTTGTCTAAGAAGACTAGATCTTAAGTGGTTGCGATGCAACTCTTCCAACCTTCCTTAGGAACTTCTTTGCAAGAATTATTCATAATTATCATATGAGTTTTAGTAAGCTAGATGTTGTTTGTTATGATGTGTATATATATATATATTTTTTAATGTGATTGCCATGCCCTAATATGTTTTGGTTGTGGTTATAACACAATTTACAAATATGTCACTATTATGTACATGACACAATCTACAATAAGTACACATGAATATTATGATTTATGATTTTATACCATGTCATGCCACTACATCATGACTAATGAGTTCATAATTTAGAAACTCAAGTTGTAGGCCTAGTTTATGTATAGGATTTAAGTATAAGCAAAATACTCAAACACTGTAAAGGTTAAGGCTAAATAAAATAAGATAAGGCGTTATACTAATCTCCCTTCGATAAAGGAGTGTTAAGTTATGACTTGGATAAATTCCAACTAAGATCTCGGTATAGTTAAGGATCTTACAAACCCTAACTTCCCTTGATTACACACACCCGAGACATACATATAGGGGTTCACATAAGTAAGATAAGTAAAGTGATAGGTTTATAGTGGAAAATAAGACATTCATAATGAGCATAATTGGACTGCGTCTTAGTTTCATAATAAAACATAATCATTTCATGTATCCTTATATGTTTTTTGAGATACATAATTGTACTTGCTGAGTAAAAGCTCATTAGATATATTTATACTATAGGTAAACAACCTGTAGCATGAGGCATGAGGGCGATTATGGATGAGGATGAAAAGCAAGCGAAGGTGGTGTGGGATACCACTATGCAGTTTCTTCCACAAAGACTATTTTGAGTATAATTATGATATTTTAGAACTTTAGACATTTATATATATATTTATATATATACTAGAATTGAATATGTATGATCTTAAAGGATATGATAAGTATGTTTATGAAATTTTCAAAATGATAGTTAATGCATGATGAAGTCTTTTGTTTAAAAAAATAATATGTATTCCAAAATTTTAGTGATCATGTCTAATAAATTTTTATATTTCACAAGTATAGTTTTAGTATAAGTAATATGGTAACAACCTACATAGACGGGTTGTTACACAGATTGTGCTTGGTAATGACTATACGTGTTTTCTACGAACTGGCATAGTGGAGAACCTTTGCTGGCTACCTTCGTTTTGTGATGCTTGTTGTGTACCTTTCCTTCATGGTGGTGGTGGCTTTCTCGCCGAAGGTGGTTGTTCCTGGGGTGATTGGATCCTTTTGTTTGTTTGTGTTTTTTTATTTTTTATTTTTTATGTGTAATAATGGTGCTAACTAGGTGTTGGTTTTATTGTGTTGGGTTTTGATTAAGTTCCCACTAGAGTCATGTTTAGACGAATTGTTTGTCATACCAGACTTCTATCCATGAGTATTTGGTGGTGGTCTTTGTGATACAAGATCATTCTTCTCAATTAATTGGAAGATTTCATTGATTGTAGAGGTTTTATCAAAAAGAGTTTTATATGTGATCGATATTGGTATGCTGAGATCAGTAACGAATCTAGCATATATATTCAGTTGGTCACAATATAAATTAGAATTATAACAAAGTCATATAATAAAACTTCTAACATTTTAGTAATAAGTTTTATTGAATATTATGCTAAGTTTGAAAAAAAAAAAAAAAAGACAACGTCATTTTTACAAATATAAACATTGAACCAATAGATCATGTATTTTATAGATATTTATTAATAAAAGAAAATTGATCAATAACTCAATTTGTTAATTGCTGCTATTGGGATTATTAAATTAAGAGGAGCTAAGAAATTTTGATATCAAAAATTTAAGAAATAAAACAAGAAGAAAGATGGTGACAAAAATGACAAGATGGAAGAGGGAAAAGAATGGCTGTACGTAGTACCATTCTAGAAACTGAAGAGAAATATGGTGCTGGAGAGAGAAAGGAACAAGTAAAGAAAGAAGGGGAGGGGAAAAAAAAAAAGGACTTCGGTATAAAAAAATAATAATGTTAGAAACACTAACTCTACTTTTAACTTTTTAAATACTAATTCATGCGTTATATTTTCATTGATAAAAATAATCAATTGATATGATAATACTTTAAATACTTATCAATGAAAAAACAATAACTCATATGTAATATAGATTAATATTCAAAAATTAAGATTAAAATTAGTATTCTTTAGTATTTTTCTCATAAAAAATAGAGATAACAAACTCAAATGCAAATTGTTTCTAAAAAAAAAAAAAAAGCTCAAATGCAAATTGAGTAGTTGGAACTAAAACCAAAAAGAAATAGTGGACTAAGAAGAGTTCAAGCAAATCCTAAGTAGACTCAGGTAAAAGCCCCAGTCATAAATGAATCCTCCAGCAAGCTGCAACCATGGCAATGTACATGAGCTTTTTGTCGTTTTTAAGTGGGGGCACTTGATAAACCCCTACTTTACATTAGCTGTTTGTTGTTTTGGTCATGCCTTCTTATGTATCCGCTATTGGCTAAAGTATTTTCCCAATTTTGGACCTCTAGCATTCATTTCTCTTTTTGCGTGTTATCAATTTTACTTGTTAAGTTAATCTTAGTTGAGAGATGTGTCTATTATGCTACGAGGTTGTTGCATTATCTTCTTTGGTTTGTATTATCTTTTTAGTTTTATCATATTTCCCTTTCCCAAACAAAAAAGAATATTGATCTACATAATTTTTATCTATATTTTAATTTAGGAATTTATATTAGTTTTCATTTCATTTTTTTTACAAATAAAATTGTAAATATGAACTGGACTAAACAGGCTGACCCTTTGTCCACTGTTTCGACCCTAGGGCAGGCCCGGCCCGACTTGTCAAAAGATTGGGTCCAAGCCTAGCCTGATGTAAGCATAAAGGCATGCCGAGCCGGGCCGGCCTAATCTAATTTTTCAACTTGAAATCCACTCATAAATTTTATTAATCTTTTATAATTACTATAAAATTATTTTTAAATATATATGTATTATGTAATAAAAACATATATAAACAAAATATTTCTTTTAATTTTCTAAGGAAAAGTAATATTAAAAAAAAGGAATTTGACCAACAATAATTTGCTTGAAAATTGACTATTGCTTACAACTTGTAAAGAATATTACTACAGGTAGCAACTATGTTTTTTTTTTTTTAATTGTTAAATACTTAATGTTAAATTATATAATAATAATATTGTACTCTTTTTATTAGTAAGGATTGAAAATTTTATCATCAATAATTTATCTTGTCTTATTTAGTTTTTTTTATCTTTTACAAAATATTTATTTAATTTTTTTAAATAAAGAAGCCAATTTCACCGGCCCAAATTTAAGCCTACTTGGTTTTAAGATCAAGTTGGGCTCATACTTTAAAAATTCAAATAGACTAGGTACGGCTTGCCATCCAATCCAGTCCGATTTTCTCCTAAAGCCCATTAGATCTGGGCTAGGCTAGGCCATCTGGATCTACAACACTAGTTACAAGTTTTTTTTTTTTTTTTTTAAAATACAAAATTATCTCTCTATATTATATATTTTTTTAAAATTAAAATTTAACAAATCAAGTAAACTTAAAGTCAATTTCATGTGGACGGTGTTAGGTAATCAAGTAAAAGTTCAAGTTGTATTGAACCTGAATTGTCATTCTTAATTTCGACATCAAAGTCATTAGTCATGTGAAGGCCTACGAATGACTATTCTTTTGTAGTGTTATTTTTTTCAAACTTCTATTTTTAGGCCAAAACCCTTTTTTTAATAAGAAAACGTAGACTATGTGTATATGATGAATAATTTGACAAGAATAGAATAACACCTAAACGATTTATCATATATAGGTATTCGTTTTCCTTTCATTGTTTAAGATGAACTAGTGAAGTGACAGTAAAGCAAATCAAAATAAAACAAAGCCCAAAAAAAAAAAAAAAAACAATGTGATTGTGACGTGGCAGCTATTTGCTCTTTTTTTTTTTTTTATATATATATGTTAAAAATATGAAGAAAATGAATGATCATCAAAGATATTGACAATTTTATTGATATTTTCTCACGTGAATCCTTCACAAAGTGGATTATCAATTTATCTTTAGTAACCTAACGGAGGCAACTCGAATCTAAGCATTTAATAAAGAGAACGAGTGCCCAACCAACCAACCTAAAGAATGTTAATAAAAGTATTTGTAATTTAATTATAGATCTTGTATGCTTTTATTTTTATACAATATATTATAAGATTCTAAAATTTACACTTAATAAATTTGTATTTAATTAGTGTATTTTTCTATGTATGATAATTCAATTCTTTATACATTGTGCTTTACATATAGAGTTATATAAATGTATATATAATTTTTTGAAAGAAATATATCAATTTATGTATTATTTAGTTCTTTTTCATTTCTTAAATTGCACTTGAAATTTCCAATTTTTACAAATATCCATTTTTTTAATTATTTTTACTAGGGTTGACAATTTGGGTCATGACACGACAACACGACACGAAATCCGCACGAAATTAGAGAGTTTGGGTTTTCTTTAAATGGGTTTGGGTCAAAACGGGTTGAATCCGTCAAATACGATTAAATAAAGGATTGAACCCGCACGAACCTACCAACCTGCAATTGATACGAAATAACCCATTTAATAAATGGGTCATATATGAGTTAATACGAACACGACTCATGAATTATCCATTTATAATTTTTAATATATATTATATAAATTTTTAAAATTTAAAAATTTAAAATTCAAAATTTAAATATAAAATATATATTTTAGTTTTTATATGTATATTTTTAATTTTGTATTTATCTTTTGTGATCTAAATTTAGGTGTAGCTTGATTGTGAACTTAATTTTATTGTTATAACTTGATTGTTATTTAGGTGTTTAATAAGTTTTTTTAATGTTAAAATTGATGATAGGTTAGTTAAATTAGTTAATAATAGGTTAATTAAATAGGTTAATAATAAGTTAGTTAAATGGGTCAATAACAGATTGAATGACCCTTTTAGTAAGTGGGTTTAGTAGACACAACACAACACGATAAGTTTATGACCCATTTAATAAATGGGTCATAAACGTGTTGTGTCGTGTCAACCCGTTTATTAACGGGTCGTGTTCGGATTGTGATTTTTGACACGATTATTAAACAGGTCGTATTCGTGTCGAGTGTATTGGTATCAACAAACGGGTCAGACACGACACGAACACGACCCGCTGACACGATTTATCACCCCTAATTTTTACCATCATCAATATCGGTATATTTTTGTAAATCTAGACTCTTTTTATTTTCCTCAACATTGATATTTTCATATGTGATTAAATGACATAAGTTTTTATTATAATTTTATTATTTTTTATTTATAAGATTGACATAAGCTAATTAACGAGTAAGCTTTAATAAAAAATCTCTCAATTTTGAAAATTAAAAAAATACAAGAAATTATGGGATCATAGGATGAATCACTCAGGGATTGCAGAATGCACCATCATAATTATAAATAATTACTATAATAATCTGGTGTTACAATGATACAAAGAAAAAGAATTAAAATTAGAAAAAATACACTAAATAGTATATTTTATAAATACTAATAAAAAATAATACCAGATTTTTTAAATATTGATAAATTATAGTATTATTTTAATTTAACATTAATTTTATTTCAATTTTACCCTTCATTCCTCTCTCCACACGCCCCTCTCCTCTCTCTTTTCTATCTCTCTCTTTTTCCCCCAATCTTTTTGTTTCTCTCCCTCTCCTTGTTGACCAGAGAGGGTGTCAAGCTAGTGGACGACGACGACGGGATCGCAATTGCTAGAAGAGTCGGGATCGTGTCATTCATCACCAGTGTCACATTCGTTGTGACTGTAATGAGATCTTGGCACGATCAACCGACACTGGTGTTCATGTTCGTTCGCCCACCAGGGCAACACCGAAGGGGAAGCCACCGTATTTCACCACTCACACCATATCTTGAACCTCGCCAACGATTGGATAGAAAGAAACAATCAAGTTCTTGTGCATGCCGCCTATGAGGTCTTGTGGTGATGGATTTGATGAAGATGAACGATGCCAAAGATTTGTGCCATAGATCTAGTCTGATCAGATGAAGATGGGCAACGCCGGATGATGGGATCTGAGCATGAATCTATTTGTTCGATGATTACTCTATTGGAGACGGCAGGGTTATTAAGATCTGATTTAGAGAATTTTTTTTTGAATTTTGAGATTGATTTATTGTTATTTGTTATTACAGTTTTTTTTTTGTTTTTTGTTTTAACAGTGAACAGAATTATACAAAATATTAAAAATGAATATACTAAAAATATATGTATTTTATCATATTTATATAGAAATATAATATTTTTATTATGATTTATGATCTGTTTGTTTGTTTGGCACCTTCAAAATTGAAAAGTAAAAAATTTTTTATTCTAGACCTTCCTAAATTTTCGTATCTGAACATCTAAAAATTTTCATTTTCGAAAATGAAAAAAATACTTTCTAGAAACAAAAAAATTTTTTCCCATCCAAACAACTTTTCATTTTTAAAAAAAATTTCAAATAACTTTTCATTTTATTTTTTCTATTTTTAAAAAACGGACCTCCCATCCAAACGGATTGTTAGTCTCTTTATCATTATTATTATTATTGTTGTGGATGCAATTTGATCTCTCCAATGCGTTACCAATGAGAATTAGAAGGAGAGAGAGAAATAGAGAGAGAAAAGAGAGAGAAAAATGAAAAGTATAAAATAGAAAGGAAAATAAGCAAAAAAATAAAAGATAAATTTAATATATTAATAAATAATTAATTTAAATTATATCATTTAATTATATTCATTTTAATCCTATTATTATTTTCAAACATCATAACCAAATGGTTAATTAACCCTGAAAGTTAGTGCACTACTGGTAATACTTTTTCTTGTAGTAATATAAAAAGAAAACTGAACCAATGCATTTTCTTCATTTCTCGAGCATCCTTTCCTTTTTTTCATTTTTTCCCAATGCCGGGACAAATGTACATGCTGAAGAAAATTTACAAAGGCCAGAAAAAAGAGGAACCCTTTTGTATCCTTAAAAAAAAAAAAAAAAAAAAGGACCTATTACACTTGATAATTGGACTAAAAATGCAATAAGTCTGTGCTTTACTATTTACATTGAGAAAAACTCTACATGATCTTCCCCTTGAGCTTATTGACCAACCGGGAAAGCGGGAGGAGGACCTTTTGCCTTTCCGGCTTCTAGGAAATCGGAAGCAAATTCTTCGTTGTTTTTTCCAAGCATGTCTTTCAAGCTACATTCAATATTCCTTTGTCTAAGCACCCAGAATCTTGGTTTTATCTTCTTCTCTAAGGAATAGCTGAAGAATCTTGGATAATCCACCACATCCCTAATTGGCTTTTCCATGGTGTTTACGAGGAAATCAAGCTTCGGTCTCAGAACCTCCTCAATGCTGTACCCGAGCAACGGAGAGAATTTACGAACCATGAATGCGACATCCTTATCTGACAGCCCCAAGTTCATCAAGTACCTCATCCTGCATACCAAGTCCCCTGATTAGAATTCGAAACAACAGAGAGACTTCTACAAGGAACAACAACGTGCATCATTGATTCAGAATCATTGCAGCGATGCTATACTTATTAACAGATGACCCGATTGCAGTTGAAAAAGTTCGTTATGAAATTTGATTCCATATTTCAGGGGTGGGGGGGAATCGGGATCTTGTTCTTCATGTTATGCATGCAGTTAAGATCATCTAAAACGTCATATCAGCTTTTCTGCTCCACGGACATTTTAAAACTAGTTTGTGGAACGGTGACAATATCGAGCCGATGTGATCTCAGTTATGTTACATTTAGCTTAATGAGGTAGCCACAAGCTGATCATTCAAATCCCAAATACCGATGTCTATGAAGTTGTTCTCAAAAAAATTGTTTTCCTTGCAGTCATTTTTCACAACAAAGGAAATCTAATAAATTAAGCCAGTGTTAAAGACAGAATTACCGAGGAAGTAGTGTTCTTTCAGGGTCAGATAGCAGGAACTCAGGATATTTTTTAATAACCCGAGGAAAGTGAACCTTAGAAACACCAATAGCAGCAAGAAACTTAAGCTTCCTCTTAAGAGTTCTTTCAATGCTAGTTGCAAATAGTTCTGGACAGCGACAGAGAATACTTCCAATAGGTTCCTTGTCAAATCCTAGTTCTTCCAAAAGTGAAACCACCTGTATAAAAGAACCACCAACAATTAAAAATACACCCAAAAGTGGGTGGAAGGAGGGAAAAAAAAAGAAAAAAAAAAAACACCAATATGGTCCATAACCTGTCACGAAGACAAAGCTGGTAAAACCAAATGGAGGAAAAATCAAATGCTAAAACATCGACAATTTAAAGCAAGAAGGGGTAAGCCGATATACACATATATGTGTTTACCACACTCGATATTTAGGCAACTCAGCCTACACTTTCAACAAGAGCATTTTGCTCATAGGAGAGACTACAATCTACAACATTCAAATTGGACAAAGTAATGAAACAACGTCCACTAATCCAAAAAGTAAGAAACTATAATACAAATGTTATGAACTTAAACAAGAAAGGAGATATGCCCACCTCTATAAATTCTTGTGGTTTCCGTAGCAATATCTGGGGGCTTTTACCGATAACCTGCCCCAGTATCTTGTGTCTAACACCTAATTTTCCAATCTCCTCAACCATCAACTTTATCTTGATAGTTGAACAACCCAATAAATGAGGCCAACTTCTGATAGCACGATCAACACTCACTTTCGGTACCTATCAACAAGAGTAACTACTTATCTCAAAACTCGATCAAATTATTTAACAAGATAAAAAGTATTCATTCAAATTGATTTACCACTCATGTTCCCAAAACAAGAGAAATGTAATGTAGCAGCTTGGTGTCTTATAGTGCATATATCGCACCAGTCCGGACCTAAAAATTCTGACTGGGTTTATGTCTTTTTCTAAAAATTCAAAAAATAAGTGTAAGTAGTTTTTGAAAATCAACCAACACGAACTTAAAAATTCCATTCTAAACTGGTGCACCAAACGTACGCTTAATATCTTCCTCACGTCGAACAACAAGCTTAGAGTCCTCTAGAATCCTAGGATTATTCCCAAAGCAATTTGCAAGTAGATTAGCAAGGCATACTGACTAGACAACATACCTAGGTCAACAAAAAAGCCAAATAATATTCCTTAGGACACAGATATGAAAGATGTTCAAATGAAAAAAAGTTAAAAGAAGAAGAAGAGGAAATTGTGGAAAAACTTGACAGTGAAACTTTGAAACCATGCAAACTAATGTCTGATAACCTACCTTCTCCATGTCAAAGAAATATACGATCTCCTTGTAGTTCTCTTGAATACTTGTGGATAGAACCCACGGATATTTTATTATAATTTTTCCAGCGTCCTTTTCCTCTGCACCGAGCTGGAAAATGCAGGAAAATTGCTCAAACGTAGGCAGTCAAAGATATGACAGTAACATCAGTAATCCAATTAGGTCCATGAAGTATGCAAAAGAGAAAGCAAGACAGGAAAACAGTGAACAAACGTTATCAAGGACCAAAAAGAGGGAAAGAGATGGAGAACGAGAGGAAAATTTAAGAGTCAAGAGAAGGAATAATCGTTTTAATCCATTAATCTCGTCCATTATGGCATGGATCTTTGACTTCACCAAGCCTACTTATAGATAGAGAGTCAGAAATAACATTGAAAAACTCAGAAAACTATGCAACTATAGAATAATAAACCTAATCTGCAGCAGAATCCAAACATCCAAATGTCCTGCTAGGCCTCGTGTGTGGTGTTCCGCTCCCACATATGACCTGCTAACAGTGTCCACGAGAGGATTTGAGAAGTGAATAATGGTTACTTTATTATGGCCTGCATTCATCCTAAACCTACCTTGCCAATTCATGAAGCGAATTAAATGCCGAAACTCATGGAATTTGCTGTAATATTCCTAGACTCGACACATAACATGACTACAGGTTCAGTTTTTGATAAGGTAGATAAACAAAGAAAGGATTTGTGCAAGTTGATTAAAATAGAGCTGAAACCAACATAAAGGCCAGTTTAGACATTTTCACCACAGCATATATTTAAACTCACTAAATGGCATCAACTATATGCTGTAATTAATAAATGGACGTGAAGATTATTACCTCCTTTAAAAACAGCATTCTTGTTTGAATTACTTCAATTTTGTGAAACAGAATAGGTGGAAACAATAGAAGTATGTTTCTCACAAATCCTCTAGAGATTTCAATATTTTCAAGAAATTCCACAAAGTTGTTCATTTGAGATTCCAGTGGTAACAAAAGAAGGCGAGGGAACGATTCCACTAGATAACGGAAAGAGATATTTGTAGAACCCAACGTGTCCAAACCTCCACGCCTTGCTTCAATCTGCAAAATAAGATTAAAATTCATTTGCCAGTAAGAAAAAATAAACCAGATACATGCGGTAAAATTAACCTTGCAAGTATAGTAATAACACTAACAAACATATAAAAGATATTTGAAGAAAGATACAGTAAGTTGGAAGAAAGATACTGGACCTTTTCAAAAAAAGACAAAGTTTGTTGCAAATCTTCATCGACCGGAATTGATAAGTGCATCATCATGCGGCGAGCATTTTTCCCAATGATTTCTCCACCATTACTGTCAGAAAAGAATATTTCCTTCATATACTTGACCTATAAGCCAAATCCATGATAAGCAACCGTTTTTATACTAGATAAAAACAATGAATCTGCTTTGTTATGTAATAGGGTTCAAAAGCGTAGAAAAAAACTAAAACCAAAACCCCATTTCCCATTAAATTTTGCTCAACAAACTTAACAATCATTTTTCACTTAAACAACTCACCATAGAATGTCAATAAAGAAATCATCACTAATTGATCTAACAAACAGTAATTTCCACTAAAAGAGAAGTTCATAAAAAAAAAAAAACATTAAGGGCCTGTTTGGAACAATGGTTCCAACCTATGTTTTCTAGTTGGTTTTCAAAAACTCCAACTCCAATTAGCTACAGTACAAATCCCACGCCTCTCTCTCTCTCTCTCTCTTTGTCTCTCTCGCACATTTCCCACACACATCTCCAAAACTCCAACTCCAATTATTTACAGTGCAAATCCCACATCTCTCTTTCTCTTTCTTCCGCTATTTTTATTTTTTCAGAACACATTTTAAGTATTCACACTATTAGTTACATTGCAAATCCCACATCTCTCCTCCTCTCTCTTCCCCTATTTTTATTTTTTTCATAACACATTTTAAGTATTCACACCATTCAAATATCACGGTTCATTTTCAATCCAAATTTCAACCAATCGCACATTTCTAACACATATTCCAACTCCAAATAGCTACAGTATATACCCCAAATCCATCTTTCTCACTCTTCCATTTCTATAAAACACAAAACTTTAAATTTCCAAATCTTTCTTATTTCAAGTCAAAATAACATAATTCTTGTCTCTAAACGCTAACAACAGAGAGACAAACAAAACAAACAATCCGTATTGTCTTCTTTTTTTTTTTCCCCAATACATTCTTAGTTTTTACAGTAATCAAATATCACTATTCATTTTCAATTCACATTTCAACTAAACACGGATCTCCAAAACTCCAACTCCAACCTCAACCTATGTTCGAAACGGGCCAAAATAAATAAATAAACAAAAGAAAAACAAAATTCACTAAGTTCTTCACCTTAGCAATGAGACCGGGGAGGGTCTCCGGCGAGAGATACCGGGCGACATTCATGGCGGAGGAGAGGCTCAACCCAACGAAGCTCTCCAAGAAGGCGACCTTGCCATTATCACCCTTCTCCATGGCCATACACAGCACCTTCTCCTTAAACCCCGACGACTCCGATGCAGCAGCCGCCGCCACCACTTCGCTCTTCCAGGAGTTCCAGAGGTGGAGCTCCTCCAAGTCCCGAACCCCGTCCACCAGCATCCCCACGTACCGAGGCGAGTTCTCCGAGATGGCGGCTGAGTCGTCCACGGAGACTCCGAATCTTCGGAGAAACTCGAAAAGGGCTTCCCGGGCTTGCTGGTGCTGGAAGTCCTGGGATTGGTCGGGAGCAGGGGTGCCCGGTTGGGTGGCGAGCAGGGGTTGATGGTGAGTGGTTTTAAGGTGGGTTTTGAGAGAGAAAGAGAGAGAGAAGTTTGGGAAAAGAGATGGGTTTGGAGATGGGATTGAAAACGAGGAGGAGGAGAGTGGAGGAATGAGATTAGTGGGGAAAGGAAAGAGTTTGGAGGACATTGCGTAAGATGTGGTTATTCGCGGTAGTACATTTCATTCATTCATTTATGAATTTTTGTAGCTCAGTTTCTCTCTCTCTCTCTCTCTAATTATATACACACACACACACACACACACACAGAGACACACCCTAATGTCGTGTCCTAAAACCCTCAAAAACGTAGGGACAGGGGGCCCAAAATCAGGTGAGATGGAGGCATTAAAAAAAAAAAAAACACACACACACACACACGCACGCACACACACAAGTCGAGACAGAGGGAAGTCTAGAAAGTGGAGTGAAAATGTTTGACAAGCGAAACGACATGTCGTGTGGAAAAACAAGAATCGACTCAACCTAATCCAATTGTAAATGAGTAATGATACACATTATCAATAGTTTTACAGTGAGTTTGTGAATTGCTGATATTCAAATTTTATAGATTCTTCAAAACTAGCATGACTACTTTGTCATTACATTTTTTTTTAACCACTAACAAGTCACTTTTTCATTTTATAATATATCATGAAACTTTTCCTTTATGATGTATGAATCATTTTCATTGTCAAATTGTGTTTTTAGGTTTTTTTATTTTTATTTTTAAGTTTTTAACTCAAAAATTAGGTTTTAAAATTTAAATTAGTACCACAACAGCTTTAAATGGATAACATTAGGAGGTGGAAATGATTAGCTTGTTACTTTTAGGGGAAAGAAAATGCAAATAATCTTAGTGAGAGAAATGAGAAAGTAGTGTGATGTGCTCTCCCTTAATGTTTGGTACATATTTTCTTTAATAATTTCTCTAATTTATGAGATATCATAATTGAGATATTTGAAAAGATTTGAAACTCCTTTACCTCCTCTTTTCTTTCTTATCATACAAACATAAAATATCAAAAAATTTATTAATGTAATAACTAAAATATCCTTTTATATAATCCAAAAATCACTAGCACAAAAAACTTACCAAGGGTATGTACATAAATTAGATATTTATTCCTTTTAATAAAGAATCAATATCAAAGGAGATGAAAGGATTCACATTCTTATTTTTTTTTTTCATTTTTTATATTGTGTAAAATTCACTAAATTCTTATTTTTTTTTTATAAGTAAACACATCATTAACGGTTACTTTTCATTTTCTTTTAACGCAAAGTAAACATGCCCTTCGTTTCTATTGTGTGTCCATCTTACCATATATATCACACAATTCAAGAGAAGAGATTAACACTTACAAATTCAAAAGAAAAGTCTTTTTTTTTTTTTAAGATAACTAAACTAATACCTCTATTTTTTGTCCAAATTGCAGAGATCTTTTTTTTTTTTATTTAAACAAGAAATCTCAAACATATATATATATATAAAGTCTTATATTCAGTATCAAATGATATCTAGTATACTGAGGTGAATGTGAACTTCAATTACAGGAAACGCACTCAAATATAAAGAAATATAAATACGAAGAATTCACATTTACATAGTATTTTTCAACATCTTTATATTTATATTTCCTTTTGCATGAGTTTACATTTATAGTAACAAAAATTCACATTCTTGAATCACAATAATGTCAGATGCCATTAGATACCGAACCACTTTGTTAACTTGATGAAAACCGATGCTTGACTGATAATTTTAAATGTCAAAAATGCCCTTCTTTTATGGTGGACAGGAATAGGCATCATCAAAAAAACACTGAAAACAGTTGCTGAAATGAATACTCTTCCTAATGAAGTTGGTAGTTTTCCATTAACGAAATCCTTAATTTTTAGACCCTTCTTTTTTTTTTTTTTTTTGCAGTAATAAGGTTGCTTCTGCAGATTCTAGGTTATATCATAAATTTGTTCAATTGGTGACTAAGGTCTCATCCTTTGAATGTTCTGTATGGTTCTCTGTCTTCATTCCCACATGGATGGGATGCGAATCAAAATAGATTATCACGTCTTTAGGGCACTACAAAAGCAACTTATGTCCCCCAAGACTTATTCTGAAAATTAAGCATTTGGAATTAGAACAGAAAAAAAAAAAAATAGAAATGAAAAGATTAAAATAAAAAAAATGTGGGAGAATCCCAAAGTAACATGAATGGCCAAAGAAGGAACAAAAAGAAAGAATTGATTAGTGATATGAATAACTTATTAACCAGACTCATTTTTAGACAAAACAATGTTGATGATATAAGCGACTCATATCAACTCATAAATTGATTTATTGTAAATCGGTTCTGTTAGAATCATGGAATTTAGAAATAAATTTGAATAATGGGTTTAAATTTTTACAAGATAAAGCATTGCAAAAATACTTTCTAAATATTAATAAAAATCAATCTGTTATTAAAGGTGATCCAACCGCCACCACAATAATTTTGTGCCTATAAAGGCCGTTTTGAATTTTGTGCCTACTTAAAATTTTTTTTTTTCTAACAGAAATTTCATTAAAACAAGTCACCAAGGGCGCCAAACAGGAAGCTAGATAAACTGGCAACTAATGACACTCAGTGTAGTCATCAAAAACTCCTCAAGGAATGATTGAGTAGTGAGATATGTACTCTTATGGTTCTTCCACCACTTTTAATAACGAAATTATGGGTCGTTTGTAAACGCATTGTGTTTTAATTGTGTTTTAATTACATTTGAATGTAATTTATTTTTTGAGTGTTATATTTGGTTGAAAAGTATTTATTTTGTATTTGAATGAAATATGTGTTTAGATAAAAAAAAGTTTTAAATTGTATTTTAAAGTTGAAAAGTTGATATGATTGGTAAAAGTATAGATAAAAAAGTTAAAATTGAAAAATTGATATGATTGTTTTAAAAAATAAAGGAATAATAATTGTTTTTATAGCACTGTTGAAAATGATTGTATTTGAATAAAAAACTTTTGTATTTGGATGAAATTATATTGCGTTTAAACGTAAAACGTTTTCTAACGTTGCCGAACACACCATTAGACAAGAATGGTTTCTATTTATTAAAGGATTGGTTCAGACTAGACATTGCTGCTTATATGCTTTAATTATTGAAGTTCATATATATTAAAATGTTTCTTTAATTTTGTACATTATAATTTTGGAACTTAAAAATTCGTTTTGACTTCTTAAATAAGTCGATTTAAATTACAGTAACCGCGTACACACAAGGATTTATGCTAAACTGCGTATACATATGCATATAGATATAATACAAGCTGTAAAGGAACCCCAAATGCATGTTTTCTATCCTGCAAAACATGCAACTAAACTAAAAACTTCCTCCTCTTACAAAAAGTGCACAAACTTTAAAACATTCGAAAAGAGTCCAAAGCCAAGTGACTTCTTCATATATTCTTGAGTCAAGCCCAAGTCCCTTCAAAAAGGGGTTTTGCCGAGCCAATCTCTCCAAATGTTCTCACCAAGTCGGAACAAGACTTCTCCTGATCACACGCCTCTGTCTCCAGATCAAGCCCCAGCTCCTCTTCTATGTCGTCGGACGCCGCGATGAGCAAGAACTCGCATCCTTCGTAGTTCAAGTAATCCGGCGGATCAGGCGCAGTGTACCTCCGATGTCCAAACCGGCCTTGGAGATGTGCCGGAAACGCGGCCCTGCGCTTCTCCTGAAGACGCCGGAACTGGGAATTCTCCGGCTGCTCCGGGTTCTTTATCTGGATCAGAAACGACCCTTCTCGTTTGATGTTGAGACACTCCTGTGGCTCCATCTTCTCCTTGTTCTCTGCTGGGAGTTCCAGTCTATAGACCAAATGTGTATGCATTCTCTTTTTCGGATCGTGCCTAAGAATGCGGTACACTCCTTCGCCTAGAGCTCTCGCGGCAGGCTTGTGGCGGCGGCCTTTGGTTGCAGTATCATACTCCTCTGCAGTTCATTGCAACTTATTATATATACAAGAAAACATTTATGTGTATATACATGTATATATATGTATGATTTAAAGTGAAAAGATACCTCCTTTGAGAGCATTCTTGACATCTTTTATGTCGGTTGTGACAAGATCTACATAGCCCCAGTAAGGCAGGCTTTTTTTGCCTGGATTAGGAAGGCTTTTCTTCCCCATCACAAGGAACCGCAGAAGTGGTTGCTTCTCAATGTCTACTTCCTAAATATTCAAATTAATAGGAATTAGCATGTTATAATATGAAGTGCAAGATACCTTTGTTTGTCTGTTTGTGCACTCACATACATATCTATATATGTAATATAGGTACGCATATATGTGTATGTATGTATCCTTTAAACTTATTGCTACAATTAACTTCATTTCTTATGTCCAAGAGAGAATAAAAAGGGAAAAAAAAAAATTAAGAATCAATATTTGGTAGAGCACAAGCAAAAAGATTTAAGAATAATAACTATTCAACCAAAACATTACTAAAGTGATTTACTAGCATACCCATTTAAAAACCGAGGGCTCATTTATTTTCAGTTTTGAAGACATCTAAAACTAACTTTTTTCTAAAATTTCATCACTTTTCATTATTTATGTCACCAAAATGTTATTAGTAAACTCTAAACTTTAAAAGTTCATAATTTTGTATATATAAGTCCAAATGAGATATTTTTTTAAATTGCATAGAATTTCGAGAAGAACGAAACAATATCTATATTGATATTTTTTTTAAAAAAAATTTTTAAAATTTTTTATTTTTTCACCCCAAACAGTTTTTTCTCTCAAACACATTTTACAAAACAACTTTTTTTTTAACTCAAAAATAATGTCTCCAGACTCCTCCCCAAACACTCCTGATATTTATTAAAATGCTTTCTTCATAAATTATCTCACTTACTGTTCTAATATTTACCTTAAATAACCTTTCACTGTCCTAAAACATTACCTCTTAATGATTAAATAGAATAATAGACGAATATTTTTGTTAAAATCAATGAATAACCAAACATAATTACTATAATCCAATATTAAGCATTTATTCCAATGTTGGACCAAACTTTGTAGTTAGAGTAATCATTCAACCAACATCTATTAGTCCTATCAAATCAAACACCCTTCATTTTTTTTTTTGGGAATAACTTTTATAAGTTGTTAATATATTTTTAAAAAAAAGTGAAGAAGGCTTAGATAAAATAACCTGGGTTCCATGACCACCTTCAGTGGAGGAGCTTGTATCATTTTTCTTCTTGGAACCTTCCTTGCCGGAATGTGGGTTCTGCTTCTCTTCGAAAGCCCTCTCACCGGACTCCGGCCTCATTACAATATAAAGCCTTTGCACATCATCTGCACTATGAGCTTCTTCTCTCTCTACTTTTGGCCTGTAGAAGAAGAATATTTCTCCTCTCTCCTACAACACCAAACGACAAAAACAAAAAAAGAGTTTTTGTAATTAACTGATGGTTACAGGATAATAATTTAACGATAATTTCACGATAATAATTTTTACAGCAAACCTGAACTTTAACCTCTGGTTCGGATCTGGTTTTGACTTCTTTCCCTTGTCCCATTGTGATCTTCCTCTTATGATGATTTGTTTCGAGTCTGTTTCCGAACTGACAGAGAATGTCCGTCTTTGGTTTCTATTTATCCCTATAAACAGGAAAACGACGGTGCTTTTTATTTTATATTTATTTGCTTTTTTTTTTTTTCAAATAAAATTTTGACTAATAACAAACAATAATAAACTGCCTGTTGGACACGTTGCCGATTAAAGTGACACATTGTGTATCATGGCATCGACACGTTTTCTTCCTAAAAACATGCAGATTTGGATGGATGACTCTAGCGGAATCCAGTTCTCTAATTAATTTGGGTAATTTGCAACGGTGCTCTACGAATTTTTTACATTTGTAAGTTAAGCCCTCAACTTTCGATTTTGATAATTAAGATCTAGGTTTGATAATCTTTGACAATATAGTCCAATTACCAATAATGGATTTCAACTACACAGCTCCAAATCCAATCTTACGAAGATAAGGCAATCCGATTAAACCGTATGAAGTCGGTAAAGTATTCGTATTAAATATCCAACGAATTTCATTATCAAAAAACCAATTTGCTAAAATATTGATTGTTTAAACGTGCACTATGTTTTCTTTTATCCTTAGAAAACAAAAAAAAAAAAAAAGTTCTTCAAATGATCAAATAATAACAATAATAAAACTTTTATGTCGAATTTTGTATTGATTATACCTTGTAACAATATGTAACAAAATTTAACATATGATAATTTGGTGTTAAAATTAGAATATCCTTTATTATTAGCATAATAATATAGCATTACATTGGAGATACTATAATATCAACACTGAATGAAGACATGGAGTTTATGACGGTGTATGAATTTTGTATCTCAAATCCAGTTTCTATTTGATCTCATTGCAGTAGAAACAAATGTCTTCATTGAATTATATCTACATGAGAACAAACTTTGGACCTTCAAAAAATTGAATATCTTACTTCCTAACACACTTGCGGATTTAGTCCATTAACTTTAAACATAATAGAAGAAGACATTATTGCCAACTCATTGTAAACGTTGCAAGTCTGTGTAAAAAAAATGAAATTGAGACATCGGAATATGGATTTTTTTTTTTCTTTTTTCCATAAGCAGTCTGTTGCATGTTAGGAACTCCCATTGACCTTCTGCTACCAGGAGTTAGTTGTCAGTATGCTAATTAAGCTTCTAGGTTTCTATCTTCAACGCCAAAACAAAACTTCTCTCATCATGTACTCGACTAGTTTTCCGCCAATGATGATGCGTTTGAATCAGAATTCTCGTGCTGCGGATCGCTTATTTCTTCCTGCAATAACATTTCCCTACCATGTTATTATACCTTTAAAGATTTTTCTGCATAGGTGGTTTAACATCCAAGGATGAATGATTAGAACATCTAGTTTCTTGACTAAGAGGCTATAATATATATATATATATATGTATTTTAGGATAATGCTTAGTATCTATCCCGACGATTGTACAAATTGACGTTGCATGTGAATTGCTATCCAGTTTAAGGACGCCTATGAATCGGGTTGGTCTAACATCATTGTTTTTGTTAGTTATGTATTTTGTCATGAACCTTCCTTGAATTTAAAAAAAATTTTGTTTTCAATTGTAGAGTGAGATAGGAGTTCAGATACCGATGACTTACTTGTTGGACAAAACTATGGCTCTGGTGGGGTGAGAAATTAGCGTTGCTGATGAAGAAACTGTAGTTCCTCTTTCCATTAGCAATTTCTCTCAATTTGTTTAGCTGCGGTAATACTTCAGATCCAAGATCAGGCCTGTCTTTCCGTCTGAGCTCTGCGCATTGCAGCGCCAGCTTGGCAAAGCATAAGGTTTCTTCAAGTGGCCAATCAGTCACTGCCTGGTCCAGCATCTCAGTAAATGTGCCTCTCTCTATAGAATTCCCGACGTAGTGCGCCAGCCCCATTGGCGGCTTGGCCGTTATCAATTGCAGAAGCAGGATTCCGAGAGAATACACATCAGATTTCACGCCAAGCATTCCTGTCTGTTGATACTCCGGATCGATGTAGCAGAAAGTTCCAGCTGTTGAAGTGATGTGGTACTGTGTCATATTTTCAGCAACCACCGGGACAAGCCTAGCGAGTCCCACATCACCAATCTTGCTGACATAATTGTGGTCTAGCAAGATGTTTCCAGGCTTGAGGTCGCGGTGCACCAGTGGCTCCGGTTTGGTCTGATGAAGAAAGAGTAAACCTGTGGCAATCTCGGCGGCGACACGGAATCTGATTTGCCACGTCATAACTGGGGTGTTCCCTTTTCGGAAAAGGTTATCATCTAAGCTTCCCTTGGCCATATATTCATATACTAGAATTCCGTACTCTGGACAGGCTCCTAGAAGAAGCACCATGTTCGGATGCCTTATGCAGCTGAGTATGTCAATCTGTATTTGAAATAATATTGGAAAAATTAGAAACAAACCTTTCTTGAGAGAGTGAGAGAGAGAGGAAGTACAAAATATTACAAGCAATTCAAGTGCCTTACCTCTTGCTGAAACTGTGACCTTCCTTGGGCAGCATCTGGACGGAGAACCTTGACTGCGACTGGAGTGTGATCGAGATAACACTTGTATACGGGACCATAACCCCCTTCCCCAATTTTCAGCTTGTCAGAAAAGTAGTTCGTCGCTCTTTCAATCTCTTCAACGCTATATCTTCTATATCTTCCGTCACTTTGGGGTAGATTACCCAGCAGCTTCCGCATTTCGCTCGTTTCTTTGAGAGATTTCACTTCTGCGGTCGCTCTCTTTTGCGATTCCAGCTCTGCAATCCTTTTAGCAGCTTCTGCTGCTTCCATGGCAGCCCTGCACCTGGCTTTCTCTTTCTCGGCAATCGCCCGCGCAACTTCCTCAGCCAGTCGTGCCTCTTCTAGCTTTCGCTCGTCTTCAAGTCTCCAGTGATTCATCTCTTGTTCCTTCGGTATACATCACATATATATTTTTTTTAAGAAAAATGAAATAACAGATTTAACATTGCATCGGCATTTAGTGAACATGAAAAATTTAATATGACAATCTGATGCAGAGGGGAAGCGTGAAAAATAATAGTAGAAAATGGATAAATGAATGAAAATGATAAATCTTCCAAAAGACTGTTGATTCCTTAGAATACCAAAAAATAAGACATCTAAAAATCTGTTGATTCACTCACGAATACCAGGAAGATAGGTATTAAAGTTTGTTGATTCATTCAAGAATACCAAGAACAATAGAATTGAAACTCAATTAAAACTCTTGAATTAAACTAATCTCTAATTAAACTCAAGCCTTTTGAATTTCCTACTTAAACACATAGCTCCATCTTGTTTTTGACTGCATCACAATCTAACAATTATTTTTACCTTCTGCTTTGCTGTGAGTGCTTCTCTGCAGGCAGCACTGTACATGTCCATTGTTTGCTTCAGCTCGAGCTTCAGCCTCCTCATCTCCGCATCAACTTCGTCCTGCATGTTTAAAAATAAATAATAAATAATAAATGAAAAAAATCTTTAAAAAAAAATCCCTAGTGCGGTGATGAACAATTCATTATTCAATCTTTTATTTTAATAACTGCTGGAGCATGATCACATTCACAGTGTTTACTTTAGTGCATCTCTCCCTAATTTGAACAATTCTTCAAAGAATTTTTAGATTTAAACATGATAGTCCACTGAGATTACTACCGACTCTCTGCATTATTGTGCGTGGAAACATGTATCTTTCAATGTGATCATGATTCGTGTCCATACCACGCCTTGCGATGACCATGAGCATGACGTCCGGCCGCTTTCCATTGTAAACGAGACATCGTGAAGCAAACTGAGGTCAGTGAACTTTGGACCCGCACGGAATGATCCAAAGCTGTTGTCTGAGCTGGTAGAAAGACGGGAGGTTCTGCCTGGATCCATATAGTCGTACAAAACTGAAGATGTTCTGTCAGTGCTTGGCCGGTCAGAGATGATAAATGATATGTCGGTATCTAATTCGGACAAGCGCCCTGGAGAAATCCCCGGAAAACCTCTTCTGGCAAATGGAGACCTGTTTTTAGTCATTGATAATAAGGATCAGTTTCCCGAAGAATTCAACCGCACTCACCATTCTACAGACCAAAAATTAAAAGTTAGCATAGTCATTCCGGATGACTTACCTTATCGATTCTTCGTGTAAGCTGCGGGGTTTGAATGACGCCCTATCCGCTGCTGCATATTCCATGAAGAGATCGTTAAATTTCACTCCGGGCACCGTGTTTTACTAAACATGGTTTCCGAGAGGTTAATAATTTTGAGATGTGTACGAACCTCTAACACTCAATCTCTGTTTAGGTCGCTCAATTGGCTTGACAACTTCCTTAGTTAGCTTCTGCAAGTGGCTGAGCAGCGGAGAAGTGTAAGGGGCTTGTCGGGACGAGTTTCTAACCGACGAAACCTTTCCTTTTGAGATGACATAAACCGTGCAGAAATCAGGTACCCCTTTTGACACGCTGCTTGGAACGCTAGATGCCTTGAATCTGAAGAAAGAAACCGTTGAATTTGCTTATTGATATGATATGAAATGCAAAAGTTATTCATGAAAGAAACCGTTGAATTTACATAACAATAAAAATTAGCAGGCTTCTTTTCTTCTCTTGTGTAAATACTAATGGTTGGGATTGGGGCGGAGTTATTCATGACTGGGTGGTGGGCGCTTCCATCCTGATAAATTTTTATTATTTATTTATTTTTTCAATCTAATCTTTAAAAACTTTATTTTTTATTTTTTCATTTTATCCTCTTAACAATGGATTATTCCTATATATATATATATACACACACATATACAAGCCCACTAAAAAGTTAATTATACATTAATGTACGCTCACACTGTAATAATATGTAGATCCACTAATGGTTAGGACAAAAAACACCGTTCGTGTTTTGAATAAGGAATTTTAGTGAATTACTAATGTAATTCGTAAATTTCTAGTGAATTAATAATATAATTCATAAATTTCTTTATGTAAATTTAAGTTTAGGTTATCCTTTCTAACCTAAAGTTATGAAAATGTAATAAATTATACAATTTATTGCATAATATAAAGTTATTTAACTTTATTTACAGGTTTGAATAGTAAATGTGATCAATTGATAAAAGTGTATATACGTTATCAAATCACCAATACAGTATTTCAACAACTTTAGTAATATAAAAATTAGCAATTTTAATATACTTCTTAGATATGATTTATTGCATATAAAAATACAGTACTAAAATATAGGCATCGAAAGTCTAAACATATCAAAATTTAAACTATTTACCTTTTTAGATAAAAATTAGACTAAGTTACTTGTTCAATATCGAAACTTGGATGATACATTTTCCAATGCAATAAAAACTTTTGCAGTATAAGATATTGGGATATATGCTAGTGGAAGATAGAAAAAAAAAAAAAAAACTATTATGTCTAGTTAACAAATTAAAATTTATTTCTTAAGAGATAAAGTTTATAATTATCTCTATTTAGAACTAAGAGATCAAGGGTTAAAAAAAAGCCTTACTATATAAGGTTGATCCAATCACTAGGATCAAAAACTACTTTGATTAAATAAATGATGGTAGAAGTAAAATTTGAATTAATTTCTTCTACCTTATGCATATGTCATGGGGCTAATGGCTTTAAACTTACTTAAGCTTTCTAGACAACTTTATTTATCATAAATTATGATTAGTAAATTAATCTAATTTCATTAGCTCAAGTCTATAATAAGACCTTTACCCCAATTTAATTTTCCACACCCAAACATATAAGCTCTCTAGCTGTCTTAAAGTTTTCTCTAATTTTCTTTAGTCCTTCAAAAAATTTCTTGAGTTTTCTTGCATTTTCTCTTTTATTTTCCCACCTCCCAAAAACTTTCTTAGTTTTCTAGAAATTAAAGAAATTAATCAAGCCTCCTCCAAGAACCTCCTTTCCAAGGAATTCTAGATCAAATTCCAGTGGAAAAGTAATCCTTGAGATAGATTTCTAACCTAAGATCTTGTTAATTTTATTTAAATTTATAATTTTTGGTGGGCTAATGTTTTAGTAGAAATTATGTATGTTCATAGTTTCTGGAAAACTTCCAAGCACAAGATGAAAGTTTTTCAATGTTAGAATGAATTAGGAATGGAGATTTGACAATGGTATGAGAATGTTCATGATCAAGTATAGAAAGTTTATGATTTGATTAGTAAAAGTTTAGAAATTAAAATGGGTTTCTATTAGTTAAAAAACCATTGTGAAAATTTAGAAAAGTTTATGCCACATAAGTTATGATGTATATATGTGTTTTTAAGATCTTATGAATAAGAAATCATGATTCAGAAAAGTGATATTAACCATTTAATAAAAGTAGTTGGAAACTAATAAATAATGGATTTTTAAGAAATAGTAGTTTTTATGGACAAAATTAGGTTTTTCCATAAACATGAAAGTTTTAAATAATATGAAAATGAACATATTTGTGAAGAAATTTTTGTAGAAATCTTGACGGTTTAAAAGATATGAATTTTAAAAAAAATTGCAAACCACGGGAATTTTTGGATGGGTCAAAATGGCCACTAATGTAGCCCAGACTACAGTGCCCTTACATGCCATTGCAGTACTATGTGGGCACGGCCATAGACATTGTAGTGCTCAGCCACCAAAAAAGAAAAAATAAAAGAGAAAGAAAGGAAAAAAAAAAATGAATTTTAAAGATTTTAATTTTTTTTAAATGGAGTATTTTGTTAAAAAAATAATAAATTTTAATTAAGATGATTTTTAAATATTCTATACTTTAAAAGATATAGAATTTCAAATTATAGTGTCAAAATAATTATTTTGACACAAAATTAGAAAAGCGAAGTTAGATTTTCTAAACCGATTTTTAAATAAAAATATTTTACATGTTTAAGAAAAATGGATTAAAATTCTTAGATCCAATTTTCTATAGACTTAAATAAAAATTATGTTTTAAGTTTTAAATTTCACCACAACTTTATGTGTATTAAATCTTGATTTTCCTTTTTATAAAAAGAAATTTAAATAAAGATTCATCCAAAGAGTATAATTATAAAGAGTGTTAAAATTATAATTTTGATACAAAGTTAAATGAGACTATATTCTCTAAATAGAGTTCTATAGGTTTATTCAAAACAAACCATAACCATATAAGTATAACTAGTAACAAGTAATTTTAGATTAAGTTCTTATTTCCTTTTTGCTAAAAGGAATTTAGATATAATGATATCCAAGAGGAGTATTAATTTAATAATCGTCATGGATATATTTTCAAACAGTAAGATTTAGATTACAAATGAGTTTAGCAAATGGAAAAGCTGTGCGCAAGGTAAGTATGAATCTTGCCTATAGTATGGAAAAAATATATGTTTTTGAATAAAGTATGTTCAAATGATGTGCCATGATTTGAATACATGCCAAAATAAATGTTTTATAAAAATACATGTTTTTCATATTTTACGAAAAGCTATATTTATGAAAATTACATGATTTACAAGTATGCAGATATAGTTTTAGTTTATGTTATGGATCTATTTGTCATATCATTGCATAAAGAGTTCACACTTAAAAAATTAAATTTTAGACCTAGTCTTTAAGTAAGATGATTATGTTAGAGTATTCAAATGATGTGCCATGATTTAAATACAAGCCAAAATAAATATTTTATAAAAATACATGTTTTACATATTTTACGAAAAGTCATATTTATGAATATTACATGATTTACAAGTATGTAGATATAGTTTTAGTTTATGTTATGGATCTGTTTGTCATATCATTGCATAAAGAGTTCATAATTAAAAAATTAAGTTTCAGACTTAGTCTTTAAGTAAGATGATTACGTTAGAGTATTCTACATACTTAGATTCAATTAAGGAAAGGGTAAAACTAATTCAAAATAACTAAGGTCTCGTACTAATCTCCCTTTAAATAATGGAAGATTATATTATATTATGTTTTGGAGTAAGTCCAGTTCATGATCTCGGTATTGTTAGGGATCTTGCAAACCCTAACCTTCCATTGATCTCACACACACGGTCTATACACATAAGTGCCCATAGGCAAACAAGTTAAGTAAATAAATAAGTTCATAATGGAAAATAAGTCATCCATATTTAAGTATAATTGGATTATGTCTTAATTCCATAAGAGAATATAATTAGATCATGCATCCATATATATCGTACGTGCACTATAAGACATATGTTTATACTTGTTAAGTGAAAATTCATAAGTTATATTCATACTGCAGGCAAGAAACCTGCAGCATAATACTTGGAAAGCAACTACGGACGAAGATGTTGAGTAAGCGAAGGTGGTATAGGATACCACTATGCAGAATTTCTACACAAGTTATTTGGTTATTAATATGTTGTTAAGCATATAATTATGTATATAGTAATGATTTTCTAATATGAAATGCTTTATGAGAAATTACTCTCATATATTTACAAAAGTATTTTTATAAAAGATAACGAATGAATAAGTTTTTATGAAAAGTTACTCTCATATATGATGAGTGTTTTTGTAAAAAGTTATGAAGAAAGATAAAGTATGAAAAAGTTTTATATTAAGTTAAAAAAAATTATTCTATAATTTTAGTAAAGTATAAGCACTTATAAATTATTTAAGATTAAGTGTTAATAATTAAGTAATGATTTACGTAGGCGAGTCGTTACATCAAAGATTATTAAAGTGACTTTAACTCTTGAAAATTAAGATGCATTTAAGACCAAAAAAAAAAAAAAAAAATACTGATATTTCAATGACCTGATAAAACCATGCTTTGAGGGACTGCCCATAAGCAAGCAATCAATTGCAGCATAGGAAACATAATCTGTTAACGCTTTCGCTACATCCGAGTCTTCAAGTATGATGTCAAGGCATTGAATCTAGTAGAAAGAAATTTAAAACCAATAAAAATAAATAATAAATAATAGGAAATTCCATGGGAGATGAGAATAAGGTGAAGAGAAAAATGGTAAAATACGTACATCTTTACGGGTACAAAAACAATGGAAACTAAGGAAAAGACCTCTGGTTTGACTCTCAAGTAGCTGCCTGTGTGGTGATCCGCCTGAATTGTTGCCATCACATATGATGGCATGGCTCCCCCCCACTGCACTTACAAATAATCACACCCGATAAATATTCTCAACTTCGTAATAGCAATTCTCAGTCCTTTTTTTATTGGTTGATGTAAATTTTTAATTTCAATTGGCATTATAACTTTAAACTTTTACGAATAAAATAATAACAATTCACATGATATATCAGTTAGTGATAAAAAAGTTAAGTGTTATATATATGTATATATATACACACACACAAAACATCTTATAAATAGGAGATATGGCAAATATAATCAATTCCACTCCAAGTATTATATGTAATTCATTTTTTGTACCCGAACTTTTCAATATTTCAAATTAATGATTTTGTCAAAAGAGTAATTGAAAATAACAACAGTTAGCTTTCATAGATTCGTCACCTTTTCTACATAATTGGATACCATACAATCAATAAAATCAGGTATACATTATAGTTGATCACAATTAAACTTGCTTTTTTCTGTTTTGTTAAACTCAACCAATCATTGTTTACATGTGACCTACTAAGTGCTTTTTCTAAAATGAGGTGAAAAAAATGGGAAATTTGCGATAATGTTGTTTTGATGCAAGTACACATATATGCATATATATATATATATTTATGTGTATGTATATATGTAAATATATATTAAACAATGCCCATAGATTTGAAAATGAAAGTTACCTACCTGAGGGAGTAGAAGAGGATTGCTTGTGAACAACATGAAGAAGAATAACAGCTTGGCCTTTGGATAGAATATTTTCTGCAGCCCATTTGAGAGCATGTTGACTTCCTTTATCCTTGTCTATAGCCACGGCTACAACTCCATTCCCTCCTTTCTTTTGATCATTTTTTCTTGTTTGCCACATTCTTTTCCTTTCGAGATTCAATAATAATTATGTTTAACTAGATTATTGAACCAAAGAAAAGAAGAAGAAGAAGAGAAAAAGAGGGGGTGGAAAATAAAAAACAAGAGACAAAATCTAACCTCAGGTGATTCAGGGACAATTAATGTTTAGGCAACTGCCAATTAGATTACTTTTTTTAAGTCAAAGGCTCTCCTTAAGTCGAGGCATCTTTGATTTTTTATTTTTAGCATCATTAATTATTTTCGTAATTTTCAAATTGTGTGTAGGAAAAGAGATGAACTTGTGGGAGTGTTAAAATTAGGAGAAACGATGACTGTCTTGTACAATAGTCAAAAAAATTCGATACTAAATAAGTTAGTTCGAGAAATCTGAGATGACACGTGTTAAATAACATAAGATGGTATTAAAAAAGAGTTTGAAAATAGAGACTCAAATTTAGCAATCCTCAAATGGGAAAATTGACACCAAAAATCTTTAATTCAAAGGCTGGCATTATATATCTCTCCCGCAAACAGCTCAAACTCTTTCCAAATTATGCCAAATAATAAAAATAATGAAAAATAATAACAGATTGAATAATTTTACCTATTAACTCATGTATATGTAGTGATTCGACTTAAATGGGGTGGAGAAAACTCCATTTAAATGGAGCGAGCTTTAAATAGGGTGGGTTTTCAAAACTTGTGACGGGTTTGGGACAATAATAGGTCTGAAGATCTCCAATCCTATTATTCGTCCCATTTAAGTATAATACATTTTTAAAAATATATTTGTATGAATACTATAATAAATAATATGTGCATATATGTACATATATTTAAATCTATAAAAAAATTTGTCTATTTTCATAAGGAGAACATAAATATACATATATATTACCTTATATAAAATTTTTTATTTTTTAGATTATTTTTACGTTATGTATTTTTAAATGGATTAATGAGAAAATTCCGTATCTGCCCCACAAAAACCCGCCCCAAACTTTTTCCACCCACTAATGTAAACAGGTTTACGGAGCGGTCAAATTAAAAGTAACTACGCGCATATATTCAAAAAAAAAAAAAAAAAAAAAACAGAAAAAGGAACCACCTCAAAATAATAATAATAATAACAACAACTCCTAAAACCCACGTCTTAAACCCATCAAAACTAGCAGTTTTCAAGTGGCCGCGAAAACAAGCGCGCCAAAACGTTAGTGGGTGGATCTCTCTTATTCCCTTGCTTTTTGTCTTTGTCTTTCTCAACTTCCCTGGTCATACGCAAAAAATAAAGAGAAAACCCGTAAATTGAAGTGTCTAAAGTCTACAGAAATTGAACAGCCACCGTGGCCGGCCAATCATGGGGTGCCGTGGACAGTTTTGGCGCCCCTTCATCATCCGTTGAGACAAATTTCAATAAGTACCAAAATTTACAAATTTCCGTTTACTGTATACGTAGAAACTATGCAAGAATATGTATGATTTTTCTGGATTAGTCTTGATTTCCTTTTAATTTCCTAAACGTCAGTTGAGTTTCATATTGCAAGGTGAAGACTTGTGATTTGGGGGGTGTTATTTACGACTTTGGCAGGTGTTCCAAACTTCTTTCCTGCAATTGCACTCACTTCACCGAGTAAATGTGTTCTTTGGTAAAGCAAGCTTGGGTTTTCCCTTCAATGGAAAATGTACATTGCTTGTTGGCAATTGGTTTTAATTGCAGGTATGGAAACATCAATGTGTTGCCTGCAATGAGGTTTTAATCAAGGATAATCTTGGATAAATTCTGACTTTCCCTGAGTGAAATTTTTACCATCATTTCTAATTAATTAAAAGATATCTAGCGGCTCCAACATAGGTAGCATAATTTTCTTACGATTTCTTTCCTGCTAGCCAATGATTGGTCTGATAAGCCTAAGCATATGCACTACATAGGTTATGTTCGAGGACCTCTAGACATTCCATTTCTAATTTGTATGTTCTACTAATTATCATTTTCTTTAAACCTATCACAAGACTCCAAGACTTTCTCAACAAAATGTCATCAAGAGCATCACCTTTTAAAAAAAATATATATTTTTCCTTTATAAATATTGATTTTTTATCCTAATTGGTTATCATTAGTTAACTAATTATTTAAGTCTTTCCTTATTAAAAGTTAGTTATTGTTGCCTACACAAAATTTAGCTACACAAGTGCACGTGTCACAATCAAGTAATAAAGTGATCGAGTCGAGTATCGTCCCACAGAGAAAGTTATAACTACAAATCTCAATAAAAACTAAATCAAGTAATTGCAAATATTAATCAAAGTTAAAACGAAATTAAACTTATTATAATGATATAAAATAAAAGACACAAATCAAACGCAAACTTAATAAACTAGAGTGAATAACAATCAGAGATGAAATGACTGAGATTCAATTTTCCCTCTTCTACAACTTAGCTATGTATGCTATAACAATGCTACAGTAATGTTGTTCAGTTAACCCAGAACTCAAAAATTCACAAGATTCTTCTGAACTACTTATGCTACTACCTCCTTACTTTATTTTTAACATATTCTTATGCAAAAAATAAAATACGAAATCAGATTAAGCTCAGGTTCTAAATGGTTTATGTGAGGCAAGTGTACATTCCTGCTTAACTTGCAAACTTAGCTAGTTTCATCGACAAAACCAACCAAACACACATTATTCAACACAAGTATAACTCTAATCAGTTTTCTAACCAATTAAAATCACAATATTATGCTCAAGATATCCAGTTAAAGAACATAAATAAACAAAAACAACAACGTTGAATAAACTGAATAACATTGATTTAGCAAGCTCAGCATACAAGCTCTTAGTCACAGGTTTAAGTACTTTATTATCCCAATCTAAAAGAAATTTAGTTCATGACTGATTGTTCAAACAGCATAAAACCAGAAAACATTGTTCAATGAGAGAGAGTAAGAAATACAACCGAAAATAGGAAGAGAAATTGATGAAATAAATGAAGCACATGGTGTTTGACTGCGAAATTGCCAAAATCTACCTCCAATCAATGTACACTACCTTTCCTCTTTGGTTCTTCCTTTTCTTTCCTTTTTCTGGTTGGCCGTGTGTGATTTCTTCTTCTACCGTCACCCTCCTTCTTTTAGCTAAAGGCAAATGTTTCCTTTTAAATGCAAAGGTAAATGGTGACTGGACAGGTGTGCATAATCTAATGGCTGAGATTTTGTTTGGCTCCTCTTCTGCCCAGGTCAGCAATTAAATTTGCTGCCAGTTTTGTGTTGACTTGTCAAACTAGCTCAATAATTTCTGCCCAGTTGCTCCAGCAATGCTGCAGCATCACCTGAGTTCAATCATCCTTGCTATTTTGCTTAAATCGTGCATTTTCATCTAACTCAAAGCATGACTTTTCTTCCCAACAACCTTTTAACATTTCAACTCCACAAAACACTTCAAAATATCAAAACTTACTTGAAAATTTAATTTCAACACTCTAAAATAAAACTTTGCACATAAAAACCAAAAATGCTTTCTTAAGCCTATGATTTACTAAGAATTCATTGGACAAAACATATTTTTAAATTCAAAGCAGCTATGATAACTCTATTTCCTAGAGTTATCAGTTATTTAAGTTAACACTATCTTCTTTTAGAATACATTTTTGTAACCATTGTCTTGGTTGCTACAATTATTATCAGATAATGCACCACATTCTGCCACCAACGTTACTTAAAATTTTAGTTGCTGAAACATGAGAACTTTTTGTGACCAAAATATTGGTGGCCGTCACTCTACTTTCTGCGACCCAAAAAATTTTAGTCGCGGAATGTTTGTTGCAACACCTCTTTTATTTTTTATTTTTTATTTTACCCTTTGGCGCCATTCTTTTTGCGACCAAAAATTAATTGGTCGCAATAGTTATATTTTTGCGACCAAATATTTAGTTGCAGAAAACATGATTGCTATGTTATGTCAAAGGCAACCAAAAAATTTTGCGACTCCATATCTTTTGCAGACAAAAAATTTGGTTCTGACAGGATAGTTGTTCGACATCTTGGATGGATGAACTTCTAGGTTGTAACGGCTTTGGACAGTGAACTTCGAGATCAACACGGACAACTACAGTACAACAGTTTTGGGAAGGAGAAAATTATGGGTTATTATGAAATTATGAAAAATTTTGTGATAAATATGCTTTAAATTTCTAAATCCCTAAATTTATGCTATCAATTTCTATTCACCCCTCTAAATGTGCTATTTCCCTCCCCACTTTTTATTGTGATGCATGGGCCTTATAGCAGTCACGTCTTTTCAATCTCAATAAGGGAATTACTATTAAATAGTGAATATTTATGATGTAGGTAGCACGCCGGGATACAAGTCTCAGGTTCAAAGGGTTAATAGTTAATGGGGATATTATTCCTACAAAAGTCATTCCAACCCAGACACTTGTTAATAGATAAAACTAAGAATCGCCACTGAGAAAATGCCTGTCATTTCAGAAAAAACAGGCCCAATCGGTTAAACTTTCATTGAAGATGAGTGGAAGTGAGACAACTTCTCGCTCTGATACCAAATAATATAGGGGATATATATATGCACTACCAAAAACTTACGTTATAAGAGATAATGACCACCCACATATAAAGCTAGTGGTTAACAACTAATGTGAGATACCATCCCTACATAAGCTTATAGTCTTATTTCCCATTAATTGAAGTTCAGCATATCCATATATAGAGATGGGATTTTAGCTGCTCGTGGTCTTGTTCATAACTTTGCTTGTGTAGGCTTAACATTCATACCTCAACAAATGCCAGACTATATTATCTATATTTATATAACTAAATTAGCTTTGGGAAATATAAAGTTTGAAATTTGCATTGAAAAACACATAAATCCCATCAAAAACTTTCTTGAAATGCAATAAAGTGCACACAGAAAATAAATGAAAGACTACAAAAGTAGTGGAAGAAATGCAGTACACATAATAGTGGGTGGTGAGTTCTCCGTGATGCGTACACACACACACACACACATGCACACATTTGTGGCATAAATTAGCACATCAGTCATGGAAAAGACGGCCGAAGCTTTTCTATGGTAGCTTCCCTCAATGATCAAACATTCTGCGCAATTAATTTTTGATGGGCTTGCGCTTGCAAGTGATTTAAGATTAGTGAAGGGGCAATTTTTGGAGCAATATTCCTTACGTAATTCGAGGATCGACTTCTTCTTATTCGGGGAGTAAGTGGAAAGCCTCGAGGTTGAGGTTGTTTGGCTTTTGCATTGTGTATCATGAACAATGTGAACATGAAAGCCTGTACAACAACCGTTGTCGAACTAGTGTGTTTCATGGCTGCGAACACCCAAAAGGTAACAATTCGTCTCTCTTGTATTAGTGCAATTGTGCAAGGTAATGATAGAAAAATAAGCCACGAGTTGAATGGGTTTATAGTTGTAAAATTTATTATTAATTTATTTAATTAATTGTCTCTAGATACCTACTTTCTTTCTAAAAGCTTGGCGATCGAATTAGATGTTTCATGTTTGATGTTTGATTCTCCAAAATTGTCAACAGTCTTCATTCTTCAATAAAAAATCAGATATCCAAGAGGCATGTAGCTCTTGGCAAAAGGGTCGTGAGGCAAAATATGATAAAAAACTTTAGGTTTTGTTTAACACAATGAAACTTAAGAAGTTAGACCACATATCTAAATTTGGCGTCTTAAATTATGTCTGTCTTGCCAATCAAATTATACCACACTCTTTAATAAAGCTAAATGTTAAATGCATAAAAAAAATCAGTTATAAATAATCTTATTTTATTACTCTTTTCATTCTATGTAATTTTCTTTTAAATCATCTTATTTAAAAATAAGAAAATTATGAACTTTTAAAATATGAGTTTCTGAAAGAGATTTGGAGGTTTAAATAGTGAAATTGGTTTATTTTTGGTGAAAATGACAAACAAATTTTGGAAAAATTAGTTGGAATATACTAACCAAACATAGGCTTAGGTGGAAATCTTATTGGTTTTCAAACCAATATAACATTGTGGAATGGTGTTCTACAAGTTTTTCAAAACCTTGCAGTTCTACCTCGTGTTACTATATATACAAACAATGATGTATAATCAATATTAGCTCATATTATTTTGCAAACAAATAGGCCTATTTGGTAAAATTTTTGTTTTTGCTTTTAGTCAGTAGAAGAAGAGAAGTAAAAGTCATAACTTTTCAGTAAGTGTTTGGAAATCACATTTTTAAAAGAGATTTGAATTTAAAATGATTTCAAAGTCATCTAATAACTAACAAAATGTTGAAAATGAAGTTTATAATGTCTAACTTAACCTCTAATATAGGCATAAAATCTATTTAAAAGAGCTCTTTTTAGAAATCATATTTTCTAGCTTTCATAGGAAGCTTGTCCGAACAAGCTCTTCCAACAAATTATCTAAGGGTTATTTACATAGATATCCAAATTAGAGGGGTCGAATTGAAAAATATCTATTTTTTATTTTATTTACATAAATATTTAAAGTATTATTTTTTATACAACAATACCTTTTATAAAGAAATGAGAATTAACATAAAGAAATTACAAAAAAGGAAAAAAAATGAAAATAAAAAACATTTGAATAAATAAGTTAAGATTGATTTTGTGGTATTGATCATTAGATTTTACATAGAAGAAAAATTTGTATTTCACAATTATGAAAATTTAATGGTCTAAATTATCAACAATTTTTATTTCATTATAGATGGTATAGCATTTTTATAATAATGTTGTGATTTTTATGGTAATTGTTCTTTATGGTTATATTGAGTAAGATATTTTGATAGTTGAAATGTGTTTGACTTAGAAATTATTGATTTATTATTATAATTTCATGTTTTTTATGATAATTACATATAAAAAAAATAAATACAAATTATGGTTAAAATGTGTTCGGATTTATTAAAATTCACATTTATCAAATAAAAAATCATCATTAATAACAAAAAAGAAAAAAGTAAAAAATGAATTTGAATAAAAGAGAAATAATGTCAATTAGGGCAAAATGGCAAAATAGATAATACATACATTTCTTTTTTTTAAAAATAGACACTTATGCGATATTACATAATTCAATATAATATCCTAAGAGTAGATTTTTAGTATAATTATTTCATTATCCAAACACTTCAAGGGTAGTTTTGGCATTTTGAGTCCAATAAAAGAAGACTCTAAATTCCTCACAAAAATCTCCTTTCTAAAAGATCTCTGCACATACCAAGGACTAAAACCAACATTTCCATTGAGATTTCTGTGAAAATTCTTATATTTTGGAAGTATTGATATGGAAATAGGTGTACAGTGTTTTTTTTTCACAAAATATCCCTAAAGTTTCCATTAAAATTTTCATAAATATCAATTTTTTTTTCAAAAATTTCAATTTTTGGTTAAAAATGTAATATTATGTGACAAAATATCATTGAAATTTTTGTTGAGATATCAACAAAATATAAGTAGAATATCAGTTTTAGTCTTTTTGATTGAGTTTTTTAACATAATAAAATTAGTGAATTTTTTTATCACTCAAAATTATCTGTACAAAGAAATATTTAGTAGAGATTGAGAGATATATACATAACATGTCAAAAATTACATAGAAAAATACTCACATGCCATATCTTGATACCAATGTTATTTGAACTACTAAAATATTGCAAATACCTTTAACCATTTTACAAATTCCTTTTGATATTGATATTTTCTTATCATGTATGAAATTATGGATGTAATGTACTATATTAGGTTAATTTTCTACCGCTTTGTTTTTAGCTAGAATGCTTTTCAACTGTTTTACTTAATTAATAAATATATACTTGTCATCTATTTGTAATAATGCCACTTTTTACCATGCAATATCATAGATTTGGTATTTAGGCTTTAGCTTCCGTACTACAACAGCCACCATATGGCACTTGCCTCTTTGTTTTTGCTTTTTGTTTTTGTTTTTTTTTTTGTTTTTAATTTCATTTCTGAAGCATGACTATATGTAGTTAATAAAAAAAAAATAAGAATTATCTTATTTAAACTCCTTAAACATTACAATCATTTCTAAGACTTATAATTTAAGTCACGGCATGACACTATTACGTCAAATCCATGCGAAATTAGAGGATTTGGATTTTATTTAAATACGTTTGGATTAAAAAGGGGGTCGAATCCATCAAACACAATTAAATAAAAAGTTAAACATGTACAAACCTGTCAACCTACAATTAATCCATAATAAATGAATAGATAATATATAGGTTGACAAAAACACAACTCATAAATTACCTATTTATAACCCTTTTGTATTTAGATTATTATTATATATATTATACAGTGTATTCAGTTTTGAGTTGTCAAAATTCAAAATTCAAAAATAAAATATCTTTTCTATATTTTATTGTATTTTATTTTTTGTTAAAAATATTTAACAAGATTAAAGACTAAACTAAAGAGATAGGGTTTTATTCTTTCTTTTCCCTGCCTCAAGTGGCTACCGCCCCCTCTCTTTCTCATTTCTGATTTTCCTCCTCTGTTCTCCTTTTTTTGTCTCTCTCGCCATCGTCCTCCCCTCTTCCTCCCATTCTCCATTTCTCTCTTCTTCTTCTTCTTCGTCTTCACTCTCCATCTCTTGCTATTGCCCTTTCTTTTTGTTCTTATTCTAGTGACTTGAAGTTCAGGCATTCCATTAACTCTTTTTGTTTTGTTTCAATGTCTGATTTTCTAAATGCCTAATTTTTTTTTATTTTCTTCTTTGTTTTAGTTTTGGTTACCTGATTTTTTAATTTAAAGATTATGTTGGGGCTTTAAAATTAGAGGCTAAGTTAATGGAAGTGGTGGCAGAGCATGAAGGAGCATAGTTTAATGTTTGACCTCAAACTTAGTTTAGCCATAAATGTGCTATCTCATTCTTTGAAAAAGTTTCTTCAATCATTAGCTGGGAAAAAAAAAAAGAAGTAATTTTCATATCTGAATCTCTATTGCCCAGTTTAAAATTTTCCTGAGAAAATGAAGGGGGAAGAAAATGAAGTCAATTGGAACAATTATTTGAAGTTCCAAGATCGGGTGCTTTAGGTCAGTGCCTTATATGAGTATTATCCAGATTCTTGTGCCAAGAATTTTGAGTTTCAAAAAGTTACAAACAATTGTTAGGTCATGAAAAAACAGAGCATAAGAAGATAATCAACTAAAGCTTTTGAATAGAGCAAGAATTCAAAGTAATCGATGTGGCTGAGCTGATAAAGGTCCTAGAAGAAGACCAAGAAATAGAATTAGATGAAAATGCAGATGAAAAAGAAATATCATCTGCCAAAGGCATCAAAGGGTTCATTATTGAAGTTTATGTTTGTTTTTTGTTTTTTGTATTTTGATTATGTTGCATGGCATGAATTGGGTTTAGATTTATATGTTTGTTCTAGCTTGGTTGTAACTTGTGTTGTGAACTTAATTTGGTTTAGACTTCGATTTGGTTTTATGTGTTCATTTTTTGTGAACTGAATTTAGTTGTAACTTGGTTGTGAACTTAGTTAATTTGGTTGCTATAACTTGGTTATTGTTTAAGTGGTTAATGAGTTTTCCTTTTACAATCCTTTTAGTAAATAGGTTTGGCAGGTTGATATGACACATTTGAGATATGTTTGATAAACAAGTTACATAAGTCGTGTTGTGTCAAACCTTTTATTAAAGGGTTGTATTTGGATTTTGTTTCTTGATATGATTATTAAATGAGTTGTGTTCATGTCAAGCTCCTAAATTTATTTCCATGCCCTTTGAATGTTAAAGTCTCATTTACTTTGCCTCCTAAACTTTAAAAACTCATACTTTATCCCTAAACTTTGAATTTAACTATACTTTATCCCCTCTATCATAATTTCAGTTAAAAAAAAAAAAGAAAAAGAAAAAAGTGAAGTTAGTGTCGGCATATATTGTGGTCTTTTTTCTTTTGTATTTAATTGAAAAAAATGAAGCAAGTAAGACTATTTCCCTTATTTTTCTGTATGTTTATAATTGAAATTATGATATAAGAAGTAAAGTAGGGTTGAATTTAAAATTTAGTAAACAAAGTGTGTTTTTAAAGTTTGGGGGGTCAAAGTGGGAATGACCCTGAAATTCATGGGGCATAGATAAAAATAATCCAAAAATCAATTTACAATTCCCCCTTTATTTATGGCAATCCCAAGTAAAAAGGAACTATAATGTCAAAGAAAATGACTGTGTAAATTTGTTATGTTGTCGAAGAGTAATTTGTTCGTTTAGTCTATAAATTATATACATTCTGTCACATTGATCTCTAAACTTTTAAATTTAGTAAATTAGTCCCATAATTTTTTTTTATTTTGGACAGTTTGGATCCCTAACATTAAAAGTGATGGCAGATTTTTCTAATTTAGGTGTCGTTTGGCACTTGTTTTGCATTTTAATTTAACTCAAATACAATACAATTTTATACTAAATACAAATTTTACAACAGTGCTACGAAAACAATTACTATTCAAAACATTTTTAAAACAATCATATCAACTTTTCAACTTCACTATTTATCTCTACTTTTATCAATCACATTAACTTTTCAACTCTAAAATACTTTTCATTCAAACACACACTTCATTCAAATATAAAACAAATACTTTTCAACCAAATACAACATTCAAAAAACAAATTTCATTTAAATACAATCAAAATACAATGCATTTACCAAACGCCCCCTTAGTGTATATCATCATGTTTCAATTCCATACTCATATGAAATTTTTATAAAAATAATTACATTGAATATAAAAATGTCCTTCTTATTCTTGTTAAAAACCCTAAAAACTAAAACATTTTTTTACTAAATATAATAATTTCTTTAAAACATTTAGTTATTACTAGCCAAAAACCTGCGTGTTACAGTAGGAGATATTGTTGTATTATACAAAAATCATTCCCATGTTTCTACTTTGATTTTTAATTTATATAAATATTTTAAAATTTTTTTATTAATAACAGTTTAAAGTGATTTTCAATTTCAAGTTGTTAAATTTTTATGTTTAATGGGTACATCTATTATTTATATTTATTTTATCTATATCATTTCAGAATATGATTATACAAAATTCAAAAATTTCCACTACTTCTAATGATTATAAGCAACTATTTTTATCTTATAAATTCATTCATCCTTAAATTTTTACAAACATATTGTATTTAGTGGGTATATCTGCTATTTATATTTAATTATCTGTATCATTTAAGAATACAATTATATAAAATTCAAATATTTCCCCCACTTGCAACGGCTATAAACGACTATAGTTTTTACCTTATAAATTCATTTATCCTCAAGTTTTTACAAACAAACATTTTATCTCCTTTTCATCTCTTTAATTCTTTTATTTGCTCCACTAAAGTTCTTCTCTTAGTTTAAAAAAAAAATTTCACAAAATGGTTAGTGCATTATTATTGGTTCTTACTATTTTAGCTATCATAAGTTATATTTTCATTTTGTTGTAGAGCTTTCTCAAGAAGATTTTCAATTTTTCATTTTACTTTATATTTTTGTAATGCTCTATCTTTTATTTATTACCATAATGATTGACTAGTAATGTAACCATATTTTATGATTATATTATGATTTAAATTATACTTTATTTAATTATATTCTTTCAATAGTATTTTTCCAATTATAGTTTATTTAATATATATCCTCTCAGCAGCAATCTCTACATTTTGCTATTTGAATAAGCCCTTGCTTTTGTAAACCTAATACTTAGTTTTCCCCTTTGTCATCAAATTATCACAAAAGACAAAAGGGGAAAGAATAAGGTGACAATTTGCAATACAACTACTTTGTTACTAAAAAACCACTCGTTCGAAGAACATCATTATAAAGCATCAATAACATAAAATAATATTCACTTTTTATAGTTATGTTAGAAGAAGAAAAGATAAGATGAAGAAAATTTTGTAGTTATAATAATGGCAACTTCAAAAATTTTCAATTACACCACCACTTCACTATCAAAGAATTACAAAGTTTGAATTCAACTTTCTCTCTCTCTCTCTCTCTCCCTTTTTTAAAGAAATGAGAATATGTTCTCAATAAATTAACTTCCTCTAGATAAAAATAATGATAAATCTTACCTCTAACCTCAAATTATAATATCATTTTTATCTTATTTCTCATTTTATATAAACTCTTCCTTGAATTTTAACTTACTCTAGATTTTGTTTGAAATTCTATTTGAGTTCAAATAAAAAAAATGTCTTTTGTCATATCATCAAAAAATAAAAAGTAGAGTAAATTATAATTAAATAACAAAGATGTTAAAGTAATATTCTATCATAAATAAACACAAATGAAATCATATGGAGAAAGTATAAAAAGTACTTGAAATTGACTCAAAACTGCCTTAAATAATCAAATATCAACCTTGCAAACTTCAACAAAGAAAGCGTGTGAGAGGCATAAGAGTAAATGAATTGAAAAGAAATGGAGAATAAGAGGAATATATATGTGTGTGCATGTGTAAGAAACAATAAAAAAAGGGAAAAAGGAAACAACAGGAAAAAAAAACACTTTTTAAACTAAAAGAATACAAAGATAGGAAAAACGACAAAAAAAAAATCTCATCATCCATGAAAGGCAGCCAGTAGTAAATAGAGGAGAGAGAGAGGAAGACAAAAAAACCCCAAAACCCATCAAGTGTGAGAAACGTAGACGGAGGAGAGAGAGAGAGGAAGATAAAACACTAAAAACCAACCAAATGTGAGAAATGCAGTCAAAACAAAGCAAAGAAGTAAGCTAAGGTTTTCTAAGGGGGCGTTTGGTAAATGAATTTCATTTTGATTATATTTGAATGAAATTTGTTTTTTGAATGTTGTATTTGGTTGAAAAGTATTTGTTTTGTATTTGAATGAAATGTGTATTTAGATGAAAAGTATTTTAGAGTTGAAAAGTTGATGTGATTGGTAAAAGTAAAGATAAATAGTAGAGTTGAAAAGTTGATGTGATTGTTTTAAAAATATTTTGAATAATAATTGTTTTCGTAGTATTGTTGTAAAATTTGTATTTGATGTAAAATTATATTGCATTTAAGTAAAATTAAAATGTAATTTTTTTGCCAAACAATACCTAAGTAGACTAATCAAAAGGCCACGGTCAAGAAGGACCCAAGAAATTAAAATAAAGGGCAAAAAAGAAAATTCATATGAAAAAATGAAAAAAGACCAAAAATCTATTACTAACCAGAGGTAATATCGGCACATCATTGTCTAAGTAACAATGAATGAATAGTATTTTTGCCTTTCCTTTAGTATATATAATAATGTGATAGGGATAAGATTATGTATATTATACTTTTGAAATCATTTGTCATTTTTAGTGTCAGGGACCAAAACTGTCAAAAAGCATAAGTTTGGGAAGTAATTTATCAAAAATATTAGTCATTTAGGAAGCAAAGTGATGGAATATATTCATAATTCAGGGACTAAACATATAAATTATCTATTGTCGAAAACATGTGATGTGAAAATCTATGATTCAACCTTCGAACTTGTACCAAAACCTGTAAACAAACGCTTGATTTATAGTCTTTGGCTAAGGTTATGAAGGTCTTTTGCATATCATAATCATCCACGGCTATGTAATCCACCGCTGTCCATCGACTTGTTCGTTTTATACGAAAATATTTGAATAAACGGGGCAGAATGAGATTTTAACGAAACCCACAGAAAATAGGAGGCTATGTTACTATAGAAGATAAGCATTAACCATTACATGTCTTAAAGGCACGCCCCTGATCAAAACCTACTAAAAAACAAAAATGAAAAAAAAAAAATCTGAAGCAAAATATCCAACAACTAGGAAATCGGAATCATTAATTTGTTAGAAGCTATATGAGCGGATACAGAATACAACTATTACCCATTAAATTTGCTTTATATAACAAGGCAAAATTTAAATCCAACCACCACCTGTTACTACAAATCCAATTAACTTAACTTGTAATGAAGAAAAACAAAAACAAAAATGAGATTCCTTAAAAAGAGGATTTGATAGTATCCCAGTTTTAAGAGCAAGTTGAATATTAATCTTTATGCTTCAAATCACAGAGCTCTTGAAATATAACCTTCTTGATCTTCTACATTAACAATACCATGAAAAAACTCCCCATCAATAACACTATTAATGGCTTCCCTCTTATCATGATTCAATTTCTCAATCTTCTCAACCGCTCCTCCCAAATCCAATCTCCTCTCCACATCCTCCTCACAACAACTCACTCCGATCTTCAAGAGCTTCAGCATCTCCCCCTTGCTGTTCTTGACTCCGCCCATCTCGGCGTCGAACACTTGGCTCGTCTTCTTCTCCTTGATCATCTCGTTAACCCAGCTCGCCAAATCGGCATTAGGGTCGTAACTCTGCGTCAGGTAGTTCTCGGGGAACTTGCCGGTGAGGATTTCGAGGATGAGGATTCCGAGGCTCCAGACGTCGGTCTTCTTTGTGATGCGGCCGAGCTTGGCGTGCTCGGGGGACTTGTAGGCCATCATGAGGTGCTGCGCGTGGTCGAGGTTGATCGCGGGGAGGAGGCCGTAGTCTGTCAGAAGAGGCTCGAAGGATTCGTTGAGGACGATGTTGGAGGATTTGAGATGGCCGTGGGGAACTACTAGGCTTGGTAGGGCGTTGTAGAGGTATGTTAAGCCCTTGGCTATTCCTTTGATGATTCTTAAGCGGGTCGGCCAGTCTAGCGCCGGCTGGTCCACGTTACGATTACCTGATCAAGTCAAATAGATTTCACGAGATAATTAGACTATAAGGACCATGATAATTCAAATATATTCATGAAGTTGATTAAGAATATGTTCTGGTTAATAAGTCATGCACGTGTGTTACAATTGCCTAAACTTTGTTGTTTTAGCAAATTACTTTTTGAACTAATTCTTCTTTACAGTTTTGATCCATGGCAAAAAATTGACCATGATATTTTGTTATTTATCTTCAAATTTTACTGATATATTTGCCATATGTGTAAAATTTTCTTTTCATTATAGTTTAAAAATTATATTATTTTACACTTAATATGACTACTTTTATAAAATTCATTATGAAATACGCACATGATTATCTTTAAAAAAAATACTAGACATATTAACTCTAATATCAACTTTTGAATACTAATCCATGTGGTATATAAGTTATTGTTCTTTTATTAGTAAACGGCTAAAGCGTTATTGAATCAATCAATTATATCTATCAATGAAAATATGACACATAAGTTGACATTTAAAAAATGAAAATTAGAGTTAGTATCCCTAACATTACTCTTATCTCTATGAAATTCTGTGTCAATTTTAACATCCAAAACCAAAAAATTGTTCAAAAAAACAAAAGTTTAGACATTCTTGGGAAAACAAAAATAATAGGGACCAAAATGTTACAATACAAATATATTGTTTAGGGACTAACTTACCATGAAGATGAAAGGCCAAGCTTCCACTGACCACATAGTCATAAACCAAGAGCTTTTCTTCTCTCTTATAGTAATAAGCCACAAGGGGCAGCAAATTTGGGTGCTCCAACCTTCCCAACCTCCTCATGTGCTCATGAAACTCTTCTCTTCCCAAACCGTTCAACTGCTTATACCTCTTCACAACCAGGGAATCACACAAAATATTGGCCTTGTATGAAGACCCAAATGTCCCGCTGCCTAAGATCTCCGCCGATGCTCGTAGCAAATCGTGCAAATCAAACCTCGGTCTGTCGTCCCTCAAAAACGACAACTTACCTTCCCCTGACCTCTTCGGGTTCAGAGTGGCTTCTTGCAAGCTTGGCTCGGCTTGTTGGTTGTGCATGAGCGCATGGGACGCTGTCAAGGTGTTAATATTATGACGATCGTTGAAACTCCGGTCCAATTGTGAATTTCGCCTTCTCGATCTGGCTACGAGGAAAGCTGCAGCAAGAATGGCTACTATAAGGGCTATTAGCAACCCTATTAGTACAATTTTAATTTCCGATGTACCCTTCTCGGAGTCGTTTATAGTACTGTTGGAGAAGATGTTAATGGTAAGGGAGCTGCATGATTCAAGAGGAGGTCCACATAGATTTTTGTTGCCTGCATATATATATATATATAATACACATTCAAATTAATAAAGCATATTCGAGAATATTTATATGCAATTTTTAAGTTTGAGTAATCTCTTCATTTTAATCAATCATATATTCTCATATACGTAAAATGTTAGTTCTAATTACATGCATGCCAGCCATTTCAAAAATTAAATATGCTGACTTTGAGACATATTTATTATAAATAGAATTGATTAAATTTGATTGAACATTTAACTAGTATTTATCATATCAAAATTATTAAGGTTGGATGATATATTGAACACCCATTTTAACCGGTATATAATACTGTGTGTTAGAGTTAAAAATGATGAAAGATTAAGGCTGTTTTATCTATTTTAACATTTTTCAAAATTCGAAAATCGCATTTTCCATTATAGAAGAAAGTAAAATAACGCATGATATAGTCTACCTGAAAAGGCACTCAAATCCATCTTGCTTAGGCTATCCGGAATAGAACCCTCCAATGCATTATTCGAAACATTTATTCTCTTTAAACTCGGCTGCCCAAAAGACGGTATTCTTCCGTAAAACTTGTTCCCGTCAAGCCTCAACACAACAAGATTAGGCAAACCAACAAGAGACGAAGGGATATTTCCTTCGAACTCATTGTTCGAAAGCAAAACCTTCTTCAGAAACCGCATGCCCGAGAAGCAATCGTCCGGGATTGGCCCCGAAAAGTGGTTGTACGATAAGTACACCGATCTCAATCTGCTCAGCCGCTTGAGATCCGGGATTGGACCGATCAATGTGTTATTCATGAAGCTGAGTGTCCGGAAATTAGGCATTAAGGAGAGCGACGCGATGTCGGCGATGCCTTTCAGCCCCATGTTCTCGAGCTGGAGGCCTCGGACATTGCCGTGGAAGCAAAGAACGCCTATCCAATTCGCCCTGTTTCCGTCACATGGGGTGGTTTCCGGGTTCCAGCTAGAGAGGGACTCGCTGTTTGATAGCGAGTTCTTAAACCGCATGAGGGCATCGACGATGACCATGTCCGGTGCACCGGATGATGACATGACCGAACATGTTAAGAAGAAGAATAAAATCAATATCCTTATGCAGAATGCTTGTGGGGTTGGTGCGCGCAGAAGCCTGACCACGCGCACGCCCATGAGCATGAAACGAGGCCAAAATTATGCAAAACGACACAAAATAAGGAGAGTACCGGCTGCTCTCTTTGAGAATACAAGTACGTACTGGTTATTGCATGTTATAATTCGATGGTCTCTGAGCTCCCTTGGTCTTTTTTTTTTTTTTTTTTCTTTTATTTTGTTTGGTGTTGAGTGGAGATCGAAGAAGAAATGAAGAAAAAATTATTTTATTTAAATTTATTTTATTTATTGTATTTTTTTGGGTTTTAGAGGTTGAGCTGTTTGAGGGAGAGATATATAAGGTCAGCCTTTAAATTTAAGAAAAGTGTTTGTCGATGTTGGACATATAAGATTTTTGGTGTCAAATTTTCCATTTGAGGAATGCTAAATTGAGACTCTAGTTTACTCTTTTTAGATACTATCTCATTTTTTTTAATTTGTGTCGTCTCAAATCTCTCAAACAAACTTATTTAATATCAAATTATTTTTAATATATATACAAGAGAGTATCATTCTTTATGTACAAGTTTCTTTTTCAATGCACAACATACAAAAATGTCCTCGCTCTTTCCACACTTTATAATTTACAAGGCTATCACATTGTTTTGGTCTCAATTTTTTTTTTTTTTTTTAATGAAGACTTCTACTCCAAAAGAAAGAAAGAAAGAAAGAAAGGTGACAAAGTCTTGCATATTCTAATTTAAAAAAAAAAACCATTATCCATTACTCAGAAACACACGAATATTCGATTTTTTTTTTTTTAAAAGAAGAAAATGGCAATCTTGGGGTCAAGGGTAGGGTTGTAAGGTGTGATTTCGGACTATTCAACTTTGTACATATTTTTTCAAAAAAAACAAAAAACAAAAAAACAAAACTTCGTATGTATCCTGAAAAAGGATGAAGAAAAATGCATAGTTGTCACTAGATCAATCAAATTGGTGATAAAGAATGTATTAATTATAAATTTTTGTGATAAAGAATGTATTGGATAAAGAATATCACCAGATCAGTCAAAATGTCATAATATTAATCAAATGACGTATTTCATCAGTATTGATGGTCTACGACATTTCTTTTTCCGCCTAGTAAGTGCAGCATTGATGTCGGATGCCATTAGGGTGGAAATGTACATGGTGGAGATGACATTTCAAATTTCTTTCAAAAATTTCATTAACAGCCAATACATCCACGCACGAAGCTATATATACACCAGTCGTAAGTAAGGCACACATTGAACAATTCTTTTTTTTTTTTTTTTTTAAATTACAGTTATACAAGATTTCTCTGTTGCTCTACAAATTTATGATAATTTATCAAGAAATGCCTCCATTAACTGCTCACAAATATGAAACCCTTCTTTTTTTTTTTTTTTTAAATGATTCGTTTCTCTATCATATTTGCCCCACAATCACATAATCCATTATATTTTATTTTTACTTTCATTAGCTCCCATATTTTTTATAACATAAATTGTTTTCTCCAACTTTCTCACGTTTTTCTCCCATTAGTTTTTATCTCTTTTTTCGGTTTTTTTTTTGTCTCTCATTTATTTTTGCTAAAAAGTTTTCAACGTTATTTTTCTCTCTCTCACTTTTTTTTTTGTTTTACTTGCTATATTCTTTTTATTTTTTGGGATTTTTTTTGGCTGAATACACTTACTTTTTTTTTTAAAAATATTCCTGTACGTTTTTATCCCTGCTTCTTTACATGTTTTTTAATTATCTTCCCTCCCTTCCTCTTCCCATTGATATTTTAAAATTTGTTCTAATTCCCAGCCCTCATTTTTTGATGGTGCAAATCAACTAAAAAAATAAATTTTTAATAATATAGATAATGTGATTATCATGCAATGGTTTTGAAATATGAAAACTAGCTGTGAACAATTACAATATGTCAGAGAATAAATAATCACAAATGTGATTAAAAATTAGATAATAAATATTTATTTTAAATTCAATTTAAACAAAAAAATCATTTAAAAAAGCTATACCAAGAAGTTGTCCATCCAAAATTATATTTATTAATGAGTTTTGTAAGTTCAATGCTCATAATTATCATAATTTTGTTGCTCATTAATTAATTATCATAATCAAACAAACCGCTAAAACCACACCCAACAGGACAAATGGTTTGCTTAGCACATAAATTTAAAATAAAAAATAGAAAATATTTTTAATTCAAACTGAATATTGTTAAATACATGTTTGCACCAGAGAAAAATGTGTGTGTTTCTAGATTTTAATCTCCCTTTGCTTTACAAGTATATGAATGGTCTTCATTTTTATAGGTTTCCTTCCCGTTATTAAATAGCCTTTTTTTTTCTTGGATCATGAACTCTTTTTTTCCTTTGTTGGATTTTTTCTTTTGGGTTTTTCTGGCAAAGGATTTTAACGAGACATTGAGCCTGTCTGAGCAGATCCTTTAGGTTGTTAATTTAGCAGTTTTTCTTAGTTTTCTTTCCTATTTGGATTGGTTGTCTTTGCTGTCACACTTTTTTGTATATTTGATTATTATCAATTTATCGTGAAAAGGGTGGATGAAGAGAGTGCTAAAAGGATGCTGACCTGGTTGAGACGTTACACTACCCAAAATATTTTATAAGGGAACTTTGATGAGTTAATTATGTAATTCATAATATTTCCTATGAAAACTAAAGTTTAGTTTATGATTTTAACATAAAGTAATAAAATAAATTTCTTGATGTGACAATTAACTTTAGGTCATAAAATATGGTTGCTAACTTTTATGATGTAATCGCTTATGATAAATGTATCATGACAAGATTTAGAATAAATATCATATGATGTGACATTTAATGTCACATAGCATAAACTTTCTACACATTATGAAAAATAAAATAAAATGGCTTTATGGCATAAAGTATGACATGATTTGGAAATATAATATGATGTGACAATTTAATGGTCTGTCACATGTTCTTAAGCCATTTGCTTATTCAAGGAGTTCGATAGGAAAGATAACCAATTGATAAAGTTAGATATATCATCAAATCATCAATATAATATTTCTACCCCTTAGTAGTATGAGGATTAACCGTTTTAAGGTTTTCATAGTAGGGGTGAACACAAACCCAAATAACCCACCCAGAGAAAACCCAACGGGTTGGGTCCACGTTAGACCCGAAAAAAATTCGGGTTGACCCACCCAACCCGAGATAAATATTGGGTGGGTTCGGGTTAGAATTCTGTAACTCGAATAAAACCCGACCCACCTAATCTTTTTTTTTTTTAATTTATTTATAAAAATATAAAACTTTTCTCTTTCTCCATTTCTCGGCTTCTCACGTTCCTACTTCTTCCCGTTCCGGTGTTCCCAGACCCCAGTTCCCCTTCCCTAACCCTAAAACTCAAGCATTTCTCTTCTCCTTCTCACTCAGTCGCTCGTTGTCCCCCGACAGTGAGTCCCCTTCGCCGGTTCGTTCTTCTGCCGACTTGCCCCCCTCCACCGGTCTTGTTCTTCTCAGTTCTGTAACCCTAAAACTAAAGTCTAAAGTAGTTCTTCTCACTTTGTCACTCGTTCCCTCCGTCAGCTCGTGGTTCTGCCTCCCTCGACGGTGAGTCCCCTCCGCCGGTCTCGTTCTTCTGCCCCCTCTTGTCTCGTGCGACTGCCTCCCCTGAGTCACCCTCACCGGTCTCTTGGTTGTGCCTGCAGTCTCGTGCTACTGCCTCCCCCCCGTCGGTCTTGTGCTTTTGCCCCGGCCATCGCTGACTGCTAATGCCCAGCAGAGCCTCCTCTGATTTCCCTCGATCACCGGTCGGTAACTCTTAGATTCGTAAATTAATTTAGTCATTTTTTGAGCGTTTGTTTCTTGTTTTTTAATATGTTTTGATTACAAAATTTTACCTTGTGATTTATCATAGCTTTGTTCTAATCTATAAATGAAACTAGTATGATACTTGGAATTGGTGTTGTAATTTGTATTTGGGCTTTTTGGGGTTGGGAACTAGGAAGTGGTCAAAGATTTGGGGGCATGGGGGTTGAGGGAGGGTGGTGGGCAGCCCACCATCCCGGGGGTCTCCTGCTTCTGCCACCTGCACACCACCCCCCCCACCCCTGCTTCTGCCGCCTGCATACCACCCCCCCACCCCTGCTTCTGCAGCCCACACACCACCCCCCTCAACCCCTGCTTCTGCCGCCCGCACACCACCACCCCCCCAACCCCTGCTTCTGCCGCCCGCACACTAGCACACCACCCCCCCACCTATGCTTCTGCCGCCCGCACACCACCCCCCTCACCCCCCACCCCTGCTTCTGTAGCCTGCACACCACCCCCCCTCCAACCCCTGCTTCTGCGGCCAGCACACCACCCCCCACCCCTGCTTCTGTCGCCCGCACACCACCCCCTCCCCCACCCTTGCTTCTGTCGCCGGCACACCACCCCCTCCCTCACCCCTGCTTCTGCCGCCCACACACCCGCACACCACCCCCCCCCCCCCCCCCCACCCCTGCTTCTACCGCCCACACACCACCCCCCACCCCTATTTCTGCCGCCCGCACACCACCCCCTCACCCCTGCTTTTGCCGCCCGCACACCACCCCCCCTTCCCAGTGCCTAGTTGAGCTTTTGTTTCTTGTCTTAACTCTATGCATTATCAATGGTATTTTTTTTGTTCTTTACTTATTTTGTTACTTGACTTGTTATTGATTTTGTTACATAGTGTCGGTTACTACACTCATGTTAAATTGTTAAATGTGATTATTTCAATTTGCCTAATTTTAGTTCTTATTACTACACTCATTGGAAATGAAAATAAATTACTAATATAACTTCTATAATATTATATAACAGTAACAATAAAGAATGGAGGAAGAACAAATGGAGTGGATTGCTAACATTCAAGGAATGGAGGAAGAGGAGAAAGGATCACAAAAAGATACCAATGCCTCTAAGGATGATGAAGGTAGTAAAAAGCCTCAATCTTCAAGTCCACCAGAGAAGAGAAAGAGATTGGGTAAAAAAACTTCAACTATATGGGATCACTTTACAATAGTTCCAAATAGTAATCCAGAAAAGGCTGCATGTAATTATTGTGGATATGATTATTCTTCAAGCACAAAAACATGTAGGACAAAATCATTGTGGAACCATTTGGATAGATGCAAAAAGTATCCATTTTCTGCTATTAATGATGACAAGTAAAAAAGCATATACGCTTTTGCTAAGAAGAGTGCAACTGGTGATTCTGAGGATGTTGCTTCCACTACTCAATCGAAACTTAATCAGAAGGAGATTAGACATGAAATAGCTTCATACTTCATTCTAGATGACCTGCCGTTTAAGCATGTGAATGGCAGGGGATTTCGACGGCTAATAAAGAAAGCTTTTCCCTATGTTGAGTTACATTCAAGAATAACTGTACAAAGATACATTTACCAGTTATACTTGGATAGTAAGAAGAAGCTGAAAAATGAACTAAATATGTTTAGAGTGTCTCTAACAACTGATTGTTGGACATCTATTCAAAACATTGGTTACATGTGTCTGACTGCACATTGGATTGACAATAATTGGAAATTGCAGAAGAGGATCATAAGTTTTATTCAAGTCCCTAGCCATAAGGGTGAGATAATAGGCAAGGAGTTAATTGCTTGCTTGAATGAATGGGGTATTATAAAGTATTTTCGATCACTGTTGATAATGTTGCTTCCAATTCTATTACACTGATGAAAGTTAAGGAGCATCTTTAAGAGATGAGGCATGGTATTGTGTTGAATGGGGAGATGTTTCACATGAGATGTCGTGCTCACATCATCAATTTGATTGTTTGCGACGATTTGAAAGAATTGAATGGCTCTATTGCAAGTGTTCGTAATGCAGTTAGGTATGTAAGATCCTCCTCAGAGCGGCTTAAACGTTTTAAGGAAGCTTGCAAAGAAGCTAACATAGAGTCAATGGCGTTACTTTATTTGGATGTCGTGACTAGATGGAACTCTACCTATATAATGCTAGCTGCTGCTTTGAAGTTCAAGAAAGTATTCAAGAATTTAGAAGCTGATGCAAATTACACTAGATACTTTGAGGAAGAACGAGTTGGTGGCATAGTAATGGAAGGCCCTCCACAAAGCTCGGATTGGGATCAAGTTGAAGTTTTTGTTACATTTCTCAAGAAGTTTTATGATCTCACCATAAAGTTCAGTGGATCTTTGTATGTGACCACAAACTTATTTTTTCAAGATATTCTTGATGTGCATAGTTTGTTGCAAGAATTAGCTCAAAAGTCACATACTTTGGTGGGGAAAATGGCAGCAAATATGCAATTAAAGTATGACAAGTATTGGAGAAAGATTGAGAAGATGAACTTGTTAATGTTTGTGGCAATTGTTCTGGATCCAAGGTTCAAGATGGAGGTTTCAAAAACTGGATTTGCCTTCATCTATGATGCTCCTCTTGCGGATAAAATGATAAAAGCAATTGAGACTATATTGCGTCGTTTATATGATTTTTACAAAGAGATGATGAGTCCTCCTCCTCTCCAAAGACAGCTTCCAAGTCAAGAATCAAATGCAGCTACAAGCTCTTCAACTGTTGCATCTTTGACATCTTCTACCATCCCAGCAATGAGATCCTCATTATGGGCTAAACTAAGATCTCAATTGGATGAAAAAGTTGAAACCAATGATTTGGATTATTATTTGAATGATAGGCGTGAAAGATTGTCTGATGATTACTTTGACATATTGGGATGGTGGAAAAACAATGAAGCAAATATAAAGTTGTTTCTCAAATTGCAAAAGATGTGTTGGCAGTAAAAGTCTCCACAGTTGCATCTGAGTCTGCATTTTCTACTGAGGGTCAGATACTTGATCCATTTAGGAGTTCTTTGTCACCAAAGATGGTTGAGGCTTTGATTTGTTCAAAGAATTGGCTGATTTCTGAGGAGGAAAAGGAAGAGCCTATAGCACTTACAGAATACATGGATGAAGTGTAAGGCTGGGAGGAATCTCTTGAAGTTGCACCAGGTATATACATATCTTTTCAAACCGTGTAAACTATCGTTTTATGTTATATTTGTGTTGCATTCTACATTTATTGATTGAAAACATGTTCTATTTTACTCTTAGGCGATGGATCTTGCATTACAAGTGCACAGGATGATTGAGTTAAGATGGTTGGAGTTGGATATTGTTTTTGCAAAACAGGTTTAATTATTTATTGTTGATATTTCTTAAAATCCATTAAAAACATGTTATAATTAGTTCTTATTGTCTTTATATGATTTCTTTATTTGACTATTTGAGTCCGTATGTTGATTTGTGATTTAATTTTTAAGTCACGTTTTATTACGTGTTTTAATAAATTATCCAACCCGAAAAACCCGACGAACCCACCCAAATTTTGATTGGGTGGGTTGAAAAATATGAAAAATCCACTAAATCCACCCAACGAACACCCCTATTTCATAGGACTTTTTTTATATAAAAATGCAATACTAAAGTAGACATCAGAAGTTTAGACAGAACAAAATTTAAACTGTCATCTTTTTGACAAATAGAAATTAAATTGATTTACTTTTTCAGTATAGAAACTTAGAAGATAAGTTTTAAGAAATACTGCTTAAATTAATAACTGTATATCACATTGGAAATTGTATTGGTAATAGTTAGGGAAAAATACCGTTATATCTAATTAGTAGATTAAAATTTATCTATTAGAGATAATATCTAAACAAGAGATTTTGATCTATTAGCTAGGGATTTCCTATTACGTAGATCAATGTGTGAGATTTAACTAAAAAATTTGGATTACCTTCTACCGCATACTAAAATGACAAGGTCAAAGTAAGTGAATTTTCCATTAAATCTAGCATGGAATGACAACAAAAAGATGACATGAAAATATAGGATATAACCCAAGAGAGCTTAGGTTTAAATTATGTTAAGAAAGAGTTAAGTTTTCTAAACAATGCTAAGCTTAATTAAAGAGTTAATCCTTCTCAAGCCTATAAATAAGACCTCATTCCCTATCATTTTCCAACCATTTCAAAAGCTCTCTAGTTCTCTTTAGTAACTCTCTAGTTTAATTTTAAGTTTTATTAAGTTTCCTTAAGAAACATTCTCTTGGTTTTGATAACTCTATAAAAATAGAGTTATTTCACTATTTTGTGCATTAAAATGGTAATGTATTTTAGCATTTTAATTTATTTTAAGTTAATTTAGTATAATTTTGCTTAATTTTAATTTAAATTACTTAAATTTAATTTATATCAATATTAATATTAATATATTGTTATTCATTTTGTTTTAATTTATGAAATTTTGTTTTATTTGTAATTTAAAATAATTAATTAGCTTCCTCATAAAAATAATTAATTTTTCTCATTTGTAATTTAATTAGGTGAAAATGGCAAAATGGTGATTAAATTAGCTTTCAAATGAATTAAAAACTCAAACTTTAGCCGGAGCCTATCGAAGTCCACTCACAGTATACCGCACACACCTACACGCGCCATCCAAGCCATCAGATCCGGAAGGAAGTACACCAAATGCACACATCAGTGCCACGCCTAGACAGGGAACGTCTGTGGCTGTGTCACCCAGTATTTTATAATAATTTAATAATGACAAGAGTTTTAATTATTTATAAAGTAAGATTAGAATTATATTTAAATATTGGATTAAGTATTCTTGTAGATAATGATACTAAAGACTTTGATATGATCAAGAATTTATATTTATGTGAAAAACATGTAAAGTAAGAATTATAGAGTTTTATATTAATTTAAAGATAATTCTACCATGTCAGATTTGTCGAAATATGTTAAATCTTATGTACGATAAGTTAAAGTATGATTAGAAGATATTAAGTATTAAGAATTTTACAAGACATAGTATGATCCTATATTCACACAAAATTTTAGTTAGGAACAACTTCAAACTGGACAAAAAGTTCTACATCAAAATTATAGATCATTTTGTTAGTTTTTCATGACCTCTAGAATTGTCCAATTCTGATATTAGAGTGAAAAGTTATGACTAAACTACCATGAGAGGTTCGGTAGCCTTTGGTTTCCTATAAAAAAAAACAAAAAAACAAAAACAAAAAAAGAAGAGGTGGAAGGTAGATTGTGGGCACTACAAAATGCCCATTTGCACAAAAAAAAAAAAAAAAAAAAAAAAAAAAAAGGGATTTTTAGTAGCCAAATTAGTGGATTCATTAGGACTATTTTGGACCCATGGATCACTATTTAATTTTCAATAAGATTCTTTCGGTGCATAGGATTAGTTATTAAAAACCTAAAACTCTCAGTTAAACACTATTATACGTATTATTTCATAAACATCTTTCTTATTCTCTCAAACCATCTCCTTCCTCCTCCTTTTTTAGAAAAAGAAATTTTATGAGTTTCTACCACCCAAACCTTGGAGATTCGCTTCTCTTGTCATCCTCTAGACTTGATTTCACGAGAGGTTTAAGATAATTCTCTTTGTTCTTTGATTTTGGGGATTTTAAATTTTAGGGTTTAATGGAAATTAAGAATTTAGGGGAATTCTTGTATTAGGTGATAAAATTGATATTCTAGTACAAAGAGTTGAAAGATTTAGTTGTCGAATACTTAGATTTTGTTAGATTTACATATTGGTTTTCTTGATATGCTTGAAAATTCAAATTATGGATTTGATAAATTTAGATGGATTGAATATATAATAATGTTTGATGACGAAATTGATGACGTGCATTGATGAATTAAGGGATTGGAAGATTAGATTTCAATTAGTTATGCAAATTCTAGGGTTTATAGAGAATTGGAAATTTGAGACTTATATGATTTTAGGGATTTTTAAAGATTTTTCCTAATTATAAAATATTGATGCTATGATTTTGTAACATAGATTTCATTAAAAGCGAGCATATTGAAGTTTCAAAGCGTCAAGTCACCAAAATAGTAATTGTATTTAATGCTTCAAGTAAGGTAAGTACATTTCTCATCTATAGTATGTTTATTCAAAATCAAATTAGTTTATAATTGGTATAATATTTTGAAAGAATATGCTAATCATTTTACGAAAGTTTGGATGCGTTTAGTAGAGAAAGTTATTATCTATGCTATATATTTACACATTATTAGTAATGTTTTTTTTTTTATATATAGTATATGCTACTTTCTTGATGAGAATAGTTTCATGAAAAATTATCTTTTCTCGTAAAGATGTCATGATTTATATGAAAAGTCATGGTTTTATTAAAAGTCATGTTTTCTTTTAAAGAGTAATTATATATATATAATAAAGTTATAATTTTTGTTATAGTATAAAGAGCTATGTTTTCTTTTAAGGAATTATGCTTCCTTTGAACAATTATGTTGTTATAAGAGTTATGATTTTGATATAATATCAACAGTTATGATATGGTTTATGAAACATTAAGTTAACTTATTAAAATAAATATGGTAATCAAAAGGCGTCTATTGGGAATCATCCCAAATAACAAAAGTAATTTACACCTAAGCCGCTAACAACTCACAAGAGGTGATGTGTTAACACTTTTAGTACTAACAGTTTAATAGTTGCCGCGATAGGTTTGGAACTTGCAATTCCACACTCACCATAGTTGTGCACATTGGTACATCGTCTAAGACCCGATAATAGTAGAAAATAATAAGAAAAGATAATGTAAAATAATAAAGAATGATGATGTAACTTGTTTGATATGTATTAAGTTATGTATGTTTACCATTTTTACATTGATGTTTTATGTCATGTTTTAAATATTAATAGTTATTTTTACACCAAAATTATAAACTAAATATTTTTGTGAGATAACAAATGCACTTATAAAACATTCACTTAATATAGTTTTTGTATGTTATATGTTAGAAAAAGCTAAAGTATAGGATTAGAGGAGGCTTGGCATTGAGACATGTATAATAGCGAAGTTGGTTATTGGATCTTTTCTATTTAAGAGGATTTATGTTCAGCTTTAAGAGTTTTGAGTTTATTATTTGAATTTAAAAGTTTAGTTATCTTATCATTCATTTAGAAAGTTCTTTTTAAAATCATTTTTCCACCATCACAAGGTTTTATGAAGTCTAAGATTTCTAATTGAGTCTTATGGCACAATTTATTGTTACTCGTTAAAGGTTAAATTCTATTTAATTACATAGATATGAGATAAGACAATATTTTAGTATTTATTATTATTAGTTAAAAAAAATTCTTATTTTTCATGTTATTTAACATGAATATTTATTATTATTATTACTTAAACATATATTCTTATGAAAGTTATTTAATATTTTACATTAAATATAGTTAATTGTAACATGCCACCAAAGGAGTGTTACAGTGGCAGCCGTGCGTTAGCCCATGGCAAACACGCCGGTTCTTGTGTAGCCGCACCCATCAAACTCATGTGAGCCTGCATCAATCCCCCAGTTCTAGAGCGCCACGTGTTGCAGGGGCCCAATGAAATTAAAGAGCTTTAGTTGGTCGCGTGGAAAGAAGACACAAAAAGAGAGAGAGAGAGAGAGAAAAGAAAGAAAAGGAGAAAGAGAAAATGAAGAAAAGGAGGGCAAGGCCGTGGCGTTTAGAGGCTGCTGCGAGGTTGAGAGCAAGAAACCAAAGAGGATAAAGAAGAAGAAAACGAGGAAGCAGAAAAATTTAGGAAAATTAGTATTTTAGGATTTTTAATTTAATTTTTAATTTTAGGTTTTTATTTCAATAATTTTAAGGGAAATGACATATTGAAGAGCTTGAAGAGGAGATGGAAAATAAGGGAAATTCTTCAAGATTTGTGGCAATATTCAAATAGATTTTTCCTCTCTATTTTCTTTCTTTTTTTTTGTAATTTGATATGCTTGAATCCTTGATTTGCTTAACTTTTTTTTCAATTTCATACATGAAGTAATTTTTGTTCTAGGGTTCCGATGGAACTTTTTAATAGATTTTGAATTTATTTTACTTTCTTGGATTAATGGTCAATTGTTGGTGATTATTTATCCTATTATATGCTTAATGCTCCTAGTGATTTGGTCAATCATTAGGTGATTTTTCTCGACTTGATTGAAATAGGAAAACATAGGTTAAGCCTTAATTAATAATAGGATAGCATTTGTAATTTGGAATAGGAACATATCTTTAATATAATTGTTGCCATTCTACATGCTTAAACCTAATGAATTTAAGTTGATTCGTTTCCTAGAGGAATATAGGGGTTTTAATTAGTATAAATAGACCTATTAGTTATCAGAAGAAGAAGTTTTTAAGCAAATTAAAGCATTAGTCTAACAATTTCATTAATTAAAGTCATTTTATTATAGGGTAGATTTAATTTAAATGAAATTAATTAAGTGAAATTGGATCCCTAGAATTTTATTTTTATTATTTTAATTAGTTTCATCAATATTTCTAGATTTAATTTCTCTCTTTTTCAGATTTATTTTTAGTTTTAGTTTCAGTTTCAGTTGTTTAAATAATTCTAGAGTTAATTAATTTTGACACTTAGCTCAAAACTTAAACACAATTTTCGTGAGAATGATATCTTACTTACACTTTATTACTTATTTAACTTATGCACTAGCAAGCAAATTTCACACAATAGTATTTGGCACCGTTGTTGGGGATTGTTTTATTTAACTTTGATATATATCGATACCGATTGGCTCTACGATTAATTTGAACATTTTTTATTTTATTTTTTGTGTTTTTAGTTTGTTTTCTTGTTTTTGTTTTTGTTTTGGTTACATTGTTTTAATACCACCTTTTTCTACCATAAATCCATTGATGAAGCCTATTTGATGTTGAAAGACATGGCCGAATATAATTTTTGGAATTTGAATGGTTCAAGGAGCAATCAAGGTTGAGATAACAATTCAAATATTATAGAGTCGTGGTTTGACATCCAACCTTTAGAGTCAAATGCTACCCTTGAAGAACTTATTTAGGAAAATATAGAGATTACAAGGGAAGTAACAAAACAAGCAATAGCAAGGGATTTTGAGTTTTTTATATGCTAAAAGTCTTGAGATTTTAAGTGAATTGCAAAAGAAATCTTGTGAAACCATGAGAATAACGGTAGCAATGATGAAACAATTTCAAGAATTGCAAACATCCTTTTCTACCATAAATGTTTCTGCTCTAAGGGGGCGTTTGGGAAACGCATTGCATTTTGATTGTATTTGAATGAAATTTGTTTTTTGAATGTTGTATTTGGTTGAAAAATATTTGTTTTGTATTTGAATGAAATGTGTGTTTGGATGAAAAGTATTTTAGAGTTGAAAAGTTGATGTGATTGGTAAAAGTAGAGATAAATAGTGGAGTTGAAAAGTTGATGTGATTGTTTTAAAAATGTTTTAAATAGTAATTGTTTTCATAGCACTGTTGCAAAATTTGTATTTGGTGTAAAATTGTATTGTATTTGAGTAAAATTAAAATGAAATTTTTATCCAAATGCCCCCTAAGTATGGAAGATTGCAATTTAGAGGAGCCTAAACCAGTTTTGGAGCACTTAGAGATGTTTGAGGATGATTTTCTTAGTGAGAAAGGGACATATGGCATGATCCATGAAGAGGAATCTCAAGAGCAAATCAATGGCACCCAACCTTGTTTGTCAACATCAAGCGTTCAAGAGTGTACTTATGAAAATCTAATGTGGCCAACTCCTCCATCAACATTAGCATCATTCTTTCACTCTCACTAAGCGTATCCATCAAAGCCAAGTCTTATTAGAGTCACGTGCCGAACAATTCCCCATCTTGCCTAACTTAAGGGCATTCCTAATCAAGACCTATATGTAGTGTTTTATAACACCTATAAGGGGCAGAAGTTGCTTTTTGATGAGCGATTCTCCAATAGTCAAGTCAATGACTATAAATCTAGCACTTCTTGAGAGTCATGTGCCGAACAATTCCCCATCTTGCCTAGCTTGAGGGCATTCCTAATCAAGACTCATATGTAGTGTTTTATGACACCTATAAGGGGCAGAAGCCGCTTTTTGATCAGCAATTCTCCAATAGTTAGGACAATGATTCTAAATCTAGCACTTATTGAGAGGCAACCCAAGTTTCTAAACTTTTTACTTTTTTTGTTTGATTTTCAATAATATCTTGTTTTTGAATCTTGTTACTTTTTATGTTGTTTTCTTCTCTAGGTACAATCACCGAAGCTGACAGGAGTTGATGACACATCAAAGGAGCAAGCTATCAAGCCAAAGCACCACCAATGAGGGGAGTTTCTGAAAATCACTTTCTTTAATTATCTTTGGTTTATGCATTGAGGATGATTTGCATGTTAAGTTTGGGGTGAGAGGGTCAAGCTTTTATTTTGGTTGTTTTTGAAAAAATGAAAATTGAAAAAATTTAAAGCCTTTTGTGAATAACTTGAAGTGTTTTGTGGTTTCTTTGGTGATTCTTCCAGATCCAATGAAATGATTATGTTGGTTTTGTACATAGCTTTTGGAAAAGTATGGATATTGCTTGAGCTTGTGTTTGATTCTTATGTTAGTTTTATTTTGATTGTGATGACCTAAATTTGAACACTATATCTTAATCATTGAGTTGTTGTGCATATTTGGAGAATGTTATATGGATATGTGAAATTCTTTAGTGTTCTGAAGTTCTAGAATTTTTTTAATTGTCTCTTAAGGAAAAATCCTAAACCTTTGCTTAGTCAAGAAAATGATTTAGGCCATTTTTTAATCGTTTCAGTGCTTCGAGTCTACCATGACATATTTTTAATCCATAGTTTTACCCCTTTGAGCCTATTTTTACCATATCTTTTGTCATCCATACTTTTACGCTTAGCTACTAAATAATTCCCATTACCTTTCTCCCCTCACCCTTTAAGCATATTGATCATCCTATGACATATATTGAGCTATGCAAAGATGATGGAGTTTTGATTCTATATTAGTGTTTATGTTTTCCATTCACAAAGTAAAAAAAATATAATAATAAAAAAAGAGTGTTACACCCTTTGCCATAAAAAGAAAGAAACAAATTTAGGGAGTATAGTAACTCAACAACAACAAAAAAACAAAAAACAAAAATAGAGAGAAAAAAAAAAAGAAAAAACTATCCAAAAAAAAAAAAGAAATGAAGTAATAGTGGTTGAAATAAGAAAGTTAGAGACTAGTTTGGAGGGTTTTGTTTGGAAAAGTGAAATTGACTCTATGATGGTCCTCGATGATTAATGTGCTTAGATGGTGATTTGAACTGAATCATTTTTCCGTTTCCTACCCTTTCACCCTAACCAATGTTAAGAGCCTAATAAAGTCCTAATAATCCTTGATGAGGTGTTAAGTCGACATTAATGGAGAGAGGCATGAAAAGCAAAATGATGGAACTTGTTCATTTAGAGATTCTTTGATTTCTCCGTGTTTGCATAAACTAATTATCCAGATTGCAAAAAATGAAATCTGAAAAGATTAAGCACACACACATGGTAGTTCAATTAGAAATGAAGCACAATCTTGGATTGATCCCATAGCTTGGTTAATATTCACGTTTTTCTTTAAGCTATGCCCTTGAGGCATCTTTGAGGAAATTCAAGGGAATCATCGTTATAACACAATTTTCTATAATTTCTTTTTGTTTTTTTTTTTCTCGTGTTTTATTCGAAAATTAGTAAAATCTTAAGTTTGAGAGTGTGATAACTCTATAAAAATAGAACCATTTCACTATTTTTGTGTATTAAAATGACTATATTTTTAGCATTTTAATTTATTTCAAGTTAGTTTAATATAATTTTGCTTGATTTTAATATAGATTAATTAATTAGTTATTTGTTTTTGTGAAATTTTGTTTTATTTTATTTATGTTAATATACATTTTAACATATTTTTATTTATGGGGTGTTTGGAGAAAAAATTTCATTTTAATTTTACTCAAATACAATATAATTTTACACTAAACACAAATTTTGTAATAGTATTACGAAAACAATTATTATTTAAAATATTTTTAAAACAATCAAATCAACTTTTCAACTCTACTATTTATGTCTACTTTTATCAATCACATCAACATTTTAATTCTAAAATACTTTTCATCCAAATACACATTTTATTCAAGTACAAAATAAATATTTTTCAATCAAATATAATATTTAAAAAATAAACTTTATTTAAATACAATCAAAATATAATACGTTTAACAAACATTCCCTTAGTTTTCCTTTCAAAAATAATTAAATTTCCTCAATTGTAATTTAATTAGGTGAACATTTGGTAAAATGGTGATTAAATTAGCTTTCAAACATATTAAAAATTCAAATTTCAGCCGTCGCCAAGCAAGTCCAGTCACAGAATACCACACGTGCCTGCACATGCCATCCAAGCTGTCAAAGCAGGAAGGACGTGCGCCAGATGCACGCTTACTCGGCCCAGACATGGTGCGTCTGTGGCAGCTGTGCCTGAGCTGTGGCAGGAGCGTTAGTTCTGGTGTAGCCGCGCCCACCAAACTCCTTTGAGCCGCGTCTCTCCCCCAGCCGTAGAGCGCCATGTGTCCCACGGGCCCAGCTCAATCACGTGGCTTAACAAAAAAAAAATATAATTAAAGAGCTGCAACTGGTGGCATGGAAAGAAGGGGAAAGAAAAAAATAAAATAAAATAAAATAAAAGGAAGAAGGGAAGAGAAGAGAAGGGAAGAGAAGGAGGGGAAGGCCGTGGGTTTTAGAGGCTGCTAGGAGGCCGAGAGCAAGAAACCAAAGAGGAGTAAGAATAAGAAAATGAGGAAGGTAAAAAAAGGAGAAAAAATAGAAAAATTAGTATTTTAAGATTTTTAGCTTTAGGATATTAGTTTTATTTTTACTTTTAGGTTTTTATTTCAATAATTTTAAGGAAAATGGTATATTGAATAGCTTGAAGTGAAAATGAAAAATAGGGAAAATTCTTGAAGATTTGTAGTAATCTTCTAATGGGTTTTTCATTTTTATTTTCTCTCTTTATTTTTGTAATTTGATATATTTGAACTCTTGATTTGCTTGACTTTTGTTTCAGTTTCATTTATGGAGTAATTTTTATTTTAGTATTTCAATAGAACTTTTTAAAGGATTTTGAATTTATTTTGCTTTCGATCCAGTGATCACTTGTTGATGATTGTTTATCATATATTCATAATGATTTGGCTAATTATTAAGTAATTTTGTTGGATTAGATTGAAATTGAAAAATGAGAATTAGGTCTTAATCAATAATACAGTGGCATTTGCAAATTAGAACAAAAATATATCCTTAATACAATTATAGCCATTTTGAGTACTTAAACCTGATGAACTTATGTTGATTAGTTTTCCATAAGAAAATAGGGTTTTCAATTAGCATAAATGGACCTATTAATTATCAAAAGATACTTTTAGACAAATTAGTGCATTTGGCTAACAATTCCATCACTTAAAATCAATTCATTAAACAACAAATTTAATTTAAAGGAAATTAATTAGGTGAAATTGGATTCCTAAAGTTTTGTTTATATTATTTTAGTTTCATCAATTTTTTTAGAATTAATATCTCTATTTTTCTTTTTTTTTTTTTTTAGTTTTAGTTTCAGTTATTCAAATAATTTTAGAGTTAATTAATTTTGACACTTAACTCAAAACTTAAATGCAATTCTCATGACAATAATACATTACTTACACTATATTGTTTGTTTGACTTGTGTACTTACAAGTAAATTTCATGCAACAAGTTTTGTCAAAAGCTGTGACGCCTTAAATTTTATTTAAGGGTCAATATATAATTTAAATAAAATTAGTGTGCCAAAAAATTAATTAAAAATCCTTTTGGAAACCCTAGGTTGGTTTCTTAGTCAAATTCCGCTCAAAAAGTCAACAATTTGAACTTCAAAAAGAAACCCTAAAATATTCGGCTATCACTTGGGATTTTAATTAAAATTTAAATTCCACAAATCCAAAGAGGATTCAAATTCAAATTTCATTCCTTAGATATAAAGAAGAAATTTGGCCATAAAGTGTAGGAAATAAAGGAGATTTTATTGAATTAAAAGTTAAGTCAAAACTCAATCAAAATTCAAATTATTTTTTCTTAAAAACTAAGGGATAATTTTGGCCACTTAAGGGGAAATAAGAGAGAAAACCCTAGCCTCAAAACAGCACAAAAACTTTCCATTTTGCCCCTTAAAATTTTCAGCCAAACAAGGAAGAGAAAGGGAAAGAAAAACCTAGTATAAAAACCCCCTTTTAACTCTCATTCACCCCTCCTTTCCCCCTCAAAATTTCGGCCAGCTTTCCCCCTCTTCCCTCTCTGAATTTTCTCTCCCAAAACACACCCAAAACAGCAAACAAAACCTACCAAAAGGCAGCTCAAAGATTCAACAACTTTTGAGACAAAAACAAGGTGAGAAATCAAACTTTTTCCTTCCTTCTCCTTTTGATTTTAAATCCGAAATTTATATGATTTTCTCCACTATTTCCATACTGTTTTGAAGACTCCAATACTCACACAAATTCAGCCAAAAGGGAGACCAAGCATCAAAAATAGGGCAGCACAAACAAGGTGTGATTTTTCTCTCAAACCCTAAAATTTTACCTCATTGATCCCCTTTTCAAAAACCCTATTATCATATGTGTAAGATTTTATGATTTTGTCAATTTGATTCTTGGTTGTGTTAATGACATATAAATAAGGTTCTCCATAAAATTTCGTGATCATTGGATGAAAATTGAATTGGTTTGAGGCTAATCGAAATTCGGACACAGAAAAACGGAAATCTGGAAAATTACCATATGAACAGTAAATTTGTGTCAGCCATAACTTGAGTTTTAAAAAACGATTTTTGAGTGATTCTTGAGCCTAAAATTAAATTCAAGATGTCCCCTAAATTCCTGCAAAATTTCAGAACCAAACTCATCCATTTGCCTAGTCAAAATATTTTTCTAATATAGGCGGACAGAATTGCCAGGTTTTGAACCGAAACTAAAACCTAGATTTTTATGCCTGAAAACAACCCTCGGTTTTTGGCCTAGTTGAATGACCAAACGATGTCCAAAAATTATAAAAATTATATGGAATTAAAGCTACGGATGTCTAGTTTAACATATTAAAAATTTAGAATTTTTGGTATTAAAAATGAATTGATATTGATTTTACAATCAGCCTAGGTCAGTCTGCCCATGACCAGAAATATCTTAACTAAGAGTTTTTCAAAAATTTTAAAATCCCAAATGTTTATTACACGTTTTGAAATCTTTTGTGGCACACTAAAATGATTGGATGATTATGTCTAGACCTAGACTGATCATATGTTTGATTATAGGAATTATTTGACGTTCTTGCTTGATTGGTGGATCACATTATCGCAACGCTTGTGCGAAAATTGAGGTAGGACGTTCTAGCCTTTTCTGGGAGTAGTCAAGTGTTTTAAATTCCCCTGTTTTATTGATAGCATGCTGTTTTCGATTTATGAAATTATTATACTATTTTTGATGAAATAAACGCATGCAACGTATTTTGTAATAAATGTGTATTTTAAAGAGTGTTTTGATTAATGGCATAATATAACTTGGTAAATACCATCTTTTGAATAATCCGGTGAACATAATTGAGCTCTAGTTCACGATCATTGTAAATGATGCGTGCGTCCCGAAGTTGACGCCATGGGGGAAGGTCCCTAAACCTGCGCAGGGCCGTTCGGCCTATTTAGACCGTAACGAGATGATCTAGGATAATTCAAATACGAGGCACGTATATTTTAGCTACGACAAGTCCTCACTCATAATATGATGGTTGTTTTAATGATTTATTATTTTAATATTGGGGCACGTATATTGCAGCTACGCTAAGTCCTCAACAGAATAAAACTTGCATTAAAAATATTTTTTTTTAATTGTTGATTATTTTTGGAAACGGATATTATGCCATATTTTTAAATGTTATCTGTTAACCTACCTTTGTTTCTGTCCTACTGAGCCAGCGCTCACATCCTTCTTTCTTTGTGATTTCGAAATGACTACTTCCAGGTGCGGGAGGTAGCAGTTCCGAAAATCATTGAGATATCCGTTACTACCGAAGATGATGCTATCCGTTTTCTCCATCTTCTTCTTTATGTTTCTCGTTCTGATGTAATGAGACATTAAGTTTGGACTTTATTTCACGTTATTTAAATTTTATGCTTGGGAATATTTTTATGGTTTGTAATTTCTTTTGAAAACCGATTTTGTATTTGATTTCCACATTAAAAAGCATTTATTTTATCCTTTATTTTATTCTGTGGTTATGATACTGCTTTATAAATAATTAGGCTTAGCTAAATTATAATGTCGACCCGTTTTTCATAATAAATATTTTTCCTTAAATCTCGGGTTGATATTATGATTTGGCTGCCGTGTCACGTGTCTAAATTTTGGGCTGTGACAAAAGCTCTCTAGTTCTTTTTAGTAATTCTCTCTAGTTTAGTTTCAAGTTTCCGTAATAAACTTTTTCTTGCTTTCCAATATTTTTTTTCTTCCATTTTTCCACTTTCCAAGCACTCACCTTAGCCTTTTAGAATCAAGAACTTCAAGTTTAGAAGTTGTTCTTCAACAGGTCCTAACCAAGTTCTTGCAATAGATTGAGGTAGTTTTTCAATCAAAACTCTTGTTTCTTTTAGTATATGATTTTTATGGGTTATAAATTAAGAAATTGTTCACATGTGTTCTTAGTTTTCTTGAGAAATTCTAGAGCTCAAGAAACTTTGGTAATCAAGTTGAGGTAACACTTTATATTTTACATTATTGAAGTTGGAATTGTTAGAATGCATTAAATTTGGTGATTTGACAACGTGCACCAGCACAAATGTTAGATTCTACTACTGAAATTCTACTAACTTTTTTAGTGGAAAGTGTGTCATAAACACAACACAGAGAGTAAAGTTCAAAAACATTCGTACAATCTAGTATATTCGACAACCGTTTTTGATTTCACAATCATTTTTTGTAATGTTCATGGAAGCTCTTTATCAAAATCCTCTTTTCTACACAACCCTAGTCCTTATTTTGCAGAAATTGAAATTGCAGTCGAAATTTAGAGTTATCCTTAGTTATGCCAATGAAGCCAATAATGATTTATGATGGCAAAGAAGATGATGAAAATTTTACCAATATTCCATCCTTCATGAAGAGATTGCCACTGATTGAAAAGATTGATGAATTTGATGATGATGGTGTTTCTTACTTGCTCCGCTTAGATGTCGAATGGACACGTGTTAAAAACCAAAAAAAAAAAAAGAGCATTTAATTTTGTATATACTATTTTATTTGTGTAAATTATATCAATAATTATACTTATGGACATATACATGTTGATTAATTAATTTTGCAAATTAAGAATTTCATTTGTCATTATTTTATGTTTGATGATCATAAAGTATTTTGTTTGAATAACACATAAGATTGGTTGCCTGTGAGAAAAAAAATCCCAAAAATTTTTTTAAAAAAAAGCATGATTGTTTAATTTGAAAATGGTCGTGGGAGCCTAGGGCTACCATGAAAATTTTCGAATCCCTCCTTTTTTTTTTTTCAAAGTTTTGTTTTTTCAAATTTTTAAACCCATAACCCTCCTTCTCATTTCACTGGAAACTCTATCTCTCTCTCACTCTCTCACTCTTCCTTCCTTGCTTCGCCGTAGTTGCCATTGCTTTCTTCTGTCATTTGGTTGAAGCTACCATCACTTTCCTCCATCAATAACTCAAGTAAGCATAAATTTAGAGAAATTGTTTGAGTGTATGTGGTTTTTGAAAATAAAATGTGTGTTTTGGGTTGGTTAATATGAGTATGCAAGTATTATCTTATCTTATTTTATTTTACATATAATTTAAAGCTCAAAAAGTTTATTACTGCCCTTCTTTAATTTTGATTTTTTTTTTCCATAAGATGTAAAATTCCAAAGAAAAAAATGTAAAAAAAAAATAATTAAACTATATTTGCTTATAATTTTATTCATTGTTTACAATATATTTGTTTATAATTTTATTCATTGTTTACAATTTATGTTATATATGTATTGTATTGGGTTTCGGAACGCGTATTTCAAGTTCAACTAATATCTATTATACGGTGTTGAAATTGATTCCTGTTATTTGGAAAATTATAACAAGGCACATTTGGTACATGCTTTTAAACTGCATTGCATTTAAATGCAATACAAATTTCTCCTAAATACAAAAATATTTCATTCAAATATCAATCACATTACATTTTAAATCCAATACAATCATTATTCATTATTTCACTTTTTCTATTATTTTTATTAATTACATCATATATTCTCTTTCTCTCTTTTTTTTCTCTACTTTTACTCATCACATCACATATTTATTATTAAAATACAATTCAAATACTTTTTACTCAAAATACACATTGTATTCAAATGTAATGCTAATACTTTTCCTCCAAACACAAATTGCATTCAATGCATTGTATTCAAATACAATATAAATGCAATGCGTTCACCAAACGGAGCATAAATAATAGTATATATTGCTTACGCGGTTTTTGAACTCTTCAATGGAATGCTAATTGATTTTTTAATTTTATTAATTAATAAGTTCCTAAATTTTTAAAAAACAGCCTTTCCAAATGAAATAAATCTACGTCACGTGAGTGGCATATGAGCATTATTAGATGGACAACTTGATAAAATGACAATTGAAATTAAAATACAAAAATAAAATAAAGTAAAAGAGTAAAACAAAAATCAAAATGAACAACTGATTTTTTATCTCTTTGTCTCGTCTCTCTCACCGCATCTTTGTAAAATTTTTACAGCCATGGCAGCTGTCTCTCTTAACCCATTTACCTCTCTCTCTCACAGCCCAAGATTTCCCCAAACCACGAAAAATTTCTCAAAGCTTTTTGCGGGGAGGGCAATCATAATAAGTTGTTTTGGCTCTATTCCCTTCCTCAGTCAAAATAAAAGCAGACCTTCCTTGCCCTCCTTCTGAACAATTTAATTAAAATCTCATTCAACAAACAAAGTTGGAAATCAGAAGATGATCGAGATCTTCATTCTCATCTGTCTTCTCCTCGTTAACTCTCCGATTTCAGGTATGATTAATGGTTTGTTTGTTTATCGTATTGTATTTATATTGTGTTTAAATATAATTTAATTTTCAATCAGTATAAAAATATTACATTTAAATACCAATCACATTATATTTTAAATCCAATACAATTATTATTTATCATTTCACTTTTTATATTACTTTTAATAATCACATTACATACATTTTTTCTTTCTCTTTTTTTTCTCTTTATTTTTATCAATCTTATCACATATGATACAATTCAAATACATTTCATCTAAACAAATATTATATTTAAATATAATATAAATACTTTTTATCTAAATACATATTATATTTAAATATAATATATTATCCAAACATCTCATAATTATAATTATAAGTAAGAAACAACAATCGAGCTATTTTATATACCCAAATTTGGAAGTGAGTGAAGATCACCACAGAAGAAGCCAAATCCTTCACTGGGGGCGATGGTGGTTTTGGACGACATGCTCCATGTTCGTGGTGGCTATGTGAGGCAGGGCATAGCAGTTGGGGATTTGTGCCTTTTTCACAGACTTCAGCCGCATGAATAGATCTTCTTCCCACCCAGAGCCTCCATGGATCTAGATTCGTGACAAGTTTCGACTGTATCTTATGACGTCAAAATATGCTTTAATTTATTTCCTATTTGCATTTATATTTTAGTTGATTTGCCTTTTTTGGTGTTAAGTTGAATTGAAACTTTTGTTAATTTTTTTAATTTTATTAAAATATTACAGATAGATAAATAATATAAATGTTAAGAAAATATCATTCTAATTAACATGTCTAAATACACTTCCTTATTTCTATTTTCAAAGATTCATTAATAACCTTTATATATATATATAAACACTCATTAGATTTGTAGGTATCAGTAACCGATATTGTTGAGTTGAGTAACTTTATTAAGTTCCTGACTTTCCTTCTAACTGTACTAACATGAGTAGTGTTTTGAGCAACATCGTTGTAATTTTTAGAAGTTAAAAAGATTTCAGCCTGGAGCTATTGTCTTTGTTTTAAATCAGTAAAAAAAAAAAAAGCAAAAATTATAATTTTTAATAAGTATTTAGAAATTATATTTTTATATATACTTTTAAAATTAAAATGACTTTAAAGTTTTTTAATAATTATTAAAAATATCAAAATAATATTTATAATGTTTAATTTAAACTTTGATAAAAGTTTTAAAGTCTCAAAAAAAAAAAGATTTTTTTGAAAGCTATACTTTTTAGCTTTGTTAAGAGACTCTTCTAATAAATTATCTAAATACTTTTAAAAGTTGTTTTTAAATTTAGGAAGCCAAGCTTTATAGGGACGCAAAATTTTAATTTTAAAAATAAATTACGCGTTTGGTTGCTAATAGTTTAACAAAGTTATGATTTGGTTTTCAACTTTTTTTTGGCTAAAATTTCTCTAAACTTTTTAAAATGTATGTGATTTGGCCCTTTATTAATGAAACTTGGATGAAATAAATCATATGTATGATGCGTGTAAATTAAATTATATAACGTTTTTTATAATTATCTTTAAATAGAAAATCATATGAAATTTTTTTCAAATTTTTAACATCTATTAACAAAAAGAATAATTTTATATCGGCTTAAAGAGTTTAAATACCTTTTAATCAGGGAAAAAAAATAGCGTCCAAATTTTAACTTCAGAGAAATATCAAGGACGAATAGATCAATTTACCATAATTTTAAAAGGAGCGCAAATAACTAACCTTTTATGCCACACGTCACAAAAATTTTCTGCAATTAATCTTGGAGCCCGTCTCGGAACTAAAATTTTTGGTTTCCAAAATAATATTTTTAGTATTTTTTTTACTTCATTATTATTTTTTATTATATATATTTTTAAAATATTATGGTAAATTTTAAATTTTAAAAACTTATAATTTTATATTTATAAATTTAAATAAGATAATTTTTTTTAAAATTATATAAAATTTTGAGAGGAACAAAATAAAATCAATATTGATATTTTTTTTCTAAATAAATTTTTAAAATTTTATATTTTTTCACTCTAAATAATTTTTTTCTCTAAACATATTTTTCAAAACTACTTTTTCTGACATAAAAAAACAACTTTAAAACTCCACTCCAAACGGGCCATTGATCTTAAAAAAAAGGACCATAATCGTAATCTATATAACATAACTGCCATCAATCACTTGTGCCTTATGCAGATTTTTTTTTTTTTTTTTGGTAATAAATGAAACAAATGGAGAAAACTAGATAGAATGAAATCCTAGCATTCGATTTCAAAGGGGAAAAAAAAAAAAAGTAAGAAAAAGCTCATCAATTTCGTTCACTAATTTGTTGGGTTAATTTGACATCTTTTTGACATTTTTTTTTTTGTAAAATTTTTTTTAACTAATTATTCATTGCTTTGTAAATATAAGCCACGTGTACATAAATAATTATTACCACATGACTAAGACAGAGACTCTGCATTTCTCAAATTCCACCAAATTTTAAACTCATCTCATACATTTTTACATTTGTGAGGTGCACTGGTTTGGAATGGAAAAGCATAATTGAAGTTGATTGATTTTTAAAAATTAATTAAATTTTTTTGTTGATTTTTTAGCGAACAATCCAATAAGAAAAATACATTTTGATTGGAATTGAACCTAGTTACCAAACAAGTGTTAATCAAGTTGTGGCTTTTCTTTTATTTTGTAGACTCATTTGAGATGTCGTAGGTTTCAGTTTTTTATCTTTTATACGTGACGTTCACAGTTATTTATACATCACCCACCCATTTTCTAATTGTTTTGTAGACTCATCTAAGTTTTAGTAACTGACAAGTTGAGAATATTGTTGAGTAGCTTTACTAATGCCTTGTTCGTTTAGTATATTATATTTATATTATGTTTAAATATAATATAATTTTCATTTAAATTTAAAAATATTATATTTAAATACTAATTATATTATATATTAAATTCAAAATAATCGGTATTTATTATTATTATTTTATTATTTTTACTAATAACATCACATACTCTCTTTCTCTCTCTGTTTCTTCTTCTTTACTTATATCTATTACATCATATATTTATTATTTAAATATAATTTAAATAATTTTAATCCAAACACGCATTACATTCAAATGTAATACAAACACTTTTCATCTAAATACATATTACATTTAATACATTACATTTAAACGTAATACAAATGTAATGTACTTATCAAACATTCCCTAAGTTCCTAACTTTCCTTCAAACTATATTAACATGAGTAGTGTTATAATTTTAAATATTAAGAGTTTTTGTGAGCGATTTAATTCCTAATTTTTTTATGATTAAAAAGTCTGTAAACTCTTTAAAATCCATACAATTTGGTCTTTTTTTAATACAAAGGAAAGAATTGAACAAAATAAATCATGTGTATCACATTTAAGTTAAATCATGTAATTTTATATAATTATTCTTGTGATAACCGAGAAATCTATACTCTCAGAAAATTTTGTACCAAATATGTAAATAAATGTACATTTATAGTTAGATATGTTACAAAATAAAGAGTAGAGGAAAATTTTGATTAATTGAGTTTTAATCAAAATTTGACAATGAATTAATGAAAATAGTTAAAAGCTAAGCATTAATTCAAATTATGATGTTTTAAAAATTAATAGAAAAGTATGTGGAAAATACATACTAAGAGATCAATGGCACACAAGTGAGTCACATTGATCAATGGCCAAAAGAATTGCCAAACAAGTCCTTGCACATTTCAAAAAAAAAAAAAAAGAAGAAAATGTGAGAGGAAGGAGACACGTGGAGGGCTTTGAGCTAAGGGGATTAAGTGAATTAATTCACTTATGTTGTGTGATAACCGAGAAATCTACGTTCTCGGAAATATTTGTACAAATATGTAAATAAATGTATATTTACAGTGAGATATGTTACAGAATGAAAAGCAGAGGAAAATTTTGATTAACTGAGTTTTAATCAAAATTTGACAATGAATTAATGAATATAGTTAAAAGCTAAGCATTAATTCAAATTTATGATGTTTTAAAATTAATAGAAAAATATGTGAAAAGCACATATTAAGAGATCAATAGCACACAAGTGAGCCACATTTATCAATGGCTAAAAGGTAGCCAAACAAGCCCTAGCCTTTTTCAAAAAAAAAAAAGAAAAAAAAAGAAAAAGAAGAGAAAGAAAGTGAGAGTGAGGGAGTGAGGCACGTGAGATAAGGGGGTTTAATTTATCCCCTTGGCTGCACAGCAGCCGGCAGAAAGAGAAAAGAAAAAAAGAAGAAAAGAAAGAAAGAGAAAGGGAAAGAGAGAAAGTGGCCGAGAAAGAGAGAGAAAAGAAAGAGAAATCCATTCAAGTTCGGATTTCTAGTTCAAGCAGCAGATCAATCGAGATTCGGTCATGAATCAGCAGCAAGAAAAGCTCAAGATCAAAGCAAGGTAAACCCTAGTTTCTCACGTTTTTCTTTGGGGGAAAAATCTGGGGTTTTGAGAGGAAAAAAAGGGAATGTGAGTGAATCACGTTTAGGTTTTCGGTTAAAATCGAAACGTGGTTCGAGTCTAGATGTTTTCAAACACGAATCCATGAATAGATGATTTAGAAACCCAAGTTTAGTGAATGTTCTTCACGAAAATGCAGATTTTTCAAAAGTTAAGTTAAGAGAGGTTCATAAACAAAATGTGGAATTTTTGCTTATGAAATCATGGATTTGTGATAGTAGAAATGTAGTAGATACCTTGAAACGGTCTTATGAAGATCAATTTCAAGTGTAAGAAGTAGAACAAAGGCCATAAAAGTCTTAGAAAATCAGAGCAGAGCAGTTCGGAACAAGAATCTTGGTTCTGGTATGAACACGGGCGTGTTCAGAACACGGCCCTGAACATGCCCATACGCATGACCGTGTTGTAAGAAAAATCAGACTCAAGAGATACACGGCCAAGAACACGGCCGTGTATCGGGCCGTGTCAAGGGGCACACGGTCAAAGGGAGGCGTGTAAGTAACCGTGTAAGAGTACAGAGGAGTACACGGCCAGTAACATAGCTGTGTATCCACCCGTGTAAGCATACACGGCCATGTTCCACGAATTACACGGCCAGGCTTAAAAGTCCAGAGGGGTACACGGGCAGAGACATGCCCGTGTAGGAGGGCGTGTTCGAAGCCAGAGAGTAAAAAAAAAAAAAAAAGTCTGGAAAGGAAAATTTTCATGTTTTGCCATATTTCCAGTATAAGATAAATATGGTAAATAATCAGTGATTGTTCCTTTTATAGGAGTTCAAGCCAGAGACCCCAAATCAGCAGTCCAGAGCAGCAGAGGCTCACGCTAGAGGATTATCTGTAAGTTCAAGCATTGTACTGACTGTAACGTGGACAAGCTTGTTAGTTATGATGTTATGTATGTTGTATGACGTGTATGTCAGACATTGATTGTCTGCATCACGATGTTTATGTCAGTGCATGTCAGTCTCATGTCAGCACAGGTTAGTTCATGTCATGCATATAGAGTTGCATGTTTCAGTACACAGACCAGACAGTACCAGAACAAGAAAACAGTTAGGTGCACAAGGCACCCTAGTATGTTAATTAATTCACACCCCAGTAATTTGATTAACAGGTTCCGACTGTGGGGGCAAGCAGTATGCTACCCAGTTGGAACACCAGTAAGATGGTAAATAAACCAGATATTGGCGTATCGACCTCTCGACCCATGGGGAGTTTTGCATGTTTAGCATCAGTTAAGACTGAGGAGGTCAGCACTAAAGTACCGCTCCCGGTTGTGCTATCATGTCGGTACGACCAAGTAGAGGCCCAAAACCAGAACTAAAATATCAGGTAATGTCCTAAGACTAAACCTCTCAACCAGAAGCATGTTCACAGAGTCCAGTTTCATGCATGAGCATAGCAGTATAGCATGTTAGTTTCATGTTTTTATGTTTGAACTTACTAAGCCCATAGCTCATCAGTTTGTTCACATGTTGCAGGTAAGAGACCTGTTCACCAGTAGTATATAGTGGACGACGAACAGGGAAGTTGCATGCCGGGCACGATTGGGCGAGGGATGTTGGTCACCATTTAATCTTCCGCTGTATAGATTTTGAATGTACTTTCAAAAAGACAAGTTTTCAAGTCAAGAGTATGTGATAGGGCAATCATGATCAGGCGCATGTTATTCTGTTAACATGATTTCCTTGTCACATTCTCGAACAGTTTATGATGTTAAAGAAAAAAAAAATTTGTTCCGCAAAATTAGCGAGTAGTTTACAGTTCAGCATGATTACCGGTGACCCTAGAGGCCTGTAGACTATTGCGGTTAACTACAAAGTTGACTGTAATAGCACTGTAGAGCCTCTACAGCAAGGCAGGCCGCCACATGTTGAGCTGCAAAGCAGCCGGCAGAAAGAAAGAAAGAAAGAAAGACAAAGAAAGAAAGAAAGAAAGAGAAAGAGAAAGAGAAAGGGAGAAACCGAAAGAAAGTGAGCGAAGAAAAAGGAAATCCAAACAAGTTCGGATTTTCTTGTTCTAGTAACAGATCGATCGAGTTTCAGTCACGAATCAGCAGCAAGAAACTCACAAGATTCAAGCAAGGTAAACCCTCGTTTTTCTCTTGCTTTTTTTGGGATGAAAAATCTAGGGTTTAAGTAAAAAAAAAAGAGAATGTGAATGAATTATGTTGAGGTTTTCGGTTAAAATCGAAACATGGTTCGAGTCTAGATGTTTTCAAACACGAATCCATGAGTGGATGGTTTAGAAAACCGAGTTTAATGAGTTTTCTTTAAGAAAGCTCAGATTTTTCAAAAGTTGAGTCAAGAGGTGTAAATGAGCAAAATGTGGAATTTTTGCTTATGAAATCATGGATTTGTGATAGTAGAAATGTAGTAGATACCTTGAAACGATCTTATGGAGATTGATTTCAAGTGTAAGAAGTAGAACAAAGGCCATAAAAGCCTTAGAAAATCAGAGTAGAGCAGTTCGGACCCAGAATCTTGATTCTGGTATGAACACGGGTGTGTATAAGGGCGTGTTCAGTACACGGCTCCGAACATGCCCATATGCACGACCGTGTTACAGAAAAAAATCAGACCCGAGAGGTACACAGCCAAGAACACGGCCGTGTATCGGGCCATGTCAAAGGGCACACGGTCAAGGGAAAGGCGTGTAGCAGACCATGTTAGACAGCAGGAAAACACGGCCAGAAACACGGCCGTGTAAGTAACCGTGTAAGAGTCCAGAGGAGTACACGGCCAGTAACACGGCCGTGTATCCACCCGTGTAAGTGAAGGAAAATAAATCGGTAAAAACGTATCAGAGTGGCGCAGCAGAACAATAAAAAATTTTAGATCGTTAAATATCTCATGATGCCATATACAATAAACTAACAACAATTAAAACTCATATCTCAAGGACGCCAATCTTGCAGGAGGAGAATGACCGAAGGCTTCAACCAACTAGCCTTCTCTACTATTCTCCAATTCCCGAATGGCTGAGTGTGTGGGCACTATGAACCTCGATCGGTATGCTAACACTACTAGTCTTCTTCCGACTACCCAGATCTCTAAAGAACTTTATTGTCACGGTGGGCAGTGCAACAATAAGCCTGCTCACCTGAGAGTTTGTGGTCTGAGAGAACTGGAGTGGCAGGACCTCTATTTATAGACCTGCATGAGGTGATTCTCTGAATTCGAATTGGATTAGGAAAAGATATTCTCCCTTATCCATATTCATAAAATCCGAATTTTCCATGGGAAAATCCCAACAATAAAATTCCGCCATTTAGGATAAATCCAATCCAATTCTAAAGAAGATTTTAACTAGAATTTTTTCTCCCTTTTTCAACCAAAAAATCTGAAATTTCCTAGGAGAAAATCTCCTCAAAAAAATTCTGTCACATTTAGGATAAGGGAGAATCAAAATTCCACTAGGATTTTCAAGCTTAAATCTTATCTCATCCTTATCCAAAATAACCGAATTTTCCTAGGAGATATTCTCCAAAATTTCAGCCACTTTCTGGGGAGGAGAGAATCCAAATTCAATTGGGATTGAAACTTGAATTTTTCCCTTGAACCTTATCCACAAAAAACCGAAATTCCATTGAGGATAATCCTCAAAATTTTGTCCACTATTTGTTAGGATTTAGATTCAAAATTCAAGTAGGATTCTAACAAGATTATCCTCTCCAAATCCAACTCAAATTCGAATTTCAAACCTTGTGGATTTTCCACAACAAATTCGAATCTCACTTGGACTGTGATTCAAAATTTGAATTTGAAATTTCAAATTCGAATTTCAAATTCAAATTTCAAATTTCAAATTTCAAATTTCAAATTCAAATTTCAAATTCAAATTTCAAAATTCAAACTTCAAAATCCACAAAACAGTTGTGTTTCAAATTCTTGTTCTCATGGATAATTTTCTACAACTCCAATCAAATCTCAAATAAAATCATGGCAACTTTATTTGGAGTTCGAATAATTGTGTATTCTATTATCCAAAACAAAATCTGAATCCAACCGGAGAGAATCTTGTCTACCATCCTAATCCTGTGTCATCACCATCCATGCATAATAAACCAGCCAATAGTATACACAAATTAATTTGCCAAACGTTAAGGAATTATGTGGAGCTAGCAGAGGGACTGATTGGACATATATAATCGGGCCCCCGCAAATCCATATGATCATCATTCTTTTACCGAACAACTCAATCATATGATCATTAGTTTCAGAGTCACACCACTATAAACCTGAAACTGAACTCCTAATTATATACCGTATTACGTAAGCCTGTGACAAGCTATCGTCCAATGACCTTGTCATGTATGCAAAACCCTCATATGATATCCATGACCAGCCTTACGTCAAAGTCCAGGCATGTTCCATGAATTACACGGCCAGGCATGTAAGTCCAGAGAGGTACACGGCCAGAGACACGCCCGTGTAAGAGGGCGTGTTCGAAGCCAGAGAGTAAAAAAAAAAAAGAGTCTGGAAATGAAAATTTTCATGTTTTGCCATATTTCCCGTATAAGATGAATATTGGAAATAATCAGTGATTATTCCTTTTATAGGAGTTCGAGCCAGAGACCCCGAATCAGCAGTCCCAGAGCAGCAGAGGCTCACGCTAGCGGATTTTCTGTAAGTTCAAGTATTGTCTTGACTGTAACGTAGACAAGCTTGTTATATTACGATGTTATGTATGTTGTATGACGTGGTTGTTAGACATTGATTATCTACATCACAATATTCATGTCAGTCTCATGTCAGCACAGGTCAGTTCATATTAGTTCATGCCATGCATGTTGAGTTGCATGTTTCAGTACACATGTCAGACAGATACCAGAACACGAGCACAGGTAGGTGCACAAGGCACCCTAGTATGTTAATAAAACTCACACCCCAGTAATTCATGTAACAGGTTCCGACTGTAGGGGCAATCAGTGTGCTACCCAGTCGGAACACCAGCAAGATGGTAATTAAACCAGTTATTGGCGTATCGGCCTCTCGACCCACGGGGAGATTTTTATGTTTAGCATTAGTTAAGACTGAGGAGGTCAGCATTAAAGTATCGCTCCCAGTTGCACTAACATGTCAGTACGACCAATCAGGGGCCCAAAACCAGAACTAAAATATCAGATACTGTCCTAAGACTAATCTTTCAGCTATGAGCATGTTTATAGAGTCCAGTTTCATGTATGAGCACAACAGTATAGCATGTTAATTTCATGTTTTTATGGTTAAACTTACTGAGCCCATAGCTCATCAGTTTGTTCACATGTTGTAGGTAAGAGACCTGTTCACCAGTAGTATACGGTGGACGACGAACAGGGAAGATGTATACTGGAGAGGATTGGGCGAGGGATTTGGTCACCCTTAAGACTTCTGCTGTACAGTTTTTGAAATTTAAACCATGTAGTTTCAAGAACAAGATTTCAAGTTAAGATTATGTGATAGGGGAATCATGATTCATGTGCATGTTATTTTGTTAACATGATTTCCTTATCACATTCTCGAACAGTTTATGAATTTAAAGAAAAAAAATTTATTCCACAAATTAGCAAGTAAGTTTTCAGTTCAGCATGATTGCCGGCGACCCTAGAGGCCTGCAGACTATTGTGGTTAACTACAGAGTTGGCCGTAATAGCACTGTAGAGCCTCTACAGCAGGGCGGGCCGCCGCAGTTGGTATCAGAGTAGTTTTGATGGGTTCAGTTTAGGATACCAAACGTAGTCACATTTGGTATTAGAGCCCAAGTTTTAAAATGGGTCTAGTTTAGAATACTTACTGTAGTCACAGTGGGTATTATTAGAAAAGTTGGTTGACCATATCCCGCCTGACTCCGTGCATGTCTTGTTCACCGATCCAAGTAAGTTCAGTTTATGTTAAGATCAGTAGCTAGTTATGCATGAAAGTAAAGGTCTGTAGAGACCTATACTTTGTAGTAAGTATGTGATAATATGTAAATGCAAGAAATCATGTGGATCCTTTTTATACAGGATCTAACACAAGTTCATCTTGTGATTATAGGATCTAAAAAAATAGCACAATGGAAAATCAGGGCCAAGGCCAAAGAAGGAGAAGGGGACGTCCAACTCTGACTCAAAGATTAGAAGAGATGCAAGCTCTTCTAGAAAACCAGATGAGAGAAAATGCAGAGTTGAGACAGAGATTAGAACAACTAGAGTAGGGGCAGGGATCAGTAGGGACTCCTGCATAACCAGCAGCAGAAGCAGAACAGGTAGTGCAACCAACGGCACCAGAAGTGGTTCAGGAACCACCGATCAGGGTGAACCCAGAGCCGTTATATGAGAGATTTTGGAAGATGAGGCCTCCAGAATTTGAGGGTTCAACAAATCCTCTGGAAGCAGAAGATTGGCTTTCTTCAATCCAGATGATAATGGAGTTTATGAGACTCACAGATGAAGAAAAAGTCATGTGCACATCCTTTGTTCTAAGGAAGGATACAAGATTTTGGTGGGACACAATCCGTATGAGGAGGGACGTGACCACAATGTCATGGGCAAAGTTTCTGGAGGAATTCAACTAAAAATATTATGATCCTGCATCACTCCGACCCCAGCAAAAAGAATTCTCAGAGTTACAGCAGGGGGACATGTCAGTCAGTGAGGTTTGCAGGAGATTTGAACAACTCTCCCGCCTATGTCCGTATGTGGTACCTACGGAGAGGGAGAAGATATAGAAGATGATAGGCATGTTCAGGCCTGAGATCTCGGCTTTGATTGACGTTGGCTCATTTCCGCCAGTTTCAGTAGCCGACTGTGTTAGTCGTGCTTTGAGGGCATAATACCATCTAGCCCGACAGAAGGAAGAAAGAGAAAAGGTCTGGGAAGTCAGGAAGAAAGAAAAGATCGTGGCTAAGGCCTCTTAACCTGGACAATACAGTAAGGGTAGTCAGAGTACAAGACCAGAACAGTCCAGTCATCCAGGTCCTCAGTCCCAACAGAAGAGAAAAGGGAATTTTCAGGGAACTCAGAGTCAGGACAACAGAAGCTAGTCACGGAGGACTAATACTACCACAGTTCCAAGTAACCCCACCTGTCCAAATTGTGGGAGGAAACATATGGGTCAATGTAAAGCTGGCACGATTGCCTGTTTTCAGTGTGGAAGAGAGGGCCATTGTCACGTCCCAAAACCCGGGACAGCGATAGGTGTCACTTCCCAAAAAGCCGGGATAGTGACGGATATTAAATTTTAAAGAATAAGAGAAAGAAAAGCTCAGATTCCTAAGTCTGTCAGTTTTTATATCTTACCCTTTACCGAGTCTTTAAACTTGTTTATAAATTATGCTTGTATATTTTAAATTAATTAATATTTGTCTTTCTATTTTTATCGCAACATCAGGTGGTGAGGTACCCATGTCCCACAGATGCATACTTGGATAAAATAAAATAACTGAAATTACAAAAGTAAAGTTTAGAATTTACAGTCCCGGAATGCTCTTATACATACGTTGTCCTAAAGTACAGATCACTACTTCAAGTCTTTTGGCGTCCACGAACGGTTCCACGTCACCTGTATCTTCTAATTAGCTTTCTCTCCTGGGGGTTTACCAGTTTTAAAACAGTGAGCGAAAGGCCCAGTAGGATATTCTTTAAAAAAAATGTTTCAACATTTTAATTTAACCATCATACTAAGTATGTCAATGCAATACCGAATCATAAACGTGGAATCGTGATTATGCAAATTATGTCCCTATATACATCTAGTTCGTGTACGGTCCGTATGAGCCTCCCTCACCATGCCGAAGCATAATGAGTGATCCTCGATCGAAATGTGCACTCTTCGCACGTGTGTGCTGGCTCCCGGTATACTTTAACACCAAATCCAATTTTCAACATTTCACGTGAACATATGATTCACACACTAAAAATATACCGCATTGTTTTTCAAAAAAATCCGTAACCGGATATTTTTCCTTTAATTTCCGAAATCGTGATATTTTCTAAATCACGTAAATTTCAAAGTTTTATAAACACATTTTCTTCAAATGATATTTGGCCAAATCATTAAAACAAAATTGGCTGCCAAGAAAGGGTAAGATATCCTACCTCGTCAGCAATTTGACCTACGATGAATTTCTCGCACGAATTCCAAGATAGTCTTTCTATCTGAATTCGATCTACGAGTACCTAAAACAAGAAACACAGATAATTTAATTATCTGTCCAAGAATTCCGTAATCGAATTACGGTAAACTCAATCAATTAGTATGCCATTGAATTTTTAAAATTTAAAATTATGCTCTATTTTAACACCGCAATTTTTAAAACAGCAATTTTAACACAAATATCCAAAAGATATATATATTTTTAAAAATTTCGGCATGACCTGCCCTAAAAATAGGCTTCCCCAAAAGCTCCAAAATGCTCAACCTGCAGAAAAACTTTCCAATTCCCAGAACAATTCAAATACCAATTTCAAATCAATTTAAATTCAAAATCTAAAAATCATTATTATTATTATTATTATTATTATTATAATTACAGATCTATATGTAAACACACACACGCACCAATATACATAATATATATATACATATACAGTTTTTTTTTTTCTGTTTTGCTGAAGAAAGTCAGCCGGCCGGAAGAAAAGACTCACGGCGGCAGGGGGGGCGGCGTCAGGCATGGCGGTCAGCGGCGCGGCGAGGGGCAGCCGGCGAGGTGAGTACGAACGGCGAGGCGCGAGGAGGCACGGCTGGGTTGGACGGAACCGGGGGGAAAAATTAAGCTTAGCGGCGCCGCGGGAAAGGCGAAGCGCTGTTGGCGGTCTTCGGCTGCTTGGCGGATGGCGTAGGGTGTTCCGGGCTCGCCAGTAAACGGCGGCGTTGGGTGGCTTGGCGGACGGCGTGGGCGAGGCTGGTTCGGCGAGACGAGCTTCGCGGGGACAGTCGGTCGACTGTGGCGTCGCGAGGAGCTCGGGTTGGCGGCGTTCGGCGAGGCGAGGACGGCTAGTTCGGTGGTGGCGGCGAGGCGTCCGATCGGCTGGGCTTGGCGGCGGGCTTCCGGTGTGGTCAGTGTTCGGCCGAAAGAAAGAAGAAAAAGAAGCAAAGAAAAAAAAAGAGATGGGGAGGGAGTGAGAGTATCGGCGAGGGGAAGAAGAGGAGGAAGAAAAGAGAAGAAAAAAAAATAAAGAGTGTGAGAGTGAGAGACGAGCGCGAGAAGGAAAAGAAGAAAAAGAAAGGAAGAAGAAATAAAACAAGGGAGAGAGAAGGAGAAAGGGAATCGGTGAGGTAAAAGAAGAAAATAGAAGAGAAAAGAAAAGAAAAATAAAGAACTTGAGGTCGGCGAAGAGCAGAGGAAAAAAAAAGAGGGAGAGGTTCGGTGAGAGGTGGTGGAAAAGAAAGAGAGAGAGAAAAGATATTAAGAAGAAAAAGGTGGAGGTTTCCGGAAAAATCCGGGAAGAAAAAGAAAAAAGAAAAAAAAAGGAAAAAAATAAATAAATAAATCCTATTTGTTAAATTTGATTGGGTAAAAATTATTAAAATTTTAAAATTGGTAAAAAGGTTTTAAATATCCTCAAATTAATATTTAATACCCCAAAAATTAAAAATTGAATTCCCATGATAATAAGAAAAATTTTATTGGCACACTAACAAATTGAGTTTGTACATTCACGCGCGAAATTTAAAATTCAAAAATTTCGCAGCGTGACAGCCATTTCATCAAGAATTGCCTCATGAACCGCCAGTCAGTATCAGTATCAGGAGCAAACTCATCACGTCTACAGCAGTCACAAGTACATACACTCAAAATGAGCTATGAAAGTCCATCAGAAGTGCATCCAGTAGTGCAAGAAAGAGCTCCACAGGCAGATGCTCGGGTGATGACCTACACCAGAGAGGAAGCAGAGGCAGGGACGTCCAACGTGGTGACAGGTCAGATTTCTGTCACTAACCACTTGGCATCTGTTCTATTTGACTCTGGGGCCACCCATTCTTTCATATCGTATGCATTTGCTGATAAGTTAGAATACCCTAGAGATCACATGGGAAGAACTTTTAAAACTGATCTCCCATTAAGAGAAATCATGTTGTCAGAGTACTGGTTACCTCATGTACCAGTAATCGTGGCAAATAGAGAGTTGTATGAGGAATTGATTATGATGAAGATCGTAGACTATGATGTAATCTTGGAAATGGATTTCCTAGGAAAATATCAAGCTACGATAGATTGCAGAAACAGAAGAATGGTATTCAAGCCAGAAGATGAAGAAAGTTTCGAATATGTCGATTCTTCAAGAAGATCAAACAAGATGATGATCAGTTCAATGAAAGCCAAGAAGCTAATAGCTAGTGGTTGTACTGGATATTTAGCTTATGTCACAGATACAGCAGAAGAGAAGAAGTTACAGCCAGAAGATGTTCTAGTTGTCAGAGAATTTCTCGATGTCTTTCCCGAGGAACTACCAGGACTACCTCCAGAACGGGAAATCTCATTTGAGATAGAACTCCTACCTGGAACAGCACCGATCTCCAAGGCGCCGTACCGCATGGCACCAGTGAAGTTAAAAGAGTTACAAGTGCAGTTGAAGGATCTGCTCGACAAGGGATTCATCAAACCGAGCTATGCCCTATGGGGTGCTCCCGTACTGTTTGTCAAGAAGAAAGACGGGACGTTCTGCATGTGCATAGATTACAGAGAATTGAACAAGGTTACAGTCAAGAATAGGTACCCATTACCTAGGATTGATGATCTGTTCGATCAGCTCAAGGGTGCAGCAGTATTCTCAAAGATTGATTTAAGATCAGGATATCATCAGCTGAGAATCAAGGAAGATGACGTTCCCAAGACAGCTTTCAGAACCCGTTATGGGCATTATGAGTTCCTAGTAATGCCATTTGGGTTAACGAACGCGCCAGCCGCTTTCATAGACTTGATGAACAGAGTCTTCAAGGAGTATCTAGACAAGTTTGTCATTGTGTTCATCGATGACATCCTTGTATATTCAAAGACTCACGCAGAGCACGAAGCCCAGTTGAGAGTTGTTTTTCAAAAGCTGAGAGAGCATCAACTCTATGTCAAATTCTCAAAATGTGAGTTCTGGCTAGATAGAGTACATTTCCTCGGTCATATAGTGTTCAAGGAGGGAATTGCAGTGGATCCAGTCACGGTGGAAGCAATCAACAAATGGCCTACACCTAAGAGTGTAACAGAGATACGCAGTTTCTTAGGGTTAGCTGGCTATTACAGGAGATTCGTGGAGGGATTTGCAAGATTAGCAGCACCTCTCACTACCCTCACACGCAAGGAAAAGAAATATATATGGACAGACGAGTGTGAAAGAAGCTTCCAAGAGCTGAAGAGACGGCTGACAAGCGTGCCGATCCTCACACTCCCTACTGAAGGGGAGAAGTATGAGATCTACAGTGATGCTTCTAAAGTGGGTTTGGGAGCAGTATTGATGCAAGAAGACAGAGTGATTGCCTACGCTTCGCGTCAATTGAAAGAGCACGAGAAGAACTATCCCACCCACGATCTAGAACTTGCTGCAGTAGTGTTTGCACTCAAAATTTGGCGATACTATCTGTATAGAGCACAGTGCCAGATTTATACAGATCATCAGAGCTTAAAATACTTCTTCACACAGAAGGAGTTAAACATGAGGCAAAGAAGATGGTTGGAGTTGGTGAAGGATTATGACTGTGAGATCCTTTATTACCCAGGAAAAGCCAACCGAGTAACAGATGCATTGAGCAGAAAAGCGACAGTTCCACAGCAGTTGCCTATTGACAGGTTATCAAGACCATTGCAGCAAGAGGTGCATTCGCTCGAGCTAGAGCTGATATCAGGAAAATTGTCAGCACTGCAGTTGAAGTCATCATTGTTTGATGACATCAAGGAAGCTCAGAAGCAAGATTCAAGTCTGACAGACTCCCAAGAATAGATGTCCACCGAAGGATTAATCATGTATCAGGAGAGGATTCATATGCCAGCAGATGAAGAACTACAAAGGCAAATCATGTCAGAAGCTCATGAGACGCCATACTCAGTCCATCCTGGAGCCACCAAGATGTACCAAGACTTGAAGCCACAGTTTTGGTGGAAAGGGATGAAAAGAGACATTGCAAAATTTGTGAGTAAGTGCTTTACTTGTCAAAGAGTCAAGACTGAGCATCAGTATCTTGGAGGAAAGTTAGAACCTTTGGAGATTCCAGAATGGAAATGGGAGAACGTTACCATGGATTTTGTGGTAGGACTACGCTCATAGTTCATCAGTTTGTTCACATGTTGCAGGTAAGAGACCTGTTCACCAGTAGTATACGGTGGACGACGAACAGGGAATATGCATACCGGGGAGGATTGGGCGAGGGATTTGGTCACCCTTAAGACTTCCGCTGTGCAGTTTTTGAAATTTAAACCATGTAGTTTCAAGAACAAGATTTCAAGTTAAGATTATGTGATAGGGGAATCATGATTTATGTGCATGTTATTTTGTTAACATGATTTTCTTATCACATTCTCGAACAGTTTATGAATTTAAAGAAAAAAAAATTTATTCCGCAAATTAACAAGTAAGTTTTCAGTTCAACATGATTGCCGGCGACCCTAGATGCCTGCAGACTATTGCGGTTAATTACAGAGTTGGCCGTAATAGCACTGTAGAGCCTCTACAGCAGGGTGGGCCACCGCAATTCTTAAATAAAAATCACGCTTATGATTGATATAAAATTTTTTATTAAATTTTAATATCTATTAATAAAAAAATATTTTATATTCTTTTAAAGAGATCACAGATTTTTTAATCAAAAAAAATTTGACGACTAAATTATAACTTAAAAAGAAATATCAGGGCTAGTTACTTTTTTTTTTTTTTTAAAGAGCACTAGTAACGATCTTTTATTCAACGACAATACACTAGCGGCGTCTTTTTATGCCACATGTTAGTAAAATTTTTGGCAAGTAGGTTTTGATCTTATTCATAATTTGTTTGGAAAGAAGATGTGATTACATTAGATAAAATAATTTCAAAGAATTGGATTACAGTGTATTAGAAAGGATTTTGTACATCTAAACAATATATGTGTATATAATTATAAAAATCGCAGAATTATAATTGAGATCTCTAACATATGAAATTATTATTCATGCTTCTAGAAGTAGCTTTCGTACAAGTTGGAAAAATATAAAGGGTTATTATCAACATTAATAATGGACCATCCTTTGCAAAAAATATTTTTTGAAAAGAAGATCAATAATGTATCAGATGGATATTTAGGACAACAATTTTCTTGAAAAAAAAAAAAAAGGCTTCTTTTAGAAAAACAGAATAATAAAAAAAAACATTAGGTGTCTCTTTATCTTTACCTAAAAATTGCCAAGCATATTAGACTAGTTCTTTAGTAATTAACAATTTTCACGAGTCTTATTTTCAATATTCTCATTTTTACATTCCTATGATGTATATTCATATTTTTAATAACTAAAGTTTATATTTTATTTTCAACATTCTTTTTTTTTACATTCCTATCAAGTAAATTCATATTTTTAATAACTATAGTTCATATTCACGACAGCGTTACGTTATATTCGATATCGAATTTAAGATATTAGATGTGATTATATTAGGTAAAATAATTTCATAAGAATTGGATTACAGTGTATTAGAAAGGATTTTGTACATCTAAGCAATATATAATTATAAAAATGTCAGAATTAATTATAATTGAGATCTCTAACATGTGAAATTATTATTCATGCTTCTAGAAGTAGTTTTAGTACAAGTTGGAAAAATATAAAGGGGATCATCATTTACAAAAATTAAAAAAAAAATAAAGAAAAAGATCAATAATGGATCAGATGGAAATTTAGGAATAAATGCTAAGCGTGTCTCCCCTAAAAAATACTAAGCCTATTAGACTATCTTCTCTGTAATTATCAATTTTCGCGAGTTTTATTTTCAACATTCTCAATTTTATATTCCTACTACATTTTTGTTACGTAAATTCATATTTTTAATAACTAAAATTCACATCTATAACAGCGTTGCATCCCATTCGGTATCAGACTAAGACATTAGATGCGCTCCCAACCACGCATCTCTCTTACTTGAATCTAAAATGCCTTACTATAATTTTTCTTTAACAAATCTCTGCCTTACTCCGACTCTGCAAACAAGCATGTCTTCCAGTCCTTTGTATATATAATTCCACTCTAGATAACTCATACACGAACAAACATGCATAGGTTTATGTTATTGTAGTGCTTTAGAAACAACGGAAGAATGTGGAAGGTTAAGTATGGAAAGGGTGAAGAAGATCCATACTCGTTCAGCACAAACAACTTCTTGGGAAGACAGATATTTGAGTTCAATCCGAACGCCGGAACTCCGGAAGGGCGAGCTCAAGTGGAAGATGCTCGCCAGAATTTCTACAGAAACCGAGGCAAGGTCAAGCCCTGCAGTGACCTCATTTGGCGTCTCCGGGTAATGCATACATACATACATACATACATATACATATATATATATATATTTGTATATCCCCATCGAAATTTTTTGGATGATACAGAATAGTCCTGTTCTAATTTCTTTAGTTCTAATTTGTTGTCTAAAGGATATAAATAAACATATTCATATTCATGTATGTCCTGAGCCAAAATAAGAATAAAAAAGACGATTATAAGAACATAGGTTTACGATGTTAGGTTCGGTAAGAACATGGCCCTTTTTTAAAAAAAAAGGAAAAAGAGGTTATAATTCTAGTAATTTAATATAACACGTTTAATAATTAGGAGAAAAAAAAATAAAAACTTAAGAGAAAAACCAACAAAACACTAACATCAAAAAAGGACAAAAAATACGAAAAAAAAAAAGACAAATATGGAAAAAAATGAGAAAAAAGGAAAAATTGTAGAACAAAAAACCAAAAAAAAAAAGAGACTAAGCTAGTGTTTGGGACACAAATTTTTTTAGCATTGCATTTAAATGCAATGCAATTTTCTCCCAAATACAAAAACATTTCATTCAAATACCAATCACATCACATTTTAAATCAAACATAATCACTATTTATTATTTCACTTTTTCTATTACTTTTATTAATTACATCATATATTCTCTCTCCCTCTTTTTTTTCTCTCTACTTTTACCCATCACATCACATATTTATTATTAAAATACAATTCAAATACTTTTCCCCCAAACACACATTGCATTCAAATGCATTGCTAATGTTTTTCCTCCAAATACAAATTACATTCAATACATTGCATTCAAACGTAATGCAAATGCAATGCGTTCACCAAACGAACCCTAATAAAAGGCATAAAAGACCTAAATATAAAAGGACTAAAATGGAAAAAAAAAAAAGCAATATATAAAAAGGATTAAAATGAAAAGCTAATAAGGTTTTAGGCTGAAAGATTTAAAAAAAAAAAAGAACTAAAAAAACATCTTTTTTTTTTTTTATAATGTACTTTTTGGATGATAAGAGAATGGAATTTAAGTGATAAATCTAAAGTTCAATCCTGACAAGTGTTAAGAAAAAAAATCTTGTAAGTTAGTTTATTATGGTACTAATAAAAAAATATGTATATTGTATAGATTCAAAATGGTATAAGTGTATATGATTTGTCAACCAAAGTTAGCTAAAGGATATGTACTCTTTCTTATTCATACTAGTGAAACTGCTTGTTAAACTAATTAAAACAAAAATATAATTGTTTTATCCAAGGTTCAATATTTTATATTTAAAACGTGAATTTTAAACCATTAATTAAAAAAATTATTTTGAGCAGAATTACAATCTAATTTGTGAATCTAAGGTGTTGTTTGGCAAAATATTACATTTTAATTTTACTTAAATACAATACATTTTTACACCAAACACAAATTTTGTAACAGTGCTACGAAAATAATTACTATTTAAAACATTTTTAAAACAATCATATCAACTTTTCAACTCCACTATTTATCTCTACTTTTGCCAATCACATCAACTTTTTAACTCTAAAATACTTTTCATCCAAACACACATTTCATTCAAATACAAAACAAATACTTTTCAACCAAATATAATATTCAAAAAATAAATTTCATTCAAATATAATCAAAATATGATGCGTTTACCAATCGTCCTAAAACTTAAAAAATAACTAACTTAATTAGAAACAATGATAAAATGTAAAAATTATAAGCTTTATCACTAATCTATGAATATTGAGCACGCAACTTTGCCATCACATCAACAAAAGAATCAATTCCCTAGAATATAGTTTATTTTTCTTATCCTGCAGTCTAAAAAGTTTTTAAACTAAAATATATATTATTTTCTTTAAAAAAATTTGATGTCTTGAAAGACGAAAATGGTCTTTTGCTTTCATTATTACTATCTTTAAAAAACTTCGTCCTAATAAAATTCACAGCTTTTAAAAACGGAAGAAAATTACATTAGTTTTCAAAAGAAAAAAAATAATTAAAACAAACCAGTTTTTTTAAAGTGTTGACAAATGTCAAAAAGAGAATGGTATTAAAAAAAGTTTTTAGTTGGATTGTAAACGTAGTAACCAAGACAAAAATAAAAAGAGAACCAAATGATTTAAAAGAGTGACAATTGTCCATAACTTAATTGCATCAACTCTTATATATTTATACTATTTCGTTGTATCAAAATCGAATATATGGTAGTTAAAAAAAAAAATTCATATATGTGATGATGGCTATACATGGATATACTTTATTTTTTTTAAGAGGTTGGACTTATTACTTTTTTTACATCATTATAACCGCAGCAAGTTGTTCATTATAATATTTTTGTTGTGATATTAGGGTGAGACAGCCCCAAATTTTCACTTTTTTCCAAAACTTTCTTATTTTTTACTATTTACATCTCCAAAACACTATAGTAAACTCCAAATTTTAAAAATTCATAACTTTTTGTATACAAGTCTAAATAAGATGATTTTTTTTTTAAATTACATAGAATTTCGAGAGGAACAAAACAAGATCCATATTGATTTTTTTTTTAAAAGAATTTTTAAAATTTTTAATTTTTCACCCTAAACAGTTTTTTCTCCCAAACATATTCTCCAAAACCAACTTTTTTCCAAACCCCAAAACCACATCTCCAAAACCTCCCCAAACTCCCCCTTAGTCTTTTACATCAAAAATTATTAAATAGTACAATTTTAGACTTAATTTTATGTAAAGTTAATATAAGTAAACTAGTTTTTAGTTATTAAAAAGTTATAATTGTCATATCCATTTAATTTAGTACCAAAGTTGCCCACTAGTACCCCCCTTTTTTTTTTTTTTTCTGTTTTAAACCTTTCCCTGTCTGTAGTAAATTTAGCCAATGCTTAACGACGATAGACAAAGAAAATACTGTATATATACGTATATATATACATATATATGTACATATATTGAAGAAAAAATGATGATGCATAAACGTTGTTCTTGATTAAGTACTCAGCTAGTTACTTGGGACTCTTCTTCATTTCTTCGACATGGTTATTAACCTTTCTTTATTTCTTACCACATTACTTAAAAATGATAAAAATAAAATGCAGATGATACGAGAGAAAAACTTCAAGCAAACAATTCCCAAATAAATGAAGTTTATGTGGCTAAAAGAATATTTTTTTTTTAACAAATAAATGAATTTTTATAAAACTAGAAAAATGACCTTTTTTTTTTTTTAAGATCATTCGATTGATTATAATTAATCAATGATTTACTAGCGTTAATACGTATTTTTATTGATTAACTATTGAGTATAATTAATTACTGATTAATAGTTATTTTCTTAAATAATAAATATTCAGACGTTTCATTTAAATAAGTATTTAAAAATGTCTATATACCTATTTTTTCCATAAGAAAAAGAAAGAGAGATCATTACATGTTAATATGTTTCATGAAGTGTAACCCAACTTAAAGATCTTATTTGTTCTCTTGGCACAGAAATGTGTTATTGGCTTCTCGACTTTTATTAACCAATTTTTCTAATTACAGGAAATTATGGGCGTCTACATGAGGAATTGTATGCTGCATTACGCAGCGTATAGGAATATCTTCCCCATTTGGGCACTTGCGGAATATCGTAATATGGTGCCGTTGCCTTCTAAATGAAGACGAATTAAGAGTGAGTGCAAGTTCAATAAAGGGTTACGTAACGATGCATAATTAGTATTACTCATTCCAGAAAGGAGTGATGTATAGGTTGCCGAGTTTAAACTAGCATCTTTCTTATAAGATACATGACGATGAAATTTGGAAAAAAAAAAAAATTTGGAAAAATTTATTCCAGAAAGGGTAATTGGTACGGTTTGTTCTCAAACTTTTAATTATGTGATTCTTAATTTGTACCCTTTTTTTTTTTGTCCCTTTTGGTCAAGTTTTTTTTATCAGAATTGGTTATGTGCCGTACATGTGATCTATTACAAGAAAGTATTTCTATCGAGTAAGATATAATGTAAACTATATGAGAAATGATAGCACAATATGGGTTTATCATGTAAAATCTAGCTACGTCGTAATTTAAACAATTATGGAAGTTTATGTAACAAAAACTTTTAACTTGTTATAAATTTTATTTCGGAAATATAGTCTAGTTTACTTGTATAGTCCATTTATTTAATTGTCCCATATTCAGTCTATAACAGTTGTCATATTTTTCTTAGTATGTTTTACGGTTCAGAACTAAATTCTAGCAACCACAATTTAAGTTAGAAACATCTATAATTTTATTTGCAAATTGACACGTCTAAATTAAATTTTTAGACGTTGCATGCTTATAAGAAATTTTGAAAAAAAAAAAAAATGTGTGATCACATTTTCGGTGCAAATGTGTGATCCAAAAATATTTTGTTTTTGAATTTTTTTTATTTTTATTCGAATTTAAAACTATAATTACATGAGAACTTTGTTAGAATTTGATCTTAATAGGATCTGATCTTGTTTGTGATGTGATAATTTTTAAACTTGTGTTGGCTTTGTATTTATTTGAATGAGATTTGTTCGGCGCAAATGTCCACCTTCCATCGAACGATGTATTGCGGTGGATACTGAAATAACTTAGAAGCCTCCTCAAACAAATTTTTGTAACTTGAATGTTGATGCTGCCATGTGCAAAAGATATGAAGATTGGTGTTAGAGCAATTGTTCAAGAAAGCACTGGGGATGTTATGGCTTCCCTTGCAAAAGATGTTCTTGTGGTTCTGCCAAAGATGCTAAAGCTTTAGCAATTTTTTTCTATATATATATATATATTTTTTTTTTATTTTAATTTAAATTTTTTTTAATATTTAATTTTTTCCCTTTCATCTTCCCTCTCGTGTCTCCACGCGACAGATCCAACATCCAAAACATTACTTTTTTTTTAAATAAAATTTTAATTTTCTTAAATTTTAATTTAAAGTGTTATTTGCATTTTTATACCCTATATATTGTTTTTATTTAAAAAGTATTCCCTATATTTTAAAATTTTACATTATTATATCTTCAGATTATATTGAATACATAAATATATACCCTCTCTTGGTCAACTCATCATTTTGACCAGAAAATGGCTTTTAAATACCAAAATTACCATTGAAAAACTGTTAAACTTGAAACCAAAAAATATTCATATGTTAGTCTTATCCGTGTAACCGGACGATATATAAACTCTTCATTAAGAAAAAAAATAAAAAAGAACAAAAAGGGTTGTGAAACCTCAATTACACGGATAAGTATCAACAATTCTAAAACATCAATTTCATCATTTCACAAGTCAAAATAGTGTGTTGACTGAAGAAGGGTACACATTTATGTATTAAGTGTAATCTAAGGGTATGATAATGTAAAATTCCAAAATATAGGTACATTTTTTGAATAAAAACAAAATACAACATATAAAAATATAAAAATGTAAAAAATCCCAATTTAAATGTATTTTTTGTTTTGCTCTTGCTTTGCTTGTCTATTTTGCCCATGTGCTTCAACTAGTTTCCTAAAGCTTATGTTTGGTAAGATTAAAAAAAAGAAAAAAAGAGGGAAAGGAAAAATGGAAGTGAATTAAAATAAAGAGAGAAAAGAAAAAAAAATTTTTTTTGTTGTTTTGTATTATGAAAGGAAAGAAATTAAGAAAGATGTACCATTACTATTCTATCTACTTATTTATATTGTTTTTAGTATAAAAATATGGACAAATAAGTAATTGTACGACATCATTGACATTGAGTGATTTCAACCTAATATGGAAGATATAAAAACTGGTGGGTCCTACACAATTTTTTTACCTTATTTTTCTTTGAAAAATCATACCATATAACATAAATAAAAAGTATTAATGAAAATTATAACATATTTTTAAAATGTTAAAAAATTATAACATAATTTTAATTTTAATTTTAATTTATTTCACTTTAACCCCTCTCCTCTCTCTCCCACCTCCCTTATACATACACACTCTTTCTCTTCCCTCTTTCTTTCTCTCTTTCTCTCTCCCCTCATCAACTGGAGCGATAGATTGTGACAAAGCGACCTATGATCGACAAAGTTATGTGAGTGACGAGTAGTGGCTTCCACATTCCCCCATGCGATTGCTAGCTTTTGCATTTTCTTTCACCAAAGTCACAGTCATTTTTTGTTGACAAAGAGGCCGTCGACACACTTGTTCTAATACTATCACCAGTCAACGATCTAGCGATCTTCCTCACAAGCAACGATTTCTCTTCCTTCCTTCCTTTTGATATTAGGTTTGAGTACAATGATCTCCAATAATATCTGGTGTTATTTATGGCGAGAAAAGTTGAATTTTTTTAAGAATTTTTTCAATTCAGGGATTATGGTTTTTTGATTTAAGGATTAGGTTTTCTAAATTTTGGGCCTAATTATAATTTTTCATAATATAGTTAATATGTGGTAAATATATGTATTTATTAAGTTCTGATTTAGTTTTAGGATGGATTGGAATATAGGTAATATGTGGTGTATATATAATGCCTGGTTAATACATATATTTACTAATTTTCTAATTTTTAAGACTAAATTTTAATATGAAAATACGTAGTAACTAACGCTTGGTAAATACATGTTACAAGTAAATATCTATATTTTACAAGTGAATACTGAATTTATTAATAAGAGTAAATATTTACTTATGACCATATATACATATAAATAAGAGTAAATATTTGTATTTATTAACTTTTAAATATTGAATTTAAATATTAATAGTTTATAGATTTACTAGTAAATATAGCGTATTTACTAATAAATACTAAATTTGTTTAATAATTTATGCAAAAATAATATAGTTAATTTATATCAGATTTACTAATAGATACCAATATTTACTAGTAAATATTAAATTTTTTTGTTTGATAAATTATGACAAATAATATAGCCATCAAATACCAAATTTATTAATAAATACTGATATTTATCAATAAATATCTATATTTGTATTAATATTTACTTGTAAATACTATATTTATTTATTAATTTGTGAAAAATAATTAGTGAAATATTGGATTTATTAGTGAATACCAATGGTTATTAGTAAATACTAAATTTGTCTAATAATTTATATATAATAATATAACTAAATTGACTAGTAAATATTGGTATTATAAGTAAATACTGAATTTTTAAGTAATCTAGTAAATATATATTTTTCCCTAATTTAAAAAAAATGTAATTATATATTCACTATAAATTTTTTTTATTTTCCAATTTATTCAATAAATTATTTTCTCATTTTAAACAAAATAGATACATATTGAAACCTATTTTAGTATGATCACTGAAAATTTTAAATCTAACCCCAAATTATTAAAAACCCTAAAATTAACCCCAATCATGGAACCCTACCAGATTTAAGATTCCACCATCTGTTGTAGAAGACTTCATTGTCAAAGAAGAACATGAAAGCTCTGGCAAGTTCATGAACTTGCGATCACGAGGTTCTTGAATGACGAATCGTGATTCTCCCATCAACGACTAGGGCGATCTCCCTCACAACAAGGAATAGATGAAAATGATGACAATCTCCCAATGACAAGGTCTGGTCATTCTCACATTGGTCGCGCTTCAAGAGCTTTGTTGATCAAAGAGAACGCCAACATCAGAAGAGAGAGATAAGAAGAAGAGGAGAGAAAAAGGAAGAGATGGAGGTTTAAGGTGAGTAATTTTGTGTCTTATTTATTTACTATATTATATTCGCATTGTGTTTAACCACATTGTAATTTTTATTTAAATGCAAAAATATTGCATTCAAATACCAATTATTGTACATTTTAAACCTAATACAATCACAATTCTCTATTCTATTTTTTTTACTACTTTTATTAATTATATTACATATTCTCTTTCTCTCTCTCTTTTTTTCTCTATTTTTATTACTCACACTACATACAAGATAATTCAAATACTTTTTATCCAAACAACCATTGTATTGCAATACAAGTACTTTTCATTCAAACATATATTACATTCAATATATTGCATGCAAATGTAATACAAACGTAATGCATTACCCGAACACCCCTTTAATATTTTAATGTGCAAGTAATTTAAATCATGCTATTTGATTGTATTAGTTTTTAATACTGCTATTATTTTAAAACCTTATAGCTAAATATTTTATATTAGTCATTCTCCCTTTTTCTTTCTCTCCTTTCATCCCTCTTATCAAACAACCCACACCATCGATTTCCATTTAATCTTTCCTCTACCTACTTCTTCTTTTCCATCACACCAAATGTATCACAAAAATAACATTCCCATACAAAGCAAAACATTATGGTTAAGGAAACCCAATAAATTCAGGGGCGTGCCCACTAATACTTTGAAATTTCTACCAAAAAATATATATTTTAACATTTTGTGTTCCATTTTCTTGCTTTTTATTTTAAAAATATATTCAACGTAATTGCAAACATAATGTAATAATGATTTTAAAGTTTGAATTAATCATTAAAAAAATTGAATAAAAAGAAGGGATAGGGATTAAAAAAAAAAACTAAATTCATCTTTTGTTGTTTACCGTTGTAAGTAAGGGTGAACAAATTATCAAAAAACCCAAATAACCCACCCAAGGAAAACCCGACGGGTTGGGTCCACGTTAGACCCGAAAAAAAATCAAGTTGACCTACCCAACCCGAAGTTAAATTGGGTGGGTTCGGGTCAGGATTTTAAAATCCGAATAAAACCCGACCCACCCAATTAACATTTTTATTTTTTTTTAATTTTTTTATATTTAGAAAAATATAAAATCAAGTTAACTCTAAAACAGTAAAACTAATTTTTTTTGCCTTCCCCCCGATTTCTGCCTCCCCAATCCCCACCCCCCTGATTTCTGGCTCCCCCACTCCCCCGATTTCTACCTCCCCCACCCCCCGGAGAGCCCAAGATGTAGTTACTAGCAGAGCGGTAGCAGATTCCCCAGATCTCCCCAATCAGCCAAGCCTCCCTTCCGTTTCGTCGACCATCCGTCGCCCCTCGACAGTCGATTGGTACCTCTTTTTTTCTCCCCAAGCCGACAAGCCTAAGTTCGTCTCCATCTCGTGCTTGCCTTGCCCAGTTGCCCTTGCCGAAGACGCCACTACCAGTAGAGCCTCCCCCAATCTACCCCTATCGACCAATCCTCCAATCCGTTCCATCAACCGTCTGTCACCCCTCAACCGATCCCTTTTTTTCTCCCCAAGCCGGCAAGCCAAAGTTCGTCTCTGTTTGGTGTCTTGCCCAGCCTGAGTTCGTCTCCCCTGATCCTCCCTTTCGTCGACTGTCGGCCGTCGCCCTTACCAGCCGGTAAGTCAGGTAAGACCTCTATCTCGTGGCTCTGTTTCATTTTTCAATTTGGCTGATCGAATTTCAGATATTGGAATGAAGAAATCTTGCCTATTTTTTGTTTAAAACAAATCTTGAATTATTGAATCAACCATGTTGAATCTGTTGTGATGTGAAGTAATATTTTAGCTGGTTTTTGTTTTAGTGAAGTAGAATTATATGCTGGTTTTTGTTAATTTCAAATGTGTACAAGCTTTTGTTTCAGATTCTGATGGAAAGTTCGATTACATGTAGGACATGTTCTGCAATAGCTTTTTTGAAAGTTAAAATTCCTATTGAATTTTGAGTCGTGTCTTTCCTCAACGAGGATCGAAAGCAGGATAGCATAGGCACAGCAATGATATAGAATAAAGGTCCAAGTGAATTTGTATCCACATTAATACTGAACATTGAATTAAGTTCAACAAGTTTCAAGGAAGCTCAACAAGCCTTATGCTTTTGAGAGAAACACAGATATAGTACTTATATATATATATAAGGAAAAATATAGCACATTACACATATACAGCCGTGTCTATAAAAAAAGAAACGACAACGATATCTATTTTCTAAGTTGATGGAAACTCTCGACTTGAGCCAAAAAAAAAAAAGAGGCGAAAAAAAAATATAACTCTGTTTCTTACAAACAGAGATATATTAGGGCTAACTTTTAGGTAGTAGTACTATTTTGCTTCTCTTGTGTCATGCCAAAACTTTTGATACCCACTTGGCCATTTTTCCTCTCTTTAATGACCATTATATCCACGAGTTTGCAAGGCTTAGGCCCTTCCAACATATGGACTACCGTCCTCATGGACGGTCTCGAAGCCGGAACCTGAGAAGTGCAATGAATGGTTATTCTCAACACTTTGACGGCATCTTCTTTTTGAGCATCTAAGATTGCTGAGTCCACCAAATCAAGTGCATCCTCTTGGCTCTTGAATTTGCTATACTAGAACCTCACCTACACAAACTCAAGTTAATATTTCTTTTGTAATTTAAAAAAAAAAAAAGAAACTTTTTTTATGATTCTAATATAATCTGATATTATCTTTTGTTATATTTGTTTTGCATTTTACATTTATTGATTGAAAACCTGTTTTATTTTATTCTTAGGTGATGAATCTTGCATTACAAGTGTTGGGGATATTTGAGCTGAGATGTTTAGAGTTGAAGATTGTTCTTGCGAAACAGGTTTAATTGTTGGTGATTAATGTTTGTTAATATTCATTAATAGCATGTTGTAATTAGTTCTTATTGTCTTTATATGACTTCTTTATCTGAATATTTGAGTTTATATGTTGATTTGTGGTTTAATTTTTATGTCATATTTTATTACTTTGTTTTAGTAAATTGTCGAACCCGACGAACCCACCCAAACTTTAATTTGGTAGGTTGATTTTATACATTGGATTAATTGGGTGGGTGAAAAAATTTTTCAACCTACCCAATCTTCATTGGGTGGGTTGAAAAATGTCAAAAATCCACCCAATCCACCCAACGAACACCCCTAGTTGCAAGGGAAAGTAAGAGAAAGTAGTGTTACTAATAGAATCACTATTTTATTCTTTTTTTTTTTTTTAAGTAATCATTTTTGGTGTTTATAAGGATTTTGTTTATGTATAAAATTATTTTTGCAATTTAACAGTTTTACATTTTTAGCAAGGTTTCCTCCCAGCCTATCTCTAGCAAGTAAGGATTACACCAGATATTTAATAACTATTTCTTTTCATTCTAAAAATCAATCACAATTTCTCAATTTTCATTCTAATTGAATAATAATCTTAGAGGCACCAACATCAATCCTTAAGCAACGTATATGACATATGATGTGACATTCCATCTCATATGTTAATTTAGCTCTTCTTATCTACCAAATTATTTTGCTAAATGTCCCTACTATTTTTACTTTTATCTCTTCCTACTTACCGACCATTTGCTCTCTCTCTTCCCTTCCCTCTCCTCTCTTTGTTCTCTTTCACTCACGTCCTCCAAGACCTTTGTTGTTTTCACCATGACCAAAGCTTACAAAGGCCCGAGAAAGCAGTGTTATGAGAAAAGAATTTTGGTCTTGGCTTTTAAGGTTTTCATCATAATGAAAACTACAAAGGCCTTGGAGGACATGAGTGAAGAGATCGAAGACAGGACAGAGTTGATGCAAAAATTTGAGATTGAAATTGGAGTTCCTAGCATTATTATTCACCTTATTCCTTCTACTTTGATCCTTACAAAAGGTAGTGTAACAGAAAGAAAGAAGAAAGAAGAAAGAGAACTTGCCAGTTGCAAGTTGCTACTAAATCCCACACCAATTGCAACCAACTTAAAAAATAAATAAATAAATAATTATCCAACATACAGACCTCAAATGAACTAAAAAGAAGATCCATTGTATCTTTTCACTCAAATTTTAATTCGCAAAAATTTCACTTGCTTGAAAGATCAGGATCCTTTACAACACAGGCCCAGTCTTGAGTAGGAGGACATCAAAACCAGGAAAAAAATGCCCGGGCAGAATATGAGAGAAGGTAACCCAAAATTCATCAGTAGAACGCCGGCGCTAGGGAAGAATATGCGAACGGAATATGAGAGGGTAATTACAGCAAAATCCGCTACTCCAACACTTCATTCCAAACCAAAAAAAGAAGTATAAATGAATCCGTTAACACCCGAGCATAAATAGATATACATGAGCATGTAAAAACTTGAAAATAGCAAGTCTTGTATACTACAATTGTATCTGCATAGAGTCATGTCAAATTCCATTGAATAAAAAAGAAACTTTTGTGACAAAATAGCTAACACAACTAATTTGAGATTACTTACGACAGAAAGCAGTGGTCCCTGTTTAAACTTATTGTGAAAGGCAAAGGATATGGGCTTTGGATTGTCCCCCGGACCTCTGATAAACCCACTGCATCACATTAAGACATATAAAAATAAGTTTTTGGAGTCTGGAAGCAGCCTATAGGTTTCGAGTAACCAGCATAAGCACAAGAGTATTTGATAAAACAATGCATTCATAATCCAAGCAAAAGAAGATAAACAGGGCCTTTGATTGCCGAAATTGGAAACAAACTCACATTAGTGATGCAGAAATTAAAGGACTCCTTCTAACATCATAAATGGCAATGAGGCCCCTGTATAAATCATCCCCTCCTTTATATGATACTGCCAACCGCTCTCCTGAAGCATCCCATGCTATCTTCTCAATGCCTTGACTGGAGGACATTGACACACATTAGAAATTACGGGCATCGCGATTCATGAAAATATGGTGCATATTAAAATTCAACATCTACACTGAAATTAATAAATTTGCAGCATCGTCACTATAATTGAAAGTAGAGAGAGTACAAATCTTCTTTATTTGAAATGTATACCCGCAGTCAACAGAACGTGAGCTGTACCAATATATGATTCCAAAGTCATAGTCACAATCATGGTACAGAAAACAAACCATAAATACAAAACTAACCTAAGAGGTAACTTCAAAATCTAGAAACATGAAACCGTAAAACCAAAGGAGATCAGACACATGACATGAGGTGAGACAATTGTTTACACAACTTTAGGGAGAAGAAAAAGAAAGTGTAAAGATCAGTAATTTTGGGCCACGAGGAAACATCATGAAGTTATTAAAAAGTAGAAATGCTCATGGGGCATTCCACATTTTGAAAATGTCAACTGAACCAAATATTACCTGTTTGTCAATGATACAATCTCAGGCAGCTCAACGGGTAAAAGATGTGCATCTGCCAAAAACCAAAAACATGAGTGGGGAGAAGTCAGAACTACCGTAAATATGATATTAAGAAAATTTCCTTGATAACACAAGTAAAGAACCTGATAGCCCGCTTGATAAGCATCATACGAAAGTACCATTTTTCATTTTATTATTGTTGAAATGCATTAACTCTAATGCATGACACCTTATCTTGACAACGTTATTCCTTGGAGAACCTATAATCTATTAAAAGATTAAAAACACAGTGACACAAAGTGACGGACAACGTCCTTGAGCTACTACTACAGAGGTACTCTGATATGGGAAATTGAAGTTGATTTTATGTATCATAGCATCCATATTCCTATACCCATAACAATTTGAAAAGCAGACCACTTGAATAAAATCAGTAATTGCCATAACTGTACTTTGTTTTTTTCGAGAACAACCTGTACCAGACTTGATGTTAATCATAATTTAAAAGACAAAAAATTCCTTATCCAAAATAACATTTTCATTTAAAAGGTGATCAAAAGCTTAAGTTGTAAGAAAAGGGCCCAACGCTGTGTCTATAAATATCAACAGATTTAAAGCGCACTGCAAGTTCCTCCATTTTTTTTTTTTTGTCAGAATATCAAACAATTCAATCATGAATAATGCCAATTTCAAAAAAAGAAAAATACTAGGAATACTAACTCTAATCTTGCCTTTTTGTACCAACTAGCATGGTTTGTGACTTGTCAATATTTTATTGATAGGTGTTTAAACAACCACCAAGTCAATTAATAATAGGAGATTGCATCAACTAGCGAAAGGAAGACAACTCATTACCATGTAAATTGGTTTAAAAAAATAAAAAATAAAAAAGAGTTGAGATTAGAGTTTGTGTGCCTTGCACTACACTTCAAAGACAGAAGCTCAATGTTATTGCCAATTCACAACTCTTAAACACTTATCTGAACTAAACAAACAGCAAACTAAGTGGTCATCTTAAACCTTGTTGTTAGGTGTCCTGAGCAAAGAAATTAAACACACTTGTGCAATAATTTGATCATGAGAACTTGAAAGTACAAGCCATATACCCAGTGAAGGGGGCTTTGATGCAAAGTGAATTGAACCTAATGTTGAAGATTCTGAGAAAGCAAGAAGTATCATACGCCCATCAGAGTCCCACGTTGCTCTCTAACACAAAGAGATATGTTAACATCAATATTCAAGGGAAATTCTATATAGTGAATGGAAACCAAGCAAACTGATTGGAAAGAATGTAGATGGAAGACAAAGACTGAAAAACCATAACATTAAATTAGTATCAATAACGTTCAGAAAAAAATAAAATCTGGTTCAATAATTGTTACCAATAATCTCCATCAAAGTATCATTTTAAGAAGAAAAAAGTCTTGTTTTTGGCAAATAACAGGAAAATTAAACACCACAAATGAGAATTAAAAAAGAAAAATCATGTCGAAAGTTATCAAAAATAAAACCAAACTAAATAATCTTCAAAAAACCGGAAGAAAAATGTAGCAGGTCACTAGAAAAAACAAAGACTACATCTTTTTAGAAATAATGTTTGACTTCATTTTGGTTTACCGTGACAAAGCTGCTAGTTGAAGACCATGACTCCGATGTCCATGTGTTTGTCTCCCAAAGATAAAATGTCCCATCACTGTAAGAGAACATGATTATAAGCTTACTATACCTTACTCGTTTTGAAGTCGATTAACAGGAAAAAAAAATGCACTTAAAATCAGGGGCATACAACTTCGCACAGAAAAAGTAATCTCCAGTGGGTGACCACTTCAGGATTGATATACCCCCTAAACCCCGTCGAATGGGAGTCCCTTTACCTGAAAAACATGTAATGATGCAAAAAGTTCACAATATAGAAGTCGACGACAATCACAACCCTCACAATGAATGTAAATATTATATCTGCAGGAAGCTAAATAAAGAAACCGAGAGAGGAGCAGATAGAGAGAGAGAACATAGCAAGTTTTGGTTCTAAATTTCCAAACAAGTATAACTCTGCTAAACCACAAGAAAATTTTCTATTCTGTTTTACTATTATTATTATAATAATTGCTTACTCATATTTTTTTCTTTGAAAAATTAACTTATCCAGAAAGAGTTGAGGCCTAGAATGCTTTGTCCTTTTTTGGTGCAAATTTTAATTAGGTTATTTTTCCAATTCTTCTGGCTCATATGCGGATCTCGGTTCTCTGTATGCTTATTTATCATTTAATTTTCTCAATTGTCATTTAATCTTCATATCAATAATGACTTATTAAGAATAGCACCAAGAAAGGTGTGGATAATGCATGTTAATCAATAAAGAGCAGCAACAGCTAACCCCCCAAGGGGTTGGCTCAATGGTGAATCACTTGGACTTAGTGCCTCATGAAGTATTAGGTCTAAGGTACGATTCTTATTGAGTGCCACCTATTCCTTGGGGCTAGTGGCCCAAAGGCTCAAGATTTACCCGATCAATGTGGAGGGGGCAATTTGCATGAATCCCGTGAATCAGTTGGGGCAAAGTTTCGAACACCGCATTTATCAAAAAAATAAAAAAAAAGGCAGAGAGAGCTGAGGCGGCAACAACAATATAAAAGTGTACACTTTCTTCTATATAAAACTGACGTAAAATTTTCTCCTTTTTGGGCATGGGGAAGGGAAACAATGTCCATCTAATAGTTATAGAGTAATCAACAAGCTAGAGACTCACTTGAATGAGCTATACGGAGCTCTAAACTATAATGAAATAAAGTGATGTATAAAAATTAAAGAAGATGGTCATGGTTCCATAGGTGGAGCCTGACCCAAGTATGAATTGAATAAGCATTTCATTTTCTTGAATAAGCACAAATAGAAAAGAATTCACTAAAGACATGACACAAAGAAAGAACGGAAAAAGAGAAGAATGGGAGAAAAGGTCAGCAATAAGAATCCAAAATTACAAGAATGGAACTGTGATATCAATCTAGCCGGACAGAAGTCCAATATGGAAATCAAGACCAAAGTAAAATGATAGCTTGTAATTGTATATGCATATTCAGCAAGCTTGAGATCAACAGTTCTACAGTAATACCTTGAGCAACGTCCCATATGGTAAATGATGGACTCTCAAAGGAGGCGGATGCTAAATATGTGGATACAGGTTAAGGAAATTCTTTAACCAAATCTAAATTCATTGGCAAAGAAGATTGTTAATCTAGAACAATTCATTTACAAATAATGTGAGACCTATAGCTATGGATAAAGATTTTAAAAATGACATAAGTCACAAGGCCTATTTTTTGTGTATTGAAAATGTTTTAAAATTACTACAAGTAGAAAATAAAACCCGTACGAAAGAGAGAGAAAAATAAAAGGCAACTTCTGTTAAAGGCTTGCCAGATGCAGACAAGAGACCATAAATTGCAATTGAGAATTAATTTTTCATTTTTTATTTTTAGAATTATCAAATTAACAGGGATTGAAACACAAAAATGTTTGTCTGGATATCTTCCATCAGGACTCCATGACAGCGCACTAATTTGCTCATCATTTTGACTTTTAAGAAAATCCACCAGAATATACTTTATTCCAGAACCTCTGGAGAGGGTACCCAAGAAGGTAGCAGCACCAGATCTCACAGTTGCTGCATTCCCGGGATAAGAGGCAGCCCAAATACAAATCCCACCCCTGAGAAATAATTTGATTAAATGCATCGATTAAAAAATTCATGTTTCACAACATTCTTCAGCATATTCAACATATACAATCTAAACTTAAGCAAAACTAAAACTTTTACCATAAAAGAATGGAGAAAATATGATACTTACTTGCATGCTACAGAGAGTGTTCTCCCGCCATTTGGCCTCCACTCAAGTAATTTAACATCTCTCTGGGCCTCATTGCTTAAAATACATGGTTCCTTTGCTTCTGGTACAAATACAAATTTGTGGCAGCATGAAATAAATGAAATGATGAGCTTTTAATGAAAATGCTGCCAACAATATATTTATAAGAAACAATACAGCACAAAATGAAAACAAGGTAAACAGGTGGCAACTCTTGCTAGTGGTAAGTCCTATTTTGGTTGAGCAACTTACCTGAATCCTCATAATCACGAACTATAACTTGATTCGGCCCAGAAATAAAGGCAATGATATGCTTATGCTGGTGCCAGCTTACTCCCTGAAGATCAACTTCGGGTAACAGGTTCACCTATGAAACTTGTTCGATGAGAATACAAAACTAGTAAACCTGTTCACTACTTTCTCATTTAAGAATTTATGTGAACACCATGATTTGTCTGTCTAAAAAAATGTGAATATATCACTTCATATTGCAACCAGACCTAATATATGGGCACATGTCCTAGAGACTTACAGTGATCCAGAAAAGGACAGTACTCACATTGAATGAGAACATGGCTCTCAGTATCATTTGACAATAGCACATGAATTTAATGTCTACTAGAAAAATATTCTTAAAATAGCTAAGAAATAATCATTCATGATCTCCTCCCTCATTCAAGTAACCTGAAAGATATGTAAACCTATAATTCACTTTGTTTTCTTTTCTTTTTTTTAATAAACAAAGACTTTGTTAATGTCAAAAAGGTATAAATGAATCAGAGGATGAGAATCCTCCACAAGCAGAATAAAACAAAAAACCACAACTCAGCAAAGGTCAGATCTCAATTCAATTATACGCAAAAGCCTCAACTGATCTACAAAAAAGAAGCCCAACCCCTAGCTATGTTAGACTAGACAGGCTACTAAACTCTGTGTTCGTGAAACCAAAACAAGATTTCATTATGTCCGCGATAGCATTGCTTACATCCTCACACTCCTCATAGGTGCTGCTAATGCAGGTTAAACATCAACCTCGACAACCTTTGCTTACTTGATAGAAACAAAAAACTTCATAATTTGTACAATGTTGTTTCATTTGATTTTCCATCCATGGTGTCTTCCTTTTTATTCTTTCCCCCCATTATTTTGAATCTTGAAATAAATACCCATGACTTCCTTATCACACAAGTCAAAGGGAGGCAATTAAAACCTCAACAACATCGATAAATTGTGAACAATTTAAACTTCAAAGGATATTATAATTAAAAAAAAAAAAGCCTAAACCTAGATACAATATATCTCAAATAACATTATCCTCTCAAACTTGTTGAGTATATGGAGCCTAATTATCACCCTCACACAAAGTGGTTAGCACGTTGAGGGTAAATCACGTTAATACAGTATGTGCTTTCACGTCGTTTACATAAATAAATTTATACAAATATACACACACATGCACAAACGTATACTCTCTTGTCCGACAATTGGATATGTACTTTTTTTTTGTTTGTTAATACAACAATCAATTGATTAAACTACAGCAATTTTCAGTAATACATCTGTTTTACGTTAACAGTTGCTAAATAGTAACATGCTACTCATAATTTTATATAAAGTTACAAGAAAGTCAACTAGTTGATATGAATTGTTTAGAAAAAAGTTACAATAGCCAGACCTATCCAGTTTCCAGACAGGAGAGAGAGTAGTCCTATGTGTGTATACACACACATGCACACACATATTTAATGTTCTTGTTAGTAATGAATCAGGGAGTGTAATCCATAGCCAAACCCATATTAAAAAAAAAAGCAAAGCAAAGGCAATGAATCAAAAATCAACTGACATCATTAGGATGAAAAAGGCATTTGAGGGAATTATTCACATTCTCCTGCAATTTCCCCACGATGCCCTTTCTTTCTACTGCGTTTGCCTGTTCTGCGCTAATCTCTGGGCTCGGCGGCGTCACTAGAAGATCAGATTGAAACGGCACCGGGCTAAACATCATTCCCTAATGTCCAAAAACACCATTAAAACCTAAAAACCTTCCAAAATCCCCAAAAAAATTAAAAAAAAAAAAAAACACACACACACACACTGAGAATCATAAGCATTGTGAAATTACAACTAACCAGAAGCTTTCCATAAGTGTCCTTGGCCCGATCGTCCGAAAGACTCTCCACTGTAACTACACACCATTTGCGATAATTTCAATTACTAAGCTATAAGAAAATGTAATTTACAAAAATATATACGTACACAAATACGTATATGAAGAGAGAGAGAGAGGAAAAGAGAACTTACTGAGGTCTCGATTGATTTCACAAAGGGTCACCAAACCAGGTTGAGGAAAAGAAGGCATTGTTTTTCAGCGAAGAAGAAGAAGAAGAATTTAGAGTAGGGTTTTGAGTTTCTGAATCTTTAGACTAAAATAAATGGGCGCTAATTAGTTAGAAAGGGGGGCTCCAAACTCTAGTCGTGTGTTTGGCTGCCAAAAAATCATGGTAAACGGAGGGAAACAGACGAGAGTGGAGAAAAACGAAGCTCACCGCCCATTGGATGTGCTTTTAGAGACTTTTTTTTTTTTTTTTTTTTGGAAACAAATTATTTTGAAAAATATATTTAAAGAAAAGATTATTCTAAATAAAAAATATAAAATTTTAAAATTTATTTTAGAAAATATCAATATAAATATTTTTTTATTTCTCTCAGAATTTTACGTAATTTAAATAAAAATTATTTTATTTGAATTTGTATACGTAAAGTAATGAACTGTTAAATTTTAGAATTTATTTTAGTATTTTGAAGACATGAATATTAAAAAATAATAGTGAGATGGAAAAAGTTGTTTTACTGATTTTTTTTACCCCCCTCCAAACACCAACTCAAGAAGAAAGAAAAATAAAATTTGATGCACATATAATCACATTCTAATGCACAAATTTCAAAGGTTTTTCTCCTTCCTTGAATTTGAAACTGTATTTTTCTCCTTTTTCGTCTTCTTCTTCACATTCATAATCTTCATTGTTGTTTTCTTATTCTTTTTCTCCTTCTTCTTCTTCTTCTTCGACTACCAAATGGGTTTTGTCTAGTTCAATAGCTTCGTCATGGTTACTACCCACTGCTGCGTCGGAACTTTCCATCATTACAATGCAGAGAATACGATTGACGGTGAAACAAAGAGACTTCGAGACGCTAAGGCCATCTGAGAAATTTGAAGGAAAAATGGTTAAAATTGATTGGGAATTTTTGTGCACATAGGCTCAAAACGAAACTCCCTTGCATGTTGTCTTGTTTTAACTTTTTTTTCATTTTTTTATTCAAAATTTTTCAACTCAGTGGATTTAATTTTTAGATTGAATAATAATTTGAGTTGGATAAGTTATAAAATATTTTAAAAGAGGTGTTATTTAATTGAAATTTTATGTATTTTAAGGTAAATAAAAATTGGACTGTAAGAAAATATTTAAATCTAATTAATAATTAGAGGATACTAATTAAAAAGAGGAATTGAAGTAAATAGACATTTTTTTATGCTTTACAAGTAAATAATATGAATTAAGATCTTTAAAAATTTATAATATAATCTAATTTTAGTACAAATAATATTCTTATTTTATCCCTTAAATAGGTTTTTGACTTATTTTTTCTATATTCTCCAAAAACCCACACATTTCTCTCCCTTTATTATCTCTCCTCTATCTCTGTCTCTCTCATCTAAGTTTCACTTTCTCCTTTCACTTTCTCCTCTACCTCTTTTTTGTACCATTTTAGTCATTGTCTCTAACGATGATCATTACTTTTGTCATTCTCTATTGTGATCTCTAACAAATTAATTGTCATAAAATCTCATGATTGTGACAATCAAACCCTCAAATCCTTCTTGCCGGAAAATTGCAAGATGGCGATTTGGGTCCTGGCAAGGTTTGAGCTCACGCAAGAGTTTGATGGTTAAATCTGAGCTCGATCACACCGGAGGTTATTAGAGGCTTTTAAACCATCACAATCTAGGATCATTGGATTTTGTATTTACTTTGCAAGTTGAACAATGATCTGATTTTCATCTTCTGGTGTCATGATCTCCCAATATTGGCGACAATGAAGAAAATCGAAGTTCTATCACAACAACTTTGTCAATTTCTCTATTGAGATGTGGCTAGAGATCTTCGTCTATGGCTCTGATTCATAGATCGCAATGATGAATGATCTTCTTCACTCTTACAACGACTTTGGATTTCACAACTGGATGTGACTGGAGATCAAGTTTGCATGTGGCTAGGGAGAACACGAGTCCTTGGATCAATAGCGAAATCTCAGGTTTTGGTGTGTTACAGGTCACCAAAGGGAGAAAGAGAGGCCGAATCATGTTGTTCGTGAGCAAGATTAAAATGGCAGTAGAGACTTAGAAATCTACTCATGAGCGAGATTGTGACCCTTGGTCGGGAAGACGGCGACTTCTATGATGACTAGAGACCATCGGTGACAGGTTTTGGGTGAAATCAAATGTTAAGGTTATTGAATTTAGGGGATTAATTTGGAAAAAATTTAGGATCTTTTTTACAATTTTAGAAAATTTTATAAATAATATAAATAGTAAATATTGATATAAATACTTTATTTACATTGTAAATACTTTATTTACATCATTTACTATAGTAAATTAAGAATTTAGTAAATCAACTACTATAGTAAATTAACACAACTAATTATATTAATAAATTAAGGATTTATAAATTATTTACTAAAAGAAATGATTTATTGAATAATAAATAAATTATTAAAATTGATACTTAAATAAGTTATTAAATAAAAAGTAATTTATCAAATAAATTTAACAAAATTTACCTAAATTAATGAAAAAAATGATTTTGTTAGATAAATTTATTAAAATTTATCAAAGATTGATAAATAAATAAATTATCAAATTAAAAAATAATTTATTAAATAATTATCAAAATTTACATATAAAAGATTATTTTGAAATTTTAATTTATAATAAATCATGATTTATTAAAATTATAATATTTTCTAATCATTTTAATCTCTTCACTACCTTTTCCAATTAGAAAAAGCTAGGCCCAACTGAGCGTCCATGCCCAATTTCTTTGGGGGGCGTTTGGTAAACGCATTGTATTTTGATTGTATTTGAATGAAATTTGTTTTTTGATTATTGTATTTGGTTGAAAAGTATTTGTTTTGTATTTGAATGAAATATGTGTTTGGATGAAAAGTATTTTAGAATTGAAAAGTTGATGTGATTGGTAAAAGTAGAGATAAATAGTAGAATTGAAAAGTTGATGTGATTATTTTAAAAATATTTTAAATAGTAATTATTTTTGTAACATTATTATAAAATTTGTGTTTGGTGTAAAATTATATTGTATTTGAGTGAAATTAAAATGGAATACTTTATCCAAATGCGCCTCAATTTTTTGCTTCCTTTTTCTTTTCTTCTCCTCCCTTCCTCGCGTGCGGCAAGTTCCTCCTCTCTCTCTGTCTCTCTCTTTCTCGCTCAATTCTCTCTCCCACTAGCTCTCATTAATTTCAAAGCCTCAAACCCTCACAACTTCCTCATTTTAATTCGGACTTGAGTGAATCTTGTTGCATTGGAATCGTATCGAAGAGGAGAATATGATGACGCTCATCTTGCCGTTGCTCAGCCGCCGTGGTCGCTGCCCTCGCCGGAGATTTGCCGCTGTTCTAGCCGGAATCCGGCCATCGCCGTCGGTGGCGGTGGTCGACATCACCCGCCTCAAAATGCTTGTCTCTATTTCGTCTTCGAAAGCCCTCTTCCAATTTTGAGTAAACATGTGCATATTCTCCAATCCCAAGGTAGGTTTTCAAACTCAATATTTGAGAAAATGATTGCATGTTCTTAAATTCGAGTTTGAAATCTTATTTAGTGTTTTCTACTTGTTTAGCTCTTGGAATTGGTGGGATTGCAGATAGATTTTAAAGGATTTGAGGTAGGGGTTTCTTTTTTCCTTGATCAAACCCGAAATTGGTTTTTGTTTTGTGATGATTTTGGATATAATAAATGATGATTCTTATTGTTGAAGTGTTATACAGTTAATTTCACTTAAATTTTGAAAAGCCCCAATAATTAAAAATTAGGGTTTCCATCCGTTTTCTTAAAAACTAAAATGTTCTTTTGATTTTGGGTTGCATGTTGATTTTTGGTATCTACTGAGTGTTGGAGTATTCTAATAAAAAAAAAAAAGAATCTGATTTGGTGAAATTCCTTTAAATAAGAAACTCTAATTTCTTTCAACATATGGTGTTTGACTTCTGAGTGAGGTAGTTTAACGTATGTTGTGAATTTGACTAATATTTCTCTGTGTATTAATGATAAGTTTGAATATGTATATTTGTTAAGAAATTAAAAGGATATTGTGATTGATTTGATAATTGGGATATGCTTTGGATATTGTTTAATATGACTGTTTTATTTTAGATTTAAGTCTGACCATGGTGTCATGGAGGTGGGTTGTGGTGCGTGCGATTTCTTATTGCAGGTTATTTTAAATGCAGTTAAAGACTGCGGGAATCGGTCAGAACAAGGGAGGTTTTATCCGATTTTGTACACGATCGGTTGACTGGCCGTACACGACGGTTAACAGGACAGTTTTACTTGGTATTAGAAATTTGCTCAGTGGCTAAACAATTGATGACTTTGGTGGCGCTTGATATTTTTTTTTAAATGTTTTTTATTTTTAAAAAAATTAAAAATGAAAATATTTTGAAAATTGTATTGAGATCATTTTTAAAACTGTGTTTGATTATATTTTTTAATTGTATATTCTGAAAAATATAAAAATAAAACTTTGTTTGGTTGTATTTTTAAAAATTCATTTTATAAGTGAGTATTTTATAAAAACATATTTATGTTTAATTTAAAAAAAAACAAAAAATAAATTATTAATAATAATTGAAAATAAAAAACCTTTTGGTGGTGGGTTTTGTAATGAGGGGTAGGGGTGGAACTCATTGGTAATCTGAGTTTTAGGTAGCTGCAACTGCAAGATTTGGGTTGCAAGTCAATGATCATCGTCGTGAGTCGATGGTTGTCGTCACGAGGGGGTCATCGTTAGTTCGTGGTCGTCGTCCTTCGTTGAAGATGGAGGTCATCGTCAGATATAGTTGTCTTTATTGACGCTGTACAGGCAGAGAGAGGAGAGGGAGGAAGAAAACGAAAACAAAAAAGTGAAAATAATTTTTTTTCGTTTCCAAAAACCCACAAAAATAACGGTAGCGTTTGGTATTGTTTTTGAAATCTGTTATGTTTTCAAAAAAATTGAAAATGAGATCGTTTTGAAAACTGGTCTAAGATCGTTTCTGAAACTATGTTTGGTTATATTTTCTGAGTGTATGTTTTAGAAAACAAAAAAGTGAAACTGCGTTTAGTTATATTTTTAAAAACCAGTCATTTTATAAATATTTTATGAAAACATATTTATGTTTGATTTTTAAAAAAATTATTATGAATACCAAAAATTAAAAATTAATAAAAAAATTTAATTGAAAAATGAATTAAAAATTATTAACCATAATAATTAAATAATTATTATATCAATTAAATCTTAATTAATCATAATAATTAGTTATAAGTACATTACAAAGTAGTTTTTAATAGTTAAAGTAATATTTAACTAAAAATTGTTAAAAAATTTCATAATCATAATTACAGTAAATTCTACTAACTAGTTTGTCATTGATTTAATATTTAAAACAACATTTTATTTTTATTTTAGAAAAATTTTGACATAACCTATCTTAAAATATAACTTGTTCAAAACTCCAAAAGCTTAACCTGTCAATTCTCATAACAATTTCAAATACAATTTCAAAGTCAGATCTAAATTTAAAACATTTATTAAGAACTTTATTATCTTTATTATTGTTATTATCATTCTCATTTTTTCATTATGGTTTTATCTTTTTTTTTACTTTTCTTTTCTCTCTCTCTCTCTCTCTCTCTTTCTCACTCTTCTTCACAGCTCGTCAGTGTGGGTTGGTTGGGCTCGTCAGTGTGGCTCCATTGCGATGGGGAGGAGGACGTGATGGGTGTGGATTCGATTTGCCTGGGTGCGGCTGGTTGCGGTGCTGCTTCGGGTGATGGATATGGCTTAATGAAGCTCGACAATGCGGCGATTTAGGGCCGGTTGGTGCGAGAAAGGGCTTGGGCTGGCGATAGTTGCAGTGTGGTTTTAGAGAGGAGGCCCGGCTCGGTTTCGCACGGACTTCGGCTGGGACGGCAAGGGGCAGTTCGGTCGAAGGTGGCGAGCGATCGTGGGGGGTGGAGGCGGAAACTGGCGGTTGGGTCCATCACCAGCGATGAGGGGCATGGCTCCGAAATCGTGAGCCACCGAAGCTCCTCACCGACCCCTTTTCTCTCTCTTCTGAAATCGCTCTTGCCACCGGTCGTCAATCGTCCACGAGCCCGTAACCGAAGCCAATCGCTATCCACCCACCGCGTGTCCTTGCCTCTTGTTCGACGCCACCACCGAGTCAGACAAGTCTGTGTTCCGCGAACGGCGCGACAACCGACGAGCCTCCGAAACCGAATTCGGAAGATAAGGGGGAGGAGGACGACGACGAACAAAGGAAGGGATACCTTCGGATTTGAAGCTCGAAAATATGAAAACAATGAGAATGAAAACGACTTTAAGTCGTTTTCTGGGTGAAGAGGAAAATTTTGGGATTAAACCCAATGTTTTTGAGTTTTGTTTTCAAAACTTGTGATAACCAAACAACATTTTAAAGAGATTTCGAAAACAGTCGTCTTGGAAATCGTGAAGATCAATTTGAAAACAAAAACAAACACCATCAACATAATTGAAAATGATATTTTCAAAATGATTTTGAAAATATTGAATAAACAAGCGTTATATTGAGACTATTTTTATTTTTTATGTTTTTGAAAATAGAAAATCATTTTCAAAAATAAAAACAAAAACAAACGTCCCCTAAAGGCTTTAAAAGATTATTTTGCTACTAATATGTGTTTAGGATGAGTTGTATATATTTTATCAATCTGACACATTGTTCTAAGTAATTTCTTTAACTTGTTATTTGAGATTCATATTACCTTCCTTTTCTTTGTATGTTTTAAAGTGAGAAGAAAAATGGGATTTTGTATTTATATATATATATGTAAATATTGTAGAAGAAAAATGGTGTTGCTTGACTATGAATGTTTAGACTCAGTTATTATCAATGTTTGATTGATGTTGCTTGATTATGAATGTTTGGAGTCGTTTTATTATCGTCTTTCTCTTATCTTCCCTACTAGGCATTAGGCTCATCCAGATTGGCAAAAAGTATTCAGGGGCTGTTTGGGGGCTGTTTTCCAATCCTTAAAATTTCACTTTTTTCCAAAACTTCCTTACTTTTCATTATTTACATCTCCAAAACATTACAATAAACTTTAAACTTTAAACTTTAAAAATTCATAACTTTGTGTATACAAGTCTAAATGAGATAATTTTTTTTTAAATTGTATAGAATTTCGAGAGGAACGATTTTTTTTTTTTAAAAAAAATTTTTTTTAAATTTTTTATTTTTTCACCTCAAACAGTTTTTTTTTCCCAAACACATTCTCCAAAACAACTTTTTTCCAACTCAAAAATAACATCTTCAACACCCTCCCCCAAACTCCCCCTCAAAGACTTATGTTTGAGCTCGTGAAAATTGGTTACCTAGCTTTAAATCATTATTTTAGTATTTTTAATTCTAAGTTATACCTTATTTAATGTAATGGATTGTATTAGTCGACACCGTCCTTGTGTTGTATCATTTCGTAGTTTTATCATTTCATAGTTTGTTTATTTATATAGGATTGTTTGTTAAATTTATGTAATTTAAATACTCCGAAGCAATATGTTTTAGTATGTATGTTTGTGAAAATTTTTTAATGTATTTTGTTAATAAATCTTGAATTGTTTTAATTAATTAAGCTTAATCATAATTAGTCACATCCCCATGTTGGGTCGTGATAGAAAATGAAAATGTAAATGGAAAGATAATTTTATTTCATTTTTCAAATTTCTTAACTAAAAGGAAAACCTTTTCTTTTTTTTTTTTCTGTTTTCATTTTTATTTTTTGACTTCTACATAACAAACGTTATTTTAAAACCATTTCAATATCAGAAGTATTTCAAAATGTTTTGGAAGCAATACCAAACTAGGTCTTTAAGGTATTAAAAAATCAGACCAATTATGGCCAACAAAAGAAACGGATGGAGGGTACGTTAATTTTTGTTTTACCCCTTGTAAAGTTCATTTATTCGAAAATACAAGATGGCTCATTCAATTATTGCGATCAAACAGAAGGTGCACAATTATCAATTTCCCTTTGTGCGAAGGAAAATTACATATGAAATTATTATTGTAGGAAAAAGGTAAAAAAAAAAAAAAAAGGGTCTTTATTTGGGAGAATATTTAAAATAATAGAAAAACATCCATACGCCAAAATGTTAGCCTCCTAACATTTAGAGTTGTGTCTAAAAGATATAAATGATAATATTTTGTAACATTTTATACTATTTTTAATGTTGCTTCTTAAATGTCAATTTGAAATATTAGAAAATGAAAAAAAATTGAAATGTTAGGAATGGTTAAAATAAATATAGCCTTTATATTTTCGTATAGATTTTATAAAGCATTTGTGCATTCCTCTAATTTAAAGTATAATATTTTCATGAATATGTATATGAGATATGACAAATTTTATATAAACATTTTGAATCCTCATAACTTTAATAGGAGCGTTGGTCTCTTATGTTTTTCTTAAGAAAGCGACACATACAAAAGAATAGCTACTGTTTTTAAAAAAACACAGGACTTTACTATGTGGTAAGACGACGCAAAGAGTAACACTTAGATTGGAAAACATCACTTTTTTTGTATAAATGCTTGACTTAGGCTTCGGAAGGTAGTGGAATCCGTTTACGATATTCTGCGAGAGCCCAGAGTGGGAAGATGTTTCTATATGCTGAGTAATGTAACATGCAGTTCTTCAGAAAAACTCCCGTTATTTCCTGTGTATAATGAGTTGGTTGGATTTTTTTTTTTTTTATTCTGCAAATCAACTTCAAGAGAAAAGAAAATGGGATTATCTTACCTCTTGCGGAAAATCACCATCGTCCATTTGAGAATTAATGATCAACTTTGCTGCACGATGAAGAGGAGTTGGATCTCTTTCTGCTTGACCAGCATGCATCAAACCCATCATTGCCCATGCTGTATGTACTAAATTTGATCTGTTTCCCTCAAGAGCTACATATTCCTGCATAAAAAAACACAAAAAACAATTATTTAGTAGTTGCAGGCATTGCCGGTTATATTTACGCATCTGACTTGCGACAAGATACAAAATTTAAATCCTCGTACTATTAACTTAAAAAAAAAAAATCCATTTGTTTAAGACCTCTCCCTTCCAAGTGATGTGAGACATTTACAAAGTCATGTTAGAAATGTTACCTTCTTTGGGCAAGAAAGATAGCTCTCACCCCAACCTCCATCATTTGTCTGTGTTTTGAGCAAAAATTCAACTGCTTTTCGCATGGCGGAGTTATTGTTGTAAGTCATGCCAGCAGCTTCTAGTCCTCCCAAGGCAAACCATGTGCCATATGTAAAGCAAACTCCCCATTTTCCATACCTATTTAACATAAACATTATAATAAGTTCAATATCTCGATTAGTTTGTCAAAATGTAGGAAAAGAAAGATGTGTCCTTCGTGATGTGGAAGAAAAGGGGGCACCATGAGCCATCAGGCATCTGTATGCCCTCAAGGAACCGAGTGGCATTAGTTACAAAATGTTCTATTTCCCTTTTTCTGTGTCCAGGGTACATCTTGTTAAACAAAACCAAAGCTTGGATTGCTGATGAAGTGCATTCTACATATTCGTGTTCGACAACAATGTCCGCAAAGAATTCAGTGGGATTAAGTACCTGAATATACGTATGTCAAGGCAATTAATTTTAAATAAAAGCACTCGCTTAAACAAAGACATATCAATATAGATGTAGAATGAAGTTATTCAAGTCCTTACTTCCAACCACTTTTGTTCTCCTGCTGGCTCCCATGCTGCTAAACCACCATTTTTACTCTATCATCAATTAAAATGAAGTTGTTTAGTTTTTTGGTACGATGATTTAATTGAATACCATGCTTTAGCTCAGCATAATTACTACTAATTTAGTTGAAAACTAAAAAACAAAAAAGATAAGATAAGATGAGAAGGCCGTTCTTATCTTAAAATAGCTTAGGTTTATTTTTCATGCTCTTTGAAACTCATTATTGATATATTTCAATGGTTTTATAAATTTATAGATAAAACCAAACTATTTCTTTTCTTCCTTTTTTATTTTGTTTTTGGGAAAAAAAAAAAAAAAAGAAAAAAAGGTCCTTACCTGTAGAGAAAGCAGAACATTTACAGAATCATAAAGCCGTTTGGGTTCCATCTTTTCACCAACAATCTCCCATGGCATCAAAGAGAGCAATAGGCAACACTAAGAAAAAAGTATAAGATTAAGTTAGATTCATTCAACAAATTAGTTAAAGGTTAAATTTGAACATTTGATTGAAATTACCTTTAAACCTTCCGCGGTACAATCAGAAACTTGCCATCCGTGATCTTGATCGGAAAATGTCCATGATCCTTTAGAGATATGGCGGTACATGCTTTTAAAGTCACCTGAAGGATTATCTTTGACCTATAAATGGGTTAGGCAATGATTAGATTGAACTCTTATCATTTCAATAAAAAAAAAATTGATCTCTGATAATTGATGCTAAATTAACTTTCTTATGAGATGCAATATTTGACCTGAGATTTCTTTATGAAGTCATGACCTTTGGCGAGAGTTGGCCCAATTTCATCTGTGAGATTACTAGCAAGTAAGGCTTGAACTGCAAAGCCAGTATCCCACTCCTGGCTTCCAAAGCCCTGCAAAACAATTATTTTGAAAACATTAATACTATGAATACTTTCTTACTCTTGTGATGTTGTTTCTTACTCTACTCGTTTTGTATAATTTGTTCGTCGCTAATGAAAAATATAATCTTGATAATGGCCTTAGAAGTGAAAGAGGAAGGTAACAAGGAGATAGAATTACCTGCATCTTCATTCCGTCTTCGGCAACCCACAAGTAATCTGGAATCCTGGCGAGGTGCTTTTTAAAATAGTCCCCGTTTGGATCTTCAACCCAACAAGCAAGCATACACAATACCTATTTGATCACGAAAGAAACTTGAGCAAGTAACTGATAGTCGTCACGTTGTCTTGTAAAACAAGCATTTCCCTACTCGTTCACCTTTATCTACCATTACCTTTTCTACACATCCGATTGTAATGTATCGACTATTTTCATCTTCGTAATGGATGTGATCCATTGTCACTTGAAGAGCTCTTTCTCTAATTAATTTGTTGAAGGGCCAACGAGTAAGAAGCGGCTCAACACAAATATATAGACTATCCCATAGCAAATCTTGTACCAAAGGATGAGGATAATATAGATCCTCCTATAATAAAATAATGATTATTTTGTTACTTACATGTACAAATGTATAACAAATTAAATATATATTTGTTTTGCTATTGAGTCTACTAACCTTAGCACATAGATGACGCACTCCTTTCCAATTTACTTTACTATAAGGTTGAGTAAAAAGTTCCTCCCTCAATTGTAGAACGAGTGGTGTGATCGGACCAACAAATCGTTTTCCATATAAATACGACATAGGCATGTAGACCAATCTACAATAGCACCACATTTTTGCTGCATGTATAAAAGATAATTAACAAACTGAAAAATACTGACTGATGTTTTCAAAATGCATGAAATAAGAGAAAATGCGAACCCGGATGCATGGGAAGAAAGGTAGGAAGAATCCAAAATTCTGGAGGCATGGGGTTGCTTCCAGCCCAATCAAAGACACCAAGTATCTACAAGAAAATATTATAACAAAATTACGTGCATATAAGATTTGATAACATTTTGTGACCCTGAATTTTCAAAAGCTAATTTTTAAGAGATTTGGACATACCGAAAGCCAAGTCTTCCCCCAAGAAGGTATATTTGTTACACTGCCATGATCAAGAATCCATTTTCTTGCCCTCGCACACGAATCATTTTTTCCACCATCAGGTCCTTCTCCAAGTATTCGCATACAAATGTAGCTGAGGGCCGTGCAAAACATGGTGCTATGGCCTTCTATGTGCAGTCCCCATCCACCATCTTCATTCTAAGGAGTGCAAACAAAATGTCACATGAGCGTAGGTTTGGTTCAAAAGGAATTTGACCCCATAATATAAACCTTATAAATCTATATATATGAAGAAGAGGATCGAAGTCACCTACTCAAATTTATTTATTAAAAAAAATAAAAACTAATAATTAAAGCAAAAAATTTAAAAGAAAATATATGCACCTGATGATTGTAGATGTAACGAAGAATTTCCTTGCGATGTTCAATAGGAAATATAGTATTAAGATGTCCTGTTATGTACAAACACATAACCTAAAAAAAAATGATAAACCTTTAATCAATGTTGTCAATGTTACGGGTATTAAAATAGTTGAAATGAGCATATAGTATGTCATGCAAAATATTTTTTAAATTAAAAAACAAAACAAAAATGTAGAACAATATTTACTAACCAAAGGAGGAAGGAAGAACAAGGGTCCAGCATTTTCAGCAGGCCAATGTCCATCGGTAGCCTGCAATGCTGAAAAGAAGTGTACAGCCCTTCTCAATGAAGTTGTGGTCTTTTCATATGTGACGATCTCACCGTCCTCAACTTTAATAGGAGGAATTGTTTGTTTGAAGCCTTTCTCTCTCAGGAACTAAAATAATGTGAAATTAAAAATAGTTAGACTAGAAAAGTTTAATATTACAAATTCAAAACTCTGTGCGTGTGTATAGTGTTGAACATCAATTAAATCAATTAATCCTTTGTTGATAATTAAGTCATGCATGAATTTTTGTCATGAATATAAGAATATTATTATCGAGATGAGGGACACATGTAGAAAATTTGTCTTTAGAAGTTTTTAGTTAAATCAAAGTTTTGCACTTAATTGGGAAATAAATACAAAAAAAAAAAAATATCATAATCCTTCACTTCCTTTTACTATTTGTCTATTTGTTTTGTTTTTCTGAATATATGTGTGCTTGTTTTTTCTTCCTCTGAACATATCAACTTAAGAAGTACTTTATCCTATTTTTCTTTTCTTTTTTTCTTATATTTGAAATCATGAAGACAAATAAAAGCAATATATGAATGATAAGGTATAAATTGAAGTAAAAGTTAAAGAGTATTGTAAATGGAACTTTTTAAAAAAATTGTATATAAAATTTTTGGGATTTTGAACATTTTAAGAAGGGTTTTGAGTCCAAAATTAAGAGTATAAGTGAAACTTTTTAATATAATCCACATAAAAACCAAAAAATTTGGAGAGCTAAATGAGAAAAAATGGGGTAAAATGATAGCTTTTTAAACAATTATAAGATAGTCATTTGGATCCGAAATACTTAGGAATATCGCGAATGCTAAACACCATTACTACATAATTCACATTCTATTGGGTGTTTAATATCACATAGATCCTCTAAAATTGTGTGTTTTTTTTTTAAGCTAACTCGAGTAGTTTAAAGTTAGTAATATCAGTCTCCTCCAAGTCGACTTCAATGAAAAAATGACAAGTAGAATGATTACCAAAAGAAAAAGAAAGAAAGAAAGAATTGACAACTAATGTAAAGTTAGAATTGATTACTTCCACAAATAGAAGGAAAAAAAAAAAAGGAATTGATTACAAAATTATTTAGGGCTGGCAATTTAGGTCACGACATGATAACACGACACAAAACCCGCATAAACTTAGAGGGTTTGGGTTTTTCTTAAATGGGTTTGGGTCAAAAAACGTTAAACACGATTAAATAAAAGGTCGAACTCGTACGAACTTGCCAACCCGCAATTGACATGAAATAACTCGTTTAATAAATAGATTATATATGGATTGACATGAACATGATTCATAAATTAACCATTTATAATCTTTAATATATTTATATTATTATATATATCATAATGTTTTATTATTTTTAAGTTTCAGTTTTCAAAATTCAAATATGAAATATATCTTTTATTTTTTTAATATATATATTTTAAAATATTTTAACATACTTGCACTCCATCGACTTTTGTGACAACACGACCAGTAGTCCTTAACCCTATCATCGTCAACCCCCCCTTCTGTCCTCTCACCCCGTCACCCTCTCCTCTCCTCCACTTACTTCACCCCATCGCCCTCCCTTTCCCTCACCCCATTGACCTTTACGACAATATGGCTAGTTATCCCACACCCTCCCTGACCTTATCCCATCGCCCTCTCCTTCCCCTCACTATAATACTATATTTTATTTTTTTACTTTAGTATATGATATAAAACAAGAGTTTTCATAACTAATAAAGTACAAATAATATGAATTTTAAAACTTTATAAGTAAATTTCATTTGTGTTTCATAAAATAAAAGATATGTTACCAATAAACATGTTAAGGTATCGCAATCATATTAAATAAGTCATTATTTTATTTATATTTAATTTAAATAGATTAATTTGAATTAACACGATTAACATGATTAATAAATGGGTTGGATTTGTGTTTGAGATTTTAACACGAATATTAAATGGATCGGGTTTAAATTTAGTATAATATGTTAACTAAAGAGTATTACACGACACAAACACGATACGATAACACCATACGATAATATAATTTGTGTCAGTCCTAAAATTATTCCTGGGTTCACTATGGGGTCACCTTCTGCTTTAAGTATATAGTACTACCCTTTTTATTCTCGTCACGTTTTTGAGGTTCCTTAAAAAAAAACTAAACCACCAAATATATACAAACATATAGATATATACACATAATGTATACATGCATATATATATGTAAAGCATTGAAAAAGACGAAAATGGCTTTTTTCTGAAAACTTAATAAAAAAATTGATATAAGACATGTGATTGTCACTTATTAAAGCAAAATAAAAACACTGAATACCTAATAAATACGTGTGTGTTTAAATGAACACTTATTTAAATGAACACTGAATATCTAATAAATACTATAACAAAACTTTCATGATCCTTCATTTTTTTACTACTTGTTTATTTGTTTTGTTCTTTTCTATATACGTGTGTGTGTGTGTTTTATTTTCTTCCCCTAAACAAATAAATTTAAATAGTATTTTGTCCTAGTTTTTGTTTCGTTGAGTTCTTAGATTTTGAAATTATGAAAACAATTAGAAGCAAAAATTAAGAGTGTTGTAAATGAAACTCCTAAAAACATTCCACATAAAATATTTAGAATTAGAAAAAGAAAATTAACAAATTTTGAGATCAAAATTAAAGGTGTAAATGAAACCTTTTTATATAGTCCGCATGCAAGCTAAGAAATTTAGATGGCTAAACAAGGGGAAAAAAAGGTTGTAAAGTGAGACTTAATAAAAGTCACCTTATATATAGATCTTATATCTTAGCATTGTTTTTTTGGTCAGAGACTCTGTCTCTGTGTTCACTGCTAATTAACATGAGTAGTTTAAAGGTAGCACTACAAGTAAGAAGTCTATCTCGCATCGTTACGTCGGCCACTAAGCCAACAATAGAAATACAATATTAAAAGGATTTATTTTTAAGGATGATGGAAACTAATAAAAATTAAGATTTAGATTGCAAACATGCGTGTGCAAATTTTTTCTAACCGCGCAGGAAATGGGCACATACTATCTATAAATATATAAATATATATATATTGCATATATATATAAATCTATCTATGTTTATCATAGACACACTTATATATATATATATATAGAGAGAGAGAGAGAGAGAGAGTTAACCACAAGATTATAAAAAATACAACCGTGAGACAAGAAAAGGAGGGGAAAATACGAAGGAGATGGGGCGGGGTGGGGAACAGGCGAAACTTTTTGTTGCAAGTTCTACCTAATTTCATGTCAAGTCCATAAACAATAAGTGTTCTTGAGCTATATATTAAAAAAAAAAAAGGATTTTAAATAATTTGTGTCACGAAAAGGAAAAAAAGTCCCCTAAAGAAAAAAGATGTAAAGTCCACGGTACCGGTCTTTTCGAAGTCTTCTACAAGGAAACCCGCTCAAGTCTTGATTTTTTTAATTATTGACTTACTTAGTATTATTGGACAAAATTACAAGTGGTATAAAAACCAAAAGAGAGAAGAAGAAAATAGAAGAGTGTAAATTTGGAATTGATCACAAAACTACTCCTTGGTCCACCATGAGGTCGCCTTTAACTTTCCATAGAACTACGTTTCAGAGTTTGTCAAAAACCAAAACCAAACCCCATGTGTATATAATATATATATATATGTGTGTGTGTGTGTGTGTGTGTGTGTGTGTGTGAGTGTGTGGAAGGTAGCTAACACTCTTATACACTAGTAATATGACTTTGTGTTATATTATGTTAACATGCAATGTTTTTCGATAATATTTATTCTTTATACTAATATCAAAATACTATTACATAATAAGATTTTAAATATAAAATTACATATAAAATCTACAAATTGCTATAAATTTCTAAATAAAAAATTACAAATATAGTATAATATGAGATACCATATTCCAAATATTTATAGAGGGGGTCTTATACACAATATGAAAAAAAAAAAAAAAAAATGAATGAAAAAAAAGATGAAAATGACCTTTTCTCAAAACCTTTTTGAAAATATTTTTACGATGCAATATTGATAATTCTCATTAATTAGAATTCAAACCTAGAAGTTCTTATAAATCCAAATATCTCCCCTCACGCCTACGTCGTGGCAATAAGTGAGAGTTGAGATTAATGAAAGCAATAATTTAATTGACGTACATGTCCACCTAACATGAATAAATCACTTTGGACAACACAAACGTGATGCTTAATAAGGTTGAAATTGGTTACCTGCATCCGCCAGAGGACGTCGCTGCTGGGCTTGACCTGCCGGCGGTTGTTGACGAAGTTAAGGCGAGCCTCTTCCACCGCCGCTCGTTCCTCCGGCGTACCGGCCTCAGGATCAAACTCCCAAATCTGCCTTCCCACAAAGTTGTTTGTGCTGAATATGTAAGGGTCATTTCCCCCATCTGCTATCTTCAGCCTCCACATGATTATATATATATGTGTATATTTATATATATATATCCCCTTTTGAACTCTTGTTGATAAAATAGGAAGAAAAAGAAAAAGAAATCCCTGTTTTGATTCATGTATATTAGTATAGATTGAATAATAAAATACATATGATATGATTGTGTTCAAGAAGAGCTTGTATATTTGAATGCATGTGTCAGATATATATGACACAGAAATGAATATATATTCCTACATTATATGAAAATATAAATAAAAAATATATATATGTATATATAAGATCATACGTGTTAGATATAATATGCAACACATGAATTTCAGGACAAGAGGGAGCTTTTTAACTGAAGTAATAATATTCATCGTAACGTTTCCTTACCTGTTTTGAAGTTTTGGAATGGGTTTTTGTTTTTGTTTTTGTTTTGGGATTAGTTGTAAGAACCTTTTTGTCAGTTCAGAACCTAAATATGGAAATCTGCAGTAGTAGTAGTACTGATTGAGAAGAGAAGAGAGAAGAGAGAAGAGAGAGAGAGGAGTGGGAACTTGTGGGTGAACAAAACTTGAGTTTAAAATTAGTCCTTTTAAAGACAAATGGAAATTGGCTAAATACCAACTTTTATTTTTATTTTATTTTTTTAAGACTAATTAGAGATATTTACCAACCTTTGTTTGTCCTAATTCACGTACCAAGTGAATACGAAGAGCGTCAATATTTTATGGCAAATTTGCGAAAAATAAAAGGCCTCGTTGACATAATTTCTTAGGGTCGTTTGGAGACATTTTTAAATATATTTTTGGTATTATTTTGCCTCACATTTATTTTTTATTATTCATATTTTTAAAATTCTATAATAAACTTAAATTTTAAAAATCTATAACTTTACCTATACAAATTTAAATAAGATAACCTTTTTTTAAATTTTATAAAATTTTAAGATGAACAAAATAAGATCCGTATTATTATTATTATTTTTTGAATAAATTTTTATGATTTTTCATTTTTCAGTCCTAATAGTTTTTTTCTTAATCACATTTTCCAAAACTTACTTTTTTCTAATCTCCAAAATATGTCTCCAAAACTCTCTAAACTGACCCTTTGAGAATGTTTTTAGCTTTTTAGGTTTAAAAACTGCTTAGGGCCTGTTTAGGTGAGATTCTAGAGATATGTTTTAGAGGTTAGAGAAAAGTGAGTTTTAAAAAATGTGTTTTGAAGAAAAAAACTATTTGGAGTGAAAAAGTGTAAAATTTTAAAAATTTATATGAAAAAAAAATTATCAATATAGATTTTGTTTCGTTCCTCACAAAAATATATGGTATTTAAAAAAAAAATCTCATTTGTACTTATATATACAAAGTTATGGACTTTTAACATTTGAGTTTAATGTAAAATTTTAGATATGTAAATAATAGAAAAATGGTTGAGGTAGAAAAAAAAAAGTACCAAAATAGTGTCCAATATGTTCTCCAAAATATCCACCAAACACCCATTTATATTTTTTAGTCTCTAAAAATGCTTTCTATTAAAATTAAAAAATATATGAATTCTGGAAAAATATATTTTGAATTGACTTTAAAAGTTATATCATATTTAAATTAGATATTACAAATATTATTTTAACATTTTTATTCTTATTAGAAATTTTAATATAATATTTAAATTTCTTTATTTCTATTTTTCTATTATTTACCCAAAAAAAAAAATGCGCAAAAGGAAAAAGATCTGCCAAGGGAACCTTAAATGTAATTAGAAATGGGTTTGGTCCTTCTCACTTCTCAGCGTTAAACAACAGTCAGCATTGAAAATTAAAACTTCTCATAAATGGGTTTGGGGCGTTTGAATAATACATTATATTTATACTGTATTTAAATATAATATATTAAACACAATATACATTTGGATGAAAAGTATTTGCATTGTATTCAAATGTAATGTTTGTTTAGATAAAAGGTATTTGAATTGTGTTGTTTGTAATGTGATTGATAAAAGTAAAAAGAAAAAAGAAAGAGAGAAAGAGAGCATGTAAAGTGATTAGTAAAAGTAATAGAATAAGTAAAATAGTGAATAATAAATATATTAGATTTAAATTGTGATGTAGTAGTATTTGAATGCAATACTTTTGTATTTAGATAAAAATAATATTATATTTAAACGCAATATAGTAAACCAAAGATGCTGTTGATGTTATTCATCTTCTATTTTAACACTTCAATAATTCTCCACTTATCAAGCATGTATGTGTGTGCATGTAAATATATATATATATATTCTTTTACCACAAACATCAGTCTGATAATGATTTTTCTTCAAATAGCTTTAATTCATTTTCTCATGTGTTTATACACAAGAGCTTCTTCCCGGAGGAAGTAATACCTCAAGTGGGCCAACATATTTTCTTAGGTTTCTATCTTAAAATTTTTAAACTGCTATAATTGTAATATTGTTTTTTTGGTTGAATTTTATCTCAAATTTTGATTCTAAATATATAATTAACAACTATATGGAAGCATTACTCCTAAATATATATATATTTATATATACATATACTTTGTACTTTTTTATTTGTTTTATAAATGTTTCTATACCTTGCCTACAATCATGTAAATTAAAAGGGAAAAAAAGAAGCATAATCAATCTTTTTTGGCTAAAGAAAAGCACTGTCAATTAAAGTATTGAGTTATTGAATAAGGATATGCATATTGCAAACGCAGCAAACAAAGTTCAGTTTCTCTGACAATACTGCAAACAAAGTAATATATGTACATTTGTATGAGAAACGAGGGAGCCATTAGCATTAGGCCTGTTGGTCAAAAGGATATAAAAGTTCTTATTGCGTTGATATATGTTGGATGTCTAAATGGCATGTTTAAACGCATGCATCTGTAACATGTGTTCACACGCAATTAAATAAAGTTAATATAACTTTGCCTGATTTTTAATATATTATTTTAATTTGGTAACCGTTTCTATTCCAATTTAACATATACTTTGTTGACCTAAAGTCAACATATAGTTGCCATTTTTCCACGCAAAACCATCACTTGGCGTGGATCACTTTGACACTTTTCAAGGGGAAATTGCATCAAATAGGCCAATCCTTTTAGCCTATAGAAGTAAACTGCATATTTACTTAATCTGTAAAATAAATAGCAGTTTTGTGTAGGAGTCATGTAATTTTATAATGTTATCCATATTTCTTTTTAGACTGATCTATATCTGTTTCTTTCCCTCTATCTTATCGTTCATAGTCACATTGTTGAATTTATCATCGTCGGAATTACAACAAGATCTTGTTTATTCACAGAGATCTAGGGTTCATGCCATTGTTTGTTATCGGAGATCATCGTGACTTTCATCCTTTGACAATGGTGGCAGCATTGGACTGGTAGGGGAAGAAGGCTTCGCGAGGGCCAAATCTCAATTCTCCATTGATGTCAAGATCGTGAGTCGGATCGCGATTCCCCGATGTTTGATTCCTAGATCAAACCCCTCTCATTGTAATTGTGACTTCTCTTGTGGATGGTGATTATTGGATCACACTTTTCCTTGTTATGGTGACTTCCCTAGTGGATGGCTACTGTTAGCAGGAGGGGGTGCCCATTAAGTATTTTAGGGGGTTAGGGTTTTGTTGGATTGGGATTTAATTTGGAGATATTTTGGTTTTTTTTGTTTTGTTTTGTAATTTTAGAAACATTTGTAAATCAAATAAATGGTAAATATAGTATTTTACATAAAAAAATATTAGTGTAAATAAAAGATTTACATTGTAATTCAAGGATTTACCATAATAAATTAAGAATTTACACAAATCGATTATTATGTAAATAAAGAATTTATATGGTAAATCAAACATTTACTTGAACATAAAAATTTACCAAAATAAATCAAGGATTTACACATTAATATACTACTTAAATAAAGGATTTATAGGTAATTCAAATATTTATATACAAGAGATTTTTTAGAATTTAGATTGTGCAAAAATTTGATTTATTAAAAATATGCTCTTTACTAAAAGTCTAAAATTTTATACCATTTATTTTTATTCAATTTAGTTTTTTGGCTTATTTCTCTCATTCACCCCTTTTCAATTTTACTGATCATTATTGACATCAAGTTACACAAGTCACCAGATCAATGATGTTGCAGAAGCAATATTATTAAAAAAAAAAAAACAATAAAGTAAAACGACATATAGATCAGTTAACATGTGAATTTATAAGGAATATCATAAAAACGATTGAAAATTCGTTCTTTCGAAAAGAAGGCCAAAAATTAACATCAAAATTCGATGATTCACGAACAATACTAAGAATTGAAAAGAAAAAGAGTAGATATACTAAAATTTCATATAACATAATCTCGTTTTCATTGCAACAGAGCGTCCTTATTTATAAAAACAAAATACAAACGGGAAATAAGTGATGACTCATGGCCAAAAAAAACATCATACATCATGGTAAAGCCATGAGTCTCGTTCGTTGGCCCATTCTGTGGCGACCCGCCCTACTGCGGAGGCTCTACAGTGTTATTATAGTCAACTCTGTAGTTAACCACAATAGTATGCAGGCCTCTAGGGTCGTCGACAATCATGCTAAACTTGAAAATTGCTTGTTAATTTTGCGGAATAAATTTTTTTTTTCTTAAAATCATAATAAACTGTTCAAGAATATGATAAGGAAATCATGTTAACAAAATAACATGGATCATGATTCCCCTATCACATAATCTTAACTTGAAATCTTGTTCTTTTTGAAATTACATGTTCTAAATTTCAAAACTGTACAGCGGAAGACTAATGGTGACCACAATCCCTCGCCCAATCCCCCTGGCATGCATCTACTCTGTCCGTCGTCCACCGTAAACTACTGGTGAACAGGTCTCTTACCTGCAACATGTGAACAAACTGGTGAGTTATGAGCTCAGTAAGTTCAAATATAAAAACATGATCATAACATGCTGTACTGCTGTACTCATGCATGAAACTGGACTCTGTAAAACATGCTTGTGTCTGAAGGATTAGTCTTAGGATATTATCTATTATTAAGTTCTGGTTTTGGGCCCCTGATTGGTCGTACCGACATGTTAGCACAACTGGGAGCGGTACTTTAGTGCTGACCTCCTCAGTCTTAACTGAAGCTAAACATGAAAACCTCCCCGTGGGTCGAGAGGACGATATGCCAATAACTGGTTTAATTACCATCTTGCTGGTGTTCCAACTAGGTAGCATACTGATTGCCCTCACAGTAGGAACCTGTTATATGATTTGCTGGGGTGTGAGTTTTATTAACACACTAAAGTGCCTTGTGCACCTACCTATTTTCATGTTCTGGTACCTGTCTGACATATGTACTGAAACATGAAATTCTACATGCATGACATGAACTGATATGAAACTGACATGAATATCGTAATGTAGACAATCAATGTCTAACATACACGCCATACAATAAAACATGACATCATAACATAACAAGATTGTCCACGTTGCAGTCAGGACAATGCTCAAACTTACAGGAAATCTACGAGCGTAAGCCTCTGCTACTCTAGGACTGCTGTATCGAGGTCTCTGGCTTGAACTCCTATAAAAGAAATAATTACTGATTATTTCCAATATTCATCTTATATTGGAAACATGGCAAAATACGAAATTTCTATTTCCAGACTTTTTTTTTTTACTCTTTGGCTTCGGACATGCCCTCTTACACGGGCGTGTCTCTGGTCGTGTATTCTTTTGGACTTATGTGCCTGGCCGTGTACTTCATGGAACATGGCCATGTATATTTACACTGGTGGATACACGGCTGTGTTACTGGCCGTATACTCCTCTGGACTATACGTGCATGTCCTGCTGTCTAACATGGTCTGCTACACGCCCTTCTCTTGACCGTGTGCCCCTTGACACGGCCCGATACACGATCATGTTCTTGACCGTGTACCTCTCAGGTCTGAATTTTCTTGCAACACGGTCGAGCATGTGGGCATGTTCGGGGCCGTGTTCTAAACACGCCCTTGTACACGCCCGTGTATACGTCCGTGTTCATACCAGAATCAAGATTCTGAGTCGAACTACTCTGCTCTGTTTTTCTAAGGCTTTTGTGACCTTTGTTCTACTTCTTACACTCAAAATCGATCTCCATAAAATCGTTTCAAGATATTGATTACATTTCTACTATCACAAATCCATGGTTTCATAAGCAAAATCTCACCTTTTGCTTATGAACATCTCTTGACTCAACTTTTGAAAAATCTGAACTTCCTCGAAGAAAACTCACTAGACTTGGTTTTCTAACCCATCAAATCATGGATTCGTGTTTTAAAAACAACTAGACTCGAACCAAGTTTCTATTTTAACCGAAAATCTCAATACGATTTACTCATATTCTCTTTTTCCTTTCAAAACCCCAGATTTTCACCCCAAGAAAAACGTGAGAAAATGAGGATTTACCTTACTTGAAGCTTGAGAACTTCTTGTTGCTGATTCTTGACTGAATCTTGAACGATCTGTTGCTGAAACAAGAGAAAATCCGAACTTGAAAAGGGTTTTCTCTTTTCTCTTTTCTCTTTCTCTTTCTCGATCTCTTTCTCTTTCTTTCTTTCTCTCTTTGCCGTTTCTCTTTGCATCTGAAGCAAAGTGAATTAATTCACTTTGCTGTTGGGATTTGAGGCCCTCTCCCTCACGTGCCTCATTCCCTCTCTCATTTTCTTTTAATTTTCTTTAAGAATTTTGTAAGGGCTTGTTTGGCTAATCTTGGCCATTGATTAATGTGGCTTATTTGTGTGCCATTGATCTCTTAATATGCATTTTCCACATAATTTTCTATTAATTTTAAAACATCTTAATTTGAATTAATGCTTAGTTTTTAAACTATATTCATTAATTCATTATCTAATTTTGATTAAAACTCAATTAATCAAAATTTTTCTTTGCTCTACATTCTGTAGCATGTCTTACTATAAATGTGCATTTATTTACATATCTTGTACGAAATTTTTCGAGAGTGTTAAGTTTCTCGGTTATCACACATTCCACCCAAATAACTATATTTTCACCCAAATCTAACAAAGTAACAAATCTTATTGAAGTCAAAAATTATCTTATTTGGTCTCGGGTGGGACTACCCAACATGTTATAAAACCCCAATCTTATTGCATTGCAACATTAAATCAATAGTTTAACACTTTATTGCACTAATGGTGAAATAGGTGAAATACATGGTATCCTATAATTCATCACTTTATTATACTTATGCATCCATTCTTATAATTTTAAATGCATCCTGTAATTCAAAAATAAATCATAGTGCCTTGAATCTTTTTTTATGCATAAAAGTCATTTTTTCGTTGTCAACTAAAAATAAATTTAAAATAAAAAGCATAAAAATTCTGAAAAAAAAAGGAAAACAATAATAGATTCAAAACTCAAATTTAAAATCATGGTTACAAACATCGTCTAGCGATAATTTCAAACTTAATTCCAACAAGGCTTAGAGTTCAAATCCACTTATTCCAAATCAAAGCTAAAATCACCAAAATTTAGATCTAAAACAAAAATGTCAAGATCAGAAAATTGATATCAAATCTAATCATCAGGGACATTTTATTTTTCATCGAGTACGATGATATTATTTGAATAAGAAATATACCCTAATGAAATTACTGGACAAGGTATAAGATGATAAAAATGACAGACCATAGGCAGCTGAATAATATTTTTTTTCATTTCAAAATCTTATGAACTATTATATATGTACAGATACCTTAATTCAAATTCAGCATGCACCAAAGAATGCAAAAAAATAAAATGAGAATAAAATATAAATAAAATTTATTTAGAAAAAGCAAATACACACATCAAACTGACAATAATAAGGTGAAATAAAAGTGTAAGATGAATGTGGGAGGAAAAAAATACGGAAAAGGGATAAAGTTCTTTTTTTTTTTTTCCCTTCTTGAGCTTTAGGTCTTGTCACAAAATGTCTTCAAAATTTGATTTGTAACATATCCTTCTCTAAATTTTGAACCATTTGCAAATTTTCGCCTTTTAAATTATGGATGAAAAAATGACATACATGAATCACAGATATTCAATAAATTAGGGACATTTTGGTAAAATCATCTCTTTGGGTAGATTTATGTTTTTTTTTTTTCAACTGGAATAAAAAAAAACACGTTTATAAGAAAAGAAAAAAATTTTGCACACCCAACTCCTCAAATCTCTCTCAAGATTCAAATAACAACAAACACAATAATTATCATAATCAGAAGATTCAATTGTAGAAGAGTGGTGGTTGTAGGTAGAGCTTAACAATAATTCCACACTTGACCTTACCATTAATGAAGGGTTTGAATTCCCTACTCCAAACTCAAAAAAAAAAAAATATATATATATAGAAGAGAGCATTTCGGTCTCATGGCTAGACATTGAAATCACCACCTCTCCAAATCCACCCTAACACCCACGCAAAGAATGCTTTATGTAGCTTTCCACCTCAGACATCTAAACATCAGAATTTGCTCATGACGAAAGTGTACTTAACAGTGAGAATCCCAATCCATGATCAACACCATTTGAAAAATTTGAAACCAGAAATCCTATGGTATCATGATCACAATCTTCTCACTCTAACTCACGATCCTCCATGAACACGATCATCACGTCTTTGATTGCTTACAATAGGTGTGATTATTACAAAGGGTGAAAGACCCAAACAACCATAAATTTCCATAGCCCAAGAGCCCCTTTTTTAGAAAATGTGAAAGAGACAGGAAGAAAAAGAAAGAGAGAGAAAGAGAGACCCAAAAAAATATCACATATATTTTTCTCATCCATTTTTACATACCAGTTGTGTGAGATGTGGTCCTTATTTAAACAAGAACCCTTATTATTATGGATATATCACATAACCCACTAACCTAGCCCATTAACTGACTAATTAGTTTATTTAATTAATTAAACTCCCAAGCGCACTATGGGTGCCAAATTACCCATGTGCAGCACCTCCTACTCGTACATAGTGGGAGCATAAACATGTATCTCTCTCATCATCTCAATCACTATTTCATTCATACTATGCAAATGGGACATTCGCCCATCGCGCCACTTGTAAAAAAAAAAAAAAGTTTAAAAGCAGTATATTTGATTATAGCAAACCAACATATGACATCCCTAAAAGTGTCTCACACGCCTCAGACTCATTTGCTCATATCAGTTCTAGCATCCTCAATCCCTGTGAATAATATCTTAAAACAATGTTAAACCTCATTCTAGTAGCATTTATGTTCACAATTATAGTACCAACTTAAAGATGCAATATAACTTGCCAACTAGTAATCATAAACCACATACATGTTACCAGACAGTCTTCCTGTTGCCCTCATATCACTTAGCTTTGGTCTAATTGCTTACCTAGCTTTACCCCTTTAGATTGCATCATACATGATCATATAAAACAAGCTAAAGTAATATACAATAAACATCTAGCTCATGATATAGCCAAAAGTCACAGAGGCCACAATAAAAGTGTGAATCAAATTAAGTATAATGATCCATAAGGACTCATATAGTGAAGAAGCAAAAATTCATCCTTCCACTTCCTTATTTTGGTTGCCAAGCACATGTAATATGAAATACATGCTACAGGTAATTTCTCTTCTAAAAGAGCATATGTCTCAATCAAATATTGACATTAAACACAGTATGGATCTTAACCTAGTCATCACTCAGCATTTTACACAAATACTTTATATTCTCGCTAATTTCAAGCCATATTAAGGTTTCGCATTTGGCTATCCTGTAGGCTATGGTGGGATCTAATATAAATCCATAGTTTGTCTTAAATTAATGACCTTGTCTTGGCTCTTTTAAGGCAACATTTTTATAAGCATGGCTTAGCTCGCTACCTTAGCTCCATAAGCTCAATATGTCTCATTTTTGCTTGTTTTCTTAACACCAAAGGTGATTACTTGGATAAGCCTTATTGTGTATGCTTCTATAAATATCAATAATATGCATAACCAAATGAGATGTAGACTTCAATAATTTCTGTGTGCTTTATTGTGTTCTTTCCATCCCAAAGCTGTTAATCCATTATAACACATTTTAAGTCTACACTTTATTGCGACATAACTGATACTTTTAGAACTCAATCTCCATATAAGTAATACATTTATTAATTTCGTCAAACCTAACAATTTAAGTTGTGTTTTTTTCCCACATAATCAACTAAAACGGCCCCTGCCTTTTACAATTAAAATTTACACTTAGCACTCAAGCTAATATAAATTATTTCACACAATATGCACCATTACAACCTGGTGCACTAAATTCTTCACCATGCTAGGAATCATCTCCTGCTCACAAGCAATTCATTACGACTCTAATTTATTTTGTGCTCAAAATATTCATTGGAGGAGATTATTCTCATAATATTCTCAACTCTACTATGGACCCACTAAATGTAAATATCATATCATGTTTCTAACATGTATATCACAAATTAATTATGTGCACATAAGCATGTAATACCAACAAATAAACCATCAAAATAATTTATTGCAAATAATCATGCTTACTTAGTTAAAAACAAATACACTTAACAACATATACAAAGAATTCATAAATATATGCATATCAATTTTCCAAAATTAAGGTATACACATCTCATATAGCGAATAATTAACAAATATTCCAAAATAAAACCAAATGGAAGTAACCACAATAAATAAAACTTAAGCACTAAATTGGTAGAATGCTGCCATAACTCAGCAACAACCCCTTTGGGGTTGCTTCCCTGTTGGCGGTCACGGGATCAATTCCTAGAAGACATCTTGTATTTTTTTTTTTTAATAATTTTTTAAGAAAAAGACATGTAATACCATGGTTATGCATCATTTGGATGTTTTTGTCATGGTTGTTACATTTTTCCATTTTAGACATAATATCAGTTCAATTTTTAAAATTTGAGTTTTCAAGATAGCGTTTGGTATTGTTTTTGAAATCTGTTATGTTTTCAAAAAAACTGAAAATGAAATCATTTTAAAAACTTTTCTGAGACCGTTTCTGAAACTGTGTTTGGTTATATTTTCTGAATGTATATTTTCAAAAATAAAAAATGAAACTGTGTTTGGTTAATATTTTTGAAAACTAGTCATTTCATAAGTACTTTATAAAAATATATTTATGTTTAATTTTAAAAACATTATTGTGAATACCAAAAAATAAAAATTAATAAAAATTTTAATTAAAAAATTAATTAAAAATTAATAACCATAATATTTAAATATTTACTATATCAATTAAAACATAATTAACCATTATATTTAGTTACAAATACATTACAAAATAGCCTACACAAGATAATCAAACCAATTTACACCCATTTGCCACCAATAATAGTAGCACAATGAAATAAGTATCTTATAATTAATATAAATCAACAAACTAGTCATTATATAAGAGTTCAATAAACTAAAATCATGAAAACAAACAATATAAAGTAATCAAACTCAACAAATCAATCAATACTCCAGAGTTCAACATACTAAAATCATGAAAGTAAACAACATAAATCAATCTAACTCAACAAACCAGTCAATAGATAATAGAACAACAAATTGAAAGAGTTTAACAAACTGAATGAGTTTAAAACTGAAACCAATTATTAACCAATGACTACTCTACTAAGCTAAGGATGAAACCAATCTTTGTAGGTTGTTCCTCAGGAGTCTCTGATGGGCTGAGTTGAGGAACCGCAAGTGCCTCCCTAAGCATATATTCATGAATCTGGGATTTTTTATATTACAATTAGCACATTGGTCGTAGAATATATAGTTTGAGAAAAAAATAAAAATAAAACTAATGTCTGTCGGGGTAGTTGACAAACAATATACCTCATCAATTAACTTTTGAGGTTCACGAGTGCCGAATTTGGGGGATGCGTCACGAGATTTAATGGCCAGAGCCTGCCTCTCTTCCTTCTTGTAGTCCAGAGAACCCAAAGCACCATTTGGGCTGGTGGGCATGAAAGTAATAAGTGCAACTAAAGCAGTCCGCACTGCCAACATAAATGCGAAATTAACAAAACTGAAATACGAAAATTGGAATTTTTGGCTAACTTTTATAACATTACTTCAGAAAAGGAAATTTACCACTCCATGATGGCTGCCAGTGCTCAAGATGGTGATTAGATATGCTTAAACAAATCTTCGTCTGCGTTTCAAAACAACCATTTGGCTGAAAAAGGAAATCAAAAGAAGAATTCTTAGCGATCAAATTGGGAAAAAGTTATAATATATAGCATTCCCAAACCGCAAGATAAAGTATACTACCCAAAAGGGAAAGAGGCTAACAATATTATACCATCAACAACATAAAGGAAGGCAGCTTGAATGGATACTTTGCAGGCAACTGGATTCGTCCATGATAGATCCCACCCTCAAATTTCGTGTCACGGGGTCCCCTGATTGCGAATTGCCACTCGAATATATTCTCCTGTATTCAAAAACTATGAGCTTAAAACTACATACATTCCTTATTCACACAAAACTTCTTTAATCAAACAAATCAGCAAGAGGAGCTTTTCAAAAACTGAAAAGCTAAACTAAACAAGAGCACAAAACAGCAGAATACAGATCAAAATAGTGCACAAAGATTATGAAAATCACAGAGTAGTGTCCCACAGAACTCCCTCATTAAAGCAAGTTATTCAAAATACAAGGAATATAAATCAACTGCTTTGGGGATTTTGAAAGTACATTAACATTACGAATGTCCATAGCCAATTAATTTCCTAATTCTTTCCCTGTGATAACGATCTCAAACATAAACAAAAGGCATGAATAAACAACTCGATCTAATCTCAACAAATTAATCCGTTACACATAGAAATCGTGCAATATCTTAATGCCATTTCAGTGGCCGACAAAAACCTAATCTTTGCAATCAAAAGAGCAACCAAATTTTAGCAAAGGCTAAGCTGAAACCAAATTGCAAACAAAAATCACTGCTCGATCAGAAAAATTAAGGATCTTCCAAAAAAATAAACGTCCCCCCTGAAAAATATAAATTGCGATCTAGAAAACACAAATTTCACCACAAATTAATTCGAACTTCAGAGAAAAATAACTAAATCAATTAATCAGCTGAAAAAAAATTAATGAAAAAGAATAGAAATAGAAAAGGAAACCTCAAGAGGCAAGCTCATGAAATCGTCGGAGGGATTGGATTGCATCTCCTTGATCGTGATGGGGGAGAACAATAACGCCACAACCACCACTGAATGAGGGTCGACAGAGCTCAGGCGACGGCGATGAACGAGGCCAGGGGAGGAAAGACAGGCAGAGTCGAGCCCAGGGGAGGAGAGAAAGCTTCGGTCAACGATAATGAACAGGAAAGGGAGAAAGGGTTGGAGTCGAGACTGCGGAGGCGAGGTTTAGGTCGGCGGCTCTGTGTTCATGTGGCTGAGGAAAAATGCCAGAGAAAGAGAAAACGATTATATCTCATTTTCTAACTTAAGCGATAAAAATTTGAATATAACTCACCAGTTTCAAGATTTTTTTTCAATAATGGTGCCAAAAAACGTGTTTCCATATTGATTTAGGAAACGATTTTCTTGGAAATCGTGAAAACAATTTCAAAACCAAAAACAAACAGGGCCTAAGTTTTATTGAGTTTCGATTTTTGCCCCTGACTGAGGTTTTCCCTTATTTCTCACTTTTTTATTCTTGAAATCATACTCTGATTCCTTTCTCTCTAACCTTTTCTCACTTTCCCTCATCTTCCTCTTATCTCTCACTCTTTCTAAAATCCATCACTCTCACTCATCTATTCTCTCTCTTTTTCCCTGTTTTCTCTCACTCGTCTCACTCCCGACGACGGGAAAGCTCTGACAACAAGGACGAGATTCTAGCGAGTAGATCTATGTCTGATGTCGGCATCGCCATCGGACGTCATCCTCGAGATAGAGAGAAGCACAGCGGACATTGACGATGTTGGTGGACTTACAAAATCCACAGTGTTGGATTTTGTCTTTAAAGAGAGAAATTTTTCAGTGGCCTTGAAGCTAGTTGACGAGGAAGAACACCTCCTTCACCAGATCCAGCAGAAGCCATCTTTTTTTTTTTTGGAGAAAAAAACATGTAATGCCACACAGTTCAATGACAAAAGACATGTAATGGCATGGTTATGCACATTTGGGTGTTTTTTTAATGGTTGTTACATTTTTCCTTTTTAAACATGATATTAGTTCAATTTTTAAAATTTGAGTTTTCAAATTTTTATAGAGTTTTGATTTTGCCCTTGATTGAGCTTTCCCCTTCTTTCTCTCTCTTCTGCTCTCAAAATCAATATGTGATTCCTCTCTCTCTAAATTTCTCTTACACTCTCTCTCATTTTTCCATATATCTCTCTCTCTTTCTCTCTAAACTACCTTACTCCCCCTTATCTATTCTCTTTCTCTCTCACCTGTGACGAGCAAGCTCTGACGATATGGATGAGAATTCGACGAGCAGATCTACGTTTAGCATCGCCATCGCCACCGCCATCGCCTGTTGCCCTCGAGATAGAGAGAAGCACAGTAGACGTTGACGATGATGGTGGATTTTCAAAATCCATGGTGTTGGATTTGGTCTTTGAAGAGAGAAATTTTTTAGTGGGATTGAAGCTAACCGACGAGGAGCAACATTTCCTTCATTGGATCCAACAGAATCCACCTTTTTTTTTTTTTTTAGAGAAAAAGACATGTAATGCCACCAAAGCTCGGCCGCAAAAGACATGTAATGCCATGGTTATGCACCATTAGACATTTTTGTCATAATTGTTACTCTTTTCCTTTTCTGATATGATATCAGTTTATTTTTTTAAAAATTGAGTTTTCAAATTTTTATTGAGTTCCAATTTAGTAAAAAATCTGCCACAATTTAGTGGCAACCCTTTTGCTTTGGGGTTGCTTCCATGCTTGCGGTCATGGGATTGATTGCTAGTAGAAGTCATCCTTCTTCCTTTTTTTTTTTTTTTTTTGAGAAAAAGACATATGTCATAATTGTGCACCATTTGAATATTTTTACCGTGTTACATTTTACCTTTTTTAACATGATATCAATATAATTTTTAAAATTTAAGGAAACATTTAGATAATATATTATATTTGTATTACCTTTTAATATAATGTATTAAATGTAATATGTATTTAAATAAAAAATATTTATATTGCATTCAAATACAATGTTTGTATAAATAAAAAATATTTAAATTATATTATATATAATGTAATTGATAAAAATAAAGAGAAAATAGGAAAGAAAAAGAAAGCATGCGATGTTATTGATAAAAGTAATAAAAAATATAAAATGATAAATAATAATTATATTAGATTTAAATTTTGATATGATTGATATTTAAATAAAAATTATATTATTTCTAAACATAATAATACGAACATAATATCCTTCCCAAAACACTGCCTAAGTTTTTAAATTTTTATTGAGCTCGGTTTGTATCTTGACTAAGTTCCCCCCCCCCCCCCCCCCTCTCTCAAACTTTCTCTCTCCCATCTTCCCTTATCTCTCTCTATCTCTAAAATCCCTCGCTCTCTCTCATCTATTCTCTCTCGTTTTCCCTCTCCTCGCACTTGTCTAACTCCCGACGAAGGACAAGCTTAGATGACGAGGACAAAATTCGGACAGGCAGATATGTGTCCGACGATGACATCCATAGCTCGTCATCCTCGAGATGGAGAGAATCGCAGTGGATGTTGACGATGATGGTCGACTTACGAGATCCACAGTGTTGGATCTGGTCTCTGACGAGAGAAATTTTCCGGTGGGATGGAAGCTAGTCGATGAAGAGCAACATCTGCTTTATCGGATATGATGTTTTCTTACACAATCTCGACGGCGCCTTCCCGTTTCTCATGCACGATCGCTGCAACGATCGGGCGAGCAAAGACACTAGTGGATGTTGATTCGGGGCCTGAGGCGGAAAGAATCTCGCGAGGAGATCCATGTTACTGATGATTCGGCGCTGGAGTCGAGAAGATTCTCGCGAAGAGATCCACTGTTATAACCATTTGGCGCCAAAGTCGAGCAGATCTCATGCATAGAGATCCTCGGCATCCTCGTACAGTTGTCACAAAGATGAGATGTCAAGTGGTCAGATCGTACTCCACCGCGGCCAGATCTGATTCTTCACTGGCGAACAAGTTATCACGTGCGAGCTTCTGAATACTGCTTGAAATATTTGTGAGATCCGCTTCAAATCTGGATGGGTTATGTCTGAGTCATCGCTGATGAAGTCATGGTTTTTCTTCTTTTTTGTTTTTTTTCCCCCTTTTGAATCTAAGTCATAATTAGCAGAAATTTAATTGGTTGTGTAAGAAGCTGGTAGTAAAGACTATGAAACTCCTGAGTGGACGTCTTCTACATCCCAATTTGATCACTTGAATATAATGAAGGGTATTCTGACAGTGAAAGTGAAGTTGCATGCCAAGTATCTTCTAACTCGAATTCGAGTGTAACTTTCATGTTTTTTTATGCTCTAAACATCATTTCATGACTACCATGAACTCTAAATTTCGTGTGTGTGTGTGAGTGTGTGAGTGAGTGTATTTGTATGGGTGTTAGATTTCTCCTCTTAATGGAAATTTTGTGATATATGAAAATTTGTTGTTAAAAAGAACCAGATGGACAATTGCAAGAGTAGTATTAGGCTCTATGTCATCTTATTGCAGATTCTAAAATTTACAAAAAAAAAAAAAAAAGGCTAACGAACAAGAAGAGAGCATCAACAATGGCGATGTCCCTGCTCCAATCCCTGAGGTGGTTCTTCAAGCAGCCTTGGAAGATCACCTGCCCATGTGCCTCCCCCGGGTACCGCTCCACCGTCCCCAGCGCCCTCGAGTACCACCTCGCCTGCCCGGCCACCACCAAGCCTGAGCTTTCCGTGCCGACCTCCAACCACGAGACCGTCTTCGACATCAAGTACTACTCCAGAGACCAACACAGAGTTGTTCTCTCTTTGTCGGTGCGGAGACTTTGTTCACGATAGCCTTGATGTTTTTCTTGATTGCATGAATGCCTTTGGGTGAACTTTCACTTTATTTTGTCCATGAATATATTCATATTCATATAATAAACAATGACGAATCGGTGCCTAACTTTGTTCCGAGTGATTCGAAAAAGTGTGGTCTATTTTCTTGAGTTTTTTCGGCTGTTTTGTACTGGTTTTCTGTTTCTTTGTCTTGCTGCTTGTTGATTTGGTGAATGAAAGTTCTCATTTTAGCAACAAATAAAAAAAGGGTTAAGAATGCTACATCTCATTTGTTTAAATTCCGGAAACTTTACTATCTATTGGAATTTGTCCATATTTGTTTCCTATGAAAAAAAAAAAAAGAAAAAAAAAACAAACAAAAAAAAGTTAGAATGAAATTAACAGGATGGTTTTAGACCATCTTTTAACGGTTTTTATTGGGAATAAATTGAAATCTATATAACATGGATTGGGATAAATTGAAATAGTAAAAATTAATTGAAATCTATATAACATGGATTGGGATAAATTGAAATAGTAAAAATTAAAAGCAAAAGTTAAAGGATAAAAATAAAAAGTATTATAGCAATCCATAGGAGGTGGATTGGATTCCATCTCCTTAGATGAGCCTAATATAGAATGGTTTTTTAAAAAACAGCATTGTATGTTCATCATGAAAATTTCTCATCTCTTGCTGTGCACATCATGCTACTCTCCTTTTTCTAGTAGTACTTGTTTGACTCATGCACTTACGAGAAGATTTCACGCAATATAATATGATATTAAATATTGTATAGAGGATAATATTTAAGAACAATAATCTAAAAGTTAGGATCTTTAATTAATTATTACTTGTACGGTTTATTCTCATAACGAAGGGGACAATCTTATCTGAATTGATATTAAAGTATCATCATAATGAAAGTGTTTTATTCATATTCATATTATATAGGATGAAAACATGATTAATTTGAGTATTTGATAATCTTTAATAGCATATAGAGCATTCAAAATCAATCAATGATGATCATGTATGGAATAATAAGTTATTAGCATACTCTTGTTTGAGGTATTATATCTTTTAACATATTGAGTATAGATTCATAGTAGCTAAAATTCGTTCTTAGTATATTAGAGATGTAACAAAGTAAATATCTAGAAATGTTAATTGACAAGATGAAATCTATTCCTTAAAAAAAAAAAAGTAGATGAATAGAATTATTTATACAATCGAAACTGAAACTAAAAATAAAATAGGATTAGTGAGACAAAGTCTAGAAAAATTAATGAAAGCAAAATTAAGTTCAATTTCACCTAATTAGTTTCATTTTGATTAAAATTATCCTATAATTGATTATTTTTAATTGATGGAGTTTTTTAGCCGAATGCATTAATTTACATAAAAGTCTCTTCTTATAAACTAATGGGTTAATTTATATTTATTAAAGCCCATATATTCCTATGAGGGACTGATAAACACCAATTCATTAAGATCAAGAATCTACAATAACTACATAAACTTTAAGGATATATTCCTAATCTAATATGAAACTCTATTATTGGTCAACATCTAAACTCCATTATTCAACTTCATTCAAGTTCAATAAAATCAATTAATAATTGATCAAATCATTAGAAGCATAAAACAAACAATAGAATAAAAAAAATTTCAACAATTATCTACCAACCAAAGATAGAAAAATAAATCACAATCCATTAAAAAGGAACCATTAGAACCTTAAAATCAAAAACCTAATGCATAAAAAAAATTGAAAATAAAATTAAACAAATTAATAGTTCAAGCATTTAAAATTACAAAAATAAAGAGAGAAAATAGGAAGCAAAAACCCATTAAAAATTGTCACAAATCTTCAAAATTTTCTCCAAATTTCATCTCTCCTTCTTGCTTTTCAAAGTGCATTCTCCTTTAAAATTTATTAAGTAAAAATCTTAAAACTAAAACTGAAAATAAAATACTAAACTTAAAAATCCTACACTACAAATATTTTCCTTTTTTTTTTTCTTTTCTCTTTTCTTTTCTTTTTTTTTTTTTAGTTTACTTCTTCATTTACTTCTCTTTTTCTTCGTCTCTGGTTCGGCTCTCCAAACCCTCGGCACTGCCCAAACCCAGAAGCTCGCCTCAGCAGCCCATAACTCAAAACCTAAAAGGCACCATTTTCTTTTCTTTTCTTATTTTTTTTCTCTTTCTTTTCCTCAGTGCGTGCCAGTTGCAGCAAACTTTTCCTTTTTTAATTTTGTTTTGTTTTTTTTTTTGGGCAGTTTACACATGGAAAGAACGGATTCGCTAACTGAAGGCCATTGATGCATGGCGGCTTTGAGTTGGTGAAGGAGGCGAGTGCACGCAGACTCCCATGGGCTAGCGTGCGTGGGAACAAAACAAGTCTGGCACATATTGACGCCGGCTCTACTTCCACGCTATTTTATCGGGGCGTGGACTTCATGTCCGTGTAAATATTAGACAATCAGGGTACTTATTATATATTTTATGTTAACAATTAATGTTAAAATTTTTCATAATATAAATTTTGTTCCAACAATTAAAACAAATAATTAGTGTAAAACTATCTTAATATTTAAAGTAAATATTTTATGCTCAAGTTATAACCATATTATCAAAAAATATATATTACAAAGATATATTGTTTGATAATGACATATTGGATTGAGATCAAAGTACAATTAATTTACATAGTTTATTTAAGTAGATTAATTCACTTTCAATGTTTACTATGCAATGACCTTAATCCTGATTAGGTGAATCGCTTCATGTGTACAATTTATGTATTTTGATATTCTAAAGACTAAAGTATTTTAGAGGTAGTAAGCTTATAAACTGGATCGTTAGGTACATGACAAGTATACGATGGAGGATTTCCTTATAGATATGAAATCATAACTCTAATGAGGAGTAAATGTTATTCTCTTAAACGCATTATACTTGTAACAACCGAGATTTTCTAACCGTTCTCGGGATCATTGTATAGTGAAAATTTATATATATTAGTGTGATGAAAATATATATAAATTTTACACTAATGATGATTTATTAGAGTTGACAAATGTTTTATCGCTATAAATGTAACGATTTTCGAATTAAAACGCCTCAAATAGTACTTTTTCGGTATCAAAAAACAGAATTCTGCTGAGACTTAAAATGTGGCAAACATAGACTCCAGATGGAAAATAATGAAATATCTAGGGTTTATGGAGTGTTTTAAATGATATAAATGCATCGAAAGGCTCTAATAGCGTTTCGGGAGGTAAACTGCGAAATTTGGCCAGTATAGCTTTTCGGTCAAAATTTCGACAGATGAAAATTATACTACAATTAAAGAAAAACCTATACTGTATAAACAAATAATATTTTCTTATTAATATAAGAATCAATGGATGAGATCAAAGATACCTTTTTGATCCAAAGGTTACCAAAAATAAGGAATTTTCAGAATTTCTTTCAAAATCCAATTAAGAAAGAAATTATGCATTTAATGCAATGCTTAGCTGCTCATGCACGTGGAAGAGAGGGGGAGAAACAGCTGTGTTTCAGCTGAAAAAGTTCCAAAATTTTTACAAAAATGCCCCCAAGAAATTTTCATTTTGACCCTAAAATTTTCAAAAATTACAAAAAAGCCCCTAAGGATTTGTATAAACTTTTGCTCTGATTTCCCACGTTCCCCACAGCAGAAAAATCACCATTTTCTCTGTTCTTCTTCTTCTCCCACGTTCCCACACTCACAAAAACTTCCAAAATTTCAAAAGTTGCAAATTTTGAAGAAAAAGTGTGAGAAAACTTCAACTCGAGGAGTCTTCACCTTAAAACTCAAGTAAGTTCTTCAAAATTCTGTTTTAATGCTTGTTTTTAAGTGTTTATGAGAATAGTGGAACAAAATGGGTTTAGAATGGTTTTGAGTGTTTTGATGAAATTCATGTGGAAAAACATGTTTTGAGCTTGTTTTTGAAATATTTGTGGGGTTAGTTTTTGAAAACAAATGTGTTGCATGGGGGAGGGAAATTTGACGTGAAAAAGAGGGTGAAAATCCTTATGGAATAGTGATGATTATGTATTGTGAATTGGAAAAGGAATTGATGTTGTATATAAGTGTTGAAAGGAAGAAAGACAAAGAGGAAATTTAGGGTCGTGAGTAAAACCCTAATTTTGGAAATATTGCTATGCCTTGTATATGAGAATGAATTATTGTTATGTACTGGGATTTTGAGCAGGTTTATAATGAAAACTGTGTTCAATAACGCGATTTAAGCTGTTTTGGCACAGTGGGAAAATAAGAATTTAAGCCGTTATAATGCTGAAATTTTCGGACTTATAACCAAGGCTAAGGGTTTAAGGATGACAATGTAGGGGTGTTCGTCGGGTGGGTTGGGTGGATTTTTGACATTTTTTAACCCACCCAATGAAGATTGGGTGGGTTAAAAAATTTTTTCACCCACCCAATTAACCCAATATATAAAATTGACCCACCCAATTAAAGTTTGGGTGGGTTTGACGGGTTTTTCGGGTTCGTCGGGTTCGGCAATTTATAAAAATAAAATAATAAAGCATGACTTAAAAATTTAATCATAAATCAAAATACAAGCTTAAATATTCAAATAAAGAAGTCATATAAAGACAATAAGAACTAATTAAAACATGCTTTTAATGAATACTAAGAAATATCAACCACAAACAATCAAATCTATTTCACAAGAATAATCTCTAACTCCAATGTGTGTAGTAACAAGAACTTAAGTTAGACAAATTGAAATGAACTTAAAATCTTGTTCTTAAATCCTAACAGAAGGGAGGATCAGGGGAGGCTAATGGCAAGTGGCGGCTAGGGTTGGGCAAGGACAAGGCATGAGACGAACACGGACTTGGGGAGACAAAAATGAATACGTCGAGGGGTGACGGCCAATGGTCGAAGAAATGGACGATTGGAGGAAGCTGGTGGGACATCGGGTTTGGTAAGGGCAAGGCACAAACTTTGGCTTGGGGGAGGTATAAATGGGAAATGATAGTCGGATCAACAAAATTGGCTTAGGTTAATCATTATATTTTTTCTAAATATAAAAAAAAAAAAACACACACACACACACATTCATTGGGTGGGTTGGGTTTTGATCGGGTTTTAGAATTCCAACCCGAACCCACCCAATTTGACATTGGGTTGGGTGGGTCAACCCGAATTCTTTTTGGGTCTGATGTGGACCCAACCCGTCGGGTTTTTCTTGGGTGGGTTGGGTGGGTTATTTGGGTTTTCGGATTTTTTGTTCACCCCTATGACAATGTATGGAAGAAATGTTTAAATGTTCTAGTGTTGACGTATAAACATTTCACTAAATGTTGAACTGTTTCATTATAGGGCAACAACTAGAAACCAAGGAAAGGAAACATTAGCAGATTTCTGGTAAGTTCTGGCATTTAAATGTCTGGACATGAACAACTGGAACCCTATGTTATTTTTGAATTTCAATTTATGTATAACCTAAATTCTTTGGCTAGAAAAGTTATATGTTGTTGTGAACTCGTTAAAACGCCTAAATTGGCGAGTATACGAGTGTGCATTGATTGTGTTATGTATATATGATTATGTTTTATGGATTTTGACCCTAGAATGCCTTAATCATGTCTTAGGGTTGATTGTATGCGTGAGAAATGGCTTTGGTGTCAAAATGTGTTTAAAAACCTATTTTAGCCGGAGCCAAGCGCTAAGCGCTGGCCAAAAAGCGCCCCGGCGCTGAGCTTTCGGCCAAAATTTGGTGTTAAAAACCCGTAGGAGTGCCAGGCGCTAGTGTAAAAATTGGTGAAAGCGTCAAGCGGGAAAGAATTTCGGAACCACAAGTTATCATTCCACAGGAACCTTTATATGAAAGGTTTCGACGTATGAGACCATCAGAGTTTGATGGATCTTTAGATCCGTTAGAAGCGGAAGAGTGGCTATCATCCTTTCAGAGAGTCATAAACTTTATGAATTTGACCGACAGGGAAAAAGTCCTCTGTGCTTCATACGTACTGAACAGAGATGCACGGTACTGGTGGGAAACGGTTTGTTTGAGAAAGGATGAGAGTCAAATGACATGGAATGATTTTGTGGATGAATTTAATTAAAAATACTATGACCCTGCTGCTCTCGGACCACAACAGAGAGAGTTCAAGAATTTAAAGCAAGGAAACCAGATAGTGATGGAAGTATGCCATAAATTCGACCGGCTGTCGAGATTATGTCCATATATGATCCCTAGTGAAGGGGATCGCATTCGAAATATGATTGGGACATTTCGACTAAAAATCACCGTAATGGTCGATAGTGCAGCATCTCCACCAACGTCAATGGCTGAATGTGTCTCCAGAGCTTTGAAAGCTGAATTTCACCTGACAAGAGCCAGAGAAAAACGGGCTCAAGTATGGGAAGCCCGGAAAAAGGAGAAACAGCAATCGAGACAAGGTCAAGGTGGAAATCAAGCGCCACAGGAAAATCGCTCCAACCAGTCTCCAAAGCCTGGACAAGGAGGTGGACAGAGGCCTCAGAATTCCAATAAAAGAAAAGGGAATTTTAGGGGTAACAGGAACCAGCAACAGAAGAACGCAGCAAATGCTGGTCCCAGTGTACCAGGTCCTGTGAGCACATCCAATTGTCCTACGTGCGGAAAGAAGCACTTGGGAGAATGCAGATTAGGCCAAAATGTTTGTTACTACTGAGGCAAAGAAGGCCATTATGCAAGAAGTTGCCCGAGTAACCAGCAGAATCAAGCTGGCGTGGTTCCTCAACGTCTGTCAAATGCTCAGATGCACGCTATTGCAGCAAAGGCAGAAACGCCATCACGACAACAGGAGCAAATTGAAAAGGCACCTCCAACTAATGCACGAGTGATGGCCTACACAAAAGAGGATGCAGAAGCGGGCATGTCTATCATTGTTACAGGTCAAATTTCTATCGGTCAACGCTCGGCATATGCTTTATTTGATTCGGGTGCTTCACATTCATTTGCATCACAAGAATTTACCACCAGGTTAGAGCATGCTAAGGATAGAATTGGAATGACCTTTAGGACTATGTTACCTTCGGGTGAAGTATTGTTGTCAGATTACTGGTTACGACATGTGCCAGTAAATATGGCAGATAGAGAGCTTTTTCTTGACCTAATTGTGATAAAGATAGCAGATTACGATGTAATCCTAGGAATGGATTTCCTGGGAAAGTACCAGGCTACGATCGACTGCCGCCATTGAAGGGTAATCTTTCGACCAAATGGAGAAGAAAGCTTTGAATACGTTGCTTCACCTCCAAAGCCATCGAAAATCATGATTAATTCAATGAAGGCTCACAAGCTGATAGCTAAAGGATGCATGGGATATCTAGCTTTTGTGACTAATGTAACAAAAGAAGAAAAGTTACAACCAGTGGATATTCCCATAGTCAATGAATTCATGGACGTATTTCTCGACGAATTACCTGGGTTTCCACTGGAGCGGGAGATTTCTTTTGAAATCGAATTAGTACCAGGAATGGCACCGATATCCAAGGCCCCTTATCGGATGGCTCCAGCCGAATTGAAGGAGCTACAGACGCAGTTAAAGGAGTTGTTGGATAGAGGTTTCATTCGACCAAGCTATTCGCCCTGGGGAGCTCCAGTTCTATTCGTGAAAAAGAAGGATGGAACTCTACGAATGTGCATAGATTACAAGGAACTGAATAAAGCCACCATCAAGAATAAGTACCCACTACTCAGGATCGACGATTTATTTGATCAACTGAAGGGAGCCTCAGTCTTTTCGAAGATTGATCTACGTTCTGGGTGTAACAAAGACGTCGTTCAGAACGAGATACGGACACTATGAATTTCTGGTGTTGCCGTTTGGATTGACGAATGCCCCAACTGCTTTCATGGATTTGATGAACCGAGTCTTCAAGAAATTTTTAGATAAGTTTGTCATTGTATTTATTGATGACATCCTTATTTATTTGAAGACCCGAGAAGACCATGAAGAACATTTACGATGAGTACTACAAACACTCAGAGATCACCAGCTGTATGCTAAATTTTCAAAGTGCGAATTTTGGTTAGATCAAGTTTATTTCCTAGGACACAAGTTGTCTAAGGATGGAATTTCTGTTGACTCCGCAAAGATTGAAGCTGTTAGCAAGTGGCTTATCCCGAAAAACGTTACTGAAATTCATAGTTTTCTGGGATTAGCCGGAGACTACAGGCGTTTTGTGGAGGGATTCGCTAGGCTTGCTGAACCTCTTACAGTGTTAACCAGAAAGGAAAAGAAGTACGAGTGGACAGCAGCATGTGAAGAAAGCTTCCAAGAATTAAAGAGGAGATTAACAAGCGCACCTATCCTTGCCATTCCTATTGATGGGGAAAGATTCGACATCTACAACGATACTTCGAAAGAAGGATTAGGAACGGTATTGATGCAAAACGGGAGAGTTATAGCTTATGCTTCACGGCAACTAAAGAATCATGAGAAGAATTATCCAACTCACGATTTGAAACTAGCTGCAGTCATGTTTGCATTAAAGATTTGGAGGCATTATCTTTATAGGGTTCAATGTCAAATTTTCACATATCACAAGAGCCTGAAATACTTCTTCACTCAAAAGAAGTTGAACATGAGATAGCGTCGATGGCTAGAACTCGTAAAAGATTACAATTGTGAGATCTTATATCATCCAGGGAAAGCGAATCGAGTTGCTGATGTTGTGAGTCGCAAATCAACATTGGTACAGCAATTACCGATCGATGGATTATCCAAGCCGCTACAAAAGGAGATTAATTCGTTAGAAATAGAATTGATTTCCGGAAGCTTGGCTACTTTACAATTGAAACCAACACTATATGATAGGATTAAGGAGGCTCAGACACAAGATGTGTACTTGGAAGAGAAGAGAGACCGAGTCAACAAAGGAGAAGAAATTGACTTCAGCATCGAGGCAGATGGAATGCTGTTGATGAAAGGAAGAATTTGCATACCTGCCAATAAAGAATTGAAGGAGCAAATTGTGAAAGAAGCCCATCAGACACCTTATTCTGTTCATCCAGGAGCCACCAAAATGTATCATGACTTAAGATTACAATTTTGGTGGAAGAGAATGAAGAATGATATTACCGAGTTTGTTAGTCGATGTCTAACATGCCAGAGAGTCAAAGCAGAGCACAAGCACCCAGGCGGGAAATTAGAACCTCTAGACGTTTCAGAGTGGAAGTAGGAGCATATTACCATGGATTTGGTGGTAGGGCTACCCAAGACACGAGGAGGATATGATGCCACATGGGTGATAGTAGATCGACTGATGAAAACAGCTCGATTTATAGCGGTAAAAATGACATTCACATTGGAGAAATTCGTAAGCTTATATGTTGCTAATGTGATTAGATTACATGGAGTTCCAAGATCCATTATATCTGATCGAGACGGCCGTTTTACCTCCAAATTCTGGAAGTGTGTACAATAAGAGATGAGCACAGAATTGAAGTTTAGCACGGCTTTTCATCCTCAAACTGATGGACAATCTGAGCGAACCATTCAGAATTTAGAGGATATGTTACGAGCTTGTGTCATGGATTTCAAAGAAGCATGGAATGAGAAACTGTCGTTGATCGAGTTCTCCTACAACAACAGTTATCAAGCTTCGATTGGAATGGCACCCTATGAAGCTCTTTACGGTAGGAAGTGTAGATCCCCAATCCACTGGTATGATTTAAAAGAAAAGCAACTGCATAAAACTGATTTTATTCAAGAGACTTCAGAAGCAGTTGAAAAAATACAGAAACGAATGAAAACAGCCCAAAGTCAACAGAAGAGTTATGCCGAAAAACGACGCAGATTTCTTGAATTTCAAGAAGGCGACTTTGTATTTCTTAAAGTTGCACCTATGAAAAGAGTTATGCGTTTTGGAAAGAAGGGCAAACTCAGTCCGAGATACATCGGACCATTTGAAGTTATCAAGCGGATTGGGAAGGTGGCTTATAGATTAGCATTACCACCTGATTTATCCAAGGTACATGATGTCTTTCATATTTCTATGTTACGCAAATATGTACCTGATCCATCGCATATTTTGAGATATGAGCCGATACAAGTACAGAGTGACCTGTCTTATGAGGAAAAGCCTATTCAAATACTCGCACGAGAAGACAAGGTACTCAGGAATAAGACAATCCCATTAGTCAAAGTGTTGTAGTGTAATCACCAAACGGAAGAGGCTACATGAGAAAGAGAAGATGAAATGAGAGCCCTATATCCCCACTTGTTTTAAATTCTCGAGGACGAGAATTCTTTAAGGGGGGAGGGTTGTAACAACCGAGATTTTCTAACTGTTCTCAGGATCATTGTATAGTGAAAATTTATATATATTAGTGTGATGAAAATATATATAAATTTTATTCTAATGATGATTTATTAGAGTTGACAAATGTTTTATTACTATAAATGTAATGATTTTCGAATCGAAACGCCTCAAATAGTGTTTTTTTGGTATCGAAAAACAGAATCCTACTGAGACTTAAAATGTAGCAAACATAGACCTCAGATAAAAAATAATGAAATATCTAGGATTTATGGGGTGTTTTAAATGATATAAATGCATCGAAAGGCTCTAATAGCGTTTCGGGAGGTAAACTGCGAAATTTGGCCAGTATAGCTTTTCGATCAAAATTTCGACAGATGAAAATTATACTATAGTTAAAGAAAAACCTATACTGTATAAACAAATAATATTTTCTTATTAATATAAGAATCAATGGATGAGATCAAAGATACCTCTTTGATCCAAATGTTACCAACAATAAGGAATTTTTAGAATTTCTTTCAAAATCCAATTAAGAAAGAAATTTTACATTTAATGCAATGCTTAGCTGCTCATGCACGTGGAAGAGAGGGGGAGAAACAGCTGTGTTTCAGCTGAAAAAGTTCCAAAATTTTTGTAAAAATGCCCCCAAGAAATTTTTATTTTGACCCTAAAATTTTCAAAAATTACAAAAAGGCCCCTAAGGATTTGTATAAAGTTTTTCTCTGATTTCCCACGTTCTCCACAGCAGAAAAATCACCATTTTCCCTGTTCTTCTTCTTCTCCCACGTTCCCACACTCACAAAAACTTCTGAAATTTCAAAAGTTGCAAATTTTGAAGAAAAAGTATGAGAAAACTTCAACTCGAGGAGTCTTCACCTTAAAGCTCAAGTAATTTCTTCAAAATTCTGTTTTAATGCTTGTTTTTAAGTGTTTTTGTGTTTATGGGAATAGTGGAACAAAATGGGTTTAGAATGGTTTTGAGTGTTTTGATGAAATTCATGTGGAAAAACATGTTTTGAGCTTGTTTTTGAAGTATTTGTGGGGTTAGTTTTTGAAAACAAATGTGTTGCGTGGGGAGGGAAATTTGACATGAAAAAGAGGGTGAAAATCCTTGTGGAATAGTGATGATTATGTATTATGAATTGGAAAAGGAATTGATGTTGAATATAAGTGTTGAAAGGAAGAAAGACAAAGAGGAAATTTAGAGTCGTGAGTAAAACCCTAAATTTGGAAATATTGCTATGCCTTGTATATGAGAATGAATTATTATTATGTACTGGGATTTTGAGCAGGTTTATAATGAAAATTGTGTTCAATAACGCGATTTAAGTTGTTTTGGCACAGTGGGAAAATAAGAATTTAAGCCGTTATAATACCAAAATTTTCGGACTTATAACCAAGGCTAAGGGTTTAAGGATGACAATGTATGGAAGAAATGTTTAAATGTTCTAGTGTTGACCTATAAACATTTCACTGAATGTTGAACTGTTTCATTATAGGGCAAAAACTAGAAATCAAGGAAAGGAAACATTAGCAGATTTCTGATAAGTTCTGGCATGTAAATGTCTGGATATAAACAACTGGAACCCTATGTTATTTTTGAATTTCAATTTATGTATAGCCTAAATTCTTTGGCTAGAAAAGTTATATGTTGTTGTGAACTCGTTAAAACGCCTAAATTGGTGAGTATACGAGTGTGCATTGATTGTGTTATGTGTATATGATTATGTTTTATGGATTTTGAGCCTAGAATGCCTTAATCATGTCTTAGGGTTGATTGTATGCGTGAGAAATGGCTTTGGTGTCAAAATGTGTTTAAAAACCTATTTTAGCCAGAGCCAAGTGCTAAGCGCTGGCCAAAGAGCGCCCTGGCGCTAAGCTCTCGGCCAAAATTTGGTGTTAAAAACCCAGTAGGAGCGCCAGGCACTAGTGTAAAAATTGGTGAAAGCGTCAGACGCTAGAGTATGGGCGCTAGGGTATGAGCGCTAGGGTATGGGCGCTAGTGTAAAAATTTATAGAAGAGCCAGGCTCTAGGGTATAAGCGCCAGCCGTTAGGGTAAAGATCCAGTAGGAGTGCCAGGCTCTAGGGTATGAGTGCCAGGCACTAGTGTAAAAATATGCAATAGAGCCAGGCGCTAGGGTATGAGCGCTGGCGCTAGCACCGGATTTCAAAAGCGCCAAGCGCTGCAAGGGGAGTGCCGAAGCGCTGAAGTTTCTGTCCAAAGTTTTGCAGAAAAATAAGATGAAGGGCCAGGCGCTCGGGGATGAGTGCCAAGCACTCCAACTGTTCCAAAAATGTATAATTAAAGTTTTGTGCCTCATTTCCAGTTCCAATCACGCCCCAATGTTTAAGTGCACGGATGATGAGTCTTAAACAGTATTTTTGGACTGAATAGGCATAACATCGAGTACATTAATTATGAATATGTACACTGGAACAGTTAAGACATCATAGTAAGTAACATCGCACAGTGAACAACAGGGTAATGAAAAACCTAATGTTTTGGCATACCGGCCTCTCACGAGGGGAGGTTACCTTATGTCGAAGCAAAAGACATACCATAGATAAGGGAGAGTCAAGGTCGCTCCCAGGCCTCTCTTACAGCGCGCACAAGGTACCACCAAAACGGGCTCATAGACATAGTAAATGAACAATGCAAATGTAAATTGAGCATAATGAACTCCATGCATATTTGTTGAGTTGCATTGTGATGTTTTATTGTTTTAAATGTTATGTCTGAACTTACTGGGCATGTAGCTCACCAGTTTGTTCGTGTTCAGGTAATCGAGGTAAACAACCTATAACCTGAGCCACAGTGTATGGATTGGACTGTAGGGATGAAGTGCCAGTGTCATGATAAAAGGTTATGGACCTGCCAGGCTAATTCCGCAAAGAAGAAAGAAAAGGAAAAAGAAAAGTACAATTGTATGATATTGTATAAAGTACACTGGTATGTTTGACTTTAACTATTTTTAATATAGTATGATATTATTATATGCAAGTAATATGAAAGAGTTTCCAACTATAATAATTTAGTTTTGGGAAGTTATAGTACTATGTATATTGATGGTTTTAAAAAAAAAAATTCCGCAATCTATTATGTTTTGATTTGAAAAAGAAGAATTAAAGTAGCAGAGTTTTCAAGTGACGTCTCCCGCGCGAGGCGGGGGGTGTGACAATACTAGACGTGAAAATAGACAGCGTGATAAACTGGTTAAACGGACTTTAACTCAAGGTTGATCATGGATATCATATGAGGGTCTTGCATAGGTCATTAGACGATAACTAATCACTGGTTTGCGTAATATGGTATATAATTGAGAGTGCAGTTTTAGGTTTATAGTGATGTGATTCTGAAACTAATAATTAAGTAATGAGCTTATTTGGTACAGAATAATAGTTACATAGATTATTGTAGCCTATATTATATATGTCCAATCGGTTATTTTACTAGCTTCACGTAATTTTTTAATGGATAGTAATTGATTGGGGTATTCTTTATTGCTTGTATTCTTTTATTTAATAAAGAGAAAAATCCGAATCACCTATTTTAAGGTGTAGGCATTTTTCTCTAAGTGCTAAGGGTAAAATTGTAATTTTTTGTTTCAATAAATGAGATAAATATTTAATATGTGTAAGTATTTATTTTGGAAGATAAGATTTGAAATTTAAATTAATTGTATTTGTATTTAAAAAGATGACTATAAGATAGATTTAAATTTTGAAAATCTTGTTTCAATAAATATTTTGTAATTTAAAAGATTATTCTATTTAAATTTAAATTAAATAAAATCTTGTCCTAACACCCTAATAGGGGTTACCTACATTTGGATTTGGAAGACAAGATTTTCACCTAATTTAATTTTTGTTTTGGATAAGAGATTACGCAGTTATTTTAATTCAAATAAACTTACCTCAAATTTTATTTTGAATTTAAACTGTAGTTGTTAAAAATTATCCATGCAGACAAAATCATAAGATTTTAGAGTTTAAAATTTGAATCAAATTTTGAATCTAACTACCTATAGAAGCTGAATTTTTTGAGGTTCTTTGCCCTAGGGAAGACTCGGCCATACTGTAGGGAAGAGAAAGAAAAAATATATTTTTTGGAATCCTATTTGAATTTTGAATGCTCCTAGCCCTGTGGTCGTCAAATTTATGAGGGCTTCTCCTCTAGGAAGAATCGGCCATGGTGTGAGGGAGGAGAGAGAAAATATTTTATTGTATCTTATTTAAATTCTAAAAGCTACTTAATACAATTTTATAAATAGGACACTCAGGGCTCTTATTTTCTTTAGATCACAGATTCTCAAGTAAGCGAATTTATTATTATACCTCTCACTCATAATAATAAATTCTTAGAGATCTGGATGGTTGGAAGGAGACAAGTTGGGCTAGAATATTGAATCGAAAAATCGAGTGCCCACATACTCGACTGTCTGAGAATTGATGAATAATAAAGAAGGCTAGTTGGTTGAAACTTCTCGGTCATATCCTCCGTCATTCCTAGTGTTTTCTTTCGAAGGTATAATGATTGTTGAATAATTTATTATATACAGTAACATAAGATTTTAACAATCTTAAAAAATGTTTATAATTCTGCTATGTATGTCTCACTATTTTTCATGCAAAAGGCGTATTGGAGAATCTACATATTTATGTAATTGTAATTTTTTATTTTTTGTATTTATTGCATATCATGTAATTATTTTCCTAGTTTAAGTTTATATGATTTTATTTGATTTGTAAGATTATGATAGTTGATCTATAATTATAACAACTAGATTACAAAGGTCGATTTCTTGTAACTTGTATGCATCCAGAATCACATCAATTAAAGGCAATGTCATCTTTTTCCAATTCCTATAATTGTATCAAGGCAATTTTACACCATGCCGATTGAGTATCAAAGCGTCCAAGAATATTCTATAAATATACCTTGAGATTTTATGGTGCTGGCAAGAGGACTTAATGGACCTACATAATCGAAGTTCAAATAATTAAGCTATCATAACTAACTTTTGTTTAAACCACTATTAGAGACATATTTGTTTTCGAGATATACATGTACTTAAACTTTCATGTTTTAAAATGTTTACTTAATTTCCTTGATTTTAAATAAATATTCATTTCAGTCACTAACACCGATTTTTGGGCGTAACAAAGACCAACCACAAATTATAGTAAAAAAAATAAAAAAAATTCACATGGATATTGTCTTCTTGTTGAAGTTGGAGATTTTTTTTTTTGACGTGTATTCCAATTATTTGGTGTGACAATATGGAAGCAAACTCACAGCAGGGCATTGAGCTTCTCTCATATCTCACTAAATGTCTTACCACATGACTCATATACAAATGTGTGTGTGTGTGTGTGTGTGTGTGTGTGTGTGTTTGTGCATATATATTTCAGTGTCATCTTTTGGTGTTAGTAATATTTTACATCAACAAACAAACATAATTACTTTAGTCTTTGTCGCCTTTTTTCGTCGTTGTGCTCATAAACTTCCTCAGCTTAATCTTGAATTTGCTAATCAAACATTTTTTGACGGCAATGGAACCAAATTACGAAATTCTGCAAGAGCCCAAATTGGGATGATATTCCTATACGCTGCATAATGCAAAATGCAGTTCCTCATGAAAACTCCCGTAAGTTCCTGCAATTAATTTAAGTAAGTGTAACCCCATAATTATTAAACATTTAAGATATGAGTATGATATAATATTACTACAATATGCATCTGTATATGCAAACTTATCAGTCCTTACGAAGTTACGCAAAAATACATATAGTTTAACTTGAAGGGTATGTACCTGTTGCGGAAATCGCCATCTTCCAGTTGAGAATTGATCAACAGTTTTGCAGCACGGTGAATAGGAGTCGGATCTCTCTCAGCCTAACAACATTTAGAAAATGTATCGTGAAATGGAATAACATTTAGAAGAAGTGCAATTTTAAATATCAAACCATTTACTAACCTGTCTACCATGAATCAAGCCCATCAATGCAAATGCAGTTTGAACCAAATTTGAGTGGTCTCCTTCAAAAGGTGTATAAACCTGTGAGAGGAGGGGGAAAAAAAAAGATTATTCAATATTACTAAGAAAGTTTAAGTATTAAAGAATAGACAATAAAAGAAAAAAGAAAAAATACACACACACACACACACACACACTAGAGTCAAACCTTGTTTGTGCAAGAAGTGTAGCTCTCCGGCCCAACCTCCATCCCCTCTCTGTGTTTTGAGTAAAAAGTCAACAGCTCTACGGACAACCTCGCAATTGTAATATTGTCTACCAGCAGCCTCCAAGCCTCTAATGGCAAACCATGTACCATAGAAGAAGCAAATTCCCCAATTTCCATACCAAGAGCCGTCTGGCATTTGCGTGTCTTCAAGGTAGTTAGCGGCGTTGGTGATGAAACTATCAATCTCCTTTCTTCTGTGTTCTGGATGTAACTTCCTAAATAAATTCAATGCTTGAATTGAGGAGGAGGTGCACTTAACATACCTATATAGCAATCACATCTTTAATTAAGTGCCAAGTGATCATGTCAAATTCATTGTCATTCACAAAAAATTTGTAAAAAAGAAAAAGAAAATCAAACAACTAAAAGGGGGTTATCGTATTTCTTACTCGTATTCGATGACAACGTCCTCCAAAAACTCCACAGGATTGAGCCACTGCACATTGGAAAATTACAAGTATAATTGTACTTGATATTAATCTGTCAACTCGATAACAGGATTTTTTTTTGCAAATCAATACATTCCAACTAAATTTTTATGGTTTACCTCCAACCATTTTGGAGCTCCTGTTAGCTCCCAGGCTGATAAACCACCATCTGGGCTCTGTTTTTGGTTTACAGAATAAATTCAACAACCAATACTCTTATACACACATACGTATTTAAGTATATATAACAATAAACAAGTTACACCTGTTCCTCCTTACTTACCTGTAGCGAGAGGATGACATTAACAGAATCATACATGCGCTCAGCAACCATTGGCTCACCCACCATGTCCGAAGGCATCTTCGCGAGCAGTAGGCAACACTGAAATATCAACAAAAAATTGTTTTCATTGTTAAAAATTCTTGCCAAAGATAGCGTTAAGGTTCATTATGAATATAGCATAACAAATTCATAATATAAGTTAAAGAGTTAAAAGCTTAGTAACTAAATTACCTTTAGACCTTCTGCAGTACAATCAGAAACTTGCCATCCATGATCTCGGTCTGAGAAAGTCATGCTCCTTTCGAGATATGGCGAAAATGGTCTAAGTGGTCTGGAGGGTCCTCCCTAACCTGAGACATTTTTATGAATTCGTGTGCTTTCTTCAATACCGGTGCAATTTCGTTGTCGATGTTGCCAGCAAGTAGTGCTTGAATGGTGAGACTGCAGTCCCATGCTTGACTACCAAAACTCTACGTAGATTTCACAAATGGACATCGAAAATCAATATTATGAACTATTAGCTGCGAACACGACTATTATTTACAGTAATCACTTCCAATAGTATTTATAATTAGTTTAGTTACTTGCGTAGTGAGTCCATCTTCTGCCATCCATAAGTAATCTACAACTCTCGGAATATGCTTCTTGAAAGCTTCTCCATTCGGATCTTCAGCCCAGCAAGCAAGCATCATCAATGGCTGTATGAGAAATTTAACAAAAAGAAATCACAAAATTTTTTTCTAGTAGAAAAGGAAATATTAAGAACGATGAGAATGTGTTTTACTTACCTTCTCAACACATCCGATTGTGATATATCGACTATTTTCGTCCTCATAATGGATGTGTTCTATTACTTTTTGAATTGCTTTCTCCCTTATCTTGTTAAAGGGGTAAGTATTGATAACAGACTCCCCAATGTAGTAGACACTGTCCCATAAGAGACGTTGTACTCTGCCCTGGGGATAGTAGTTGTCGACCTTAGCACAGACATGGCGCATTTTGCTCCACTTAATATTTTTGTAAGGTTCGTTGTAGATTTCTTCTCTCAACTGCTGAATGAGTGGTGTGATCAAACCAACAAATTTTCTACCATAAAAGTATTACATTGGCAGGAAAGTCAATCGGCAATAACAGTTCATTTTTGCTGCAATTTTTATTCAATAACATGTATGACAGTAATATGAGAATGTTTATAATTTTAGTAATGATATTATATATGAAAATTTCAGATAGAAAACGAGACATATAGATGATAATTTACATGGATGAAGAGGTACTACGGAAGGGTAGAACCAAAACTCTGGAGGCATGGGGTTGCATCCATTATACACACCAAGTATCTGTAATTGAACACAAAACCAAATCAAGTGAAATGAGATTATATGTTACTATTTGCAATATACCTTAGCTGTTTGCCTTTAATGAAAAGAAGTTAAAAAAAAAAAAAATTTGTCGCATAACAGAAGATATCAATCCATGTGTATAAATTCAAGTAGGCGTACCGCCATCCAAGTCTTTCCCCATGAGCCAGAGCCCATTGCGCCGTCATTGTCAAGAATCCACTTGCGAGCTCTAGCGCAGGCATTGTCAAGGCCACCATCTGGGCCTTCTCCGAGAATGCGCATGGCGAGGTAGTTTAGAACTGTGCACATCACCATGCTCGGACCCTCAATGTGCAACCCCCACCCTCCGTCTTCGTTTTGGTGACAGTACATGTACCACAACATTTCCCTTTTGTGATGCTCGTTGAACACAGTGTCAAGGTTACCCGAGATGTACATGCAAAAAACCTGAAATTTCATTTAAATTTGTATACATTAGAAAATAATTAAACCTAATTAAAACACTAACGGTCAAAAAATTTTATGGCCTAAACAAGCTGATTAAAAACTCAGTACCAATGGAGGGATGAAAAACATAACGCCGGCGTTTTCCGCAGGCCAATGGCCATGTGGCGACTGCAGGGCGGACCAGAAGTTAATGGACCTCCTCATGGCGGCATCGGCTTTTTGAAATGCGATTTCCTCACCATCCTCGACTTTCACTTGGGGAATTATTTGTTTGAAATTTTTCTCTCTTAGCATCTATATTTACACACATATTGAAGTAACATTTATTAAGATGTAGTATGGATGGATAAGTTATAATGTACATGTAATAGTATTCATGATCGAATAAACAATAAATATATATGGCATTTCTTTGATTCACAATTTCGCAGAATATACAACTTTTAGGATTATCTCGCAAATAAAATTAAAATGACAGCAAAAATTTTAGACTTTGTAATTTTGTCTAAGTTATGTCATAAAATGGAAGCAATAGAATCAAGCATGGTTTTCTTTTTTTTTTTTTTTTTCTTTTTTCTTTATATATAATTTGAAAGAAACAGAATCAACTATGTAAAATAAATAGTTTAGCTCAAAGCAAAAATAAAATAAAAGTTGATAACGACTACCATAAGCAACTTGTGATGTTGCCTATTGTTTTAAAATACAGACGTCAAATAATTATTTTTTTAATGATTTCTTTAACATTAAAAGATACTTTTTTTTTAGCAAGAAACAAAAGAGACTGAGAGAGAAAAAGAGAGTGTGAGTTGTCCGAAGTACTAGGACTGGGTACATCGTTGGACCACCGATCCTGAAAATTAGTTATGGGGCTTGTATTGGTATAGGTTTTTTAATGATGGTGGTTGTGTTTGGCAAGATGACTTCATTGGGATAAATATGATTTCATTTAGAAGATGGAATCCATATAGCTTGGAGTATTTTTTGGCATATTTCTCGTCTAGTGATTGTCCTATTTCAGTGTTTTGTTTCGAATAATGGCAGCCTTTTATGGAGGCGACGGTATCGACTCCAAACGTTGACGATGATGGTGCATGTTTTCCACATTCTATTGGTCAAAGGCATCTTGTCAGTTTTGCTGTTTGTCTCCTAAAGTGTTTTTTATACTTTGATGGTCATCTTGTTAGTTGTACCCTTATTAAAGGCTTGTGGAAGTTGTGTTTTAGGCTTTAGTTATTTATTTATTAGTCTAATAAAGACATCAATTTTTTGCCCTATAGTTTTAGTATTTTCTTTGTAATAATGGAGGTGGTTCTTCCATCATTTGAGTTAGTTTTTGATCTACAAGATTTGGGTCATTGTGAGTTAAAAGATCCATTACATGGTACAGGCTCTTGATGAATCAAAAGGTTTCATCAATTGTAGTGGTTTCAAAAGGATCCTTATAGGTGCTCAAATTGATGTGTTGATGAATTTTTTTTTTATATTGGGTCTTGTCTTATATTATTTTTCTTCTAATTCATTAGAATTTACTAATGGAATCGATTTTTTTGTCAAGTATTTTTATATTGTTTATCATAGGATCATCCACATTATTTTTATATCTGTAAGATTTTTTAGTTTGAAAATTATATTTTCAAATTAAAAAAAATAAAAGATACTTTTTAAACAACTAAAATTATGTACGAAGACATGAATTTAGGTTCCATTTTGTGAGATAGGAAAATATAATAATGAAAAAAGAGTACTCCACGACAAAGGGGGGAAAAAGGATGGTTGTATATGGTAGGGATTTTATATACGGTTGAATATATAGGAAATCATGTTTTTATTTTGAATATGACCAAAAAAAGATCCTCATATATATTTTTGGGATGAGAATTTATTTTTAAATGAAATTAGGATGAGATGTTAAATAACAAAAACTTATCCATTTCAAAAAATGAAAAAATAAATAAATAAAATAAAAACCAAAAGACTCATTATTTCATTATGCCTAATTGTCTACTTTGGCGGTTACAAATATAGAGTCTATCAATAATATTATACCTGATTATACTAAAAGATATAGAGTTTAAATCTCCATCCTTAAATTAAAAAAAAAAACTACTTTTTATTATATTCTAACTATGAGTTAGCTTTTATAATAACTACTTGGAGAATGCACTATACACCTGTGAAATTCTTTAATTATAAGTAGTGTAAATTATACATCAATAATTATAATGCAACTTAAAAATAAATGTAAATTAATTTTTATATATCTCATCGGGAAAAAAAATCACATAATAGAGACAAAAATAAAAGTAAAAAATTTGGTGATGTTTATTTAAAATAAATTGTATAAGATTCTAAAGAAAATGATAAAGAAAGTGGGTGAAAAACGTTTTGGACATAAAGAAGAATAGAGAATTTCTGAATTTGAGACGTAAAGAAATCTATGTTTAAGGTTTTATTTGCCAACTATAAATAGTTTGCTAACAAGGGGTTTTTAGATAAATTACCTCCAAGATACAATAAATTCATGAATTTAGTAAGTAGTAATCTTATTAAATTCCAAAATAAAAGATAAAATTAATATTACAATTGCAGATTTACTTATAACCAAAACTCATGTCTATTTTAAAGAGTTATCTCTAGTGAAAATGTGTTTTTTCATTGAAAACATATCTGTTTTAAACAAATATAACTGTTATTCAATAGACAAATAAATCTAACCGTTAGATTATTACTATTTAATCAATGGTTTATATCAAAATTGAAAACGTTCAAATTTGATTGTTGGATCTTGCCCGATCAGATCAATGGTCTAGATTTAAACTAGAAAATACAGTAAATAAAAAAGAGCTCCATAGCTCCTTGTGTAGGTATTTAGTGTGCCCTAAAAAATGTCCTAAATGCCCAATCGCCCTTGCACATGTATGTGGTGGTATATGATAGTGGCATAAATACATCTTACAGAAGTAATACTTAACCATTATTTATTTCTGTTTATACTGTTATCTTTGCTTATATTCTTCCAATACAGAACTTTTAGTTTTCTCATTATCCAATGGTAATTTATGTGTTTATTTATTTATTTATTTATTTGATATTTATTGGTTTTGGACCACAAGCCAAGTTCAACCAACTATGGCCAAGATCGTGGTTGTTGATTACCCAAGCTTATTGTATATTATAAAAAATTTTCCATGCTGGTCTCGTTCAAACGCCACAAATATACTATGAATCAAATTCCGTATCTAAAGTCGGTGTAGGGCAAATCCACTCCGACATTATTTCCCAAGATCGGTGGAAAAAGATAGCTAATTTTTGTAACCCCACCTAAAAACGACCAACCAAGGCGGGTATACAAGTTACTCAAGTGATACACATGTCTTTTTCTAATTACTTAGAATCAACCTAACTTTAATAAGTAGAACAGAAAACGTAACTTTCCTATATATATATATAGACACACACTAGAATCACAACTTAATTACCCGTAAATAATATCATTGTAAGATTTAAATTCAAGTTCAAAATTTGAACCCTCCACCTCTTTATAAAAAAAATAATAATTAGGATAATACAAAATTAATATTTGGCTTAGATACACATCAGACTTAAGAAAACAATACTAAGTGGTGTTTGACCTTTCAATGAGAATAAACACTTTTTCATTTTTTTTTAAATTACATTTGACTGACCAACTTATTTTCAAATATACTTCGGATGTCTATGGTGATATTGTTAATTTACATCTCTTTTTCTCTTTTTTATTTTCAAAAAACTCAAATTTTAAAAGTCTATAATTTTATTATTTTAAATCGAAATAAAATAATTATTATATCCAATACTCACAACAATAATATGTATTAAATAATATCCTACATAATGTTTGTGGGGGTGTTTTATTTAAATTTTTACAACCATTATTGATTCAGGAGTGTTTAAAACACCTTGTTAAATTCAAAGGTTAATTCTTAATTTACTGAAATAAAAAAATTAATAGTTGATACGTGAACAGTTAATTTAAAAAAAAATAAAAAAAAAAACACATTCGTGTGAATACGTAATATTGAATCATGTAACTAGAGCTTTAGCCCTTTCGATCCCTCAAAATTGACAATGAATTTAATTAGCAATATTTTATTTTTTGTCGAATTAATAATTAATTAATTAGAGAGTCTTCCATGTAGCTTGAAACATATACCTGGAGACGCCAAATGAGGTCACTGCAGGGCTTGACCTTGTAGCGGTTTCTGTAGAAATTCTGGCGAGCATCTTCCACTTGAGCTCGCTCTTCCGGAGTTCCGGCGTTCGGATCGAACTCGAATATCTGTCTTCCCAAGAAGTTGTTTGTGCTGAACAAGTATGGATCTTCTCCACCCGTTCCATACTTAACCTTCCACATTCTTCTTCTATCAAATTATTCCCTTGGAAGCTTCTAATAGGAGAAGTATTGGACTAGATAAAAAAGGAAAAAGAAAAAGAAAAGGGGTGTGGATTTAATGTTAAAAGAAAAAGAAAAAGAAAAGGGTTTGGAATTTAATATTCGTTTGGAGAACTGGAAAAATAAGATGGAGAAATCCAGTAGGCTACCGATGGAGAAGAGCCTAGACCGAAATAATTATAGAGAGGGAGTGATATAGAGATAGAAAGAGAGACAAAAGATGTCTATCTGATGCATCGAAAACCAATCTATATATCTATTTATGCACCTTTACGTACCATTTACTGCACATAAATTAGTGAGATAATAATTGAAAAAGCCGCATTTTTCAATGATATAATATAAATTCTTTCGTCTTTAGACGTGGATGCGTTCTCAATCAATTATCATCCGTTAAGGAATCATGTGAAGTTAATAAAGGGATCAATTTGATATATATATAATAGAAAAATTATAATAAATAGTTCAATTATTTTATTCAATAAAAGTAAATAGCATATTTACTTAACTTAGAAAATAAATAGCAATTTTGATTTAAGAGTCATGTAATTTTACAATTATACCCATATTTCTTTTTAGATTTTATTTCTCTCTCTTTCCCTTTCCCTTTCTTTTTCTTCTGCAAACTTTTATTGAAGGCTAGACTTCTCGTTTTTGTTTTTTCTGAGGAATTATCTGCTTGTTTCTTGAGAAAATTTTAGGTGAAGAATTGGTAAATTAATGATTTACACACGTAAATAAATGATTTACTAGTAAAATTTTAAAATTATCTGCTTGTTTCCTGAGAAAATTCTGGGTGGAGAATTGGTAAATCAATGATTTACACACGTAAATAAATGATTTACCAAGTAAAAAATGATTTCCAAATAAATTTACCAAGATTTACACATAAGGGGTATTTTTGAAATTTTAGTTATCGTAAATCGTTATTTATAAAAAAATATACTATTTATTAAAGGTCTAAAATTTTTATGCTATTTATTTTTATTCAATTTTAATTTTGACCTATTTCCCTCCTTCTTCCTATATGAGTTCAATAATCCATATAACTATTATTCTATATTAAATAAACCTATTACAATTATTAATTTCAAAGTCACATTACTATAAACTTGAAATTGTACTCTCAATTATATACCGTATTAGGTAAGTTACTGTAATGTCCATCTATCTTAAATGCTAATTGAATAGTAGTTTCTTGATTGCTTACAGTAAATAAAATATGTCGTATAGGGAATATACAAAAGGGGCTATTGATTTTCAATAAAGCCTATGGACCTTAAAATATGGGTTTTCTGTAGAAATAATTATAGAAAAAGGTTATTTTCAAGATCTCATATTAAAATATAATTATTATTTAATTTTATTGTATAAATATTCGTTTTTACAAAAACAAATATATATAATACTTGATTTACCCATGCAGTAAAATTGGCATTACTCCTCCTTTATTAAGATTCTATTTTTTTTCATTTTGATTTTTTGACTATAATAACGAATTATGTTTATTGATAAATGTGAATAAACTCAAATATATTTTAACCATAATTTATATTAATTTTTTTATATTTAATTATCACAAAGAATACAAAATTATCATAATGAATCAATAATTTTAAAAACATACATTTTAACCATCAAAATATTATATCCAATATAAGTATAAAAAAACATTACCATAAAAAATTGTAAAGATCACAATATTATTATAAAAGTATTATATCATTCATAATAAAATAAAAATTATAATAATTTAGACCATGAATTTTTTTTTTTGTTATAAAAGTTAAAATTTCCTTTTATATGAAATTTGATGATCAATTCATGAAATCAATTTTATACCTATTTATTTATAAATTTTTTATTTCTATATTTTGTTTTCTTTTTTATAATTTCTTTATTTGTTAATTCTCAATTCTTTATAAAAGGTCATGCTCTCATTAAAAATACTATTTTAGAGATTTATGTAATAAAAGAAAAAATAGATATTTTTCAAATCAGTATCTCAAATTTAGATATTTATATAAATCACCCTTAAATATAAGATAAATAAATTTTTTTAAACAATTCGAACTCAATACCACACAATGAAGATAGGGCTAAACTATATACACAATCACTTAATCAGCTTATTTCTGTATACTTGAGCCGAACTTCTGTTAACAATGGAGGGGATAATTATATATCCCCAATTAAAAAAGACAATTCATTTACAAATAATGTGAGACCTATAGCTATGGATAAAGATTTTAACAATGGCACAAGTCACAAGACCTATTTTTCGTGTATTGAAAATGTTTTAAAATTACTACAAGTAGAAAATAAAACCCGTATGAAAGAGAGAGAAAAATAAAAGGCAACTTCTGTTGAAGGCTTGCCAGATGCAGACAAGAGACCATAAATTGCAATTGAGAATTAATTTTTCATTTTTTATTTTTAGAATTATCAAATTAACAGGGATTGAAACACAAAATTGTTTGTCTGGATATCTTCCATCAGGACTCCATGACAGCGCACTAATTTGCTCATCATTTTGACTTTTAAGAAAATCCACCAGAATATACTTTACTCCAGAACCTCTGGAGAGGGTACCCAAGAAGGTAGCAGCACCAGATCTCATAGTTGCTGCATTCCCGGGATAAGAGGCCGCCCAAATACAAATCCCACCCCTGAGAAATAATTTGATTAAATGCATCGATTAAAAAATTCATGTTTCACAACATTCTTCAGCATGTTCAACATATACAATCTAAACTTAAGCAAAACTAAAACTTTTACTATAAAAGAATGGAGAAAATATGGTACTTACTTGCATGCTACAGAGAGTGTTCTCCCGCCATTTGGCCTCCACTCAAGTAATTTAACATCTCTCTGGGCCTCATTGCTTAAAATACATGGTTCCTTTGCTTCTGGTACAAATACAAATTTGTGGCAGCATGAAATAAATGAAATGATGAGCTTTTAATGAAAATGCTGCCAACAATATATTTATAAGAAACAATACAGCACAAAATGAAAACAAGGTAAACAGGTGGCAACTCTTGCTAGTGGTAAGTCCTATTTTGGTTGAGCAACTTACCTGAATCCTCATAATCACGAACTATAACTTGATTCGGCCCAGAAATAAAGGCAATGATATGCTTATGCTGGTGCCAGCTTACTCCCTGAAGATCAACTTCAGGTAACAGGTTTCACCTATGAAACTTGTTCGATGAGAATACAAAACTAGTAAACCTGTTCATTACTTTCTCATTTAAGAATTTATGTGAACACCATGATTTGTCTGTCTAAAAAAATGTGAATATGTCACTTCATATTGCAACCAGACCTAATATATGGGCACATGTCCTAGAGACTTACAGCGATCCAGAAAAGGGCAGTATTCACATTGAATGAGAACATGGCTCTCAGCATCATTTGACAATAGCACATGAATTTAATGTCTACTAGAAAATATTCTTAAAATAGCTAAGAAATAATCATTCATGATCTCCTCCCTCATTCAAGTGACCTGAAAGATATGTAAACCTATAATACACTTTGTTTTCTTTTCCCTTCTTCTTTTTTTTTTTTTTTTTCTAATAAACAAAGACTTTGTTAATGTCAAAAAGGTATCAATGAATCAGAGGATAAGAATCCTCCACAAGCAGAATAAAACAAAAAACCACAACTCAACAAAGGTCAGATCTCAATTCAATTATACACAAAACCCTCAACTGATCTACAAAAAAGAAGCCCAACCCCTAGCTATGTTAGACTAGACAGGCTACTAAACTCTGTGTTCGTGAAACCAAACAAGATTTCATTCTGTCCGCAATAGCATTGCTTACATCCTCACACTCCTCATAGGTGCTGCTAACGCAGGTTAAACATCAACCTCGACAACCTTTGCTTACTTGATAGAAACAAAAAACTTCATAATTTGTACAATGTTGTTTCATTTGATTTTCCATCCATGGTGTCTTCCTTTTTATTCTTTCCCCCCATTATTTTGAATCTTGAAATAAATACCCATGACTTCCTTATCACACAAGTCAAAGGGAGGCAATTAAAACCTCAACAACATCGATAAATTGTGAACAATTTAAACTTCAAAGGATATTATAATTAAAAAAAAAAAGCCCAAACCTAGATACAATATATCTCAAAGAAAATTATCCTCTCAAACTTGTTGAGTATATGGAGCCTAATTATCACCCTCACACAAAGTAGTTAGCACGTTGAGGGTAAATCACGTTAATACAGTATGTGCTTTCACGTCGTTTACATAAATAAATTTATACAAATATACACACACATGCACAAACGTACACTCTCTTGTCCGACAATTGGATATGTACTTTTTTTTTGTTTGTTAATACAACAATCAATTGATTAAACTACAGCATTTTTCAGTAATACATTTGTTTTACGTTAACAGTTGCTAAATAGTAACATGCTATTCATAATTTTATATAAAGTTACAAGAAAGTCAACTTGTTGTTATGAATTGTTTAGAAAAAAGTTACAATAGCCAGACCTATCTAGTTTCCAGACAAGAGAGAGAGTAGTCCTTTGTGTGTATACACACACATATTTAATGTTCTTGTTAGTAATGAATCAGGGAGTGTAATCCATAGCCAAACCCATATTAAAAAAAAAAAAAAGCAAAGCAAAGCAAAGGCAATGAATCAAAAATCAACTAACATCATTAGGATGAAAAAGGCATTTGAGGGAATTATTCACATTCTCCTGCAATTTCCCCACGATGCCCTTTCTTTCTACTACGTTTGCCTGTTCTGCGCTAATCTATGGGCTCGGCGACGTCAATAGAAGATCAGATTGAAACGGCACCGGGCTAAACATCATTCCCTAATGTCCAAAAACACCATTAAAACCTAAAAACCTTCCAAAATCCCAAAAAAAAAAAAAACACAAACACACACTGAGAATCATAAGCATTGTGAAATTACAATTAACCAGAAGCTTTCCATAAGTGTCCTTGGCCCGATCGTCTGAAAGACTCTCTACTGTAACTACACACTATTGGGTTTTATTTAATTATATGGACCACATATATATATAAGTGTATATTATAAGCTATCTATGAAGTTGGCCCAATTAGTGATCAAATAAGAGTTAGAGTATCTGGGCTTTTAATGTGTCAATTATAGTGTGGACCTCATATGTGTAGAAATTAATTTTGTAATTATCCATTTTATGATGGGCAAATTCGTAATTGAGGTTAATTGTCCTAGGCAGTTATATTAATAGTTGTGGTCCCCAAATCAGAACGTACGTATTATTTTTTCTGATATCCCATCTTTAGAAAAGATATAGAGAGAAGACAGAAAACATTCTCTAAGGACGGCTTACGCTCTAGACTTGGAAGAATCATAATCTTTGACTCAAGAATTGCATTTCAGACTATGAATTCAGGTTTGCTTCCGCATCTCTTTCTTCTTCTCGATGATTTGACATGAACGATCCGAGTTCTAAGATGATTTTCATCTTTTAAAGTTAATTTTTCTAACAATTGGTATCAGAGCCTAGTTCATGTTAAATCATTGAGAATCAATTTAGTTTCATGATATGATTCTCATAAGATTTTTCAAATTTGACAATCCATGGTTTTGAATTGTTGAATTTGAGAACAACTTTGGTGTTCTTCTATCTTTGGTTGTTCTTTGAATTTTTGGGTTCAAAAGGCTTGAATTTTCTCATGAATTTGCATAAAATTTGGTAATTTTAGATGATTTTGATGTGAATTCTTGAGTTTATAATGATTGATTTATACTTGTTTAAACATGATTTAGGATTAAAAATATATATATATATTAAGGAATGATTTTGGGGTCAAAATTTTGTAATTTGGCACATTGTATGCAAACTTTTCCCCATATTGCATTCTAGAAATCGCAACATGGAGGTTATGGTTGTAATCCGATTGAACGTTTTGCATAACTATTTGAACGTGGATTGTAATTATTTTGTTTAATTGATTTTTGAAACCTTTTTTTTTCCTTTCCTTACTTCCACGTTCAGCAAAGGGCTTAAGGGTTAAATCTATGAAAGCCCAAAAGGTTTATATAGGTCCATTTTCAATTAATTTTGTTTAAAACCTAATGGGTTTGAATCATGGGTTAATGGATTTGGACTTTGAGTTTGAGTCAATGGGAAGAATATGGGTGACCTAGTTTGACTTTGACTCCAGTGTTGACCTGATCGTTTACCTGTGTTGACCAAGTCGTTGACCGAAAGTTGACCGGTGTTGATCAAGGTTGACTTTGAATTTTAAAAAAAAAATTGGTGCCTTTTTAAGGATTTGTTTTGGGATTTTTTAAATTCAAATTTTGATAAGGTTAAATATATATTTTAAAATAAATTAATTGAAATAATATGTCACCAAAGTGACCACTTTTGTGGATGTTAATTTTTTTAAAATATAAAACGATTATGTATATGCAACCTATGTGAATATTGATCGGCCCAAAAGAAGGTCAATATTTAGCAGAATTGTATATGCACCTTATGGTAATAAATGTATGACAATTATTCGGATTACATGTGAACAATAAATCGTTCCAAAGAAAGGTTTATTGTTTAGCATGCCTTATTGTCAATGTTTAATTACCACACCAAGATTACCACTTACAAATTGATATTTCTGTCCAAAGAGTAAATATTAATGTTGTACTCGGTATCTTATGATGAGATATACTATTGTTTGAGTTTATTATATCTGTAATGGTACTTATGTGAGCTGTTTCTACTTTGTTTGTTGTGTTGTTCTCTATTCAGCTACTACTTCTACTTCTAATATCTCTGCTAGCATTAACTCAATTCCTATGCTGAATGGGACTAATTTCAAATCATGGCTAGAGAACTTGCTGATAGTTCTCAGAGTCATGGATCTCGACCTTGTGTTAAGGCTTCCTTCTCCTGCACCTCTTACTGATAAGAGTACTTCTGATGACAAGAAGGACTTTGAAAGGTGGGAGAAGTCAAATCACATAAGTATGATGATCATGAAAAAGGCCATCCCAAAAGCATTTAGGGGTACTATTTCTGACAAAATTACCACTGCCAAATAGTTCCTTAAGGATATTGAAAAGACATTTGCTAAGAATGAAAAGGTTGAAACAAGTATAGTCTTGGCAAATCTCATATCAATGAGGTACAAAGGTAAAGGGAACATCATGGAGATATCTAATCTTGCTTCAAAGCTGAGAGCACTGAAGCTTGACCTCTCTGAGGATTTTCTTATGCATTTAGTCCTAATATCTCTTCCCACACAATTTAGTCAATTTAAGGTGAGCTATAACTGTCAAAAGGAGACTTGGTCTCTTAATGAGCTCATCTCACATTGTGTGCAAGAGGAGGAAAGGCTTAAGCAGGAGAAGACAGAAAGTGCTCATTTGGCCAGCACTTCCAAAGACAAAGGGAAGAAAAGAAAGAAGGAAAAGGAAGCTGCAGGTAAGGTACCGCAAAAGAAACAGCACAAGGAACAAAATGCTAATGGTTCTTTCTTCTGTGGAGCTGTGGGTTATAAGAAGAAGCAATGTACCAACTATCATGCATGGCATGCAAAGAAAGGTATGCTTCTTAATCTGGTTTGTTCTGAGGTTAATTTATCTTTGGTACCTAGACACACATGGTGGATAGATTCTGGTGCAATAACTCACATCAGTGTGTCTATATAGGGTTGCTTGAACTGCCTAAAGCCAAATGATAGTGAAAGACACATCTACGTAGGCGACAGCAAGATGGTTGCGGTCGAGGCAATAGAGACTTTTAAATTATTACTTAGAATTAGATATTATTTGGATTTGAATGAGACTTTCGTTGTACCGTCATTTAGACGGAATTTGATTTCTATTTCTGTTTTAGACAAATCAGGATATTCTTGTTCATTTGGAAATGGTAAATTTAGTCTTTTTCATAATTCAAATTTGGTTGGTTTGGTTCTTTATCAGTTTATGATAATCTTTATTTGCTTGACACAATTGCCTCTTACAATGAAACCCTACAATTAAGTACACAAGGTGTAAATAGAAATTTAACCGAAGAGAATTCCGCAATATTATGGCACAAGAGGTTGCGTCATATCTCTAAAAAGAGAATTGAGAAACTTATGTCAGACGAAATTCTTGATCCCTTAAACTTTACAGATTTTGATGTTTATATTAATTGTATAAAGGGGAAATAAATCAATGTGAGGAGATTTGGTGCCAATAGGGAAACAGACGTCTTAGAACTTATTCATAAAGATATTTGTAGGCCATTTTCAACGGTTGCATGGAATGGTCAACAATATTTTATAACGTTTATAGACGATTTCTCAAGATATGGCTATCTTTATCTCATTCATGAAAAGGCTCAATCTTTGGATGTGTTCAAGAGTTATAAGGCTGAAGTTGAAAATCAACTTGGCAAAAGAATCAAAAGCATCAGATCTGACCATGGTGGTAAGTACTATGGCAGGTATGATAGTTCAGGTGAGCAACGTCTAGGACCATTTGCTAAATTCCTAGAGGAATGTAGTATCGTTCCTCAGTACACCATGTCGGGTTCACCCACTATGAATGGTGTTGCTGAGAGACGAAGCAGGACACTTAAAGACATGGTGAGGAGTATGATTAGTCATTTTACCTTACCAGAATCACTATAAGGAGAAGCACTTAAGACTGCAACGTACATACTCAATAGAGTACTAACTAAAACAACTGCCAAAACCCCTTATGAGCTTTGGATAGACAAGAAGCCTAGTTTGAAGTACTTGCACATTTGGAGATGTCCAGCTGAGGCAAGGCCTTATAAGCCAAATGAAAAGGAACTGGACTCTAGGACAGTCAGTTGCTATTTTGTTGGATACTCTGAGAAGTCCAGGGGTTACCAATTTTATGATCCCGCTACTAAATCAATTTTTGAGACAGGTAATGTCCGGTTCTTTGAGGATGTTGAGTTTGCGGGGGGAGATAAGGTTAAGGACTTTATCTTTGAAGAGGAGTATGTTGATATTCTCACAGCTGTCATTGACATTAATTAGGGTTCTATTCCTGACATTGTTCAAGAGGCAGATCCACATCAAGACATTGTTCAAGAATTTCTTGTTCAAGAAACTATTTAGGAAGAACAAACTCTACCATTCCAAGAACCTATGCCATTAAGGAGATCCAGTAGAGAAAGGAGAAATGCGTTGCCAGATGATTACTACGTATATCTCCAAGAACATAAGGATGACATTGGTATGATGGAAGATGATCCAATCAACTTCCGTCAAGCCATGGAAAGTTCTAAATCTCAATAGTGGATTGATGCCATGAATGAAGAGATAAAATCTATGAAGGACAATGACATTTGAGATCTTGTCCCATTGCCTGAAGGTGCAAAGCCCATTGGTTACAAATGAATATTTAAGACCAAGAGGGATTCGAAAGGCAATGTGGAAAGGTATAAATCTCGTCTTGTCACTAAAGGCTTTACACAGAAAGAAAGCACCGATTACACAGAGACTTTCTCTCCGGTTTCATTGAAAGACTCTTTTAAGATAATAATGGCACTTGTGGTATATTTTGATCTTGAGCTACATCAGAGGGACGTTAAGACAGTGTTTCTCAATGGCGACATTAATGAAACGATTTATATGGTGCAACTAGAAAACTTTGTATCGGGAGATGCAAAGAAGATGGTTTGCAAGCTAAAGAAGTCTATCTATAGGCTTAAGTAAGCTTCCTGTCAATGGTATCACAAGTTTCATCAGGTTATCATCTCATTCGGATTTGAGATGAATGTGGTTGATGATTGTGTATACCACAAGTTCAGTGGGAGTAAGCATATTTTTTTGGTTTTGTATGTTGATGACATATTGCTTGCCGTCAACGATATAGGCTTATTGCACAAAATCAAGAGATATCTAGTAAAGAATTTTAAGATGAAAAATCTTGGTAAAGCCTCTTTTGTGTTGGGAATACAGATACATCGGGATCGTTCTCGGGGTATTCTAGGATTGTCACAAAAGAGCTATATCGAAAAGATGCTAAAAGGGTATGGCATGTAAGAATGTAAACCAGAAGACACCCCATGGCGAAAGGAAACAAGTTTAGTTTAAGTCAATGCCCTAAGAATAACTTTAAAGCTAAGGAAATGCAAAAGATTCCTTATGCGTCAGCAGTAGGGAATCTGATGTATGCTCAGGTATGTACACATCCAGATATTGCATATATTGTTGGCATATTGGGTAGATACTTGAGTAATCCTGGATTGGATCACTGGAAAGTGACCAAACGAGTCATGAGATATTTACAGAGAACAAAGGACTGCGTACTCATGTATCGGTGGTCAGATCAGTTAAGGATCATTGGGTATTCTGACTCCGATTTTGCGGGATGCTAAGACAATATGAAATCTACTTCAGGCTATATCTACTTGCTTGCTGGAGGTGCAATCTCCTGGAAGAGTGCTAAATAGTCACTTATAGCCTCTTCCACCGTGGCAGCTGAGTTTATAGCTTTTTATGAGGCGTCCAACCATGGAATATGGCTACGAAACCTTATCACTGGACTGCACATTGTGGATGGCATTGAAAGGCCACTCAAGAATTTTGTGACAATAAATCGACGGTTCTATATTCCAACAACAACAGGAGCTCGACGAAATCGAAGCACATAGACATCAAGTTCCTAGTTGTCAAAGAAAGAGTTCAAATGGAGATTTGTCTATGGAGCACATTGGGACAAACTCTATGATTGCGGATCCACTTACCAATGGATTACCACCCAAAGTCTTTCATGAGCATACCACTCATATGGGTGTAGTATCACCTGGGGATGTTTAATTTCAATGGGAGTTTGTAACTTATTAGATGCTTTATTTATACAGACATTTTCTTTTAATTAATACAGTTGAGGTTATTTCAGTTTTAGCTCTCTTTGGTTTTATGGTTTATAAATTGTGATAATTGAGGTTATTTTTTGTAAAAATACAGTTCATTGTTAATTACACTCTGATTTTAGTATGGTTGATCTCGCTAAGGTTTAAGGTGGACCAGTTAGAAATAAGCATGTTGTGATCACGTTACATGTAATTTCCATGCTACGCATCTACACTATGATCCATGTCATCAGTTATATTGATATATGTGACCAATGCTGGGTTTAGTCACGATTAATGTGAGGGTGATAATTAGGCTCTATATACTCAACAAGTTTGAGAGGATAATGTTCTTTGAGATATATTGTATCTAGGTTTGGGCTTTTTTTTTTTTCAATTATAATATCCTTTGAAGTTTAAATTGTTCACAATTTATCGATGTTGTTGAGGTTTTAATTGCCTCCCTTTGACTTGTGTGATAAGGAAGTCATGGGTATTTATTTCAAGATTCAAAATAATGGGGGGAAAGAATAAAAAGGAAGACACCATGGATGGAAAATCAAATGAAACAACATTGTACAAATTATGAAGTTTTTTGTTTCTATCAAGTAAGCAAAGGTTGTCGAGGTTGATGTTTAACCTGCATTAGCAGCACCTATGAGGAGTGTGAGGATGTAAGCAATGCTATTGCAGACAGAATGAAATCTTGTTGAGTATATAGAGCCTAATTATCACCCTCACACAAAGTAGTTAGCATGTTGAGGGTAAATCATGTTAATACAGTATGTGCTTTCACGTCGTTTACATAAATAAATTTATACAAATATACACACACATGCACAAACGTATACTCTCTTGTCCAACAATTGGATATGTACTTTTTTTTTTGTTAATACAACAATCAATTGATTAAACTACAGCATTTTTCAGTAATACATTTGTTTTACTTTAACAGCTGCTAAATAGTAACATGCTATTCATAATTTTATATAAAGTTACAAGAAAGTCAACTAGTTGTTATGAATTGTTTAGAAAAAAGTTACAATAGCCAGACCTATCTAGTTTCCAGACAGGAGAGAGAGTAGTCCTATATGTGTATACACACACATGCACACACATATTTAATGTTCTTGTTAGTAATGAATCAGGGAGTGTAATCCATAGCCAAACCCATATTAAAAAAAAAAAAAAGCAAAGCAAAGGCAATGAATGAAAAATCAACTGACATCATTAGGATGAAAAAGGCATTTGAGGGAATTATTCACATTCTCTTGCAATTTCCCGATGATGCCCTTTCTTTCTACTGTGTTTGCTTGTTCTGCGCTAATCTCCGGGCTCGATGGCGTCACTAAAAGATCAGATTGAAACGGCACCGGGCTAAACATCATTCCCTAATGTCCAAAAACACCATTAAAACCTAAAAACCTTCCAAAATCCCAAAAAAAAAAAACACACACACACACACACACTGAGAATCATAAGCATTGTGAAATTCCAACTAACCAGAAGCTTTCCATAAGTGTCCTTGGCCCGATTATCCGAAAGACTCTCCACTGTAACTACACACCATTTAAGATAATTTCAATTACTAAGCTATAAGAAGATGTAATTTACAAAAATATATATGTACACATATATGTATATGAAGAGAGAAAGGAAAATAGAACTTACTGTGGTCTCGATTGATTTCACAAATGGTCACCAAACTAGGATGAGGAAAAGAAGGCATTGTTTTTGAGCTCAGAAGAAGAAGAAGAATTTAGAGTAGGGTTTTGAGTTTCTGAATCTTTAGACTAAAATAAATGGGCTTTAATTAGTTAGAAAGGGGGACTCCAAACTCTAGTCATGTGTTTGGCTGCCGAAAAATCATGGTAAACGGAGGGGAATAGCGAGAGAGGAGAAAAACGAAGCTCACCGCCCATTGGATGTGCTTTAAGAGACTTTTTTTTTTGGGAAAAAAATTATTTTGAAAAATATATTTAAAGAAAAGATTATTTGAAATAAAAAAATATAAAATTTTAAATTTTTTTTTAGAAAATATCAATATAAATATTATTTTATTTCTCTCAGAATTTTACGTAATTTAAATAAAAATTATTTTATTTGAATTTGTGTATGTAAAGTAATGAACTGTTAAAGTTTAGAATTTATCCTAGTGTTTTGAAGACATGAACATTAAAAAATAATAGTAAAATGAAAAAAGTTGTTTTATGGATTTTTTTTTACCCCCTCCAAACACCCACTCAAGAAGAAAGAAAAATAAAATTCGATGCACATATAATCACATTCTAATGCACAAATTTCAAAAGGTTTTCTCCTTCCTTGAATCTGAAATTGTATTTTTCTCCTTCTTCGTCTTCTTCTTCCCATTTATAATCTTCATTGTTGTTTTCTTATTCTTTTTATTCTTCTTCTTCTTCGACTACCAAATGGGTTTTGCCTGGTTCAACAGCTTCGTCATGGTTACTACCCACAACTGCGTCGGAACTTTCCGCCATTACAATGCAGAGAATACGACTAACGGTGAAACAAAGAGACTACGAGACGCTGACGCCGTCTGGGAAATTTGAAGGAAAAATAGTTAAAATTGATTGGGAATTTTTGTGTACATAGGCTCAAAAACGAAACTCCATTGCATGTTGTCTTGTTTTAACTTTTCTTTTTCATTTTTTTATTCAAATTTTTTCAATTCGGTGGATTTAATTTTTAGATTGAATAATAATTTGAGTTAGATAAGTTATAAAATATTTTAAAAGAGGTGTTATTTAATTGAAATTTTATGTATTTTAAGGTAAATAAAAATTGGAATGTGAGAAAATATTTAAATCTAATTAATAATGTGACGCCCACCAAGTACGTTACCATACCAACCAGCCGAGCTCTGACGCCGACCGCGATGGTTGGCAACCTCGTGGGTCGTCATCCTCTTACTTAACATACTTAACTTTCCATTTTTAACATTCTCATTTTAAAGTGGAAGCAATTGCTATAGCAAATTTTTTTTTCTTTTTTTTTTTTTTTACTTACATGCTATGCCTATAACTCTATCATACTCTTATAACATATAATTTATAAATTTCTTTCTTTCATCTTCCTTTTTGAACGCTCAGCGAAAGACTCATGGTAGTATCATACCCTCGCCCAGTCCCTTGGCACGTGCAGATCCGTCCGTTGACCATCATATTACTTTAAACTAACAGGTTGCTTACCTGCAACATGTGAACAACTAATGAGCTAGATGCTCAATAAGTTCAAACATACATTCATTAACTTATAAATACTAGCAATATATGTTATTACTAGAATATATAACATCACATATATACACATCATACACATCGTCTATACATATCCTCGAAACATAACATATCATGTGAGCTTCCTCATGCTCATTTATCTCTTCGCTAATCATTCTCATCATTCTATTGATAATCTCCTATCATTCTATTCTAATATTTTCATTTCTTTGCTTTTCATTCCTATCATTTCTTAACTTTCTGTTCTAAACCTTTATAACTTTTTTATCGCTTTATCATCATCTCTTAACCTTTCATATCTTAAAAGCTAGTAACATATACACTAGCATAACATCACGTGAAAACGTGTCATTCCATACATATAACATCAAATACATCACATCAAATATATTAATTCCATTATGTTCTTTTAACTTCGTTTTATTATTTATTTATTTTTCATCGGTTTCATTATATTATTCTTTCATATCATTCGTTTCTTTTCTTATCGTTCTTTACTTTTCTTTTCTTTTCGTATCATTTCTTTTCTTTTCTTTCCACTCTCTTTTCCTTTCTTTTCTTTTCACTCTCTTTTCTTTTCTTTTATGTTCACTCTCCTTTCCTTTCTTTTCTTTTCACGCACTCTCTTTTCCTCTCTTTTCTTTTCGTGCACTCTCTTTTCCTTTCTTTTCTTTTCATGCACTCTCATTTCCTCTCTTTTCTTTTCTTTTCTTTTCTTTCATTTTCCTTTCCTTTCTTTTCTTTCCTTTTCTTTTCCTTTCTTTTCTTTTCACTCTCCTTTCGTTTGTTTTCTTTCCACTTTCCTTTGGTTGGGCCCGTTGTTGGACGTACCTATTTGCGTGCGGATAGTGGGAAGAGGGGGAGCTACCCACCAACCTACCTCACAGTCTCATAAAACCTCACCTTCGGGGCTGGTCCAACCTATAATCTACCACACATTTGGGGTAGCACCACATCAACGTGGAGGATATAGACTGGAAGTCTCGACCTTGTAGGGAGACCGGTACGCCAATAACTTAAGTTTTCAGTCTTATTATCTTGTAGGCTTTTATTTTTCTTATATTGATTTTTTTTCTTTGTACATCTTTTTCATGACATTCATAATCTTTCCTTTCTCATTTTTCATAAAACATTTCATAGGACGTTTGTTCTTTCGTTGTTTTTCTTTTCTTAATTCTTTACTTTACTTGTGTGAATCATGTTAATCACACTTTAGCATAGCATATATAACACATATTATTATATATTATCACATCACATCACATCACATCACATCATAACAAACAAAAACACGTTTAGTTATGTACAGATAATTATTCTCTGTTTATCTTATCATTTGCATCATTATATCTAACGTATCTTATCATCACATTTCTATCGATCATAGCCTATCGTTCTATTCTATCAATCACATCTTATCGTTATGTTCTAATCCTTTCATCATACCTTTCATCATAACCTATCATTATTTCTCTTTCTTGTCTAACTCTTTGCTTTCATATCGTTTTCCATAAAACATATATCCTTTCGTTCTCATAGAATATACCCTTTCTTAATTCCTTTCATCACCGATCATCGTTGCTCTATCAATCATAACTTAACTTCCATAAAACTTTTCATAAACTTCTATTCTTTTCTTTCATATCTCCTCTCTTCTTAGGCATTCTATCATAACATTCTCATTCTTACTCTTTCCATTCTTCTATCTCTCTTTTTCACATCTTTATTCTCATAAAACTTTTATAATACCTTTCCTTCGTAATTTAATATATACATATATATTTTTTATAAATTATTTATTAAAACCTATCTTTTAATATCATCATAGCATTGCTATAGCGTTACTATAGCATCATCATAAGTCACATCATGACATTTGCATACAAAACATATAAACACGATAAGCTTGTTTATAGTTACAGACGGGTAAATGTCTAAACTTACTCATAGTGTGCTTATCCTCTTCTTGGAATCCATCGACGTCCTTTGTCGCGTTTGGATCGGGTTCCTACAGACAAATTTTGTCCGTTAATCACATTTTCATTTATAGCTTTTATTTTATTAAAAAGCTTGATTCTGATCTTATAATTCTTAATTGTAGCCTTAGGACAGCTTTCTAAGCCTTAATGGCCATTTTCGAATTTTTCTCCAACTTTTGAAAAATTACGATTTTACCCCTAACTTTTGACAAAATTACAATTTTACCCTTGGCGTGATTTTTCATAACTTAAACCTCAATTTTGGCTTTTACAAACTTCATTAACCTATTCCGGGGTCATTGGGGCTCTTTTCCCATAATTTGAGAATTTGTGGGCAAAATGGCCATTTTGCCCTTAATGGGTCGTTTAATCATAACATTTTCATTTTCATACTTAGGTTGGATTTTCTAAACTCAAAATCATTTAATTAACTTTTTAAATCATATCAGGCCTTTTACGGATCAATTCTTATTATTTTACTAATTTTCAAATTCCCGGCCCTCGGGAAGTACTATTCCGACCTAAAAATCGGTTTCATGTTTTTCTTGCGTTCTAGGGTTTTGAAGGGTCGGTTTACTAATTATAACTTGCCCCTTCTTTTTTTTTTCATGCCCTAATTCCTCGAGGGGGCTCGGGTTCCCTTCCCGATCATATTTTACCCCTCGTTTTCCCATATTACCCCTGGTGTTGTTTTTAGAAATTTCGGCAGAGTTTCCCCTAAATTTTTGAGGTTCCAGCGTTTAGGAAATGCTTGAAAACCATCTATCCTGATCTAATTCTATCACGTACTATACCAGAGGCCTAGATTTTACGTAAAACTCATACTGTTTACATAAAATCGTTACATTATCACATATTTTTCTTTTTCTCCATTACAGCCATTTTCTTCTTTTTACATACATTCTTTTCCATAATTTTCATACCAATAATCATAAAATCATACAATAATCCCAAACAATTAAATTGCGGAACGTAAAGGGGTCGGGATTTTATACCGAATTGCAGTCCGGTCTCGATGGCATAAACCCTAATTCTTTGTTCTTCATATTTGAGGTCTCGTCTTGCAATTCTGATTCCGCGGATGCGTCCGGAACGTCGAAAATAGGCTAACGGGCCAAACTTCCAAAATTTAGTCAACGGTTGCCGTTGACCGGCGTTGACCGGCGTTGACTCGTCGTTGACCGGCGGTTGACGGCGACGACGGTGGCAAATGAATAGCCCATCTTGAAGATCTCGACGAGATGAATCCATTGGTGACTTCAATTTCACCATTCGACACCTCTATCGCCGGAAATCACCCCTCGAAAAATCGGTCACGGCGGCGGCTTTGGAACTCCGCCGTGTCGGGGTTGTGGCGTGCAATTGACTTGGGGCTTTTGCTCCCCTCTTCACGGCGAACATTTCTGTACCGGTGGTGCAACTCAACATCACCAGAAACGACGAGTTCCACGGTGGCGACGTCGCGGCTTCGGGTGGCGCGATTCCGCCGGTGTTGAGGCGATTCACCACATGGGTTTTGTAGTACTCTTCACCACAAATCTTTTAGGACCGGTTTTGTGGCAAATGGTGGCCGAACGGCAAAGAAATCGATGTTCGAAACTCTCGGCTCCGGCGAGCTTCGGGCGACGCGTGTGGCGGCGTGCGGCGGCCGTTCCGTCGCGTCGACCCACCGTTGAACTCAGCTCGGCGAGAGCTTTCCAACGGTGCCGGCGGTGTCGTGAACAGAGGCCATATGTGAAAGTTGGTTACTGTACATATTCGGGTAGAGAGAGAAAGAGAAATGAGGAGAGAGAGTACATATGGACAAATGAGGAAATTTGACTTTTATCCGCTCTTTATATACTTTTTCGCCCAAAATTTCAACATGGGCTTTCCTGACTAATTTGGGCGTCCTGAATCCAAATATATCAGTTTTATCTTCATCTGAGGTCATTTCGACCAGTTTCCGATACTGCGAATTCCCGATCAAAAATTACCCTTGTGCTCAATTATCAAATTTGAGCGTGCTGATAGGCTATCCTGACTAATTTGGAAGTGCTGAACCTAAATTTATCAGTTTTATGTCAAGATAATATCGTCTTGACCTACTTCTTGATACTGTGAGTCGCACACACGTGCTCACACATAATATCACTATTACTCATTTTTCATCCTTTAACATTGTTAGAACATTTTATTTAGTTCTAAAAAATATTAAATCACTTAATTTCACATTTTAACGCTTAAATTTATTGTGTAATTATTTTCCTAGAAATATGAATTTTCCCGGTTGTTACAAATAATTAGAGGATACTAATTAAAAAGAGGAATTGAAGTAAATAGACATTTTTTTATGCTTTACAAGTAAATAATATGATTTAAAATTTTTAAAAATTTATAATATAATCTAATTTTAGTACAAATAATATTCTTATTTTATCCCTTAAATAGGTTTTTGACATTTTTTTTATATCCTCCAAAAACCTACATATTACTCTCTCTTTATTATCTCTCCTATCTCTCTCTTTCTCTCTCTCATCTAAGTTTCACTTTCTCCTCTACCTCTTTTTTGTGCCATTTTGGTCATTGTCTCCAACAATGATCATTACTTCTGTCATTCTTTGTTGTGATATTTAACAAATTAATTGTCATAAAATCTTATGATTGTGACGATCAAACCTTCAAATCCTTCTTGTTGGAAAATCGCAAGATGGCAATTTTGATCCTCGCAAGATTTGAGCTCACGCAGGAGTCTGATGATTAAATCTGAGCTCGATCACACCGGAGATTATTGGAGGCTTTTAAACCATTATAATTTAGGATCGTTGGATTTCGTATTTACTTTGCAGGTTGAACAATGATATGATTTTCATCTTCTGGTGTCACGATCTCCCAATATTGGTGGCAATGAAGAAAATCGAAGCTCTATCACAACAACTTTGTCAGTTTCTCTATTGAGATGTGGCTAGAGATCTTCGTCTATGGCTTTGATGATGAACGATATTCTTCACTCCTACAACGACTTTGGATTTCACAATTGAATGTGACTGGAGATCAAGTTCGCATGTGGCTAGGGAGAACACGAGTTCTTGGATCGATAGCGAAATTTTAGGTTTTGGTGTGTTACAGGTCACTAGAGGGAGAAAGAGAGGCCAAATCATGTTGCTCATGAGCAAGATTAAAATGGCGGTAGAGACTTAGAAATCTACTCATGAGCGAGATTGTGACCCTTGGTCAGGAAGACGATGACTTCTATGATAACTAGCGACCATCAGTGATCGGTTTTTGGTGAAATCAAGTGTTAAGGTTTTATTGAATTTAGGGGATTAATTTGGAAAAATTTTGAGGTCTTTTTTACAATTTTAGAAAATTTTATAAATAATATAAATGGTAAATATTGATATAAATACTTTATTTATATCGTAAATACTTTATTTACATTATAAACACTTTATTTACATCATTTACTATAATAAATTAAGAATTTAGTAAATCGGCTACTATAGTAAATTAACATTTACAACTAATTATACTAATAAACTAAGGATTTATAAATTATTTACTAAAAGAAATGATTTATTGAATAATAAATAAATTATTAAAATCGATAAATAAATAAGTTATTAAATAAAAATGTGATTTATCAAATAAATTTAACAAAATTTACCTAAATTAATGAAAAAAATGATTTTTTAGATAAGTTTATTAAAATTTATTAAGATTGATAAATAAATAAATTATCAAGTTAAAAAATGGTTTATTAAATAATTATCAAAATTTACATATAAAAAATTATTTTGAAATTTTAATTTATAATAAATCATGATTTATTAAAACTATAATATTTTCTAATCATTTAAATTATTTTTATTATTTATTTTTATTAAAATTGAATTTTAATCTCTTCACTACCTTTTCAAGGGAGAAGGAGGGAAACAGGTCAAAATTAAAATTGAATAAAAATAAATAGCAGAAAAGTTTTAAATTTTTAATAAATAGCATATTTTTGGTAAATAATGATTTACCATAACTAAAATTTTAAAAATACCCCTTATGTATAAATCTTGGTAAATTTGTTTGAAAATCATTTTTTACTTGGTAAATTATTTATTTGCATGTGTAAATCATTGATTTACCAATTCTGCACCCAGAATTTTCTCAAGAAACAAGTAGATAGCTTTAAAATTTTACTGGTAAATCATTTATTTACGTGTGTAAATCATTGATTTACCAATTCTACACTCAGAATTTTCTTAAGAAACAAGCAGATAATTCCTCAGAAAAATAAAAACGAAAAGTCTAGCCCCCAATAAAAGTTTGTAAAAGAAAAAGAAAGGAAAAGAGAAAGAAATAAAATCTAAAAAAAAATATGAATATAATTATAAAATTACATGCCTCTTAAATCAAAATTATTATTTATTTTTTAAATTAAATAAATATACTATTTATTTCTATTAGATCCCATTCTTACAAGATCTAAGTCTCAATCTATACTTTTAATGTGTGTCATCTACCTTATTCAATATTTCTCTATCTAACCCTCTAACGTGACAAATTTTTTATTTTATTTGACTAAAATAATTAACCCATTTATTATAATTCCCCGGTTTTCAATTAGAAAGCCTGTCCAAAGTGGGAGTCCCTGCCCAATTTCCTTAATTTTTCGCCTCCTTTTTCTTTTCTTCTCCTCCCTTCCTCGCGTGCGGCAGGTTCCTCCTCTCTCTCTCTCTCTCTCTCTCTCTCTTTCTCGCTCAATTCTCTCTCCCTCTAGCTCTCATTAATTTCAAAGCTCCAAACCCTCACAACTTCCTCATTTTAAGTCGGACTTGAGTGAATCTTGTTGCACTGGAATCGTATCGAAGAGGAGAATATGATGACGCTCATCTCGCCGTTGCTCAGCCGCCGTGGTCGCTGCCCTCGCCGGAGATCCGCCGCCTTTCTAGCCGGAATCCGGCCATCATCGCCGGTGGCGGTGGTCGACATCACCCGCCTCAAAATGCTTGTCTCTATTTCGTCTTCGAAAGCCCTCTTCCAATTTTGAGTAAACATGTGCATATTCTCCAATTCCAAGGTAGGTTTTCAAACTCAATATTTGAGAAAATGATTGCATGTGCTTAAATTCGAGTTTGAAACCTTATTTAGTGTTTTCTACTTGTTTAGCTCTTGGAATTGGTGGGATTGCAGATAAATTTTAAAGGATTTGAGGTAGGGGTTTCTTTTTTCCTTGATCAAACCCGAAATTGATTTTTGTTTTGTGATGATTTTTATATAATAAATGATATTCTTATTGTTGAAGTGTTTTACAGTTAATTTCACTTAAATGTTGAAGAGGCCCAAATAATTAAAAATTAGGGTTTCCATCCGTTTTCTTAAAAACTAAAATGTTCTTTTGATTTTGGGTTGCATGTTGATTTTTGGTATCTTCTAAGTGTTGGAGTGTTTTAATAAAACCAAAAAAAAAAAAAAAAAAACAAAAACAAAAAGGAATCTGATTTGGTGAAATTCCTTTAAATAAGAAACTCTAATTTCTTTCAACATATGGTATTTGACTTCTAAGTGAGGTAGTTTAACATATGTTGTGAATTTGACTAATCTTCCTCTGTCTATTAATGATAAGTTTGAATATGTATATTTGTTAAGAAATTAAAAGGATATTGTGATTGATTTGATAATTGGGATATGCTTTGGATATTGTTTAATATGACTGTTTTATTTTAGATCTAAGTCTGACCATGGTGTCATGGTGGTGGGTTCTGGTGCATGCGATTTCTTATTGCAGGTTATTTTAAATGCAGTTAAAGACTGCGGGAATTGGTCAGAACAAGAGAGGTTTTATCCGATTTTGTCCTTGATCGGTTGACTGGACGTACACGACCGGCTAACAGGACAGTTTTCAGTTGTCTTTATAAGATCGTTTTCATGTAGAAAATAGCTTGGTGTTAGAAATTTGTTCAGTGGCTAAACAATCGATGACTTTGGTGGCATTTGGTTTTTTTTTTTTTTTTTTTTTTTAAATGTTTTCTATTTTCAAAAAAACTAAAAATACTAAAAATGAAAATGTTTTAAAAATTATATTAAAACCATTTCTGAAACTGTGTTTGGTTATATTTTTTGAGTGTATATTCTAAAAAACATAAAAATGAAACTTTGTTTGATTATATTTTTGAAAATCTATTTCATAAGTGAGTATTTTATCAAAACAAATTTATGTTTAATTTTAGAAAATAACAAATAATAAATTATTAATCATAATCGAAAATAAAAAAATCCTTTAGTGATAGGTTTTGTAATAAGGGACAGGGATGGAAGACATTAGTGGTCTGAAATTTAGGTGGCGGTAACTATGAGATTTGGGTCACAAGTCGATAATCATCGTCGCCACGATTCGGTGGTTGTCGTAGTCAGTCTGTGGTCGTCGCTCTTTGTCGAAGATGGAGGCCATCGTCAGACATAGTCGTTGTTATCGACGCTGCACTGGCAGGGAGAGGAGAGGGAGGAAAAAAACGAATATAAAAAAGTGAAAATAATTTTTTTCCATTTTCAAAAAACTCAAAAAATAATATGGTTGAAAACGATATTTTCAAAATGATTAAAAATGTTAAATAAACAAGCATTATATTAAGATCACTTTCATTTTTTATATTTTTGAAAATGAAAAATTAAATTTTCAAAAAATAAAAACAAACGTCCGGTAGAGTTTGGAAAAGATTATTTTGCTACTAATATGTGTTTAGGATGAGTTGTATATATTTTATCAATCTGACATGTTGTTCTAAGTAATTTCTTTAACTTTTTATTTGAGATTCATATTACCTTCCTTTTTTTTATATGTTTAAAAGTGGGAAGAAAAATGGGATTTTTTATGTATATATATATATATATTATAGAAGAAAAATTGTGTTGCTTGAATATGAATGTTTAGATTCTGTTATTATCAATGTTTGATTGATGTTGCTTGATTATGAATGTTTGGAGTCGTTTTATTGTTGTCTTCTCCCTTATCTTCCTTACTGCGCATTTGGCTCATCCCGATTGGTAAAAAGTATTAGAAGACTTATGTTTGAGCTCGTGAAAATCGGTTACCTAGCTTTAAATCATTATTTTAGTGTTTTTAATTCTAAGTTATACCTGAATTTAATGTGATGAATTGTATCAGTCGACACGGTCCTTGTGTTGTATCGTTTCATAGTTTGTTTATTTATGAAGGACTGTTGGTTAAATTTATATAATTTAATCAAATTGATGTAATTTAAATACTCCGAAGCAATATTTTTTAGTATGTATATTTGTCAAAAATTTTTAATGGATTTTGTTAATAAATCTTGAATTGTTTTAATTAATAAAGCTTAATGATAATTAATCACATCCCCATGTTGGGTCGTGATAGAAAGTGACAGAAAATGAAAATGTAAACGGAAAGATAACTTTGTTTCATTTTTCAAATTTCTTAACTGAAAGGAAAACTTTTTTTTTTTTTTTCTGTTTTCATTTTTATTTTTTTGACTTCTACACAACAAACGATATTTTAAAACCATTTCAATAACAGAATTATTTCAAAATGTTTTGGAAGCAATAACAAACTAGGTCTGTAAGGTTTTAAAAAATCAGACCAATTATGGTCAACAAAAAAGTGGAGGGTGCGCTAATTTTTTTTTTTCCCCCCTTGTACGGGGGAAGTTCATTTGTTTGAAAATACAAGATGGCTTATTCAATTATTGCGATCAAACAAAAGGTGCACAATTATCAATTTCCCTTTGTGCTAAGGAAAATTACATATGAAATTATTATTGTAGGAAAAAGGTAAAAAAAAAAAAAACACGGTCTTTATTTGGGAGAATATTTAAAATAATAGAAAAACATCCATACGACAAAATGTTAGCCTCCTAAAATTTAGAGTTGTCTAAAAGATATAAATGATAATATTTTGTAACATTTTATACTATTTTTAATGCTGCTTCTTAAATGTCAATTTGAAATGTTAGAAAATGAAAACATTTGAAATGTTAGGAATGGTTAAAATAAATATAGCCTTTATATTTTTGTATAGATTTTATAAAGCATTTGTGCATTCCTCTTATTCATAGTGTAATATTTTCATGAATATGTATATGAGATATGACATATTTTGTATAAACATTTTGTATCCTCATAGCTTCAATAGAAGGGTTGTCCTCCTATCTTTTTCTTAACAAAGCGACAGCTACTATTTTTAAAAAAACATAGGATTCTACTAAGTGGTAAGACGACGCAAAGAGTAACACTTAGATTGGAAAACATCATTTTTATTGTATAGATGCTTCACTTAGGCTTTGGAAGGTAGTGGAATCCGTCTGCGATATTCTGCGAGAGCCCAGAGTGGGTAGATGTTTCTATATGTTGCGTAATGTAGCATACAGTTCTTATTAAAAACTCCCGTTATTTCCTGTGTATGATGAGTTGGTTGGATTTTTTTTTTTTTTTTTGGGTTCTTCAAATCAACTTCAAGAGAAAAGAAAATGGGATTATCTTACCTCTTGCGGAAAATCACCGTCGTTCATTTGAGAGTTAATGATCAACTTTGCTGCACGATGAAAAGGAGTTGGATCTCTTTCTGCTTGACCAGCATGCATCAAACCCATCATTGCCCATGCTGTATGTACTAAATTTGATCTGTTTCCCTCAAGAGCTACATATTCCTGCATAAAAAAACATAAAAAACAATTGTTTAGTGGTTACAGGCATTGCTGGTCATATTTACGCATCTGACTTGCGACAAGATACAAAGTTTAAATCCTCGTAGTCTTAACTTCAAAAAAAAAAAAAAAAAATCCATTTTTTAAGACCTCTCCCTCCCAAGTGATGTGAGACACTTGCAAAGCCATGTTAGAAATGTTACCTTTTTTGGGCAAGAAAGATAGCTCTCACCCCAACCTCCATCATCTCTCCGTGTTTTGAGCAAAAATTCAACTGCTTTTCGCATGGCGGAGTTATTGTTGTAAGTTTGGCCAGCAGCTTCTAGTCCTCCCAAGGCAAACCATGTGCCATATGTAAAGCAAACTCCCCATTTTCCATACCTATTTAACATAAACATTATAATAAGTTCAATATCTCGATTAGTTTGTCAAAATGTAGGAAAAGAAATATATATCCTTCGTGATGGGAAAGAAAAAGGGGCACCATGAGCCATCAGGCATCTGTATGCCTTCAAGGAACCGAACGGCGTTGGTTACAAAATGTTCTATTTCCGTTTTTCTGTGTCCAAGGTACATCTTCTTAAACAAAACCAGAGCTTGGATTGCTGATGAAGTGCATTCTACGTATTCGTGTTCGACAACAATGTCCGCAAAGAATTCAGTGGGATTAAGTACCTGAATATACGTATGTCAAGGTAATTAATTTCAAATAAAAACACTCGTTTGAACAAAGACATACCAATATAGATGTAGAATGAAATTACTCAAGTCCTTACTTCCAACCACTTCTGTGCTCCTGCTGGCTCCCATGCTGCTAAACCACCATTTTTACTCTGTGATCAATCAAAATGAAGTTGATTAGCTATTTGGTACGAAGATTTAGTTGAATACCATGCTTTAGCTCGGCATAATTACTACTAATTTAGTTGAAAACTTAAAAAAAAAAAAAAAAAGATAAGATGAGAAGGCCGTTCTTATCTTAAAATAGCTTAGGTTTATTTTTCATGCTTTTTGAGACTCATTATTGATATATTTCAATGGTTTTATAAATTTATAGATAAAACCGAATTGTTTCTTTTCTTCCTTTTTTATTTTGTTTTGGAAAACAAAGGTCCTTACCTGTAGAGAAAGCAGAACATTTATAGAATCATAAAGCCGTTCAGGTTCCATCTTTTCACCAACAATCTCCCGTGGCATCAAAGAGAGCAATAGGCAACACTAAGAAAAAAGTATAAGGTTAAGTTAGATTTATTCAACAAATTAGTGGATAAAGTGAATGGTTATATTTGAACAGTTGATTGAAATTACCTTTAAACCTTCCGCGGTACAATCAGAAACTTGCCATCCGTGATCTTGATCAGAAAATGTCCATGATCCTTTAGAGATATGACGGTACATGCTTTTAAAGTCACCTGAAGGATTATCTTTGACCTATAAATGGGTTATGCAATGATTAGATTGAACTCTTATCATTTCAATTTAAAAGAAAAATGATCTCTGATAATTGATGCTAAATTAACTTTATTATGAGATGCAATATTTGACCTGAGATTTCTTTATGAAGTCATGACCTTTGGCGAGAGTTGGCCCGATTTCATCTGTGAGATTACTAGCAAGCAAGGCTTGAACTGCAAAGCCAGTATCCCACTCCTGGCTTCCAAAGCTCTACAAAACAATTATTTTGAAAACATTAATATTATGAATACTTTCTTACTCTTATGATGTTGTTTCTTACTCACTAATGAAAAATATAATCTTGATAAAGGCCTTAGAAGTGAAAGAGGAAGGTAACAAGTAGATAGAATTACCTGCATCTTCATTCCATCTTCGGCAACCCACAAGTAATCTGGAATCCTAGCAAGGTGCTTTTTAAAATAGTCCCCATTTGGATCTTCAACCCAACAAGCAAGCATGCACAATACCTATTTGATCACGAAAGAAACTTGAGCAACTAAATGATAGTCGTCTCGTTGTCTTGTAAAACAAGCATTTCTCTACTCGTTCACCTTTATATACCATTACCTTTTCTACACATCCGATTGTAATGTATCGACTGTTTTCATCTTCGTAATGGATATGATCCATTGTCACTTGAAGAGCTCTTTCTCTAATCAATTTGTTGAAGGGCCAGCGAGTAAGAAGCGGCTCAGTACAGATATATAGACTATCCCATAGCAGATCTTGTACCAAAGGATGAGGATAATATAGATCCTCCTGCAATAAAATAACGATTTTTTTGTTACTTACATGAACAAATGTATAACAAATTAAATATATATTTGTTTCGCTATTGAGTCTACTAACCTTAGCACATAGATGACGCACTTCTTTCCAATTTACTTTACTGTAAGGTTGAGTGAAAAGTTCCCCCCTCAATTGTAGAATGAGAGGTGTGATCGGACCAACAAATCGTTTCCCATATAAATACGACATAGGCAAGTAGACCAATCTACAGTAGCACCACATTTTTGCTGCACATATAAACGATAATTAACAAACTGAAAAATACTGATTGATGTTTTCAAAATGCATGAAATAAGAGAAAATGCGAACCCGGATGCATGGGAAGAAAGGAAGGGAGAATCCAAAATTCTGGAGGCATGGGGTTGCTTCCCGCCCAATCAAAGACACCAAGTATCTACAAAAAAATAATGGAACAAAATTAAGTGCATATGAGATTTGATAACATTTTGTGATCATGAATTTTCAAAAGCTAGATTTGATAACTTCTTAATTTTTATGAAATTTGGACATACTGAAAGCCAAGTCTTCCCCCAAGAGGGTATATTTATTACACCGCCATGATCAAGAATCCATTTTCTTGCTCTTGCACACGAATTATTTTTTCCGCCATCGGGTCCTTCTCCAAGTATTCGCATACAAATATAGCTGAGGGTCGTGCAAAACATGGTGCTATGGCCTTCTATGTGCAGTCCCCACCCACCATCTTCATTCTAAGGAGTGCAAACAAAATGTCACATGAGCGTAGGTTTAGTTCAAAAGGAATTTGACCCTATAATATAAACCTTATATATCTATATATATATATATATGGAGAAGAAGATCGAAGTCACCTACTCAAATTTAATTACTAAAACAATAAATAAAAACGAATGATTAAAGAAAAAAATTCAAAAGAAAATATATGCACCTGATGATTGTATATGTAACGAAGAATTTCCTTGCGATGTTCAATAGGAAATATAGTATTAAGATGTCCTGTTATGTGCAAACACATAACCTACAAAAAAAAATGTAAAACTTTAATCAATGTTGTCAATATTATGGGTATTAACATAGTTGAAATGTGCATATAGTATTAATATTATTTCATGCAAAATATTTTTTAAATTAAAAAACAAAACAAAAATGTAGAACAATATTTACTGACCAAAGGAGGAAGGAAGAATAGGGGTCCAGCATTTTCAGCAGGCCAATGTCCATCGGTAGCCTGCAATGCTGAAAAGAAGTGTACAGCCCTTCTCAATGAAGTTGTGGTCTTTTCATATGTGATGATCTCACCGTCCTCAACTTTAACAGGAGGAATTGTTTGTCTGAAGCCATTCTCTCTCAGGAACTAAAATAATGTGAAATTAAGAATAGTTAGACTAAAAAAGTTTAATATTGCAAATTCAAAACTCTATGCGTGTGTATAATGTTGAATATCAATTAAATGAATTAATCTTTTGTTGATAATTAAGTCATGCATGAATTTTCGTCATGAATATAAGAATATTATTATCGAGATGAGGGGCACAGGCAGAAAATTTGTCTTTAGGAGTTTCTAGTTAAATTGAAGTTTTGCACTTAATTGGGAAATAAATACAAAAAAAAAAAAATCATAATCCTTCACTTCCTTTTACTATTTGTCTATTTGTTTTGTTTTTTCTGAATATGTGTGTGTTTCTTTTATCTTCCTCTGAACATATCAACTTAAGAAGTACTTTATCCTATTTTTCTTTTCTTTTTTCTTATATTTGAAATCATGAAGACAAATAAAAGCAATATATGAATGATAAGGTATAAATTGAAGTAAAAGTTAAAGAGTATTGTAAATGAAACTTTTCAAAAAAATTGTACATAAAATTTTTGGGATTTTGAACGTTTTAAGAAGGGTTTTGAGTCCAAAATTAAGAGTATAAGTGAAAACTTTTTAATATAATCCACATAAAAACCAAGAAATTTGGAGAGCTAAATAAGAAAAAATGGGGTAAAATGATAGCTTTTTAAATCAATTATAAGATAGTCATTTGGATCAGAAAATACTTGGGAATATCGTGAATACTAAATACCATTATTTCGGAATTCATATTCTATCTGGTGTTTAATATCACCTAGATCCTCTAAAATTGTTTTTTTAAAACAGTTGCTCCATCTCTGCATTCACTGCTAACTTAAGCAGTTTAAAGTTAGTAATATCAGTCTCCTCCAAGTCGACTTCAATGAAAAAACAACAAGTAGTATGATTACCAAAAGAAAAAGAAAGAAAGAATTGACAACTAATGTAAAGTTGGAATTGATTACTTCCACAAAAAGAAGAAGACGAAGAAAAACAAAAAGGAATTGATTACTAAATTATTCCTGGGTTCACCACGGGGTCACCTTCTGCTTTAAGTATATGGTATACCCTTTTTATTTTAGTAGAATAGTACTACACGTTTTTGAGGTTCATTAAAAAACCTAAACCACCAAATATATACAAATATATAGATACATACACACACATGTATACACACACATATATACATGCATATGTAAAGCAGCGAAAAAGAGGAAAATGGCTTTTTTCTGAAAACTTAAAAAAAAAAAATGATATGAGACATGTGATTTTCACTTATTAAAAAAAAATAAAATCACTTTCAAATTTTAAATGAACAATGAATATCTAATAAATACTAAAACAAAACTTTCATGAACCTTTATTTTTTTTACTACTTGTGTATTTGTTTTGTTCTTTTCTAAAAAAAAAGTGTGTGTGTGTGTTTTATTTTCTTCCCCTAAACATGTGATAACCGGAGAATTTCATCATTCTTGGAAAATCGTTACAGAAAATGCACATAATGTATTTCATGTTTAAAATGTATATTGTAGTGATTTTATGTATGTGTGGGTAACACAGTATCAAGAAATTGGTCAAGATGGTCTTTTCTTGATATAAAACGGATATATTTAGAATCAGTATGTTCAATTTAGTCAATTGAGCACAAAATGTAAATTTTGACCGAGAAACAAGCAGTATCAGAAAACTGGTCTAGATGACCTTGAATGAAGTTAAAACTGATAAACTTGAATTCAACATGCCCAAATTAGTCAGGATAGCCTATCAGCATGCTCAAATTTGATAATTGAGCACAAGGGTAATTTTTGACCGGGAATTTACAGTATCAGAAACTGGTCGAAATGACCTCAGATGAAAATAAAACTGATATATTTGGATTTAGGATGCCCAAATTAGTCAGGATAACCTATGTTGAAATTTTGGGAGAAAAAGTATATAAGAAGCGAAAAATCAGAAATTTGAAGAAAAGGCCCATAAACTTTTCTTCTCCTCTCTTTTTTCCCCCCCACACCCCCATAAATGAACAGTAACTAACCACCGGAAACAGTGTCCGTTTTCGACACCGCTGCACCGTTGGGAAGCTCTCGCCGAGCTGAGTCTAACGGTGGGTCGAGTCGATGGATTGGACGCTGAAGCAGCCCACACGCGCCGCCCGAAGTTCACGGTGGTCGAAATTTTCAAACGCCGATTTCTCCGCCGTCTGACCTCAGATCAAGGTGATTCCGGTCTCAAAAGACTCGTGGTGAAGAGTAGAATAAAACCCAGGTGTTGTTTTAGCTCAACGGCCGTCGGATTGCGTTGCCCGAAGTAGCGCCGCTGCCGCCGTGTCGCCGCCGTGAAAGTCGTCATTTCCGATGGAGTTGAGTGATGTGGTGGGTACCAAAATGCTCAGAATTTCATGAGGAACAAAAACCCCGAGCTAATTTTAAGAAAAAAAGTCGGGAAAATGGCGATTCAAACACGCCGCCGCCGTCACACTTTCGGGGGTTAGTTTCCAGCCATAGGAGCTTCGATTAGTGAAATTGACACCACCAATGAGTTCCTCATGTCAAGATCTACGAGATGGTGGCCTCCTTTCTCCACGCCGTCGTTGGTCAATGCCGGTCAACGGCGACCGGACCCCAAAAATTTAAGAGTGGCCCATTAGCCTATTTTCGACGTTCCGAACACATCCGCGGCGTCGGAATTTCAAGATGGAATTTTAAATTTAAAGAACGGCGAATCAAAGTTTGTACACGCCAGATCGAATGGTGCACTCGATCGCCAATGGGACGATTTCGGTAGTGACTTCTGTCCTTTCGTTCCTTAATTTTTATTTTGGAATGATTATATGTTAATTATGTAATGTGGCAGGTGAAATTGTAAGAAAAATGAACGAAAATGATGAAAAAGAAAATAAGTAGAAATGTGAATATTTTTACGTAAAAGTTGAGTTTACGTAAAAATATAGGCCTCTGGTATAGTACGTGATAAAATAGAAATAGGTTAGATGGTTTCGAGGCGTTTCTTAAACGTCGGGAACCTAAAAATTAAGCGGAAATGCTGTTGAAATTTCTAAAACGGCACAAAAAGGGTATTTTAGGAAACGAGGGGCAAAATGTGGTCGGGATGGAAACCCGAGCCCCCTCGAACGATTTTAAGGATTAATGAATGAGTTAGGCTCAGAAAAGGATGACATATGCTCTAAGGATAAGTAAACCGAGAATTTCAGCAATTAATGTTGTAAAAGCTTGGTAAAGCCTAAGAAAAATTATTTTATGATTGTTGGGCTTAAAAAATCTAGTCCAAGCATTAAAAATGAAAATGATATGACCTAAAGACCCGTCAAGGGCAAAACGGACATTTTGACCGAAAATTTCAGGAATGATAGAAAAATGCTTTAATGGATTTAAAACGACTTAAGTAAGATTCTAAGGACCAGAACTAAGTTGTGAATCAAGGAAAAGTATGGTTACGATGAAAAAAAAAATCACGTTAGGGGTAAAATGGTAATTTTATCAAAGTTTAGCAAAAATGTTATAAATGAGATATTAGGCCCCTAAGTTTATATCAGGGAATGAAACGTAGAATTTTTACGTTTTAATAAGTTTTATGTATGAGATAAGTGTGGAAAGAATAACCATGATTCTTTCGGTTATAGGAACCCAATCCAGACACAACGAAGGAACGTTTGCGGATCCGGAAAGCAAGAAAGGAGATACTAGCAAAGTAATAGTAAGTTCAAGCATTTATTATCTGCAACATAAACTGACATGTTAGGTCTATGTTTATGTGTTACGTGTTCTATATGCAGCATGTAAGTTTAAATATTTCCATGTCTGCAATATAAATGGACTGGTTATGTTTATGTGTTCTATGTGCAGTTTTAGTGTCAAGATGCTATGATATGAATGTCACGAAAGCCATGTTATGAACTATGTATTATGTTCAAGTCAAATGTAAATTGACTTGATATGTTTATGATTATGATATTATGTTTTATTGTATGACGTGTATGTTAGACATTGATTGTCTGCATCATGATACTCATGTTAAGTTCAGGTCATGCATGTAGAGATTCATGTTCCATGTAGATGATTCAGGTACACATGATAGACAAGTTTCAAGCACAAAAATAAGTAGGTGCACAAGGCACTTTAGTGAGATTAATAAAAACTCACACCCTAAATAAAACATGTAATAGGTTCCTACTGTGGGGCAATCAGTATGCTACCCAGTTGGAACTTCAGAAAAGATGGTAATTAAACCAGTTATTGGCGTACCGGCCTCTCGACCCACGGGGAGGTTTTCAAGTTCAGTTTCAGTTAGGACTGTGGAGGTCAGCACTAAAGTACCGCACCCAGTCATATGCGTATTACGGTACGACCAATCAGGGGCCTAAAACCAGAACGTAATGAAAGATAAAGACCCAAAAATTTAAAATGCAGCCTATAACAAGCATAAGATATACTAATACTACGTGTACCGTCGCGGTCAAAGATACCGTTACGGTTAATGGTACTGTTCATAGTCAACAGTATTATTCATGTTTATGGCCTCCAATCCGACGGTGGTACGTCCCGGGTGCGGAAGTTTAAAATATGATATGTTCACGACGTGAATACTGTTCATGATCAGAATTACTATATGAATAGTAATGCAAAAGTAATGCATGTTTATTATGTTAATGATCTATGTTATGTTGAATGTTAAGGATGTTTAAGCATACGTAAGTATAAGTTACGATGCTTAAGTACATTTACGATGTTTTACGTGTTTTAGTATGACATGTACGATCATGATGTTACAGTCAGTTCACGAGATTCCAGTATATTAAGCACGATCACGATGTTACAGTCAGCTCACAAGATTCCAGTATGTCAGCTCACGAGATTCCAGTATATTAAGCACGATCACGACGTTACAGTCAGCTCACGAGATTCCAGTATGTTAAGCACGATCACGATGTTACAGTCAGTTCACGAGATTCAAGTATGTTAAGCACGATCACGATGTTACAGTTAGTTCACGAGATTCAAGTATGTTAAGCACGATCATGATGTTACAGTTAGTTCACGAGATTCAAGTATGTTAAGCACGATCACGATGTTACAGTTGGTTCACGAGGTTCAAATATGAAAAAAGCATGATAAGTGCAGTTAGTATGTTTATGATTATGATGTAAAGTATGTTCATGATGTTAAGCAATGTACGATATACGTTATGAAATGTTCAGAAGTTACAGCAGGTATCAGATTCATCCTATCCCATATAGTGTGAATTATTATACATCATGAATGTATGTTTGAACTTACTGAGCCCGTCGCTCACAAGTTTGTTTATGTTGCAGGTAAGCATCCTGCACGAAGATAAGACAAGTAATGGATGACGGATGAGACCTGCATGTGCCAAGGGACTGGGTGAGGGTTATGGTACTGCTATGAGTCTTCCGCTGAGCTATTTAAAAGAGTATTAAAATGATGTATATCAAGTTATGATAAAGAAAAAAAATGTTTACTATAGTAAATGTTTTTACGAAAATAGAATTTCCATGTCAAGTTAAAAAAAAAAAAAAATTTAGCTGGTATGAGAATAAGTTAAAAGCAAGTTAAAAGTAAGTTGCCGACGACCCAAGTGGTTACAGTCTATTGCAGTTGGCAACAGTAGCTGACTGTAATAGTGCTGTTTAAACATATGTAGGGCGGGACGTCACAAAACAAATAAATTTCAATAGTATTTTATCCTAGTTTTTGTTTCGTTGAGTTCTTAGATTTTGAAATTATGAAAACAATTAGAAGCAAAAATTAAGAGTGTTGCAAATGAAACTCCTAAAAACAGTCCACATAGAATATTTAGAATTAGAAAAAGAAAATTAACAAATTTTGAGATCAAAATTAAAGGTGTAAATGAAACCTTTTTATATAGTCCGCATGAAGCTAAGAAATTTAGATGGCTAAACAAGGGGAAAAAAAGGTGGTAAAGTGATACTTAAGAATTATACAACAGCTATTTGGGTCCTAAAAATGCTTGGAGGAGTAATTAATAAAAAAGACACCTTATTTATAGATCTTATATCTTAGCATTGTTTTTTTGGTCATGAGTAGTTTAAAGGTCGCACTACAAGTAAGAAGTCTATCTCGCATCATTACGTCGGCCACTAAGCCAACAATAGAAATACAATATTAAAAGGATTTATTTTTAAGGATGATGGAAACTAATAAAAATTAAGATTTAGATTGCAAATATGCGTGTGCAAATTTTTTCTAACCGCGCAGGAAATGGGCACATACTATCTATAAATATATAAATATATGTATATTGCATATATATAAATCTATGTTTATCATAGACACACTTATATATATATATATAGAGAGAGAGAGAGAGAGAGAGAGTTAACCACAAGATTATAAAATATACAACTGTGAGACGAGAAAAGGGCCGGAAAATACGAAGGAGGTGGGGCGGGGTGGGGAACAGGCGAAACTTTTTGTTGCAAGTTCTACCTAATTTTATGTCAAGTCCATAAACAATAAATGTTCTTGAGCTATATATTAAAAAAAAAAAAGGATTTTAAATAATTTGTGTTACGAAAAGGAAAAAAAGACCCCTAAAGAAAAAAGATGTAAGGTCCACGGTACCGGTCTTTTCGAAGTCTTCTACAAGGAAACCCGCTCAAGTCTTGATTTTTTTAATTATTTACTTGCTTAGTATCATTGGACAAAATTACAGGTGGTATAAAAACCAAAAGACAGAAGAAGAAAATAGAAGACTGTAAATTTGGAATTGATCACAAAACTACTCCTTGGTCCGCCACGTGATCGCCTCTAACTTTCCATAGAACTACGTTTCAGAGTTTGTCAAAAACCAAAACCAAACCCCATGTGTATATAATATATATATATATGTGTGTGTGTGTGTGTGTGTGGAAGGTAGCTAACACTCTTATACACTAGTAATATGACTTTGTGTTATATTATGTTAACATGTAATGTTTTTTGATAATATTTATTCTTTATACTAATATCAAAATACTATTACATAATAAGATTTTAAATATAAAATTACATATAAAATCTACAAATTGCTAACAATTTCTAAATAAAAAATTACAAATATAGTATAATATGAGATACCATATTCCAGATATTTATAGAGGGGGTCTTATACACAATATGAAAAAAAAAAAAAAAAAGAATGAAAAAAAAGATGAAAATGACCTTTTCTCAAAACCTTTTTAAAAATATTTTTACGATGCAATATTGATAATTCTCATTAATTAGAATTCAAACCTAGAAGTTCTTATAAATCCAAATATCTCCCCTCACGCCTACGTCGTGGCAATAAATGAGAGTTGAGATTAATGAAAGCAATAATTTAATTGACGTGCATGTCCAACTACCATCAATAAATCATTTTGGACAACCCAACCGTGATGCTTAATAAGTTTGAAATGGGTTACCTGCATCCGCCAGAGGACGTCGCTGCTGGGCTTGACCTGCCGACGGTTGTTCACGAAATTAAGGCGAGCCTCTTCCACCGCCGCTCGTTCCTCAGGCGTACCGGCCTCAGGATCAAACTCCCAAATCTGCCTTCCCACAAAGTTGTTTGTGCTGAATATGTGAGGGTCATTTCCCCCATCTGCTATCTTCAGCCTCCACATGATTATATATATGTGTATATTTATATATATATCCCCTTTTGAACTCTTGTTGATAAAATAGGAAGAAAAAGAAAAAGAAATCCTGTTTTGATTCATGTATATTAGTTTAGATTGAATAATAAAATACATATGATATGATTGTCTTCAAGAAGAGCTTGTATATTTGAATGCATGTGTCAGATATATATGACACAGAAATGAATATATATTCCTACACGATATGAAAATATAAATAAAAAATATATATGATTATATAAGATCATACGTGTTAGATATAATATGCAACACATGAATTTCAGGACAAGTGGGAGCTTTTTAGCTGCAGTAATAATATTCATCGTAACGTTTCCTTACCTGTTTTGAAGTATTGGAATGGGTTTTTGTTTTTGTTTTTTGTTTTGGGATTAGTTGTAAGAAACTTTTTGTCAGTTCAGAACCTAAATATGGAAATCTGCAGTGGTAGTAGTACTGATTGAGAAGAGAAGAGAGAAGAGAGAGAGAGAGAGAGAGAGGAGTGGGAGCTTGTGGGTGAACAAAACTTGAGTTTAAAATTAGTCCTTTTAAAGACAAATGGAAATTGGCTAAATACCAACTTTTATTTTTATTTTTATTTTTTTAAGAATAATTAGAGATATTTACGAACCTTTATTTGTCCTAATTCACGTACCAAGTGAATACGAAGAGAGTCAATATTTTATGGCAAATTAGCGAAAAATAAAAGGCCTCGTTGACATAATTTCTTAGGGTCGTTTGGAGACATTTTTAAATATATTTTTGGTATTATTTTGCCTCACATTTACTTTTTATTATTCATATTTTTAAAATTCTATAATAAACTTAAATTTTAAAAATCTATAACTTTACGTATATAAATCCAAATAAGATAACTTTTTTTTAAATTTTATAAAATTTTGAGATGAACAAAATAAGATCCGTATTATTATTATTTTTTTCTGAATAAATTTTTATGATTTTTCATTTTTCACTCCCAATAGTTTTTTTCTTAATCATATTTTTCAAAACTTACTTTTTTTCGGTCTCCAATACATGTCTCCAAAACTCTCTAAACTGACCCTTTGAGAATGTTTTTAGCTTTTTAGGTTTAAAAACTGCTTAGGGCCTGTTTAGGTGAGATTCTAGAGATATGTTTTAGAGGTTAGAAAAAAATGAGTTTTGAAAAATATATTTTGAAGAAAAAACTATTTAGAGTGAAAAAGTGTAAAATTTTAAAAATTTATTTAAAAAAAATTATCAATACAGATTTTGTTTCGTTCCTCTCAAAAATATATGATATTTAAAAAAAATCTCATTTGTACTTGTATATCCAAAGTTATGGACTTCTAAAATTTGAATTTAATGTAAAGTTTCAGATATGTGAATAATAGAAAAATGGTTGAGGTGAAAAAAAAAGTACCAAAATAGTGTCCACTGTGTTCTCCAAAATATCCACCGAACACCCATTTATATTTTTTAGTCTCTAAAAATGCTTTCTATTAAAATTAAAAAAAAATATGAATTTTGAAAAAATATATTTTGAATAGACTTTAAAATTTATATCATATTTAAATTAGATATTACAAATTTTATTTTAACATTTTTATTCTTATTAGAAATTTTAATATAATATTTAAATTTCTTTATTTCTATTTTTCTATTAATTTACCCAAAAAAAAAAAGCGCAAAAGGAAAAAGATCTGCCAAGGGAACCTTAAATGTAATTAGAAATGGGTTTGGTTCTTCTCACTTCTCAGCGTTACACAACGGTCAACATTGAAAATTAAAACTTCTCATAAATGGGTTTGGGGCGAATGAATAATACATTACATTTGTATTATATTTAAATACAATATATTGAACACAATATATATTTAGATAAAAAGTATTTACATTGTATTTAAATGCAATATTTGTTTAGATAAAATGTATTTGAATTGTATTGTATATAATGTGATTAATAAAAGTAAAAAGAAAGAGAGAAAGAGAGTATGTAAAGTGATTGATAAAAGTAGTAGAATAAGTAAAATAGTCAATAATAAATATATTAGATTTAAATTGTGATGTGAGTAGTATTTGAATGTAATACTTTTATATTTAGATAAAAATAACATTATATTTAAACACAATACAGTAAAAAACGATGCTGTTGATGTTATTCATCTTCTATTTTAACACTTCAATAATTCTCCACTTATCAAGCATGTATGTGTGTGGCGGCCTGCCCTACTGTCGACGCCTTACAGTACTATTACAGTAAACTCTGTAGTTAACCACAATAGTCTGCAGGCCTCTAGGGTCGTCGGCAATCATACTAAACTTGAACACTGCTTGCTAATTTTGCGGAATAATTTTTTTTTCTTAATATCGTAAATTGTTCGAAAATGTGATAAGGAAATCATGTTAACAAAATAACATGCACATGGATCATGATTCTCCTATCACAGAATCTTAACTTGAAATCTTGTTCTTGAAACTACATGTTTAAAGTTTTCAAAACTATACAGCGGAAGACTAATGGTGACCAAATCCCTCGCCCAATCCACCTGGCATGCATCTACCTTGTCCGTCGTCCACCGTATACTACTGGTGAACAGGTCTCTTACCTGCAATATGTGAACAAATTGATGAGCTATGGGTTCAGTAAGTTCAAACATAAAAACATGAATCATGACATGCTATACTACTGTGCTCATGCATGAAACTGGACTCTGTAAAACATGTTCGTGACTGAAAGATTAGTCTTTGGATATAATCTGATATTTAGTTTTGGTTTTGGGTCCCTGATTGATCGTACCAACATGTTAGCATAACTGAGAGCGGTACTTTAGTGCTGACCTCCTCAGTCTTAACTGGAGCTAAACATGAAAACCTCCCCGTGGGTCGAGAGGCCGATACGCCAATAATTGGTTTAATTACCATCTTACTGAAGTTCCAACTGGGTAGCATAATGATTGCCCACACAATAGGAACTTGTTACATGATTTACTGGGGTGTGAGTTTTATTAACACACTAAGGTGCCTTGTGCACCTACATGATTTCGTGTACCTGACACCTGTCTAACATGTATACTGAAACATGAAACTCTACATGCATGACATGAACTGACTTGAAACTGACATGAATATCGTGATGTAGACAATCAATGTCTATCATACACACCAAACAATATACATAACATCATAATATAGCAAGATTGTCCACGTTGCAGTCAGGACAATGCTTGAACTTACAAGAAATCGGCTAGCGTGAGCCTCTGCTGCTTTAGGACTGCTGTATCGAGGTCCCTGGCTCGAACTCCTATAAAAGGAATAATCACTGATTATTTCCAATATTCATCTTATACTGAAAACATGACAAAACATGAAATTTCTATTTCCAGACTCTTTTTTTTTTTTTTTACTCTTTGGCTTCGAACACGCCCTCCTACACGGGCGTGTCTCTGGCCGTGTACTCCTCTGGACTTACGTGCCTGGCCATGTACTTTGTGGAACATGGCCATGTAAGCTTACATGGTCACCTATATGGCCGTGTTTCTGGCCGTGTTTTCCTACTGTCTAACATGGTCTGCTACACGCCCTTCCCATGACTTTGTGCCCTTTGACACGGCATGATACACGGCCGTGTTCTTGGCCGTGTACCTCTCGGGTCTAAATTTTCTTGCAACACGGTCGTGCATGTGGGCATGTTCGGGGCTGTGTTCTGAACACGCCCGTGTTCATACCAGAATCAAGATTCTGAGTCCGAACTGCTCTGCTCTGGTTTTCTAAGGCTTTTATGGCCTTTGTTCTACTTCTTACACTCAAAATCGATCTTAATAAGATCGTTTTGAGATATAGACTACATTTCTACTATCATAAATCCATGGTTTCTTAAGCAAAATCTCACATTTGGCTTAGGAACATCTCTTGACACAACTTTTGAAAAATCTGAGCTTTCTTGAAGAAAGCTCACTAAACTTGGTTTTCTACACCATCAACTCATGGGTTCGTGTTTTAAAACAATTAGATTCGAACCATGTTTCGATTTTAACCGAAAATCTTAACATGATTTACTTACATTCTATTTTTCCTCTTAAAACCCCAGATTTTCTCCCAAGAAAAACGTGAGAAAACGAGGGTTTACCTTGCTTGAAACTTGAGAACTTCTTGCTGCTGATTCTTGGCTAAATCTTAAACGATCTGCTACTGAAACAAGAGAAAAATCCGAATTTGTTGGATTTCCCTTTCTTTTCTCTTTTTTTCTCGGTCTCTTTCTCTTTTTCTCTTTCTCTTTTTCTTTTTCTTTCTTTCTCTCTCTCTCGACTGCTTATTTTTGCAGCTCAAACCAAGTGAATTAATTCACTTGGTTTACTTGGATTTGAGGTCACGTGAATTCACTTGGTTTACTTGGATTTGAGGTCCCTCACGTGACCTCACTCCCTCTTTCACATTTTCTTTAATTTTCTTTAAAGAAAATGGGCTATTTTCTTGACTTATTTTGACCATTGATCAATGTGGCTCACTTGTGTGCCATTGATCTCTTAATATGCATTTTTCACATACTTTTCTATTAATTTTAAAACATCATAATTTGAATTAATGCTTAGCTTTTAAACTATATCCATTAATCCATTGTCAAATTTTTGATTAAAACTCAGTTAATCAAAATTTTCATCTGTTCTGTATTCTATAACATGTCTCACTATAAATGTACATTTATTTATATATCTTGTACAAAATTTTTCGAGAGTGATTAATTTCTCGGTTATCACAATGTGTGTGCATGTAAATATATATATATATTCTTTTACCACAAACATCAATCTGATAATGATTTTTCTTAAAATAGCTTTAATTCATTTTCTCATGTGTTTATACACAAGAGCTTCTTCCCGGAGGAAGTAATACGTCAAGTGGGCCAACATATTTTCTTAGGTTTCTATCTTAAAATTTTCAGACTGCTATAATTCTAATATTGTTTTTTTGATTGAATTTTATCTCAAATTTTGATTCTAAATATATAATTAACAACTATATGGAAGCATTACTCCTATATATATATATATTTATATATACATATACTTTGTACTTTTTTATTTGTTTTATAAATGTTTGTATACCTTGCCTACAATCATGTAAATTAAAAGGGAAAAAAAGAAGCATAATCAATCTTTTTTGGCTAAAGAAAAGCACAGTCAATTGAAGTATTGAGTTATTGAATAAGGATATGCATATTGCAAACGCAGCAAACAAAGTTCAGTTTCTCTGACAATACTGCAAACAAAGTAATATATATACATTTGCATGAGAAACGAGGGAGCCATTAGCATTAGGTCTGTTGGTCAAAAGGATATAAAAGTTCTTATTACGTTGATATATGTTGGATGTCTAAATGGCATGTTTAAACGCATGCATCTGTAATATGTGTTCACACGCAATCAAATAAAGTTAATATAACTTTGCCTAACCTTTAATATATTATTTTAATTTGGTAACCGTTTCTATTCCAATTTAACATATACTTTGTTGACCTAAAGTCAACATATAGTTGCCATTTTTCCACGCAAAACCATCACTTGGCGTGGATCACTTTGACACTTTTCAATGGGAAATTGCATCAAATAGGCCAATCCTTTTAGCCTATAAAAGTAAACTGCATATTTACTTATCTGTAAAATGAATAGCAGTTTTGTGTAGGAGTCATGTAATTTTATAATATTATCTATATTTCTCTTTAGACTGATCTATATCTGTTTTTTTCCCTCTATCTTATCGTTCATAGTCACATTGTTGAATTTATCATCGTCGGAATTACAACAAGATCTTGTTTATTCACAGAGATCTAGGGTTCATGCCATTGTTTGTTATTGGAGATCATCGTGACTTTCATCCTTTGACAATGGTGGCAGCGTTGGACTGGTAAGGGAAGAAGGCTTCGTGAGGGCCAAATCTCAATTGTCCATTGATGTCACGATCGTGAGTTGGATTGCGATTCCCCTATGTTTGATTCCTAGATCAGACCCCCCTCATTGCAATTGTGACTTCTCCTGTGGATGGTATTATTGGATCGCACTTTTCCTTGTTATGGTGACTTCGCTAGTGGATGGCCACTATTAGGAGGAGGGGGTGCCCATTAAGTATTTTAGGGGGTTAGGGTTTTGTTGGATTGGGATTTAATTTGGAGATATTTTGGTTTTTTTTTTTTTTTGTAATTTTAGAAACATTTGTAAATCAAATAAATGGTAAATATAGAATTTTACATAAAAAAAATATTAGTGTAAATAAAAAATTTACATTGTAATTCAAGGATTTACCATAGTAAATTAAGAATTTACACAAATCGATTATTACATAAATAAGAATTTACACAAATAGATTACTATGTAAATAAAGAATTTATATGGTAAATCAAACATTTACTTGTACATAAAAATTTACCAAAATAAATCAAGAATTTACACATTATAATATACTACTTAAATAAAGGATTTATAGGTAATTCAAATATTTATATACAAGAGATTTTTTAGAATTTAGATTGTGCAAAAATTTGATTTATTAAAAATATGCTATTTATTAAAAGTCTAAAATTTTATACCATTTATTTTTATTCAATTTAGTTTTTTGGCTTATTTCTCTCATTCACCCCTTTTCAATTTTACTGATCATTATTGACATCAAGTTACACAAGTCACCAGACAAATGATGTTGCAGAAGCAATATTATTAAAAAAAAAAAACAATAAAGTAAAAGGACATATAGATCAGTTAACATGTGAATTTATAAGGAATATCATAAAAACGATTGAAAATTCGTTCTTTCAAAAAGAAGACCAAAAATTAACATCAAAATTCGATGATTCACGAACAATACTAAGAATTGAAAAGAAAAAGAGTAAATATACTAAAATTTCATATAACATAATCTCGTTTTCATTGCAAGAGAGCGTCCTTATTTATAAAAACAAAATACAAACGGGAAATAAGTGATGACTCATGGCCAAAAAAAACATCATACATCATGGTAAAGCCATGAGTCTCGTTCGTTGGCCCATTCCACCCAAATAACTATATTTTCACCCAAATCTAACAGAGTAACAAATCTTATTGAAGTCAAAAATTTTATTTGGTCTCGGGTGGGACTACCCAACATGTTATAAAACCCCAATCTTATTGCATTGCAACATTAAATCAATAGTTTAACACTTTATTGCACTAATGGTGAAATACATTTTATCCTATAATTCATCACTTTATTATACTTATGCATCCATTCTTATAATTTTAAATGCATCCTGTAATTCAAAAATAAATCATAGTGCCTTGAATCTTTTTTTATGCATAAAAGTCATTTTTTCTTTGTCAACTAAAAATAAATTTAAAATAAAAAGCATAAAAATTCTTAAAAACAAAAAAGAAAAGGAAAACAATAATAGATTCAAAACTCAAATTTAAAATCATGGTTACAAGCATCGTGTAGCGATAATTTCACACTTAATTCTAACAAGGCTTAGAGTTCAAATCCACTTATTCCAAATCAAAACTAAAATCACCCAAAATTTAGATCTAAAACAAAAATGTCAAGATCAGAAAATTGATATCAAATCTAATCATCAGAGACATTTTATTTTTCATCGAGTACAATGATATTGTTTGAATAAGAAATAAACCCTAATGAAATTACTCGACAAGGTATAAGATAATAAAAATGACGAACCATAGGCAGCTGAATAATATTTTTTTTTTCATTTCAAAATCTTATGAACTATTATATATGTACAGATACCTTAATTCAACTTCAGCATGCGCCGAAGAATGCAAAAAAATAAAATAAAATGAGAATAAAAAATAAAATTTATTTAGAAAAAGCAAATACACACATAAAACTGACAATAATATGGTGAAATAAAAGCGTAAGATGAACGTGGGAGGAAAAAAAATACGGAAAAGGGATAAATTTCTTTTTTTTTTTTTTTCTCCTTGAGCTTTAGGTCTTGTCATAAAATGTCTTCAAAATTTGATTTGTAACATATCCTTTGCTAAATTTTGAACCATTTGCAAATTTCCGCCTTTTAAATTATGGATGAAAAAATGACATACATGAATCACAGATATTCAATAAATAAGGGACATTTTGGTAAAATCATCTCTTTGGGTAGATTTATGTTTTTTTTTTCGACTGGATTAAAAAAAAAACACGTTTATAAGAAAAGAAAAAAATTTTGCACACCTAACTCCTCAAATCTCTCTGGAGATTCAAATAATAACAAACACAATAATTATCATAATCAGAAGATTCAATTGTAGAAGAGAGGTGGTTACAGGTAGAGCTTAACAATAATTCCACACTTGACCTTACCATTAGTGAAGGGTTTGAATTCCTTACTCCAAACTCAAAAAAAAATATATATATATATATATATAGAAGAGAGCATTTTGGTCTCATGGCTAGACATTGAAATCACCACCTCTCCAAATCCACCCTAAAACCCACGCAAAGAATGCTTTATGTAGCTTTCTACCTCAGACATCTAAACATCAGAATTTGCTCATGACGGAAGTGTACTTAATAGTGAGAATCCCGATCCATGATCATCACCATTTGACGAATCTAAAACCGGAAATCCTATGGTATCATGATCACAATCTTCTCACTCTAACTCATGATCCTTCATGAACATGATCATCACGTCTTTGATTGCTTACAAGAGGTGTGATTATTACTAAGGGTGAAAGACCCAAACAACCATAAATTTCCATAGCCCAAGAACCACTTTTTTAGAAAATGTGAAAGAGACAGGAAGAAAAAGAAAGAGAGAGAAAGAGAGATCCAAAAAAATATCACATATATTTTTCTCATCCATTTTTACATACTAGTTGTGTGGGATGTGGTCCTTATTTAAACAAGAACCCTTATTATTATGGGTGTATCACATAACCCACTAACCTAGCCCATTAACTGACTAATTAGTTTATTTAATTAATAAACTCCCAAGCGCACTATGGGTGCCAAATTACCCATGTGCAGCAGCTCTTACTCGTACATAGTGGGAGCATAAACATGCATCTCTCTCATCATCTCAATCACTATTTCATTCATACTATGCAAATGGGACATACAACCTTCGCGCCACCTGTAAAAAAAAAAAGTTTAAAAGCAGTGTATTTGATTATAGCATACCAACATATGTTGTAACAGCCAGAAAATTTTACTGTTCTTGAAAAATGTGTATATCGTATGTACAGTATCGAGAAAAGGGTCAAAACGACATTTTCTCGATCTGAAACTGATATATTTGGAATCAGGATGCTCAAATTAGTCAATTGAGCACAAAATAGAAATTTCGACTGGGAATGCGAAAAATACGCAGTATCAAAAAATGGTCAAGATGACCTCAGATGAAGATAAAACTGATAAATTTGGATTCAGCACGTCCAAATTAGTCAGGATAGCTCAAGTTAAAAATTTTGAGGATAAGAGTATAAATAGGAAATCGTGGGGGTTAAATTCACAAATTCCTCATAATTCCAAAAAAATCCGAAATTCAACCCCAAAATTCTCTCAAATATGAACAGTGACCAACTTTCACATATGACCTCCGTTCACGACACCGCCAGCACCGTTGGAAAGCTCTCGTCGAGCTGAGTCCAATGGTGGGTCGACGCGACGGAGCAACCGCCGGAGCAAGCCGCCCGAAGCTCGCCGGAGCCGTGAAATTCAAACGGCCGTATCTTTGCCGTCCGGCCACCGTTTGCCACGAAACCTGTCCCAAAAGGTTCGTGGTGAAGAGTACTACAAAACCCATGTGGTGGTTCACGGCAACAACCACCGTATCGTGCCGACCGAGCTTCGAGAATTCCGCCGTCGCCGCCGTGGGATCCACCATCGATTTTCGCCGATTCCGGCCAAATTGAAGAGAGCCACCGGTGCAGAAATGGTCGTGGGGTTGTGGGGAGCAAAAGCCCTCAACCAATTTCGGGGAAAAAGTCCAGCACGGCGGAGTTCCACCGTCGCCGTCGTGACCGTGACTTTCGGGGGGATTTCCGACGATAGGGGCCTCCAAACATAAAATTGAGGTCACCAATGGATTCCTCTCGTCGAGCTCTTCAAGATGGGCTACTCACTTGCCACCGTCGCCGCCGTCAACCGCTGGTCAACGGCGAATTAACGCCGATCAACGGCGACCATTGACCAAATTTTGAAGATTGGCCCATTGGCCTATTTTCGATGTTCCGGACGCATCCGCGGAATCGGATTTGCAAAACAGAACTCCAGATGCAAAGAATGAAAGAATAAAGTTTGTGCGATCGAGACCGAACGGCATTTTCGGTATAATCTCGATGACTTTTGTTCCTCAATTTATTAATTGAGATGAATGTATGTTAATGTGATGTATTGATATGAGAAATTGTAAAAGAAAGAAAGAAAAATGGATGAAATAGTAGTTATGAAAAAGGTATGAAAATGTGTAAATTTTACATAAAAAGTGTGTAGCTTTTACGTAAAATTAGGCCTCTGGTATAGTACGCGATAGATTAGACGAGATTAGATGGTTTTGAGGCGTTTCCTAAACGCCGGGAGCCTAAAAATTAAGAGGAAATACTGCCGAAATTTTTAAAATGGCGTAAAAGGCATTTCTGGAAATAAGGGTTTAAAAATGTGATCGGGCGGGTAAGCCCGAGACCCTTATGAATTTAAAATAAGAAATAAAAAATGGATGTTTTAAGAAATTGTAAAACGACATTCGAGGCCTGAAATGTAAGAAAAGCAAGAAACTGACTTTTATGTCGGAATAGAACTTCCCAAGGGCCGGGAATAGTAAAAATTGTGAAAAATATAGAAATTAATCTGGAAAAGGTCCAGTAAGTTTTTAAAAGTCAAATTGATGATTTTTGAGCTTAGAAAATTCAGTCTAAGCATTAAAACGAGAAGGTTAAGATTCAAAGACCCGTCAAGGGCAAAACGGTCATTTTGACCAAAGAATTTCAGAAAGTTAGAAAAAGAGTCGTTAAAGCCTAGAACATAATCCTAAGGATTTAATTAAAGTTTTAAAGGCCAAAGTCAAGAGTTAGGCATGAAAAATAAGAAAAGTTCTGATTGGGGGCAAAATGGTAATTTTATCAAAAGTTTACAGAAAAGTTAAAAATGAAACGTTAAGCTCCTAAGTTCTTTATTAAGAAATAAAACGTAGTATTTTTATGTTTTATAAAGTTTTATATATGAAATAAAGATTTTAAATAACCGTTAATTTTTCGGTTATAGGAGTTTAACGGGACAGTGATGATGGACTGTCGAGGAACCACAGAAAGTTGATGTTAACAGAATTGAGGTAAGTTCAGACATTTAATTGTCTGTGTACGAACAAATTGATATGGTTATGTTTAGGTGGAAAAATATATTTTCCCCTAAACTATATAATTGTTTGATTTGTGATTGATGACGGGTGCACAACTATTGGTATAGTTGTGTACTAGACTGTATGGTTTATGGTATGACTATGTAATTTATACTATTGTTACAATTGTTTCAGATTCACGGAAATCTGATTCTTTATATTGTTATGACTGCATTGAGTATTTGTATGCCTTATATTTAATGAGGCAACATCCCAAGAGTTTGAGGTAGTTTTAAGCTGTCATGGTTGCATTGAGTATTTGCATGTCTTATAATTAATGAGGCAACCTCCCAAGAGTGTGAGGTATCGTTTTAAAGAAACGATGAAAATAATGAGAATAAATAAATTAAGTATAATTTATATACTATTCTGTTTATATTACAGGTTTGGGCGAGAGGTTCCAAACTTACTGGATTCCATTTTTATGATTCCAGTTACTACGTTATGATCGTAGAGCAGTATTAATATTTGATAAATCACAGTATTAATATGTGATATTTATAGTCTTTATGACTGCACAGTAAAGATGTTATTATATGTACACTTGAACATTAAACAACAGGGTAATGAAAACCTAATGTTTTGGCGTACCGGCCACTCACGAGGGGAGGTTATTTCATTGTTAAAGCAGAAGACATAGCACAGATGAGAGAGAGCCAGGGTAGCTCCCAGGCCCCTCTACAGCGCGCTTTTCGGTACGATCAAAACGGGCCCATACAGAGTTAAAGTACAGATAAGATAATAAATGAACAGAATAAATCAGAAAACTGAGCATAAAACACTTAAGACATAATTGTTGTGTTTGATTGCAATGTATTGCGCTAACTTATATGTTATATGCATTTGTATATATATGTTTATAAATTACATGTGCTAATTATTAAAGATATAGCACTATGGGCACGAGGCCCATACAGTTTAACGGGTGCAAGGCCCATGATATATAGGGCACGAGGTCCATACAGTTTAACGGGCGCAAGGCCCATGATATATAGGGCACGAGGTCCATACAGTTTAACGGGCACGAGGCCCATGATATATAGGGCGCGAGGCCCATACAGTTTAACGGGCGCGAGTCCCATGATATATAGGACGCAAGGCCCATACAGTATGACAGGCGCTAGGCCCAGGGCGCAAGGCCCATAAATTGAAAGCAAAGAATGATGTAATGAAAGAAAGAATGAGAAATATGAAGAAAAGAATAATTGAGTATAATATGAGCACTACCACATGATGTGATGTTTGTGCTAAACCTATATGTAATGTTTTGTTAATACATCAGAGTAAAGTTTTAAGAGATGTCATGGGTGACATCAGAGGATACCACTGTTATTACAGTTGGTATATTTATAGTTATTCTAATTTTATAGAATACTTATAGTTATCACAATTTATGTGATTATTTGTCATTACATCAGAGTAAAGTTTAAAGAGATGACATGAGTTACATCAGAGTATACCACTGTTATTACAGTTGGTATATTTATAGTTATTCTAATTTTATAGAATATTACTAGTTATCACAAATTATGTGATTATTCGTATTAATGCATGATATGTTTTTAGTAGTTATATACTACAGATAGTATATATGTTTATATGACAGAATATAACAGTATAATATATTGTTTTATGATTTATGTTTTTATGTTTGAACTTACTGGGCGTTTAGCTCACCAGTTTGTTCGTGTGCAGGTAACAAAGTTAAACAACCTGTCATTTGAGTTTATTGAGATACGAGACTAGTGGAATGGGTTGCGAATGTCATGTCAAAGGTTATGGACCCACTATGCTTAATCCGTCAGATAGAAAGAGAGAAAGAGAGTAAGTGTAAGTATATATATAAAAAAAAAAAATTTTCCGCATCTTTTTATATCAATGTGAAAAGAACAAATAGTAAAAGTAAGAATAAATGTCAAGTGACAGGCCCGCGCGAGGCGGGGTGTTACATATGTCATCCCTAAAACTGTCTCACACGCCTCAGACTCATTTGCTCATATCAGTTCTAGCATCCTCAATCCCTGTGAATAATATCTCAAAACAATGCTGAACCTCATTCTAGTAGCATTTACGTTCACAATTATAGTACCACCTTAAAGATGCAATATAACTTGCCAAGTAGTAAATCAAAAACCACATACATGTTACCAAACAGTCTTCCTTTTGCCCTCGTATCACTTAGCTTTGGTTTAATTGCTTACCTAGCTTTACCCCTTTAGATTGCATCATACATGATCATATAAAACAAGCTAAAGTAATATACAATAAACGTCCAGCTCATGAGACAGCCAAAAGTCACAGAGGGCACAATAAAAGTGTGAATCAAATTAAGTATAATGATCCATAAGAACTCATATGGTGAAGAAGCAAAAATTCATCCTTCCACTTCCTTATTTTGGTTGCCAAGCACATGTAATATGAAATACATGCTACAGGTAATTTCTCTTCTAAAAGAGCATATGTCTCATATCAAATATTGACATTAAACACAGTATGGATCTTAACCTAGTCATCACTCAGCATTTTACACAAATACTTTATATTCTCGCTAATTTCAAGCCATATTAAGGTTTTGCATTTGACTATCCTATAGGCTATGGTGGGATCTAATATAAATCCATAGTTTGTCTTAAATTAATGACCTTGTCTTGGCTGTTTTAAGGCAACATTTTTATAAGCATGGCTTAGCTCGCTACCTTAGCTCCAGAAGCTCAATATGTCTCATTTTCGCTTGTTTTCTTAACACCAAAGGTGATTACTTGGATAAGCCTTATTGTGTATGCTTCTATAAATATCAATAATATGCATAACCAAATGAGATGTAGACTTCAATAATTTCTGTGTGCTTTATTGTGTTCTTTCCATCCCAAAGCTGTTAATCCATTATAACACATTTTAAGTCTGCACTTTATTGCGACATAACTGATACTTTTAGAACTCAATCTCCATATAAGTAATACATTTATTAATTTCGTCAAACCTAACAATTTAAGTTGTGTTTTTTTCCCACATAATCAAGTAAAACGGCCCCTGCCTTTTACAACTAAAATTTACACTTAGCACTCAAGCTAATATAAATTATTTCACACAATATGCACCATTACAACCTGGTGCACTAAATTCTTCGCTATGCTTGGAATCATCTCCTGCTCACAAGCAATTCATTACGACTCTAATTTATTTTGTGCTCAAAATATTCATTGGAGGAGATTATTCTCATAATATTCTCAACTCTACTATGGACCCACTAAATGTAAATATCATATCATGTTTCTAACATGTATATCACAAATTAATTATGTGCACTTAAGCATGTAATACCAACAAATAAACCATCAAAATAATTTATTGCAAATAATCATGCTTCCTTAGTTAAAAACAAATACACTTAACAACATATACAAAGAATTCATAAATATATGCATATTAATTTTCCAAAAATAACGTATACACATCTCATATAGCGCATAATTAACAAATATTCCAAAATAAAACCAAATGGAAGTAACCACAATAAATAAAACTTAAGCACTAAATTGGTAGAATGCTGCCATAACTCAGCAACAACCCCTTTGGGGTTGCTTCCCTGTTGGCGGTCACGGGATCAATTCCTAGAAGACATCTTGTATTTTTTTTTTTTTTATAATTTTTTAAGAAAAAGACATGTAATACCATGGTTGTGCATCATTTGGATGTTTTTGTCATGGTTGTTACATTTTTCCTTTTTAGACATGATATCAGTTCAATTTTTAAAATTTGAGTTTTCAAGCTTTTATTGGGTTTCGATTTTTGCCCTGACTGGGGTTTTCCCCTATTTCTCTCTTTTTTATTCTTAAAATCATACTATGATTCCTTTCTCTCTAACCTTTTCTCACTTTCCCTCGTCTTCCTCTATATCTCGCTCTTTCTAAAATCCATCACCCTCTCTCATCTATTCTCTCTCTTTTTCCCTGTTTTCTCTCACTTGTCTCACTCCCGACGACAGGCAAGCTCTGACGACAAGGACGAGATTCTAGCAAGCAGATCTATGTCCGATGTCGGCATCGCCATCGCACGTCATCCTTGAGATAGAGAGAAGCACAATAGACGTTGACGATGTTGGTGGACTTACGAAATCCACGGTGTTGGATTTGGTCTTTAAAGAGAGAAATTTTTCAGTGGCATTGAAGCTAGTCGACAAGGAACAACACCTCCTTCACCAGATCCAGCAGAAGCCATCTTTTTTTTTTTTTTTTTTTGAGAAAAAGACATGTAATGCCACCACAGTTCAACGACAAAAGACATATAATGTCATGGTTATGGACATTTGGGCATTTTTGTCTTGGTTGTTACATTTTTCCTTTTTAGACATGATATCAGTTCAGTTTTTAAAATTTGAGTTTTCAAATTTTAATAGAGTTTTGATTTTGCCTTTGATTGAGATTTGCCCTTCTTTCGTTCTCTTCTACTCTCAAAATCAATATGTGATTCCACTCTCTCTAAATTTCTCTTACACTCTCTCTCATTTTTCCATATGTCTCTCTCTCTCTCTTTCTCTCTAAACTCCCTTACTCCCTCCCATCTATTCTCTTTCTTTTCCCTCTTTTCTCTCGCTCGTCTCACTCCCTGCGACGAACAAGCTCTGATGATGAGGATGAGATTTCGACAAGCGGATCTGTGTTCAGCATCGACATCGCCATCGCCTGTTGTCCTCGAGACAGAGAGATGCACGGTGGACGTTGACAATGATGGTGGATTTACAAAATCCATGGTGTTGGATTTGGCCTTTGAAGCGAGAAATTTTTTAGTGGGATTGAAGCTAACCGATGAGGAGCAACGTTTCCTTCACTGGATCCAACAGAAGCCATCTTTTTTTTTTTTTTTTTTAGAGAAAAAGATATGTAATGCCATGGTTATACATCATTAAGAGGTTTTTGTCATAATTGTTACTCTTTTTCTTTTTTTGATATGATATCAGTTTATTTTTTAAAAATTGAGTTATCAAATTTTTATTGACTTCAGAAAATCTGCCACAATTTAGTGGCAACCCTTTTGCTTTGAGGTTGCTTCCATGCCTGTGGTCATGGGATTGATTGCTAGTAGAAGTCATCCTTCTTCCTTTTTTTTTTTTGTTTTTTTGAGAAAAAGCATATGTCATAATTTTGCACCATTTGAATATTTTTACCGTGTTACATTTTGCCTTTTTTAACATGGCATCAATATAATTTTTAAAATTTAAGAAAACATTTGGATAATACATTATATTTATATTGCATTTGAATGTAATGCATTAAATATAATATGTGTTTAAATAAAAAATATTTATATTACATTCAAATGTAATGTTTATTTAAATAAAAAGCATTTGAATTGTATTATATAAGATGTGACTGATAAAAATAAAAAGAAAAAAAAAGAAAAAAAGAATATACGATATAAGTAATAAAAATAATAAAAAAATATAATGATAAATAGTAATTATATTAGATTTAAATTGTGATGTAATTGATATTTAAAGACAATATTATTATATTTAAACATAATACGAATATAATACTCTTACCAAACACTCCTTAAGTTTTTTAATTTTTATTGAGTTCCGTTTGTATCTTGACTAATGCTCCATTTGGTGAACGCATTGCATTTGCATTATATTTGAATATAATGCATTGAATGTAATTTGTATTTGAGGGAAAAGTATTAGCATTGCATTTGAATGCAATATGTGTTTGGGCGAAAAGTATTAGTATTGCATTTGAATGCAATATTAAGTTTTTTAATTTTTATTGTGTTCCGTTTGTATCTTGACTAATGCTCCATTTGGTGAACGTATTGCATTTGTATTACATTTGAATGCAATGCATTGAATGCAATTTGTATTTGGAGGAAAAGTATTAGTATTACATTTGAATGCAATATGTATTTGATGAAAATTATTTGAATTATATTTTAATGATAAATATGTGATGTGATGGGTAAAAGTAAAAAAAATGAATAGAAAAAATATATGAATAATTAATAAAAATAATACAAAAAATGAAATAATTAATAATAATTGTATTATATTTTAAATATGGTATTATTGATATTTAAATAAAATATTTTTTATTTAAAAAAAATTATATTACATTTAAATTTAAATACAATGAAAAAAAAAAAAAAAAAGGGTACACGCTGTGAGTTTCCCTTCTCCCTCTTTCTTCTGCTCAAAATTTTTCTATGAACCCCCTCTCTCTCATTCTCAAACTCTCTCTCCCATCTTCCCTTGTCTCTCTCTATCTCTAAAATCCCTCGCTCTCTCTCATCAATTCTCTCTCTTTTTCCCTCTCCTCTCACTTGTCTCACTCCCGGCGAAGGACAAGCTTAGATGACGAGGACAAAATTCCGACAGGCAGATCTGTGTCTGACGACGACATCGCCATAGCTCGTCATCCTTGAGATAGAGAGAATTGCAGTGGATGTTGACGATGATGGTCGACTTACGAGATCCACGGTGTTGGATCTGGTCTCTGACGAGAGAAATGTTTTCATACACAATCTCGACGGTGCCTTCTCGTTTCTCATGCGCGATCGCCACAACGATCGGGCGAGCAAAGACACTAGTGGATGTTGACTCGGGGCCTGAGTCGCAAAGAATCGCGCGAGGAGATCCACATTACTGATGATTCGGCGCTAGAGTCGAGAAGATTCTCGCGAAGAGATCCACGGTTATGACCATTTGGCGCCGAAGTCGAGCAGATCTCATGCGAAGAGATCCTCGGCATCCTCGCACAGATGTCACAAAGATGAGATCTCAAGTGGTCAGATCGTACTCCACCGCGGCCAGATCTAATTCTTCACCGGCGAACAAGTTATCACGTGCGAGCTTCTGAATACTGCTTGAAATATTTGTGAGATCCGTTTCAAATCTGGATGGTGTATGTCTGAGTCGTCGCTGATGAAGGCATGGTTTTTCTTCTTTTTTTTTTTTTTGTTTTTTCCCCTTTTGAATCTAAGTCATAATTAGGAGAAATTTGATTGGTTGTGTAAGAAGCTGGTAGTAAAGACTATGAAACTCCTGAGCGGACGTCTTCTACATCCCAATTTGATCACTTGAATATAATGAAGGGTATTCTGACAGTGAAAGTGAAGTTGCATGCCAAGTATTTTCTAACTCCAATTCGAGTGTAATTTTCATGTTTGTTTATGCTCTTAACATCATTTCATGACTACCATGAACTATAAATTTCGTGTATGTGTGTGTGTGAGTGTATTTGTATGGGTGTTAGATTTCTCCTCTTAATGGAAACTTTGTGATATATGAAAATTTGTTGTTAAAAAGAACCAGATGGACAATTGCAAGAGTAGTATTTGGCTCTATGTCATCTTAGTGCAGATTCTACTCAATCATACAATTGATAGCACTTGTATTTTTTTTTTGTTGTAGTCTGATATCGTGAGATGCATATATCTAGTAGTTGGTTAGTTTAAGATGGTGTGAGATTATATTTTTCCAATCAAAACATTTTTGGTTTGCACTGTCACCAGTACAAGTAGAGTATGCAAGTAAAGTTTTGCAGAGCCCTTTGTTTGGTCAGTCAAATTATTCAACTTGTTTAAAATCCTTTTTGTGAATGACATTGTTGAACTAAAAAAAAGGGAAAGAGTATCTACAAATCATGTCAAAAATATCCAAAAGTTATTAACATAATGGTATTTGTGTCTTTCTCTCAAGTAATACAAAAATCCAAACTTCAAGTTTTGTTTATTTATTTATTTTTTAAACGTGTGTTCTCCTTTCCGTTTCGTTTTAATTCTCTCTCGATTTTCCACTTCCTTTTTTTTTTTTTTAATTTTTTGCTGATATGAAATTCATTAAGCCAAAAAGGCAGTAGGGGGAATATCTAAATTACCAAAACATGATAACAGCAACCCAGAAACAACTAGAGGGATAAAGGACACCATTCCACCGAATCACAAAAAAATATCATCAGGTAATTGGGGGATTATCTAAATTACCAAAACACCTGCTAAACCTGCTTTCCCCTTCGGATCTCTTTTGCCTCTTATCTATTTTTTTCTCTCTTCGGATCCCGGATTTTCCGATAAAGTTAAAGAGAGAGGCGAATACAAGTTTTAATTTAATTCGAAGATTACGTAGGAATTTCTTCTTCTTAAAATTCTCCAGATTCTAAAATAAAAAAAAAAAAAAAAAAGGGGCTAACAAACCAGAAGAGGGCATCAACAATGGCGATGTCCCTGCTCCAATCCCTGAGGTGGTTCTTCAAGAAGCCTTGGGAGATCACCGGCCCATGTGCCTCCCCCGGGTACCGCTTCACCGTTCCCAGCGCCCTCGAGTACCACCTCGCCTGCCCGGCCACCACCAAGCCTGAGCTTTCCGTGCCGACCTCCAACCACGAGACCGTCTTCGACGTCAAGTACTACTCCAGAGACCAACACAGAGTTGTTCTCTCTTTGTCTGTGCGGAGGCTTTGTTCATGATAGCCTTGATTTTTTTCTTGATTGCATGAATGCCTTTGGGTGAACTTTCACTTTATTTTGTCCATGAATATATTCATATTCATATAATAAACAACGACGAATCGGTGCCTAACTTTGTTCCGAGTGATTCGAAAAAGTGTTGTCCATTTTCTTGAGTTTTTTCGGCTGTTTTGTACTGGTTTTCTGGTTCTTTGTCTTGGTGCTTGTTGATTTGGTGAATGAAAGTTCTCATTTTAGCAACAAATAAAAGAAGGGTGAAGAATGCTACATCTCATTTGTTTAAATTTCGGAAACTTTATTATCTATTGGAATTTTGTCCATATTTGTTTCCTATGGAAAAAAAAAAAACAAATAAAACAAATAAAAAAAAGTTAGAATGAAATTAAGAGGACGGTCTATGGTTTTTATTTGGGAATAAATTGAAATCTATATAACATTGATTGGAATAAATTGAAATAATAAAAATTAAAAGCAAAAGTTAAAAGGATAAAAATAAAAAGTATTATAGCAATTCATAGGAAGTGGATGGATTCAATCTCCTCATATGAGCCAAATACATGATGGTTTTTTGAAAAACAACATTGTATGTTCATCATGAAAATTTCTCATCTCTTGCTGTGCACATCATGCTACTCTCCTTTCTCTAGTAGTACTTGTTCAACTCATGTTCACACAATATAATATGATATTAAATATTGTATAGAGGATAATATTTAAGAACAATAATTTAAAAGTTAAGATCTTTAATTAATTATTATTTGTACGGTTTAACCTCATAACGAAGGGGACAATCTTATCTGAATTGATATTAAATTATCATCAGAATGAAAGTGTTTTATACATATTCATATTATATAGGATGAAAACATGATTAATTTGAGTATTTGATAATCTTTAATAGCATATAGAGCATTCAAAATCAATCAATGATGATTATGTATGGAATAATAAGTTATTAGCATACTCTTGTTTGAGGTATTATATCTTTTAACATACTGAGTATAGATTCATAGTAGCTAAAATTCATTCTTAGTATATTAGAGATGTAACAAAGTAAATATCTAGAAATGTTAATCAACAAGATGAAATCTATTCCTTAAAAAAAAAAAAAAAGTAGATGAATAGAATTATTTATACAACCGAAACTAAAACTAACAATAAAATAGGATTAGAGAGACAAAGTCTAGAAATATTAATGAAAGCAAAATTAAGTTCAATTTCACCTAATTAGTTTTATTTGGATTAAAATTATCCTATAGTTGATTAATTTTAATTGATGGAGTTTTTTTAGCCAAATGCATTAATTTACATAAAAGTCTCTTCTTATAAACTAATAGGTCAATTTATATTTATGAAGACCCATATATTCCTATGAGGAACTGATAAACACTAATTCATTAAGATCAGGAATCCACAATAACTACATAAACTTTAAGGATATATTCCTCATCTAATATGAAAACCTATTATTGGTCAACATCTAAACTCCATTATTCAACTTTATTCAAGTTCAATAAAATCAATTAATAACTGGTCAAATCATTAGAAGCATAAAACAAACAATAGAATAAAAAAAATTTCAACAATTATCTACCAACCAAAGATAGAAAAATAAATCACAATCCATTAAAAAGGATCCATTAGAACCTTAAAACCAAAAACCTAATGCATAAAAGAAATTGAAAATAAAATTAAACAAATTAATGGTTCAAGCATTTAAAATTACAAAAATAGAGAGAGTAAATAGGAAGGAAAAACCCATTAAAAGACAAATCTTCAAAATTTTCTCCAAATTTCATCTCTCCTTCTTGCTTTTCAAAGTGCATTCTGCTTTAAAATTTATTAAGTAAAAATCCTAAAACTAAAACTAAAAATAAAATCCTACACTACGAATATTTTCCTTTTTTTTTTTTTCCTTTTCTCTTTTCTTTTCTTTTTTTTTTTTTTTTTTTTAGTTTACTTCTTCATTTACTTCTGTTTTTCTTCACCTCTGGCTCGGCTCTCCAAACCCTCGGCCCTGCCCAAACCCAGGAGCTCGCCTCAGCAGTCTACTTAAAAAAGCCCATAACTCAAAACCTAAAAAGCACCATTTTCTTTTCTTTTCTAATTTTTTTCTCTTTCTTTTCCTCCGTACGTGCCAGTTGCAGCAAACTTTTCCATTTTTTAATTTTGTTTTGTTTTTTTTTTTGGGCAGTTTACACATGGAAAGAACGGATTCGCGAACTGAAGGCTATTGATGCATGGCGGCTTTGAGTTGGTGAAGGAGGCGAGTGCACGCAGATTTCCATGGGCTAGCGTGCGTGGGAACAAAACAAGTCTGACACATACTGACGCCGGCTCTACCTCCACGCTATTTTATTTGGGCGTGGACTTCATGTCCGTGTAAATATTAAGACAATCAGGGTACTTATTTTGAATCGTGATTGGTATATATTTTATGTGAATAATTAATGTTAAAATTTTTCATGATATAAATTTTGTTCCAACAATTAAAACAAATAATTAGTGTAAAGCTATCTTAATATTTAAAGTAAATATTTTATGCTCAAGTTATAACCATATTATCAAAAATATATATATATATTACAAAGATATATCGTTTGATGATGATATATTGGACTGAGATCAAAGTGCAATTAATTTACATAGTCTGCTTAAGTAGATTAATTCACTTTCAATGTTTATTATGCAATAACTTTAATCATGACTAAGTGAATGTAACAGCCGAGATTTGTAATCGTTCTCGGGATCATTGTATAGTGAAAATTTATATATATTAGTGTGACGAAAATATATAAATTTCACTCTAATAAATCATCATTAGAGTTGATAAGTATATTTATTAGAGTTTAAAAATGCTTTATGGCAGTATAGGTAATGATTTTCGAATCGAAACGCCTCAAATAGTGCATTTTCGGTATCGAAAAACAGAATTCTACTAAGACTCAAAATGTGGCAAACATAGACCCCAGATGGAAAATAAGGAAATATCTAGGGTTTATGGAGTGTTTTAAATGATATAAATGCATCGAAAGGCTCTAACAGCATTTCGAGAGGTAAACTGCGAAATTTGGCCAGTATAGCTTTTCGGTCAAAATTTCAACAGATGAAAATTATACTATTACTAAAGAAAAACCTATACTGTATAAACAAATAATATTTTCTTATTAATATAAGAATCAATGGATGAGATCAAATCACCCTTTTTGATCCAAAGGCTATTAAAATTAAGGACATTTTGGAATTTCCTTTAAAATCAAAATTTGGAAAGAAAATTTGCATTAAATGCATGATGATCTGCTCATGCACGTGGAAGAGAGGGGGAGAAACAGCTGTATTTCAGCTGAAAAAGTTCCCAAAATTTTGTAAAAATACCCCCAAGAAATTTTCATTTTGACCCCAAAATTTTCAAAAATTGCAAAAACGCCCCTAAGGATTTGTATAAACTTTTTCCCCTGATTTTTTCACGTCCCCCACAGCAGAAAACCTCCATTTCTTCTGTTCTTCTTCTTCTCCCACGTTCTTTGCTCACAAAAATTTTCAAGGTTTCAAAAGTTGCAAAATTTGAAGAAAAAGTGTGAGAAAAGTTCAAGTTGAGGAGTATTCACCTCAAAGCTCAAGTAAGTTCTTCAAAATTCTGTTTTAATGCTTGTTTTTAAGTGTTTTTGTGTTTATGTGAATAGTGGAACAAAATGGAGTTAGAGTGTTTTTGAATGTTTTGATGAAAATCATGTGGAAAAAACATGTTTTGAACTTGTTTTGAAGTTTTTGTGGGGTTAGTTTTTGAAAACAAAAATGTTGCATGGGGAGGGAAAAATTTACGTGAAAAGAGGGTGAAAACCCTTATAGATTGGAGATAATTATATATGATGAAGTGGAAAAGGAAATTTATGTGGTGTATGAATGTTGAAAGGAAGAAAGACAAAGAGGAAAATGTAGGGTTGTGAATGAAACCCTAAATTTTTTGGAAATAATGCTATACCTGATTTTGAGAATGAATTATGGTTATGTATTGGGATTTTGAGCAGGTTATGATGGAAACTGTATTCAATAACGCGATTTAAGCGGTTTTGGCACAGTGGGAAAATGAAAAATTAAGCCGTTATAATGCCGAAATTTTCGGACTTATAACCAAGGCTAAGGATTTAATGATAACAATGTATAGGAGAAGTGTTTAAATGTTCTCGCGTTGACCTATAAACATTTCACTGAATGTTGAACTGTTTCGTTATAGGGCAACGAAGGAAAAACTAAGGAACGGAAGCAGAAACAAATTTCTGGTAAGTTCTGACATTTAATTGTCTGAACATGAACAACTGGAACACTGTGTTATTCTTGAATGTTAATTTATGAATAGCCTAAATTCTTTGGTTAGAAATATTATATGTTGTTGTGAACTCGTTAAAACGCCTAAATTGGCGAGTAGACGAGTGCGCAGTGATGTGCTTTGTGTATATGGCTGTGTTTCATGGATTTTGACCCTAGAATGTCTTAAACATGTTTTAGGGTTGAATGTATGCATGAGAATTGGTTTTTATATCAAAATGTGTTCAAAAACCTATTTTTACCGGAGCCAAGCGCTAAGCGCTAGCTAAGGAGCGCCCCGGCGCTGAGCTCTCGGCCAAAATTTGGTGTTTAAAATTCAGTAGGAGCGCCAAGCTCTAGGGTATGAGCGCCAGGCGCTAGTGTAAAAATTGGCTAAAGCGCCAGGCGCTAGTGTAAAATTTAGTGGAAGCGCCAGGCCCTAGGGTATGAGCGCCAGGCGCTAGGGTAAATATCCAGTAGGAGTGCCAGGCCCTAGGGTATGAGCGCCAGGCACTAGTACAAAAATCAGCATTAGAGCCAGGCGCTAGGGTATGAGCGCCAGGCGCTAGTGTAAAATTGTCTGAAGCGCCAGGCTCTAGGATAAAAGCGCCAGGCGCTTGAACCGGATTTTCGAAAGCGCCAGGCGCTGTAAAGAGAGCGCCGAAGCGCTGCAGTCTCTGTCCTAAGTTTTTACAGGAAAATAAAATGAAGGGCTAGGCGCTCGGGGATGAGTGCCAGGCGCTTCAACTGTTCCAAAAATGTATAATTAAAGTTTTGTGCCTTATTTTCAGTTCCAATCACGCCTCAATGTTTAAGTGCGTGGATAATGATTTTTAAATAGTATTTTTGGACTGAATAGGCATAACATTGAGTACATTATTTATGAATATGTACACTGGAACAGTTAAGACATCATAGTAAGTAACATAGCACAGTAAATAACAAGGTAATGATAAAGACATAATGTTTGGCGTACCGGCCTCTCGCGAGGGGAGGTTATTTTATGTCGAAGCAAAAGACATATCATAGTTGAGGGAGAGTCCGGGTCGCTCCCAGACCCCTTTTACAGCGCGCACACGGTACAACCAAACCGGGCCCATAGACATAGTAAATGAACAATGCAAAGTGTAAATTGAGCATAATGAACTCATGCATTGTGTAGAGTTGCATTGTAGTGGTTTATTGTTTTATCATTTTGAATGTTATGTCTGAACTTACTGGGCATGTAGCTCACCAGTTTGTTCTTGTTCAGGTAATCGAGGTAAACAACCTGTAACCTAAGCCACAGTGTATGGATGGACTGCAGGAATGAAGTGCCAGTGTCATTACAAAGGTTATGGACCTGCCAGGCTAATTCCGCAAGAAGAAAGAAAAGGATAACGAAAAATACAACTGTATAATATTGTATAAGTTACACTGTTATGTTTAACCTAACTATTTCTAATACAATATGACAGTATTATATACAAGTAATATAAAATAGTTTTCCTACTATGATAACTTAGTTTTGGAAAGTTGTAGTACTACGTATATCGAAAGTTTAAAAAAAAAAAAAAATTTCCGCAATCTATTTTGTTGTGATTTGAAAGAAAAGAATTAAAGTAAAGTAGAGTTTTCAGGTGACGTCTCCCGCACGAGGCGGGGGGGTGTCACAGTGAATTGCTTCATGTGTACGATTTATGTACTTTGATATTCTAAAGACTAAAGTATTTTGGAGGTAGTAAGCTTATAAACCGGATCGTTGGGTACATGACAAGTATATGATGGAGGGTTTCCTTACAGATATGAAATCATGACTCTAATGAGGAGTAAATGTTATTCTCCTAAACACATTATATTAGACGTGAAAATAGACAACGTGATCAACTGGTTAAACGAACTTTAACCTAAGGTTGATTATGGATATCATATGAGAATCTTGCATAGGTCATTGGACGATAACTAATCACCGGTTGTGTAATATGGTATATAATTGAGAGTGCAGTTTTAGGTTTATAGTGATGTGACTCTGAAACTAATAATTATGTAATGGGCTAATTTGGTATAGAATAATAGTTACATAGATTATTGTAGCCTATATTATATATGTCTAATCGGTTCTTTTACTAACTCTACATAATTTTTTAATAGATAGTAATTAATTGGGGTATTCTTTATTGCTTGTATTCTTTCATTTAGTGTAGAAAAAAAATTCGAATCACCTATTCTAAGGTGTAGGCATTTTTCTCTAAGTGCTAAGTGCAAAATTGTAATTTTTTGTTTCAATAAATGAGATAAATATTTAATTTGTGTAAATATTTATTTTGGAAGATAAGATTTGAAATTTAAATTAATTGTATTTGTATTTAAAAAGATGACTATAAGATTGGTTTAAATTTTGAAAATCTTATTTCAATAAATATTTTGTAATTTAAAATATTATTCTATTTAAATTTAGATTGAATAAAATCTTGTCCTAGCACACTAATAGGGGTTAGCTACATTTGGATTTGAAAGATAAGATTTTCTCTTAATTTGATTTTTGTTTTGGATAAGAGATTATGCAATTATTTTAATTCAAATAAACTTGCCACAATTTTATTTTGAATTTAAACTGTAGTTGTTAAAAATTATCCATGCAGACAAAATCATAAGATTTTAGAGTTTAAAATTTGAATCAAATTTTGAATCTAACTACCTATAGAAGTTGAATTTTTTGAGGTTCTTTGCCCTAGGGAAGACTCGGCCATACTATAGGGAAGAGAGAGAGAAAAAAATATTTTTTGGAATCCTATTTGAATTTTGAATACTCCTAACCCTGTGGTCGTCAAATTTATGAGGGTTTCTCCTTCAGGAAGAATCGACCATGGTGTGAGGGAAGAGAGAGAAAATATTTTCTTATATCCTATTTAAATTCTAAAAGCTACTTAATACAATTTTATAAATAGGACTCTCAGGGTTCTTATTTTCTTTAGATCACAGACTTTCAAGTGAGCAAATTTATTATTATACCTGTGACACCCGAGGCTATGGTGCGCCATCGCGATGGAGCTCTGAAGCTGACTGCGATAGACCGTAGTCTCATGGGTTGTCAGTAACTTACTTTTAACTTGCTCATTTTAACTTTTCATTTTAACGTGAAAATGATGAACGAATTTTTTTTTTAAACTTTAAATTTGAAAACTTGTAAACTGTATCATCGTAAAACATTTACTAGAGTTAACATTTTACTTTGTCATAACTTGATATATATCATAAAACATCATTTCAACATTCTTTTCAATACTCTTTTAAACAGCTTAGCGAAAGACTCATAGTAGTACCATAACCCTCGTCCAGTCCCTTGGCACATGCAGATCTCATTCGTCATCCATCACTTATCTTATCATCGTGCACGTTACTTACCTACAACATGAACAAACTTGTGAGCGACATGCTCAGTAAGTTCAAACATACATACATGACATATAAGGACTCTTACCATAAGACAGAGCATATCTGATACCAACTGTGGCATCAGAACATTAACATAACATATATCATTCATTACTTTAAAATTCATACTTAATGTACTTTAACATGGTAAACATACTTAATATACTTAACATCAAAACATTACATATACATACATTGCTTATGTGACGTCCCACCCTACGTAGGGTAAAACAGTACTATTACAGTCAGTTACTGTTGTCAACTGCGATAGACTGTAACCACTTGAGTCGTCGACAACTTACTTTTAACTTGCTTTTAACTTATTCTGATACCATCTGTGACGGCTGGTATTTTACTTTTAACCTACTTTCTTTAACATGTTTATTTTAACTTCCCATTTGAACGTGAAAATAAAGAATAAATTTTTTTTTTAAACTTTAAACTTTAAACTTGAAAACTGTATCATTATCAAACATTTACTATAGTAAATATTTTACTTTATCATAACTTGATATACATCATAAAACATCATTTCAATACTCTTTTAAACAGCTCAGCGGAAGACTCATAGCAGTACCATAACCCTCGCCCAGTCCCTTGGCATATGCAGATCGCATTCGTCATCCATTACTTGTCTTATCTTTGTGTCGGATGCTTACTTGCAACATAAACAAACTTATGAATGACAGGCTTAATAAGTTCAAACATACATTCATGACATATTAATACTCTTACCTTTTTGAACAGAGCATACCTGATGCCAACTGTGGCATCAGAATATTAACATAACATATATCATACATTGCTTCACATTTATACTTATCGTACATAACATGGTCAACATACTTGTACATACCTGAACATACTTTACATCATAATCCTACTTTCGTACTTATCATCGTAAACATATTTAATGTACTTTAAACATACTTAACATCATGAACATACTTTTGTACTTAACAAACTTTAACGTCTTGACCCTACTTTCATACTTAACATACTTTACATCGTAAACATATCATATTTTACACGTAGCATACTTAACATGTGGAAACATAAAATATTTAACGTATGTTTACACATCGTAAACATATTTAACATATGTTTACATACTTGAAACATAACATACTTAATGTATGTTTACACATCATAAATATAACATATTTAACATACTTATTATCATAAAAATACTTTCACATTTAACATAATGAATATACTTATTATACCTAAATACATAAAATTTCGTGCATATACTTAAGCATCGTAAACATACTTACGTATACTTAAATATCCTTAACGTCATAAACATACTTTCATACATATAAAACATTGTATACACATATCATTCATTACTTAAACATTCATATTTAAATATAACATACTTATTTAACATCATATAGAGTATACTTAACATAATATCATTGACTTGTGTATATCAACTTATGCGTAATAGTTATAACATATCATATGCATAACGCAAACGTTAGTCACGTTATGCTTGCTTAACATTCATACTTAAACATATTTAACATCATTCATATTATATCGGACAGAACATATCTGATACCAACTATGACATCAAAACATTAAAACAACATATATCATACATTATTTTAAATTTTATACTTAACATTCATAACATTAAAACATACTTGTACATACCTTTCATCATAACCATACTTGACATATTTCATATTGTGAACATACTTTTATACTTAACATGCTTTAAACATACTTAATATCCTGAACATACTTTTGTGCTTAATATACTTTTAACATATTTTAACATCTTGAACAGAATTTCATGTTTATTATCGTAAACATACTTAACATACATAACATTAACTTTGTAAACATATCATAATTTAAACATAACATACTTAACATACGTAATATCATAAACAAACTTAACATCTTTAACATCATGAACATATTATATTTTAAACATAGCATATTTAACGTATGCTTAAACATCGTAAATATAACATATTTAACATTCTTGATATCGTGAACATACTTCCACATTTAATATCATGAATGTACTTTTCATACTTAAATACGTAAAATATCGTAAATGTACTTAAGCATCGTAAATTATACTTACGTATGCTTAAATATCCTTGACATCAAACATAGTATAGATCATTAACATAATAAATAATATGCATTGCTTTTGCATTATTATTCACTATAAATAGTAACTCTGACCATGAACAATACTATTGTGAACGGTACCGTTGATCATGAACCGTAACTTTGACTGTATCAGTATTCGTAGTATTAGTATATCTTATGCTTGTTTATGGGCTGCATTTTTAGTCTTGAGTCTTTATCTTTCATTACGTTCTGGTTTTGAGCCCCATGATTGGTCGTATCATAATGCGCGCATAACTGAGAGGGACTCTAGGGAGCGACCCAGTGGCCAATCCTCTACAATCTACTTGAACATTAGACTTCCACACCCGGGACGTACCACCATCGGTTTGAAAGCCATATCATAACTTAACATGAGAAACCTCCACCTTTGTGGGAGGTCGGTACGCCAAAATGGTTTTATTACCATCTTTCTTGCGGTTCATAACCGGTGACATTATCATTACCTCCTTAATCTGGAACACTTATTACATTTCTTTTCTTATTTGTGTATATTTTATTTACACATTAGTGTGCATATAGCACCTTGGTATATACTTTACATGTCATACATATCATATAAACATATTATGTAATTTCATGTTACAGACATTTAAAATGTCTGAACTTACAAAATATAACACATAAACATAAACATGTCAAGTCAATTTATATTTGACTTAGACATAACACATAGTTCATAACATCACTTTCGTAACATTCATATCATAGTATCTTGACACTTAAAATTGCACATAGAACACATAAATATAACTAGTCAATTCATGTTGCAGTCATGGAAATGTTTAAATTTACCACACATAACATGTAGATATAACATAATATGTCAATTCATATTGTAGACAAATCACATGTTTGAACTCAGTATCTAACACTTAGACATAACAGTCAATTCATATTGCAGATATGGAAATGTTTAAACTTACCGTACATAACATATAGGCATAACATAACATGTCAGTTCATGTTGCAGATAATTCACATATTTGAACTTACCACATATGATACTTATACATAATAGTCTATTCATGTTGCAGACATGAAAATGTTTGAAACTTACAACATATCACACTTAGACATAATAGTCCATTCATGTTGCAGACAATTAAATGTCCGAACTTGTTGCATATAACACTTAAACATAGAGTCAATTCATATTGCAATCAGAAAAATGTTTGAACTTACATCGCATAACATATAGGCATAAACATGCCAAGTAAATTCATATTATAGACAGTGCAATGTTTGAACTTACTGCATAGAACACATAGCACATAACATTACCAGTCCATTCATGTTACAGTCAACTAAATGCTTGAACTTACAACATATAACATATAAAAGTTCATACATATTGCAGACATAGAGATATTTGAAACTTACTATATATGACCCTTAGACATAATATTCTATTCTTGTTGCATATATGGAAATATTTGAACTTACATGCTGCACATAGGTTACATAGACATATAAGTCAATTCATGTTGCAGTCAATTAAATGTTCGAACTTACAGATACTTCTGCTCGTATCTCCTTTCTTGTTTTCTTGGTTAGCAGACGTTGCTTCATCGCATCTGTATCGGATTCCTATAACCGAAATAATCACGGTTATTTTCGTTACTTAAATCATACATAAAGCTTAATAAAACGTAAAAATTCTACGTTTCATTTCCCAATCATGAATTAGGGGTCTAATATCCTATTTATAATTTTTTCGTCAACTTCTATCACAATTACGATGAATAGTAACTTTGACGTGAATAGTAACTTTGTCGTATGGTCATACTTTCATTTAAGTACTTTCCTTCTTTTAAAATCTTGAACTTAACCTTAAAATCTTAATTAAACTCATTTGTCGTTTTTTCGCTAACTTTTGGAAAAATGAGCTTTGTATCTTGAACTTTTGGTAAAATTATCATTTTACCCCTAACGGGATTTTTCTCACTTTTTTTGACTTAAAACTTGATTTTGGCTTTAAGAATTCTATTTAAGCTATTCTAAGGCTCTAATGGTTCTTTTTGAGCATTTTGGAAATTTTGGTCAAAATGATTATAAATAGTAACTTTGACCACAAGTAGTACTATTTATGGTGAATGGTACCTTTACCCTGATCGTGAATCTTGTCATTTTAATACTTAAACTAGATTTTCTAAGCATATAAATCATAAAACGATAAACTTAAAGGCTTAACGACCCTTTTTGGACCTTTCTGAAATTTTTGGTCAAAATTTTTAGTTCATAATTAACATTTAATCATCTCAATTAATAAATTAAGGAATTTAAAATAGTTGAAATCACTACCGGAGTCGTTCAATGACGTTCATCGGGTAGGTTGACTCCAATCAGTGATCGATGAAGTTGTTCGATTTCGCCCGTACAAACTTTGAATCATCGTTCTTCACGTTTGAAATTTCGTCTTGCAATTCCGACACCAGGGATGTGTCCGAAACTTCGAAAATAGGCCAACGAGCCATTTTTTAAATTTTGGTCACTGGATCGCTGGTGACCGGTGTTGATCGCCATTGACCGGTGTTGATCGGCGGCAGTATGGGCTAAACTTGGTACCAAAACGTAGATCTCGACGAGAGGAATAAGAATCCGATGTCAATTTCTCGATTCAAGCCTCGAATCACCGAAAACAACCCCTCCCACAGTGGTTGACGGCGACGAGCTCCGATCTCGACCACCCCAGTGTCAATTTGTGAAATTGACTTAGGGCTTTGATATTTCGGCCTATTCTGAACATTTTGGGTTGGGTGGTGTCGCTTACCTCTGCTGGAAATGATGATTTTCACGGTGGCAATACGACGACGATGGCGATGTGTTGGGCAACTCGATCTGGCGACTGTTGAGGTTAAACAAGACCTAGGTTTTGTTCTCCTCTTCACCATGAAACTTTTGGGACTAGAATCACCTTGATCGGAGGTCGGATGGCGGAGAAACGGCCGCAGAAAAACCCACGCCTTCGGCGGCTTCGGGTGGCGCGTGCGCCTTCCTTCGGCATTGGTTTCGTCGAGTCGGTACACCGTTGGACTTAGCTCGGTGAATGCTTTCCAACGAGATTGGCGGTGTCAAAAACGGACATCGTTTCCAATGGTTGATTACTATTCATTTTCGTGTAGGGAGAGGAAAAAGAAAGTGAGAGAAAATTATGGGTCTCTTTTTTAAATTTTTGATTTTTCACCTTTATATATACTTTTTTATCCAAAATTTCAACATAGGCTATCCTGAATAATTTAGGCGTGTTGAACCCAAATTTATCAGTTTTATTTTCATCCGAGGTCATCTCGTCCAGTTTGCGATACTACGAATTCTCGGTCAAAAATTACCTTTATACTCAATTAACTAATTTAAGCATGCTGATAGGCGATACTAACTAATTTGGGCATGCTAAACCCAAATTTATCAGTTTCAATTTCATTCAAAGTCATCTCGACCAGTTTTTTGGTACTGCATGTTTCCCGGTCAAAATTTACATTTTGTGCTCAATTGACTAAATTGAGCTAGCCGATTCTAAATATATCAGTTTTATATCAAGAAAAGGTCATTTTGACCAATTTCTTGATACTGTGTATTACACACAGTACACACATAAAATCACTACAATTCACATTTTAAACATGAAATTCATTATGTACATTCTATGGACCGATTTTCTAAGAATGATGAAAATTCTCGGTTGTCACAGCTTAGACATATATACTTAAACATCGTAAATATACTTAACATATATTTACACATTGTTAACATAACATACTTAATGTATGCTTTAACATCGTAAACATACATACTTAATATACTTATCATCATAAATATACTTAGCATACTTTAAACATATTTAACATACATACAAAACATTACATACACATATATAATACTTTAACATATATTTACACATTGTTAACATAACATACTTAATGTATGCTTTAACATTGTAAACATACATACTTAATATACTTATCATCATAAATATACTTAGCAGACTTTAAACATATTTAACAGTCGTACTTTAACGTTAAACTTCCGTACCTTCAGGGTAGTATCCCATCGGATTGGATAGCCATTCTTTGAAACCTCACCTTATAGAAGGCCGGTACATCAACATTTAACTTTTCAGTCTTATTATCTTGCTTATCTTTTTTCTTTACTTTATCTTTTCATTCTTTCGTATGGCTCCAACCAGGTGACATTCACATTGCCTTTTGATCCAGAACCCTTTTTATTCCTTTTTCTCTTTCGTTCATTCATTCATTCATTCTTTTCTTTTCTTTCTTGCGTTCATTTTTTTTTCTTTCATAAGCATTTCATAAATCATTTCTTTCTTAATGTAGTTTTCATAGTGTGCGTTTTGTTAGTCATACTTTAGTGCATATTACACTCACATACATAACTTTTATATAACATATAAACATAGACATAACATGTTAGTTCATGTTACAGTAAGGGAAATGTTTGAACTTACAAATACTTTGCTAGCATGTCCTTTCTTGCTTCCTTGGTCTGCAGACGTCCTTTCATTGCGTTTAGAGCAGATTCCTATAACCGAAATAATAACGGTTATTTTCTATACATATTTCATACATAAAGCTTAATAAAACGTAAAAATTTCTACGTTTCCTTTCTCGATCATAAACTTAGGAGCCTAATATCCTATTTATAACCTTTCTGCTAACTTTTGACAAAATTACCATTTTGCCCATAACAGGATTTTTCATCATAACCTTACTTTTTTTTTTTTTAATTTACAACTTAATTCTGGTCTTTAGAATCTTAATTAAACCATTCTAAGTCCATTAGGGTCCTTTTTTATCATTTCTGAAATTTTTGATCAAAATGACCGTTTCGTCCCTGTCGGGTCTTTGGGCCATATCATTTTCATTTTAATGCTTAGGTTAGATTTTCTAAACCCAAAAAATCATAAAATAATTTTTTTTAGACTTTACCGAGCTTTTACAGCATTAATTGCTTAAATTCTCGGTTTACTAATCGTTAAAACATCCATCCTTCTTTCTCAAGTCTAGATCATCGAGGGGCTCGGGTTTCCATCCTGATCACATTTTTACCCCTCGTTTCCTAAAATACCCCTTTTTGCCGTTTTTGAAATTTCAACAGTATTTCCGCTTAATTTTTTGGTCCCGACGTTTAGGAAATGTCTCGAAACCATCTAACCTATTCTAATTTACCACGTACTATACCAGAGGCCTAATTTTTTTACGTAAAACTTATTTTTTACGTAAAAATCTTCACATTCCCACACATTTTTTTATCCATCATTTTCATTCATTTTTGTTACAATTTCACATGCCAAAATACATAATTAATATATAATCATTCCAAAACATAAATTAAGGAATGAAGGGATCGAAATCACTACCAAAATCATCCCACTAGTGATCGAACGAATCGTTTGGTCTCGAGCGCACAAACTTTATTCCACCGTTCTTCACTTTTAAAGTTTTGGTTTACAAATCTGATGTAGCGGATGTGTTCAAAATGTCGAAAATAGGCCAACGGGCCGTTCTTCAAATTTTGGTTGTCGGGTCACCGTTGATCAACGTTGACCGACGTTGACCGACGTTGACTCGTTATTGATCGGCATTGACTGGTGGCGGCGAGGGAGAAGGTGGCCACCATCATGAAGAGCTCGATGAGAGGAACCCATTAGTGGTGTTAATTTCACCAATTGTGGCTCCTATCGCTGGAAATCGAGCCTCCCACGGCGAACGACGATGGCGAGCTCCCATCTCTGCAGTGCCGAGGTTGTTTCATAAAATTGGCTTGGGGCTTTTGTTCCCCATACCATTCTGAGCATTTTTGGTCTGGTGGTGTGGCTCATCTCCGTCGGAAACGGTGAGTTCCACAACGGAGACATTGGTGGCAACAAGCGGACTTGGGCAGCTCGATCCGGCGGCTGTTGAGGTGAAATGAGGCCTAGGTTTTGTTCTACTCTTCACCACAAATCCGTTGGGACCAGAATCGTGGAATTTGGATGTCGAACGGCGGAGATATGGCGGCTCGAAGTTTTCAGCCTCTGGCAGTTTCGGGCGGCGCGTGCGGCGCCCGACGGGGGCGTTTCTATCGCATCAACCCACTGTTGGACTCAGCTCTACGAGAGCTTTCTAATGAGACTGGTGGTGTCGCAAACGGACACCGTTTCCGGTGGTCGGTTATTGTTCACTTATGGTGGTATGGGAGAAAAAGAAGAGAGAAGAAAATTATGGGGGTTTTTTTACAAATTCTGAACTTCCACCCTTTTATACCTTTTTTTTTTGTGAAAATTTTAACATAGGTTATCCTGACTAATTTGGGTGTGTTGAACCCAAATATATCAGTTTTATTTTCATCCGAGTTCATCTCGACCAGTTTTCTGGTACTGTGATTTCTCGACCAAACATTACTTTTTGTACTCAAATGACTAATTTGAGCATTCTGATTCCAAATTTTTAATCTTATATCAAGAAAAGGTCATCTTGACCAATTTCTTGATACTGTGTGTGACACACACTCATACACATATAAAATCACTACATTTCACATTTTAAGTATGGAATTCATCGTATACATTTCATGTACCGATTTTCTGATAATGATGAAAATTCCCAGTTGTCACAATACCTCTCACTCATAATAATAAATTCTTAGAAATCTAGATGGTTGGAAGGAGACAAGTTGGGTTAGAATACTGAATCAAGGAATCGAGTACCCACATACTCCACCGTCTGGGAATTGGTGAATAATAAAGAAGGCTAGTTGGTTGAAGCTTCTCGATCACATTCTCCGGTGTTCCTAGTGTTTTCTCTTGAAGGTATAATGATTATTGAATAATTTATTATATACAGTAACATAAGATTTTAACAATCTTAAAAAATTTTTATAATTCCGCTATGCATGTCTTACTATTTTCCTTGCAAAAGGTATATTGGAGAATCTACGTATTTATGTAATCGTAATTTTTTATTTTTTGTATTTATTGCAAATCATGTAATTATTTTTCTAGTTTAAGTTTATATGATTTTATTTGATTTGTAAGATTATGAAAGTTGATTTGTAATTATAACAGCTAGAGTACAAAGGTCGATTTCTTGTAACTTTTATATATTCATAATCACATCAATTAAAGGCAATGTCATCATTTTCCAATTCCTATAATTCGATCAAGGCAATTTTACACCATGCCGATTGAGTGTCAAAGCGTCCAAGAATATTCTATAAATATACCTTGAGATTTTATGGTGCTAGCAAGAGGACTTAATGGACCTACTTAATCGAAGTTCAAATAATTAAGCTATCATAACTAACTTTTGTTTAAACCACTATTAGAGACATATTTTGTTTTCGAGATATACATGTGCTTATACTTTCATGTTTTAAAATGTTTACTTAATTTCCTAGATTTTAAATAAATATTCATTTCAGTCACTAACACTGATTTTTGGGCGTAACAAAGACCTACGACAAATTATAGTTAAAAAAAAAAAATTCACATGGATATTGTCTTCTTGATGAAGTTGGAGATTTTTTTTGACGTGTATTCCAATTATTTCGTGTGACAATATGGAAGCAAACTCACAGCAGGGCATTGAGCTTCTCTCATATCTCACTAAATGTCTTACCACCTGCCTCATATACAAATGTGTGTGTGTGTGTGTGCATATATATTTCACTGTCATCTTTTGGTGATAGTAATATTTTACATCAACAAACAAACATAATTACTTTAGTCTTTGTTGCCTTTTTTCGTCATTGTGCTCATAAACTTCCTCAGCTTAATCTGGAATTTGCTAATCAAACATTTTTTGAAGGCAATGGAACCAAATTACGATATTCTGCAAGAGCCCAAATTGGGATGATATTCCTATACGCTGCATAATGCAACATGCAGTTCCTCATGAAAACTCCCATAAGTTCCTGCAATTAATTTAATTAAGTGTAACCCCATAATTAGTAAACATTTAAGATATGAATATGATATAATATTACTACAATATGCATCTGTATATGCAAACTTATCAGTCCTAGACGAAGTTACGCCAAAATACATAAAGTTTAACTTGAAGGGTATGTACCTGTTGCGGAAAATCGCCGTCTTCCAGTTGAGAATTGATCAACAGTTTTGCAGCACGGTGAATAGGAGTCGGATCTCTCTCAGCCTAACAACATTTAGAAAATGTCTCGTGAAATGGAATAACATTTAGAAGAAGTGCAATTTTAAATATCAAACCATATACTAACCTGTCTACCATGAATCAAGCCCATCAATGCAAATGCAGTTTGAACCAAATTTGAGTGGTCTCCTTCCAAAGGTGTATAAACCTGTGATAGGAGGGGGGAAAAAAAAAGATCATTCAATATTACTAAGAAAGTTTTAGTATTAAAGAATAGACAATAAAAGAAAAAAGAAAAAATATATATATATATACACACACACTAAAGTCATACCTTGTTTGTGCAAGAAGTGTAGCTCTCCGCCCAACCTCCATCCTCTCTCTGTGTTTTGAGTAAAAAGTCAACAGCTCTACGGACAACCTCGCAATTGTAATAGTGTCTACCAGCGGCCTTCAAGCCTCTAATGGCAAACCATGTGCCATAGAAGAAGCAAATTCCCCAATTTCCATACCAAGAGCCGTCTGGCATTTGCGTGTCTTCAAGGTAGTTAGCGGCGTTGGTGATGAAACTATCAATCTCCTTTCTTCTGTGTTCTGGATGTAACTTCCGAAAAAAATTTAATGCTTGAATTGAGGAGGAGGTGCACTCAACATACCTATATAGCAATCACATCTTTAATTAAGTGCCAAGTGATCATGTCAAATTCATTGTCATTCACAAAAAATTTGTAAAAAAGAAAAAGAAAATCAAACAACTAAAAGGGGGTTATCGTATTTCTTACTCGTCTTCGATGACAACGTCCTCCAAAAACTCCACAGGATTGAGCCACTGCACATTGGAAAATTACAAGTATAATTGTACTTGATATTAATCTGTCAACTCGATAACAGGATATTTTTTTTTGCAAATCAATACATTCCAACTAAATTTTTATGGTTTACCTCCAACCATTTTGGAGCTCCTGTTAGCTCCCAGGCTGATAAACCACCATCTGGGCTCTGTTTTTGGTTTACAGAATAAATTCAACAACCAATACTCTTATACACACATATGTGTTTAAGTATATATAACAATAAACAAGTTACACCTGTTCCTCCTTACTTACCTGTAGCGAGAGTATGACATTAACAGAATCATACATGTGCTCAGCAACCATTGGCTCACCCACCATGTCTGAAGGCATCTTCGCGAGCAGTAGGCAACACTGAAATATCAACGAAAAATAGTTTTCATTGTTAAAAATTCTTGCCAAAGATAGCGTTAAGGTTCTTTATGAATATAGCATAACAAATTCATAATATAAGTTAAAAGAGTTAAAAGCTTATTAACTAAATTACCTTTAGACCTTCTGCAGTACAATCAGAAACTTGCCATCCATGATCTCGGTATGAGAAAGTCCATGCTCCTTTCGAGATATGGCGAAAATGATCTAAGTGGTCTGGAGGGTCCTCCCTAACCTGAGACATTTTTATGAATTCGTGTGCTTTCTTCAATACCGGTGCAATTTCGTTGTTGATGTTGCCAGCAAGTAGTGCTTGAATGGTGAGACTGCAGTCCCATACTTGACTACCAAAACTCTACGTAGATTTCACAAATGGACATCGAAAATCAATATTATGAACTATTAGCTGCGAACACGACTATTATTTACAGTAATCACTTCCAATAGTATTTATAGTTAGTTTAGTTACTTGCGTAGTGAGTCCATCTTCTGCTATCCATAAGTAATCTACAACTCTCGGAATATGCTTCTTGAAAGCTTCTCCATTCGGGTCTTCAGCCCAGCAAGCAAGCATCATCAATGGCTGTATGAGAAATTTAACCAAAAGAAATCACAAAATTTTTTTCTAATAGAAAAGGAAATATTAAGAACGATTAGAATGTGTTTTACTTACCTTCTCAACACATCCGATTGTGATATATCGACTATTTTCGTCCTCATAATGGATGTGTTCCATTACTTTTTGAATTGCTTTCTCCCTTATCTTGTTAAAGGGGTAAGTATTGATAACAGACTCCCCAATGTAGTAGACACTGTCCCATAAGAGACGTTGTACTCTGCCATGGGGATAGTAGTTGTCGACCTTAGCACAGACATGGCGCATTTTGCTCCACTTAATATTTTTGTAGGGTTCGTTGAAGATTTCTTCTCTCAACTGCCGAATGAGTGGTGTGATCAAACCAACAAATTTTCTACCATAAAAGTATGACATTGGCAGGAAAGTCAATCGGCAATAACATTTCATTTTCGCTGCAATTTTCATTCAATAACATGTATGACAGTAATATGAGAATATTTATAATTTTAGTAATGATATTATATATGAAAATTTCATATAGAAAACGAGACATATAGATGATAATTTACATGGATGAAGAGGTACTACGGAAGGGTAGAACCAAAACTCTGGAGGCATGGGGTTGTATCCATCCCACTCATACACACCAAGTATCTGTAATTGAACACAAAACCAAATCAAGTGAAATGAGATTATATGTTACTATCTGCAATATACCTCAGCAGTTTGCTTTTAACGAAAAGAAGTTTAAAAAAAAAAAAAAATATTGCATAACGGAAGATATCAATCCATATGTATAAATTCAAGCAGGCATACCGCCATCCAAGTCTTTCCCCATGAGCCAGAGCCCATTGCGCCGCCATTGTCAAGAGTCCACTTGCGAGCTCTAGTGCAGGCATTGTCAAGGCCACCGTCTGGGCCTTGTCCGAGAATGCGCATGGCGAGGTAGTTTAGAACTGTGCACATCATCATGCTTGGACCCTCAATGTGCAACCCCCACCCTCCGTCTTCGTTTTGGTGACAGTACATGTACCACAACATTTCCCTTTTGTGATGCTCGTTGAACACAGTGTCAAGGGTACCCGAGATGTACATGCAAAAGACCTGTAATTTCATTTAAATTTGTATACATTAGAAAATAATTAAACCTAATTAAAACACTAACAGTCAAAAAATTTTATGGCCTAAACAAGCTGATTAAAAACTCAGTACCAATGGAGGGATGAAAAACATAAGGCCGGCGTTTTCCGCAGGCCAATGGCCATGTGGCGACTGCAGGGCGGACCAGAAGTTAATGGACCTCCTCATGGCGGCATCGGCTTTTTGAAATGTGATTTCCTCACCGTCCTCAACTTTCACTTGGGGAATTATTTGTTTGAAATTTTTCTCTCTTAGCATCTATATTTACTCACAAATTGAAGTAACATTTATAAAAATGCAGTATGGATGGATAAGTTATAATGTACATGTAATAGGATTCATGATCGAATAAACAAAAAAAAAAAAATATATATATATATGGCATTCGTTTGATTCACAATTTCACAGAATATACAACTTTTAGGATTATCTCGCAAAGAAAATTAAAATGACAGCAAAAATTTTAGACTATGTAATTTTGTTTAAGTTATGTCATAAAATGGAAGCAATAGAGTCAAGTATGGTTTTCTTTTTTCTTTTTTTTTATATATATATAATTTGAAAGAAATAGAGTCAACTATGCTAAATAAATAGTTTAGCTTGAAGCAAAAATAAAATAAAATAAAATAAAAGTTGATAACGACTACTATAAGCGACTTGTGATGTTGCCTATTGTTTTCAAATACAGATGTCAAATAATTATTTTTAAATTGAATTCTTTAACATTAAAAGATACTTTTTTCAACAAGAAAAAAGAGAGAGTGAGAAAGAAAAAGAGAGTGGGTATTGTCCGAAGTACTAGGACTGGGCACATCATTGGACCATCGATCCTGAAAATTAGTTATGGGGCTTGTATTGGTATAGGTTTTTTAATGATGGTGGTTGTGTTTGGCAAGATGACTTCATTGGGACAAATATGACTTCATTTAGAGGATGAAATCCATATAGCTTGGAGCATTTTTTAGCATATTTCTCGTCTAGTGATTGTCCTCTTTCAGGGTTTTGTTCCGAATGGTGGTGGGCTTTTATGGAGGTAGCCATATCGGCTCCAAACATTGATGATGATGGTGCATGTTTTCCACATTCTACTGCTCAAAGGCATCTCGTCGGCTTTGTCGTTTGTCTCCTAAAGTGTTTTTCCTACTCTAATGGTCATCTTGTTAGTTGTATCTTTATTAAAGGCTTATGGCAGTTGTGTTTTAGGCTTTAGTTATTTATTTTTTAGTCTAATAAAGACATCAATTTTTTTGCCTTATAGTTTTAGTATTTTCTTTGTAATAATGGAGGTGGTTCTTCCATCATTTGAGTTAGTTTTTGATATACAAGATTTAGGTTATGGTGAGTTAAAAGATCCATTACATGGTACAGGCTCTTGATGGATCGAAAGCTTCCATCAATTATAGTGGTTTCAAAAAGATCCTTATAGGTACTCAAATTGATGTATCCCTGAATTTTTTGGATATTGGGTCTTGTCTTATATCATTTTTCTTGTAATTCATTAGAATTTACAAATGGAACCGATTTTTTTACCAAGTGTTTTTGTGTTGTGTATCATATGATCATCCGCATTATTTATATCTGTAAGATTTTTTAGTTTGAAAATTATATTTTCAAATTAAAAAATAAAAGATACTTTTTAAACAACTAAAATTATGTATGAAGACATGAATTTAGGTTCCATTTTGTGAGATAGGAAAATATAATAATGAAAAAAGTGCCCACTACTCCACCACAAAGGGGGCAAAAAAAGATGGTTGTATATGGTAGGGATTTTATATATGGTTGAATATATAGGAAATCATGTTTTTATTTTGAATATAACCAAAAAAAGATCCTCATATATATTTTTCGGATGAGAATTTATTTTTAAATGAAATTAGGATGAGATGTTAAATAACAAAAACTTATCCGTTTCAAAAAAATGAAAAAATAAATAAATAAAATAAAAACCAAAAGACTCATTATTTCATTATGCCTAATTGTCTACTTTGGCGGTTACAAACATAGAGTCTATCAGTAATATTATACCTGATTATACTAAAAGTTACAGAGTTCGAATCCCTGCCCTTAAATTAAAAAAAAAACTACTTTTTATTATATTCTAATTATGAGTTAGCTTTTATAATAACTACTTGGAGAATGCACTAAACACCTGTGAAATTCTTTAATTATAAGTAGTGTAAATTATACAACAATAATTATAATGCAACCTTAAAAATAAATGTAAATTAATTTTTATATATCTCATCGGGAAAAAAAAAATCACATAATAGAGACAAAAAATAAAAGGAAAAAAATTGGTGATGTTTATTCAAAATAAATGATATAAGATTCTAAAGAAAATGATAAAGAAAGTGGGTGAAATACGTTTTGGACATAAAGAAGAATAGAGAATTTCTGAATTTGAGACGTAAAGAAATCTATGTTTAAGGTTTTATTTGCCCAACTATAAACAGTTTGCTAACGAGGTGTTTTTAGATAAATTACCTCCAAGATACAATAAATCCATGAATTTAGTAAGTAGTAATCTTATTAAATTCCAAAATAAAAGATAAAACTAATATTATAATTAGAGATTTATTTATAACCAAAACTCATGTCTGTTTTAAAGAGTTATCTCTAGTGAAAATGTATTTTTTTCATTGAAAACATATTTATTTTAAACAAATATAACTGTTAATCAATAGCAAAATAAATCTAACTGTTATATTATTACTATTTAATTAATGGTTTATATCAAAATTGAAAACGTTCAAATTTGACTGTTAGATCTTGCCCGATCAAATCAATGGTCTAGATTTAAACTGGAAAATACAATAAATAAAAAAGAGCTCCATAGCTCCTTGTGTAGGTATTTAGTGTGCCCTAAAAAACGCCCTAAACGCCCAATCACCCTTGCACGTGCATGTGGTGATATATGATATTGGCATAAATCCATCGTACATAAGTAATAATTAACCATTATTTATTTTTATTTATACTGTTATTTTTGCTTGTATTCTTCCAATACAGAACTTTTAGTTTTCTCATTATCCAATGGTAATTTATGTGTTTATTTATTTATTTATTTGACATTGATTGGTTTTGGACCACAAGCCACGTTCAACCAACTATGGCCAAGATCGTGGTTGCCCATTATCCAAGCTTATTGTATATTATAAAAAATTTTCCATGCTGGTCTCGTTCAAACGCCACAAATATACTATGAATCAAATTCCGTATCTAAAATCGGTGGAGGACAAATCCCCTCCGACATTATTTCCCAAGATCGGTGGGAAAAGATAGCTAATTTTTGTAACCCCACCTAAAAATGACCAACCAAGGCAGGTATACAAGTTACTCAAGTGATATACATGTCTTTTTCTAATTACTTAGAATCAACGTAACTTTAATAAGTAGAACAAAAAACGTGACTTTCCTGTATATATATATACATAGACACACACTAGAATCACAACTTAATTACCCGTAAATAATATCATTATAAGATTTAAATTCAAGTTCAAAATTTGAACCCTCCACCTCTTTATAAAAAAAAAAAATTAGGATAATACAAAATTAATATTTGGCTTAGATACATATCAGACTTAAGAAAACAATACTAAGTGGTGTTTGACATTTCAATGAGAATAAGCCGTTTTTCATTTTTTTTAAATTACATTTGACTGACCAACTTATTTTCAAATATACTTGGGATGTCTATGGTGATATTGTTAATTTACATCTGTTTTTCTCTTTTTTATTTTCAAAAAACTCAAATTTTAAAAGTCTATAATTTTATTATTTTAAATTGAAATAAAATAATTATTGTATCCAATACTCACAACAATAATACGTATTAAATAATATCCTACATAATGTTTGTGGTGGTGTTTCATTTAAATTTTTACAACCATTATTGATTCAGGGGTGTTTAAAACACCTTGTTAAATTCAAAGGTTAATTCTTAATTTACTAAAATAAAAAATTTAATGGTTGATACGTGAACACCTTCGTGTAAAACACATTCGTGTAAATTTAATAGTTAATTTAATGTGTAAAACACATTCGTGTAAAACACATTCGTGTTAATTTAATAGTTAATTTACACATTCGTGTAAATTCGTGTAAATTTAATAGTTAATTTTAAAAAATAATAATAATAAAACACATTCGTGTGAATACGTAATATTGAATCATGTAACTAGAGCTTTAGCCCTGTTGATCCCTTAAAATTGACAATGAATTTAATTAGCAATATTTTATTTTTTTGTCGAATCAATAATTAATTAATTAGAGAGTCTTCCATGTAGCTTGAAACATATACCTGAAAACGCCAAATGAGGTCACTGCAGGGATTGACCTTGTAGCGGTTTCTGTAGAAATTCTGGCGAGCATCTTCCACTTGACCTCGCTCTTCCGGAGTTCCGGCGTTCGGATCGAACTCGAATATCTGTCTTCCCAAGAAGTTGTTTGTGCTGAACAAGTATGGATCTTCTCCACCCGTTCCATACTTAACCTTCCACATTCTTCTTCTATCAAATTATTCCCTTGGAAGATTCTAATAGAAGAAAAATTGGACTAGATACTCTGGTGCCTGCAAAGTTGAAGCCATTACATAATGTGTGACGTTATAATTACAATAGTTCAAAAAGAATATATTGTATATATATATATATATAAAAGCACAAAATACACACATACATACACAGAAATAGAAATACATAAAGATGTGTATTTATAAGCATCTGTACTGAAAACTCATGTCGCATACTCAGTATTACTAATAATACGGAAAATTTCAATGTTGTGACATAAAAGGAAAAAGAAAAAGAAAAGGGGTGTGGATTTAATGTTAAAAGAAAAAGAAAAAGAAAAGGGTTTGGAATTTAATATTCGTTTGGAGAACTGGAAAAATAAGATGCAGAAATCCAGTAGGTTACCGATGGAGAAGAGCCTAGACCGAAATAATTATAGAGAGGGAGTGATATAGAGATAGAAAGAGAGATAAAAGATGTCTATCGGATGCATCGACCAATCTATATATCTATTTATGCACCTTTACGTACCATTTACTGCACATAAATTAGTGAGATAATAATTGAAAAAGCCACATTATTTCAATAACATAATATAAAATCCTCCATCTTCAGATGTGGATCTGCTCAGATGTGTATGCCTTTCAAGGTAAATCTGATGGCGGAGAAAGAGATCATGTGTATCTATCCTTTTTCCTTTTTTTTTTTTTTAATTGAATTTGGTTTAGTACATCTAAGGACGATTATAGTTGATGGTAGCGGAGATCCAGAGGATCTCAAGCATCATGATGTAATCATATTTTCTAATTAGGACGCTTGCATTCGAGAATTTCGGGAATGGGATTTTTAAATATTTAAATTTTAAATAATCAATTAAGATTGTCTAATATCTATAACAATATTTACAATATTTGAAAATTATTTTTACATTTAAATTCAAATATTAAATATTTAAATTTAAATATTAAATAATATTTATCTTTTAAGAACCTATAAATACATGAGAATAGGCCTTTAAAAATCTGTAGGAAAAAGTCGTTATAGTACACAGTAGAATTTAAAAAAAATTTCAAAGATCATTAGATAACTCATGTTGCCATATATAATAAATTATCAATAATCATTATACCTTCGAAGGAAAATAATAAGAACGTCAGACGAAGTAACCAAGGGGTTTCAACCAACTAGCATTCTTTACTATTCTCTAATTCCCAGATGGTTGAGTGTGTGGGTACTCAATTCCTTAATTAGTATTCTATTGCGGCTTGTGTGGCAACCTGCCTTGCTGTCGAGGCTTTACAGTGTTATTACAGTCAACTCTGTAGTTAACCGCAATAGTATGTAGGCCTCTAGGGTCGCCGGCAATCATGCTGAACTTAAAAACTGCTTGCTAATTTTGCGGAATAAATTTTTTTTTTTATAACATAGCAACTTATTCAAGAATGTGATAAGGAAATCATGTTAACTAAATAACATGTACATGAATTCATGATTCCCCTATCACATAATCTTAACTTGAAATCTTGTTCTTGAAATTACATGTTTAAACTTTTCAAAACTGTATAGCGGAAGACTAATGGTGATCATAACCCCTCGCCCAATCCACCTGACATGTATCTACCCTATCCGTCGTCCACCGTATACTACTGGTGAACAGGTCTCTTACCTGCAACATGTGAACAAACTGGTGAGCTATGGGCTCAGTAAGTTCAAACATAAAAACATGAATCATGATATGTTATACTACTGTGCTCATGCATGAAACTTGACTCTGTAAAACATGCTCTTGGCTGAAGGATTAGTCTTAAGACATTATGTGATATTTAGTTCTGGTTTTGGACCCCTGATTTGTCGTACCGACATGTTAGCATAACTGGGAGCGGTACTTTAGTGCTGACCTCCTCAGTCTTAACTGGAGCTAAACATGAAAATCTCCCCGTAGGTCGAGAGGCCGGTATGCCAATAATTGGTTTAATTACCATCTTGTTTGGAGTTCCAATTGGGCAGCATACTGATTGCCCCCACAGTAGGAACCTGTTACATGTTTTACTTGGGGTGTGAGTTTTATTAAACATACTAAGGTACCTTATGCACCTACATGTTTTCGTGTACCTGTTACCTGTTTGACGTGTGTACTTGAAACATGAAATTCTACATGCATGACATGAAACTGACATAAAACTAACATAAGTATTGTGATGTAGACAATCAATGTCTATCATACACGTCAAACAATAAACATAACATCGTAACATAACAAGATTGTCCACGTTGCAGTCAGGACAATGCTTAAACTTACTGGAAGTCTGCTAGTGTGAGCCTCTACTGCTCTGAGACTGCTGTATCGGGGTCTCTGGTGATGTGAATCAAAGAACGGCTTTAAAGGAACCAATCAACATCAAGGGAACCAATTCAAATACCAATTGGGCCGGTTATAAGAGCGAGAGCAAAGAGATTTAAAGAAGTACTTAATAGGCTAATTCAAGAGGTTTTGGCTCAATCAAATTATGGCCCATTGAGCATGATTCATGATACATTAACTTAATTCAAGCCTATGAGGAATTCAGCTAATTCAATCAAGCCCAAGATGTTTTTTTTAACCAAGGATTTTTGAATTTGTGGCAGAATAACTACCTTCCTACATTTACGAATTTGGTTAGGATTAGATTTTCGGATTTGTTAGGATTTAGGAGGATTTAGGATTATTTTTTTGTAACAAATTTCAGTTAGGATTTAGGATTATCTTTTGTAATAAATTTTCAAATAATTTTCAGATTTTTTAGGCTTATTTTTTTTTCAGATTTTTTTAGGAATATTCTTTGTAACAATTGCCTATAAATAGGCGTCCCCAGTAAATCAGATCACATCAGTTTAATTCATAAATTTGAGAGTTTTAATTCTCTTTGGTTCTTTGAAGAACTATCTGAACTTATCGGAATTTTCCGTGGTGTTCGCTTCTGACTTATCAATCAACCCTTCCATAGTTGATTGTGGCGTCTTCATTATACCAAGGTTCTTGTTTCGCATTAGGCAACGGGTTGAGGTCAATATACCAAGGTTCTTGTTTTTGCTGAAGCAACGGGTCGAGGTCTCTCATCCATTCGAACCTGATTTTAGAACGTTCTTGGGTTCATAATCTTGACGGGTCTCGTTATTCTTGGCGAGGTTCATATCATTTGGTATCAGAGCTTTGGTTCTAAAACTCAGGTTTACCTATCCCATTTATTTTCTTTTTTTTAGTTCCGAATTAAAGTTGTAATTTTCGGTTGTGTTATTCAGAATTCAAATCAAGAGGATCCAAGAAAAAAAAAAAGAAATCAAGAGGATCCGAAAAAAAAATTAGGGTAAAAAAAAACATTTCGGCTTAACAACAGATTTTTTGTTTGATATCATATATTTAGGCTTCTAATATTCCAGAAATCAACTTACCCCATAGACCAAAATTTTTTGGGTAAATTTTTGTGTTTTCAGAAACCTAAACCACCGTTGTTTTTTTTTTTTTTTTTCATTGTAATCCTTGCTGTCCATAACCCAAATTGCCTTGGTGTAGTCATTTGGGAATTGCGACGGCAATTTTGATACTGATTTGAGTAGTTTGATAAGAGTCGAGTGAGAAATTATTACAAGTGAAAAAAGGCAAGAGTGGTGAGTACATTAGAGGGTAAAAGCCATAATTGTTGTGTAAAACACGAGTGAAGTTGAGTGAAACCTATTCTTTGAGTGAAACACGTAAGGGAGTGTGAGAGGTCTTTTAGTTTACTCTAACCTTATTTTTACAGTAATCATGTCTCACAACAGTGAAAAGAGTATTGCTGAAGGTGCTACAGGGATGGCTGATCTGAAGTTGTTCATGGAGGCAATGGTAGGAGAGATGAGGTGTATGATGAGGATAGAGTTAGAGCAGATTCATGAATGATTAGATCGAGTTGAGAATACGTGTGTAGAGCAGCCGCAGGATGTTCCAAATATGCATAGAAGAGAAAAGGTTCCATATAGGGGGGTGAGAGATGAAGATAAAGAATATTTTGAGGCTGATTTCAAAGTAGAGGATGATCGAGATAGGCATGGAGGACGGTTTAGAGAAGCTAGGATTCGAGAAGATAATAGCTTGGGTAGCATTAAGATGAAGATTCCGTCGTTTCAGGGTAGAAGCGATCCTAAAACTTATCTCGAGTGGGAGAAGAAGGTGGAGTTGGTATTCGATTGCCATAACTACTCAGAGCTGAAGAAGGTAAAACTCGCTGCCATTGAGTTTTCTGACTATGCTATTGTTTGGTGGGATCAGTTGGTGTTGAACAGGCGACGAGTTGGAGAACGTCCAATTGATGCTTGGGAAGAGATGAAGAGAGTAATGAGGAAGCGGTTCGTACCCGGCCATTACTATCTGGATTTGTACAATAAACTACAAAGGCTTCGACAAGGCAACCAGAGTGTGGAGGAGTATTACCAGGAGATGAAGGTTGCAATGATCCGAGCTAATGTCGAAGAAGATCGAGAAGCTACCATGGCGAGGTTCCTAAATGGCTTGAATCAAGATGTCCATGATAGGGTGGAGATGCAACATTATGTAGAACTAGAAGACATGGTGCACATGGCCATCAAAGTGGAGCGACAGCTCAAGAGGAAGGGAGGAACACGTGCATCCAATAATCCAGGCTCTTCTCCATGGAAACCGAAGAAAGAGGAGAAATCAGATGCAGAACCCAAATTCGAGCCAAGACAAGAGACAACCAGCCATGGGTCTCAAGGTAAATCCGACCCTACCACTTCTCGTAATCATGACATTAACTGTTTTAGATGTCAAGGCAGGGGTCACGTAGCGAGTCAATGCCCAAACAAGAGAGTCATGGTGATGCGGGATAATGGTGAGATTATGACTGCTAGTGAAGATTCCGACACTGACAACATGCCACCATTAGAGGATGTGGGTGATGAGGAATATGTGGTCCAAGGTGAATTGTTGGTCACAAGGAGAGTTCTAAGCTCACATGCAAAAGAAGGTGAAGAAGTGCAACAAGAAAACATATTTCATACTAGGTGCCACGTCAACGACAAAGTATGTAGTATGATTATTGATAGAGGAAGTTGTACTAATGTGACGAGCACAACTATGGTGGAGAAATTAGGACTGCCCATGTTGAAGCATCCTCAACCATACAAGCTACAATGGTTGAATGATAGTGGTGAGGTAAAGGTGAATAAACAGGTGTTGGTTGCCTTCCGCATTGGAAAATACAGAGATGAAGTTTTGTGTGACGTAGTTCTGATGCAAGCCGGACACTTGTTGTTAAGCCGATTGTGGCAATTTGATCGACGAGTTAAGTATGATGGCTTCACCAATAATTACTCATTCGTGATCGATAAAAAATCCGTCACTCTTATGCCGATGACACCAAAACAAGTTTATGAACACCAAGTAAGGTTGTAAAAAGAGAGTGAGCAAAATAAAAGAAGTGAAAATCAGAGAGCAACCGAACAAAATGAGAGAGAAATAGAAAATCCAAATTCGGCCGTTGAGAGAAAATCGAAGAGAAAACAAACGAATTTTTATGCAAAAGCGAGTGAAATCAAGTAAGCTATGTTTTCAAAACAGCCGATGATTGTACTTTTGTACAAAGAGGCATTTTTAAATACTAACGAGCTTGACCCTTCTTTGTCTAGTTATGTTGTTTCACTTTTACAGGGATACGAGGATGTCTTTTCCGAGGAAGCACTACGCAGATTACCATCTATCCGAGGGTTCAAACATCAAATTGATTTTGTGCCTAGTGCTTCCAATCCAAACCAACAAATCTATAGTAGTAATCCCGAGAAGACTAAGGAGCTTCAAGGTCAAGCCAACAAAATGCATCACAAATTAGTTTTTGATCCCGGAGATTAGGTTTGGCTAGGCGTAAGGAAGAAACGAATCCCGACACAAAGACATTCCAAGCGACTTCTTAGAGGGGATGGTCCTTTCCAAGTTCGTGAACGAATCGATGACAGTGTATACAAATCCTTATTAGGCGATGATTTGAGGACAAATCCTTTTCAAGAGGAAGGGAATGATGTGAATCAAAGAACGGCTTTAAAGGAACCAATCAACATCAAGGGAACCAATTCAAATACCAATTGGGCCGGTTACAAGAGCGAGAGCAAAGAGATTTAAAGAAGCACTTAATGGGCTAATTCAAGAGGTTTGGACTCAATCAAATTGTGGCCCATTGAGCATGATTCATGATACATTAACTTAATTCAAGCCCATGAGGAATTCAGCTAATTCAATCAAGCTCAAGACGTTTTTTTAACTAAGGATTTTCAAATTTGTGGTAGAATAACTACCTTCCTACATTTACGAATTTGGTTAGGATTAGATTTTCGGATTTGCTAGGATTTAGGAGGATTTAGGATTATCTTTTGTAACAAATTTCAGTTAGGATTTAGGATTATCTTTTGTAACAAATTTTCAAATAATTTTCAGATTTTTTTAGGAATATTCTTTGTAACAATTGCCTATAAATAGGCGCCCCCATAGTAATAAATCAGATTACATCAATTTAATTCATAAATTTGAGAGTTTTAATTCTCTTTGGTTCTTTGAAGAACTATCTGAACTTATCAGAATTTTCCGTGGCGTTCACTTCTGACTTATCAATCAACCCTTCCATAGTTGATTGTGGCGTCTTCATTATACCAAGGTTCTTGTTTCGCATTAGGCAACGGGTTGAGGTCAATATACCAAGGTTCTTGTTTTTGCTGAAGCAACGGGTCGAGGTCTCTCATCCATTCGAACCTGATTTTAGAACGTTCTTAGGTTCATAATCTTGATGGGTCTCGTTATTCTTAGCGAGGTTCGTATCATCTGGCTTGAACTCTTATAACAGAAATAATCGCTGATTATTTCTAATATTTATCTTATACTGGAAACATGACAAAATATGTAAATTCACATTTCCAGACTCTTTTTTTTTTTTACTTTGGCCTCGAACATGCCCTCCTACACGGGCGTGTCTCTGGTCGTGTACTCCTCTGGACTTTATGTGCATGGCCGTGTAATTCATACAACATGGCCGTGTAATTCGTGTTGGCTTACACGGGTGTCTACACGGCCGTGTTTCTGGCCGTGTACTCCTCTGGACTTACGTGCATTACCGTGTACTTCGTGGAACATGGAAGTGTAATTCGTGCATGCTTACACGGTCACTTACACGACCGTGTTTCTGGCCGTGTTTTCCTGCTGTCGAACATGATCTGCTACACGCCCTTCCTATGACCGTGTGTCCCTTGACACGGCCCGATACACAGCCGTGTTCTTGGCCATGTACCTCTCGGGTCTAAATTTTTTCTTGCAACACGGTCGTGCATGTGGGCATGTTCGGGCTCGTGTTCTGAACACGCTCTTGTACACGCCCGTGTTCATACCAGAATCAAGATTCTGGGTCCGAAATGCTCTGCTCTGATTTTCTAAGGCTTTTATGGCCTTTATTCTACTTCTTACACTCAAAATCAGTCTCAATAAGATTGTTTCAAGGTATAGACTACGTCTCTACTATCACAAATCCATGGTTACATAAGCAAAATTTCACATTTTGCTTATTAACATCTCTTAACTCAATATTTAAAAAATCTGAACTTTTTTGAAGAAAACTCACTAAACTTAGTTTTCTAAACCATCAACTCATGGATTCGTGTTTAAAAAGAACTAGACTTGAGCCATGTTTCGATTTAACCGAAAATCTCAACATGCTAAACTCACATTCTCTTTTTTTCTACTCAAAACCCCAGATTTTTTCCACCCAAAAATGTGAGGAAAACGAGGGTTTACCTTGCTTAAAACTTGAGAACTTCTTGCTGCTGATTCTTGGCTGAAACTTGATTAACTTGCTGCTGAAACAAGAGAAAATCCAAACTTGGTGGAGCAATGGCAGATGAGGGTTTTCTCTTTTCTGCTCTCTCTCTTTCTCGGACTCTCTCTCTCTTTCTCTTTCTCTTTCTCTTTCTTTCTTTCCTTCTCTTTCTTTCTTTCTCTCTCTCGGCCGCTTATTTGCAGCCCACTTAAGTGAATTAATTCACTTGGCTATTGTGTAGCAGCTGCCCCTCACGTGCCTCTCTTTTCTCACATTTTCTTAAATTTTCTTTTAAGGAAAATGGGCTATTTTCTTGGCTTATCTTGGCCATTGATCAATGTGGCTTACTTGTGTACCATTGATCTCTTAATATGCATTTTCCACATACTTTTCTATTAATTTTAAAACATCTTAATATGAATTAATATTTAGCTTTTACACTATGTTCATTAATTCATTGTAAAATTTTGATTAAAACTCAATTAATCAAAATTTTCCTCTGCTCTGTATTCTGTAGTATGTCTCATCATGAATGTACATTTATTTACATATCTTATACAAAATTTTCCAAGAACGATAGATTTCTCGGTTATCACAGCTTGTCTCCTTCCAACCACCCAGATCTCTAAGAATTTATTATTGCTAGTGAGATGTACAATAATAAATTTATTCACCTAATAATCTGCGGTCTAAAAAAAAATTAGGAGTGCCAAAACTATTACTTATAAAATTGCATTAAGTGATATTTTGAATTTTGAATTAGATCAAGAAAAGATTTTTCTCTCTCCCACCAACCTAAAAACTGATTCTTCCAAGCAAAAAATCCCTATAGAAATTTGGTCTCCTTAGGTCAAGGGGATTCAAAATTTAAAACAAATTCAAACAAGATTTTTCTCTCTCCTTTTTCCACACAAAAACCGATTCTACCTTATGGATTTGTACACAAAAGAATTCGGCCATAGGGATGCTTGTGATTCAAAATTTGATTCAAATTTCAAACTCCACAAATCTTAGATTTTGTCAACATGGATAATTTTCTACAACTACAATTCAAATTCAAATAAAATCATGACAACTTTATTTGAAATTTATATAATCGTGTAATCACTTATTCAAAACAAAATTCAAATTCAAATTTGGAGAAAATTATGTCTTCAATCCTTATCCAAAGTGGACGTCACCTATGTCTGTGCCAAGACAAGATTTTGTTAAATTCAAATTCAAATAGGATAATTTTTTAAATTTCAAATATTTATTTTAGGACAAGATTTTCAAAATTCAAATTAATCTCATATTTATCTTTTGAAAGATAAATGCAATTAATTTAAATTTCAAATCTTATCTTCCAAAATAAGTATTAATTAAATATTTATCCTATTTATTAAATAATACAAAATTACAATTTTACCCCTCCAGCACCTGGAGAAAAATGCCTAAATCATGTGGGAGAGTGATCTAGATTTTTCTCTTCATTGAATGCAACAAAACAAGTAATAAAGAATATCTCAATCAATTACTATCTGTTAAGGAATTATGTAAAGTTAGTAGAGAGACCAATTGGATATATATATAATATGGGCTCAGTAATTCATATAACTATTATTCTATATCAAATAAACCCGTTACAATTATTAGTTTTAGAGTCACACTACTATAAACCAGAAATTATACTCTCAATTATATATCGTATTACGTAAGCTAATGATAAGCTATCATCCAATGACATTATCATATATGCAAAAACCTCATTTGGTATCCATGATCAGTTTTAAGTCAAAGTCCGTTCGACATATTAATCAAGCTATCTTAAAGATCCATTATGCTTTTGAATAACAAAATGATTATAAGTCATTTGCCTAGCAAATAACCTAAGGTCTTGTCCATTTTCACATCCAGTATAATACCTTTAAAAGGATAACCTTTACTCCTCATTAGAGCTATGATTCCAATATCTATAAACGAACCCTCCATTGTTCGCAAGTCATGTACCCAATGAATCGGTCTATAAGCTTACTACCTCTGAGATGCTTTAGCCATTGGAACATTAATGTACAAAAGTCATACACATGATGCAATTCATCTACTCAGAATTAAGGTTATTGCATAATGAACGTCAAAAGTGAATTGATCTACTCAAGAGAACTATGCAGATTAATTACACTTTGGTCTCAATCCAATACGTCACCACTAAGCAACATATCTATGTCTCTACTCTGGAGTCAAAGCTCTGAACAGTCAAGATAAACAGTCCCCCTAATTAGCTTTAGACAACATAATAGTTTTAACATGAGTTAGTTACTCGGTCTAATCCCATAGACTACGAATCATAGTTTAGACTACTTACTTTAGAACGTTGTCTTCTTGTATACAAATAGCCATTGTATGCAACATTCTAATAGTTTAACACAAGCAGTCAGTGAATCATATTTGCTTATATTTACTTTAACATATAAATAGGATGAGGATATATAGCAATGTAATGAATAATCTTTAATATAATTTTATTGTCTAGTTCAAAATAAATGAAATATATATAAAATATCTTTCTCGCTTAGGGCATTCCAAACAAAACCCAACTGGCAATTTAGCACATTACACCATTTGTAATTCTGAGAATATAATAAAAACTTTAAGCACTGAATAGAGGACGTAGTCTTCCCATTCACGGCGAACCTCCATAAATCCTTATATTCTTTATTTTTGGCACTTCACTTTTACTGTATTTTGTCTTGTCTTATGTCTGTGATAGTTCTTAGGGATCTCCATCACCGGTAGTTTTGTTAGGTGAGTTTTGCCTATTAATAATTGGTGTTAGAAGGAAGGCTTGAGCTTTCGAACCCTAATTAACTAGCAGAAAAACACCATTGAGAATAGTCAAATGGTGAGATACTGAAACCCTGCCATTGAGAATGTAGAGGTTCCTGCAAAGAACCCACCACCTACAGGCCGCGTGCCAGAAAGGTCGACAACTAGGTCGGCAGTGTGACACCCCCTCGCCTCGCGTGGGAGACGTCACCTAAAAACTCTTTGTTACTTTACTTCTTCTCTTTCAAATCATAACATAATGGATTGCGGAAATTTTTTTTAAACCATCGATATACATAGTAATACAACTTTCCGAAACTAAGTTATCATAGTTGGAAACTATTTCATATTACTTGCATATAATAATATCATACTATATTAAAAATAGTAAAATCAACATAGCAGTGTACTTTATACAATATCATACAATTGTACTTTTCTTTGTCCTTTTTCTCTCTTTTTACGGAATTAGCCTGGCAAGTCCATAACCTTTATCATGACACTGGCACTTCATTCCTGCAGTCCAATCCATATACTGTGGCTCAGGTTACAGGGTGTTTACCTCGATTACCTGAACAAGAACAAACTGGTGAGCTACATGCCCAGTAAGTTCAGACATAACATTTAATACAATAAAACATCACAATGCAACTCAACAAATATGCATGGAGTTCATTATGCTCAATTTACATTTGCATTATTCATTTACTATGTCTATGGGCCCGTTTTGGTCGTACCTTGTGCGTGCTGTAAGAGAGGCCTGGGAGCGACCTTGACTTTCCCTCATCTATGGTATGTCTTTTGCTTCGATATAAGGTAACCTCCCCTAGCGAGAGGCTTGTACGCCAAAACATTAGGTTTTTCATTACCCTGTTGTTTATTATGCGATGTTACTTACTATGATATCTTAACTGTTTCAGTGTACACATTCATAATTAATGTACTCAATGTTATGCCTATTCAGTCCAAAAATACTGTTTAAAACTCATCATCTACGCAGTTAAACATTGGGGCGTGATTGGAACTGAAAATGAGGTACAAAACTTTAATTATACATTCTTGGAACAGTTGGAGCGCTTGGCACTCATCCCCGAGCGCCTAGCCCTTCATCTTATTTTTCTGCAAAACTTAGGACAGAGACTTCAGCACTTCGGCGCTCTCCTTTCAGCACTTGATGCTTTTGAAATCTGGGGCAAGCGCCTGGCGCTCATACCCTAGCGCCTGGCACTTCAAACAACTTTACACTAGCGCCTGGCACTTCAAACAACTTTACACTAGCGCCTGGCGCTCATACCCTAACGCCTGGCGCTCCTGCTGATTTTTACACTAGTGCCTGGCACTCATACCCTAGAGCCTGGCACTCCTACTGGATATTTACCCTAGCGCCTGGCGCTCATACCCTAGAGCCTGGCGCTTTCATCAATTTTTACACTAGCGCCTGGCACTCATACTCTAGCGCCTGGCGCTTTCACCAATTTTTACACTAGCGCCTGGCGCTCATACCCTAGCACCTGACGCTCCTACTGAATTTTTAACACCGAATTTTGGCCAAGAGCTCCGCGCCGGGGCGCTCTTTGGCCAGCGCTTAGCGCTTGGCTTCGGCTAAAATAGGTTTTTTAAACACATTTTGACACCAAAGCCATTTCTCATGCATACATTCAACCCTAAAACATGATTAAAGCATTCTAGGGTCAAAATCCATAAAACACAATCATATACACATAACACATCAATGCTCACTCGTATACTCGCGAATTTAGGCATTTTAACGAGTTCACAACAACACATAACTTTTCTAGCCAAAGAATTTAGGCTATACATAAATTGAAATTCAAAAATAACATAGGGTTCCATTTGTTCATGTTCAGACATTTAAATGCTAGAACTTACCAGAAGTTTGCTAATGTTTCATTTCCTTGGTTTCCAGTCGTTGCCCTATAATGAAACAGTTCAACATTCAGTGAAATGTTTATAGGTCAACATTAGAACATTTAAACATTTATTCTATACATTGTCATCCTTAAACCCTTATCCTTAGTTATAAGTCCGAAAATTTCGGCATTATATCGGCTTAAATTCTTATTTTCCCACTGTGCCAAAACAGCTTAAATCGCATTATTGAATACAGTTTTCATTATAAACCTGCTCAAAATCCCAGTACATAACCATTCTTATATACAAGGCGTAGCAATATTTCCAAAAATTAGGGTTTTACTCACAACCCTAAATTTCCTCTTTGTCTTTCTTTCTTTCAACACTCATATACCACATCAATTCCTTTTCCAATTCATAATACATAATCATCACTATTCCATAAGGGTTTTCACCCTTCCTTTCACGTCAAATTTCCCTTCCCCATACAACACATTTGTTTTCAAAAACTAACCCCACAAATACTTCAAAAACAAGCTCAAAACATGTTTTTCCACATGAATTTCATCAAAACACTCAAAAACATTCTAAACCCATTTTGTTCCACCATTCCCATATACACAAAAACACTTAAAAACAAGCATTAAAACAGAATTTTGAAGAACTTACTTAAGCTTTAAAGTGAAGACTCCTCAAATTGAAGTTTTCTCACACTTTTTCTTCAAAATTTGCAACTTTTGAAATTTTGGAAGTTTTTGTGAGTGTGGGAACGTGGGAGAAGAAGAAGAACAGGGGAAATGGTGTTTTCTTCTATGGGGGACGTGAGAAATCAGAGGAAAAAGTTTATACAAATCCTTAGGGGCCTTTTTGTAATTTTTGAAAATTTTGGGGTCAAAATGAAAATTTCTTGGGGGTATTTTTGTAAAATTTTTGGAACCTTTTCAGCTGAAATACAGCTGTTTCTCCCCCTCTCTTCCACGTGCATGATCAGCTAAACATTGCATTTAATGCAAAATTTCTTTCTCAATTTGATTTTAAAGGAAATTCTAAAATTTCCTTATTTTTGATAACCTTTGGATCAAAAATGATGATTTGATCTCATCCATTGATTCTTATATTAATAAGAAAATATTATTTGTTTATACAGTATCGGTTTTTCTTTAATTACAGTATAATTTTCATCTGTCGAAATTTTGACCGAAAAGCTATACTGGCCAAATTTCGCAGTTTACCTCTCGAAATGCTATTAGAGCCTTTCGATGCATTTATATCATTTAAAACACTCCATAAACCCTATATATTTCATTATTATCCATCTAGGGTCTATGTTTGCCACATTTTGAGTCTCAGTAGAATTCTGTTTTTCGATACCGAAAATACACTATTTGAGGCGTTTCGATTCGAAAATCATTACATCTATAGCCACAAAGCATTTATCAACTCTAATAAATCATCATTAGAGTAAAATTTATATATATTTTCATCACACTAATATATATAAATTTTCACTATACAATGATCCCGAGAACGGTTAGAAAATCTCGGTTGTTACAGGCAGTGCTTGAGGCCTATCTGGGAGAATTGACTAGACGGTCATAGAATTGCAAGAAGAAGTTACATTGTTGCTTTCAAGTCTAGCAATAATAGAACAACAATGTTGCGATGAGAACCACTGTCCATCAATACAATCTCATTGTAAATGGCTCTGGCCATCCCCCTATGGTAGCTGAGAACGTCCAATAACTAGAGGCGTAGAATGATGCTCAGAAGCAACTAGAGAGACATGTAATGGAAGAGGTAGAGATGTCATCGACCTACGAGCGGAGACATATGAGCGATCTATCGATAGCTTATATATGAGGTATTGTAGGAGGAATCGTTGACAGGAAAAGAGTCAAACCATGCAACAACGAGAAATAAGAACTGACCTACCTTCGAGGCCACCAGTAATGAATCCAGTTGTTGACTCAGGGACAACTTAAAATTTGGGCCAATCCACCCCCTAAAGCAGTGACCTCAGGGATCATATTAGGTCTAGGCAAATTTGGAAGTAGGAAACCCATGTTGTCGCCTCCATCCTAGTCCTTGGATAAAAGATAATCAAAAACATCTTAAAGCATTTGAAGGAGCTGGAAACTCAAATGAATGGGGAGCCTGAAGAAGAAGAAGAAATCAGTCATCTATATTTGAATTTTAATAAAAAAATAGTTTTATTAAATTCATAAATATAAGTGGGGCTAGTGATTTAATTCAAAATCTAAATCTGAAGTACAATTGTAATAGTCCAAGTATCTAAACTATCTATATATGTTTATATATAAAGACTCTTATATATAGTGTATAGAGTAAACCACAGGATGCATTAAATAAACTCTCTCTATTTTATTGGACAAACAATTATATTTTATATATAAAAAAAATTTTGTTAAATCTATAAATATCAATGGGCCAGTGACTTAGCACATAGACGACACACTCCTTTCCAATTTACTTCACTATAAGGTTGAGTAAAAAGTTCGTCCCTCAATTGTAGAATCAGAGATGTGATCGGACCGACAAATTGTTTCCCATATAAATACGACATAGGCATGTAGACCAATCTACAGTAGCACCACATATTTGCTGCATGCATAAAAGATAATTAACAAACTAAAATATACTGATTGATGTTTTCAAAATGCATGAAATAAGAGAAAATGCGAACCTAGATGCATAGGAAGAAAGGAAAGAAGAATCCAAAATTGTGGAGGCATGGGGTTGCTTCCAGCCAAATCAAAGACACGAAGCATCTACAAGAAAATAATGGAACAAAATGACGTGCATATAAGATTTGATAGAAGTATCTACAAGAAGTTAATGGAACAAAATGACGTGCATATAAGATTTGATAACATTTTGTGATCATGAATTTTGAAAAGCTAATTTTTATGAGATTTGGACATATCTTCCCCCAAGAAGTTATATTTTTTACACCACCATGATTAAGAATCCATTTTCTTGCTCTCGCACACGAATTATTTTTCCGCCATCGGGTCCTTCTCCAAGTATTCGCGTTTGCTATGGCCTTCTATATGAAGGCCATGCAAAACTTGGTGCTATGGCCTTCTATATGAAGTCCCCACCCACCATCTTCATTCTAAGGAGTGCAAATAAAATGTCACATCAGCATAGGTTTAGCTCAAAAGGAATTTGACCCCATAATATAAATCTTATATACCTATATATAGGGAGAAGAGGATCGAAGTCACCCACTCAAATTTATTTGTTAAAAGAAAACAAAAATAAAACTAAAAATTAAAGAAAAAAATTCAAAAGAAAATATATGCACCTAATGATTGTATATGCAGTGAAGAATTTCCTTGCGATGTTCTGCAGGAAATATAATATTAAGCTATCCAGTAATGTATAAACACATAACCTACAAAAATAATAGTAAAACTTCAATCAATGTTGTCAATGTTGAGGGTATTAACATAGTTAAAAGGTACATAGAGCATTAATATTATTTTGTGCAAAATATTTTTTAAATTAAAAAACAAAATAGAAAAGTAGAACAATATTTACTGACCAAAGGAGGAAGAAAGAACAAAGGTCCAGCATTTTCATCAGGCCAATGTCCATCGGTAGCTTGCAATGCTGAAAAAAGGTGTACAACCCTCCTCAATGAAGTTGTGGGCTTTTCATATGTGATGATCTCACCATCCTCAACTTTAACAGGAAGAATTATCTCTCTCTCTCTCTCTCTTAGGAACTGAGATAACGTGAAATTAAGAATAGTTAGACTAGAAAAGTTTAATATTACAAATTCAAAACTCTGTGTGTGTATAGTGTTGAATATTAATTAAATCAATTAATCTTTTGTTGATTATTAAGTCATGCATGAATTTTTGTCATGAATATAAGAATATTATTATCGAGAGTTTGGAGATTATCACAAAAGAAATGATAAACTCTTATAACTTCTTTAAGGAACACAAACTCACAACTACAACTCTTTGTTGGAGATTATCACAAAAGAAATGATAAACTCTTATAACTTCTTTAAGGAACACAAACTCACAACTACAACTCTTTGTTGGAAAACAAACTTACAACTCTTTGAAGAAACACAAACTTACAACTCTTTTAAAGACTCTTCCTCATACACACTCTACACTTATTGCAACTCTTATACAATGATATGCTTCACTTCACTTGATGATTAAACCTTATGGGAGGTGGGTATTTATAGTTGAAGCAAATCATCCTAGACCATTCATTTAGTTGGTACACCTAACATCTTAATCAATCTCAATCATCCATTTATGTTTCACACTTAACTTCTTCACCAACCATACTTAATTTCCTCACCAACCACACCTAACTTAAAAAATGTAAGCAATGATATCAACATACAAAATGTGTAAGCAATGATATCAACATACTGTGGCGGCCCGCTCTGCTGTCGAGGCCCTACAGTGCTATTACAGTCAACTCTGTAGTTAACCGCAATAGTCTGCAGGCCTTTAGGGTCGCCGGCAATCATGCTGAACTGAAAACTTGCTTGCTAATTTTGCGGAATAAAATTTTTTTTTTAATATCATAAACTGTTCGAAAATGTGATAAGAAAATCATGCTAACAAAATAACATGCACATGGATCATGATTCCCCTATCACATAATCTTAACTTGAAAACCTGTTTTTTTTTTAAATTACATTTCAAAACTGTACAGCAGAAGATTAAAGATGACTACAATCCTTCGCCCAATCCTCCCTGGCATGCATCTACCCTGTCCGTCGTCCACAGTATACTACTGGTGAACAAGTCTCTTACCTGCAACATGTGAACAAACTGATGAGCTATGAGTTCAGTAAGTTCAAACATAAAAACATGAAACATGACATGCTGTACTACTCTGCTCATGCATGAAACTGGACTCTGTAAACATGCTCGTGGCTGAAAGATTAGTCTTAGGACATTATCTGTTATTTAATTCTGGTTTTGGGCCCATGATTGGTCGTACCGACATGTTAGCACAACTGGGAGCGGTACTTTAGTGCTGACCTCCTCAGTCTTAACTGAAGCTAAACATGAAAACCTCCCCGTGGGTCGAGAGGCCGATACGCCAATAACTGGTTTAATTACCATCTTGCTGGTGTTCCAACTGGGTAGTATACTAATTGCCCCCACAGTAAGAACCTGTTACATGATTTACTTGGGTGTGAGTTTTATTAACACACTAAGGCGCCTTGTGCACCTACCTGTTTTTGTGTTCTGGTACCTGACTGACATATGTACTGGAACATGAAACTCTACATGCATGACATGAACTGACCTGAGTATCGTGATGTAGACAATCAATGTCTAACATACACGCCGTACAATAAAACATGATATCATAACATAACAAGATTGTCCACGTTGCAATCAGGACAATACTTGAACTTACAGGAAATCGGCTAGCGTGAGCCTCTGCTGCTCTGGGATTGCTGTATCGGGGTTTCTGACTCGAACTCCTATAAAAGTAATAATCACTGATTATTTCCAATATTCATCTTATACTGGAAACATGGCAAAACATGAAATTTCTATTTCCAGACTCCTTTTTTTTTTTTTTTTTTTACTCTTTGGCTTCGGACAAGTCCTCCTACACGGGCGTGTCTCTGGCCATGTACCTCTCTGGACTTACGTGCATGGCCATGTAATCTATACAACATGACCGTGTAATCTATACTGTCTTACACAGGTATCTACACGGCCGTGTTTCTGGCCGTGTACTCCTCTGGATTTAAGTGTATGGCCGTGTATACTTACACGGTCACCTACACGGCCGTGTTCCTGACCGTGTTTTCCTACTGTCTAACATGGTCTGCTACACGCCCTTCTTATGACCGTGTGCCCCTTGACACGACCTGATACACAGCCATGTTCTTGGCCGTGTACCTCTAGGTCTGAATTTTCTTGCAACACGGTCGTGCATGCGGACATATTCGGGACCATGTTCTGAACACGCCCTTGTACATGCCCGCGTACACGTCCGTGTTCATACCAGAATCAAGATTTTGGGTCCGAACTGCTCTGCTCTGATTTTCTAAGGCTTTTGTGGCATTTGTTCTACTTCTTACACTCAAAATCGATGTCCATAGAATCGTTTTGAGATATAGACTACATTTCTACTATCACAAATCCATGGTTTCATAAGCAAAATCTCACATTTTGCTTATGAACATCTCTTAACTCAACCTTTGAAAAATCTACACTTTCGTGAAGAAAACTCACTAAACTTGGTTTTCTACACCATCAACTCATGGATTTGTGTTTAAAAACAACTAGACTCAAACCATGTTTCGATTTTAACCGAAAATATTAACACGATTTATTCACATTCTCTTTTTCCTCTCAAAACCCCAGATTTTCCTCCAAGAAAACTTGAGAAAATGAGGGTTTACCTTGTTTGAAGTTTGAGATTTTCTTACAGCTGATTCTTGGCTGAATCTTGAATGATCTGCTACTAGAACAAGAGAAAATCCGAACTTGAAAAGGGTTTCCTCTTTTCTCTTTCTTTCTCGGTTTCTCTCTTTCTCTCTTTCTCTTTCTCTTTCTTTCTTTCTCTCTCTGCCGCTACTTCTCTTTGTCGTTAAACCAAGTGAATTAATTCACTTGGGTCACTTGGGTTTGAGGTCCCTCACGTGACCTCCACCTTCTCTCTCACTTTCTTTCATTTTTCTTTAATTTTCTTTAAGAAAATTGTAAGGGCTTGTTTGGCTAATCTTGACCATTGATCAATGTGGCTCACTTGTGTGCTATTGATCTCTTAATATGTATTTTCCACATACTTTTCTATTAAATTTTAAAACATCTTAATTTGAATTAATGCTTAGCTTTTAAACTATATTCATTAATTCATTGTCAAATTTTGATTAAAACTCAGTTAATCAAAATTTTCATCTGTTCTGTATTCTATAACATGTCTCACTATGAATGTACATTTATTTACATATCTTGTACAAAATTTTCCGAGAGTGTAGGTTTCTCGGTTATCACACATACAAAGAAGCTATAATAGAACAAGTTTATATTTTCAACAGAGAATAGGGACACAAGCAGAAATTTTTTTTTTTTAAGAAGTGTTTAGTTAAATCAAAGTTTTGCACTTAATTGGGAAATAAATGCAAAAAAAAAAAAAAAAACATAATCCTTCACTTCCTTTTATTATTTGTTTATTTGTTTTGTTTTTCTGAATATGTGTGTGTGTGTTTGTTTTTTCTTTTCTTTTTTTCTTAAATTTTGAAATCATGAAGACAAACAAAAGCAATATATGAATGGTAAGGTGTAAATAGAAGTAAAAGTTAAGAGTATTGTAAATGAAACTTCTTAAAAAAATTGTGCTTAAAATTTTGGGATTTAGAACAGTTTAAGAAGGGTTTTGAGGTCAAAATTAAGAGTATAAGTGAAACTTTTTAATATAATCTACATAAAAACTAAGAAATTTGGAGAGCTAAATAAGAAAAAATGGGGTAAAATAATAGCTTTTTAAAACAATCATGAAATAGTCATTTGAATATGAAAAATACCTAAAAACTAAGAGTATAAGTGAAACTTTTTAATATAATCTACATAAAAACTAAGAAATTTGGAGGGCTAAATAAGAAAAAATGGGGTAAAATAATAGCTTTTTAAAACAATCATGAAATAGTCATTTGAATATGAAAAATACCTAAAAACTAAGAGTATAAGTGAAACTTTTTAATATAATCTACATAAAAACTAAGAAATTTGGAGGGCTAAATAAGAAAAAATGGGGTAAAATAATAGCTTTTTAAAACAATCATGAAATAGTCATTTGAATATGAAAAATACCTAAAAATATCATGCATTATTATCACAGGATTCACATTTTATCAGATGCTTAATATCACCTAGATCCTCTAAATTTTTTTTTTTTTTTTTTTTAAGCCAGTTGCTCCGTTTCTGCATTCACTGATAACTTGAGTAGTTTAAAGTTAGTAATATCAGTCTTCTCTAAGTCGCCTTTAATGAAAAAAATGAAAAAATGACAAGTAGTATGATTACCAAGGGAAAAAAGAAAAAAAAAAAAAAAGGTAAGAATGGACAACTAACGTAAAGTTGCAATTGATTACTTCCACAAAAGGGCAAAAAAAAAAAAAAAAAAAAGGGAATTGATTACAAAATTATTCCAGGGTTCACCATGGGGTCGCCTTCTACTTTGAGTGCATAGGACTGCACGTTTTTTTAAGAATTGTACTACACTTTTTTGGGTTTGTTGTAAAACCAAAACCACGAAATATATACGTACATATATATACACACATACATGTATGTATATATATATATATAAATATATATGTAAAGCAGTGGAAAGGAGGAAAAAGGATTTTTTTCTGATAACTTAAAAAAAAAAATGATTCTCGCCTGTTAAAGAAAAATAATACCTAATAAATACTAAAACAAAACTTTCATGATTTTTCATTTTCTTTTACCACTTGTTTATTTGTTTTATTCTTTTATATATTCGTGTGTGTTTTATTTTCCTCCTCCAAACAAATAAATTTAAGAGTATTTTATCCTAGTTTTCGTTTCGTTGAGTTCTTATATTTTGAAATTATGAAAACAATTAGAAGCAAAAATTAATAGTGTTGTAAATGAAATTCCTAAAAACATTCCACATAAAATATTTAGAATTAGAAAAAAAATTAACAAATTTTGAGATTAAAATTAAAGGTTTAAATGAAACCTTTTTATATAGTCCGCATGAAAGCTAAGAAATTTAGATGGCTAAAGAAGGGGAAAAAATGGTAGTAAAGTGATACTTAAGAATTATACAACAGCTATTTGGGTCCTAAAAATGCTTGGAGGAGTAATTAATAAAAAAGACACCTTATTTATAGATCTTATATCTTAGCATTGTTTTTTTGGTCAGAGACTCTGTGTTCACTGCAAATTAACATGAGTAGTTTAAAGGTAGCACTACAAGTAAGAAGTCTATCTCGCATCATTACGTCGGCCGCTAAGCCAACAATAGAAATACAATATTAAAAGGATTTATTTTTAAGGATGATGGAAACTAATAAAAATTAAGATTTAGATTGCAAATATGCGTGTGCAAATTTTTTCTAACCGCGCAGGAAATGGGCATATACTATATATAAATATATAAATATATATATATTGCATATATATAAATCTATCCATGTTTATACATAGACACACTTATATATATAGAGTTAACCACAAGATGCATTAACATAGATAACGTAATTATAAAATACGCAACAGTGAGACCAGAAAAGGGGGGAAAATAGGAGGGAGGTGGGGCCGGGTGGGGAACAGCCGAAACGTTTTGTTGCAAGTTTTACCTACTTTTATGTCAAGTCCATAAATAATAAGTGTTCTTGAGCTATAAAAAAAAAAAGATTGTAAATAATTTGTGTTACGAAAAGGAAAAAAAAGTCCCCTAAAGAACAAAGATGAGTCCACGGTATCGGGCTTTTCGAAGTCGTCTTCAAGGAAACCCACTCAAGTCTTGATCTTTTTTGTTATTGACCTACTTAGTATTATTGGACAAAATTACAAGTGGAATAAAAACCAAAAGAAAGAAGAAGAAAAATAGAAGAGTGTTAAGTTGGAATTGATCACAAAACAATTCCTTGGTCTATCATGAGGTCGCCCATTACTTTCCATAGAACTACACGTTTCAGAGTTTGTCAAAAACCAAAACCACACCCTACATATAATATATATATATATATATACATGGAAGGTAGCTAACACTCTTATACACTGCTTGTAATGTGACTTTTTGTTATATTATACTAACAAGTAACATTTTTTGATGATATTTATTATATAAGAAGATTCTAAATATAAATTTACATGTAAAATCAATAAATTGTTACAAATTTCTAAATAAAAAATTACAAATTTTGTATAATATGTGAAACCTTATATGAGATATTTGTGGAGGAAGTCTTATACACAGTATGAAAAAAAACGAATGAAAAAAAGAGGAAAATGACCTTTTCTCAAAACCTTTTTAAAATTATTTTTACGATGTAATATTTACAATTCTCATTAATTAAAAACAGAATAAACAAATTAAAAAAAAATCTTAGAATTCAAACCTAGAAGTTCTTATAAGTCCAAATATCTCCTCCCACGCCTAGTGTCGTGGCAATAAATGAGCGTTGAGATTAATGAAAGCAATAATTTAATTGACGTACATGTCCTCCTAACATCAATAATAAAGTTTCCCAAACAAGCATGTACTATCAGTTTGGACAACCCAAACATGATGCTTAATAAGTTTGAAATTGGTTACCTGCATCCGCCAGAGGACGTCGCTGCTGGGCTTGACCTGCTGGCGGTTGTTGACGAAGTTAAGGCGAGCCTCTTCCACCGCCGCTCGTTCCTCGGCGTACCGGCCTCGGGATCAAACTCCCAAATCTGCCTTCCCACAAAGTTGTTTGTGCTGAATATGTGAGGGTCATTTCCCACGTCTGCTATCCTCAGCCTCCACATGATTATATATATACATATCCCCTTTTGAACTCTTGTTGATAAAATAGGAAGAAAAAGAAAAAGATATCCCTGTTTTGATTCATGTATATTAGTATAGATTGAATAATAAAATACATATAATATGCTTGTCTTCAAGATGAGCTTGTATATTTGGATGCATGTGTCAGTTATATATGACACAGAAATGAATAAATATTCCTACACGACATGAAGATGTAAATAAAATATATATGTATATATAAGTTCATTTGTGTTAGATATAACATGCAACACATGAATTTCTGCACAAAAGGGAGTTTTTTAACTGAAGTAATAATATTCATCGTAACGTGTCCTTGCCTGTTTTGAAGTATTGGAATGGGTTTTTTGTTTTAGTTTTTGTTTTTGTTTTGGGAGAAGTTGTAAGAACCTTTTTGTAAGAACCTTTGTGTCAGTTCAGAAACTAAATGTGGAAATCTGCACTACTAGTAGTATTGATTGAGAAGAGAAGAGAGGAGAAGAGAGAGAGAGAGAAAGAGAGAGCGAGAGGAGTGGAAACTTGTGGGTGGACAAAACTTGAGTTTAAAATTAGTCCTTTTAAAGACAAATGGAAATTGGCAAAATACCAACTTTTATTTTATTTTATTTTATTTTCGGAATGTTTAGAGATATTTACCAACCTTTGTTTGTCCTAAATAACTTACGCATTATACTTTCTTAGTCAACTCCTCATCCGAAAGAGAATATGAAGAAGGGATCAATATTTTACGGCAAATTTGCAAAAAATAAAAGGCCTCGTTGAATGTAAATTCTTAGGGTCGTTTGGAGACATTTTTAAGTATATTTTTGACATTTTTTTACCTCATCATTGTTTTTACTATTCAATTTTAAAATTCTATAATAAACTCAAATTTTAAAAATCTATAACTTTATATATATAAATTTAAATAAAATAATCTTTTTTAAATTACATAAAATTTTGATACGAGTAAAATTATATCCATATTAATAATTTTTTTAAATAAATTTTTAAGATTTTACATTTTTTCACTCCCAATAATTTTTTCCCCCCAAACACATTTTTAAAACTTATTTTTTTTCAACCTCCAAAACATGTCTCAAAAACTCTCCCAAACAGATCCTTTGAGAATGTTTTTAACTTTTTGGGTTTAAAAATTGCTTAGGGCTTGTTTGGGTAAGGTTTTCTAGAGATATGCTTTGAACGTTAAAGAAAAATGAGTTTTGAAAAATGTGTTTGAAGAAAAAACTATTTTGAGTTAAAAAGTATAAAATCTTCAAAATTTATTCAAAAATAATTATTAATATAGATTTTTTTCATTTCTCTCAAAATTCTATACAATTAAAAAAATCTCATTTAGACTTATATACGTAAATTTATAGACTTTTAAAATTAAAGTTTAATGTAGAGTTTTAGATATATGAATAAAAAAAATGATTGAGATGAAGAATAGTACCAAAAAAGTGTCCAATATATTCTCCGAAATGTTCGCCAAACACCCATTTATATTTTTTAGTATCTAAAAATGCATTTTATTAAAATTAAAAAATATATGAATTCTGGTAAAATACATTTGAATAAACTTTAAAACTTATATCATATTGAAATTAGATATTACAAACTTTCTTTTAATATTTTTATCCTTATTAGAAATTTTAATATAATATTTACTTTTCTTTATTCTATTTTTCTATTAACTTATAAAATAAGATAAAAAAACAAAAGGAAAAAATCCGCCAAAAGAACCTTAAAATGTAATTAGAAGTGGGTTTGGGTCCCTCTCACTTCTCAGCGTTACACAACAGCCAGCATCGAAAATTAAAACTTCTCATAAATGGGTTTGAGGCATCTAGATAATGCATTAAGTTTGTATTGTATTTGAATATAATACATTGAACGTAATATACGTTTGGATGAAAAGTATTTGTATTACATTCAAATGCAATGTTTGTTTGGTTGGATGGATGAAACGTATTTGAATTATATTATATGTGATGTGATTGATAAAAGTAGAGAGAAAAAAAAAGGAGAAAGAAAGAGAGTATGTGAAGTGATTGGTAAAAATAGTTGAAAAAGTAGAATAGTAAATAGTGATTATATTGTATTTAAATTGTGATGTAAGTAGTATTTGAATGCAATATTTTTATGTTTGAATAAAAATTATATTATATTTAAATGCAATACAATAAACAAACGATGCCGTTGGTGTTATTCATCTTCTATCTTAACTCTTCAATAATTCCCCACTTACCAAGCATGTATTTGTGTGCATGTAAATATATATATATATTCTTTTACCACATACTCGTGCATCAATCTAATAATGATTTATCTTCAAATAGCTATAATTTTCTCATTCATTTTCTCATGTATTTATGCATACGATCTTCTTCCCGAAGGAAGTAATACGTCAAGTGGGCCAATATATTTTCTTGGGCTTCTATCTTAAAATTTTCAGACTGCAATAATTGTATTTTTTTTTTTCAAAAGATTGAATTTTATCTCAAATTTTGATTCTAAATACATAATTAACAACTATATGTAAACATTACTCCTAAATATATATATATATACACACACATATACTTTGTACTTTTTTATTTGTTTTATAAATGTTTTATATACCTTGCCTACAATCACGTAAATTAAAAGGGGAAAAAAAAGCATAATCAATTCTTTAGAAGCAAAGTCAATTGAAGTATTTAGTTATTGAATAAGGATATGCATATCGCAAACGCAGCAAACAAAGTTCAGTTTCTTTGACAATAATGCAAACAAAGTAATATATATACATTTGTATGAGAAACGAGGGAGCCATTAGCATTAGGTCTGTTGGTCTAAAGGATATAAAAGTTCTTATTACGTTGATATACGTGGGATGTTTAAATGGCATGTTTATACGCATGCATGTTTAATATGTGTTCACACGCATTTAATTAAAGTTAATCTAACTTTGCCTAACTTCTAATTATTGTAATTTGGTAACCGTTTCTATTCCAATTAACATATACTTTGTTGACCTAAAGTCAACATATAGTTTCCATTTTTCCACGCAAAACCATCACTTGGCGTGCATCACTCTGACCATTTTCAATGGGAAATTACATTAAATAAGCCAATTCTTCTAGCGTATAGAAGTAAACAGCATATTAACTTAATCTCAAAAATAAATAGCAGATTATGTTAAATAAAATTTTAGTATATTTACTCTTTTTTTTTTAGTTCTTAGTATTGTTCGTGAATCATCAAATTTTGATGTCAATTTTCAGTCTTCTTTATGAATGAACGAATTTTAAATCGTTTTTATGATATTCCTTATAACTTCACATGTTAACTGATCTACACGTCCTTGTACTTTATTGTTATTTTTTATAATATTGCTTCGGCAACATCATTTACCTGGTGACTTGTGTAACTTGATGTCAATAATTATTTGTGGCAGCCCTCCTTGCTGTCGAGACTCTACAGTGCTATTACAGTCAACTCTGTAGTTAACCGCAATAGTGTGCAGGCCTCTAGGGTCGCCGGCATCATCCTTAACTGAAAACTACTTGTAAATTTTACGAAATAAATTTTTTTTTTAACATAACAACTTGTTCGAGAATGTGATAAGGAAATCATGTTAACAAAATAATATGTACATAAATCATGATTCCCCTATCACATAATCTTGACTTGGAAACATGTCTTTAAATTCACATGTTTGGTTTTTCAAAACTATACAGCGGAAGACTCATGGTGACCACAATCCCTCTCCCAATCCCCCTGGCATGTATCTATCCTGTCGGTCATCCACTGTATACTACTAGTAAATAGGTCTCTTACTTGCAACATGTGAACAAACTGGTGAGCTATGGGCTCAGTAAGTTCAAACATAAAAACATGAATCATAGCATGTAATGCTGTGCTCATGAATGAAACTTGACTCTGAAAAACATGCTCTTGGCTGAAAGTTTAGTCTTAGGACATTATCTTAAAATTAAGTTCTGGTTTTAGGCCCCTGATTGGTCGTACTGACATGTTAGCATAACTGGGAGCGGTACTTTAGTGCTGACCCCCTCTGTCTTAACTGAAGCTGAACATGACAACCTCCCCGTGGGTCGAGAGGCCGGTACGCTAATAACTGATTTAATTACCATCTTGTTTGGAGTTTCAACTGGGTAGCATACTGATTGCCCCCACAGTAGAAACCTGTTACATGTTTTACTTGGGGTGTGAGTTTTATTAAACACACTAAGGTGTCTTGTACACCTACATGTTTTCGTATACCTGATACCTGTCTGACATGTGTACCTGAATCATCTACATGGACATGAAACTCTACATGCATGACATGAAACTGACATAAATATCGTGATGTAAATAATCAATGTCTAACATATACGTCATACAACAAAACATAGCATCATAAACATAACATGATTGTCCACGTTACAGTTAGGACAATACTTGAACTTACAGAAAGTCGGCTAGCGTGAGCCTCTGCTGGTCTGGAACTGCTGTCTCAGGGTGTCTGGCTTGAACTCCTATAAAAGAAATAATCATTGATTATTTCCAACATTTATCTTATACTAGAAACATGACAAAATATGTAAATCTTATTTCCATACTCTTTTTTTTTTTTTTTAACTTCGAACACACCCTCCTACACGGACGTGTTCCTGGCCGTGTACTCCTCTGGACTTAAACGTGCATAGCCGTGTACTTCGTGGAACATGACCGTGTAATTCGTGCATGCTTACACGGGTGGATACACGGTCGTATTTCTGGCCGTGTACTCCTCTGGACTAACGTGCATGGCCGTGTAATTCGTGGAACATGGCCATGTAATTCATGCGTGCTTACACGGGTGGTTACATGATCTTGTTTCTGGCCATGTTTTCCTGCTGTCGAATATGGTCTGTTACACGCCCTTCTCATGACCGTACGCCCTTTGACACGGCCCGATACACAGCCGTGTTCTTGGCTGTATACCTTTTGGGTCTTAATTTTCTTGAAACACGGTCGTGCATGTGGTAAATTCAAAATATAAAATAATTTGAAACTTTTTTCAATGGGGAGAAGTTCTGTAAATTATTTTATGGAATACAGAGATTCAATTTTGACTATGAGGTTAAAATTGTACGAAAATATTTAGCAATTGCATGAAGATGAATTCATAAAAATGGAACAAAATTTCGAGACCTAAAGAATGCTTGAGGTGTAATTTCATAATCTCTAGTTTTCTTTTTCCTACGATAATGACCATGGCTAGATTATTTATTTATTTAATCATTTATTTATTCTATATTTTGCTATGGATGGATGAATATATGTGATGGATGTTTGTTGTCCATATTTGGTAATATGTCAAATAGCATAGTAAGTTATATCATTTCAAAATATTGAGTGAAAGAAGGTTTTAAACAAAACCCACAACCATCATTATTGATCCATATATAAAAGTATGATAACACCTCGTGTTAGTTCCACCCTTACCACATCTCTCATTAGGTGTTTACCACTGCTGATATACTAGGTTGGATCTCTTATGTTGGCAAATATGTTTGGGCATTAACTATTTGGAACCATCCCTCAATCGCTAAAATAACACATGGTTCAAACTTTATAAAAAATGGTTAGACATTCAATACTGATTTAATTATTAATCTTCCTTAAAAGCTATATTAGTTAAATTGGTGGTCAAATAAATGGTTATTAATATATGTCTTAACCTTAGAGGATTTAAGGTCACGTATATTAATTATACAGGGTTCATGTTTTTGGATATATATTTCATGATCACTCCTCGGTAGCTTGAAGCAGTAGATGCTAAAAATTATCATTGCAATGCTACAAGTTTTTTTAAATTTTTCATGTAGGAACATATTCATGTTTTATTTGCTAAATCATTTTTTATATTTGCTTATGCATTGATGTGATGTTCTTATATATTTGTTTTCAATTAAAAATGTCATATACACCTCTAATTACAATACTTATAGAGAATAAACTAAATGGTGATAATTTCAAAGCGTGGAAAAGAAACTTACTAATAGTTCTTAACTATAAGAAGTATAAGTTTGTACTAGACGAACCTTACCCACTTGGGCCACCTCCTAATGCGCTTATGCAAGTGGTCTATCCCATGTTTACTCATTGGATATAATATAATGAGATAGCTTAATGCTACATATTGGCTAGCATGATGAGTGCTTTACAAAAGCAATATGAGGCCTTTGTGACTACTAGGTATATCATATATCACTTGGAGGAAATATTTGGAAGCTCAGAAAAATTGGCTAAACAGTCCACTATCACAAGTATCATGATCTCTAAGCACAAGGTAGGTACTTCTTTGAAGAATCATACATTTTTACTTATGGGTTTCTTTGTTGAAGCTACTGAAAATGGTATGGAGTTGGGCTACAATACCCAAATTAAGATAGTGTTTAAAACTCTTTTGAAGTATTTTGTGGGCATATAACCTTGGAAGCAAAAAGTTAGGACTCACCGAGTTCATGAGACAATTGTAAGCTTATGAACTTATAGTCAATGATGGGGTAACGGTCCAACTTAAAGGAGAGGCCAACTTAGCTATTACTACATCTTTTGGTCCTTCAAAGAACAAGAAGGAAAAAAAAAACCAAAAGAAATAAGGGGCTTCTAGCTCTTCCATTCCTCTTGTTTCTGATGGAAAGAATAAGAAGAACAAGAAACCTGAGGATCCTAAGAAATATAAGTGCTTCCACTGCAAGGAGTTCCTAAGCCGTTAAGGGCAAAGAATGTAAAGATCTTCTATACTTAGAAGCTTGTTTGGTAAAAGAATTAAAAGACCCTTGGATCATTAATTCGAGAGCAACTAATCATGTATGTGAGTCTATACAGGTTTAAGCAAATGAGAACTCTATATGATAGGAGCCTCCTATTAAGAACCGGCAATGGATGCTTTATGTTAGCAGAAGCAATGTGTGATGTATATCTTTATTTTGATAAATTTAGGTTTATCTTATTATAAGACTATTTTTATGTTCCTAATTTTAAGAAGAACCTTATTTCGATTGCTTATTTAATTAAAGATTCTTATTCAGTTTTATTTAATAAAACATAAGTTATTCATGAAAATAAGTTTTTTATTTATTCTAGTTGGATGGATAGTAATTTTTATTTCATCAAACCTAAGATATACTCATCGCTTGACATTAAACTAATTGATAACTTTAAAAAATTAAAAACTTCTCACTCAAACAAGGCGTATCTTAGGCATTTAAGACTTAATCATATTAATCAAGAAATGATTCAAAGATTGGTGAAAGATGGTCCTTTAGATACTCTAAAGGGGGTACGTCTTCCATAATGTGAATCTTACCTTGAAGACAAAATGACTAAGAGGTCATTTAGAGCTAAAGGTACTAGGGTCAATGATATCTTAGAGATAGTGCACACTAGCTTATATGGCCCCATGAATGTTAAGGCACGTAGACGATTCAAGTATTATGTCTCTTTTATAGATGACTACTTGAGATATGGATATATATACTTAATGCATCACAAGAGCGAAACCTCTAATAAGTAGAGAAGTAATTGGGAAAACAATAAAGACGCTTCGATCTGATCCAGGTGGTAAATAGCTCTTCGATGAATTTCTAGGACAACTTATAGAAAATGATGTTTTATCCTAATTGATTGCACCTGAAACTACACAACAAAATGGTGTAGTCGGGAGAAGAAATATACCTTATTGGACATGACATAATCCATGTTGAGTTACCCAAAACTACCATTATTCTTTTGGAGATATGCACTAAAAATGGCTTGTTACATTTTATACCAAGTTCTAACTAAATCAACTCCTAAAACTCCGTATGAGTTGTGGAATGGTAAAAAGCCCTCCCTTGATCATATGAAAATACAAGGTTGCTCCATACATACATTGGATAAGGAAATGAAGAAGTTGGAACCACGTTCAGAATTATACATGTTTGTAGGGCATCCTAAGGGAACTAAGGGATGACTGTTTTATAACCTAAAGGAATAATAAGTCATTGTTTCAAGTAGGAGACTTTTCTTAAGGAATGTTACATGAATGACTTTAAGCCTTAAAGTAAAATGATGCTCGAAGAGTTATCAGGTGATAAGATTGTTCCACAAGTTTTTGTCTTGGACTATAGTCTAATCTCTAGTGAAAGACCTACAAATGATCAACATTTTTGGGAGCTTCAATGTAGTGAGAGAGTTTCTAGGAAACGTAATTTTTTCATATATGATGTTGAGGTTTACTAAGCTAAAGCTCATGAACATGGTGATAACCCTATAACCTACGATGAGGTTTTGAATAATGTTGATGCAAAGCTCAAGAAACAGGCAATGAATAATGAAATGGATTCTATGAAATCTAATTATATATGGGAACTTATAGACTTTCCTTATAACCCTATAACCTATAATGAGGTTGTGAATGATGTCGAGGGAAAGTTGAAAACTTTTAAGGCTAGACTTGTAGAAAAGGAATACATGTAAAAGGCTGGCATCAACTATGATGAAACAATTTCATTTGTTGCTTTGAAGAATGATGTCTCTTGGACTTGTTGGCCTTGCAAAAATCATGCATTAATAGCTATAAAAAAAACTCAAATGCAGTCTAACGCATGCTTTATAGTCTAAACATTAATCGAAAAGCACAGTCTGACAATTTCTCTAAACAATGATGAAATTGACCCGAATTTCTTACTTAGGGTTCGAAACCTCAAAGTGGATTGATTTATAACTTTGTTGTATCAAAACCCTAACTTTTCCAATATTGTACTAAAATTATCAATCCAGAATTTTTTTGTTGCTCAAGGGTGTTGTCCATTGTTTGGCTATTTTGTTGATTTTTGTACTTATTTCTAGTATTTCTAAGCTTATTCATACTGTTCATGTAATTGATGCTAGTAAAAATATAATTTCTGCATGATATGTTAATCTAACACACGACATAGTGTTATATTTACAATGTGTGCTTTCTGAACTATATTGGATATTTTCGTGAGTTAGATGTCCAACTTTAGTCTTAATGTAGATATTTTCCTTTTTACTTAAGTAATTAAAGTTTCTCGAATGTAATCGAGCTTAGTAAAACTATTAGTGTTAAATTTCATTATCTATGATAATACTGACATAAAATATTGGAAATTATGAAATTTTGGATTTATTATCACAAAATTCATCTTTCCATAAGTACATGATATTACTGGGAAAATTCAAGACTAAATTCGTTTATAACATTGGAAATCAATTCTGAAATTTTTTGGACATTACAATCTACCTTACATAAAAATTTTCTTCACCAAAAATTAGAACAATTTCGGTTACTGCTTTCTCATATCTTCCTCATATTTCCAGGTGGTTTCATCTACATTGTGATTCTACCATGGGACTTTACAAGGATACAATCTTATTTCTTGATGATATTTCCTCATGATCTAAGATTTGATTTGGTTTTTCTTCATATAATAGATCTATCTAAACTTCCACAAGCTCTTGACTTAACATGCCAGATAAATTTGGCACATACTTTTTCAACGTAGAAATCTGAAAAACATTGCGCATTGAGGCTAATTCTAGTAGTAGCACCAACTTATAGGCAACATTTCTAACTCTTTTGAGTATCTTGAAAGGTCCAACGTACATAGGACTAAGTTTTCCCTTCATTTGAATCTAATCACACCTTTCATTGGTGCCACCTTTAAGAAAGTTGAGTCTTTGACTTTAAGCGACACTTATCAGCACAACTCTTTTGACTACTATGAGCCATTTCTAGCCTTTGTCGGATTAGCTTTACAATTTGTGTCTTATTCCTAATGAAATTTGTGGTTTCATATTGCTTTGCTCTAGCCTTGTACTAGTGAATCGAGGATCTACACTTCCTTCCATAAAGTGCTTTGTATGATGCCATATCAATCAATGCATGATAACTATTGTTGTATGAAAACTGAATCAAAGGAAGCTTTTCATCCCAATTAGCTTTAAATTCCAAGAATCATGATCGTAATATATCTTCCAATGTTTGAATGGTCCTTTTCGAATGACCAGAAGTTTGTACGTGAAAGGTTGTGTTGAGCTTTAACTTAGAACCTACCACATTGTGCAAGCTTTAATCCTTTCTAGGAATGCAGGCCAATCAAGATCATGTTGGTTAAGAATGGTAAATCACCAGACAAAGGCATGGCCTCTAAGTCTAGTGGTTACTAGGTCGAGCTGATGATGATCTCTCACATGATAGACTCGAAAAGCAACCTCTAGGTTATTGATTCACTCCATCAATACCCAAGTTGTCTGATGTTTGACAAATAATCATTGCATCATTACATCAAAAGTAGTACCAGTTCTATGGTCTGTCTCTCTTTAGGGTCTACAAATGCAACCATATTGTATGATCGTAGTAAACTATTATGTCAATAATTATCTAACTAATAATAGTAACTTATTGTTTAACTTACCTAGACTATGGTAAAGCTGGTGTGTGGTAATGTGAAGTAGGATGATATTATACTGCTCTGATACTAACTTTGTAATGACCCTGCTTTCATTACCATTACTAAACTTAATATACTTACTTAACTTAATTACTTAAAATTTGTGGAACATTTTTTTTTTTGAAATGCATCTTTATGAACACACATGCACACATATCTCTTTTAAACAAAATAAGTCTAATATCTTCTTTTACAAACATGCTTGTCATTGATAGCTAATTACTTACTAATAAATACATTAAAAATGTTTGCTTACTTAAACATTACTAATTAGTTATAATTTAACATTCAGAATAATTAGCAGAAATTCTACGTAGTGGTATCCCATTCTTTATCCATGTTTGCTTCACTACTTGCTTGTCTGGTATTCATATTGCAGCCTTCTTACATATAATATGATTATTTCTTGATGAGCTTTCGCTCAGCAAATACAAACATATTTCTCACAAAAATTATAAAAATATAACTAAAATATGCATGATTTTGTTATGGTTAATTTATGAGCTTACATAACCTATTTAGGATCCTTAGTGTATGTACCAAGTGTGCACAATCATTGGAAAGTTAAGATTCGTGAAATCCCTGACGACATCGAGATCATAAATTGAATTAATCCTCCTCCCTTTATAGAGAGGTTTGTACAACACATCTTAACTTATTATAACTTAATTTTATTACTTGTCTAAATTCTAATCTCTTGTCATGTTATTATGGTTAGTATGTAATACAACATATCTCAGCATTATTAAAACTCATAAAAGTAAACATGAGATCATACGTAAAACATTTTATGAACATCGTTTAAAATATTTTTATTCATAATATAGGTGAGATTTGTACTTACTTGACTTTTGCTATAGTATTTTGCTAATCTTGATCACTTAACGTTTCAACAGGTCCACACCCTATTTGATCACTCATAATATGTAAGTGTTTAATCTAACTAATTAGATTTCTACTTTAGAAGTTTGATTAATTATACATCAATTCATTTTATTTGATTGGTCTAGCACTAGATTATCTAAATCTAGTATATTTGAAACCCTAGGCCCATTACATTAATGGGTTTGCTAAAATACCATATAGTCTTTTACTTTATATTTTATATCCGTTTTGAGGACTTTAGAGTGATATCTAGCTCTAAATCTTGTCAATTGGTGAATGAGTACTTCTATCAAGGAAGACCTTGATATGTTGTGGTATTAATTTCTAGAAACCATTTAAAAAAAAAAACACATTTGATACAACCTATAATAAGGAATATATCAATTTAGCGGCCCAAGGCTAAATCTTAACGTATGTGGATGAAAATAATATTCTAATCCTTTTAAAAATTTCATGATAAAAATTCTATCATTTAATAAAAGCATATATGAAAAACCTTTTTCTACCAACTAAAGCAAACTTAAGTATTCTTCAAATGTTACGTTTTATATAAAAATGATTTTTCATCACTAGCAATGTGTTTCAATCATTGTAAAATTCTACCAACTTGTGTTAGAGATATTTTTGTAAAAGCAACTTTCTTCACAAAATTAATAGATCCTTTTAAGATCTATAAATTCTATCTTTTTATGAAAAACTGCTTTAGATCTCTAATACCATTGGTTTTTTTTTTTTCAATAGTTTCAAAACTTTGAAGTGTGACATAAAAGTTAAAATGAAAATCTTCTTGGAGCACTTTCCATAGATTGCATAAAACCAAATCATAGATTTTTTACATGAAATTTCATCGTTCACGAGACTTTTAGAATTTGACAAGATATACAACTTTCATGTTTTATACAAAGTCCAATTCTAATTCTATCTTGTTGTTTTGGAAGAAAATTCGTGGCTAATTTGTAGCTAAAATAGGATTTTATTTGATTTATCGGTTATTTTCTTATCTTCCCTAAAACAATATCTTTAAGACATTTTAGACAAAACCATCTTCATAAAACTTTTAGGTTTTGGGGAGATCTAAAACTTTTATGATTTGATCAGAAGCTAATTTGGTCTCTAAAATACTTCAATGATATAAATCTGTGGCTGGTTGTGTAAAAATAGTTTCTGCTCAGTTTTCAAACTAGGCCTGAAACATGGTCTTAGATTCCAAATTTGAAAATGGCTATTTGAGCAAAAAATTTCTAACGTCAAGTTCTAAACTTTTCAGTTTATCTTGAAAGCTAAAAACGTCGTTTAGTTTTTCATTTAGGTTGATTTTGATTGATTCTAAAAGGCAATTTTGAAAACATTTGTCACTGAGGTTAACCAATCTTAATCATGTTCTAGATCATAAATCACCATAAACATAATCACCCCTTAGATCTAGAGCCAAACAACATAAAAATTAAATAACTAAAATCATAAAACTTATTACAACCCAAAATCAAATTCTTAGAGACTTGTTCTAGCAATTTAACTTGAAAAACTTAAGGAATGGGTTTATGATCTTACCCTTGAAGAACCTTAATGATCTCCTAAAGCTTGAAGGCTTGAAAGTAAAGAAAAAGAGGTGGAAAGTGGGTTGTCTTTTGGCTGAGAGAAGTGACTGAAAGAGTTGTGAAAATGAACAATAAATGGTTTGATTTGTTGAAATAGGCAAATCTCTTGTTCAGGGCTTATTAAGCTTGCTTTAGGAGATATTGACTAAAATGGGCTGAAGATGGACGTGATTCATGGATGAAAATGGAGCAAATGGATACAATTTTGCATGCTTATCTTATGACATCACCATAATAACTTCATCAAAATTTTGCATGCTTATCAAATGGATAAAATGTATGACATATGTTTCTTGCTTTAAGGAGTAATGTTTATTGGACTTGTTGGCCTTGTAAAAACCATGCATTAGCAGCTAAAAAAAAAAACTCAAATACAATTCAATGCATACTCGGCAATCTAAACTTTATCCAAAAACATTTTCAGTGATACCTTTGGATAGTGGAAAATATTCATTTTTACTCTAATCCTCAAACAACTGATATATTCATGCTCTAACTATCCCATATGGTTAATAGTTGTACTTAGGTCCTTGTTTGATCATAAAATATTATCTGATTGTCCAAAATTGCAATCTGAACTAAAATGCAACAATGTACGAAAATTTTCCCATTTTACTCTAATTTTCAGACAACTAACATTTTTATTCCTTAGCAGTGTTATAGGGTTTTTAAATGCTCTTAATTCCTTAATTGTTCATAACTTATTATATGACTACTTGGAATAGCAGTCTAAGTACAAAAATACACAATTTGAGAAAATTTTCTGAATAGTAATGAAATTGACTTGAATTGCTTCTTTTCAAACCTCAAATTGGATCGATTTATAATCTTGTTGTGTCAAAACCCTAAATTTTACTAATACTATACTAAAATTATCGATCTAGAGATATTTTGTCGCTCTTGGGTTTTTCTATTGTGTGGCTATTTCTTTGATTTCCATACTTATTTTTGGTATTTCTAAGCTTATTCGTACTGCTCATGTAATTGATGCTAGTTAACATCTAGTTTATGTATAATATGCTAATTTAACACTCGACATAGTGTTATATTTACATTATGTGCTTTTAGAACTGTATTGGATATTTTTATGAGTTAAATGTCTAATTTTAATTTGAATGTAGATATTTTATTTTTACTTAAGTGACTAAAGTTTTTCAAACATAATATAACTTGGTAAAACTATTACAGTGTTAAATTTCACTATCTGTGATTATACCAATATAAAATATTGGAAATTGTGAAATTTTGAATTTATTATCACAAAATTCATCTTTTCATAAGTATATGATATAACCAGGAAAATCTGAGACTTAATTCCTTTCAAACACAGGAGATTAAGTATAGAATTTTATGAACATTACAATAAAGCCTCAAATTTCTATCTAAGCAAGTAAATCCAAGTAAATCGAGAATAAGCAGCTATAGAATGGATATAGTAATGGTTGCCATTTGTAGAGAGAGTGGGGATAGACCCTATTAATCCAAGTGAATTAATCGTAAAGGTTTGTTATATTCAGTGACAAAAGTTGGAAATGGAAGTTTATAAAGTTTGCCAATATAACAAGCTGAACAAAAAGAAGATGCCATCTTATTAGAATTTGGGATGTTATATGTAGCAAGGACAGACCTAACAATCTTTTATCAGATAGATGACCTAACCTGCTATGCCATAAGACTTGGCACAGGATTTGATACGTACATCAGAGAAAACAATAAACAATATAAATTTGTACAATCAGGCTTAGTATTAATTGAAGTAAGCCTAACAATCTTTGCTTCTTGTCCTTTTCCCCATAGCACATGATACAACCCGAGCACAATTGGCACTGCTGCTAATACACTGACAAGATATGTATTTGAATATTAAGGGGGCGTTCGGTAAACGCATTGCATTTTGATTGTATTTGAATGAAATTTGTTTTTTGAATATTATATTTGGTTGAAAAGTATTTGTTTTGTATTTGAATGAAATGTGTGTTTGGATGAAAAGCATTTTAGAGTCAAAAAGTTAATGTGATTGTTTTAAAAAACTTTTGAATACTAATTGTTTTTGTAGCATTGTAGAAAAGAATTGTATTTGAATGTAAAATTTGCGTTTGGTGTAAAATTACATTGCGTTTGAATGAAATTAAAATGCAATTTTTTTTACTAAACACCACCTAAAGATCTATATATTATCCTCTAATTAAGTCCATACTTCAAATTCCAATAACCCTTAAATTATAGGGAAAATTTTTTTAGAGAAATACATATCTATAAATATATTTATAGATAAATGAATATTTGACAAGTCTCTGTTTTCTTTATTACTGATAATGCATGTTTTGGGAAGCTTATTTTAATTTAAAGCAGCCATGGCTCCAAAACTCTATTAAGCTATTGTCAAGCTTGTAATACTCAAGGTCACACCACTGACATTGTTTGAAATTTTGCTTAATAGCAACTGCTACTTAGGCTCCGCCTTATGCTCATCACGCCTCCACCAACACCTTTAACAACTCTCATTGGCTTTGCAATAGTGGGACATCGCACCGTGTTAGCACTGACTTGGGCAACCTTCCTATTCATACTCCTTATGATGACTCCAATGACATTGTGATTGGAGATAACACGGGTCTACTCATTACTCACACTAGTTCTGCCAAATTTTCTACACCCTTTTGTACCTTTTATTTAAATAACATTCTTTATGTTGCTAAAATGAAAAAAAAAATCATATATTTATATCACAATTTTATACTTCTAACAACATTTCAATTATTTTTTTACTCACTACTTTTCATGTAAAGGATCTTCCCAAGAGGGCATCTCTATTGCAAGTGCAAACCAAAGATAGCGAGTACGAGTGGCCTGTCTCTCAAGTCAAGCCCTCACCATTAGTTGCATTCTCAAGTTTCAAGACCACTTTATCCAAGTGGCATCACAGGTTAGGGCATCCATTGTTTCCAATTCTTAGGAACATCACCTCTTGTTTTCAATTAGGTTTCTAGTCCTCTATCTTCCACATCTAACTGTAATGCTTGTCAATGCAACAAAAGCCACAAACTTCCATTTTCAACCTCCACAATTACTTCTTCTTATCCCTTTGAAATCTTATTTCCTGATGTATGGATTTATCCTATTTATTTGATTGATGGATTTAAATACTATGTTAACTTGGTTGATCACTACACTAAATATATTTAATATTATCCCCTTAAACAAAAGTCTTACGTCCTTAAGGTTTTTACTCGAGTTAAGGCCTTTGTTGACAAATTCTTCAATAGAAAATTCATTACTTTATATTCAGACAATGGTTGGGAACATCAAGCACTTGACAGATTTCTTGAATATCATGGTTTCTTATCTCACCATTCCACCTCACCCACCCGAACACAATGGTTACTCTGAATAGCGACATAGTCATATCGTTTGAAATGGATCTTTCTCTCTTTTCTCATGTGTTGCTTCCTCTCACTTACTAGACTTATGCCTTTTCCACTATAGTCTACCTCATCAATTGTATGCCTACTCTTATACTTCAATTCTCATCTTCTTACAAAAAACTCTTTGGTTCCACTTCTAACTACTCAAAATTTTGTGTCTTTTGTTGTCGTGTTACCTTGGCTTCATCCATATTTCATGCACAAATTGGCACCACGTTTCACTCCATTTGTTTTTCTGGGTTATTCTTACACCTAGAGTACTTACTTGTGTCTCGACTTGTCCATAACTAAACTTTATGTTCTATGTCATGTCAACTTCACTGAGTCTACATTCCTTTTCTCATGTCTTTCAAGTTAAAATCGTTGCACAGAGTTTGACATAGCCTCAAGTTCATGATCAAGTTTAGAGTAGTGCTTTCTAAGTTGCCTATGTTTCGTTTGAGGACTAGTTAGCTAATGCCTTTACCAAAACTCTTCCTCGTAGCCGCTTCATCAAACTTCAAACTAAGATTGGACTTTCTTTCTAGAACTCTATCTTGCAAAGGTGTTAGGAATGCCCTATGTGGGAAAGACATTTTTAATGTATTTCATTTATTTTGAACTGATTAATACTATTTTAAAGGTTATTCATTATATTGCTATATGTTTACATCTTATTTATATGTTAAAGTAAATGCAAGCAAATATGACTCATTGACTGCTTGTTATTAAATTGTTAGAATATTACATACAATGTAATACTATTTTAAAGGTTATTCATTATATTGCTATATGTTTACATCTTATTTATATATTAAAGTAAATGCAAGCAAATATGACTCATTGACTGCTTGTTATTAAATTGTTAGAATGTTACATACAATGTAATTTTGTATGCGAGAAGATAATGTTCTAAAATAAGTAATCTAAATCTATAGTTTGTAGTTTATAGGGTTAGAGTGAACATCTAACTCATGTTAAGACTATTATGTCATATAAAGCCAATTGGGAAGACAGTTTATCTTGATTGTCTATAGTATTTAGCTCCTGAGTATAGACATAGATATGTCGCTTGATGGTGCCATATTGGATTTGGATTAAAGTACAATTAATCTACGTAGTTTGCATGAGTGGATTAATTCACTTTTGACATTCATTATGTAATAACCTTAATCCTAACTAGGTAAATTGCTTCATATGTATGACTTGTATACTTTGATGTTCCAAAGACTAAAGCGTTTTAGAGGTAATAAGTTTATAGATCAGTTCGTTGGTTACATGACTTATATACGATGAAGGGTTTGTTAATAATTATGGAATCATAACTCTAATGAGGAGTAAAGGTTATCCTCTTAAAGGTATTATATTAGATGTAAAAATAGATAAGACCCGAGATCATTTGCTTGGCAGATGATTTCTTATACATATATGGTTAACAAACATTTTCTTAATCGAATATATAATGGATCTATAAGGTAGCATGATTAATAGATCAAATGGAACTTGACCTAAGTTTGATTATGGATATTATATAAGAGTGTGCATAGGTCATTGGATGATAATTAATCACTAGCTTGCATAATACAGTATATAATTGAGAATACAGTGTCAAGTTTATAGTGATGTGACTCTAAAACTAATAATTATGTAATGAGTTTATTCGATACAGAATAATAATTACATGAATTATTATAGCCTATATTATATATGTCCAATCGGTTAATTTACTAGTTCCGCATAATTTCTTAACAAATGCTAATTATTTGGGGTATTTTTTTATTACTTATATTCTTATATTTAGTGAAAAGAAAAATCCAGATCACCTATATTTAGTGTAAGCGTTTTTCTCTGAAAGTCAAGGACAAAATTATAATTTTTTTATTCAATAAAGGGGATAAATATTTCATTTGTGTAAGTATTTATTTTGGAAGATAAGATTTGAAATTTAAATTTTGAAATATGAGATTGATTTAAATTTAGAAAATCTTGTTTAAATAAATATCTTGAAATTTAAAAGATTATTCTATTTGAATTTGAATTAAACAAAATCTTGTTCTAGCACACTAATAAGGTTTAGCTACATTTGGATTTTGAAGACAAGATTTTCTCTTAATTTGATTTTTGTTTTGGATAAGAGATTACACAATTATTTAAATTCAAATAAAGTTGCTATGATTTTATTTTAAATTCAAACTAGACTTATAGAAAATTTTCCATGCAAATAAAATCACAAGATTTTGGAGTTTGAAATTTGAATCAAATTTTGAATCCCACAACCTATGGAAGCCGAATATTTCCAAGTTCTTTGCCCTAAGGAAGATTCGGTCATACAATAAGGAAGAGAGAGAAAAAATCTTTTCTGAAATCCTATTTAAAATTTGAATGCTCCTAACCTTGTGGTGGCCAAAATTTTGAGGGCTTCTCCTCTAGGAAGAATCAGCCATGATGTGAGGGAGAAGATAGAAAAATCTTTTCTTGAGTCCTATTTAAATTCTGAAAGCCACCTAGTGTAATTTATAAATAGGACCCTCGAGACTCTTATGTTCTTTAGACCACATACTCTTAGGTGAGCGAATTTATTATTATACCTCTCACTTATAATAATAAATTCTTAGATATCTGAGAGGTTGGAGGGAGACAAGCGGCACTAAAATACCAATAAAGAAACTGAGTGTCCACACACTCTACCGTTAGGAATTGGAAAATAATAAAGAACGCTAGTTGGTTGAAACCTTTCGGTCACATCCTCCAGTGTTCCCGATGTTTTTCTTCGTAAGTATAATGATTATTGAATAATTTATTATATATGATAATACAAGTTTTTAACAATCTTAAAAATTGTTTAAAATTCCGCTGTATATGTCTTACTATTTTTCCTACAAAAGGCATATTAGAGAATCTACGTATTTATGTAATCATAATTTTTTATTTTTTGTATTTATTGCAAATCATGTAATTAGTTTTTTAGTTTAGGTTTATATGATTTTATTTGATTTGTAAGATTATGAAAGTTGATTTGTAATTATAACAGTTAGATTAGAAAAGTCGATTTCTTGTAACTTCTATATATTTAGAATCACATCAATTAAAGCATTTTCCAATTCCTATAATTGTATCAAGGCAATTTTATACCATCCCGATTGAGCGTCAAAGCGTCCAAGAATATTCTATAAATTCATCTTGAGATTTTATGGTGCTAGCAAGAGGACTTAATGGACCTACATAATCGAAGTTCAAATAATTAGGCTATCATAACTAACTTTTGTTTAAACCACTCTTAGAGACATATTTTGTATTTTAAATTTACATGTGCCTAAAGTTTCATATTTTAAAATGTTTACTCGATTTCCTAGATTTTAAATAAATATTCATTTCATTCACTAAAACCGATTTTTGGGCGTAACAAAAAATCACATGGATTTTGTCTTGTTGATGGAGTTGGAGATTTTTTTTGACATGTATTCCAATTGTTTGGTGTGACAATATGGGAGCAAACTCACAGCAGGCCATTCTCTCATATCTCACTAAATGTCTTACCCCCTGCCTCATATGCAAATGTGTGTGTGTGTGTGTGCATATATATTTCACTGTCATTTTTTGGTGATAGTAATATTTTACATCAACAAACAAACATAATTACTTTAGTCTTTGTTGCCTTTTTTCGTCATTGTGCTCATAAACTTCCTCAGCTTAATCTTGAATTTGCTAATCAAACATTTTTTGAAGGCAATGGAACCAAATTACGATATTCTGCAAGAGCCCAAATTGGGAAGATATTCCTATACGCTGCATAATGCAACATGCAGTTCCTCATGAAAACTCCCATAAGTTCCTGCAATTAATTTAAGTAAGTGTAACCCCATAATTAGTAAACATTTAAGATATGAATATGATATAATATTACTACAATATGCATCTGCATATGCAAACTTATCAGTCCTTACGAAGTTACACAAAAATACATATAGTTTAACTTGAAGGGTATGTACCTGTTGCGGAAAATCGCCGTCTTCCAGTTGAGAATTGATCAACAGTTTTGCAGCACGGTGAATAGGAGTCGGATCTCTCTCAGCCTAACAACATTTAGAAAATGTATCGTGAAATTGAATAACATTTAGAAGAAGTGCAATTTTAAATGTCAAACCATTTACTAACCTGTCTACCATGAATCAAGCCCATCAATGCACATGCAGTTTGAACCAAATTTGAGTGGTCTCCTTCAAAAGGTGTATAAACCTGTGATTGGAGGGAAAAAAAGATTATTCAATATACCAAGAAAGCTTAAGCATTAAAGAATAATCAGTAAAAGAAAAAAGAAAAAAAATATATATATATATACACTCACTTAATTCTTACCTTGTTTGTGCAAGAAGTGTAGCTCTCCGCCCAACCTCCGTCCTCCCTCTGTGTTTTGAGTAAAAAGTCAACAGCTCTACGGACAACCTCGCAATTGTTGTAGTGTCTACCGGCAGCCTCCAAGCCTCTAATGGCAAACCATGTGCCATAGAAGAAGCAAATTCCCCAATTTCCATACCAAGAGCCGTCTGGCATTTGCGTGTCTTCAAGGTAGTTAGCGGCGTTGGTGATGAAATTATCAATCTCCTTTCTTCTATGTCCTGGATGTAACTTCCTAAATAAATTCAATGCTTGGATTGAGGAGGAGGTGCACTCAATATACCTATATTGCAATCACATCTTTAATTAAGTGCCAAGTGGTCATGTCTAATTCATTGTCATTTACAAAAAAATTTGTAAAAAAGAAAAAGAAAATCAAACAACGAAAAGGGGTTATCGTATTTCTTACTCGTATTCGATGACAAGGTCCTCCAAAAACTCTACAGGATTGAGCCACTGCACATTGGAAAATTTCAAGTATAATTTTACTTAACATTAATCTGTCAACTCAATAACAGGATTCTTTTGCAAATCAATTCTTTCCAACTAAATTTTTATGGTTTACCTCCAACCATTTTGGAGCTCCTGTTGGCTCCCAGGCTGATACACCACCATTTGGACTCTGTTTTTGGTTTACAGAAGAAATTCAACAATCAATACTCTTATACATACATACGTATTTAAGTATATATAACTATAAATAAGTTACACCGGTTCCTCCTTACTTACCTGTAGCGAGAGTATGACATTAACAGAATCAAACATGTGCTCAGCAACCATTGGCTCACCCACCATGTCTGAAGGCATCTTCGCGAGCAGTAGGCAACACTGAAATATCAACGAAAAATTGTTTTCATTCTTAAAAATTCTTGCCAAACATAGCGTTAAGGTTCTTTATGAATATAGCATAACAAATTCATGATAAAAGTTAAAAGCATATTAACTAAATTACCTTTAGACCTTCTGCAGTACTATCAGAAACTTGCCATCCATGATCTCGGTCTGAGAAAGTCCATGCTCCTTTCGAGATATGGCGAAAATGGTCTAAGTGGTCTGGAGGGTCCTCCCTAACCTGAGACATTTTTGTGAATTCGTGTGCTTTCATCAATACCGGTGCAATTTCGTCGTTGATGTTGCCAGCAAGTAGTGCTTGAATGGTGAGACTGCAGTCCCATGCTTGACTACCAAAAGTCTTACATAGATTTCATAAATGGACATCGAAAATCAATATTACGAACTAGTAGCTGCGAACACAGTAATCACTTCCAATAGTATTTATAATTAGTTTACTTACTTGCGTAGCAAGTCCATCTTCTGCTATCCATAAGTAATCTACAACTCTCGGAATATGCTTCTTGAAAGCTTCTCCATTCGGATCTTCAGCCCAGCAAGCAAGCATCATCAACGACTGTATGAGATATTTAACAAAAAGAAATCATAAAATTTTTTTCTAATAGAAAAGGAAATATTAAAAACGATGAGAATGTGTTTTATTTACCTTCTCAATAGATCCGATGGTGATATATCGACTATTTTCGTCCTCATAATGGATGAGTTCTATTACTTTCTGAATTGCTTTCTCCCTTATCTTGTTAAAGGGGTAAGTATTGATAACAGACTCCCCAATGTAGTAGACACTGTCCCATAAGAGACGTTGTACTCTGCCATGGGGATAGTAGTTATCGACCTTAGCACAGACATGGCGCATTTTGCTCCACTTAATATTTTTGTAAGGTTCGTTGTAGATTTCTGCTCTCAACTGCTGAATGAGTGGTGTGATTAAACCAACAAATTTTCTCCCATAAAAGTATGACATTGGCATGAAAGTCAATCGGCAATAGCAGAACATTTTTGCTGCAATTTTCATTCAACAAAATGTATGACAGTAATATAATAGAAATAATGTTATATATGGAAAATTCATATAGAAAACGAGACATATATAGATGATAACTTACATGGATGAAGAGGTACTACGGAAGGGTAGAACCAAAACTCTGGAGGCATGGGGTTGCATCCATCCCACTCATACACACCAAGTATCTATAATTAAACACAACCAAATCAAGTGAAATGAGATTATATGTTACTATCTGCAATATACCTCAGCAGTTTGCTTTTAACGAAAAGAAGTTTAAAAAAAAAAAAAAAAATGTTGCATAACGGAAGATATCAATCCATATGTATAAATTCAAGCAGGCATACCGCCATCCAAGTCTTTCCCCATGAGCCAGAGCCCATTGCACCGCCATTGTCAAGAATCCACTTGCGAGCTCTAGTGCAGGCATTGTCAAGGCCACCGTCCGGGCCTTCTCCGAGAATGCGCATGGCGAGGTAGTTTAGAACCGTGCACATCATCATGCTTGGACCCTCAATGTGCAACCCCCACCCTCCGTCTTCGTTTTGGTGACAGTACATGTACCACAACATTTCCCTTTTGTGATGCTCGTTGAACACAGTGTCAAGGGTACCAGAGATGTACATGCAAAAAACCTGAAATTTCATTTAAATTTGTATACATTATAAAATAATTAAACCTAATTAAAACACTAACAGTCAAAAAATTTTATGGCCTTAGAAGCTGATTAAAAACTCAGTACCAATGGAGCGCTGAAAAACATAACGCCGGCATTTTCCGCAGGCCAATGGCCGTGTGGCGACTGCAGGGCGGACCAGAAGTTAATGGACCTCCTCATGGCGGCATCCGCTTTTTGAAATGTGGTTTCCTCACCATCCTCAACTTTCACTTGGGGAATTGTTTGTTTGAAATTTTTCTCCCTTAGCATCTATATTTACTCAAAAATTGAAGTAACATTTATAAAAATGTAGTATGGATGGACAAGTTATAACGTACATGTAATAGTATTCATTATCGAATAAACAAAATATATATATATATGGCATTCTTTGATTCACAATTTCGCAGAATATACAACTTTTAGGATTATCTCGCAAATTTTGTTTAAGTTATGTCATAAAATGGAAGCAATAGAGTCAAGTATGGCTTTCTTTTTTTTTTTTTTCTTTAATTTGAAAGAAACAGAGTCAACTATGCTAAATACATAGTTTAGCTCGAAGCAAAAATAAAATAAAATAAAATAAAAGTTGATAACGACTACTATAAGTGACTTGTGAATTGTGATGTTGCCTGTTGTTTTGAAATACAGATGTCAAATAATTATTTTTAAATTGAATTCTTTAACATTAAAAGATACTTTTTTCAGCAAGAAACAAGAGAGAGTGAGAAAGAAAAAGAGATGTGGGAGTTGTCTGAAGTACTAGGACTAGGCACATCGTTGGACCACCGATCCTGAAAATTAGTTGTGGGGCTTGTATTGGTATAGGTTTTTTAATGAGGGTGGTTGTGTTTGGCAAGATGACTTCATTGGGACAAATATGTTTTCATTTAGAGGATGGAATCTATATAGCTTAGAGCATTTTTTGGCATATTTCTCGTGTAGTGATTGTCCTCTTTCAGGGTTTTGTTCCAAATGGTGGTGGGCTTTTATGGAGGCAGCGGTATCGGCTCCAAACGTTGACGATGATGGTGCATGTTTTCCACATTCTACTGCTCAAAGGCATCTCGTCGGCTTTGCCGTTTGTCTCCTAAAGTGTTTTTCCTACTCTGATGATCATCTTGTTAGTTGTACCTTTATTAAAGGCTTGTGGCAGTTGTGTTTTAGGCTCTAGTTATTTATTTTTTAGTCTAATAAAGACATCAATTTTTTTGCCTTATAGTTTTAGGATTTTCTTTGTAATAATGGAGGTGGTTCTTCCATTATTTGAGTTAGTTTTTGATCTACAAGATTTAGGTCATGATGAGTTAAAAGATCCATTACATGATACAGGCTCTTGATGGATCGAAAGCTTCTATCAATTATAGTGGTTTCAAAAAGATCCTTATAGGTGCTCAAATTGATGTGTCGATGATTTTTTTTTTTTTTTTTGATATTGGGTCTTGTCTTATATCATTTTTCTTGTAATTCATTAGAATTTACTAATGGAACTGATTTTTTTTATCAAGTGTTTTTGTGTTGTGTATCATAGGATCATCCGCATTATTTTTATATCTGTAAGATTTTTTAGTTTGAAAATTATATTTTTAAATTAAAAAAATAAAAGATACTTTTTAAACAACTAAAATTATGTATGAAGACATGAATTTAGGTTCCATTTTGTGAGATAGGAAAATATAATAATGAAAAAAGAGCCCACTGCTCCACCAAAAAGGGGGGAAAAAAGATGGTTGTATATGGTAGGGATTTTATATATGGTTGAATATATAGGAAATCATGTTTTTATTTTGAATATGACCAAAAAAAGATCCTCATATATATTTTTTGGGATGAGAATTTATTTTTAATTGAAATGAGGATGAGATGTTAAATAACAAAAACTTATCCAATTCAAAAAATGAAAAAATAAATAAATAAAATAAAACCAAAAGACTTGTTATTTCATTATGCCTAATTGTCTACTTTGGCGGTTCAGTAATATTATACCTGATTATACTAAAAGGTACAGAGTTCGAATTTCCATCCTTAAATTAAAAAAAAAAACTACTTTTTATAATATTCTAACTATGAGTTAGTTTTTATAATAACTACTTGGAGAATGCACTAAACACCTGTGAAATTTTTTAATTATAAGTAGTGTAAATTATATAACAATAATTTTAATGCAACCTTAAAAATAAATGTAAATTAATTTTTATATATCTCATCGGGGAAAAAAATCACATAATAGAGACAAAAATAAAAGAAAAAAATTTGGTGATTTTTATTTAAAATAAATGATATAAGATTCTAAAGAAAATGATAAAGAAAGTGGGTGAAAAACGTTTTGGACGTAAAGAAGAATAGAGAATTTCTGAATTTGAGGCGTAAAGAAATCTATGTTTAAGGTTTTATTTGCCCAACTATAAACAGTTTGCTAACGAGGTGTTTTTAGATAAATTACCTCCAAGATACAATAAATCTATGAATTTAGAAAGCAGTAATCTTATTAAATTCCAAAATAAAAGATAAAACTAATATTATAATTAGAGATTTACTTATGACCAAAACTCATGTCTATTTTAAAGAGTTATCTCTAGTGAAAATGTATTTTTTCATTAAAAACATATCTGATTTAAACAAATATAACTGTTAATCAATAGACAAATAAATCTAACCATTGGATTATTATTATTTAATCAATGATTTATATCAAAACTAAAAACGTTCAAATTTGACTGTTAGATCTTGCCTGATCAGATCAATGGTCTAGATTTAAATTGGAAAATACAGTAAATAAAAAAGAGTTCCATAGCTCCTTGTGTAGGTATTTAGTGTGCCCTAAAAAACACCCTAAACGCCCAATCGCTCTTGCACGTGCATGTGGTGGTATATGGTAGTGGTATAAATCCATTGTACATAAGTAATACTTAACCATTATTTATTTCTATTTATACTGTTATTTTTGCTTGTATTCTTCCAATACGGGACTTTTAGTTTTCTCATTATCCAATGGTAATTTATGTGTTTATTTATTTATTTATTTGTTATTTATTGGTTTTGGACCACAAGCCACGTTCAACCAACTATGGCCAAGATCGTGGTTGCCGATTATCCAAGCTTATTGTATATTATAAAAAATTTTCCATGCTGGTTTCGTTCAAACGCCACAAATATAGTATGAATCAAATTCCGTATCTAAAGTCGGTGTAGGGCAAATCCCCTCCGACATTATTTCCCAAGATCGGTGGAAAAAGATAGCTAATTTTTGTAACCCCACCTAAAAACGACCAACCAAGGCAGATATATAAATTACTAAAGTGATACACATGTCTTTTTCTAATTACTTAGAATCAACGTAACTTTAATAAGTAGAACAGAAAACGTGACATTCCTATGTGTGTGTGTGTATATATGTATATATGTAGACACACACTAGAATCACAACTTAATTACCCGTAAATAATATCACTATAAGATTTAAATTCAAGTTCAAAATTTGAACCCTCCACCTCTTTATAAAAAAAATAATAATTAGGATAATACAAAATTAATATTTGGCTTAGATACATATCAGACTTAAGAAAACAATACTAAGGGGTGTTTGACACTTCAATGAGAATAAACACCTTTTCATTTTTTTTTTTAAATTACATTTGACTGACCAACATATTTTCAAATATACTTCGGATGTCACGGTGATATTGTTAATTTACATCTTTTTTTCTCTCTTTTATTTTTAAAAAACTCAAATTTTAAAAGTCTACAATTTTTATTATTTTAAATCGAAATAAGATAATTATTGTATCCAATACTCACAACAATAATACATATGAAATAATATCCTACATAATGTTTGTGGGGGTGTTTTATTTAAATTTTTACAACCATTATTGATTCAGGGGTGTTTAAAAACTTAAATGAAAAATTTAATAGTTGATACGTGAACACTTAATTTAAAAAAAAAAAAAAAAAAACACACATTCGTGTGAATACGTAATATTGAATCATGTAACTAGAGCTTTAGCCCTGTTGATCCCTTAAAATTGACAATGAATTAAATTAGCAATATTTTATTTTTTGTCGAATTAATAATTAATTAATTAGAGAGTCCTCCATAAAGCTTGAAACATATACCTGGAGACGCCAAATGAGGTCACTGCAGGGCTTGACCTTGTAGCGGTTTCTGTAGAAATTCTGGCGAGCATCTTCCACTTGAGCTCGCTCTTCCGGAGTTCCGGCGTTCGGATCGAACTCGAATATCTGTCTTCCCAAGAAGTTGTTTGTGCTGAACAAGTATGGATCTTCTGCACCCGTTCCATACTTAACCTTCCACATTCTTCTTCTATCAAATTATTCCCTTGGAAGCTTCTAATAGGAGAAGTATTGGACTAGATACTCTGGTGCCTGCAAAGTTGAAGCCATTACATAATGTGTGACGTTATAATTACAATAGTTCAAAAAGAATATATTGTCTATATATATATATATAAGCACAAAATACATACATACATACACAGAAATAGAAATACATAAAGATGTGTATTTATAAGCATCTGTACTGAAAACTCATGTCGCATACTCAGTATTACTAATAATACGGAAAATTTCAATGTTGTGACATAAAAAAGGAAAGAGAAAAAGAAAAGGTGTGTGGATTTAATGTTAAAAGAAAAAGAAACTGAAAAGGGTTTTGAATTTAATGTTCGTATGGAGAACTGGAAAAAGAAGATGGAGAAAACCAGTAGGTTACCGATGGAGAAGAGCCTAGACCGAAATAATTATAGAGAGGGAGTGATATAGAGATAGAAAGAGAGATAAAAGATGTCTATCTGATGCATCGAAAACCAATCTATATATCTATTTATGCACCTTTACGTACCATTTACTGCACATAAATTAGTGAGATAATACTTGAAAAAGCCACATTTTTTCAATAACATAATATAAAATCCTCCATCTTTAGATGTGGATCTGCTCAGATGTGGATGCCTTTGAAGGTTGATCTGATGGTGGAGAAAGAGATCATGTGTATCTATCCTTTTTCTTTTTTCTTTTTTTCTTTTTTAAATTGAATTTGGTTTAGTACATCTAAGGACGATTATAGTTGATGGTAGCGGAGATCTAGAGGATCTCAAGCATCATGGTGTAACCATATTTTCTAGTTAGGACGCTAGCATTCGGGAATTTCAGGAATGGGATTTTTAAATATTTAAATTTTAAATAATCAGTTAAGATTGTCTAATATCTATAACAATATTTACAATATTTGAAAATTATCTTTATATTCTAATTCAAATATTAAATATTTAAATTTAAATATTAAATAATATTTATCTTTTAAGAGCCTATAAATACATGAGAATAAGCCTTTAAAAACCTGTAGGAAAAAATCGTTATAGTACGCAGTAGAATTTAAAAAAAAAATTCAAAGATCATTAAATAACTCATGTTGCCATATACAATAAATTATCAATAATCATTATACCTTCGAAGGAAAATAGCAAGAACGTCAGAGGAAGTAACCAAGGGGTTTCAACCAATTAGCCTTCTTTACTATTCTCTAATTCCCAAATGGTGGAGTGTGTGGGTACTCAGTTCCTCAATTAGTATTCTATTGCGGCTTGTCTCCTTCTAACCACCCAGATCTTTAAGAATTTATTATTGCTAGTGAGATGTACAATAATAAATTTGTTCACCTAATAATCTGTGGTCTAAAAAAAATTAGGAGTGCCAAAACCATTATTTATAAAATTGCATTAGGTGATGTTTTGAATTTTGAATTAGACCAAGAAAATATTTTTCTCTCTCCCACCAACCTAAAAACTGATTCTTCCAAGCAAAAAATCCCTATAGAAATTTGGTCTCCCAAGGTCAAGGGGATTCAAAATTTAAAACGAATTCAAACAAGATTTTTCTCTCTCCTTTTTCCACACAAAAACCGATTCTACCCTGTGAATTTGTACACAAAAGAATTCGGCCATAGGGATGCTTGTGATTCAAAATTTGATTCAAATTTCAAACTCCACAAATCTTGGATTTTGTCAACATGGATAATTTTCCACAACTCCAATTCAAATTCAAATAAAATCATGACAACTTTATTTGAAATTCATATAATCGTGTAATCTCTTATCCAAAACAAAATTTAAATTCAAATTTGGAGAAAATCATGTCTTCAATCCTTATCTAATGTGGACGCTACCTATGTCTGTGCCAAGACAAGATTTTCAAAATTCAAATTAATCTCATATTTATCTTTTGAAAGATAAATACAATTAATTTAAATTTCAAATCTTATCTTCCAAAATAAGTATTAATTAAATATTTATCCTATTTATTAAATAATATAAAATTACAATTTTACCCCTCCAACACCTAGATAAAAATGCCTAAACCATATGGGAGGGTAATCTGGATTTTTCTCTTTACTAAATGCAATAAAACAAGTAATAAAGAATATCTCAATCAATTGCCATCCGTTAAGGAATTATGTGAAGCTAGTAGAGAGACCAATTGGATATATATAATATGGGCTCAATAATCCATATAACTATAATTCTATATCAAATAAAACCGTTACAATTATTTGTTTCAGAGTCACACTACTATAAACCTGAAATTATACTCTCAATTATATATCGTATTATGTAAGCTAATGATAAGCTATCATCCAATGACCTTATTATATATGCAAAACCTTCATATGGTATCCATGATCAACCTTAAGTCAAAGTCCATTCGACATATTAGTCAAGCTTTTTAAAGATCCATTATACTCTTGAATGAGAAAATGATTATAAGTCATCTGTCTAGCAAACGACCTAAGGTCTTATCCATTTTCACATCCAGTATAATACCTTTAAGAGGATGACCTTTACTCCTCATTAGAGCTATGATTCCAATATCTGTAAACGAACCCTCCATTGTTCGTAAGTCATGTACCTAATGAATCGGTCTATAAGCTTACTACCTCTGAGACGCTTTAGCCATTGGAACATTAAAGTACACAAGTCATACACATGATGCAATTCATCTACTTAAGATTAAGGTTATTACATAATGAACGTCAAAAGTGAATTGATTCACTCAAGAGAACTATGCAGATCAATTATACTTTGGTCTCGATCCAATACGTCACCACTAAGCAACATATCTATGTCTCTACTCTGGAGTCAAAGCTCCAGACAGTTAAGATAAACTGTCCCCCTAATTGGCTTTAGACAACATAATAGTTTTAACATGAGTTAGTTGCTTGGCCTAATCCCATAGACTACGGACCATAGTTTAGACTGCTTACTTTAGAACGTTGTCTTCTTGCATACAAATAGCCATTATATGCAACATTCTAACAGTTTAACACAAGCAGTCAGTGAGTCATATTTGCTTATATTTACTTTAACATGTAAATAGGATGAGGATACATAACAATGTAATGAATAACCTTTAATATAATTTTATTGTCTAGTTTAAAATAAATGAAATACATATAAAATGTCTTTCCTGCTTAGGGCATTCCAAATAAAACCCAACTCACAATTTAGCACATTATACCATTTGTAATTCTAAGAATATAATAAAAACTTTAAGCACTGAATAGAGGACGTAGTCTTCCCATTCACATCGAACCTCCATAAATCTTTATATTCTCTATTTTTAGCACTTTACTTTTACTGTATTTTGTCTTGTCTTGCGTCTGTGATAGTTTTTAGGGATCTCCATCACCAGTAGTTTTGTTAGGTGAGTTTTGCCTATCAATAATTGGTGCTAGAAGGAAGGCTTGAGCCTTCAAACCCTAATTAACTAGTGAAAAAACACCATTGAGAATGGTCAAATGGTGAGATACTGAAACCCTACCATTGAGAATATGGAGGTTCCTGCAGAGAACCCACCACCTACAGGCCGTGTGCCAGAAAGGTCGACAACTAGGTCGGCAGTGCTTGAGGCCTGTCTAGGAGAATTGACTAGACGGTCATAGAATTACAAGAAGAAGTAACATTGTTGCTTCAAGTCTAGCAACAATAGAACAACAATGTTGCAATGAGAACCATTGTCCATCAAGACAACCTCATTGTGAATGGCTCTGGCCATCCCCCTATGGCAGCTGAGAATGTTTAACAACTAGAGGCGTAGAATGATGCTCAGAAGCAACTAGAGAGACATTGAATGGAAAAGGTGGAGATGTCACCGACCTACGAGCGGAGACGTATGAACGATCTATCGATAGCCTATATATGAGGTTTCGTAGGAGGAATTGTTGACGGGAAAAGAGTTAGACCACGCAACAACAAGAGATAAGAACTAACCTACCTTCGAGGCCACCAGTAATGAATCTAGTCATTGACTCAGGGACAACTTAAAATTTGGGCCAATCCACTCCTTAAAGTAGTGACCTCAGGGATCATATTAAGTCTAGGCAAATTTGGAAGTAGGAAACCCATGTTGTCGCCTCCATCCTAGTCCTTGGATAAAAGATAATCAAAAACATCTTAAACCATTTGAAGGAGCTGGAAACTCAAATGAATGGGGAGCCTGAAGAAGAATAAGAAATCAGTCATCTATATTTGAATTTTAATAAATAAAATAGTTTTATTAAATTCATAAATATAAGTTGGGCTAGTGATTTAATTCAAAATCTAAATCTGAAGTACAATTGTAATAGTCCAAGTATCTAAACTATCTATATATGTTTATATATAAAGACTCTTATATATAGTGTATAGAGTAAACCACAAGATGCATTAAATAAATTCTCTCTATTTTATTGGACAAATAATTTATATTTTATATATAAAAAAATTTTGTTAAATCTATAAATATCAATGGGCCAGTGACTTAGCACATAGATGACGCACTCCTTTCCAATTTACTTCGCTATAAGGTTGAGTAAAAAGTTCCTCCCTTAATTGTAGAATCAGAGATGTGATCGGACCGACAAATCGTTTCCCATATAAATACAACATAGGCATGTAAACCAATCTACAGTAGCACCACATATTTGCTGCATGTATAAAAGATAATTAACAAACTGAAAAATACTGATTGATGTTTTCAGAATGCATGAAATAAGGGAAAATACGAACCTAGATGCATAGGAAGAAAGGAAGAAAGAATCAAAAATTCTGGAGGCATGCGGTTGCTCCCAGCCCAATAAAAGACACGAAGCATCTACAAAAAAATAATAGAACAAAATGACGTGCATATAAGATTTGATAGAAGTATCTACAAGAAGATAATGGAACAAAATGACGTGCATATAAGATTTGATAACATTTTGTGATCATGAATTCTCAAAAGCTAATTTTTATGAGATTTGGACATACTGAAAGCCAAATCTTCCCCCAAGAGGTTATATTTTTTACACCGCCATGATCAAGAATCCATTTTCTTGCTCTCGCACACGAATTATTTTTTCCACCATCAGGTCCTTCTCCAAGTATTCACATACAAATGTAGCTGAGGGCCGTGCAAAACTTGGTGCTATGGCCTTCTATGTGAAGTCTCCACGCACCATCTTCATTCTAAGGAGTGCAAATAAAATGTCACATAAGCGTAGGTTTAGTTCAAAAGGAATTTGACCCCATAATATAAACCTTATATATCTATATCTATGGAGAAGAGGATCGAAGTTGTGATAACCGAGAAATCTATACTCTCAAAAAATTTTGTACAAAATATGTAAATAAATGTACATATATAGTGAGACATGTTATTGAATACAAAACAGATGAAAATTTTGATTAACTGAGTTTTAATCAAAATTTGACAATGAATTAATGAATATAGTTTAAAAGCTAAGCATTAATTTAAATTAAGATATTTTAAAATTTAATAGAAAAGTATGTGGAAAATACATATAAAGAGATTAATGGCACACAAGTAAGCCACATTGATCAATGGCTAAGATTAGCTAAACAAGGCCTTGCAAATTTCAAAAAAAAATTAAAGAAAATGTGAGGGAGGAGGAGCCACGTGGAGGGCCTTAAGCTAAGTGGCTAAGTGGATTAAGTGAATTAATTCACTTAATGAGCTGCAAAGCAGCCGGCGAAAAGAAAGAAAGAGAAAGAGAGAAAGAGAAAACCGAGAAAGAAAGAGAAAAGAAAGGGAAATCCAAACAAGTTCGAATTTTTCTCTTCAAGCAGCAGATCGATCAAGAAATCAGCCAAGAATCAGCAACAAGAAAATCTCAAGCTTCAAAGTAAGGTAAACCCTCGTTTTCTCACATTTTTCTTGGGGGAAAATCTGGGGTTTTGAGAGGAAAAAGGGAATGTGAGTAAATCGTGTTGAGATTTTCGGTTAAAATCGAAACATGGTTCGAGTCTAGTTATTTTAAAACACAAATCTATGAGTTGAAGGTGTAGAAAACCAAGTTTAGTGAGTTTCTACAAGAAAGTTCAGATTTTTCAAAAGTTGAGTCAAGGGATTTTATGAGCAAAATATGGAATTTTGCTTATGAAACCATGAATTTGTGACAGTAGAAATGTAGTCTATATCTCAAAACGATTTTATTGAGATCGATTTTGAGTGTAAGAAGTAGAACAAAGGCCATAAAAGCCTTAGAAAATCAGAGTAAAGCAGTTCGGACCCAGAATCTTGATTCTGGCATGAACACGGGCGTGTACATGGGCATGTACAAGGGCGTTTTCAGTACACGGTCCCGAACATGCCTACATGCACAACCGTGTTGCAAGAAAATTCAGACCCGAGAGGTACACGACCAAGAACACGGCCGTGTATCGGGCCGTGTCAAGGGGCACACGGTCAAGGGAAAGGCGTGTAGCAGACCATGTTAGACAATAGGAAAACACGGCTAGAAACATGGCTGTGTAAGTAACCGTGTAAGCATGCACGTATAGTTCAGAGGAGTACACGACCAGAGACACGCCTGTGTAGGAGGGCGTGTTCGAAGCCAAAGAGAAAAAAAAAGAGTCTGGAAATAGAAATTTCATGTTTTACCATGTTTCCAGTATAAGATGAATATTGAAAATAATCAGTGATTATTCCTCTATAGAAGTTCAAGCCAGAGACCCCGATACAGCAGTCCCAGAGTAGCAGAAGCTTACGCTTGCAGATTTTCTGTAAGTTCAAGCATTGTCCTGATTGCAACGTGGACAATCTTATTATGTTTAAGATATTATGTATATTATTTAACGTGTATGTTAAACATTAATTGTCTACATCACGATATTCAGGTCAATTCATGTCAGTTACATGTCAGTTCATGCCATGCATGTAGAGTTTCATTTTCAGTACACATGTTAGACAAGTACCAGAATATGAAAACAGGTAGGTACACAAGGCACCCTAGTGTGTTAATATAACTCACACCCCAGTAATTCATGTAACAGGTTCCGACTGTGGGGGCAATCAATATGCTACCCAGTTGGAACACCAGCAAGATGGTAATTAAACCAGTTATTGGCTTATCAGCCTATCGACCCACAGGGAGGTTTTCATGTTTAGCTTCAGTTAAGACTGAGGAGGTCAGCATTAAAGTACTGCTCCCAGTTGTGTTAACATGTCGGTAAGACCAATCAGGGGCGCAAAACCAGAACTAAAATATCAGATAATGTCCTAAGACTAATCTTTCAGCCATGAGCATGTTTTACAAAGTTCAGTTTCATGCATGAGCACAGCAGTATAGCATGTCATGTTTCATGTTTTTATGTTTGAACTTACTGAGCCCGTAGCTCATCAGTTTGTTCACATGTTACAGGTAAGAGACATGTTCACCAGTAGTATACGATGGAGGACGAACAGGGTAGATGCATGCCGGGGAGGATTGGGCGAGGGATATTGGTCACCATTAGTCTTCCACTGTATAGTTTTGAAATTTAAATCATGTAATTTCAAAAAGAACAAGATTTCAAGTTAAGATTATGTGATAGGGGAATCATGATCCATGTGCATGTTATTTTGTTAACATGATTTCCTTATCACATTTTCGAACAGTTCATGATATTAAGAAAAAAAAATTTATTCCGTAAATTAGCAAGCAAGTTTTCTAGTTCAGCATGATTGCCGGCGACCCTAGAGGCTTGCATATTATTGCGGTTAACTACAGAGTTGACTGTAATAGCACTGTAGGGTCTCGGCAGCAGGGCGGGCCGCCACATTTGTTATCAGAGCAGTAACGATGGTTCTAGTTTAGGATACCAAACGTAGACACATTTGGTATCAGAGCCCAAGTTTTAAAATGGGTCTAGTTTAGAATACTTACTATAATCACAGTTAGTATTATCAGAAAAGTTGTTAGACCATATCCCGCATGACCCCGTGCATGTCCTGTTCGCCGATCCAAGTAAGTTCAGTTTATGTTAAGATCAGTAGCTAGTTATGCATGAAAGTAAAGGTCTGTAGAGACCTATACTTTGTAGTAAGTATGAGATGATATGATAATGCAAGAAATGATATGAATCCTTTTTATACAGGATCAAATACAAGTTCATCGTGTGATTCTAGGATATAAAGTAGCACGATGGAAAATCAGGGCCAAGGCCAAAGAAGGAGAAGGGGACGCCCATCTCTAACTCAGCGATTAGAAGAGATGCAAGCTCTTCTAGAAAATCAGATGAGAGAAAATGCAGAGTTGAGACAGAGGTTAGAACAGCTAGAACAGGGACAGGGATCAGTAGGGACTCCTGCACAACTGGCAGCTGAGGCAGAACAAGTAGTGCCACCGACAGCACCAGAAGTGGTTCAGGAACCACCGGTTAGGGTGAATCCAGAGCCATTATATGAGAGATTTCGGAAGATGAGGCCTTCAGAATTTGAGGGTTCAACAAATCCTCTAGAAGCAGAAGATTGGCTTTCTTCAATCCAGATGATTATGGAGTTTATGAGACTCACGGATGAAGAGAAAGTCTTATGCACATCCTTTGTTCTAAGGAGGGACGCAAGATTTTGGTGGGACACAGTCCGCATGAGGAGGGATGTGACCACAATGTCATGGGCGGAGTTCCTGGAGGAGTTCAACTAGAAATACTATGATCCTGCATCACTCTGACCCTAGCAGAAAGAATTTTCAGAGTTACAGCAGGGTGACATGTCAGTCAGTGAGGTTTGCAGGAGATTTGATCAGCTCTCCCGCTTATGTCCGTATGTAGTGCCCACGGAAAGAGAGAAGATACAGAAGATAATAGGCATGTTCAGGCCTGAGATTTCTACCTTAATTGACATTAGTCCAATCCCGTCAATTTCAGTAGCTGACTGTGTTAGTCGTGTTTTGAGGGCAGAGTATCACCTAGCCCAACAGAAAAAAGAGAGGGAAAATGTCTGGGAAGCCAGGAAGAAAGAAAAGATCTTGGCTAAGGCCTCTCAACCTAGACAACACAGCAAAGGCAGTCAGAGTACAAGACCAGAATAGTCCAGCAATCCAGGCCCTCAATTCCAACAGAAGAGAAAGGGCAATTTCCAGGGAAACCAAGGTCACGAAAATAGAAGCCAGCCATAGAGGACTAGCACCACTACAGTTCCAAGTAACCCCACTTGTCAGAATTGTGGGAGGAAACATGTGGGTCAATGCAGAGCTGGCATGACTGCATGTTTTCAGTGCAGAAAAGAAGGCCATTTCATCAAGAATTGCCCTATAAACTGCCAGTTAGTATCAGGAGCAAACTCTTCACGTCCATAGCAGTCACAAGTTCATGCCCTCAGACTGAGTTATGAAAGCCCATCAGAAGTGCCTCCAGCAGTGCAAGAAAGACAAGAAAGAGCTCTATAGACAGATGCTAGGGTGATGGCCTACATTAGAGAAGAGGCAGAGGCAGGGACGTCCAACGTGGTGACAGGTCAGATTTCTGTCGCTAACCACTTGGCATCTGTTCTATTTGACTCTGGGGCCACCCATTCTTTCATATCATATGTATTTGCTGATAAACTAGAATACCCTAGAGATCACATAGGAAGAACTTTTAGAACTGCTCTCCCATCAGGAGAAATCATGTTGTCTGAGTACTGGTTACCTCATGTACCAGTAATCGTGGCAAATAGAGAGCTGTATGCAGAATTGATCATGATGAAGATCGTAGACTATGATGTAATCTTGGGAATGGATTTCCTAAGAAAATATCAAGCTACGATAGATTGCAGAAACAGAAGAATAGTGTTCAAGCCAGAAGATGAAGAATGTTTCGAATATGTTGGTTCTTCGAGAAGATCAAGTAAGATGATGATCAGTTCATTGAAAGCCAAGAAGCTAATAGCCAGTGGTTGTACTGGATATTTAGCTTATGTGACAGATACAGCAGAAGAGAAGACATTACAACCAGAAGATGTTCCTGTTGTCAGAGAATTTCTCGAAGTCTTTCTTGAGGAACTACCAGGAATACCTCCAGAGCGGGAAATCTCATTTGAGATAGAGCTTCTACCTGGAACAACACCGATCTCTAAGGCACCATACCGCATGGCACCACCAGTGGAGTTGAAAGAGTTACAAGTGCAGTTAAAGGAGTTACAAGTGCAGTTGAAGGATCTGCTTAACAAAGGATTCATCAGACCGAGTTATGCCCCATGAGGTGCTCCCGTACTGTTTGTCAAGAAGAAAGACGGGACGTTCCGCATGTGCATAGATTACCGAGAATTGAACAAGGTTACAATCAAGAATAGGTACCCATTACCTGGGATTGATGACCTGTTCGATCAACTCAAGGGTGTAGCAGTGTTCTCAAAGATTGATTTGAGATCAGGATACCATCAGCTGAGAATCAAGAAAGATGATGTTTTCAAGACAGTTTTCAGAACCCATTATGGGCATTATGAATTCCTAGTAATGCCGTTTGGGTTAACGAACGCGCCAGCCGCTTTTATGGACCTGATAAACAGAGTCTTCAAGGAGTATCTTGACAAGTTTGTCATTGTGTTCATCGATGACATCCTTGTATATTCAAAGACTCACACAGAGCATGAAACACAGTTAAGAGTTGTTTTTCAAAAGCTAAGAGAACATCAACTCTATTTCAAATTCTCAAAATGTGAGTTTTGGCTAGACATGATACATTTCCTCAGACATGTAGTGTCCAAGGAAGGAATTGCAGTGGATCCAGTCAAGATGGATGCAATCAACAAATGGCCTGCACCTAAGAGCGTGACAGAGATACGCAGTTTCTTAGGGTTAGTTGGCTATTACAGGAGATTTGTGGAAGGGTTTGCAAGATTGGCAGCACCTCTCACCACCCTCACACGCAAGGAAAAGAAGTATATATGGACAGAAGAATGTGAAAGAAGCTTCCAAGAGCTAAAGAGACCGCTGACAAGTGCGTCGATCCTCACACTCCCTACTGAGGGGGAGAAGTATGAAATCTACAGTGATGCTTCAAAAGTTGGTTTAGGTGTACTATTGATGCAAGATGGAAAAGTAATTGCCTATGCTTCACGTCAATTAAAAGAGCACAAGAAGAATTATCCCACCCACGATCTAGAACTTGTTGCAGTAGTGTTTGCACTCAAAATTTGGTGACACTATCTGCATGGAGCACAGTGCCAGATTTACACAGATCATCAGAGCTTAAAATACTTCTTCACACAGAAGGAGTTAAACATGAGGCAAAGAAGATGGTTAGAGTTGGTGAAGGATTATGACTGTGAGATCCTTTATCATCCAGAAAAAGCCAACCGAGTAGCAGACGCTTTAAGCAGAAAAGTGACAGTTCCGCAGCAGTTGCCTATTGACAGGTTGTCACGACCATTGCAGCAAGAGTTCATTCCCTCGAGCTAGAATTGATATCAGGAAAATTGTCAGCACTACAGCTGAAGTCATCATTGTTTGATGATATCAAGGAAGCTCACAAGCAAGATTCAGGTCTGACAGACTACCAAGAAGAGATGTCCACAGATGGATTAGTCATGTATCAGGAGAGAATTCATGTTCCAGTAGATGAAGAACTACGAAGGCAAATCATGTCAGAAGCTCATGAGACGCCATATTCAGTCTATCCTGGAGCTACCAAGATGTACCAAGACTTAAAACTGCAGTTTTGGTGGAAAAGGGATGAAATGAGACATTGCAAGATTCGTGAGTAAGTGCCTTACTTGTCAGAAAGTCAAGGCTGAGCATCAGCATCCTGGAGGAAAGTTAGAACCTCTGGAGATTCCAGAATGGAAACGGAAGAATGTTACCATGGATTTTATGGTAGGGCTACCCAAAACAAGAGGAGGACACGATGCCATTTGGGTAATCGTGGACAGGTTGATGAAGACAACCAGATTCTTACTAATGAAGATCACTTACTCATTAGAGAAGCTGGCACACCTTTATGTAGATCACGTTGTCAAGTTACATGGAGTGCCAAAGTCCATTGTATCTGATAGAGATGCACGATTCACTTCAAACTTTTGGTAGTGTGTGCAAAGAGCCATGAGCACAGAACTGAGGTTCAGTACAGCCTTCCATCCTCAGACAGACGAACAATCAGAACGGATTATCCAGACTTTAGAGGATATGCTCCGAGCATGTGTCATGGATTTTCCAAGAGCTTGGAATGAGAAGCTACCACTAGTGGAATTCTCATATAACAACAGTTATCAAGCTTCCATCAAGATGACACCATATGAGGCCCTATATGGAAGAAAGTGCAAATCACCCATTCACTGGTATGATCAGAAGGAAAAACAACTGCATAAGACAGATTTCATGCAGGAAACTTGCGATGCAGTTTCCAAGATCCAGCAAAGGATGAAGAGTGCTCAGAGCAGACAGAAGAGTTATGCAGATAGAAGATGGAGATCCCTACGATTCAAGGAAGGGGACTTCGTATTTCTGAAAGTGTCACCCATGAAGGGGATTATGCGATTTGATAAGAAGGAAAAATTGAATCCAAGGTATATTGGACCTTATGAGATTATCAAACGCGTTAGGAAGGTTGCCTACAAGTTGGCATTACCTCCTGAGTTGTTAGTGGTACACAATGTATTCCATGTCTCCATGCTCAGAAAGTACATGTCAGATCCAGCTCATGTGCTACAACATGAACCAGTCCAAGTCCAAGAGGATTTGACCTATGAAGAGCAACTAGTTCAGATACTAGCTAGAGAAGAAAAGGCGCTGAGAAACAAGACTATCCCACTAGTCAAGGTATTGTGGAGGAATCACAACATTGAATAAGCTACGTGGGAAAGAGAAGATGAGATGAGACTTTCATACCCACACTTGTTTTAATTTTCGAGGACGAAAATCTTATAAGGAGGGGTGAATGTAATAACCGAGAAATCTATAATCTCGAAAAATTTTGTTCAAAATATGTAAATAAATGTACATTTATAGTGAGACATGTTATAGAATACAGAGCAGATGAAAATTTTGATTAATTGAGTTTTAATCAAAATTTGACAATGAATTAATGAATATAGTTTAAAAGCTAAGCATTAATTCAAATTAAGATGTTTTAAAATTTAATAGAAAAGTATATGGAAAATACATATTAAGAGATCAATGGCACACAAGTGAGCCACATTGATCAATGGCTAAGATTAGCCAAACAAGCCCTTGCAAATTTCAAAAAAAAAAATTAAAGAAAATGTGAGGGAGGAGGAGCCACGTGGAGGGCCTTAAGCTAAGTGGCTAAGTGGATTAAGTGAATTAATTCACTTAATGAGCTGCAAAGCAGCCGGAAGAAAGAAAGAAAGAGAAAGAGAAAGAGAAAGAGAGAAACCGAGAAAGAAAGAAAAAAGAAAGGGTGTCACGGCCCAAAATTTAGACACGTGACATGGCAGCCAAATCATAATATCAACCGAGATTTAAGGAAAACATTTATTACAAAAACAACGGGTCAACATTATAATTTAGCTAAGCCTAATCATAAAGTAGCATCATAACCACAAAATAAAATAAAGGAGAAAATAAATGCTTTTTAATGCGGAAGTCAAACACAAAATCGGTTTTCAAAAGAAATTACCAACTATAAAATATTCCCAAACATGAAATTTGAATAACGTGAAATAAAGTACAAACTTAAAGTCTCATTACATCAGAACGAGAAACAGAAAGAAGAAGATGGAGAAAACGGATAGCATCATCTTCGGTAGTAACGGATATCTCAACGAATTTCGGAACTGCTACCTCCCGTACCTGGAAGTAGTCATTTCGAAATCACAAAGAAAAAGGGACGTGAGCGCTGGCTCAGTAGGACAGAAACAAAAGTGGGTTAACAGATAACATTTAAAAGTATGGCATAATATTCGTTTCCAAAAATAATCAACAATTTAAAAAAATACATGACATAATAATCATAAAAAAAAATAATCAACAATTTCGTGAAAAACATTTTTAATACAAGTTTTATTATGCTGAGGACTTAGCGTAGCTGCAATATACGTGCCCCAATATTAAAATAATAAATCATTAAAACAAACCATCATATTATGAGTGAGGACTTGTCGTAACTATAATATACGTGCCTCGAATTTGAATTATCCTAGATCATCTCGTTACGGTCTAAATAGGCCGAACGGCCCTGCGCAGGTTTAGGGACCTTCCCCCATGGCGTCAACTTTGGGACGCACGCATCATTTATAATGATCGTGAACTAGAGCTCAATTATATTCACCGGATTATTCAAAAGATGGTATTTACCAAGTTATATTATGCCATAAATCAAAACACGTTTTAAAATACACATTTAATTACCAAATACATTGCATGCGTTTATTTCATCAAAAATAATATAATAATTTCATAAACTGAAAACAGCATGCCATCGATAAAATAGGGAAATTAAAACACTTGACTACTCCCAGAAAAAGCTAGAACATCCTACCTCGATTATCGCACAAACGTTACGATAACGTGATCCACAAATCCAGCAAGAACGTCAAATAAATCCTATAATCACAACATATGATCAGTCTAGGTCTAGACATAATCATCCAATCATTTTAGTGTGCCACAAAAGATTTTAAAGCGTTTAATAAACATTTGGGATTTAAAATTTATGAAAAACTCTAAGTTAAGATATTACTGGGCATGGGCAGACTGACCTAGGCTGAATGTAAAATCCATATTAATTTATTTTTCATCCCAAAAATTCTAAATTTTTAATATGTTAAACTAGACATCCGTAGCTTTAATTCCATATAATTTTTATAATTTTTGGACATCATTTGGTCATTCAACTAGGCCAAAAACCGAGGGTTGTTTTCAGGCATAAAAATCTGGGTTTCAGTTTCGGTTCAAAACCTGGTAGTTCTGTCCGCCTATCTTAGAAAAATATTTTGACTAGGTAAACGGATGAGTTTGGTTCTGAAATTTTGCAGGAATTTAGGGGACATCTTGAATTTAATTTTAGGCTCAAGAATCACTCAAAAATCGTTTTGAAAACTCAAGTTATGGCTGACACAAATTTACTGTTTATATGGTAATTTTCCAGATTTCCGTTTTTCTGTGTCCGAATTTCGATTAGCCTCAAACCAATTCAATTTTCATCCAATGATCACGAAATTTTGTGGAAAACCGTATTTATATGTCATTAACACAACCCAAGAATCAAATTGACAAAATCATAAAATCTTACACATATGATAATAGGGTTTTTGAAAAGGGGATCAATGAGGCAAAATTTTAGGGTTTGAGAGAGAAATCACACATTGTTTGTGCTGCACTATTTTTGATGTTTGGTCTCCCTTTTGGCTGAATTTGTGTGAGTGTTGGAGTCTTCAAAACAGTAGGAAAACAGTGGAGAAAACCATATAAAATTTCGGATTTGAAATCAAAAGGAAAAGGAAGGAAAAAAAAATTTTGATTTCTCACCTTGTTTTTGTCTCAAAGGTTGTTGAATTTTTAAGCTGCCTTTTGGTAAGTTTTGTTGCTGTTTTGGGTGTGTTTTGGGAGAGAAAATTCAGAGAGGAGAGAGGGGAAAGCTGGCCGAATTTTTTGAGGGTGAAAGGAAGGGTGAATGAGAGTTAAAAGGGGGTTTTTATACTAGGTTTTTCTTTCCCTTTCTCTTCCTTGTTTGGCCGAAAATTGTAAGGGGCAAAAGGGAAAGTTTTTGTGCTGTTTTGAGGCTAGGGTTTTCTTTCTTATTTCCCCTTAAGTGGCCAAAATTATCCCTTAGTTTTTAAGGAAAAATAATTTGAATTTTGATTGAGTTTTGACTTAGCTTTTAATTCAATAAAATCTCCTTTATTTCCTACACTTTATGGCCAAATTTCTTCTTTATATCTAAGGAATGAAATTTGAATTTGAATCCTCCTTGGATTTGTAGAATTTAAATTTTAATTAAAATCCTAAGTGATGGCCGAATATTTTAGGGTTTCTTTTTTAAGTTCAAATTGTTGACTTTTTGAGCGGAAATTGACTAGGAAACCAACCTAGGGTTCCTAAAAGGATTTTTAATTAATTTTTGGCACACTAATTTTATTTAAATTATATATTGACCATTAAATAAAATTTAAGACGTCACAAATATCTACCACTAAAAATAGTTTCGTCCTCGAAACTTTAAGAATTACTCCACACTAAAGAAGAGAATAAGAATATGAATAACTTCTCATTTTATTAAGCAGTCTAAATGCACCTTTCAAAATATATAGTGGTATATCTACCACTATGAACAGAGTAGGGTTACAAAACAAACTTAGGTCGACTACATTACATGTACTCTACTGCTTCGCGAACCATTCATCATGGTTCTCACGCATATCTTTCTCGGTTTCCCATGTGGCTTCCTCTTCACCATGGTTACTCCAAAGAACCTTCACCATGGGTATTGTTTTCGTTCTCAGCTGCTTGACCTTACAATCCAAAATCTTCATTGGAACCTCGACGTAAGAGACATCTGGTTGGATTTCTACATCATCTGTTGAAATGACTTCTGACTCTGCTTGTGCACTCTTCCTCAGAATCGATATATGGAAAACGTTGTGCACTCCCAAGGTGTCGGGTAACTTCAGCTCATATGCGACCTTACCAACTCTGCGTACGATCTCGAAAGGTCCAATGTAACGCGGTGCTAGCTTCCCTTTAACTCCGAAACGAGAGATACCTTTCTTCGGTGAAACCTTTAGCAACACAAACTCTCCGACGTCGAACTCTAACGACTTTCTGTGTTGATCTACATAGCTCTTCTGTCGACTCTGTGCTGTTAGAATTCATTGTTTGATGATGGCAATCTTCTCGTACTGGTCTAGGATCATCTCGGGTCCACCCATTGGTGCTTCCTGGTTGTCAACCCAATAGATGGGTGATCGACAAGGCTTTCCGTACAACGCTTCAAAGGGTGCTATTCCGATACTCGCTTGATAACTGTTGTTGTATGCGAACTCTGCCATGTAGAGGTGTTTGCTCCATCCATCTCCAAGATCAAGAACGCAGGCACATAGCATATCCTCGAGGATCTGTATAAGACGCTCCGACTGACCATCTGTCTGCGGATGAAAAGCGGTGCTGAAGATCAGTTCTGTGCCTAGAGCTTCCTGTAGACTTTGCCAAAAGCGAGCATTGAAGCGCGTATCACGATCAGAAACGATCACCGAAGGGACTCCATGCAATCTGACTACGTTCCTCATGTAAAGCTCGGCTTGCTGGTTCTTGGTGCAAGTCGTCTTGAACGGGATGAAGTGCGCAGTCTTCGTGAGACGATCTACAACTACCCAGACTCCATCAAATCCATCCTGTGCTCTCGGTAAGCCGGTTAAGAAGTCCATTCCTATACTCTATCCCACTTCCACCGAGGTATTGGAAGTGGTTGGAGCAGACCTGCAGGTCTCTCCCGTACTGCCTTTACTTTTTGACACGTCAAACAGTTGGCCACGAAGTTCTTCACATCTAACTTCATACCTCTCCACCAAAGCTGCCGTCTTAAGTTTTGATACATCTTGTTCCCACCTGGGTGCATGGCGAACCTCGACTGATGAAACTCTGACAAGATCTCCTGTATAAGCTCTGGGATGTGTGGCACTGCTAAGCGACCTTCATTGTAAAGAATTCCACTGGCGTCCATCGACCACTCTGCAACACACTTGCCCTTTAATAATCTATCTCGGATGTCAACGAAACGTGTATCTGCCAACTGATTCTCCTTGATCCTCTGCACGTAGTCTGGTTCCATCACTAAGTTGTACAACACTGGGTGACCCTGAACTTCGCCAAAACGAACCTGATAAGCTGTAAAAACTCTGTCCTTTTCCCACTCATCTATCTGCATAGCCATTATAGAAGCGTCATGATCAGGATTGGGAACTGCCTCTCTTTTCCTACTTAGTGCATCTGCAACCACGTTTACTTTACCCGGATGGTACTTGACTTGGAAGTCATAGTCTTGCATGTATTCTACCCACCTTCTCTGACACAGGTTGAGATCTTTCTGTGTAGCTAGGTATTTCAAACTCTTGTGATCTGAAAACAGTCTAAAACTGGCACCGTACAGATAACAACGCCAAATCTTAAGCGCAAACACTACTGCAGCTAACTCTAGATCGTGTGTAGGGTAGTTTCGTTCATGTTGTTTCAGCTGTCATGAGGCATAAGCGACAACTCGGTTCTGTTGCATTAAGACTGCTCTAAGACCTTGATGAGAAGCATCGGTGTAGACATCATATACTTGATCCTGATCCGGAATGATAAGGATAGGTGCAGACGTCAAACGACTCTTTAACTCTTGGAAGACTGACTCACAGCTATTGTCCCAAACGAAAGGTACATCCTTCTTTGTCAGATTGGTGAGGGGAGCGGCGAGCTTGCTGAAGTCCTGTACAAAACGTCGATAATATCCCGCCAAGCCCAAGAAGCTTCGGATCTCTGGGACATTCTTCGGTCGTTCCCACTTAAGAATCGCTTCAACCTTGGATGGATCAACTGATATACCATCTCTTGAGATGATATGTCCGAGAAACTTAACCTCTGTCATCCAAAACTCACATTTTTCTTTCTTGGTGTACAACTGATGTTCACGAAGAGTCTGTAAAACTATATTGAGATGCTGTGCATGATCTTCACGAGTTCGGGAATAGATGAGGATGTCGTCGATGAATACAATGACGAACTTATCAAGAAAAGGTCGGAAGACTCTATTCATCATATCCATGAAGGCTGCTGGCACATTTGTCAAACCGAAAGGCATTACTAAGAACTCGTAACTGCCATACCTCGTTCGGAATGCCGTCTTCAGGATATCCTCCTCTCTAACCCGAAGCTGATGATAACCGGATCTCAAATCAATCTTGGAGAAGAAACAAACTCCACCCAACTGGTCGAACAAGTCATCTATATGTGGTAACGGATACTTATTTTTGATGGTCACACTGTTGAGCTTTCTGTAGTCCACACAGAGATGAAGCGAACCGTCGGCTTTCTTCACAAAAAGGACTGATGGACCCCAAGGTGAGTTGCTGTCTCGGATAAAGCCCAGCGATTTCAACTCATCCAGCTGCTTGCGTAACTCTTTCATCTCTAGAGGTGCCATACGATACGGAACAGAAGCAAAAGGAGCTGTTCTAGGAACTAAGTCGATACGAAACTCTATTTCTCGATGAGGTGGTAAACCTGGAAGAGCTTTTAGAAAAACATATGGAAAACTATCGACAACAGGTATAGGTTGGGTACTCTTTTCAGAACTGGATCCTTCCACCGCACACAAGGATAAGAAACAAAGAATACCCTGTCTACTCTTCAACACTAACCTCAGAGCAGATCTATCAACATCTGAAACTAAGTTTAACTGATAGGACACTACATGTCTGAAATCAGTTGTAAAGATAACGCGACGATTACGACAATCAAGCATAATCCCATATCGGGAAAGCCAGTCATATCCCAGAATAACATCATAAGCAAACATATGCATTACTACAAGTGATGCCTCCAAACAAACATCCCCAACATAAACATAGGCTTGACACCCATCACTAACAGTAGTCGTGCCCAACGGGGATTTCACACATAAGGGAGAGTCAAGATTTTACAGTTTTAAACCAAGTGAACGAGCATAATGTTGGGCTATAAAAGAGTGTGTAGCCCCGGTGTCAAACAAAACATATGCATATGTACCAAAGATAGGAATTATACCATCTAATGCAGTCGGTGCATGATCTATCTCCATGCTATCAGCTCCAAGAGCGTGTACCTGTGGTGCCTTACCACGATTTTGAGCTGTATTCCCTCGCTGATAGCCTGTACTCTGACCCTGTGGTAGTGGTCTCTGATAACTCAGCACTGGGAACTGCTGTAGCGGTGTAGCATGTGGAGCATAAGGCGCAGTGTACTGGCTCGTGCGCTGAGGCTGATAGGGAGCCAGAAGCTGAGGGCGCTGTGACTGCGAAGACTGGGAAGTAAACTGTTGTCTCTATGGAAGACCATTCTGATTCCGCTGATGATGATGTCTATGAGCATTGTCTCTCGACTGTCTCTTCGGGCAGATATTTCTTTTATGACCTTCATCACCACACTCAAAGCAGGTAATCATATTCACCCGACCCTGTCGCTGTCCAGACGACTGATGAAAACCTGACCCCTGAGACTGCTGGTTCTTCTGGTAAGGAGTCTGCAGCTTATGTTGAGGCTTGTTATGGATTGGTCCAGACTTGTTTTTGTTACGAGCTTCAAGGAACTCCTTGTTGCCCTCTTTCACTGTCAATGCCTTAGCAACTATCTGCTGGTAGCTCTCCCTGATCTGGAACGGTTGTACACCCCTCTTCACATAGAGGCTAAGCCCTTCCTCAAAGCGGAGACACTTAGTAGCTTCATCCAAAACCTGATTCTTCACATACCGGGCCAACTCGGTGAACTTGGCTTCATATTCCCGCACTGACATAGACCCTTGCTTCAAACGGACGAACTCCTTAGCTTTTCTGTCGCGGAACTGAGCTGAAAAGAAACGCTCATGAAAACGGTCCTCTAAAACTGTCCAAGAAGACCTCTGCTCCTCTGTCAAACCATCCTCGATACTAGCCCACCAGGTAGAGGCTAGACCCACCAGCTTGTTGGAAGCAAACTCAACCCAAAACTCTGCGGGTGTAGCGGTCAACTTTAGCTGCTTGCGAATGGCATCAAACCAGTAGTCGGCATCCATCTCTGTGCCCGTGCCGTCGAAAGTGGGTATGTGAGGCTTAAAGAAAAGAGTTAGGGCTGCTTGTTTAGGATGTATCATAGGCTGGGTAGGTACTGCTCCAGAGGTAGGGTTTTCGGTGGTAGGCGTTTGCTGAGGAGTCTGAGAAGAACTCCCCGCTCTCTGGGTCTCATTAGGAACAACATTGGCTACAGGAGCTGGGTTAGGTGTTCCAAAAGGTAAGACGGTGAGGAGAGCCTGTATTGCTGCCGTGAGATTCTGTATCGCCGTTAGCTGATCGTTCGGTGTAGGGACCACTGTATTCTGACTCCCTTGAGGCTGCGTGTTCCCGGGGTTCTCTTCGTCGTTGCCTCTCTGCTGCCTCTGACTACGCGTGCCGGGACGAGCCATTTTGCTGCATACGATTGAAGGAAGAGGAAATCCTATAAGCTTCTAAGAGTAAGGAAAACTATGCTTGGGTATTTTGAAAACGTTTTGATGAAAACCCTTTTGAAAACCTGGTCTCTAATACCATTATTTGTCACGGCCCAAAATTTAGACACGTGACACGGCAGCCAAATCATAATATCAACCCGAGATTTAAGGAAAACATTTATTACAAAAACAACGGGTCAACATTATAATTTAGCTAAGCCTAATCATAAAGTAGCATCATAACCACAAAATAAAATAAAGGAGAAAATAAATGCTTTTTAATGCGGAAGTCAAGCACAAAATCGGTTTTCAAAAGAAATTACCAACCATAAAATATTCCCAAGCATGAAATTTGAATAACGTGAAATAAAGTACAAACTTAAAGTCTCATTACATCAGAACGAGAAACAGAAAGAAGAAGATGGAGAAAACGGATAGCATCATCTTCGGTAGTAACGGATATCTCAACGAATTTCGGAACTGCTAACTCCCGTACCTGGAAGTAGTCATTTCGAAATCACAAAGAAAAAGGGACGTGAGCGCTGGCTCAGTAGGACAGAAACAAAAGTGGGTTAACAGATAACATTTAAAAGTATGGCATAATATTCGTTTCCAAAAATAATCAACAATTTAAAAAAAATACATGACATAATAATCATAAAAAAAAAAATAATCAACAATTTCGTGAAAAACATTTTTAATACAAGTTTTATTATGCTGAGGACTTAGCGTAGCTGCAATATACGTGCCCCAATATTAAAATAATAAATCATTAAAACAAACCATCATATTATGAGTGAGGACTTGTCGTAACTATAATATACGTGCCTCGAATTTGAATTATCCTAGATCATCTCGTTACGGTCTAAATAGGCCGAACGGCCCTGCGCAGGTTTAGGGACCTTCCCCCATGGCGTCAACTTTGGGACGCACGCATCATTTATAATGATCGTGAACTAGAGCTCAATTATGTTCACCGGATTATTCAAAAGATGGTATTTACCAAGTTATATTATGCCATAAATCAAAACACGTTTTAAAATACACATTTAATTACCAAATACGTTGCATGCGTTTATTTCATCAAAAATAATATAATAATTTCATAAACTGAAAACAGCATGCCATCGATAAAACAGGGAAATTAAAACACTTGACTACTCCCAGAAAAAGCTAGAACGTCCTACCTCGATTATCGCACAAACATTACGATAACGTGATCCACAAATCCAGCAAGAACGTCAAATAAATCCTATAATCACAACATATGATCAGTCTAGGTCTAGACATAATCATCCAATCATTTTAGTGTGCCACAAAAGATTTTAAAACGTTTAATAAACATTTGGGATTTAAAATTTATGAAAAACTCTAAGTTAAGATATTACTGGGCATAGGCAGACTGACCTAGGCTGAATGTAAAATTCATATTAATTTATTTTTCATCCCAAAAATTCTAAATTTTTAATATGTTAAACTAGACATCCGTAGCTTTAATTCCATATAATTTTTATAATTTTTGGACATCATTTGGTCATTCAACTAGGCCAAAAACCGAGGGTTGTTTTCAGGCATAAAAATCTGGGTTTCAGTTTCGGTTCAAAACCTGGCAGTTCTGTCTGCCTATCTTAGAAAAATATTTTGACTAGGTAAATGGATGAGTTTGGTTCTGAATTTTTTAGGCATTTAGGAGACATCTTGAATTTAATTTTAGGCTCAAGAATCACTCAAAAATCGTTTTTAAAACTCAAGTTATGGCTAACACAAATTTACTGTTCATATGGTAATTTTCCAGATTTCCGTTTTTCTGTGTCTGAATTTCGATTAGCCTCAAACTAATTTAATTTTCATCCAATGATTACGAAATTTTGTTGAAAACCGTATTTATATGTCATTAACACAACCCAAGAATCAAATTGACAAAATCATAAAATCTTACACATATGATAATAGGGTTTTTGAAAAGGGGATCAATGAGGCAAAATTTTAGGGTTTGAGAGAGAAATCACACCTTGTTTGTGCTGCACTATTTTTGATGTTTGGTCTCCCTTTTGGCTGAATTTGTGTGAGTGTTGGAGTCTTCAAAACAGTAGGAAAACAGTGGAGAAAACCATATAAAATTTCGGATTTGAAATCAAAAGGAAAAGGAAGGAAAAAAAAATTTTGATTTCTCACCTTGTTTTTGTCTCAAAGGTTGTTGAATTTTTGAGCTGCCTTTTGGTAAGTTTTGTTGCTGTTTTTGGTGTGTTTTAGGAGAGAAAATTCAGAGAGGAGAGAGGGGAAAGCTGGCCGAATTTTTTGAGGGTGAAAGGAAGGGTGAATGAGAGTTAAAAGGGGGTTTTTATACTAGGTTTTTCTTTCTCTTTCTCTTCCTTGTTTGGCCGAAAATTGTAAGGGGCAAAAGGGAAAGTTTTTGTGCTGTTTTGAGGCTAGGGTTTTCTCTCTTATTTCCCTTTAAGTGGGCAAAATTATCCCTTAGTTTTTAAGGAAAAATAATTTGAATTTTGATTGAGTTTTGACTTAGCTTTTAATTCAATAAAATCTCCTTTATTTCCTACACTTTATGGCCAAATTTCTTCTTTATATCTAAGGAATGAAATTTGAATTTGAATCCTCCATGGATTTGTGGAATTTAAATTTTAATTAAAATCCTAAGTGATGGCCGAATATTTTAGGGTTTCTTTTTGAAGTTCAAATTGTTGACTTTTTGAGCGGAAATTGACTAGGAAACCAACCTAGGGTTTCCAAAAGGATTTTTAATTAATTTTTGACACACTAATTTTATTTAAATTATATATTGACCCTTAAATAAAATTTAAGGCGTCACAAAGGGAAATCCAAACAAGTTCGGATTTTTCTCTTCAATCAGCAAATCGATCAAGCAATCAGCCAAGAATCAGCAGCAAGAAAATCTCAAGCTTCAAAGTAAGGTAAACCCTCGTTTTCTCACTTTTTCTTGGGGGAAAATCTGGGGTTTTGAGAGGAAAAAGGGAACGTGAGTAAATCGTGTTGAGATTTTCAGTTAAAATCGAAACATGATTCGAGTCTGGTTGTTTTAAAATACAAATCCATGAGTTGAAGGTGTAGAAAATCAAGTTTAGTGAGTTTCTACAAGAAAGTTCAGATTTTTCAAAAGTTGAGTCAAGGGATTTTATGAGCAAAATGTGGAATTTTGCTTATGAAACCATGGATTTGTGACAGTAGAAATGTAGTCTATATCTCAAAACGATTTTATTGAGATCGATTTTGAGTGTAAGAAGTAGAACAAAGTCCATAAAAGCCTTAGAAAATCAGAACAGGGCAGTTCAGACCCAGAATCTTGATTCTGGTATGAACACGGGCGTGTTCAGTACACGGCCCCGAACATGCCCACATGCATGATCGTGTTGCAAGAAAATTCAGACCCGAGAGGTACACGGCCAAGAACACGGCCGTGTATCGGGCCGTGTCAAGGGGCACACGGTCAAGGGAAGGCGTGTAGCAGACCATATTAGACAGCAAGAAAACACGGCCAGAAACACGGCCGTGTAAGTAACCGTGTAAACATGCACGTATAGTTCAGAGGAGTACACGGCCAGTAACACGGCCGTGTATTCACCCATGTAAGTATACACGGCCATGTTCCACGAAGTACACGGCCAGGCATGTAAGTCCAGAGGAGTACACGGCCAGAGACACACCCGTGTAGGAGGGCATATTCGAAGCCAAAGAGTAAAAAAAAAGAGTCTGGAAATAGAAATTTCATGTTTTACCATGTTTCCAGTATAAGATGAATATTGGAAATAATCAGTGATTATTCCTTTATAGGAGTTTAAGCCAGAGACCCCGATACAGCAATCTCAGAGCAGCAGAGGCTTACGCTCACAGATTTTCTATAAGTTCAAGTATTGTCCTGACTGCAACGTGGACAATCTTGTTATGTTTAAGATATTATGTATATTGTTTGACGTGTATGTTAGACATTAATTGTCTGCATCACGATATTCAGGTCAGTTCATGTCAGTTACATGTTAGTTCATGTCATACATGTAGAGTTTCATGTTTCAGTACACATGTCAGATAGGTACCAGAACACGAAAACAGGTAGGTACACAGGGAACCCTAGTTGAAACACCAACAAGATGGTAATTAAATCAGTTATTGGCTTATCGGCCTATCGACCCACAGGGAGGTTTTCATGTTTAGCTTTAGTTAAGACTGAGGAGGTTAGCACTAAAGTACCGCTCCCAGTTGTGCTAACATGTCGGTACGACCAATCAGGAGCCCAAAACCAGAACTAAAATATCATATAATGTCCTAAGACTAATCTTTCAGCCACGAACATGTTTTACAGAATCCAGTTTCATGCATGAGCACAGCAGTATAGCATGTCATGTTTCATGTTTTTATGTTTGAACTTACTGAGCTCATAGTTTATCAGTTTGTTCACATGTTGCAGGTAAGAGACCTGTTCACCAGTAGTATACGGTGGACGACGAACAGGGTAGATGCATGTCGGGGAGGATTGGGCGAGGGATATTGGTCACCATTAGTCTTCTGCTGTACAGTTTTGAAATTTAAACCATGTAATTTCAAAAAGAACATGATTTCAAGTTAAGATTATGTGATAGGGGAATCATGATCCATGTGCATGTTATTTTGTTAACATGATTTCCTTATCACATTTTTGAACAGTTCATGATATTAAGAAAAATAAAATTTATTCCGTAAATTAGCAAGCAAGTTTTTCAGTTCAGCATGATTGCCGGCGACCCTAGAGGCCTGCATACTATTGCGGTTAACTACGGAGTTGACTGTAATAGCACTGTAGGACCTTGGCAGCAAGGCGGGCCGCCACAGAAGTCACCTACTCAAATTTATTTATTAAAAGAAAACAAAAATAAAAACTAAAAATTAAAGAAAAAAAATTCAAAAGAAAATATATGCACCTAATGATTGTGTATGCAGCGAAGAATTTCCTTGCGATGTTCTGCAGGAAATATAATATTAAGCTATCCTGTAATGTATAAACACATAACCTACAAAAATAATAGTAAAACTTCAATCAATGTTGTCAATGTTATGGGTATTAACATAGTTATAATGTAGATAGAGTATTAATATTATTTCGTGCAAAATATTTTTTAAATTAAAAAACAAAATAGAAAAGTAGAACAATATTTACTGACCAAAGGAGGAAGAAAGAACAAGGGTCCAGCATTTTCAGCAGGCCAATGTCCGTCGGTAGCTTGCAATGCTGGAAAAAGGTATACAGCCCTCCTCAATGAAGTTGTGGGCTTTTCATATGTGATGATCTCACCGTCCTCAACTTTAACAGGAGGAATTCTCTCTCTCTCTCTCTCTCTCTCTCTCTCTCTCAGGAACTAAAATAACGTGAAATTAAGAATAGTTAGACTAGAAAAGTTTAATATTACAAATTCAAAACTCTGTGTGTGTATAGTGTTGAATATTAATTAAATCAATTAATCTTTTGTTGATAATTAAGTCATGCATGAATTTTTGTCATGAATATAAGAATATTATTATCGAGACTAGGGACACAGGCAGAAAAATTTTTTTTTAGAAGTGTTTAGTTAAATCAAAGTTTTGCACTTAATTGGGAAATAAATACAAAAAAAAAAATTATAATCCTTCACTTCCTTTTACTATTTGTCCATTTGTTTTGTTTTTCTGAATATGTATGTGTGTGTGTTTGTTTTTTCTTTTCTTTTTTTCTTAGATTTTGAAATCATGAAGACAAACAAAAGCAATATATGAATGGTAAGGTATAAATAGAAGTAAAAGTTAAAGAGTATTGTAAATGAAACTTTTTTAAAAAATTGTGCATAAAATTTTGGGATTTAGAACAGTTTAAGAAGGGTTTTGAGGTCAAAATTAAGAGTATAATTGAAACTTTTTAATATAATCCACACAAAAACAAAGAAATTTGGAGAGCTAAATAAGAAAAAATGGGGTAAAATAATAGCTTTTTAAAACAATCATGAAATAGTCATTTGAATATGAAAAATACGTAAAAATATCATCAGTATTAAGCATTATTATCATTATCGTAGGATTCACATTTTATCATATGCTTAATATCACCTAGATCCTCTAAAATTGTTTTTTTATTTTATTTTAAGTCAGTTGCTCCGTTTCTGCATTCACTGATAACTTGAGTAGTTTAAAGTTAGTAATATCAGTCTTCTCCAAGTCGCCTTTAATGAAAAGATGAAAAAATAACAAGTAGTATGATTACCAAAAGGAGGAAGAAAAAAAAAGGGGGTGTGGGTGGTAAGAATGGACAACTAAGGTAAAGTTGGAATTGATTACTTCCACAAAAAAAAAAAAAAAAAAAAGGGAATTGATTACAAAATTATTCCAGGGTTCACCATGGGGTCGCCTTCTACTTTAAGTACATAGTACTGCACGTTGTTTTAAGAATTGTATTACACTTTTTTGAGTTTGTTGAAAAACCAAAACCACCAAATATATACGTACATATATACACACACATACATGTATGTATGTATATATATATATATAAATATATATGTAAAGCAGTGGAAAGGAGGAAAATGGCTTTTTTTCTGTTAACTTAAAAAAAAATTGATTCTCACTTATTAAAGAAAAATAATACCTAATAAATACTAAAACAAAACTTTCATGATTTTTCATTTTCTTTTACCACTTGTTTATTTGTTTTGTTCTTTTATATATTCGTGTGCGTTTTATTTTCCTCCTCCAAACAAATAAATTTAAGAGTATTTTATCCTAGTTTTCGTTTCGTTGAGTTCTTATATTTTGAAATTATGAAAACAATTAGAAGCAAAAATTTAATAGTGTTGTAAATGAAATTCCTAAAAACATTCCACATAAAATATTTAGAATTAGAAAAAAAAAATAACAAATTTTGAGATTAAAATTAAAGGTTTAAATGAAACCTTTTTATATAGTCCGCATGAAACCTAAGAAATTTAGATGGCTAAACAAGGGGGAAAAAAGGTAGTAAAGTGATGCTTAAGAATTATACAACAGCTATTTGGGTCCAAAAAAATTCTTGGAGGAGTAATTAATTAAAAAGACACCTTATTTACAAATCTTATGAGCCAAAAATCCACGCTCTGCTTCAGGAAATATTGTTATATTATACAAAAATAGAAAATTTTTTACAATATAAAGTAAGTTGATAGAGATATATATATTTATATTGAAAATTTTATCACTATCTTTTACAATTTTTGTTTCCTTTTTTTTTTTTTTCATCACTGCATGATAGAATTTGAAAAAAAAAAAAAGAACAAGTTAATATATATATATTAATAGTGTATTTTAATTAGTGTGATTTATTTTATAAAACATTTAATCTTGTGCATTTTTGCAATTTTAGGTTGAAATATGGTATAAAATTCTATAATTAATTGAGGAACCCACCGACATCTCTATTTAAGACATATGTATAATTGGTCTTGTTTTAAAGAGCTCATCATTGTATATATTTGAGAAAAAGAATTATTCAAATCAGATTTGTATGAAAAAGAAATTTATACTTTGAAATTTGTGTTATTTTTTAAAATATAATATAATATATATGTGTGTACATTGCTTTTCAGCGTGAATCAAAATCTGTAGTTTGTGTGTTTTCCTACAGCCCTCTAGCCCACCCACTTGTGCAAGACTCTAGCAAAAAGACCAAAAAATTGTGTCAAAAACCAAACTAACTACAAACTGAAGGGCAGATTTGTCAAAACACTTGTCAAAGGTTCTAAGGGAAATACACGGTACAAGGAACAGTGTCTATAGTGTAACTTTAGTTATATATAATAATACGTTAGCATTGTTTTTTCGGTCAGAAACTCTCTCTGTATGTTCGCTGCTAATTAACGTGAGTAGTTTAAAGCTACCACAAGTAAAAAGTCTATCTCACATCATTACGTCGGCCGCTAAGCCAACAATAGAAATACGATATTAAAAGGATTTTTTTTTAAGGATGATGGAAACTAATAACAATTAAGATTTAGATTGCAAATATGCGTGTGCAAATTGTTTTTAACCGCGCAGGAAATGGGCATATACTATCTATAAATATATAAATATATATATTGCATATATATAAATCTATCCATGTTTATACATAGACACACTTATATATATAGAGTTAACCACAAAATGCATTAACATAGATAACGTAATTATAAAATATACAACAGTGAGACCAGAAAAGTGGGGAAAATAGGAGGGAGGTGGGGCGGGGTGGGGAACAGGGGAAACGTTTTGTTGCAAGTTTTACCTAATTTTACGTCAAGTCCATAAATAAGTGTTCTACAAAAAAAAAAAAGGGATTTTAAATAATTTGTGTTACGAAAAGGAAAAAAAAGTCCCCCAAAGAACAAAGATGTAAAGTCCACGGTATCGGCCTTTTCGAAGTCGTCTTCAAGGAAACCCACTCAAGTCTTGATCTTTTTTATTATTGACCTACTTAATATTATTGGACAAAATTAAAAGTGGTATAAAAACCAAAAGAAAGAAGAAGAAAAATAGAAGAGTGTAAAGTTGGAATTGATCACAAAAGTATTCCTTGGTCTATCATGAGGTCGCCTATTATTTTTCATAGAACTACACGTTTCAGAGTTTGTCAAAAATCAAAACCACACCCTACATATATAATATATATATATATATATACACACACACACGTGGAAGGTAGCTAACACTCTTATACAATGCTTGTAATGTGACTTTGTGTTATATTATACTAACAAGTAACATTTTTCGATGATATTTTTTCTCCATACTAATATCAAAATACTATTATATAAGAAGATTTTAAATATAAAGTTACATGTAAAATCAATAAATTGTTACAAATTTCTAAATAAAAAATTATAAATTTTGTATAATATGCGATACCTTATACGAGATATTTGTGGTCTTATACACAGTATGAAAAAAAAAAAAGAATGAAAAAAAGAGGATAATAACCTGTTGAGTGCCTTGAATTATTTATTGACTCTGTCCAAATTGTGATCCGACCTGATATATTTTGGGAGCATGAATGAAAAGGAAATTTTTCATGAGGTCAGTGGTGGAAGCGAAGGGTTTGGGCCGACTAGGTTTCGATCCCAACCGGTTTGGATTATAAATATGTAATCTAGGGTTTCGTAATGTTCTCACTCTATGTACAAGTTTTTTTTTCAGATAATAAGAACTCTCTTTCTACCCAGTGGATGTAAGTCGTTCTCTTTGGCCGAACCACATAAATTCTCTAGTATTCGATTTTTCTTACTTTTATCTCTCATTTATTTTTCGGTTTATTCGCAATATGACCTTTTCTAAAAACCTTTTTAAAATTATTTTTACGATGTAATATATACAATTCTCATTAATTAAAAACAGAATAAACAAATTTAAAAAAAATCTTAGAATTCAAACCTAAAAGTTCTTATAAATCCAAATATCTCCCCTCACGCCTAGTGTCGTGGCAATATATGAGAGTTGAGATTAATGAAAGCAATAATTTAATTGACGAACATGTCCTCCTAACATCAATAATAAACTTTCCCAAAAAAGCATGTACTATCAGTTTGGACAACCCAAACATGATGCTTAATAAGTTTGAAGTTGGTTACCTGCATCCGCCAGAGGACGTCGCTGCTGGGCTTTACCTGCTGGCGGTTGTTGACGAAGTTAAGGCGAGCCTCTTCCACCGCCGCTCGTTCCTCGGCGTACCGGCCCCGGGATTAAACTCCCAAATCTGCCTTCCCACAAAGTTGTTTGTGCTGAATATGTGAGGATCATTTCCCCCGTCTGCTATCCTCAGCCTCCACATGATTATATATATATATATATGTATCCCCTTTTGAACTCTTGTTGATAAAATAGGAAGAAAAAGAAAAAGAAAAAGAAATCCCTGTTTGATTCATGAATATTAGTATAGATTGAATAATAAAATACATATAATATGCTTGTCTTCAAGAAGAGCTTGTATATTTGGATGCATGTGTCAGATATATATGACACAGAAATGAATAAATATTCCTACACGACATGAAGATGTAAATAAAAGATATATGTATATATAAGTTCATTTGTGTTAGATATAACATGCAACACATGAATTTCTGCACAAAAGGGAATTTTTTAACTGAAGTAATCATATTCATCGTAACGTGTCCTTGCCTGTTTTGAAGTATTGGAATGGATTTTTTGTTTTTGTTTTGGGAGAAGTTGTAAGAACCTTTTTGTAAGAACCTTTGTGTCAGTTCAGAAACTAAATGTGGAAATCTGCACTAGTAGTAGTATTGATTGAGGAGAGAAGAGAGGAGAAGAGAGAGAGAGAGAAAGAGAGAGCGAGAGGAGTGGAAACTTGCGGGTGGACAAAACTTGAGTTTAAAATTAGTCCTTTTAAAGACAAATGGAAATTGGCAAAATACCAACTTTTATTTTATTTTATTTTTTTTGGGAACGTTTAGAGATATTTACCAACCTTTGTTTGTCCTAAATAACTTACGCGTTATACTTTCTTAGTCAACTCCTCATTCGAAAGAGAATATGAAGAAGGGATCAATGCAAATTTGCAAAAAATAAAAGGCCTCGTTGAATATAAATTCTTAGGGTCGTTTGTAGACATTTTTAAATATATTTTTGATATTTTTTTACCTCTTCATTATTTTTACTATTCAATTTTAAAATTCTATAATAAACTCAAATTTTAAAAATCTATAACTTTATATATACAAGTTCAAATGAAATAGTCTTTTTTTAAATTACATAAAATTTTGATATGAGTAAAATTAGATCCATATTAATAATTTTTTTAAATAAATTTTTAAGATTTTACATTTTTTCACTCCCAATAATTTTTTTCCCCCAAACATATTTTTTAAAACTTATTTTTTTTCAACCTCCAAAACATGTCTCAAAAACTCCCCCAAACAGATCCTTTGAGAATGTTTTTAACTTTTTGGGTTTAAAACTTGCTTAGGGCTTGTTTGGGTAACGTTTTCTAGAGATATGCTTTGAATGTTAAAGAAAAATGAGTTTTGAAAAATATGTTTGAAGAAAAAATTGTTTGGAGTTAAAAAGTATAAAATCTTAAAATTTTATTCAAAAATAATTATTAATAGGGATTTTATTTCATTTCTCTCAAAATTCTATGCAATTAAAAAAAATCTCATTTAGACTTATATACGTAAATTTATAGATTTTTAAATTTAATATAGAGTTTTAGATATGTGAATAAAAAAAAATGACTGAGATGAAAAATAGTACCAAAAAAGTGTCCAATATATTCTCCAAAATGTCCACCAAACACCCATTTATATTTTTTTAGTCTCTAAAAATGCATTTTATTAAAATTAAAAAATATATGAATTCTGGTAAAATATATTTGAATAGACTTTAAAACTTATATCATATTGAAATTAGATATTACAAACTTTCTTTTAATATAATATTTACTTTTCTTTATTCTATTTTTCTATTAACTTACAAAAAAAAAAAAAAGCAAAAGGAAAAAATCCGCCAAAAGAACCTTAAAATGTAATTTGAAGTGGGTTTGGGTCCCTCTCACTTCACAGCGTTACACAACGCCCAGCATCCAAAATTAAAACTTCTCATAAATGAGTTTAAGGCATCTGAATAATGCATTATGTTTGTATTATATTTAAATATAATGTATTGAACGTAATATACATTTAGATGAAAAGTATTTATATTACATTCAAATGCAATATTTGTTTGGTTGGATAAAACGTATTTGAATTATATTATATGTGATGTGATTGATAAAACTGGAGAGAGAAAAAAAAGAGAAAGAAAGAGAGTATGTGAAGTGATTGGTAAAAATAGTTGAAAACATAGAATAGTAAATAGTGATTATATTGAATTTAAATTGTGATGTGAGTAATATTTGACTGCAATACTTTTATATTTAGATGAAAATTACATTGTATTTGAACTCAATATAATAAACAACCGATGCTGTTGGTGTTATTCATCTTCTATCTTAACTCTTCAATAATTCCCCACTTACCATGCATGTATTTGTGTGCATGTAAATATATATATATATATTCTTTTACCACATACTCGTGCATCAATCTAATAATGATTTATATTCAAATAGCCATAATTTTCTCATTCATTTTCTCATGTATTTATACATACGATCTTCTTCCCGAAGGAAGTAATACGTCAAGTGGGCCAATATATTTTCTTAGGCTTCTATCTTAAAATTTTCAGACTGCAATAATTGTAATATTTATTTTTCAAAAGATTGAATGTAAACATTACTCCTAAATATATATATATATACACACATATACTTTGTACTTTTTTATTGTTTTATAAATGTTTTATATACCTTGCCTACAATCATGTAAATTAAAAGGGGAAAAAAAAGCATAATCAATTCTTTAGAAGCAAAATCAATTGAAGTATTTAGTTATTGAATAAGGATATGCATATTGCAAACGCAGCAAACAAAGTTCAGTTTCTTTGACAATAATGCAAACAAAGTAATATATATACATTTGTATGAGAAACGAGGGAGCCATTAGCATTAGGTCTGTTGGTCTAAAGGATATAAAAGTTCTTATTACGTTGATATACGTGGGATGTTTAAATGGCATGTTTATACGCATGCATGTGTAATATTTGTTCACACGCATTTAATTAAAGTTAATCTAACTTTGCCTAACTTCTAATTATTGTAATTTGGTAACCGTTTCTATTCCAATTAACATATACTTTGTTGACCTAAAGTCAACATATAGTTTCCATTTTTCCACGCAAAACCATCACTTGGCGTGCATCACTTTGACCATTTTCAATGGGAAATTGCATTAAATAAGCCAATTCTTCTAGCGTATAGAAGTAAACAGCATATTAACTTAATCTCACAAATAAATAGCAGATTATGTTAAATAAAATTTTAGTATATTTACTCTTTTTTTTTATTTCTTAGTATTGTTCGTGAATCATCAAATTTTGATGTCAATTTTCAGTCTTCTTTATGAATGAACGAATTTTAAATCGTTTTTATGATATTCCTTATAACTTCACATGTTAACTGATCTACACGTCCTTGTACTTTATTGTTATTTTTTATAATATTGCTTCTCCAACATCATTTACCTGGTGACTTGTGTAACTTGATGTCAATAATTATCAGTAAAATTGAAGAGGGGAGAATGAGGGAAATACGTAAAAAACTAAATTGAATAAAAATAAAAAGTATAAAATTTTGGACTTTTAATAAATAGCATAATTTTAATAAATTAAATTTTTATATAGTCTAAAATTTTAAAACACTTCTCGCATATAAATATTTGAATTACCTATAAATCCTTTATTTAGGCAGTATATTGATGTGCAAATCTTTGATTGATTTTGGTAAATTTTTTATTTACAAATAAATGTTTGATTTACCATGTAAATTCTTTATTTACGTAATAATCGATTTGTGTAAACTCTTAATTTACCATAGTGATTTATAAGTAAATCCTATATTTACACCAATATTTCTTATGTAAAATACTATATTTACCATTTATTTGATTTACAAAAGTTTCTAAAATTACAAGAAACAAAAAACAAAAAATAAAATAACTTCAAATTAAATCCCAATCCAACAAAACCCTAACCCCTAAAATACTTAATAGGCACCCTCTTCCGCTGATGGCGACCGTCGACTAGAGAAGTAGCTATCACAAATAAAGGTGCGATCCAATAATCGCCATCCACTGGAGAAGTCACAATTGCAATAAGAGAGGTCAGATCTCATAACCAAACATAGGGTAACTGCGATCCAACTCATGATTGCAACGTCAACAGAGAATTGTGACTTGGCCCTCGCGAAGCCTTCTTCTTGCACTAGTCCAATGCTGCCACCATTGCCAAAGGATGAACAATCTCAGATAATAAACAACGGCATGAATCTCAAATCTTCATATATAAATGAGATCTCGTCATGAATTCGATGATGACAAATTCAACAATGTGACTATGAATGATGAGAGAGAGGGAAAGAAACAGAAATAGATTAGTTTGGAGAGAATTATGGACAATATTGATTTTAGAGTTGTTTTTTGACAAAATGATCTTCACAAAACTTTTATATATTGAAGAGTCTAAAACTTCTTAGTTTATCTCAAAAACTAAAAATATTATTTACTATGTCATTTAGGTTGATGTCTTTGACTAATCCTAAATGGTAGTTTTTAAGCTATTATTGCTCTTAAACCACTTCTAATCATGTTTTAGAGTATAAATAATAATCATAAATCATCATAAACATAATCATCGCATAGACTTAGAGCCATACAATAAATAACCAAAATCATAAAACTTATTGTAACCCAAAATCAAATTCCTATACACTGGTTATAAACACAAAATTGGTGCTTGAAACTAGGAGAATGAGCTTAGTAGATTTTACCTCAAGTGATCCTCTAACTTAGAGTGTGTGAGGGGCTGAATCTTTGGGAGTATGGTAGAGAAAGGGATGTTTTTTTGACAGTGGAAAATAAAGGGAAAAGTTGCAAAAGTAAGCATCCAATTACTTGGTCATTGCTTATTACTACATTCTTGCTTAGATCTTACTAAACATGATTTAGAAGATGTTTGATAAACGTATTACATTTACATTATATTTAAATATAATATATTAAATGTGATTTACATTGAGATTAAAAGTATTTATATTATATTTAAATAGAAAATATTTAAAATTGTATTTAAATAATAAATATATAATGTGATCGATAAAAAGAAAAAAGAAAAAAAAATATGATATAATTAATAAAAATAATAAAATAATAAATAATTATTATATTATATTATATTAATATAATTATATATAAATATAATATTTTTATATTTAAATAAAATTATATTACATTTAAATATAATATAAATATAATATTCATGGGAAGTCGTCAAAGAGTCAAACATGCGAATTCCTCCGGTGGTGGCTTGTGAAAATGGAACAAATTTGTGTGTAGTTAACGCACTCTTGCACTACCGTGCATTTGTCAAATCATGTGTCATTATCTAACCTTTCCTCATCATCTCTTCTCATTTCTTTCCCTTGAACTAAGAGATTTGGTTTTTTCCTTCAAAATCACACAAGGGAGCGTGGGTTTGCAGCACAATAAAGTTTCATCGTAGCACAATTGATTTGCAGTGTGAATTTATGAAAAATAATTTCCAACAATGATCCTAGATAACATAACATGTCTATTTTTGTTATAATCTTCAAACAACTAATATATTTTTATTCTTGATATTTTATATAGTTAAAAATTATTCTCAGATTCTAATATGATCATAAAATATTATCTTACTAAATTTGTAATCCAAGTTAAAGTGTTACTTAGTACATGAAATTTTTCTTTTTATTTTGATTTTCAAACAATTAATATTTTTATTCTTTAACAGTATTACATGGTTTATAAACATTCTTAATTCTTTAATTTATCATGATTCAATATCTGATTATTTAAAATTTCAGTTCAAGTCAAAATTACACAATCAAAAAAAATTCTAAAAATGACAAAATTAATCGGATTCGCTTATTTAGGGTACTAAATCTCAAATTGGATCAATTATAACTATATTGTATCAAAATCCTAATTTGTCTTGTACTGGACATAAAATGACTAGTCTTGAAATATACTAACTATTGATAACTCTATAAAAATAGAGTTATTTAACGATTTTTAACAATAAATTGAATAGGTTCTCAAGTATTTTAATTTATTTTTAGTTAAATTAGTGTAATTTTTCTTAATTTTAATTTTGATTAGTTCATTTTGATTTATTTTGTTTTACATAATTTTAATTTTTTATTTAGGTTAATATTAAATTTAGTTTATTGTTATTTAGCTATCGCTTCAAAATAATTAAATTTCTATAATTGTATAATTTAATTAGGTAGAAATTGGATTGGCAATTAAATTTGAAGCGAAAATGGCTGCAAAATTCTTTAAAATTTGAAATTAAATTCGGAGGGATCAAAGCCCAGTCACAAGAGCCGCACAACTAGACTCATGCCACTAGCCGTTGGATTAACAAGGGAAGGGCCAGATTTCACGCGTGTTACACAACCTCAACAATGGTGCGTCAACAGCAACCGCCTGATAACTCTCTATAAAACCAAAGTTCCTTCACTAATTTTGAGTATTAAATTGACTAGGTCCCTAAGTATTTTTATTTATTTTGAGTTAGATTAATATAATTTTGCTAAGTTTTAATTTAGATTATCTTATTTTGAATTATTTTGCTTTTGTATAATTTTATTTAGATTAGTATTAATTTTAATATATTATTATTTAGCTTCCTCTTCAAAAATTATTAAATTTCCTTATTTGAAATTTAATTAAATCAAATTTGGTGGCAAAATTGTGATTAAAAATGTATTAAAAACATATTTAAATTCAAAATAAATCCGAATTTATCCAAACCCCACTAGCAGAGGCAGAGATGCGCTCTTCACCACCAAGCCGCCAATCGCACTCCAGAGGCGTCTCACGTCAGGTGCAGCAGGAGTTTCCGGATCTTCCGTTGACACACCCTTGAAAACTTTGTGCACTCGCAGCCTTCGGCCAGTCTTCACTAGCCACGTGCTCATCAGCCCTATCTTGCCAATCAACGGGCGCCACCTATTTTCTGGTATCAAAAAAATTATAAAAAGGCCGTGTGGGCCCCCGAAACGCTAGCTATTGTGCTCAACGTGAAAAAAAAAAAAAAGAAAAAAAAAAACCAAAAAGAAAAGGAAAGAAAAGAAAGAGAAAAGGAAAAAGGCCGTTGTGTGGGGTGAAAAAATTTTACTAATCCAATAAATCTATCCAATTTAATTTATTATAACTCAAATCCAACTAATCTAATAAAAAGATCAACTTAATTCATCTAATTTGACTATTAAGTAAGTAAGTTTGGATTGAGTTTTTATAAATATAATTTAACCGAACTCAGCCAATCTTTTTATATAAATAAATATATTATTTGCATAGTTTATAATATATAATACTTGTTTTATATTTTCCATTAATTACTTGACAATTTTGTTATATTTCATATTATATGAGTTTTTATTATTATTTATTTGTTAGTTTACAACTTATATATTTAAACCTATTTTGCATATATTTTATTTTTATATTAGTTTATAATTTATGAGATAATTTTAGAATTTTATAATACTAATATTATGATGAAAGTTAGTTTTTTTATATTTATATTTTTAATTTTGGATTGAATAATTAACTATATTTTTTTATTTTTTATTTCTTTATTATGTTGAACTTGATTAACCCACCCAATCTACCTAAATTTTAATTTGGTAGGTTGATTTTAAAGTTTGGGTTGAGCGGGTGGATAGAATTTAAAATCAACTCACTTAAACTTGATTCGGTGAGTTAAAAATTCTCAAAAACGCACCTAACTTACTCCTAGTGGGGGGTGGTTGGTCTGTGAGGTTGAGACTAGCTAAGGAAGAAAAGAGAGAAGAATATAAGGAAGAGAAGGAAGAAAAAAATAGAAAAAATAGAAAATTAGGAAAAATATTGTATTTCAGAATTTTTAGGTTTAGAATTTTGTTTTTACTTTGAGTTTTGAGTTTTTATTTCAATAAATCACAAGATGGAGAGGGCATTGAAGAGAAAAAGGAAGAGATAGAAAAAAGGAATAATCTTGAAAATGGTGGCATTTCATGGGTTTTTCATTTTTTTCATTTCTTTTATTTTTGTAATGTTGAATGCTTGAACACTATATGGGTTTAATTTTAGTTTTAATTTCATATGGTGTAATTTTTGTTCTAAGATGTGGCGGCCCGCCTTACGTAGAGGTTAAACAGTATTATCACAGTTGAACTTTGAAGCTAGCTGTGATAGCCCACTACCTCATGGGTCGCCGGCAACTTATTTTTTCTTTTTATGATTTTTATTTTTTTAAAACTCTATCATTTTAGGGCACCCATATATATATATATTTTAAAATGCAACCCAAATTTGAAAACCGTTTCAAAGAAAAACCTTTACTATGGTAGTTATTCTAGACTAACAACACTTAATTTACAACTTTTGTTTTGTAGCAGGACTATATCCATTCTCTCATATTTAATATAAATACATAAGTTCATTATTTCAAAACTCAATTCAAATTGCTAGGCAGAAAACTTGTAGCTGGACCATATCCATTCTCCATATCCCCTGGCACGTGCAATCCTGCCCGCCACCCAACAACAACGTTACCAGTGTATAGGTTGCTTACCTACAACATGAACAAACTTATGAGCTAAATGCTCAGTAAGTTCAAACATTCATAAATTAATTTATAAATACCAGTAACATATACATTAACATAGAGCATCAAACATAGCGTTATTACTTATATTATGCTCACTTATGGGTCATATATTCAGTCTTGGGTCTTTATCTTACATTACGTTCTAGTTTTGAGTCCCATCTTGGTTGTACCGTGTGCGCACATGACTGAGAGGGACATTGGAGAACGACCCACTGGCCAATCCTCCATAGTCTAACATAAACATTAACATTAACATTGAAAACCTTCACCTTACGGGAGGCCGGTATGTCAATAATTGGTTTAATTATCATCTTTTATATGTTTCTAACCAGGTGACGTTCTCATTGTCCCTTGGTCAGGAACCCTTTACGTTCTTTCCTTCATTTGTGTGCATCTCATCAATCACACCTTGGTGTATTTAGCACTTACATACATAAATCACATTTTACACGTAAAACACATAAACATGATAAGTCAGTTCAAGTTGCAGACAACAAGATGTATAAACTTACAAAAATTTCACTAATATCTACTTCCTGGGATCCGCAAATGTTCCTTTGCTGCGTCTATGTCAGGTTCTTATAGATGAGACATCGTCGGTTAATTGTACTTTTATTTAATTAACTTTTTTTTTTTTACTTAAATCTTGATTTTAGCCTTTAAAATCTTAATTAAAGCCTTAGAATAGTTTCAAAGCCTTAACGGTCATTTTCTAACTTTTTTGAAATTTTTGAACAAAATGACTATTTTGCCGCTAACGGGTCGTTGGGTTGTAAAAATTTCATTTTAATGTTTAGACTTAATTTTCTAAGCCCAAAAATCATAAAATCAACTTTCCTAGTCCTTAACATGTTTTCACAGCATTAATTGCTACAAATTAAATGATTGTTTTACACTTGACCCTCGAGTAACACTATTCTGACTTCAAGGGAATTTTGGTCATTTTACCAACTTTGGGGTTTAATTCATGATTTAATTAATTCTTAGAATGTCCATGTTCCTTTAACTCATTTTAAGATTTTTGAGGGTTCGGTTTTCACATTCCACCATATTTTGCCCCTCGTTTCCAAAAATACCCTTGATGTCTTTTAAAAATTTCGACAGTATTTCAACTTAAATTTTGGGTTTTCATCATTCTTATGATGCCTTAAAATCACCATTCTTGCAAAAACATCGTTTTCTAGACCCAAATTTTATGTAAACCACAATTGTTTACATAAAATTTTTCTATTCCATAACCTAGGGTTTTGGGAATTTTAGTCGACGTTTTTATTACTTTCGCTCTCGTTTATTTTAATACACGTCAACTCCAATCTAATTTCTATTAACACCATCATTTTCACCCCATTAACATCTACTATAGGCCATGGTTTTCATGAAAAAACTAACCCAGGGTTCCCTTTTTTTCTAGGCTTCCACATGCGATTTTTTTCGTTTTCTCACATTCCTCGTTATTTATCTATGTCAACCTAACTTTTGTAACACTGAAATAAATATCACAGCATCAAAATTTTATTGAATCCTTGCTAGTCCCTATCCACGATTTTCAGCCCTAATTCATTACAAAAATTTCATGGTTTCAAGGGTTTTCTCACTAATCCTTACCCTAGTTCAACGGTAACTGAATTTAATACGTAAAACCTAATTATTAACCAACAAATCATCCTTCACCATAATCAATTTTTTCTAAAAATAGCAGCAGCAAGGCACCGTTTTACAGTCCAAAAAAATACATGAAAAAGTTTCAAAAAAGAGATATGTACGTTGTTTTAGTCCAAGAACTCAATCGCGTGCAATGAAAACGCGATTTTTGCGCGAAAATGTCGAAAATTTCACTTGGTTGAGTTTGGTGTTTTCTTTTTCTTTCCTTGGCTATGGCTGTTGTGTTTTGGGAGGGTGATGGCCGTGGGTGGAGGGCTATAAAATAGCCTAAATATTTGGTCAAATTAAACAAAAATTTTTACCTTTTTTTTTATTTTTCATTAATGTTTTATATTTCTTTCCAAAATAAATTAATTTTTTGCATTTTTGGACCAATCAAGGGCAGCCAAACTATCCTCTCATTGCCACCCATAACCAGCCATCATGGGGGATATCTTTCCTAAAATTTCTTTTATTTTTTTTTAAAAAGAAAAGAAATATGTTATTTTGGCAAATTATTGGCCTTTGGATCAAAATCTCTTTAAATCTAAGCCATTGATCTTTTCTAATTCTTTCCATTAAAGTTTATTTCTTGTTATTATTACATTTATGACATCATCATATACTTTTTAGTCAAAGTTTAACCAAAAGTCAAACTAAACAAGATTTTACCGAAATCGCACCAATGGGCTTTTGGGCCTTCCGTGCAATGGGTTTGCCTTAAATCAATTTTGTTTAGCTAAAAATCACTACCATAGTTATTTCATCTTTTTAGATACTTGACTTATCATGGTTCATCTTCTAGGGTTTTTCGATACCCAAATGGCAACGTTTTTCCCGTTTTAGTTCAGTAAAATTTTCCACAATCGAATTCTTGACCTTTAACATCGTTTGAACATTTTATTTCGTTCTAAATAATATTAAATCATAAATTTCATATTTTAAACATTAAAATTATCATGTACATACCATGTGCATGTTTTTTGAAAACGATAAAATTTGTTGGTTGTTACATAAGATTCTAATTGAATCTAATTGTTGATTTTAAATTTACTTTACTTTCTTGGATTAATTGTTAGTTGTTAGTAATTGTTTATCCTATTACATGTTTAATGCTTCTAGTGATTTGGCCAATCATTAAGTGAATTTGTTGGACTTGATTGAAATAGAGATTAGGTTTTGATCAATAATAGGATTTCATTTGCAATTTGGAATGAGAATAAATCCTTAATGTAATTGTTGTCATTGTGGGGGGTTGAACTAAATGAATTTATGTTAATGAGCTCCATATAAGAATGTAGTGATTTTAATTAGCATAAATGTACCTAGTAGTTATCAAAAGAGGCTTTTAAGTAATTTCGTGCATTCAGCTAATAATTCTATCGATTAATGTCAATCAATTAGAGGGCAAATGCAAATCAAATGAAATTAATTAGGAGAAATTGGATCTATACATCTTTATTTTTATTATATAAGTTTCATTAATTTTTCTTATTTATTTTCTTGCATTTTGCTTTTAGTTTTAGTTTAGTCATTCAAATAATTCTAGAATTAATTAATTTTGATAATAACTCAAAATTAAATGCAATTCTTTTGAGAACAATATCTTATTCACACTTTTTTACTTATCTGACTCATGCATTTGTGAGTGATTCACGCAACATTGTCAGTAGCCCACTCAGGTCTTCTAAGATCATCAATAAGCACATGCACGAAAACCTGCGTGAGCCTTCACTTAGTTTGAAGCCAACACTCGTCTGGCAATACCTAGTTGGGGACCTAGCTGGCCAACCTTTGCATGCCACTTGCCTTACATGCATCTGAAATACTAAAAAGGCCATGAGGCCCATGCCAGCTGGTGTTTCTGAAGGAAAAGAAAAGAAAAAAAAAATGGAATAGAAGAAAGAAGGGGCTGCAGGGTGTTTTTGGGGAAGTTTTTGGAGAGTGCTCTGTTAGGAGTGTCCTATGTATGAAAGACATTTTTATATATATTTAAGTTATTTTGAATTGATTAATAATATATTTGAGGTTTTTTCATTACATCTTTGCTATACAGTTCTCATAATTATTTATATATTAAAGTAAACTTAAGCAAACATGACTTGTTGACTACTTGTTATTTAAACTATTAAAATATCATATCTAATAGACTTTATATGTAAGAAGTAAACTTTCTAAAATAAGTAGTCTAAATATATAGTTCATAGTCTATGAGGTTAGAGTAAGCATCTAATTCATATGAAGACTTTTGTGTTTTTTAGATCTCATTAGAGAGATAGTTTGTCTTGATCATTTGAAACGAGCCGACTTCTAAGTTGAGACATAAATATATTGTATAGAGGTGGTGATACATTGGATTAGGATCAAAGTTTAATTGACCTATAAGTCCGTTTGAATATATTAATTCACTTTTGACATTCATTGTATAATGACCATATTTCTGAGTAAGTCAATGACTTTATGTTTATGAGTTATGCACTTTAATATTTCAAATACTAAAGCATCTTAGAGTAGTAAGATATTAGACTAGTTCGTTGGATATATAACTTATATTCGATATGAACTTTGCTTATAGATATAGAATCATAGCTCTTATAAAGAGTAAATGTTATCTTTTTAATGGCATTATATTAGATATGAAAATGGACAAGGTCTGAAGTAAATTGCTTGGCAAATGATTTATTATTTACATTCAGTGAATAATCGTTTTCCTATTAGATGTATAGCGGATTATTAAGATAGAATGATCAAAAGGTTAAATAGATTTTAATTTTAAGTTAATTATGGATATTTATGAGGGTAATACATACATATCACAGTTATTGAAATTATGGCTATATACTAGCTTATGTAATATTATATATAATTAAGAGTACAATTTCAAGTTTATAATAATGTGACTCTTAAATTAATAATTATGTAATTAATTTATTTGGTATAAAATAATTAATTATATAGGTTGTTTGAGAACAAATTATATATGTTATATTAGTCCATTTGCTAGCTCAACATAATTTATTAATAGATGGTAATTAATCAGATTATTTGAAGTGATTTTAATTCTTGGACTTAGTGAAAAGAAGAATCCAAGACTAGGCGTTTTTCTTACTAAGAGTATAATTAGGATTTTGTTTCATTTAATTAATTAGATAATTATTTAGTTGAAAATAAAATTTGTAATTTAAATTCGTATTTATCTTTTATGATAAATGTGAGACTAATTTAAATTAAGAGATATAGAAAAATCAATTATTTAAATAATTAATTTAAATATCTAGATAATCTTGTTTGAATAAATAATTTAAAAATAGATATGGTTATTATCCTATCTGGATTTAAATTGAAACAAACTCTTGTCCTACTTTACCTGTAGTGGATGCTTTCTATGTGGATTAGATAAGGAAAAAGTTTTTCTCCTTATTAATTTTAGTTAGATAATTATGACATAATTCTTTTATTCAAATAAAGTTGTCATGATTGTATTTTAAGTTAAATTGGATTTATCAAATATTATCGCATATAAAATCACAAGATAAATGAATTTTGAAATTTAAATCAAATTTGGATCTCTTTTATCTAGTATCAGCATTTTTATAAGAGGTCTCCCAAGGCTAGGAAAAATCACCAATTAGAGATAAAGGAGTAAGGAAAATATTTTTCAAGTATCATATTCAAATTCAAATACCACTTAGTCCATTTATTATAAATAGGTGTAGGATAAATAGAGTATTTTACGAAACAAAATTTTAAAAATTTTTCTTGGATCGTACTAACTTGTGTTGCCATATATAATAAGTTATTCAACATTCTATATATGTTAAGGAGGATGATGAGAGTACTAGAGAAGGTGATCGAGAAAGTTTCAACTAATTAACCTTATTTATTATTCTCTAATTCTTTGACTATAGAGTGTGTGGACACTCAGTCTTTTGATTGGTATACATGTACGGCTTTCTTCTACCAATCACCAAGAATTCTTATAACTTATTATTACTATAATAAGAGAATAATAATAAGCTTACTCACCTTAAGAGTCTGTGGTCTGAACAAAATAGGAGCTCTTAGGGTCTTATTTATAGTGAATGGACTGAGTGGAATTCGAATTCAAAAGGATAGTTGAAAAAGTTTTTTCTCTTCTACTCTAATTGGGATTTTTTATTTACCTTGGTGAGGCACAAAAATTCGACTCAAAATTTGATTCAAAATTTGATTTAAATTTCAGTCTCTATTTATCTTTTAATTTTATTTTCATAAATAATATTCCATAAATCCATTTAAATTCAAAACAAAATTATGGTAACTTTGTTTAAATCAAACAATTATATAATAATTATCCAAAAAAAATCGATAAAGGAAAAAAAATCTTTTTTGTTACCTAATCCCAGTGGAAAACCCCTATCATATGTCGTCAATGATAAGATTTTGTTTCAACTTGAATTCAAATAGAATAATTACCATATTAAATTTAAAATATTTATTTAAATAAGATTATTTAAATATTTAAATTAATTATCTAAATAATTAATTTAAAGTACATCTAAATAATTAATTTAATTATCTAAATAATTAATTTACCCACATCTCTTAATTTAAATTAATTTCATATTTATCATAAAAGATAAATACAATTAATTTAAAGTACAAATTTTATCTTCTAAATAAATATTTATTAAAACTAAATATTTAACTAATTAATTAATGAAACAAAATTTCCATTTTACCCCTAGTGTTAAAAACGCCTTCACCCTATGGGAAATGATTTTGATTTATTTATTTATTTATTTTACTAAATCCAAGAATTAAAGCTATAATGAATATCCTAATTGATTACCATCTGTTAAGTAATTATATCGAGCTAGTAAAATGACCAATTGGACATATATAATATGGACTCCAAAAATATATGTAATTAATTATTCTATACTAAATAAATAAATTAAATAATTATTAGTTTAGAATCATACCACTATAAACCTTAAATTGTACTCTTAATTATATCTAGTATTATGTAATTCAGTGAATAGTTACAGTCTAATGACCTTGTCATATGTACAATACCCTCATATGATATCTATAATCAACTTAGAGTCAAAATTTAATCAACCTTTTGATTATGTTATTTTAAAGATGTATTATATATCCAATAGAAAATTGATTACTCACCGCATGTGAATAATAAATTATTTGCTAAGTAAATGACCTAAGGTCTTGTCTATTTTCACATCCTGTATAATATCATTAAGAGAATAACCCTTACTCCTTATTAGGATTATGATTCTATATTTATAAGTAAAGCTCACATTATATACAAGTCATGTACTTGACGAACCAATCTAATAGCTTACTACTTCGAGACGCTTTAGTCTTTGAAACATCAAAGTACACAAGTCATATATATGAAGTATTTGTTTACTTATGATTAAGATTATTACATAATAAATGTCTAATGTGAATTAATCTATCAAAACAGACTATATAGATTAATTACATTTTGGTTTAAGTTCAATATATCATTACTACTAGGCAATATATTTATTTCTTTACTTTGGAGTTAAGTAGCTCCTGACGATCAAGAAAAACTATCTCCTAAATTGGATTTAAATAGTATAATAGTCTTTATATGAGTTAGATGCTCACTTTAACCCCATAAACTACGGACTATAAATTTAGACTATTTACTTTAGAACACTATCTTCTCGCTTATAAAATCTATTGTATGCAACATTTTAACAATTTAAACACCAAGTAGTTGATAAGCCATATTTGCTTATATTTACTTTAGTATGTAAATAAGGATAAGGATAATATAGTAAAGATATAATGAAAAACCTCAAATATATTATTTATTAGTTCAAAATAAATAAAATATATATTAAATGTCTTTCTCTCTTAGGGTATGCCCAACAATAGGTGCCTAGAACTTCTATTTTTGGTAGACCATAGACTTTAAGGTAAGAGAGCTTATTATTACACTTTCATTAATAATAATAAGTTTTAAGAGCTTTAGGTGGTTGGAAGGAGAAAGCCGTGCACTAATAAGATTGAAAGAGCGAGTGCCTATATATACCACTATACAGCAATTAGAGTATAACAAAGAAGGCTAGTTAGTTGAAACTTTCTTATTGACCTTCTCTGGCATTTCTATCAATCTTTCCTTTAAGGTATATAGATTTTAGAATAATTTATTGTATATTACAACTCGAGTTAGTATAATCCAAATAAAATTTTTAAAATTCCGTTACATTAATTACCTATTTTATCCTACATGCTGGAGATGGTGGGAAGGCAGTGAGACCAAAACCAGAGCAATGAGAAAAAGGAAAAAAAATAGAAAAATAGAAAAAAAAAAGTAGTAGTTTTGGATTTTTAGCTTTAAGGTTTTAGTTTTATTTTCAATTTTAGGTCTTTGTTTCAATAAATATTAAGGGAGATTGAAACTTCAAGAACCAGAGGAGGAGATGAAAATTGAACGAAAAAGTTTAAAGAATTGTAGAAACATTTATGGGGTTTTTCTTTTCTATTTTTTATTTCTTAAATTTTTGTAATTTGATGATATTTGAACCCCTGCTTTTCTTAATTTTATATTCAATTTCACTTATAGAGTAGTTTTTAGTCTAGGGTTCCATGGATCATTTTCAATGGATATTGATCCTATTATATGCTTAATACTCCTAGTGATTTGGCCAATCATTAGGTGATATCATTGGACTTAATTAAAATTAGAAAATGGAGATTAGTTCTTAATCAATAATAGGATTTCATATGCATTTTGAAATATAAATATATCCTTAATACATGTGTAGCCATTGTTAATGCTTGAACTTTATGAATGTATATTAATTAGCTCCTTATAAGAATATAAGGGTCTTAATTAACATAAATAGACCTATTAGTTTATTGAAAGAGGTTTTTAGGTAAATTAGTACATTCAGTTAACAATTCCATCAATTAACGTCAATCCATTAGAGGGTGGATTTAATTTAAATGAAATTAATTAGGTAAAATTGGATCTTTAGAGCGTTGTTTTCTTTATTTTGGTTTTGTTATTTTTTTCTAGATTTTATTTCTCTTTTTCGTTTCACTTAGTTATATTTAAATTCAATCATTTAAATAATTCTAATGTTAATCAATTTCGATACTTAACTCATAAATTAAATGCAATCCTTATGGGAGTGATTGTAGGAATAAAATCAGTAAAAACACATCAGAGCGGCTCAGTGGAATTATAAAAAATTTTCAAGATCGTTAATATCTCATGATGCCATATACAATAAACTAACAACAATATAACACATACCTCAAGAAGATGCCAACTGCAGGAGGAGAATGACTGGAAGGCTTCAATCAACTAGCCTTCTCTATTATTTTCTAATTTCCGGATGACAGAATATGTGGGCACTCGATTCCTTGACCGGTATGCTAGCACTGCTAGTCTACTTCCAACCACCCAGATCTCTGGTTACGCCCAAATTGTGACAAAACAAAATGGTTAGTTATAGTATAATTAGGATGGTCGATCCCATGAGTAGGTGATAAAAACAAACAAAAAAACATTAGTAGAACACAAGTGTTAGAGAGATACGCAATTAAACAAGAAAAGAAAGAAAGCATTTTTATGATTTTAGAGCAATTTGATTGAAAGATAATGCAATTTAAAGTAGAGAAAATTTAATAGTTAAAAACGGTAAGATATCGAGAATCCCCTATGTACTTCGTTCACCTATTTAAATTTTGATTCACAAATTAACGCAATTGAAAGTTTCACATTCCAAACAATCAATCGGAAGATAAGATTTGAAAAACTTGTGAATTAAATATATTTGAGTAAATAAAATTCTTACGTTAAGTGCTAGAAAATATTGTGTTATAAAAAATTTAAAATCGACAATATGCCACCAACGATAATGCAGTAAAAGACTACTTATAAAACTATGTTAATCAATATATTATATCATACAATAATCATATAAAAAAGCTTGACTAAATTTATATAAAAGTTATCAACAAAATGTATTGATGTAAGAAATAAATGAGATGAAAGCAAATTATTTACTCAAATGTATAAGCATTACAAATCATAGAGAATCAAAACCCAAATAAGCTCACTACGTATATAGGATCATCTCTAGCCTCACCTAAGAACTCTAGTCTAACTTGCAAAACATTCTTATAAAATTCTAAAGGGAAAACATGAGAATGAAAGTAAGATAAAAATAAGAGAGACAAAGTGTATCCCCCCTCTTTTAATCTCTCCAAGAATGCCCCTTTTTATAAACATAAGTTTACATTATTCCACTTAATCTTCACACAAATTTTTCAAACTTACTACAGTATTTGATACCCACACAATACAAGTTTTCAAACATACTACAATATTCAATGCTACACAATACAAATTTTCAAACATGCTACAGTATTCGGTGCTACACAATACAAATTTTCAAACTTGCATCAGTGCTACAGTGATCGGTACTACAGTGTCAATGCATGCTTGCTACAGTACTCCAATACATGCTTGCTACAATACTCCAATACATGCTTGGTACATGCTTAGTACAGGTCGGTGCATACTTGCTACAGTGTTGCTACAGCACATTAAGAAGGATCCAGTGCGATAGAATGCGTGATAAGCTTGGTTTTCACAGTTTCCTGACATGAATAGTGATGCCTTCTTTGACACTACAGAAAAACAAAGTGCTAAAATTAGATATTTCCAAAATAAAATACTATAAGTAGACTCATTGGAAATATTTAATTTTAAGCTTATTTAATATACTATTAGAAAAAGATGAAAATTAAATAAAAACTTTATGAAATTTATGAAAATCTAAATTAAAGTACACAAAATAAAATAAATCAAAAAAAATAAAAAACAATTAAAATTTTCAAGAACAAGCTAATTTTTATGTATGAAAAAGTGGTAAAATAACTCTATTTTATAGAGTTATCAATCTCTAAAGAACTTATTGTCACGGTGAGTTGTGCAACAATAAGCTTGCTCACTTGAGAGTCTGTGGTCTAAGAGAACTGGAGTGGCAGGACCCCTATTTATAGACTGACATGAGGTGATCCCTTGAATTAGAATTGGATTAGGAGAAGATTTTCTCCCTTATCCACTCATAAAATCCAAAAATTTCTAAGCAAAAAATCAAGTGATATTTTCAGCCACTTTAGGGATCTTGCAATCTAAATTCAAACAGGATTTTAACTTGAATTTTATCTCCTTATTTATCCATAATAACTGAATTTCCCCTAGTGTAAAAACATGACTAGATTTGGCCATTTAAAGTGTGAAGAGAATCAAAATTCAAATAGGATTTTCTAGTTTGAATTTTATCTCATCCTTATCCACTAAAAACCAAAATCTCTCTTGGATTTATCCAATAATTTTTTGCCAATTTATGAGGCGAAGAATCAAAATTCAACTAGGATTTTCTTGCTTGAATTTCCCTTGAACCTTATCCATAAAAACCGAAAATCCCTATGAGGGATTCCCTCAACTAATTTCGACCATTCTAGCTGGATTTAGGATTCAAAATTCAAGAAAGATTTTCTTGCTTGAATTTCACTTGAACCTTATCCACAAAAACCGAATTTCCCTAGGAGATGTTCTCCTAACTAATTTCAGCCACTTTTGCAAGATTTAGGATTCAAAATTCAAATAGGATTCAAACAAGAATTTCCTCCCTATTATCCATATCAATTCCGAAATTCCTATGTCGATTTATCCACAACTAATTCGAATTTTACTTGGACTGTGATTCAAAATTTGAATTCAAATTTCAAAGTTCAAAATTCAAATTTCAATTTCAATTTCAAATTTCAAATTTAAATTTAAAATTCAAAATTTAAATTTCAAATTTCAAAATTCAAATTTCAAAAATCCACAAAAAAGTTATATTTCAAATTTTGTCGTCATGAATAATTTTCTACAACTCCAATTCAATCTCAAATAAAACCATAGCAACTTTATTTGGAGTTCGAATAGTTGTGTACGCTATTATTAAAAAAAAAAAAATCTGAATTCAACCGGAGATAATCTTGTCCACCATCCTTATCATATGTCAACACCATCCATGCAAAGTTAACTAGCCAATAAGCATACACACATCAATTTGCCATTCATTAAGGAATTATATGGAGCTAGTAGAGGGACTACTTGGACTATATAATTGAGCTCCTGTGAATCTATATGATCATTATTCTATATCGAATAACTCAATCATATGATCACTAATTTCAGAGTCACACCACTATAAACCTGAAACTGAACTCCCAATTATATATCGTATTACGAATGCCTGTGACAAGCTAATGTCCAATGACCTTGTCATATATGCAAAATCCTCATATGATATTCATGATCAACCTTAGGTCAAAGTCCATTCAATCCTACTGATCAGGCTATCTTAAAGTTCCATTATACTACCGAATAAGAAAATAATTATTCATCATATGTGAATAAGAAGTCATCCACCCTGCAGACGACCTAAGGCCTTGTCCATTTTTACATCCAATATAATGCCTTTAAGAGGATATCCTTAACTCCTTAGAGCTATGATTCCGTTATCTGTAAACAAACCCTCCATCGTATACAAGTCATACACCTAACGAACCGGTCTATAAGCTTACTACCTCTGAGACGCTTTAGCCATTAGAACATCAAAGTACACAAGTCATATACATGAAGTAGTTCATTTACTCAGGATTAAGGTTATTGCATAATGAATGTCAAAAGCAGATTGATCCACTCATAGTGGACTTCGTAGATCAATCACGCTTTAGTCCCGGTCTAATATGTTACCACTAAGCAACATATCTATGTCTCTACTTGGGAGTCTATGCTCGGACAGTCAAGACAAACCGTTCCTACCATGACTTTAGACAACATAATAGTCTTAATATGAGTTAGATGCTCGGTCTAACCCTATAGACTACAGATCTTAGTTTAGACCGCTTACTTTAGAACATTATATTCTCGCATACAAAAGTCCATTGCATGCAACGTTCTAATAGTTTTAACACAAGTAGTCAGTGAGCCATATTTGCTTACATTTACTTTAACATGTAAATAGAATGAGGACAAGCTATAATGTAATAAATAACCTCTATATTATAATTTTATTATCTAATTCAAGATAAATACATCAAAATGTCTTTAACGCTTAGGGCATGTCTTAACAATATCTTATTTTTATTTTATTATTTGTTCGACTCATGCATTTACAAGTTGATTTCATGTAACAAGTTTTTTGCACCATTACCAGGGATTTTTTTTTATTTTGGTTAATATCGATACTAATTACCACTGGGATTAATTTGAAATTTTTTTTTGTATTTTGGTTTATTTTCTTGTTTTTAGTTTTGCTTAAGGTTTTTTTTTTAGTCGTCTTATTTGAGGTAATTAGAAGATGTCATGTCGATAAGTCTTCTTAATTTTTGTGCAATAAGAATTTGAACCATTTTATAGTGCGTGGTGGAAATATAAAGATTTGCTAATTAAGTTTCCATTTTATGGTTTTTCAAAAGAGTGTCAAATTCAAATCTTCCTTAACTGCTTATGTAATACCCCACCTACTATAACCTTAAGATAGCAACTTTGTCATACTGAGTGGTGTTGATATGTTCCTTATTTGCACAGCTTTCTTATTAAGTTCATTTGAATGTAGTATAAAAATATAATCGAATTTTAACTTTTCAAACTTTTTAGCGAATATAAAACCTATTTCACTTACTACCTTTAATCATCTCCATAAATGCTAAATTCCTAAATAAGCCTCAAAGTGGTATAACATTATACAAATAAAGGGCCACATAATATGTCAACATAGACCGTGTAGACAAGTCCATGAGCAGTGAAGAGAATGCTAGCCTACCTTCTTTACTCTTATCTACATCAATATAAAATGAGTGAGCTAAAAGCCTAATAAGTAGAATCATGCATAACAATAGTATAATGAGAATAAGTATGAGCTCATGACACGAAATCTTCTTTTAATATCACTCAATTCACTTTCATTCTTACTTTTATTCTTTTAATATCACTCAATTCACTTTCATTCTCACTTTTATCTTATGCATGTTAATATCACTAAATTGACTTTCATTCTCACTTTTATCTTATGTGCATTAAAATCATACAATTCAATTTTTATTCTCACTTTTATCTTATGCGCACATTTAGGATTTCTTGGATGGGGTAGTGTCCTAGACACCTTATTAGATCTTGTGGCCATAAAACAAATGTCATTTTATGGGAAATAGCACAATAACAATCCATTCTTCTTCCTTGTGATCGTTAAAAAGCATCCCACACCGTAAGTCTCCATTGAGATAATAGGTCCATTAACCTAGTAACCATAAATATAATGTCATAAGGTGCCGTCATGTGAGGCATATCATATGTAAAACACATTTCTTCCATTGATCATCGAGGAAGCATTTTACACCACCAATCTTTATCAAGACATAAAGGTCCAAAATTCTCTATTGAGACATATTTTTTCATTACTTAGCATTTAACTTGTCACAAGTCACCTATAGATCATTTTAACAGTTTTTATACTCACTTTATAATAATGCCTTTCGTACACATCTTTAATCCTGTCGCGCATGTATGCTTATGTCACAATGGTATGCAATCATATGCCCAAATATCACATTCATTGATACATATATCATATGCACGACTTTTATGATGATACAAGTGAAATTCTACTTACCTCGTACTATAGTATGGTATCAATGAACATTAAGCTTCCTCTTAATGGATCCAGTGCTTCTTCCATATGTAACATCAAGTATCTACCTTGCATTAACATCATTTTATTTTTCATTTGCTATTAAAATACTTAAGGAGCTCATTTATTTATTCTCAACCTCAATTGAAAACTTAGCCCCATTAAACATCTTAATATAAAAGTCCACTCTAAAATTTTTCCCAAAATTTTGGCAGTATCTACATTTGATTTTTAGACTCCCCAAATTCTTAAATTTATCACAAACATCTCAAAAACTAAGTCATTTTTCCAAAAATATTCATAATTTACAAAACCATTATAAAACCATAAAATCCCCAATTTCCGCTGTTTGGAACCAGCGTTAATATTAGGGCCATATCGTAAAATCCATAGGAAATTTCTCAAAACCATTTTAGGGGAATTTAGATAAGATATCAATGAATATTCCCTCATATTTCCAGCTTCAAAAGAGGTATCAACTGAAACCTCAACCATATTAAAATCTCACCCGAGTTAGGATAGTAGTTTAAAACATATGTCAAACCATGACCTCCTAATTGAATTTGCAAAAATCCTTTTATAAATAGGCTCCTAACATAAAAAATTTTTTTTTTACCCAAATATTAGCTCATTTAAAATTCATTTTATCAGCTCATTTAGAGTTCATTTTATTCGTGAAAGATTTTCTACCCAAATATCAGCTTATTTACAGGCATCTGACTAACATAGAAGAGGTGTTGTATCTCAAATATCACTTTCAAACACCATGGATAACCTTATCAACCATCTAAAAACCTGAAGCTCATCAAAACAGGCCTTATTCTGGCTCTAGCTTGGAATTTCTTTTGATTCACCATTCAAAAATGACCAAAGGCCTCAAGATTTCATTTTTTTAACTTTGTTCTATTACTGTGAGTGGTCTAAAAAAGAGAAGGTTAGACTCGGTGAAATTGAAGCCAAAATGATTTCACCTAGTTGCTTAGACATTTGAACTACCAAGCTAGCACCTTAGCTTATTTCCTGGTGAAGTACTTTCCCCTAGGTTCAGGTCAGTGTCCCTTTGGTAGAAAACAAAGATACTTAATTATGTGTTAAACATTCACACAAAGTCCCAAGTGCAAGCAAGACCATACCCAATCATTTTACATACCAAGTTTGGTGTATGTGCTCACACAGAGCATTCGATGCAATAAAAATCGTAACTTTTCATTCTTAGTACCTTTCTTACCAAAACATGACATGTTCTTTTGTAAACCTTATAAATACAATTAAACTTTGAATAATTAAATTCCAAAATCATTTCCAATCCCACAAAAGTCTAAATGGACTTGAGAGTCCTAAACATCGAAATCATGCTTAATTAGATTTGTTTTAAGCAAAACAACCTCTGAAACAATATCATTATCATATCAATTATCTCATTTCCTTCTATCATCACCATGAAACGTTATTTATTATCTTTTGTTTAACTTGACCCACAAATCCAAAGCTAAATTTGATTGGTTTCCCACACGGTGAACATTTTCACTCAAATAGGATTTAAAATCATGCTTGAACTCTACAATTCAACTAAGTGACTTATAAATTTGTAATCAATATTATTATAACATTCTTCTCAAATAGTCGACTTCTCATTCCATCCTTCTAAAACACATTCAAATATTAATTAATAAATCTCATAAGTCATTCAAAATTCCATTTAAAACTCTAATTGACTTCAAAATATCGAACATAAAAAATCATGTCTTACTTAGAGTTATAAGGTACAATTAGCCCTAACACATATCAATATCATTTATAATTTCTCGTTAACTTATAACATTATTATAAATGTTCCTAACTATAGTAAAATCATTACCCTCAAATTTAGAGGTAATATTGTCCCATTTCACAGGACATTAGATATTTTCACTTCGACATGCCTTTAGAAAATTGTTGAGCTCCTTAATTTCACTTTTTCACTTATAAATTCTTAATAACCAATATTTTAAGGTTCATTTCCATTTCTTCACTTACCGAATCCACCTTCAGGGAATAACTTGGAAACTTTTCATTACAATAAATACAATTATTGGCATATAGTATGCTTTTAAAAAATTATGCACATCATTCACATAATAAACACATCTCAATAATCAAGAGACTATATGCCATGTAAATAATATAACAAAATCATGTAATGCATTGGCCAAAAAATGGGTGAAAGTTTGGGGCATCATAGGTATATAAGACCCTAGTGGCTCCTGTTTTATTTAGACTATAGAATCTAAAGTAAACAAGCTTGTTATTGCACTCCAATTAATAATAATAAGTTCTAAAAGTTCTGAGTGATTAGAAGGAGAAAGTCGTGTACCAAATATCAATTAAGAGACCAAGTGCCTGCATAATCTACCATCCAGAAATTAGAGAATAGTAAAAAATGCTAATTAATTGAAACTCTCTTAGTTACCTTCTCCAGTATTCCTGTCATTCTATCTCTAAGATATGTGGATTGTAAAATAATTTATTGTATATAATAATTCGAGTTAATACAATCCAAGTAAAAATTTTTAAAATTCTGCTGCATAAAATTACCCGATTTTCCTATATAAGGTGTCAGAGCTAATTTGTGATTGTGCCTTATATATAAATTAGACAATCCAAATGTCTCATTAAATCTATGTATGCATTTAATATTTTTAGAGAGTAGCATTCTATAGTTTCTATTATATTGTTATCATGGATTATGTATCTATGCGAAGCATGCTCAATTTTGTCGATTAGGTTCCTTAGAATTTTAAAAAATTGTATCTAGGATATTTCATGTAACCATAGAAGTTGTTTATTATCACCACATTTTTCCCATGAATTTTTTATTTCGTTGAATTGTTAGCAATTTTATACATTGGAAACTGTATAAAAAATTTTTATTGTAATTCTTGACGAAGATAAAAATTGAAGATGAAGGTTGAATGGAAATGATTGCAATTTTGATAATCTAAATTTTTGTAACATATTTAATATTTATATAATACAATATACGTTTTTTTATTTAAAAAGAGGCGCACAATATTATATTTATTATATTAATTTATATATTGTAATATATTAAATTATTTTATATATAAATATAAGATAATAGGATATTGTATTATCGATATATTTTATATTATTAAATTTAGTATTTAGTATATGAAAATAATAAGATAGGGTTTTGGATTAAACCCGGTAAATTATAGAATTTGTATTTTGGTTTTTGTAGGTTAAAATAATTGTAAGAATAATAAATTTTTGTGGTAAATTCAAAATATAAAATAATTTGAAACTTTTTTCAATGGGGAGAAGTTCTGAGAATTATTTTATGGAATACAGAGATTCAATTTTGACCTATGAGGTTGAAATTGTACGAAAATATTTAGCAATTGCATGAAGATGAATTCATAAAAATGGAACAAAATTTCGACACCTAAAGAATGCTTGGGATGTAATTTTATAATCTCTAGTTTTCTTTTTCCTAAGATAATGACCATGGCTAGATTATTTATTTATTTAATCATTTATTTATTCTATATTTTGGATGGATGGATGAATATATTTGATGGATGTTTGTTGTACATATTTGATAATATGTCAAATAGCATAGTTGAATGTGCTCATGCTATAGTAATCATATATATCATAAAAAAGTTATATCATTTCAAATTATTGAGTGAAAGAAGGTTTTAAACAAAACCCACAGCCGTCATTATTGATCTATATATAAAAGTATGATAATGCCTCGTGTTAGTTCCACCCTTATCACATCTCTCGTTAGGTGTTTACCACTGCTGGTATACTAGGTTAGATCTCTTATGTTGGCAAATATGTTTGGGCATTAACTATTTGGAACCGTCCCTCAATTGCTAAAATAACACATGGTTCAAACTTTATAAACAATGGTTAGACATTCAATACTGATTTAATTATTAACATTCCTTAAAAGCTATATTAGTTAAATTGGTGGCCAAATAAATAGTTATTAATATATGTCTTAACCTTAGAGGATTTAAGATTATATATATTAATTATACGAGGTTCATGTTTTCGGATATATATTTCATGATCACTCCTCAGTAGCTTGGAGTAGTAGATGCTAAAAATTATCATTGAAATGCTACAAGTTTTTCTAAATTTTTCATGTAGGAACATATTCATGTTTTATTTGCTAAATCATTTTTTATATTTGCTTATGCATTGATGTGACGTTCATATATATATTTGTTTTCAATTAAAAATGTCATATACACCTCTAATTACAATATTTATGGAGAATAAACTAAATGGCGATAATTTCAAAGCGTGGAAAAGAAACTTACTAATAGTTCTTAACTGTAAGAAACATAAGTTTGTACTAGATGAACCTTACCCACCTGGGCCACCTCCTAATGCATTTATGCAAGTGGTCTATCCCTTGTTTACTCATTGGATATAATATAATGAGATAGCTTAATGCTAAATATTAGCTAGCATGATGAGTGCTTTACAAAAGTAAAATGAGGCCTTTGTGACTACTAGGTATATCATATATCAGTTGGAGGAAATATTTGGAGGCTAAGAAAAATTGGCTAGATAGTCCACTATCACAAGTATCATGATCTCTAAGCACAAGGTAGGTACTTCTTTGAAGAATCATATGTTTTTGCTTATGGGTTTCTTCGTTGAAGCTACTGAAAATGGTATGGAGTTGGACTGCAATACCCAAATTAAGATAGTGTTTAAAACTTTTTTGAAGGATTTTATAGGCATATAACCTTGGAAGCAAAGAGTTAGGACTCACCGAGTTCATGAGGCAATTGTAAGCTTATGAACTTATAGTCAATGATGGGGTAACGGTCCAATTAAAAGGAGAGGCCAACTTAGCTATTGCTACATCTTTTGGTCCTTCAAGGAACAAGAAGAAAAAAAAAGCAAAAGAAATAAAAGGCTTCTAGCTCTTCCATTCCTCTTGTTTCTGATGGGAAGAATAAGAAGAACAAGAAGCCCGAGGATCCTAAGAAATATAAGTGCTTCCACTGCAAGGAGTTCCTAAGCCACTAAGGGCAAAGAATGTAAAGATCTTCTATACTTAGAAGCTTGTTTAGTACAAGAATCAAAAGACCTTAGATTATTGATTCGAGAGCAACTAATCATGTATGTGAGTCTATACGAGTTTAAGGAAATGAGAACTCTACATGATAGGAGCCTCCTATTAAGAACCAGCAATGGATGCTTGATGTTAGCAGAAGCAATGTATGATGTACATCTTTATTTTGATAAATTTAGGTTTATTTTATTATAAGACTATCTTTATATTCCTAATTTTAAGAAGAACCTTATTTCGATTGCTTATTTAATTAAATATTCTTATTCAGTTTCATTTAATAAAACATAATTTATTTATAAAAATAAGTTTTTTATTTATTCTAGTTGGATGGATAATAATCTTTATTTTATCAAACCTAAGATATACTTATCGCTTGACATTAAACTAATTGATAACTTTAAAAAATTAAAACTTCTTACTCAAACAAGGCGTATCTTTGGCATTTAAGACTTAATCATATTAATCAAGAAATGATTTAAAGATTGGTGAAAGATGGTCCTTTAGATACTCTAAAGGAAGTACGTCTTCCATAATGTGAATCTTACCTTGAAGGCAAAATGGCTAAGAGGTCATTTAGAACTAAAGGTATTAGGGTCAATGATATCTTAGAGATAGTGCACACCAGCTTATGTGGCCCCATGAATGTTAAGGCACGTAGACGATTCAAGTATTATGTCCCTTTTATAGATGACTACTTGAGATATGGATATATATACCTAATGCATTACAAGAGCAAAACCTCTGATAAGTAGAGAAGCAATTGGGAAAACAATTAAGACACCTCGATCTGATCCAGGTAGTAAATAGCTCTCCGATGAATTTCTAGGACAATTTGTAGAGAATGATGTTTTATCCTAATTGATTGCTCCAGGAACTACACAACAAAATGGTGTAGTCAGGAGAAGAAATATACCTTATTGGACATGATATAATCCATGCTGAGTTACTCAACACTACCATTATTCTTTTGGAGATATGCACTAAAAATGGCTTGCTACATTTTGTACCAAGTTCCAACTAAATCAACTTCTAAAACTCCTTATGAGTTGTGGCATGGTAAAAAGCCCTCCCTTGATCATATGAAAATACAAGGTTGCTTGGCACATGCATTGGATAAGGAAATGAAGAAGTTGGAACCATGTTCAGAATTATACATGTTTGTAGGGCATCCTAAGGGAACGAAGGGATGACTGTTTTATAACCTAAAAGAATAATAAGTCATTGTTTCAAGTATGAGACTTTTCTTAAGGGATGTTACATGAATGACTTTAAACCTTAAAGTAAAATGATGCTCGAAGAGTTATCAGGTGATAAGATTGCTCCATAAGTTTTTATCTTGGACTATAGTCTAATCTCTAGTGAAAGACCTGCAAATGATCAACAGATTTGGGAGCTTCAATGTAGTGAGAGAGTTTCTAGGAAACGTAATTTTTTCATATATGATGTTGAGGTTTACTAAGCTAAAGCTCATGAACATGGTGATAACCCTATAACCTATGATGAGGTTATGAATAATGTTGATATAAAGCTCAAGAAACAAGCCAGGAATAATGAAATAGATTCTATAAAATCTAATTCTGTATGGGAACTTATAGAATTTCCTTATAACCCTATAACCTATGATGAGGTTGTGAATGATGTTGAGGGAAAGTTGAAAACTTTTAAGGCTAGACTTGTAGAAAAGGAATACATGTAAAAGGCTGGCATCGACTATGATGAAACAATTTCATTTGTTGCTTTGAAGAATGATGTCTCTTGGACTTGTTGGCTTTGCAAAAATCATGCATTAATAGCTAAAAAAAAAAACTCAAATACAGTCTAATGCATGCTTTATAGTCTAAACATTATCTAGAAAGCACAGTCCAAGAATTTTTCTAAACAGTGATGAAATTGACCTGAATTTTGTACTTAGGGTTCAAAACCTCAAATTGGATTGATTTATAACTTTGTTGTATCAAAACCCTAAATTTTCCAACACTGTACTAAAATTGTCAATCCAGAATTATTTTGTTGATCAAGGGTATTGTCCATTGTTTGGCTATTTTGTTGATTTTTGTACTTATTTCTAGTATTTCTAAGCTTATTCATATTGTTCATGTAATTGATGCTAGTAAAAATATAATTTCTGCATGATTTATATTTACAATGTGTGCTTTCTAAACTATATTGGATATTTTCGTGAGTTAGATGTCCAATTTTAGTCTTAATGTAGATATTTTCCTTTTTACTTAAGTAATTAAAGTTTCTCGAATGTAATTGAGCTTAGTAAAACTATTGGTGTTAAATTTCATTATCTGTGATAATACCGACATAAAATATTAGAAATTGTGAAATTTTAGATTTATTATCACAAAATTCATCTTTCTATAAGTACATCATATTACTAGGAAAATTTGAGAATAAATTCGTTTATAACATAAGAAATCAATTCTGAAATTTTTTGGACATTACAATCTACCTTACATAAAAATTTTCTTCACCAAAAATTAGAACAATTTCGGTTACTGCTTTCTCATATCTTCCTCATATTTCCAGGGGGTTTCATCTACATTGTGATTCTACCATGGGACTTTACAAGGATACGATCTTATTTCTTGATGATATTTCCTCATGATCTAAGATTTGAATTGGTTTTTCTTCATATAATAGATCTATCTAAACTTCCACAAGCTCTTGACTTAACATGCTAGATAAATTTGGCACATACTTTTTCAACATAGAAATCTGAAAAACATTGCGCACTGAGGCTAATTCTAGTAGTAGCACCAACTTATAGGCAACATTTCTAACTTTTTCGAGTATCTTGAAAGGTCCAATGTACATGGGACTAAGTTTTCCCTTCATTTGAATATCATCACACCCTTCATTGGTGCCATCTTTAAGAAAGCTGAGTCTCTGACTTGAAATTCTAAAGGTCTGCGACACTTATCAGCATAACTCTTTTGACTATTATGAGCCATTTCTAGCCTTTGTCAGATTAGCTTTACAATTTGTGTCTTATTCCTAATGAAATTTGTGGCTTCATATTGCTTTGCTCTAGCCTTGTACTAGTGAATCGAGGATCTACACTTCCTTCCATAAAGTGCTTTGTACGATGCCATATCAATCAATGCATGATAACTATTGTTGTATGAAAACTGAATCAAAGGAAGCTTTTCATCCCAATTACCTTTAAAGTCCAAGACACATGATCGTGATATATCTTTCAATGTTTGAATGTCCTTTTTAAATGACCAGAAGTTTGCAAGTGACCTTACCATCAGCCATGAACACCTGATCAGAACCATAAAACTCTTGACTTCACAATCAGATTGGATGATTCAAAAGTTGCATGGTTTGTGGCACCAGAAACTGGGTACCAACTATTGTCACAGAGAGTCTTTGGTGTTGCCAACATTGCAGAAAGCTGAGCGTCATACGAGCTTTGAGAAGAATCTCCAAGATGAGCTACATTACTTTGCACCCTGTTTTGAAACTATGAAGGACCTTTGAAAGAAGGATCAAACCTATAATAGTATTAAAGCCTCGTGACCAACTTTCGTGCATAGTTGGCAAACCACTTTATTACCATTCCTAGTAGAATTCCAATTCCCTTTGCCAACACGAAACCTATCACTAGAGCCCTGAAACCTACCTCTACCACTAGTAAAATTTCCCAGAGAACTAGAAAAACCACCATTTGGAGCAAAAGAGGGTCGAAAGTAAGAATTTCCAAGAAAATGAACATTGTGACTAGAATAGTTGGCCCTAAAACCAAAGAAATTAGTAAAGAACTATTTTTTGTACGATTGATTGGTTGTTGCTAGATTAGCTATTAACAAATTAAGAGATTTGGCATTTTTCTCAAGACAAGCTTCATGAGCCAAAAGAAGAGCTTCAATCTGATCAACCGAGTAATTATCCATGTTTTAATTGATAGCAAGTTCAACACTAGCATACTTAGGCGGCAATCCTTTCAATTTGGTCATTCACAGACAAATTGTGACCAACTTGGGCTAGTAAATCAACAAAACGCCTAATTTTGATCAAATACTCATTCACAAACAAAGACCCTTCTTAGTAGACTATAGTTGAGTCTTGAATTGAGTTACCTTTGCTTGAATTTGACTTATGAAATAACCTTCAATTGTTCTCCAGATCTAAGCTGAAGTTTCATAATTGGCCATATGAGTAATGATTCCTTTAGTTGTTGATGTCATAAGCCAGGACATGATCAGTTGATCTTGCTATTCACAGCCTAAAAATTCAGCTGTAACATACCTTAGAATCTCATTCTCTACAGAAAGAAACTCCACTAGAGGAAGAGCTGTACCACAAAGAAAATTCTAAAGTCGATAACCTTTAATCAGGGAAAGAACCCGTTTTCTCACATCAAGAATCATTGTTGAACATTCACTACCATAGCCGTTGACGAAGAAGCTTCAACTGAAATTTTAGTCACCGTCAATAGAGAAGGCTCTAATATCATATTGATAATATGAACTTAGAGAGAGAGAGAGAGAGAGACCTGCAGTGAATGAAAGAGGAAGAATTCTCATTACTATGTATTCTATTACAAACACTAAAAAATACTCTATGTACAACTAATGATACAAAGATGATTGTACTAATCTCCAACTAACTAGCTAATTAGACTAACTAACTTCTTGACAGAACAAACAAACTTAAGTACAATTCCTAACATAGCTCAGGTGATACAGGTGATTGAAGATTTACACTAGTTGATTGATTATGTAATGTCATTTTATCCCGATAATCAATCAGTAATCCACTTGGTGGAAAATCAAATATTTCATACAAAGACTAAATATGTGGAGGTGCATTATCATTTATAGCAAAAAGGTGTTGCAAGAACAGTTAGTGGTCAAGTTGCAAATTTGTTCACCAAAAGATTGAACATTGGCAAATTTGTAGAGTTATAAAGTGAACTCGACATGCTTCGTCGAGTTAAAGCTAATGTTGAGGGGGGGTTGTTAATCAACACCAACCCAAGCCCAAATTTAGGCTTGGTCGATGCAAAGCACAATACCTCATGTGCTACCAAAAAAATAAAAAATAAACGTACGAGGCTGTTTGTGGCAAGCATTGGAGATGTTAGTTTTATGCTTGGTTTCCAATTCTCCATTTGACTCTTTCTATGGATTTTCAAAACACATTTGGAAATGTGAACAGTAAAACCAAAATATTTGTGGCTTGTTTACAAAATTTTATTTCAAATTTTTTTATACAAAATTTTATTTATGTCTTTTGTAATTATTAAATCAATAAAACACACATTTCAAAAATATACTTTTTTCAAATTATTCTTCAACCAAACAAAAAATTCCATACCTATCCTTTTTTCCAAAAGTTTTGCACAAAACACACGTTTTCAAAGCTTATGTCAACTCCAATGCAAACATATCCAAAATTTTTCCTTCGGTTGTGACCCCAAATGGCCCATAAATAATGCTTGAAAGACTTTTGCCTTTCGAATGGCTAAGAGACAAAGGCATTTTAATTGGCCTTTTCTAAGCAACCGAGGGTCAGATCGGTAGCCTATGGAGATGTACGAGAACTAAGCCTATGACTATAAGTAGCCCTTTCCACATTAGTTTAATGTATGCAAGGAAGAGAAGAGTGAGAAAAATATGAAGGTGTAGTGTGAGGAGTGCTAGAGCAATTCTTAGGAATTGTGTAGTGTTTCTTGCTTTAGTCATTTCTATTTTATTTTTCTTTGTTGTAATAGTGAAAGAGTGCCGAGAAACATATTCCAAGGGTAATATCTATTAAAGAGTTTGGCACCTACTTCAAATGTAATGTAATTTTCATTAAAATGTAAAAATATTACATTTAAATATGAAGTATATCATAATTTAAATTTAATATAATCACTATTTACTATTCTACTTTTCTCTTTACTTTTACCAATCACATCACATATTTAACATTTAAATGTATTTCAAATACTTTTTATATAAACAAATATTGTTTTTAAATACAGTACAAATGCTTTTCATTTAACACATATTGTATTTAATTGCATTGCATTCATGTACTTTACTCTACATATTTATCTTGAATATGCTTCTTTATTTCAATCAGATCATTTAGTTACTAACTACTAACTACCACCATACCGCAACAAATGTTGAATACTACAAACGTACATTATCCATACCAAATTAGAAACAAAAAGTCACATATTTTAATGAATACTTCTTGATAATGTATATCATTCTTCTGGCATGATTCTTGGAACATAGAACATATGGTCATACATCCACTTGTCAGTCCCTAGTCTTTCATGACTTCATTACCATGCTGGTTTACTTCAGAATCTGCATTAAATCAGGTCACAAAAATCAAACTTGACTATGAATTAACGCTGAATATCACATTGTTCTAGATCTCTGCCCCAGAAAGCTATGAATAAGCATTTTTCAAAACGAAAGAGACTTTGTCCAAAGTTGGATTACTTACTAGCATCAGCATAGAAGATAAGAGGCAATAAATGGATGGCTAAGGTGTGAGGATTACCTGGATCACATCGGATCTGGCACTTCCGATCACAGCGTGCCATAAGTCTTGCTGCATAAAATTCAATGAACAAATAATCTTGCGTTTGATTCATCTATGGAAAATATTTGATTTATGGATTAAGTTTAAAATAAAATGATATTTTGTTATTAAAATTAATTGAACTACTTATAATTTATACTGACTTAAAAAAAATTTTTTTTTGAACGGGCATAAATATAAGAAGGATTGAGAATCTTTTACTTTTAATTTCTCTTCAGATCTGTAAGCCTTTGATTCTCACTAATTTTAAAAATACCAAAATTCAACTACTTAGCAAAGGAAACTGTATTGCGTATCTCTAAAACTCAAAATGAGTAATGAAACCCATTTGTAATTATGAAACCAAAAACAATGGTCTTCACTTTAATTTCCTCACCCAAGTCTTGTTGGGCTAGCTCAGCAACTGGAAAATGAAAGGATTTCGTTTTTTCCTTTTTTTTTTTTTTTATTAAATGAAAGCCATAAATTGCATGTTAAGGGGGGAAAAAAGCTTTTTCTGTGAAATTGATTTTTAGAATTTTGTGAAGATAACACAAGAACTCACGGTTGGGTTGAACGCAGGCAGTGGAGCAAGCGTCGTAGCAGTCGGCGGCGTCGGCGGTGGCGCTTCCTGAGTAGGAGAGTGCCAAGAAAATGAACAAAACAGCAGTGGCTGTTTTCTTCGTCATTATTTCTCCTTTCTCACTTTATTTCCTTCCCCCCTTTTTTTTTTTGCTTTGGAAAGTGTCTTTGCTTTTTATTTCTTTTCTTTTGGATTGTAAGCAGTGTGTGGTGATACTGGTTATATAGCCGAGCTGATTTCAATAAGCCCCTTTTTTTGAACTCGTTCTACGAAAATGCCATGAGTGCTCATCCACGTGGAGATTAGGGACAAAACTAATGCAAGATCAACGCACTCAGCTGGCATAGTTGATTGACGTGGATTTTTTAGGACCCTATGTCTTTGGAGGCTTTTTTTTTTTTATTGAAAAAAAAAATGTTTTAAAAAATATATTTAAGAAAAAAATTTATTTAAAATAAAAAAAATTTTAAAAAAATATCAATATATTTATTATTTCATTCTTTTTAAAATTTTATATAATTTAAAAAAATAATTTCATTTAAACTTATGTGTATATAAATTTATAAATTTTTAAAGTTTAGAATTTATTATAAGATTTTAAAAATATAAATAATATAAAATAATAACAAGATGTACAAAAATTATTTTGGGAGCCTATTTTTTTTTTTTTCTTTTTCTCCCTCAAACGCTCCCTTATTTTGTTTTTCTTGAAACTTTTGTCGACTAAAATTTGGATACATAACGGGAACCAGGAGAGAGAGTCAAAAAAGCAGGTAAAAGATCAAGCTTGGTGGGGAAAAAAATATTGAGAAAAGAATTCCGAAAGCTTATTTGGTAGGTAGCAGCCACAAAGTTTAATAACTAATGGTATGCTTTTTATTGCCTTCAACTTTGAATTTAATCTATAGAAGAAGGAAAACAAAATTGTGACTTTTCAATATTTAGAAACAACATTTAAATGAAAAAATTCTTATGAAGTTAAATTCATCTTAACGTTTTCTAATAACTAATAAAAAGATTAAAACAGAGATTATGTTGTGCATTTAAATTCTCATATAAATTTTAAAATATATATTTAAAAGAACTTTTATTGAAAGTTATATTTTTTTTTTAATTTTTAAACGAAGCTTTCCCGATTATTTAAACACTTAAAAAAAAACTTTTGGAGTCAGTCAAAAATAACTTGAAAAAAGTTCTATAAAATAGGCCTATGATAAAAAGATTTAGTTTAGATTATGTCTTGTTGGTCGGTTTCTACTCTGTGATAGTTTCAATTTTACAAATCTTTATTTTGACACCGTTTATAAATTTTATTTCATTAAAATATTAAGATGGAAAAATAATAAGGGTATGTGGTTAGTGCCAGTCTAATTGGAACTTCCATGTGCATATTTTGATTTTTCTTGTAATAACCATACCAAAAAAACAAAGTTTTACAAACTTCTCACAATAATGAAAGTGAGTATAAAATTAACAATTGACGGGCTAAGGCGATCTCCATCCATCGCTGTCATTAACACGTGAAACCCCAACCCCAAACCCCAATTTTCCTATTCATACTCCTTATGATGACTCCAATGACATTGTGATTGGAGATAACACGGGTCTACTCATTACTCACACTAGTTTTGCCAAATTTTTTACACCCTTTTGTACCTTTTATTTAAATAACATTCTTTATGTTCCTAAAATGAAAAAAAAATCTTATATTTATATCACAATTTTATACTTCTAACAACATTTCAATTATTTTCTTACTCATTACTTTTCATGTAAAGGATCTTCCCAAAAGGGGCATCTCTATTGCAAGTGCAAACCAAAGATAGCGAGTACGAGTGGCCTGTCTTCAAGTCAAGTCCTCACCATTAGTTGCATTCTCAAGTTTCAAGACCACTTTATCCGAGTGGCATCACAGGTTAGGGTATCCATTGTTTTCAATTCTTAGGAACATCACCTCTTGTTTTCAATTAGGTTTCTAGTTCTCTATCTTCCACATCTAACTGTAATGCTTGTCAATGCAACAAAAGCCACAAACTTCCATTTTCAACCTCCATAATTACTTCTTCTTATCCCTTTGAAATCTTATTTCCTGATGTATGAATTTATCCTATTTATTTGATTGATGGATTTAAATGCTATGTTATCTTTGTTGATCACTACACTAAATATATTTAATATTATCCCCTTAAACAAAAGTCTTACGTCCTTAAGGTTTTTACTCGAGTTAAGGCCTTTGTTGACAAATTCTTCAATAGAAAATTCATTACTTTATATTCAGACAATGGTTGGGAATATCAAGCACTTGACAGATTTCTTGAATATCATGGTTTCTTATCTCACCATTCCACCTCACCCACCCGAACACAATGGTTACTCTGAATAGCGACATAGTCATATCATTTGAAATGGATCTTTCTCTCTTTTCTCATGTGTTGCTTCCTCTCACTTACTAGACATATGCCTTTTCCACTGTAGTCTACCTCATCAATTGTATGCCTACTCTTATACTTCAATCCTCATCTTCTTACAAAAAACTCTTTGGTTCCACTTCTAACTACTCAAAATTTCGTGTCTTTTGTTGTCGTGTTACCTTGGCTTCATCCATATTTCATGCACAAACTGGCACCACATTCCACTCCATTTGTTTTTCTAGGTTACTCTTACACCTAGAGTACTTACTTGTGTCTCGACTTGTGCATAACTAAACTTTATGTTCTATGTCATGTCAACTTCACTGAGTCTACATTCCTTTTCTCATGTCTTTCAAGTTAAAATCCTTGTACAGAGTTTGACACAGCCTCAAGTTCATGATCAAGTTTAGAGTAGTGCTTTCTAAGTTGCCTATGTTTCGTTTGAGGACTAGTTAGCTAATGCCTTTACCAAACCTCTTCCTCGTAGCTGCTTCATCAAACTTCAAACTAAGATTGGACTTTCTTCCTAGAACTCTATCTTGCAAAGGTGTTAGGAATGCCCTATGCGGGAAAGACATTTTTAATGTATTTCATTTATTTTGAACTGATTAATACTATTTTAAAGGTTATTCATTATATTGTTATATGTTTACATCTTATTTATATGTTAAAGTAAATGCAAGCAAATATGACTCATTGACTGCTTGTTATTAAATTGTTAGAATGTTACATACAATGTAATACTATTTTAAAGGTTATTCATTATATTGCTATGTGTTTATATCTTATTTATATATTAAAGTAAATGCAAGCAAATATGACTCATTGACTGCTTGTTATTAAATTATTAGAATGTTACATACAATGTAATTTTGTATGCGAGAAGACAATGTTCTAAAATAAGTAATCTAAATCTATAGTTTGTAGTCTATAGGGTTAGAGTGAACATCTAACTCATGTTAAGACTATTATGTTGTCTAAAGCCAATTAGGAAGATAGTTCATGTTGATTGTCTATAGTATTTAGCTCCTGAGTATAGACATAGATACATCACTTGATGGTGCCGTATTGGATTTGGATTAAAGTACAATTAATCTGCGTAGTTCGCATGAGTGGATTAATTCACTTTTGACATTTATTATCTAATAACCTTAATCCTAACTAGGTGAATTGCTTCATAGGTATGATTTGTATACTTTGATGTTCTAAAAACTAAAGCGTTTCAGAGGTAATAAGTTTATAGATCAGTTCATTGGTTACATGACTTATATACGACGAAGGGTTTGTTAATAGATATGGAATCATAACTCTAATGAGGAGTAAAGGTTATCCTCTTAAAGGCATTATATTAAATGTAAAAATAGATAAGGCCTGAGATCATTTGCTTGGCAGATGACTTCTTATACATATATGGTTAACAAACATTTTCTTAATCGAATATATAATGGATCTATAAGGTAGCATGATTAATAGATCAAATAGAACTTGACCTAAGTTTGATTATGGATATCATATAAGGGTGTGCATAGGTCATTCGATGATAATTAATCACTAGCTTGCATAATACAGTATATAATTGAGAATACAGTTTCAAGTTTATAGTGATGTGACTCTGAAACTAATAATTATGTAATGAGTTTATTCGATACAGAATAATAATTACATGAATTATTATAGCTTACATTATATATGTCCAATCGGTTACTTTACTAGTTCCGCATAATTTCTTAACAGATGCTAATTATTTGGGGTATTTTTTTATTACTTATATTCTTGTATTTAGTGAAGAGAAAAATCCAGATCACCTATATTAAAGTGTAAGCGTTTTTCTCTGAAAGTCAAGGACAAAATTATAATTTTTTTATTCAATAAAGGGGATAAATATTTAATTTGTGTAAGTATTTATTTTGGAAAATAAGATTTGAAATTTAAATTTTGAATATGTGATTGATTTAAATTTTGAAAATCTTGTTTAAATAAATATCTTGAAATTTAAAAGATTATTCTATTTGAATTTGAATTAAACAAAATCTTGTTCTAGCACACTTATAAGGTTTAGCTACATTTGGATTTCGAAGACAAGATTTTCTCCTAATTTGATTTTTGTTTTGGATAAGAGATTACACAATTATTTAAATTCAAATAAAGTTGCTATGATTTTATTTTAAATTCAAACTAGACTTATGGAAAATTTTCCATTCAAACAAAATCACAAGATTTTGGAGTTTGAAATTTGAATCAAATTTTGAATCCCACAACCTATGGAAGCCAAATATTTCCAAGTTCCCCTAAGGAAGATTCGGTCATACAATAAGGAAGAGAGAGAGAAAATCTTTTCTGAAATCCTATTTAAAATTTGAATGCTCCTAACCTTGTGGTGGCCAAAATTTTGAGGGCTTCTCCTCTAGGAAGAATCAGCCATGATGTGAGGGAGAAGTTAGAAAAATCTTTTCTTGAGTCCTATTTAAATTCTGAAAGCCACCTAATGTAATTTATAAATAGGACCCTCGGGACTCTTATGTTCTTTAGACCACATACTCTTAGGTGAGTGAATTTGTTATTATACCTCTCACTCATAATAATAAATTCTTAGAGATCTGAGTGGTTGGAAGGAGACAAGCGGCACTAAAATACCAATCGAGAAACTGAGTCTCCACACACTCTACCGTTGGGAATTGAAGAATAATAAAGAACGCTAGTTGGTTGAAACCTTTCGGTCACATCCTCCAGTGTTCCCGATGTTTTTCTTCGTAAGTATAATGATTATTGAATAATTTATTATATATGATAATACAAGTTTTTAACAATCTTAAAAATTGTTTAAAATTCCGCTGTATATGTCTTACTATTTTTCCTACAAAAGGCATATTAGAGAATCTACGTATTTATGTAATCATAATTTTTTATTTTTTGTAATTATTGCAAATCATGTAATTAGTTTTTTAGTTTAGGTTTATATGATTTTATTTGATTTGTAAGATTATGAAAGTTGATTTGTAATTATAACAGTTTGATTAGAAAAGTCTATTCTTGTAACTTTTATATATTTAGAATCACATCAATTAAAAGCAATGTCATCATTTTCCAATTCCTATAATTGTATCAAGGCAATTTTATACCATCCCGATTGAGTGTCAAAGCGTCCAAGAATATTCTATAAATTCATCTTGAGATTTTATGGTGCTAGCAAGAGGACTTAATGGACCTACATAATCGAAGTTCAAATAATTAGGCTATCATAACTAACTTTTGTTTAAACCACTCTTAGAGACATATTTTGTATTTTAAATTTACATGTGCCTAAACTTTCATATTTTAAAATGTTTACTTGATTTCCTAGATTTTAAATAAATATTCATTTCAGTCACTAAAACCCATTTTTGGGCGTAACAAAGACCTAACACAAATTATAGTAAAAAAAAAAAAAAAATCACATGGATTTTGTCTTCTTGATGGATTTGGAGATTTTTTTTGACATGTATTCCTATTGTTTGGTGTGACAATATGGGAGCAAACTCACAGCAGACCATTCTCTCATATCTCACTAAATGTCTTACCCCCTGCCTCATATACAAATGTGTGTGTGCACATATATATTTCACTGTCCTCTTTTGATGGTAGAAATATTACATTAACAAACAAATATAATTACTTTAGTCTTTGTTGCCTTTTTTTGTCATTGCGATCGTAAACTTCCTCAGCTTAATCGTGAATTTGTTAATCAAACATTTTTTGAAGGCAATGGAACCAAATTACGATATTCTGCAAGAGCCCAAATTGGGAAGATATTCCTATACGCTGCATAATGCAACATGCAGTTCCTCATGAAAACTCCCATAAGTTCCTGCAATTAATTTAAGTAAGTGTAACCTCATAATTAGTAAACATTTAAGATATGAATATGATATAATATTACTACAATATGCATCTGTATATGCAAACTTATCAGTCCTTACGAAGTTACACAAAAATACATATAGTTTAACTTGAAGGGTATGTACCTGTTGCGGAAAATCGCCGTCTTCCAGTTGAGAATTGATCAACAGTTTTGCAGCACGGTGAATAGGAGTCGGATCTCTCTCAGCCTAACAACATTTAGAAAATGTATCGTGAAATTGAATAACAGTTAGAAGAAGTGCAATTTTAAATGTCAAACCATTTACTAACCTGTCTACCGTGAATCAAGCCCATCAATGCACATGCAGTTTGAACCAAATTTGAGTGGTCTCCTTCAAAAGGTGTATAAACCTGTGATAGGAGGGAAAAAAAGATTATTCAATATACTAAGAAAGCTTAAGTATTAAAGAATAGTCAGTAAAAGAAAATGAAAAAAAATTATATACACACACACACACTTAATTCTTACCTTGTTTGTGCAAGAAGTGTAGCTCTCCGCCCAACCTCCATCCTCCCTCTGTGTTTTGAGTAAAAAGTCAACAGCTCTACGGACAGCCTCGCAATTGTTGTAGTGTCTACCAGCAGCCTCCAAGCCTCTAATGGCAAACCATGTGCCATAGATGAAGCAAATTCCCCAATTTCCATACCAAGAGCCGTCCGGCATTTGCGTGTCTTCAAGGTAGTTAGCGGCGTTGGTGATGAAATTATCAATCTCCTTTCTTCTATGTCCTGGATGTAACTTCCTAAATAAATTCAATGCTTGGATTGAGGAGGACGTGCACTCATTATACCTATATTGCAATCACATCTTTAATTAAGTGCCAAGTGGTCATGTCTAATTCATTGTCATTTACAAAAAAATTTGTAAAAAAGAAAAAGAAAATCAAACAACGAAAAGGGGTTATCGTATTTCTTACTCGTATTCGATGACAAGGTCCTCCAAAAACTCTACAGGATTGAGCCACTGCACATTGGAAAATTTCAAGTATAATTGTACATAACATTAATCTGTCAACTCGATAACAGGATTCTTTTACAAATCAATGCATTCCAACTAAATTTTTATGGTTTACCTCCAACCATTTTGGAGCTCCTGTTGGCTCCCAGGCTGATACACCACCATTTGGACTCTGTTTTTGGTTTAAAGAATAAATTCAACAATCAATACTCTTATACATACATAAGTATTTAAGTATATATAACTATAAATAAGTTACACCGGTTCCTCCTTACTTACCTGTAGCGAGAGTATGACATTAACAGAATCATACATGTACTCAGCAACCATTGGCTCACCCACCATGTTCGAAGGCATCTTTTCGAGCAGTAGGCAACACTGAAATATCAATGAAAAATTTTTTTCGTTCTTAAACATTCTTGCCAAAGGTAGCGTAAAGGTTCTTCATGAATATAGCATAACAAATTCATAATGTATGTGAGGAGTTAAAAGCATATTAACTAAATTACCTGTAGACCTTCTGCAGTACAATCAGAAACTTGCCATCCATGATCTCGGTCTGAGAAAGTCCATGCTCCTTTCGAGATATGGCGAAAATGGTCTAAGTGGTCTGGAGGGTCCTCCCTAACCTGAGACATCTTTATGAATTCGTGTGCTTTCTTCAACACCGGTGCAATTTCGTCGTTGATGTTGCCAGCAAGTAGTGCTTCAATGGCAAGACTGCAGTCCCATGCTTGACTACCAAAACTCTACAAAGATTTCATAAATGGACATCAAAAATTAACATTAGTTCTGCGACCCCTACTATTAATTACAGTAATCACTTAAAATAGTATTTATAATTAGTTTACTTACTTGCATAGTGAGTCCATCTTCTGCTATCCATAAGTAATCTGCAACTCTTGGAATATGCTTCTTGAAAGCGTCTCCACTCGGATCATCAGCCCAGCAAGCAAGCATCATCAATGGCTGTATGAGAAATTTAACAAAAAGAAAACATAATTTTTTTCTTTCTAACAGAAAGGGAAATATTAGAAATGACGAGAATGTGTTTTACTTACCTTCTCAACACATCCGATTGTGATATATCGGCTACTCTCGTCCTCATAATGGATGTGTTCTATTGCTTTCTGAATTGCTTTCTCCCTTATCTTGTTAAAGGGGTAAGTATTGATAACAGACTCTCCAATGTAGTAGACGCTGTCCCATAAGAGACGTTGTACTCTGCCATGGGGATAGTAGTTATCGACCTTAGCACAGACATGGCGCATTTTGCTCCACTTAATATTTTTGTAAGGTTCGTTGTAGATTTCTGCTCTCAACTGCTGAATGAGTGGTGTGATTAAACCAACAAATTTTCTCCCATAAAAGTATGACATTGGCATGAAAGTCAATCGGCAATAGCAGAACATTTTTGCTGCAATTTTCATTCAACAAAATGTATGACAGTAATATAATAGAAATAATGTTATATATGGAAAATTCATATAGAAAACGAGACATATATAGATGATAACTTACATGGATGAAGAGGTACTACGGAAGGGTAGAACCAAAACTCTGGAGGCATGGGGTTGCATCCATCCCACTCATACACACCAAGTATCTATAATTAAACACAACCAAATCAAGTGAAATGAGATTATATGTTACTATCTGCAATATACCTCAGCAGTTTGCTTTTAACGAAAAGAAGTTTAAAAAAAAAAAAAAAAATGTTGCATAACGGAAGATATCAATCCATATGTATAAATTCAAGCAGGCATACCGCCATCCAAGTCTTTCCCCATGAGCCAGAGCCCATTGCACCGCCATTGTCAAGAATCCACTTGCGAGCTCTAGTGCAGGCATTGTCAAGGCCACCGTCCGGGCCTTCTCCGAGAATGCGCATGGCGAGGTAGTTTAGAACCGTGCACATCATCATGCTTGGACCCTCAATGTGCAACCCCCACCCTCCGTCTTCGTTTTGGTGACAGTACATGTACCACAACATTTCCCTTTTGTGATGCTCGTTGAACACAGTGTCAAGGGTACCCGAGATGTACATGCAAAAAACCTGTAATTTCATTTAAATTTGTACACATTAGAAAATAATTAAACCTAATTAAAAAACTATTAGTCAAAAAAAATTTATGGCCTTTACAAGCTGATTAAAAACTCATTACCAATGGAGGGATGTAAAACATAACGCCGGCATTTTCCGCAGGCCAATGGCCGTGTGGCGTCTGCAGGGCGGACCAGAAGTTAATAGACCTCCTCATGGCGGCATCGGCTTTTTGAAATGTGATTTCCTCACCATCCTCAACTTTCACTTGAGGAATTGTTTGTTTGAAATTTTTCTCTCTTAGCATCTATATTTGCACACATATTGAAGTAACATTTTTAAAGATGTAGTATGGATGGATAAGTTATAATGTACAAGTAATAGTATTCATCATCGAATAAACAAAAAATATATATATGGCATTCCTTTGATTCACAATTTCGCAGAATATACAACTTTTAGGATTATCTCGCAAACAAAATTAAAATGACAGCAAAAATTTTAGACTTTGTGGCTTTGTTTAAGTTATGTCATAAAATGGAAGCAATAGAGTCAAGTATGGTTTTCTTTATATATATATATATATAATTTGAAAGAAACAGAGTCAACTATGCTAAATAAATAGTTTAGCTGGAAGCAAAAATTAAATTAAATTAAATAAAAGTTGATAACGATTACTATAAGCGATTTGTGATTTTGCCTACTGTTTTGAAATGCAGATGTCAAATAATTATTTTTTAATTGATTTCTTTAACATTAAAAGATACTTTTTTAGCAAGAAACAAGAGAGAGAGTGACAGAGAAAAAGAGAGGGTGAGTTGGCCGAAGTTCTACGATTGTCTCCGGGTACGTTCGCATTGACCTTTTAGTTTGAAAATTTTACTTTCAAATTAAAATAAAAATAAAAAGATATTTTTTAAACAACTAAAATTATGTATGGAGACATGAATTTAAGTTCCACTTTGTGAGATAGAAAAATATAATAATAAAAAAATGAGCCCACTACTCCACCACAAATGAAAAACAGAAAAAATGTGGTTGTGGGATTTTATATATGGTTGTATATGTAGGAAATCATGTTTTTATTTTGAATACGACCAAAAAAAGCTCCTCACATATATTTTTTGGATGAGAATTTTTTTAAAATGAAATTAGGACGAGATATTAAATAACCAAAACTTATCCATTTCGAAAAACAAAATTAAAAATAAAAACCAAAAGACTTATTCATTCATTATACCTAACTGTCTACTTTTTAGGGTTGCAAGCACAAAGTCTATCAATAATATCATACTTAATTGCACCAAAAGGTATACAACTTAAATCCCCACCCTCAAATTCAAAAAAAAAAAAAACTACTTTTTATTATATTCAAACTATTAGTTAGATTTTATAATAACTAGATGGAGAATGCATAAACACACGTGGAATTCTTTTATTATAAGTAGCGTAAATTATACAACAATAATTATAATGCGACCTTAAAAGTAAATGTAAATTAATTTTTATGTATCTCATCTAGAAAAAATATCACATAATAGAGATAAAAATAAAGGAAAAATATTTGGTGATGTTTATTTAAAATAAATGATATAAAATTCTAAAGAAAATGATAAAGAAAGTGGGTGAAAAACTTTTTGGATGCAAAGAAGAATAGAGAATTTGTGGATTTGAGGTGTAAAGATTACTATGTTTAAGGTTTTATTTCCCCCAAGTATAATCAGTTTGCTAACAGGGTGTTTTAGGTAAATTATCTCTAAGATACAAAAAAATCATAAATTTAATAAGTAGCAATCTTATTAAATTCTAAAACAAAAGATGAAACTAATATCAGAATTGGAGATTTACTTATAACCAAAACTCATGTCTGTTTTGGAGAGTTATCTCTAATGAAAAGGTGTCTTTTCATTAAAAATATATATGCTTTAAACAAACACAACTATTAATCAATAAACAAATAAATCTAATAATTGGATCATTACTATTCAATCAATGGTTTATATTAAAATTGAAAATATTGAAATCTAATCGTTAGATCGTACCCGATCAAATCAACGGTCTAGATTTCAATTGAAAAATACAGTAAATAAAAAAACAGAGCTTCTTAGCTCCTTGTGTACATGCAAAGGTCGACCTAAGAGGCACCCTAAATGCTCGATTGCCCTCGCGCATGCATGTGGTGATCTATGATAGTAGCGTAAACCCATCATAGATAAGTAATACTTAACCATTACTTGTTTCTATTTTTACTATTATCTTTCCTTGTATTCTTCTAATGTGGAACTTTTGGTTGACGTTTGGTATTGTTTTTAAAATGTTTTCTGTTTTCAAAAAAATTGAAAATGAGAATATTTTGAAAACTGTGTTAAGATCATTTCTGAAACTGTGTTTGGTTATGTTTTCTGAGTGTATATTTTGAAAAACATAAAAATGAAATTTTGTTTGGTTATATTTTTTCAAAACCCATTTCATTTTTAAAAAACCCAAAAAACACAATATTTTTTGAAAATGAAAACAAAAAGTGAAAACAACTTTTTTTCGTTTTCAAAAAACTCAAAAAAACAACATAGTTGAAAATGGTGTTTTCAAAACGGTTTTGAAAACGTTAAATAAACAAACGCTATTTTGAAACCGTTTTCATTTTCTGCGTTTTTGAAAATGGAAAATCATTTTCAAGAACAAAAACAAACACCCCCTTGGTTTTCTTATTATCCGAAGGTAATTTGTGTGTTTATTTATTTATTTATTTATTTGTTATTTATTGGTTATTTATTGGTTTTGGACCTCAAGCCACGTTCAACTAACCATGGCCAAGATCGTGGTTGCCGATTATACAAGCTTGCTATATATTATAAAAAATTTTCCATGCTCTTTTCGTTCAAACGCAACAAATATACCATGAATCGAATTCCGTATCTAAAGTCGGTGTAGGGCAAATCCCCTCCGACATTATTTCCCAATCTTGGTTATAACCCCACCTAAAAAGGACCAACTAAGGCAGATTTACAAGTTACTTAAGTGATACACATGTCTTTTTCTAATTACTTAGAATCAACGTAACTTTAATAAGTAGAACAGAAAACGTGACTTTCCTATGTGTGTGTGTGTTTGTATATATAGATACATACTAGAATCATAACTTAATTACCCGTAAATAATATCATTATAAGATTTAAATTCAAGTTCAAAATTTGAACCCTCCACCTCTTTATAAAAGAATAATAATTTGGATAATACAAAATTAATATTTGGCTTAGATATAGATCAGACTTAAGAAAACAATACTAAGGGGTGTTTGACACTTCAACGAGAATAAACACTTTTTCATTTTTTTTTTAAATTACATTTGACTGACCAACTTATTTTCAAATATACTTTGGATGTCACGGTGATATTGTTAATTTATATATCTTTTTCTCTCTTTTATTTTCAAAAAAACTCAAATGTTGAAAGTCCATAATTTTATTATTTTAAGTCGAAATAAGATAATTATTATATCTAATACTCACAATAATAATACATATTAAATAATATCCTACATAATGTTTGTGGGGGTGTTTTATTTAAATTTTTACAACCATTATTGATTCAGGGGTGTTTAAAACACCTTGTTAAATTCAAAGGTTAATTCTTAATTTACTTAAATAAAAAAATTAATAGTTGATACGTGAACAGTTAATTTAAAAAAAAATTAAAAAAAAAACACATTCGTGTGAATACGTAATATTGAATCATGTAACTAGAGCTTTAGCCCTTTCGATCCCTCAAAATTGACAATGAATTAAATTAGCAATATTTTATTTTTTGTCGAATTAATAATTAATTAATTAGAGAGTCCTCCATAAAGCTTGAAACATATACCTGGAGACGCCAAATGAGGTCACTGCAGGGCTTGACCTTGTAGCGGTTTCTGTAGAAATTCTGGCGAGCATCTTCCACTTGAGCTCGCTCTTCCGGAGTTCCGGCGTTCGGATCGAACTCGAATATCTGTCTTCCCAAGAAGTTGTTTGTGCTGAACAAGTATGGATCTTCTGCACCCGTTCCATACTTAACCTTCCACATTCTTCTTCTATCAAATTATTCCCTTGGAAGCTTCTAATAGGAGAAGTATTGGACTAGATACTCTGGTGCCTGCAAAGTTGAAGCCATTACATAATGTGTGACGTTATAATTACAATAGTTCAAAAAGAATATATTGTATATATATATATAAAAGCACAAAATACATACATACATACACAGAAATAGAAATACATAAAGATGTGTATTTATAAGCATCTGTACTGAAAACTCATGTCGCATACTCAGTATTACTAATAATACGGAAAATTTCAATGTTGTGACATAAAAAAGGAAAGAGAAAAAGAAAAGGTGTGTGGATTTAATGTTAAAAGAAAAAGAAACTGAAAAGGGTTTTGAATTTAATGTTCGTATGGAGAACTGGAAAAAGAAGATGGAGAAATCCAGTAGGTTACCGATGGAGAAGAGCCTAGACCGAAATAATTATAGAGAGGGAGTGATATAGTGATAGAAAGAGAGATAAAAGATGTCTATCTGATGCATCGAAAACCAATCTATATATCTATTTATGCACCTTTACCTACCATTTATTGCGTATAAATTGGTGAGATAATAATTGAAAAGGCCACCTTTTTTTTTAATAACATAATATAAATTCCACCGTCTTCACAACACAAACGAGACACTTCCTCGTTTGGTGAAAACGCATTATATTTATATTACATTTGAATACAATGTATTAAATATAATTTATATTTAGAGGAAAAGTATTGATATTACATTTGAATGTAATATGTATTTGAATGAAAAGTATTTGAATTATATTTTAATAATAAATATGTGATGTGATGAGTAAAAATAAAAAGAAAAAAAGAAAAAAAAGAATATATGATGTAATTAATAAAAGTAATAAAAAAAATAAAATAATAAATAATAATTGTGTTGAATTTAAAATATAATGTAATTAGTATTTGAATGAAATGTTTTTATATTTGAAAAAAAATTACATTACATTTAAATATAACGAAAAAAACCTTGTATCAAACTTCCACTAACTTTTTTTTTTTTTCACTTTCTATTGTTTTTTATTTATTTGTTGACGTTGTAGTGTCTTTTTCACCCTTAATTTTTTTCTACCTTTATTTTTTCATCTAATGGTCTCTCTCTCTCCTCATTTTTTTTCTTTTCTTTCTCTCTTCGTCTCCCTCTCTCTCTTTCTCTCTACCAAGCTGATCCGACAAAGTTCGTTAGCGACGACAGCGAGCGGCGTCGGCGGCGGATCTGATTACGTCGGCAGTGAGCAGCGTCGGCGGAGTTTTCTCACTCTTCTCCTACTCTCTCTCTCTCTCTCTCTCTACACACTCTCTCTCTCATCCTTCTCCGGCCATCCCTCTCTCTTTCTCCTCCCTATCCGGCTAATCTCGGCGTTTTCGATCGCTTTAATTAGCTGCGTTCTCCTAACGGTGGTTACCCACGCTAAGAACGACGGCCACGGTGAAGCCATATCTAGCCGGAGTTTACTCTCTCCGCGACGCCGGCGAGACCTCTCTCTTTGTTCTTCGCCGGCGTTGACGATGTGGAGAAGATCGACTACAAGTGCGGCGTTGGATATGCTCTGATGGTGGAGAAAGAGATCACGTGTATCTCTGCTTTTTCTTTTTTCTTTTTTCTTTTATTCTGTCGGCTAAAAGGAAAGGACATGATTAAAAAAAAAAGATATTGACTTCTATGCAAAAGTGACATAATATATTAAATCTTTCCCCGAGAAAAAAAAAATTTGTAATAAATCATCAATTTATTTACAATATATATTTTTTTTTGGAACTATTTACAAGATCTTTACATTATTATTATTATTATTATTATTATTTCACAGCGTTGCATGTCTAAAGTACAAGACAAAGACTATCAGAATTGGCCATCAAAATTAAAGGTACGTCAAACAGGCAGGGCTGGTCGGCCGGTAGGGTATATGCATGGGGTATACTAATCGAATTTGGTTTAGTACATCTAAGGATAATTATTGTCGACGGTAGCTAAGATTTCAGCTATCATGGTATGTTAATATTTATTAGTTAGGATGTTTACCTTCGAGAATCTAAGTATAGGGTTTTTAAATATGTGAATTTTAAATAACCAATTAAGATTATATGATATTTATAACAGTATTTACAATATTTAAGACTATATTTATATTTGAATTCATATATTAAATATTAAATAATTATTATTTTTTAAAAGCCTATAAATACATGAGAATAGATCTCTGGAAATCTAACTCACAATGTAGTGAAAACTTTAAGTACCAAAGAAATGACGTAGCATTTCCATTTAAGGTGAACCCCCATAAATCTCTATATTCTTTATTTTTTGCACTTTACATTTATTGTATTTTGTGTTGGCTTGTATTTATGATAATTATTAGGGATCTGCATCACCATTAGATTTGTTAGTTAAGTTTTACCTATCAGTATTTGGCAGAAGAAGAAGGGCTTGAACCTCCAAACCCTAATTAACCAACTAAAAAAAAACCCCATTAAGAATGGTTCGATTGTGTGAAGTCGAAACCCTACCATTGAGAATGTGAAGGTTCCCGTAGAGAACCCACCACCTACAAGTCATGTGCCAAAAAGGCCAACAACTAAGATGGCAGCGCTTGAAGGCCGCTTGGGAGAATTGACTACAACGGTCAAAGAATTGCAAGAAGAAGTTGCATTATTGCTTCATGACTTGCAACAATTGAACAATAATGTCGTGATGGCAACTGTTGTCTGTCAAGACAACCTCATTGTGAATGGTTTCGGCCAGCCCCTTATGGCAGCCAAGAATGCTCAACAACTAGAGGCGTAGAATGATGCTTAGATGCAACTAGAGAGACTAATAATGGAAGATGTGAAGATATCACTGACCTACGAGCGAAGACTTATGAGCAATCCGTCGATAGCCGATATATGAGGTATTGTAGGAGGAACCCTCGATGAGAAAAAAGTTAGAGCATGCAGCAATGAGAGTTAAAAACTGACCTATTTTTGAGGCCACTAGTAACAAATCCAATTGATGACTCAAGGACAACTCAAAATTTGAGCTAGTCCACCTCCAAAGTGGTAACCAAGAAATCATATTAGGTCTAGGCAAGTTTGAAAGCAGGAAACCCATGTTGTCACCTCCATCCTAGTCCTTAGATCAAAGGTAATGGAAAACAATTTCAAGCATTTGAAGGAGTTAGAAACTCAAATGAATAGGGAGCCCAAAAAAGAGGAGGAAATCAGTCATTCGTTTACTTTTGAGGTGATGGTAATACCCTTACTTAAGAAGTTTAAAACATCAAATATTCTCATATATGATGGCATCACAAATTCTAATGATCACTTGATGAGGTATAATTCACACATCAACCTTTATGATTTTCTTGGAAAAATAGAATGCAGGGCATTTGATTCAACCTTAACAGACTCTACAAAAGAATGGTTCGGGAAGCTGAAACCAGACTCAATCTCAAGCTAGTCAAAATTAAAGAAAGCATTTCAGAAATCGCTTATGTCATTTTATAGGCCCGAACAAAATATTAAAGGATTGGTTGGCTAAATACAACAAAGAAGTAGCTCATATCGGAAATTGCTCGGAAGAGGTATGCCTACTGGGGACAATTAGCAACATGAGTACCGACATCACTTTTAGAGGTGACTTGGATGCAAAACTAGTAAAGACCTAGAAGGAATTTCTCCGTCAGGCAACAAAATTCATCAATGAAGAAGAAGCCCAGAATCTATGAACCTGAAGCCGCATCTAGTCATCATTAGCAATAGCAACAACAAAAATAAATCCTCAGAAAATAAGAAATGGTCAACCGATGGCAGTTGTGATTTGTCTAACAATAAAAGACATTGCAGGATCAATGATTGCTGCCTGTAGCCTTTTAACAAGTTTGAAACCTATATTAAACTAAATTGCAACATTGAGGATATCTACTACAATATAAAGGACAAATATCTCTTGCAACCCCTACCTTTAATGCAAAAAGATCTTGCTAAAAGAAATCATTCAAAATATTGCAACTTCCATGAAGAAGTTGGCTACCTTACCTTGGAATACAATGACTTAAAAAACAAAATTGAGGACGAATGTTTGTGTAAATACCTCAAATAATTCAATAAGGATTCAAGAAAGGGTAATCCGCTCGACGGCTACAGTAAAAAGGAATATGGAATACCTCAAGTTCTATTATCAGTAGCCTTTACTATTAGGACGTCTTTTTTCTTCATTGTAATATTCTATCAGAATATTTCTTTTATTTTGTATTCAACATACTATTATCATTAATAAAAGTTCAACTTATTAATTCATTCAAATTTTTTTTTTTGTTTCATGTCTTTTTGGTGACAATAACGTTTTTAATGTCCAAATAACCTACAAACTCTGCTAATCGCGAAGAAAGCTATAGTCCAGCTATAATAACTACTAAGCTTTCTAATGTTTCCCTCTTAAAAGGAGAAAAAGAAGGCGAGTGTTGAAGGGTCACCTATACACCATGCAATAATGATTATGACTATAGCCAACATGACTATCCAAAATCAGAGTCAAGGCTCAGCCAAGAACAGAGGGGCATTATCGGCTATAAAAAACCTCTAATAGTTCCTAAAGGAAGAACAAGAGGATGGGTGCCGCAAAGAACCCTAACATCTAAGATATTCTACTAAAAGTTCTTGAAACAATTCCTAAGGGAAGGACGTAAGGACAAATGCTACTAAGTACCCCAACGTCAAAGACATTTTACTAAAAGTTCCTCAAACGATTCTTAAGGGGAAAATTAGAGGAAAAGTGCCATGAAATACCCTAATGTTAAATATATTCTACTAAAGGTTCCTCAAATAATTTTAAATGGATGAATGAGAAGACGAGGTATCGAGAGTTACCCCATAAATTCTCTTCATCAAACAATTCCCTTTCAAGGGAAGAACAAGAAGATAGGTGTCAAAACCATCCAACACTATGCCTTCGAAAACTTCACCAGTTGAGCAATTTTGCTGTCCTCCTCTACCAGTGCATTTGCGATAGCCTTCAAGTTATATTTATATAAAACTACTTGAATCCTAGCCATCAGCGATCAGATTCAAAAGATGCATATCCAATGACTCAAAACTATGCAGCGAGTCAGTGACTAGGACAAAAGAATAGGAGTTCGAAAAATCAATCAATAATTGGGATTCAAAAGTATGAAATGACATGACTATTCCAAAATCCCAGGCATGTATCAGTTGCAAGGTAATCATGGCATGACCATTGATCCCAAACATTGAAATAGGCCATTAGTTCAAGTAGTTGGCAGTCAGAAGCCCAAAGCACTCCAGGGTACTGCACTTGGTGCACTTTGGGCTGGGGGCAATCATTGATGGATAGATGAGATCTACCATTTCGACGTAGTCATATTTGCTAGTTAGGATACCAATGCTCGAGAATCTAAGAGCAGGGTTTTTATATATTTAAATTTCAAATAATCAGTCAAGATTATTTGATATCTACAACAAAATTTACAATATTTGAAGATTATCTTTTCATTCCAAATATCAAATATTTGTATTTAAATATTAAATAAGAATTACCTCTTAAGAACTTATATACACATGAAAATAAATCTGTGGAAACCCAACTTATAATTTGACAGATTACACCACTTGTAATTTTGATAATATAATGAAAACTCTAAATACCAAAGAGAGAACGTTACCTTCTTATTCACTATGACCTTTTTTAAATTTTCGCGTTCTTTAATTTTTACATTTTATATTGTCTTGCGTTTTATCTACGTGTTTTATTGTTAGGCGAGCTTTAATGGCACGTTTATTGTTAGGCGAGTTTTAATGGCACGTTAAAAACCCATCATGATAATAACGCACAATAGTTTTGTATAATTTCCTTATAAGAGTTCATAGTGTAATATGTTTTTCTTGTCAAGATTTTATCCTTTTTTAAATTTTTACTTGGTAAGATTCTCGATATCCTTTACGATGCAAGGCATGGTCTTTGTTAAAAAAAAAAAAAAAAGCTAATTAAGAGTGCTGTACGATAATAAATCGGTCATCAAGTAGGAGTGGTGTAATAAATGATAGAGGCTTGACACAACTCGTTACAGTTAATGGCTCAACCACACAAGACGCCAGCCCCGGTTCTAAGTTATCCAAAATAAATAGATTAAACCGGCATGACAGGATCTAGGTAGAGTTAAAGTTTTGGTGTTGTAATTGTTATTGTTACTATTATTATTACTATTATTATGTATTTAAAGTCAAAATTAAATGATTTTTTATGGTAAAATACTCACAATAATTAAAATAATAAAATAAGATATATGTTATTATTTTTTAGAATATATTTTAAATTTGTACATTATTTAAATATTTTAATTTATTTTTAATTTATATTTTAAATAAAATCGATGGTGGGCATTTCATTAAAAAAATGTTGCACGGTGAGTTTGACTTTTTTGTATCTTTTTTTTAATAAATAAAAATGGGATTGGTAAGGTCGTTGTCTATTTTAATAACCATTGAATGAGTTCATTAATTGTATGATGGGATAGGAAGTTAAATTTATATTTTCATAATTAGTAAACTTAAGGTTTAAAAATAATAATTCATGAGTTTTTTTATTCAAAAATTAAATTCTTACATATATTATGATTCAAAATTAAAACTTAATAAAAATAAAGATTCTAAATAAATATTCATTATCATCGTGTCACTGTTATCGTTGGAAATTTATAAAAATACAATTCGGTACTATATATATATATATCGATGTATTCTACCAATTATAAGGTATTCTATTGTACTGCACTCACAATTCTCGCTTTTATATTTCGTGGTTAAATTGATGGGGTTGGACTTTAGTACTTTAGTAAGCCATTCCAAATTCTTTGATCAATTTGAAAGAGTTTTAACGCAGTCAATCAGCTCATGCCCGAATGTCACATCTCCATAGCAAAAGCAGAACACAGGAAAAGTCTCCATCATAAGGTTAATGTTTCGTATATAATTATTTTGAAAAATAAATACATTTATACATATTTAAGAGGCGGCTTCTTAAAAAAAATTGAAAAAAAAAAGCTCTCATATGTTACTTATAATATAATTTGTGTTATTTTACAAATAATTTAAATATAATACTTTTTAATGTATCTGTTCTTTATATTAATATCTAAATTAATAATATCACACGACAAGATTCTAAATATATAAAATTACATATAAATAAATTAATTAATTATTATAAATTTAGAAACAAAAAATTGTAAAAAATTACAAGTTTCCTACATCTATACACATATTTATATAACTCGTTTGTTTGTGATACTAGAATGTGTGTGCATGCAAGGCACAAGAAACGTTGAAATTAACAGCAAACTATTTCGCTCTGTCAAAAAAAAATTATTGATTTTTAGCAATATCAATATTCGGTGGGTATGTAATAATTTTTTTTTATTTTTACTGTTTTTCCTTCTGGCTTTTGGCCAAAAGTTTTTTTTTTTTATCGGAACGTGTTCGCAGTTGTTTTGCAAAATTTGAACCCCAACCCTGTCTTCTAAGAGCAACTACCAGTTTGATTTTTTTTTTTTTTTAATTTATCAGTCGACTTTAGTTTTCGTTTCGGCTAGTTTTTTATTTTTATTTTTTTATGTTTCTTTCTAATTCCCCATTACATTAATTTTTGTATATTTCTTTAATTTTTCAATAATATTCGAGTGGGAAGTTTCGCTTGTGTTTGGTATTGGGTTTTTGAGGTTTTTGTTGGATTTACATTAAATTGCTATGCATTTTATGTACAGATTTAAATGTTTAGAATTAAAAAATATCAAAATTTAAAATATGTTCAAATATATATATATATGAATTACATCAATACGAATCTTTTTTTTATTTGTCTCGAAATTCAATATAATTAAAAAAAAAAACTCTATTTGGACTTGTATATACACAATTATGAACTTTTAAAATTTAAATTATAAATTTGTAATTAAAACAGTGAATAGTAAATGAATTGTAAAAGAAAAAATAAAGGCAATTAAAATTGAATTGAATTGTGCCTCCAAATACCTGCTTAATGTGGAATAAGTTGTAAAATAGGTGTTAACAACATATATCTTGTTAATAGTTGTCTTTTCTGTTCATTTTAAAAATAAATTTTTGTAGCATACGTATGTTCCTCATCATCGTTGGCACAAACTGAGGTTATCAAATTCATACTGTCAGCCATAGCAAATAAATTGTGGATCTTAGGTAACTCACATACGGATGAATGGGTCCACCTAACTTCGTAAGAAAATTTTGATAATGACAACACGGGACTTATCAACGACAAAAATGAGAATTTTATTGAAATAAATTGTAAATAAGTTACGGCTTTTCCTTTGCGAATGCATAGAGTTACACTTGTAATTATGCATTAAGTTTATGCCTTTTCCTATAATGCATGCATTAAAGTTGTGATCTTTATCTGTTTTCAGAATCAAATTGAATTCTTCATCCTACTTTGTTGATAAAATTTTAGAGTTTAAAATAACTTATTACTGCAACACTTTTTTTTTTAAATTATATATATTATTGATATATATATATATATATAGATTTGCTCTGGATATATTCCTGATACTTGTTTGCAGGTCTTAAAATTTTTTTACAAAAAGAAAAAAGAGTTTAAAAATACTAGTTCATAAAAATTTGATACATTTATGATATTAATTAAACCTCGAGATAAATAGAAGTTCTCATTAACATTATTACTATTTCAACTTAAACAATTTGAAAATAATGCTTTCGGAAAGATGTCAAATCAATATTTGACAAGGAAAACGCTTAAAATATGTATACAATTAGGCCAGACTTTTACATTAGATTATTATTATTATTTTAGGGTTGTTTGTGTTTAAGGCTATGTTTGGTAGTAGTGATAGGGAGGAGGAAAGATGGAGAAAATTGGAGGGATGAAGAATAATAATGATGGAGAGGATTGTATAAATCCTTTATATTATTTGGAAAAATGGACTGAGAGTTGAAAATGAATAATAGTTACTATCTACTTATTATATTTTATATTGTTCGTTTTAAATTTATCAATAATTTTTCTAGGACAGAAAGTAGAATAGTTTTTTTTTTAAATTAGAAGGATATCTTACTTTTCTAGCAAAAAATAAATAAATAAACAAGAAGGAGAGCTTGCATCATGGAAGGATGTAAATTAGTTGGTCTAGAGAAAGATAATTTCTCTCCCTTCACCCATCCTCTCCCTCATCTTTTTTCTCCAAACGGTAGATTATATATCCCTTTCTCTTTCTATCCTTCCCGTCATCTCTTCCTCCAACCAAACACAGCCTTATCATATGTATATGTGTATGCATAATATTATTGGAGCAGGCATCACATAAGTCTAACCCTCCGTCTGTTTGACCACTTCAAATTTGGAAAATGAAAAATTTTTCATTTTCAGAAAGATGAACCTTCCTAAATTTTCGTATCTGAACATCCAACATTTTTCATTTTTAAAAAAAGAAAAAAAAGCTCTCTAAAAATAAAAAATTTTCACCAACTCAAATAACTTTTTATTTTTTAAAAAAATTCTAAATAACTTTTTATTTTTTATATCTAAAAGTTTTATATTTTTCAAAAATAAACATCACGTCTAAACGGATTCTAAATAGACAGAAGTAACGAATATCAATTCCAGTTAGTTTACAGCGCATGCATAAACAGATATATTCCAAATTCTGCATTGGCTTTTTGTAAAAGAATTCTCCGTTGGCTTTTTGTTGACTTGCAAAAGTGGATTATCACTTTAATTGGTTTGAATTAAAAAGTGGAATTCACTTACTTCCAACTTACAGACCGACTTTTATATTCAACAAAACGAAACTTGTGCACTGAGTTTCAACCAAAATAACTTAAGTAATGACTTTTTTTAACAAAAAGACAAAGACTTTGTATGCACTTATCGCAATCTCCTTTTCCCTTCAAATTTTGAACAAACTTTTAAGCTCTGATTGGCTTCCGATCACCTAATTCTTTGTCCGCATGTACAATATTTTATTGACCTAAAAACTATTTAAAAAGAAAACAAAATAACTAGATTTCTTTTTCTTATGGTATTTGGTTTTTCTAAATTATTCAAAGAATATGTACATGTATATATATATATATTATAAATATATACAAAGTTGTTGTAAATGGACGGCATATCCATTAATAGTAGGGTAGAGTAGGATATGATATGATTTTTATTAGCAAAATTTTTTGGTATCCTTATTATCTAGTATTGGTAGTAGTTTGTGTTTCAAATACACAGTACCCTAATGATAATATCTTCTTATAATGTTATTTTTATAATTTATAATGTTTTTATTAAGTACTTGTAGATCTTTTTTTTGGGGTAGCTGTATACTATTATTTTGTTTTTCTTAAATAGTTGAGATTACTCTCTATCTAACGACAATAAAATAATAACAAGATGGCGTATACGACATAAAGATGACATTTTAACACGTGGATGCTTCACTATACCCGCTTCTAATAGGACAAGTATGGAGACATTATTTAGGGAGAGGCAATTAATTAGGTCCCAAGATTTATGCGAAAAGCTTCCATCGTCGCACCTGCCCCATCCTGCCCTCGTAATATACACTCTTATAAATTATATATATATATATACACGTGTTAAACCTTCATATTTAAAATGAATATAAAATAGAAATGGATATAAAATTAGAAACACCTTCACAAAGGAAAAAGATAAAACAAAATAAACTGGCGTTTGGATTTGATTTTAAAATTTCATTTATATATTTTTTAATTACATTAGGAACTATCTATTCCTGTCCTCGCTCCCACTCCCTATCAAATTAAGTGGGTATGGGTTGGGCAAAGCAAGCCCATGTCGTCCTGCCCCTATTCATTTAAGTTGACTGAAAGTCAACTAATTCTTCGTTGGGAATAAATTTAAGTTCAATTTTCAAAAGCGCAATAGTGTTAATTATTTATCAATTGATATTATAAATTGATATATCTGTATATACATGTATATATAATTTTTGTGAAAGAAGACTTTTACTATTTTAGGTAGGTACTTTTTTTTTTGACAAGTAATTTGTACGTATACTAAGTTTTTTTTTTTTTTTTTCTTTTTTCAAAGAAAGGAGCACGTATACTAAGTACTAACTTGGTATGGGGAGTTTGGGGGAGGTTTTGGAGATGTGATTTTGGTGTTTGGAAAAAAGTTGGTTTTGAGGAATGTGTTTGTGGGAAAAAACTGTTTGGGGTGAAAAAATTAAAAATTTTAAAAATATTTTTAGAAAAAAAATATCAATATGGATCTTGTTTTGTTCCACTCATTTGGACTTGTATACACAAAGTTATGGATTTTTAAAATTTTAAATATACTGTAGCGTTTTGGAGATATAAATAGTAAAAAGTGATAAAATTTTGGAAAAAAGGTAAAAATTTTGGCCTCCAAAACGTTACCCAAACGGGTTAGTGCCTTTTTTTTTTTTTTTGGTAAAGTACTATTTTCAGTTTTTTTCGTGGATAAGTACTATTTTTATTTAGTTCAGTATTTAGTAAAGCAAGCTAACTTAGTAGCTAAGAATGAATAATTGGGATTTGTTTAGTTGACAAATTTAAATTTAAATTTTTGAGTTCAATTTTATTTTATTTATTAAATTTTAATAAAAATTATAATTAAATTAATTAATTTAAATCTAAATATTTTATTTTATTTTAGATTTAATTTATGGGTTAAATGAACGTTATCCGTACGCATGAGTGGGTGACGACCCATCTCTATCATATCTCTCTCTTTAATTCAATGATCTCAAAAAATAATAAGGATGACGACGAGAATGATACAACCAAATTAGCGTAATCAATATGCATATAACCCTCCATTTTTTTTCTTTTCTTTTTCATCTAATTTTTTATTAACAGGCATAACATAGCAACTTCTATATTCTCTCTTTTGTTTTATCTTTATTTACTGATGTACTTAGCTTTCTATTTCTATAAAAAAAATATATATATATATATATACAACTTCTTTTTTCTCTCTGAAAAAACTATATACTGCTTATCATTGGTTATGCTGCAACCATTTATTTTAATTGATCATGGTTCAAAAAAAAAAAAACCTACTCCATCCTGAGATGAAGAGTTAAAATTCTCTACCTAAATTGACAGAATTTAAAAAATAAAATGAAAGATTGAGCTTTAAAGATAAAAAGAAAATTCTCTTTTAGGTCAATTTTTTGTTATTATTTAAAAAAGATTTTCAAAAAAGATATTGTTTATTAAAGAGGGACCATGAATTAAGAGAGAATTTGAGGTACTTGTACTTGAGTTCAAATTCCCTATCTAAGTTAGTAGTGGTAGTTTAAATTCCCCACTCAGGAGAATTCGGGCAATAATAAAATCACCATTTATTTTTTTTTTTTTTGTCATCTTTTTTTATTCGTTCATAATTTTTATTATTAATCTCTTCTTACAAATCAATTGACCTATTTAATTTCAATTGTATAATATATTAATATATAACATTACAAGCGAGAAGTTTATATAAACATGTTTATATAATTTCAACTTGAAAAAGAAATCAACCAAGTTTGTAAGTTGGCGCGTATCCTAAACTAATTGCAAAAAATTGAGGGGGGAAAGAACAAGGTTAGGTCCATTAAGACAGCAAGAAAAGAGTCCCCAACTCGAGGAATCATCATATATTTAATTTGGTCTTTCTACGGTATATATTATTTAATCGGGAGTACGTTTTTATTTTGATATATTCAAAATCATATTAAAATACAAATATATGCAAAATAAATAATTTCCCAAACATATATAATAACTGAAAAACAAAACTTCATTCACAGTTCTCTTTTTTTCCCCCAAGCTCCTAATGTAGAATCTCCTAAATAGTATAGCAATAAAAAAAAAAAATTTACCTTATGATTTGTCGCAATGCTGTAGCTTAGTTCGGTTCTAATAATTCATAAGATCCTATCCACGCCACCGGCAGATTTTCTGAAAAGTAATCAACAAATCAAAAATGATAGATTTTTTACCATGCAGGGGTAAAAAATAATATCGTCCTAAGCTCTAATAGATTTTGTATGCTATATTGTTATTCTAATAAAATTCTCTTATGACTCCATGATAAAAAAAAAAAAAAAAAGAATATAATATCAATACAAATCAAATAGGTAGGTAAAATAGTAATTACAATAATAATTAAATAAAAGAGGTAAAATTTCGTTACACTACCTTTTCCACATATACCACTAAAAATAGGCCGGGGTGATGAGGCGACTCAAAGCAGAAGCCCTGTAATTAGCCTCGACAGAATTGAGAGGAAAGGAACTAGTAAGATGAATGTTATGAATGATATACTGTACGTTGTGGGTTTGTCTCAAGGTGGTTAAAAAAGGACGCTTTGGAAGATGAAGTTAATTTTTCGCATCTCTCGAATGGCTCATTTGGACCATTAAATCTTTGCTTGTCTAGATGTCCTCTAACTTAACGCAACTAAAATGACAGAGACAAATATAGCTACACGTCAAGATAAAGACAAATATAGGCATATATTGAAAATGAGAGAGTGAACAAAACAGCATAATAGGATAAGTTAATTAACAAAATGACTCAATCACTTTCTTTTCATTTTTGTTAAATAATCTTTCAAAAATTTTTATTAGTAAAATGACTTCTAAACGACCGGGATCGATTTATTTTTTAATTGGTTGTTCCAGTGTTCAATAAAAAAAAAAAAAAAAAAGGGCAATTTTGCTAATTTCATTTTTTAAGGTTCCATTTGACAAATAATCCTAACAGGGATTAGGGCTATAGAAAATTATAGTATAAGTTTGAGATTGTTGAAAATTATAGTATGTTCAAATAAAACTTTTTAAAATGTAACATCTAGAATTTTGATAAGGAAAATTTTGTGAAGTAATTATATAATTCATAAATTTTTCCTATGTAAATTAAGCTTATGCTATAATTTTAGCTTAAGATTATGAGATGAATTTTATGACGTGACAATTTAATGTCACAAAGTATGGTTGCAAAATTCTAAAATACAACCTTAAGCTACATGTCCTATGATATGATTAAAAAAACTTAATCTTATGATGTGATTATTTAACAAAGTTACTATACCTTATTAAAAATAAAATAAAATAAACTAACTTTATGATATATAATATAGTGTAAAGTTTAATGATGTGACAATTATTAATTTTGTCACTTTGCATATGATCACAAATGATATGAATAGTAAAAAAACGATCAATTAATAAAAATATAGTAAAGTTATCAAATCACCAATATAGTGCCTAACAATACTAGTATTATAGAAATTAATAGTTTTAAGGTTCTCTCATGTAAGATTTTTCTATACATAAAATGTATATTTTTATTATGTTTATTATACTATGTTTTAATACCTCCTAAGGTGGGCTTGTGTTTGGTTACATGGATATATTTTTCTGTCTAAGGAGACTGGTTTTTAAGTGGGACCTTCGTAACCCCTCTAGCCTTTCGTGAGAACTTCTTAAAAATTCTAAGATCGTTATGTCTAAAGAGACTTGACTTTAAATCGAAGCGATATAACCTTTCTTGTTTTTCTTGGGAACTTCTTAATGAGAACTATTCATAATTATCACATGAGTTTTTATCAAATTTAGAGCCAATTTGTTTATATGGTGGAATATTTTTATAATGCTATTATGTGATTTTCGTGCCATGAATTAAAATATGCTACAATATGATAAGATACGATTAAATTTATGACATAACTCACAAATATGCCACATTTATGAACATGACATTATCTATGCTATGTACATATAAATGGCATACTTGACACTTAAGTTATGTCATGACTAATATGCCATATCATTGCATCATGATTAATAAGTTCATAATTAAGAAACTTAAGTCTGAGATCTAGTCTTCGAATAACACAATTACATTAGAATATTTGACATACTCAAATTTAGTTAAGCAAAGGCTAAAATTAATATTAGACAAGTAATTGTACCAACCTCCCTATAGATAGTAGAGGATTATGTTATGTTAAGTTCTAAAGCAAGTCCAGCTTATGTTCTTAGTATTATTACGGATATCACAAACCCTAACCTCTTGTTATTCGTTCACTTCTAGTACATACACATGGGGGCTCATGGATAAGTGAGACAAGTAAGAAGATAAGTTCATAATAGAGAATAAGACATCTATATTTTAGTATAATATGATCATACTTATTTCCATAATGAAACATAAACTGATTATGCATCTCCATATGTTTACGTGCACAACAAGATTTATGTTTATACTTGCTTAATGAAAGTTTATTAGTTAAACTCATATTGTAACAAAGCAGTTTACAGCATAGTACTTGGATGGCAACTGTGGACGAAGATGTTAAGCGAGCAAAAGTGGTATGGGATACCACCACACAATTATTCTACAAAAAGAAAAAAATTACTTTAGTATAGTGATCATATTTTGAGATTAAATTTACATATGTATAATTCTTTTATGATATATATTTATAAGAACTTTAAAAAAAAGTCTTCTATGTATGTTCATAAATTATTTTGACATTGATTAATATATGATAAAGTTTTATGATAAGTTATAAAGAAAAAAAATTATTCTAAAATTTTTAGTTCCCAAGTATAAGTTATTATGTTTTAAGATTAAGTTTAAATAGTTAAAGTAACAGGCTACGTAGTCGGCTTGTTATGTAAATTTCCAAAATACCCTCATCCCCACAATAGTTCACCGTAACGAAATTTCTCAAAATTTTGTCACCATCACTAGCAGACAATACCCAAGAGCCATCGTCGGTAATCGTTACCATCGATTGCCATCACCATCTTTGTCAGTCTATTGTAGATCTCATTGCACAATAGTAGCATTGACTACAAATCATGATTGCACCACCTCGTCGGAGTGCCACTTTCAACAACTAGCCTCCCCTGCGAGATCAGAGGCTACGAAAATTTGGACAAAGCCTAGCAATGGCGAAATTGCAACATGGGAAATGTGAGGCCCCTACAACAACAACCATCTGTGTAGTGGCTTTGGGGTAGTTTTAGGATTTTCAATTGTTTGGGGTTAGTATTAAATTAAATAAGGACAAATTTCATTTTTACTCTCTGAACTATAGTGTTTTTGTAAGTTTGTCCTTTCAACTTTGAAATCTGGTAGAAATACTCACTGAATTATATGAAATATTATCATACTTGTTCCTTTCATTAATTAAATGAATAAATATTTTATTTTTATCTAATGAATTTTAATATTCTTATAATTTTTCCCCGTTGAACTTTGAATATTAGTGTTATATCACTTAAATTTTAAACTGATAGCAATAATACCTTTTGAATGTCAAACCAATTAGTAAAAACACAAATACTTTAATATTTTGACCATATAAGATTTAGAAAATTTTTAGTTTCTTTCTCTCTAAAATTTAGTATATTTGAAAATTAACTCTCTAATTCTAAAAATGATTAATGTGTTTATTAAATTTGCTTTTAAAATTTAAGCTATTACAAGAAAAAAAAAAAAGGAATTTGTATATTTAGATCCATCAAATCTCAAACTATTTGAAAAAAAAAAATTTCTTGTTTCATATTTTGATCATATAAGATTTAAAAAAAATTTATTTTTGTCCACTAAATTTTAATACATTTATAAATTTATTGACAAACATTGAAAAACTAGTATAATAAAAAGTTAATTTAAATTAAAATCTTTATAATTACAAAAATAACCTTAAGATCTATAATGGATGTAAACATATGTTTGGATGGGGGTCCAAACTTGGAAATGGTCCAAAAATGGACCCAAAAGTTTTGTGCCTAAAATTAGCCCGTCGTTGTTTCCATGTTAGACATCGAACTTTTTTTATATTTAAAAATACTTTTCTTCATTGCTCTTTGCATAAATGAAAATTTTTTTACTCATTCAAACACCTTTTCACTTATGAACGTAAAATACTTTCTAGTATCGAACAAGAATATTTTTCTTTCCAAAAATGGACTCTACATCTAAACAATCCATAAATTTACAAGTTCCTTTATCTTTTTTTTTTTTTTTCTTGTAGTGACTTTAATTTAAAAAAAATCTTATGAATGTATTAATCTTTCAAATGTACTAAAGCTTATAGGAAAAAAATAAAGTTTGATCAAGATTTATTGGCAAAAAAATGAAAGTATGTATGTTTTTACTAATGGCTTAAAGTTTAAAGTGCATTTTTAATATCATTTTATAATTTGAAGGGTATAAACACCAGTTTTCAAAGTTTGGAGGGCTAAGATGCTAAATTATAAGAATATTAAAGTTAAGAGGAATATTGCATCTATTTAACTAACGAAATGAATAAAAATGATAACATTTCATAATTTATGAAACATTTCTACTAATTTTCAAAATTCATTGGGACAGAGTTACAATTTAGAATTCTAACATTTTTCTCAAAATATCTATTTATAAAAGTCTCAATCGAACTAAATCATGGAGAAGTGTCACTCTTTTAAGCCATTTGGTTCTCTTTTTACTTTTGTCTTAATTACTCCTTTTACAATCCAACTAAAAACATTTTTTAAACCCTTTCTCTTTTCTGACATTTGTCACCACCACTTTAAAAAAATTAGTTTGTTTTAATTATTTCTCACTTTTTCCTACTCTTTCTTACTTTGGAAAAGATTAGTTTGTTTTTAACTATTTCTTACTTCACTTAATTACTTTTTTTTTTCTTTTTGTATCTTTAAAAATATAAGGAAAAAAAGTTTTTTTAAGACTATTTTACTGTATTTAGTTACTTTAACTATATATCTTTAAAAAACGAAAAAAATTTATCGCGCGTTGATAAGAATAAACAATTTCTTTTGCGTTTTTTTAATCATATATCTTGTGCAATATTTGGATGTCAGGCAATCAGTTGTAATTATTCCTTTTTTTTTTTTTTCCCCTCCTCACTTACCAATCCAATCCCATGTTATTTCTCTATTTCTTTCTTTCTTTCTTTCTTTCTTTCTTTCTTTCTTCCTTGCAAATATCCCACGTTTTAGCTGCCCATTTTCTTTTGTTCTTTCTTTAACGTTGCTGTCAAAACTAATTATAAAGTAGACATAAGGTGATATATTCTTTTCTTGTTACGATTGGTGCTTTATCCATGTTTCTACGTGTTCAGATCTCAAAATTCATCAGAATATTTTATCTCAAATTAAATTAAAAAAAAAAAAGCAACCAATGTAAAGAGTAGTTGTAATTTAAGTAAAACAAATACAAAGAGTTGTGAGTGATGATGAAAAAAATAATAATCAAACTAAAAAAACAAAAAACAAAAGAAAAAAAAAATTCATTCCAAAGCAAAAACAAAAATAAAATTCATCTATAGACACGTTTAAATATTATCACGGAAAAAACACTTAATTTTTTTTTTCATATCATTATTTATATTGGAAATCATATACTGTTTCTTTGAAAAAATTACGACATGAACATAAACCAAAATAAAAAATAAAACTACAGCAACATGAATAATGACAAATATATATTAGAATAAAACTACATACATAAAGCAACTATAACATTTATCCCAAAAAAAAAAAAAAAACTACGACAACAACAACAACGACGATGGCTATATGATCGACAACATGAAAAAGCGATACACACCAGACGAAACGGTCGATGTTGTAGTATTCTACAAGAGAAAGATCAAAACATATTCAACGAATTCAAAAAATAAGAACAAGTTAATGAAAAAAAGTAAATAAACGAACTAAAAAAAAATGGAATCCACTTTAGAATAAAAACAACAACAAAGAAAACAACTCAAATATAGAATATAATTAAATAGCGTATTTTTTTATTGTGGATGTAATGAATAATTTTTGTAAACATTGTTATACTTATAAGTAATTTTACCAATAGACAATATAGTAATAAAATAATTTATAATAAAAATGGTAAGCCAAACCAAAGGGTGAAAAAATAAAAAAAATCGTTTAGTGAAAATAATGCTAACTGGATATTTGGAAAAGTTTAAAAGACCTTCACTAAGAATTTTTATTTTTATTTTTTAGAGGTGAAAGATAAAAGCAGATATATTAACTTCGTAGTTCTCAGTTGTCAGTTGCTTTCACAATTACCTTGGACGATGACTACAATTCCTCTTTGGATACCCAAGATTGAAGAGACACTTTCAGGAGAACACAGAAATGGCCAAAAATCTCGAGCTCCAAACCTGCAATGCAGAACCCTCCTGGTGCTAGGAAAGGCATGAACTTGACGGGGTTAGTAACCAGAATCACTAGTGGCTCTTCTTCGAGTTTCGTCTTATACTTGGTATCCGAGTTTGGATAGACATATCGACACTAATATATTTCTTTATTCTTGTCAAAATCTCCAAATCTTCTGAGATCTTCACAAGGACGACTAAATCAGGGGCGGGGGTATGGTGGCATATGTTCAAGTCATAATCTCAATCTTTCTCTCTTCTAAACTTAATCGAACAACAAACTCAACCTAGAGCTGAATGTTCGTAGATATGAGATATGAACTGCAACTAATTGAAGGGCTCCAAGCAGCATCGCCCTTAACACTAGCTGAAGAAAAGATAGAAATAAAACGGATAGAGTACAATAATTTTTAGGAGCAAAAAACTATCCAGTATTTAAGTAAAAATGCAAGGATTTGACTTTTGCGGTACATGGATAATGAAAATTTTTTATAACTCTCATTGCTGCACGTTCTTGACAGCACGGAGAGTTAAAAGGTGCAATAATCTTTAAGGACTTGTCTAGCAAGATCAATAGCTCCGCTTCTTTTGTAGATAAGATGCAGATTGAAAGCAGCCTCCCTGTGAAGGTCACAGTAACCGGGCCTCAGCTCTTTCGAGTTTGGATTCTCATTGGGAAGCTTTGGAATGGGATAATCCTTCTCATGAATTGCAAGAACCCTTTCATAATATGTAGCTGCCAGTGATACAAGGCCAACATGATGGTACGCTCGGGCTATATTGTATAGGGATTCCTACAAATGTCGACAATATTGGAATGAACTTTGAGTGAGAAGGATACTTTAGAGCGCGAGCCATGCCATGCGACTAAAGTTCTAACAAATTAACAATGGATGTGATAAGAGTAAACAAAAAATAATAACAATACACACACACACACAGGGCAACAAACAAATAGTAAGAATTCAAAACGGGGCAACAAGTGCATGCATTCAGGGGGTGTCTAAAACGAACGCACACCAAAACATGAATTTGCCTTTCATGAAAAGAAGTTTTATTCCATGTTTGACCACTCGTAAGTGACGTTTTTGAAAGTGCCTAAACATGTGCCTCAGTGTGAAGTGCTGCTTAATATCCTCAAAGCTTACGCTTCGTTGGCCTGGGAACGCCTTATTTCACTGAGGCATGTGCCTCATAGTTGTACGTCTAGACTCTAGAGGCACAAAAGGCAAGACATGCAGCCTTTTTAATTAGCTGTATTTTTAACCAATCATTAGTCAGTCCTAGACTTTAGAACAACGAAATCACAGTCTCCAGAAATTAGAAAGAGCTTTAGCTATTAGACCCAAAATCAGTTATAAAAAATCCTAATACACACAGTTGAAATTAGAATTGCAGCAAGCACTTTATCTTGCAACCGTCTCTCCCTCAGGCCCCTCCCTCACAACAATCTGCTACAACCTACAGCAGCAAACAGCAAGTTTGCTTCCCAAAATAACAAAGCAGAAAAGCAAGTCGAGATATTATACCATTCTTTTCATGAGTTTATTATTCTGATTGTAATGATAAATAAATAGACCAAACAAAAAAAAGCAACAACAATTTGGTGAAATGGTCAGTGCAGGTTCTCAATTTGGTGATGGTTAAAAAGGAGTTCGAGGTCCCATTGACACGTTTGTAATCAATAAGGATAATGATTAGTGATAACAATGCAAAAAAGGAACACCGTTTTCTAAGCAAACAACACGTGCTAAAGAGACCCGCCCTCAAGTATTTCTAGATGTTGGCAATATCGCTGAATTATATCGTTCAATAGATAATCGAGTCCAACAATTATCTCTGAATTTAAAATTCTCTTTACAAAGAACCTGCCAATATCTAGGCATCATCAAGAACGGGCTTCGTTTGAACTTGCAATTGAGCAAATTTTAGGATGAATCTCTTCAGATTGCAACTATTCGAATGTACTCCATGGAAACTCCTTAAGCTTGTAGACTTAATAAATACAAATAGCCAGTACTTAATAAAAACAAATAGACTTAATAAATACAAGCTCGTTACAATCCTTACCCCTCAAACACAAATCGTAATCATATAAAAGAAGCTTGCACTTCATATCAGAATCTGATTAGCACGAGCAATGCGTAAACAAGATCTCACGACTATTGAAAAATGAACGATGGTGAAATAATACCTGGCTGCATTCACAGAGCCTTAAGTTATTGTGTAGGAAAGCCAAGCCTTGTGCAATACACTGATGCTTGTTTTGAAGTCTGAATCCCAGTGCCAAGTTAATCAAAGCCGAACCTGCAGGAAAACACAAAACCTTATTTTATTTTATATATATATTTTTTTCACTGGAACATCACACGTGCTCAATGTCAAACATGGAAATAAATCATACCCACACAAAGATTAATCAATGGACTATCCGGCAACAGTTTATAGGCTTCAAGATATTTCCTTGCGGCATCTTGATGATGGCTAGCAATTGTAAAATGATGTGCAGAAATAAGTATGGGCGGAACACAGTCTTTGAGCTTGCCTTGCATGCTTTGTATAAACTTGTAATGTCTTGTATCACGATTCTCCAATCTAGAATAGAGCGAGGAAATTGTCAAATGAGATTAAAACAAAAATAAAGCAAAAAAAAAAAAAAAAAAGGGAAACACACACACTCTAATCTTTCTGCCACTTTATGAACCAAATATGGTTCTCGTATAAGGCAGTGCCATATCATAATCAATTTCTACTTGAGAGATAAAAAGTATTCTAACAAAAAAAGTTAAAAATCAGGGGCTAAAGTGACAGAAAAGAAAAGGTTTTGGGGAGAAAAATGTTGACCACATGATATATATATATATATTTATTCATTCTTTTGCACCTCGAAATCACTTTGTAGTAGCAGTTCCAGGTAGCAATGCTGTACGGGTGCTGCTGAACAATGTATTTGACATAGTCGAATCCATGTTTAGGTTCCCTAATGTTGTATGCGAGTTCTGTTTTAGAAGTGTACTTTTTAGGATCAGATCCAAAAACTTAACAAGACATCTAATGTTGATATGTTCTCATTAATATTAGGCTTCAGGCAAAAGGTGGAAGAGAGAGAAAGAGAGAGAGAGTATTAGTCTTACGAGCTCCAAGGATCCGAAACTCCTCCTTCTTCTCAGCAGGCAAAATGCTACTTGCCAATCTCAGAGTGAGACTTATGATCTCTAATGCATCTGAATATCTTCTCAAGGCAGCTAATGCCTTACACAACTATGGAGACGATGCCAAACCATTTAAGTAAATACACATGTATTTACTTCAACTTATGGAATTAATCATTCGATTAGTCACTAAACCAAATCACTAAGCATAATTTCATACTTACATACATGAGAAATTGAACAAGGAATTCTTTACATAAAAAAATGTTTGAATGAAGGAAATAGTACTAACATTGATGACAAGATTGTAATGCTCTTCATCTTTAAGAATATTAGGCAATGGAGATTCTCTTTGTTCTCGCAACTGAAAATATGAAAACATAGATAGACTATCAATCACAAACAAAAATTTATTTAAAAAAAAAAAAGATTAAGTCTTTATTGAGAAGAATTGAAGAATCAAAGCTATGGATGGTATTTGAGAGACAACCCCCTATCCTAATTCTAGGGTTTCCGAGCCCTAGTTAGCTACTAATCCTCCCATATAAACTACAATTCTCTTTAAGTACCGATGGTTAACTAACCAACCAACCAACCAACCAACTAAATAAACTAACCAAATCGAATCATATAGCTAATTTAATCATGCCCAATTCTGATAATTTACTGCTCAAAACATTAACATTTCACAATTCACAATTAAATTATCATACCAAAGGCTCGTCATCCGAACCATCATCAGATTGCCAGTCAACTCCAGCTTCAACAGCCCTGGCTTTCTGTTCCTCTTTCTTCTGAAGCAACTTCTTTGCTCTAGCAGCTTTCACCCTTTTTTTCAACCCATACAAAGGGGATTAGTAGATTAGATTAGATATGGAAACCAAACAGGAATGCATACATACGTGCATCAATGTGCAGATATATCCGTGATGGATAACTTACCTAACGGGTAGAGACCTTGAAATTTCATACAATATACATCAAAGAAGTTGTAAAAAAAAATTATTTAAAGTAAAGATTTTTCGATAATTAGTATGTGATAACTTAGTCTGGCTCTAAGTATAAGAGATGCATTACAGACGAAATTATATGATTAAATTTTTCATTAAGCTATGCATTTCTGATTGCACAAGCACACAAATTAAAATATCATGTCTTTGCGTTTGGCAGTCATATTACTCTTGTAAATAGCAGCATAAAGAGGTTTACATAAAATTTAGAAAGAGAACAAAAAATGCAAGTACAATGCAATAGAAAATTAACATAGAAAGTTCACTCACAGATCTGAGCTAGAAGCTACAGGTCTAAATCCATGAAATAAGTTATCAGGTCCACGGGTATGCAGTACTTTGACTCTTTCATTCAGAACTCTCCTTTTGAGCCGCCTTTTCACTTTAACCTAAATTGATAAACAAAATTTTTTCATCAATGCCACGACTAAAAGGCATAGCGGAAGCATATACTAAAAAAATAAAACATTAAAAATAAAAGGGATAGATCGGTCAACCTATTAATTCACACGGAATACTAGGAAAACCCTTCAAAATCCATTGATTCACAAAGAATACTAGAAATTGGAAAGAGAAGTAAAGAGTAAAAACTCGAAATTTTCATTCAAAATCAACTGATCGTTTTCACTATGAGAAATTCAATAAATAATTCCTTGCTGCTTTCACTAAATCGTGCAAAATATATACAAATAGGAGGAGACAAACTTACCTAAAAACTGGAAACTAATTTACTCTATTTTAGGGAAAAATAATTGCCTAAGGACCAGGAAAGAAATTACTTAAGATCCTCTAATCTAGTAAACTAAAAAGTCTAATTTATTTTATAAATCAAGAAACATTAAATCAGGAAGCAATCTTGGAATTCAACATTCCCCCTCAAGCTGAGCTGTAAATATTGATTAAGCCTAGCTTGGAATTGAGTTATTCAAAGATGTTCCTCGGAAGAGCTTTAGTGAGGATGTTAACAACTTGTTGCCTTGTTGGTGTGTACAGTATGGAAATCTCCCCTGTTTCTACTTTCTCTTTAATGAAATGTCAAACAATTTCCATATGTTTGGTTTTATCATGATGGACGGGACTTTTCGCAATGCTGATAGCTGACTGATTGTCGTAGTGCATCTTCATTACTCCTTTAACTGGGATTCTTAGTTCTTAGAGTATCCTTTCTACCCAAATTCCCTCGCAAATGCCTTGAGCCATAGCTCAAAACTCTGCTTCTGCACTACTTCGAGCCACAACAGATTGTTTCTTATTTCGCCGTGTCACCAAATTCCCCCAGACATAAGTGCAATACCCCAAGGTTGATCTGCGATTAGTAACTGACCTTGTTTAGTCTGCATCAATGTAGATTTCAACCCCTCTTTTAGTAGTCCTTTCAAACATTAGTCCTTTTCTTGGAGTCATCTTCAAGTAACTTAGGATTCTGAATACTGCCTCCATGTGTTCCTCGGTAAGATTGTTCATAAATTGACTCACAACACTCATAGGAAAGCTGATGTCCGGTCTAGTGTGAGAGAAATAGACCAATTTTTCCACCAGTCTCTAATATCTCCCTTTTTCTACTGGACTACTATCATTTTTACTTCCAACCTTGGTTGAGGTGTCCATGGGGGTGTGTGTAGGTTTGCATCCGAGCATCCCTGTTTCTTTGAGTAAATCAAGGACATACTTTTGTTGTGAAACTGAAATTCCTCTCTTTGACCAAGCTACTTCCATCCCAAGGAGGTACTTGAGATTACCCAAATCTTTGATCTCAAACTCTTTAGCCAAAAGCTTCTTGAGTTGGTAGACTTCTTCCTTATGATCGCCTGTCATGATGATATCATCTACGTAGACAATCAGAATGGCCTTCTTACTAGTTGACAAGTGTTTGACAAACATTGTGTGATCTGCCTAACACTAGGTATATCCTAGTCTCTTTACTGCCTTCGTGAATCTATCAAACCAAGCCCTTCGGGATTGTTTAAGTCCATACAAGGACAATCTGAGTTTACAGACTCTGTTGGCATTAGTTTGTGTAACAAAGCCAAAGGGATCCCCATGTAGACCCCTTCTTTCAAATCCCCATTTAGGAAAGCATTCTTCACATCCAGTTGGTATACTAGCCAATCTAGATTAGAAGCTAGTGACAACAAAACCCGAATAGTGTTGAGCTTAGGTGCTGGAGTAAAATTTTCCTAATAATCTATCCCATAGGATTAGGCGAAGCCTTTTGCTACTAGTCGAGCTTTAAACCGATTGACACTTCCATCTGTATTGTGTTTACAGTGAAGATCCACTTGCATCCTACTGGTCGTTTTCCTAAAGGCAGGTTTGTCAATTCCCAAGTTCCACTTTTCTTGGGTGCCCGAATCTCTTCCTATACTGCTACCCTCCATTCTGGAACTTTTAGTGCTTCATGAATGGACTTAGGGACCTGTATCTTGTCAAGGCTGACAACGAACGCATGATGGACAGGAGCCAATGCATGGTATGACAAAAAACTATATATGGGATGGCTTGTACACAGTCTTACACCTTTCCTCAAGGCAATGGGCAGATCGATGTCAGTGTCAGGCAACTCAGGACAAGTGGGTTCAGAACTAGTGTTACCTGGTGAAGTTTCTAAGGAGCCTGGAGTTGGATTGGGCACATGATCTGGCTTTGGTGTTATCCATTACTCTCCCCCTTGAGTCTTATTTCTCCTCGAGTAGACACATAACTCATTTTGTCTTGCTGGATGAGTAGAGATAGGACATTGAGGAGTTGAATCATTCGGACATGGATCAAACTCGAGTTCTAAAGACTCAGGTTCTAAAGGTTCTAGAACGACAATTCCTGACTTGGGATCAAAATGCACTATAGGACTCATTTGAGAACCATGAGATGCTTCTGTGAGATCAATATCCCAAAGCTGATATTCTTCTGAAAAGCTCTCCCCTTGAATGTCAAATTTGGGGTAGTATGGTTGTTGTTCAAAAAAAGTGACATCCATGGAGGTGTAAAACCTTTTTGAGATTGGTAAGTTAACATTTATACCCTTTTGGTTAGGTGAGTACCCAACAAAGATACATTTGATAGCCTTGGGATCTAATTTGCTGCAGTGGCAAGGGTGTATATGGACAAAGGCAGAACAACCAAATACTTTGATTGGGATGTTAGTAATGTTTCGAGTGTTTGGAAAAGCTTAGAGAAGGGTTTGACAAGGAGTTTGGAAGTTTGGTACCCGGGATGGCATTCTGTTGATCAAATAGGTTGCGGTTAAAACGGCTTCCCCCATAAATGTTTAGGAACATGTGTGGTAAGCATAAGAGAGCGAGCAACTTCCAAAAGATGTCTATTTTTTTTTAGCTATTCCATCCTGCTGAAGTGTATTAACGCAAGAGCTCAGATGAATGATTCGTTGTTCCGCAAGATAATCACCAAGGATGGTTTTAAAGTATTCTTTCGCATTGTCGATTTTTGATACCTGCATCTTTGTTTAAAATTGAGTTTGAATCATGATATTGAAATTTTTGAAAATTTGACTCGCATCTGATTTTTCTTTCATGAGGAACAACCATGAAATTCTTGTGTGATCGTCTACAAAGGAGATGAACCATCTAGATCCTATAATATTTTTGACTCTGGATGGTCCACACACGTCACTATGAATCAATGAAAAAGGATGAGACATTTTGTAATCATGATTAGGATAAGAGCTGTGAACATGCTTTGAATATTGGTAAATTATCAACCCTAAGGTGGTAGAACCCCGAGCACACCTTAGCATTGCCAATCGTCCTCCCCAAATCCAAATCCTAAAATTCACGTGTTTTTGAGAAAAATTTAATAACACACTTCAGGTCATGAGTAAGCCTGCTAATTGACAAGAGATTGCAACTCAAATTTGGGACATGAAGTACAAAATCAAGTGTTAGGTCCTTTAAAATAACAATAGAACCTATCCCCACCACCTTGGATAGAGATCCATCTGCAATTCTTACTGTAAGAAGTTCTTTTGATGTATTGTAAGTGTGGAAAAGAGAACCACCTCCCGTCATATGATCAGACGCCTTCTGAATCAACAATACAAGGATTCGAGTTTTTCTTATTACCAGTAAGAGCACTTAAGAAGTTACCTTTAAGTGCTAAAGACCTCATCCCAATTGTGTTAGTAGATGGACTTTGTCCGAATTGTGACAACATTTTTTGTAGTACTTCAAGTTGCTCTTTAGTGAACGGAATTGCTTCCAATGTTGCAGTGCCTTCTTCAATGGTGGCATGATTCCCCTTGCTCTCTCTATCAACAGAAGACTTAGCGGGCTTCCAATCTACTGGTTTCCCGTGAATTTTCCAGCATATTTCTCGGGTATGACCACTCTTCTTGCAATGATCGCACCAAGGTTTTCCTTTTCTGGAGCGGTTGTCGCTGCTTTGCTACTGGGTTCCCCTGGCTATTAGGGCTGAGTTTTCTGTTATAGGAACTATGGATGAAAGCCCGAGCATGACCTTCTTTCTACTCTCTTCACGGCGAACTTCGAAGAAAGCCTCTCGGATATTAGGTAGAGGTTTCGTCTATAATATCCTTCCTCGGACTTCATCAAGACTTTTGTTTAGTCCCATTAGAAACTTGAAAACTCTTTTCTTCTCTATAATCTGCCCGTATTTTCTTCCATCACTCGGACACTCCCAGTTGTGTTCTTCAAACGCATCCAAATGCTGCCAATGGGGAGTGACCGAAAGATCTCCTTGACAAAGATCATGGAGGATGGTTTCAACCTCAAATAACTCTGATGTATTGTCATTACAAGAGTAGATTTCCTTGGCTGCATCCCATATCTCTTTTGCCATGTTGTAGAAAAGAAAATTTTCCCCGATTTCATTCACCATAAAGTAGATCAGCCAAGACATTACCATGTTATTTTTAGAATTCCAGGATCTGAACTTTGGGTCTTCCCTTTTTGGTGAGGCAGCAACACCAGTGAGGTAATCTTCCTTTCCCTTTCCATATATAAACATCATGACTGATTACGACCATTGAAGATAATTATTCCCATTCAATTCATGACATGTAATGGGAAGAAGGCTGCTGTCGGATGCTCCATTGTTGCCTATGACTGAAATTTCAGGTCGGAAGAGGAGGACTCCGACTTCTCCGTGGCCATGCCGTACTTGGTCATCAATTTCCCTCTTATTTTTTAGGTTTCAGAGACTGCTCTCTAATACCATGAGGAATTCTGTGAATAATTCCTTGCTGCTTTCACTGAAATGTGCAAAAAATATATGAATAGGAGGAGAAAAACTTACCTCAAAATTGAAAATTAATTTACTCTATTCTAGGAAAAAATAATTGCCTAAGGATCTTGAAAGAAATTACCCAAGATCCTCTATTCTAGGAAACTAAACAAGTCTAATTTATTTTACAAATCAAGAAACATCAAATTAGCAAATAATAAATCAGGAAACAACCTTAGAATTCAACACACTACAAAGGGAACACTTATTTATAGGACAAAATACAATCAGGAAACTACTTAAATAAAAAAAATAACAAAAACGCAATTTTTCCAAAAAATTAAAGTACAAAACTGAAAGTGAAATTGGAAACTACTAGACTCAAGGAAGAAGGAAATGCAATCATAATTGGAGTCTGAAGTTCCTAGGCCAACTTATTACAAAAACGAAAATTACGAAAAATGGAGAAAAAGACCCTTTTAGAGGCCTAAATGATGGAATTTGGCTGAAAAGCGACGTACATCATGGAAACTACTAGACTCAAGGAAGAAGGAAATGCAATCATAATTGGAATCCGAAGTTCCTAGGTCAACTTATTACAAAAACAAAAATTATGAAAAATGGAGAAAAAGACCCTTTTAGAGGCCTAAATGATGGAATTTGGCTGAAAAGCGATGTACATCATGGCAGAGCAACGAGTTTTGTTTGTTAGCCCACTTCCACCCAAAAAAACACTACTTTTTTTGTCCAAATCCGACATCACCAACAGACCCCATGAAAATTATAAAATTTCCTTGTTAGGCTTTGTGGTGGTCCCAATGCACCAAAAAGGCCAATTCCTGCTGCACCACATCGCTAAATGAATTGAATTTGCAAGCACAAAAACTAAGAATAAAAAAAGCCAGACAACAGCTTTCTAAAGGACATCTTAGCCTCTTCATATGGATTCAAGATAAATAATTTATATGTACATACACATATACATTTTTTGTAAAGAAGAATATTAAAGACAAAAAATTGACTAAAGAGAGAATGATCCCAACTCCTAATCATATCAGACAATGGAAAGCTCCAAACTATTTATCACCGTGGACGCAACCCAGTATTTCACTCTATGCCACGTAACATCACTGGCTTTGTCATGGTCCTCAAAAAATCTACTTTTCCTTTCTGTCCAAATCCCCCAAAAGATCGTGAAAAACAGCTACCTCCCACAGAATATTTCTCCTAGAGCTAAATCTAGGTGAGACAGAATACTCAACTCCCTCAACGGTGACACCATAATTTGTAGGAGAAAGAAAACAAATGAACCAGGGTTTTCCAAATGCACTCAAAGAAAAAAAAAAATTCACAGAGGGAGCATACATCAAAAAGGAGATGAGAGATTTGAAAGGAAAGACACCAAGGTTTATCTGAAACCCCCACACTGAATTCGCACCCCCGCCAACAAAGAAATCAACTCTGAAAACTCCAGCAACTTATTATCAGTCAAATTCCTTGGGAACTATAAATTTGAAGATAACTTTTCACTCCACTCCTGCAATGATTCCGCATTCAAATTGATGATCGGTTGGCCATGAAGAGACGATAATCTGTATAATGCTGGGAATTTGAAGCTAAAAGCTGTCTCATCACACCACGTATATTACTCAATAAGAAACAATATCTTCACTTTAGCTTTCACAATTAAAAGGAAAGATAAGTGGCTATAGCCTCATGCACAATAGACAGCAAGGAAGGGAACATAAAGCACCATGATTTCCGTTATTTAAACCGCCTTCCAGTACGTAACACCCTAGATAAGGCAGTAGGCTCCTCTAAGTGATGCCTTGATCAAGGCTTTTGGGGGCCAGAAGACGGTGAAGGTATTCTAAAGGTGTGCAATATTAGCTTTATTATGGGTATCTGGTCGGGACGAAACGCGCGTTTTCTTGAAAACCAATACAAAGATTAGCTTTCCCTTTGGGATGCAGATGACTATAAAAAATAAGGAAATAAAGAGAGAAATTCACAAGAAGGAAGCAAAGAAAAATGAAGCATATCCAGATGAAAACAAAATAGATTTTTCTTTTTAGCTTAAATTAAAAAAAGGTTACAGGAACCTAGATAACCATGGTGAGACAAAATCCATTAAGTAGATTGCCCATATACCACACCAGCCACAATGGACTTAGTCTCGAACCCAAGATATTGTCGACAAGTATGGGCAGCCTTATCACCACACCAAACAACCAGTGCTAATAGGAAGAAGGAAATTTTGAAACAAAAAACAAAACAAAACAAAGAAACAAAAACAAAGTGCAGCTTCATTTGGAAAGTGCTCTTGAGATTTTTCTCCAGACAGGGACACCTTATAGGATTCAATTACTAGGGCGTAAGGGTTGGATACTAGTGAATGAAACAACAACATGGTAATGGGAGGCTACTTTAGACACATGGAAGTCTACATCTAGGGGAATAGCTAAACGGAATGGGGTCACAAATTCAGTTCGCGAAGGATGTGTGGAGAGGACCTCATTCTCTTGCATCCTCTTTTCAAAAGTTATATATTAGAGAGAAAGAGAGAGAACATAAAGAGCATGAGTTGAAAATCTCAAGACTTCCTCGTAATCACCTTTTGTTTTTGAGATTCACAGCAATATAATGACTCACGAACCAAAGGAAAAATTGCATCCACAAAATCCTCATGCATCCCTTTAGCTCTGTATATGTGGCCAATCTGTAGCTTTACTTTTCCATCAAGCCACCACGGTTTTGATTTTTGAGAATTTTGGTCAGTAACGTCTGCATTTGTGAGCAACAAGACAACATATCAACAGATGAATTTTCATTGTTTGAAAGAAACAGAAAAAACTACCATGTTTGAAACTAAAGTATACCTAAATTGATTGGAGGAGATAATAATGAAATAGCTTCATCATCTTTACTTTCCTCAACGAGGAGGGAAGCCAAGGTTAATCGAGCATCAATATTATCTGGAAGTGTTTCTAGAGCTGAAATGAAACTAGTCAATATTAGAACCAAAATATAAGCTGGAAATGCACGTCACAAATGAAAGCAGAAGAAAATTACCATGAACAGACAAACTATCATTTTGGTATGACACATACAAAATCAATATGCGATATTTGGAAGAACAAAAATGAAGAAATATGTTTGGAATAGAAGTTGCAGTGGAGCTTCCTTCGGTGGGAAGATCAGGTAGCATCATCATTATTTGGGCTTCCAGAGGTGTTAATGTGAGTGAGAGCTTGGTCGTTTTCAATTTCCATCAGTATCTGAACTTATTTTACAACTAAAGAACACCAAGTCTAAAACCAATATATATATATATGTGTGAGAAACCGTGTAATTAGGGAAGACTGTAAATTAGTCATAGAATCCTTGGGTAATCAATCTATTTTAGGCTCATTCTATTTTTGGTAAATTCATTTATTCTAATTATGGGAGATTGTATTAATTGTATAGTTGACTCTAGGGTATTAATTGTATAGTTGACCCTAGGCAATACTTGGCTATTTAAAGCCATGGTGATAGATCATTCGTACACTGAAAAATTATTCAATTTCAGAAACAATTTTTCTTCCATATTTCTTGGCAGTATTTAGGATTACTTTTCTTTCTATTGTCTTTTATGGTATCAGAGAGAGAAGATAATAGAAATTTGAGAAGTTAACCATGTTTGGAGTAAGCAGTGAAGGCAACTCGACCCCCCCTTCCTTGGTGTCTGAGTTGATTCCCAAAATTGCTCCCACTGCCATGTTTGATAATACACTTCCTACTCTTCAAATCACCCCTGTTAAACTTAATGGCCGAAATTTTCTTCAGTGGTCTCGTTGTGCTGCCATTGCAATTCGGGGAAAAGGGAAAATCGGTTTTCTTGATGGATCTTCTCCACGTCCGCCGAACACCTATCTTATGACTCAACAAGGTATCTCAGGTGCTCCTATGCCTGACATGACTGAGAAAGGGATTCAGGTGCTAGTGATCGCATGACTGGCTGTGCAACTTCGTTTCAGACTTATACTCCTAGTTCTGGACAAAAAAAGGTTCAAGTGGCTGATGGCTCTTTTTCGCCTATTGCGGGCATAGGCACAGTCCAAATAAGCCCCTCTCTTTGTCTAAAAAATGTTTTACATGTTCCGCAACTTTCCTACAACCTTATCTCTGTGTGTAAATTGACAGCAGATAACCTGTGCCGTGTTAACTTCACTTCTACTTCTTGTGTTTTTCAAGATGCGACAACGGGGAGGACGATTGGCAGTGCTAGAGTCTTTAACGGCCTCTATTTCTTGTTTCCTGATAATAGTTCATGTGTTCTTTCTGTCTCTTTGAATAATCAAATAATGTTATTACATTATCGTCTAGGCCATCCTAGTTTTACCTACATGAAATATGTATTTCCTTCTCTTTTCCGAAATAAAAATATTCCTTTGCAATGTGAAGTCTGTCAAATGGCTAAGCATACACGTCAATTTCTTCCTCCACAACCATATCGCCCATCTAAACCATTTACTTTGATTCACAGTGACATTTGGGGGCCTTCCCGTGTTCCAACACTTAAATCTCAAAAATGGTTTATTACCTTCATCGATGATCATACACGTGTCAGTTGGGTGTATATTCTTAAAGACAAATCTGATACCGCCGCAGTTTTTAAAAATTTTTACCAAATGATCCATACTCAGTTTGACACACAAATAAAATTACTCCGTACTGATAATGGTACTGAGTACTTCAATTCCATTCTTGGGGAATTTTTTCAAACTAAAGGGATTCTACACCAGAGTTCATGCATTGATACCCCAAAACAAAATAGGGTGGCGGAGCGCAAAAATAGACATCCTCTGGAGGTGGCACGTTCCCTTTTATTTGCAGCACATGTTCCTAAGTTTTTTTGGAGGGATGCTATCCTTACTGCTTGCTACCTCATTAATCGCATGCCATCCAAAGTACTCCACTTTAAAACACCCTTAGACACACTCACATCTTCCGACCCTGCCTATAGATTATTCTCAACCGTTGAATCCCGTGTCTTCGGTTGTGTGACCTTTGTCCATAAGTCTTCTCAGGGTCGATCTAAGCTTGATCCTTACTCTCACAAATGTATCTTCCTAGGATATTCCTCGTCACAGAAGGCTTACATATGCTATTCTCCAGACCAGTGAAAATACTTCACGTCTGTTGATGTCACCTTCTTTGAAAACATTCCATACTATAAACATCATTTGCCTCAGGGGGAGAATGCAATTGTATAGTTGACTCTAGGGTATTAATTGTATAGTTGAACCTAGGCAATACTCGGCTATTTAAAGTCATGGTGATAGATCATTTGTACACTGAAAAATTATTCAATTTCAGAAACAGTTTTTCTTTCATATTTCTTGACAGTGTTTAAGATTACTTTTCTTTCTATTGTCTTTTAATATATATATATAATAATCATAATAAAGAAAACCGCACCATGTCTTTTGCTCTTGTTTAGTTTGTTTGAGAGAAAAGTAATGAGAAGAGATCATTTGTAGCAATGATTTGGTGGTTCATGAGAAGAGATCATTTGTAGCAATGATTTGGTGGTTCATTATACTAGTGTATTCTGTTGTAATTAAATTTATAAAGGATTCATTGTGAACCGAAATCTTATAAATAAATATAAAATAACTTGTTTCTTATTTAAAAACGAGAGAGAGAGAGAGATCATGCACCTTTCTTGAAGAACAAGACTGCTTGTAATCTATCCTTCATAAATACATAACAACGAGCAATCTTCAGATGTAAAAACCCCTGCAAGAAAAAAAGAACTCAACATGCAGCTCACACTCAGATTAAAAAGCAAGAGCATTCATTGTGCTCAACCACACCCGATACAAGTTTGCTTTGTAAACAGGAAAACTTTTTTTTTTTTTTAATAAGAAACAAAAACTTAAAAAAAAAAAAAAAAAAAAAAAAAACTGTACATCTTAGTAAGAGAAGTCCTTACTCAAAAAGAAAACAGAAAAGCAAGCCCATAAGGGGAAAAGTAATAACAAAGAAACCAAATTATTGCTAAATCAAATCCGTCCCCTTAGTTGATCAGAAAAGAAGCAGCAAAATTTTTATCTTGGGATGCTCACAAGGCTACCCAATATTTGATTATTTCCTAAACATCACTAATATCTCCCACAACATCATCGAAGATGCGGTTATTTCTCTCTAATGAAGGGGCTCATAAGACAGCATATATAACCATGTTTCAAAATCTCCTGCACTTCTAATTCCTTCCAATAAGAAAACCACCCTCCATCAATTCCATGACTCTATTCAGAATGACCCAAGGAATTTGAAACTCCCCCAATATTTTATGCCATGAACTCATGCATAAGGAGAAATGGAAAAAAAAGTTGATCCCAACCCCAGAAAGATAAATATAAGGCTTCCTTCTTTGCAGCATATCTTGAGTATTCAGCTTATTAAAAGCAAGCAGCCAGCTAAAAATCCACACTTTAGTATAAACTGAGATTTTCCAAATAAAATGACAAAAATTAAAAGAAGGAAATTACTGATTGTCAGTTAAGAACTTAAACAAAGACTTACAAGAAAACAATCCCGACCCCTCAAAATCTCACACCCATCCATCTGAAATTACTTCATGCAACCTAACCCACTCCCTTTTTTTTTTTTTTTTTGGTGATAGGAAAAACCTCTTCGTTGATAATTAACGGTAAATTATCAAATATAAGAGAAAGAGAACAAGGTGTACTCCCAACAAAAACAAAACATAAACCAATAACAATGAAAGTAATTAAACTTTAAGAACAAGTAAATAAACACAATCTAACTTTCTATTACGTCCTTCCAATTTAATATAATTAATTGGAAGGGAATATCTTTGAAAGCCTTATCCGTTGAAGCCCACAATGCCACAGAGAATCACTTTGTCCAACAAATCCTCTAACTCCAGTTATTTTTCCTCGAAAAATCTGGAATTCCTTTCCTTCCAAATGTTCCAAAGCAATGACAAGACCAAAGCTTTCCAAAGTGCTCTTGCCATTGAATTCGAACCCAAACCCACCATTTCCTCCAACATAATGGACCTGCAATTTCTTGGAACCACCCATTGGAAACCTGATTCACATGCAATCTTCCCCCAAAGATATCTAGCCACTTTACAATGAAGCATAAACAAGAGAATAAAGCAACCACCTTGCCCAACTCCTTCTCACTAGGATCCCTTCTAAGTTGTAAATTCCAAGAAACTTTGTGGTTTGCATGAATTGTATAAGACAACGCAATTGTCTCATTTTTATAAAGTTCTGTAAGGACACGGAAAATAGAAATAAAAAGACTCCTCCCCCACTCACATATTCTTCCAAATATCAATCTCATCCCATCCACTAACTTCTCCTAAACAATTAACATGAGCCAAAACATGCTTTGTAAGGACCGTATAGCTTTCCATGGACATGTAAAAGTCACCCTTGAACACTCTACTGACATCCAACTCCCAAACTCATGCCATATTTGTCCTTAATCACTTGGTGCCAAAGCGAGCCATGCTCCCTCGAAAACCTCCAAAGTCATTTTGAAATAAAGCCCCATTTCATGAAACCAAGTGTTGATTCTTAACCCTCCCTTCTCCTTGGGCTTACAGACCTCCTCCCACGATACAAGAGGCTCTACTCTTGCTTCTTCACTCCCTCCGTGCAAAGAGTCCCTTGTCTTCGTTTCAATGGCCATAACTACACCCTTTGGAATTATGAAAATAAACAAATAACAGATCGGCAAGGATGAAAGTACCGATTTAATGAGTGTTAATCTTCCCTCCCCAAGACAGAAAAGATCTCTTCTAACCATCTAGTCTTCTTTCTACTTTAGAAACCACTGGCTCCAAAAATAATGATTCCCTCCGAATGGAAGGCCAAAATATTTAGTTAGCCAAGCTCCCACCAATTACACCACAATACCTGCTAATCTGTCAACCTCATTTGCCTCTATTTTAATTCCAAAAAGGAAAATCTTCCAATGATAATAATAATAATAATAATAATCACAACAACAATGATAATCGAAAGGAAGCACAATATGCATGTTAATGGATACATCACGCAAGCATACATTCATGATATTGATACATGCTAGCACCCTTGAAATGAAAATATAAACAGAAGATGGGTATAAGTGTTGGCCGCATGATCCATATTTACCTATATTCTATTAGTACCTGGTCAAATAAAGACTAGGGTCCCTAGGCAAAGCATACGCTTGCCACCAAACATTGCATACCAACTATGAACACAGCCACACGTGAAGTCAATCATCAGCAGGCAGCAGGATGCTGATCAACATAAATTCCAAACTAATGGCCTCCGAATCATGGCAAAAACCATAAAAATGTGATGCGGTTTCCAAATAAACAGGTCTACACCAACACCCAAGAAAAGGAACTTCAAAGCAATGTAACAAAAATTAAATATTAAGAACCACAAACTGATGCAACGTTCTAACAATTTGAACAACTTTGCACACACAAGTAGCCTTTTTGCAAAGAACAAGTCATTAAGCACGAGTATGCATTGACCTGGAATGCAACAGAATTTTATTGGTTTGTAATAGCTCAAAATGTTTTTGATGAGAACATAGAATAATAAATTAACTCCATCAATTGTCAATGCAAATTGTCAGAGAAAATAAGGTGCATGTTGTGCAAAGATTCGGATCCTTATCTTGTGGAGCCGATTAGCACTAGGATTAGTGCTAGTTTTTTAAATTTTCATTTAAAGTTTAGATATTCATTTGAATTACAAATTCCTAATACCTAGGGATTTGTTCTCTAGAGTTTTCTAATTTTAGTTTCCTTTTTCTAATTTTAAATAGATTAGTTTCCTTTTCCTAAGGGATTTTATCTTGTATATTAGCTGGTTAGTGGCTGTGAAGAATACAAACAAGTTTTTCTGTTTTCTTTTTTTCCCAATTCTTCTCACATGGGTATCAGAGCTGTCAAAGTGTAGATGAGCTGTAATTAAATTAGGAGAACTAGTTGAAATCCCTTAAATTGAGGGATTTGATTAGTCAAACTTTCCTGATTTAGTGATTGATTTAGTTGCCTATTTTTTTTTATTTAGTTTCCTTTTCTATCTCCTGTAATCTCCAATATAATACCATGTATTATCAATTGTAAATGTGTAAGAGGAAATACAGAACATTTCTCATCCCTT